>OY293418.1:27454094-28934801 GCA_958502065.1 Chrysolina americana | reverse complement strand
TTTCCACATATTTTGTTTGCAATCTTGTAACTTTGTTTTTGATCAAGTCTAAGTTGAAGTCACCAATAATAATTCATTTTGTCTTTTCAATTTCTTCAAAATCTGGCAAGAATTCAATCAAATCACAACTAGGTGGTTTATACACAGAATACTATTTCAATTTTCCTTCATATAAATATTGTGACGAATTCTCCTAAAGCCGGTTCTGACGGAGCTCGTAAACAGCACAGAAAACAGCGCTATTTATAGCCGATGATGTCACCATTAACTTCACCGCTGGCGATTGACACAAGATCATTCGAGAAGCGACATCTAGTCACCAGTAGAAAATTCGAGAGATTTCCGGAACTCATTCAGCACGCTATATAAAGAAATCTCCACGGCGAGACGACAGTTTTTGGAATCAGCCGATATTTGAATAATAGAGTGTCAGTAAAGATAAAGTAAAATAGTGACTTGTGATATAAATTATTGTTTAAGACGTGTGTAAATAAATTATCAAAAATTAGTTAGTGCAGATTTATTTAAATGGTGTACAGAAGTGGATGTGAAGATAAAATAAGTGCTTTGCAGAGGACAATTGAACTTCTTTCGCGCGAAACAGACCTGTGATCGGGACGAAAGTGATTTGTTGCGCGGTGAACTTTAGATTGGCGGACAATCTCTGTGTCGCGGAGTGAGACGTTTTGAGCGCGAAATAAACTGGTGGCCCGTATAAGTGTGCAAAGTGGACAGTTTTGCGTACCACGGGAGAATAAACTGATGAACTGTTTGTGTGAAATAGACTAATATTCTGTTCAAAGACATTGAAATATAAAATGTTTTCAAGGAAAGTTCTTTTAGCCGATTTAAAGGTGTTTAAAGTTGAAAGAACAGCTGGACGAAAGAGATTTGGATACAACGCTTCAAAAAAGACTTGCAGAAGGACTGATTGAAGAAGGTGAAGATCTCGCAACATTTTTGTTTGAAGTTTCTGAAATCGAATTGAGCTCGATTATGAATAAGCTCGAAGAAACAACCAAATCCTTGAAAGATGAACTTCAACAAAATTCAGTGAGCTTGAAAGATGAACTTCAACAAAATTCAGTGAGCTTGAAAGATGAACTTCATTAAAATTCCGTAAGTCTGAAAGAACTTCAACAAAATTCGAAGAGCCTTGAAGAAAAATTTCTAGAAAGTTCTGTCAGCTTGAAAGAAGAACTTCTCGAAAATTCAAATAGTATGAAAGAGGAACTCCAAGATAAATTTCTAGAAAATTCGAATACTCTGAAACAGGAACTTCTAGAAAATTTGAATAATGTGAAGGAAGAACTTCAAGAGAAACTTCTAGAAAATTCGAAAAATCTGGAAGAAAAGCTGATAGAAAACTCGAATAGCCTAAAAGAAGAACTTTCTGGAGTGGCAAATCGTTTAGAAAAAAGAATGGGGACCGTTGAAACAAGAGATAGAGAATATCAAAGATGAAATCGAAGAGAAAATGGGAAAATTGAAAGGCGGAGTAGAGGCAGAAATCAACAAAATGAGAGAGAAAATCAGTAAGTTGGAAAATCAAATGGAAACCGTCCACACCACGGAAACTGTGAACAAAAATTCGTTGCTGGACATAAGCTCAAATCTGGATGAAACCCAAGAAAAGATGAAAGACTTCAAGATCAACCCTGAAGCAGGGAAACTTTGCATGAAGCACAGTTCGACGGAAAAACTCCATGGACAAATTACCGCCGACAATTCGAAGCTGCGGCCAAGGCGAACGGATGGAATGAAGGAGAGAAAGCTGTAGCACTAACACTGGCGTTGCGAGGAGAAGCAACGAATATTTTATAAACCCTAACCGTCCAAGAGCAGGAGGACTATGAACAGCTGATCAAACATCTGGAACTACGATATGGCCAAGCCCACTCAGAACACGTGTACTATTCACAGCTGAAAAATCGTTGTCAGAAATCAAGCGAATCACTGCAAGAATTCGAAGCTGATATTGCACGCTTGGTTCGTCTTGCTTATCCAGCTACACCAGAAAATGTTATGGAGCGATTAGCCATACAGGCATTCTTAGATGGACTTCGTGACCAACCCACCTTGTAGATGCACTGGCACGCGCCCTGGAGTTCGAGGCGGCAAAACAATCTTGCAAAAGCCAGTGAAAAGTTCGATTTATTGAGGAAGACCCACAGGAGACAGCTGACCTGGAGGGGACCATAAAGAAGCTGATAAAGGAAGTGCTACCTGAAAGAAGACTGATACGATGCCGAAATTGTAGGAAACTTGGGCATGTGCATAGCAAATGTTCAACATTAAAAAAATCGACAACAACGAAGGACAAGAAGGAGCAATCGTCAGCCTGTATCCAGCATGCCCCAAATAACAACGCATATGTTGCTGTGCTGCAACGACAGAACAAAGGTGTATTCGTGGACGGTCTCATTAACAACGAGCCTCGCACCATGCTGCTAGATACAGGTGCGACAAGAACAATCCTCGGACCTACTTTTGCCAAAACACCGGCAAGAATTGAACCGTCAAACTGGAAATTACGCACAGCAACAGGGGACCCAGCCACTGTATATGGCGAGTTAACGATCGACTTGGTTTAGGCAGCACGAAACTAAGACACCGAGCACTGGTCGCGGACATCGAGGACGATGCAATCATTGGAATGGACATAATGAATTCCAGAGGGTTCGAGCTGAACTTCAAAGACGGCGTCCTACGTGTCAACGGAGAAGAGCTGGTGCTTCACGAGAGAAGCGAAGAAATGATCCGGGTTGTGTTGGCTGAAGACATGAGCATTCCCGAGAGAGTTGAAACCATTCTGGAGGCTCATATGGATGGCGGAGTGAGCAACTGGAGCTCCATGATGAGAAAATCGGACGAGGAATTGCGCGCCGATAAATTTATACCAATAAGGGTCATGAATGTTAATTACCATCCAGTGACATTGAAGAAAGGAACAACTTTGGGCCACTGCTCGCCAATTTCCTCTGTGGTCAGGAATGTACCCGGTACCATTAGCCAAGCTAAGAATCTACCCGCAGAATTAGAAAAGCTAGTTGCCATATCATCGAGGGGCATAAAACCGGCACAGCAGCCCAGATTGAAAGATTTAGTGATGAGATACCAAGACGTCTTTGACACCGGACAAAGAAAAGGGGGTAGAACAAAGGTGGTCCAGCACAGAATCGATACTGGAGATGCCCGACCAATCCGTCAATCAGCCAGAAGACTCCCTCTTGCCAAGAAGGAAGAGGCAGACAAAATAGTCAGGGACATGAGGAGAGAAGGAGTGATTGAACCATCTGATAGCCCTTGGCCATCTCCAGTTGTACTGGTAAAGAAGAAAGACGGATCAACACGATTCTGCGTAGATTACCGACAACTGAACAACGTGACAAAGAAAGACAGCTACCCACTACCTAGAATAGATGACACCTTGGACCCGCTCGCCGGCTCTACAATCTTCTCGACCTTAGACCTGAAGAGCGGATATTGGCAGGTAGAACTGGCTCCAGAAGATCGAGAGAAGACAGCTTTCACCATCGGCTAAGGGCTGTGGCAATTTACCGTTATGCCATTCGGACTTTGTAACGCTCCAGGCACTTTTGAGAGATTAATGGAGACTGTGTTGAAGGGACTCTCCTGGAAGACTTGCTTGGTATACCTCGATGACATCATCGTAGTCGGCAGATCATTCGAAGACCATGTGAAAAATGTGGAGGAGGTATTTCTGCGTTTGAGGAACTCCAGATTGAAACTGAGCCCTAAAAAATGTCATCTATTTCAGAAAGAAGTCCACTATCTTGACCACATTGTCTCTGGGGAAGGAGTAGCAGTAGATGACCAGAAAATGAAAGCTGTTAAAGACTGGCCCATTCCCAAAGATATCCACCAGCTTCGGAGTTTTCTTGGCCTATGTACCTACTACCGTCGGTACGTGCTAGGGTTTGCTAACATCGCCAAACCATTGACCAGGCTCACGGAAGGACAGACAAAGTTCGAGTGGTCCGAAGAATGCCAAGATTCGTTCAGGAAGCTGAAGAGGGCATTAATCAACGCGCCAATACTAAGTTATCCTCTTCCGAACGGAAAATTCATTCTGGACACGGGCGCCAGCAACGTGGGACTTGGAGCTGTCCTGTCTCAGATCCAGGATGGACAGGAAAAAGTTATCGGGTACTTCAGCAAGACCCTCAGTAAACCGGAGCGAAATTACTGTGTCACCCGACGGGAGCTGCTGGCTGTGGTCAAAGGAGTAGAGCACTTTTACAAGTATGTGTATGGCAGGAGATTCCTGCAGAGAACTACGCCGCCCTCAAGTGGCTTCTACATAGAAGCAGAGGAGAAAGAGGCGACAGTTTGTAGAACAACGGCGGTAGATGATAACTGGAATGACAGCAAGCTCCAGAAAGACCAAGAGAAAGATCCAGATCTTGGCTTAGTTGTCGGATGGAAGAGGAGTAACCGAAGACCGACATGGCAGGAAGTAACAGGATACTCGCCAGCCATCAAGTCCTACTGGGCTCAATGGAACTCCCTTACTCTGGACAACGGAATTCTGAAGCGTGTGTTGGAGTCCAAGGATGGTGGAGAAGAAAGACGTCAGACAGTTGTACCCAGAAGCAGAAGACCGGAAGTGCTTCGAGAAATTCATGATGGGGTCGCCGGAGGACATCTGGAAGTGACGAAGACTCTCCAGAAAGTGAGGCAACGGTTTTACTGGGCCAATTGTCAGGCAGACGTTCAAGACTGGTGCAGAAAGTGCGCTGTATGCGCTGCAAGTAATGGACCTCGAACGCGACCCAAGGCTCCAATGCATCAGTACAATGTGGGCAGCCCATTTGAAGTTTGGGACGCTACCAGGACAAGACACTGCGGGAGAGGACTATGTCAGCAAACTTCGGCAGAGAATAGAAGACATCCACGAAAAAGTCCGTTTGAACATCCAGAGTGCCAGCGACCGAATGAAAGAGACATCAAGGCCGATTTCGGAGGATTTAAGGTTAAGATTAACCCCAAACGTCGTCGTGGCCTATCACCAAAATTGCGGAACTCATGGGAAGGCCCTTATAAGATCTTGAAGAGGATAAACGACGTGGTCTACTGAATAAAAAAACCACCTAAAGGAAAACCCAGAGTCGTCCATTTCAATAGTTTGGCCCCTTACGCTTGAAACCACGACCAAGTCCGCACCCTCAGACCACCTGAGGATGCGATGACGTTCCAGAAGTTCATGTCCTTGTACTCAAATGGACAGAAAGTTCAACATGGGGTGACTCGAGAGGAACCACGAGACCTTTTTAAGGTGCCTGCCGATTACGCGCTAGCCCACTGTGTAGCAGAAGATCTTCAAATGTCCAGAGGCATCGCTGTGGTGTTCTCCAAGAAGTACGGTCGTCTCCATGAACTACGGCAACAAAACCCGGAAGTTGGAGGGGTGCTACAGTTGCGGAAAGGCCAGAGAAGCATCTTCTATCTAGTCACCAAGAAGCAGTCTCGAGACAAACCGTCCTATGAAGATGTATGGAACAGCCTTGCGAAATTAAGGGGCATGATGGTGGAGCAGAATCTCGTGGACCTGGCTATCCCAAAATTGTCCTGCGGGCTAAACGGACTGGACTGGAGAGTCATAAGGAGCATGTTGGAGACGATATTCCAATCAACCGGCGTCAGGATCTTGGTATGCTGTAATCATCGTCCCCAACCAAACCTGAAGACGGTAGAGTGCTACTTCCATCAAACAGCAAGGTGCAGATATGAAGAATCATGCAAATATCGGCATACCCCAAGGATGACATTTCGGGACGAAATATCTCTAAGAAGGGGGCAATGTGACGAATTCTCCTAAAGCCGGTTCTGACGGAGCTCGTAAACAGCACAGAAAACAGCGCTATTTATAGTCGATGATTTCACCATTAACTTCACCGCTGGCGATTGACACAAGATCATTCGAGAAGCGACATCTAGTCGCCAGTAGAAAATTCGAGAGATTTCCGGAACTAATTCAGTACGCTATATAAAGAAATCTCCACGGCGAGACGACAGTTTTTGTAATCAGCCGATATTTGAATAATAGAGATTGTTAGTAAAGATTAATTAAAATAGTGACTTGTGATATAAATTATTGTTTAAGACGTGTGTAAATAAATTATCAAAAATTAGTTAGTGCAGATTTATTACAGTATATTCCAATTAGGTTGACAGGAATCTCACCCTATACCTATATTTTTCACTTTCTGAAATTTAACACCATCCTCAACATATATGGAAGTTCCTACAACACAGCTACTTCTGGTTGAACAGGCCGCTGTATATCCCAGAATCGTATAGACGTTTATTTCATTTTTAAGAAAAGGAAAAGAAAATTTCTATGTTTTTATACCTCTTTAACTTGTAACACTTTGTTGCTGCAATTTCATCCTATATGGACATTCTCAAACAAATAGTAAAAACATAGAAATTTTCTTTTCCTTTTCTTATGATTATCTCCTACCACGTAGTAACGGCTACATCCATCAATTTATTTCAATTTTATCAAGCCAAGTTTCTTTTAGCACTAGCATGTCACACTTAATTATTCTGATGTAGTATTTTAATGAAAATACACTCAACTAATTTCGCTAATTTATTCAAAACTCTTCTAAACAATAACTTCATTTGTTTGAAACATTTATAGGTATCACAGTTACTGTCGCTAATCTGTCGATTTGCGAACTCTTGAACTATATCTACAACTCTGTGACTCTGCCCGCCATTTCATGTATTCGGTATTATATACCGGCAAGTAGATTTCTGTTTCAATCTTGAATTATCGAGAGTATATGATGACCAGTTCAGACGGCTCTCGTACATTCTCGAATGTTGATAGAAGCGGCGATTTCATTCTAACCAGTTTTCGTTCCTTCTTGGAAGTGATGAGTCATGGGTTAGCGAGCAGAGAGATCATGCGTTGTTTACAAGCCGAGGTCGAATAATTAGCGGTCAGGGCCGGCCTCAATATCGTTTCAATGCCCACTCCTTGAAGGCGTTTCGTCCTGAAATGTCATTCTTGAAGTGTGGAGATATCTGCAAGATTCTCCATATCTGTACCTTGAAGTTCGATGAAAGTAACACCCCACAGTCTTCACGTTGGGTCGAAGAAGATGGTTACAGCACACCAAAATCTTGACGCCGCTGTATCTAAATATCGTCTCCAACATGCTTTTAATAACTCTCTAGTCCAGCCCATTAATCCCACAGAACAATTTTGGTATTGCCAGATCCACAAGATTTTGATCCAGCATCGTGTCCCTCTATCTGGTAAGGCTCTTTCAGACATCTTCATATGACAGCTTATCTCGAGAAGTCGCAGCTCTCGGTCCATAATAATACTAGCAGGGGTTTGGCCGGTTAACTCATGTACTGTGGAACGATACGCCATCAGGAACAAATAGAGATACTGGTCCCAATCTTTCTGGTGGTCAGAGACTACCTTGGACAAGTTGGACAGGTGGCGGTTTATCGTCCTATTCATCCGCTCCACCATTCCATCGGCTACGGTTGGGGCTTCTTGTTTGGGCAGAGCATAGGCTTCGGCCCACTTGCTGAAGTAGTCCATCGCAACAAGGATGTTATTACGATAATTTTTGTTACAAAACAAATCAGTTTTCTAGCCCATTCCCGTAAAGAAAATTAACCGGCTAGCGTTGGCTGAGCATGAGACTTGAAAAAAAGGGGAGGTATGCCCATTGTCCATTTGTATTGTCAAATTCTTGCCAATGAAAATTCCTAATGAACCCCATGTCTATTCACAAATTATACAGGTACAAAATCATAGCAATCAGTGTTTAAAATATATCACAAATTTGTTGAGATGGCTGTACTAAATAAATTGAAATGATGTTTCCAACAATGGAAGGCAAGTAGCTGTTCGCAAATCAGGAATCACGTAAATAAATGCCTTGCCAAGTCAGTAGCATTCATAATGCCGTAAATTACCCTGCCACTGTTAATCAAACTGATATCACGAAAATGTCTTATTTCTAGGCTTATCTGTTGTTTGCTGTCCAACGATGCTAGATGAAGCGGTGTTATACTTCTGCTGCCAAAGTCAGTTCCGAATGCACAGTACTTGGGGCCATGGGTTTTGATCGAGGTCCATTGCTGGCAGCACATACAGAACATTTTCTGCACCAGTCCTTGACGTCAGTTTAGCAGTTGGCACAGTAAAACTGTTGCCCCAGTTTCTGGAGGGTTTTCGTCACTCCCAGATGCCCTCCGGTGACCCTATCATGGATTTCTCGCAGCACTTCTTCTCTTCTGCTCCTGGAAGTACTGTCTGGTCCCTGTCCCCACTATCTTCAGACTCTAACCGCTTCACGACCCCATTGTCTAAGGTAAAAAAGTTCCATTGGGTCCAGTAGGATTCAACGGCTGGCGAATAATTCGCTATTTCCTGCCATGTTGGTTTTCGGTTGCTCTTAATCCAGCCGATAACTAAACCAAGGTGTGGGTATGTCTCTTGGTCCGATAGAGCATCTGAATTTTTATGGCTAGTCCTCGCTTTATGTTCAATCTCGAAGTCAAATTCCTGGAGTCTCTCAATTTAGCGAGCTACCTGAACGTCGGAGTTTTTGAACTAAAGAAGCCATTTAAGATGTACATGGTCAGTTCTCAGAACCGTCTCCATCAATCTTTTAAATATGTCTGGAGCGTTGCAAAGGCCGAATGGCATAACTGTGAACTGGAACAATCTTCCTGAGCCAGTTCTAGCTGCCAGTATCCACTTTTCAAATCTAGGGTCGAGAAAATCGTAGAACCGGCCAGCGTGTCTAGAGTATCGTCTATTCTCGGACGAGGGTAACTGTCTTTTTGCTTCATATTCAGTTAACGATAGTCTGCGCAAAAGTGTTTTGATCCGTCTTTCTTGGATCGCTTGGATGACTCATTCTCTTTCCATGTCGCTGCATATGTTGTCGGCCTCTTCCTTATTGGCGAGGGGAAGTCTTCCGTCTCGATTGCCGGATTGGTCGGGAATTCCAAGTGTCGATCTTTTGCTGAACAGCTTTCGTTCTACCCCCTCTACCTTGTCCGACATCGAAGATGTCTTAATATTTCTTGACTAGATTTCTCAGTTTGAGTTGTTGAACTTTATCTATGCCTTTGGAAGAGGTGACAACCAACTTGTCTAATTCTGCTGGCAAGTTGTTGGCTTGGCTAACAGTGTTGCGTACACTCCTAATCACAGAGAAAATTGACGAGCAGTGTCCCAACATTGTTCCTTTCTTTAAGGTCATCGGGTAATAATTTACATTCATTATCCTTACCTCGTCTAATTTTCTCATCGTGAAGCTTGGGCTTGAACGTTACCATAGTTCCACTGTTTGCATCCCGTCCAGGCGAGCCTCCAGTATGGTTTCAGCCCCCTCAGGTACGTTCACGTCTTCAGCCAACAGGACTCGATTCATTTCTTCACTTCTCTCCTGAAGTACCAGCTCTTCTCCATTCACCCGTAGGACACAGTCTTTAAAATTTAGCTCGAAACCCCTGGAATTCATGGTGGCCATTCCAATTATTGACTCGACCTCGATGTCTGCCCGGTGTTTCACTTTAGTGCTGCCTAAAGTCAGTTCAAATGGGAGTTCACCATACATAGTTGCCGACTCTTCTGTTGCTGTGCGTAGCTTCCAATTCGATGATTCAATTCTTGCCGGTGTTTTTGAGATCGTCTACGAAGACACCTCTCTTTTTGCTCAGGCTTAATCACTTTTCTCGTAACAGCTTTCATATCAGCAGGCTCCTGTGGGTCTTACCAATAATTCTGGCTCTGCTCTGACTTTTGCAGGATTGTTTCGCAGCCTCAAATTCCAAAGCGCGTGCCAGTGCATCTACGTCATGTGTGGGGCGAGCTAGTGTTAAGACTTGCTTGGTTTCTTGGTTATGAAGTCCGTCCAAAAATGTCTGAACCGCTAGTCTCTCCATAACATTTTCTGGCGTAGCCGGGTATGCAAGACGAACCAAGCGTGCAATAGCCTTGCTTCGAAATCTTGTAAGGGTTCGCGTGATTTCTGGAATCTGTTAGTTCAAGATGTTTAATCAGCTGTTCATAGTCCTCCTGTTCTTGGGCGGTGAGGGTTTGTAAAATATTTGTTGCTTAAAAATGCAAAGCCAGAGTCAATGCCACAGCTTTCTCTTGCATTTGATCCGTTTGCTTCAGACGTAACTTCAAATTGTCGGCGATAGTTTTCCCATGGTGTTTTCCTGTCGAACTGAGGCGGTTTCAGTGAAAGTTTTCGTGGTTCAGCACTAATCTTGAAATTGTATATGTCCTTTTTAACTTCTTCCAAGTTCATACTCAGATCCAGCATCGAGTTTCTGTTGGAAGTTTCTGAGGTGTGCACAGAATCCATTCGCTTTTCTAACTCACTGATTTTTTTTATTCTGCAGATTTCTGTCTTCCACCTTTTATATCGTCGTGGAGCGTTTCCTTAATTTTTTTCAATTCTTCCCCTACTTCATCTGTGATTTTGCCTACTTCCGTGTTCATCCTGTCAATCTCGACGGTTTCCATTATTTCTTCTAGCTGATTCGCCACACCACAAAATTCTTCTTTCAGGCTGTTCGAGTCTTCTAGAAACTTTTTTTTCTAGATTCTTTGAATTTTCATAAAATTCATCTTCCAGATTTTTCTAATTCTCTTGAAACATTCCCTTCAAGCTAATTTAATTTTCAAGAAGTTTTCTTTGAAGTTTCTCTTTCAGACTATTCGAATTTTCCAGAAGTTCTTCTTTCAGAGTATTAAAATTTTCTAGAAATATTTCTTCCAGATTTTTCGAATTTTCTAGAAGCTTTTCCTCCAAACTTTTTGAATTTTGTAGAAATTCACTTGTTAGTTCCTTCAAGTTTATTTATTCGGGGTCTTCTCCTTCTTCAATCAGTCCTTCTGAAACTTGGTTCACCAATGAGATATGTCCCAAATGTTCGTATTCATTCATGAATTCAGTATACATACATTTCGATTTCTCGTTTTTACACAATTTTCTCTGTAATGCATAGAATCTATATAAAGCTTGCTGGCTAGATTCACCGAATAGAATAACAGATTCCTTGAGAAAAATCGTCACAACAAACTGACCAGTACGATTACGTTTAAATGTTTTCAATAATATTTCTTCATCTTCTCACAAGAAACATTCCAAATGAAAAGGTTCCTCAATCGTCCAAAATTTAGACACTTGCTTTTGAATATCAACATTAACATTTACATTACATGTCAACTTTGATACCACATTGGTACTAATTGGACCCGAAATGATCTAACCAAACCTTGTTCTTTGAAGAAAAGGTTGATTCTCTCCCAAAGTCACCTGACCAATACACAACAAACTATAAAATGTATCTGCACCTAACAAAATGTCAATATTTCCTGGTTTAGAAAACGATGAATCTGCCAATTTCAAATGTTTAGCTGTAATATATTAACCTTTCTAGCAGGAATGGAACATATTTCATCTACAATTAAATAGGAAAAATCTCGAACAAAAGCCTTATGTAAAGATTGAATGGTTACGATACATTTATAATGAATGTTTGAAATCACTTGGTTTATTCCCTCAATTGATGAAGATATTTTTTATTTTTCTATAACCAATGGTTCATAATAAGCATTCAAATTAGATTGTGATCCAGCATCTAATTGTTTTGTTGTTGTAGTTGTTAAAATTGTTTTTTCCTTTAACCAGCTGTCGTCCCCCTACGAACGACAGCCCTCAGAAGTCGAAACTTATGCGAGCTAAGGATTAACGAGTTCTTACCTTTTAACGTGCGATTCCTAGCACTCTACGTTAATGTGGATGCCCACAAGAGTCAAGAACCTGTATCATGGCAGTTGAAAGCAATAATTCTGTGAAATTTTCAACATTTTGATAAGTTAACATAACTTTTGGTAGTTCCGTACTTGTAGACGGTTGATTATCATCAGTCATATGAGAATTTTCCCCAATATTGTTGTGAGTTTGTTTTTCATAGTGAAGAAGTACATTATAGGCGCGTTCGGTTTATGCATATCTGACAGCTCGATTCAATATGTTTGCTCCGTCCGCCTCTACTCGGCGTTCGGTAAATTACAGCTGAGCTAACATATCTAAATCGGTTCGCTCCGAAGCATTAGACAAGTGACACATGATATATCTAGCCAATGAGCGTTCGTTAAATATTATTCACTCATTCAGCTCGGTGATCACGTGACACAATCAGCAGGGGCGGTATCCTCAGCTCGCTACCCTACTAAGCGAGCGATCCCTCAAGATAGCAATTTGATTGTCGGCGTTATAAAAATTCCCTATTCTCAACAAGCGCAAAACACGCCTTATTTTAAACGTGAGTTTAAAGTTACAACAACAGCACTAGTTGAGAATCGGGAATTGGCATCAAATCCGCTCGATCTCGTGAAAACCGAACTCACCTTATGTTTACCTTTGCACTTCTCACAACCCCAAGATCTGCATTCCTCACTCATATGATTCCCTTTCAAACAATTTAAGCAAAGTCTCAGCTGTTTTGCTCGCTCATACCTTGCATGAATTGGTAATTTCATAAATTGAGAAAAATTCGTAATAAGACGATCACTTTTACAAATTGGACATGAATTGTTCGTCGAAAGGAAATGTCATATCTGTTTTTCAGGAATGAGACAAAATCCTCCAATTTAGCAATCTTATCTTTCGATTTTACCTTGTCCCAATCTCTTTGGCTCAAAGAGTCCAATTTACTACCAATAATGTATATGATGAGATGCCCAATGTTTTCAATGATTTCAAAGGAAGAGGCATAGAATTCATTGAGTTTCGTAAATTTTCTGCAGATTCTTGGCTAACTTTTGGATAATCAAACATCATCTAAATATGAGTATTCACCAATTTATAAGGATTATTATAATTTCCGATCAATAAATCGCAAGCTATTTATAATCAGCAGAAATTCAACAGAATCAATCGATTCTTTCGGTTCCCCGTCCAAAGACTCCCTGAGAAAATGAAATTTCTCGATATCTGAAATTGATTGGTTCTGGTGACTCAAAGATGCAAACGTATCCCTAAATTCCATCCAGTTATCAAAGGACCCACTGCATTTAGGAATATGTTGAAACCAATCCTGAATTTTCAGATGTTGAGTATCATTTTTGCACACTATTTTGTTGTTCATCTATCTTGCATTTTGTATTATAAGTTCATTATTCAATGTTTGAGGAACATCTAAAATTGTTTCCTGTATTTTTTCAATATCATTTTCGAAAAGGGTAAAGCGTTCTACAATAACACTACGTTTTTTCAAATCTTTCTTCAAATCTTTCGACATATTAAATTACCAAACACTACTTACACAATACCAAAACCAATGCCTTTAATTGAGCCAACGCTTCTAAAAGTCCAATTTTTCCAAGTCGATGACAGTTCCGATTCTAGCTTCGACAATTTTCGTCTATCGCAACTCCAAAGGATAATTCCAGCTTACAATCCGGCTCGATCAGGACCAATATTTAACTTCAATCATATTTCTCTTTGGTTCTGGTAAGGAAAATTAGTTCAAATCAAATTATTTGACTTTTTATTTTTTCATGCAGGTCTACAATACATTATTATCTCTCTGGTTCCCCAAATATGTCGAACAAATACAAAGTGATATCTCTAACACCTACTAAACAGCGAAAACATTGTATTTGAAGTGTTTTAAAAATTATTTCGAAGGAGGATTTTGACATCATCAAGAAATCAAGTTCAGAATTGTATTTAGTGGCTTGGTTTGGCATTTCAATCAGAGATTAATTTTTTCCATAATTGTCATGATGCCTGCTTCGGTCCTGAATGGCAAATTTTTATTGAAACAAAGTTTTTTTTGATAAATAAATATTTCATCAGCACATCTATGCTCTTTCTATGTTCTAATGAATTCAGACTTTTCGTGATTGTTTTATACTCATATCATCCTCAAGCATAACCTAATTTATATGCACAGTCGTATAATTTTCAATGAATACAATTTTGCAATAAAGCTAGTCGTCTTGGAATATGTCAATTGCGTTGAAGTAGGTACATCTGACATTTTCAAGTAAGTTTCTATCGTTCACATGTGTTCAATATTATTTATCAACATTTAAATTGAATTGAATGTTTTTGATTCCCGTCATATGGTATATTTTTGTCAGTGAACGCTTTTCAAGGTTAAGGCACTGTATTGATTATTGTTTTAGGTATGGGTTTCCATCGATCTCATAAGATACTGTCACCAGATATGTGAAGAAATATGTGATTATCTACATGTTGAACTTTTTAGAATACCATATCTATCTGGATCAACAAAGATTTCAAGTCCTGGTTCATCATTAACAACTGAAACAAATGGTACGAATAACCGATTAAATAGAATACAAAAATCCCGTAACAGAAGTAAACATTTCTGAGTTCATTGTTTAAGCTTATTGTTATAGGTATAGGCTGTTTTTTTCAGATGGTATAATGGACTATGCAAGGATGCCGATGGTTTAAGTAAATGTACTAAATTCCTCTATGAGTTGATGTAGGTGATTTGTTCTCACATATAAAAATCAGATTATGTAGGTTGAACAGTTAGGGTATTTTAATTGTTTTAGAACAATCTTAAATATTTCAACCATAAGTAAATGTATAGAGGAATTTAACAAATTAGGAGGCACACTACTTACTAGTAATATACAGCTTTGGCAAATAATTCATAGAATATAGTAATAAAACAAATGTTGCAAACTGCCATTACTTTTCAATATTGATACATTAAGCTAATATTATACTTTTAACATTGTAAAAGTGTAATGCAATAAATAAAAGGTTTTGTATGTAAACGTTTTCCTCGCACCCGACTTGTATCATTTAAATAAAGTGTTATATATGCTCTGAGTCAGTTTAACCGTTAAAAATGTATCTCATACAGCCTTGACGCTACAAATTCAAACATATCACATTTCGTATTGTCACTTTTATTTGTTGCATTGCATGTTCTGTATTCAATAAATGATTTGCCAAATCGGTATTTTGAGAAAATTGGCGATTGAATATTGAGCTTATGTGCCAAATTCTACATTTATTGCACAAAGTGATAGTTAATTATTTGAATTTTTTTCAAAGAAACTGTATGATAAATGAAATAGTATTTATTGAAAGTATCTCTATCATTACTGAAAAATGTTAATCTTTCTTGTTGATACTGTTAATTTCGTACATGTCCTTCTTCATCTACTTCATAAATGTGATGTATTTTCTATCATTCTAAGTTCAATAGGCTCTGAATTGAGGGGCAGTTTGTGATATTTCCACCAAAAGATTTGAAACATTTATACATGTGTTGCTACCTTCAAATTGTCCAGGACCACCATTAATATAACTATTTAAATAAGGAACAGCTTTTTTTTCAGTTTCGTCAATATTTCATCTGATTACAACAATCCACAAAGGTTTTGTGCAAATAATTATAGAATAATAAGTTCTTTAAAATCAATTATTTTTTAATTGTGAAAGGATTACTTGGCCATCGTTACTTACATGATGATTTTTGGAGCCGACTTTCAAGTACAGTGAATTGAGTAGCTGTCAACATGCAAAAATCTCTCTTGAAACCACTCATAATGAACGTCGGTCTAAAACTAGGAAAATCACCATGTGAGTCAATTATTTTTTATTCAAAAGTTGAGGTTTGAAGTGACTGAACAAGAGGCGCTGACGTAGGACCCGTAAAAGGGAGACGTGTCAATATTGTTCACATGGGGAGCAGGCAATTGCCCCCATTGCACCCCCCTTTGGATCCCTACTAGTGGAGTCTCGAATGATGATTGTAATTCTGCTGCGGCGTATTCGATAGAGGAGATACTGTCAGAATCTAACCTTCAGTTGACTAGTTCTCACGGATGCACATATTTATTATATAATAATAAATATACTTGCCACTTTTGTCCAGCCATTACGTAAATGTCAAAGTGATTATCCGTCAGACTGTCTTTCGATCAAATTTATTAGTTTTTGATCTCTACGTAAAAAAGAGAACCTTTGATATTAAAATCATCTGCTTTCCTGAAATATGGATATCCTCTTTCATTTTCCAGATATTTGCCTGCGGAGTTTTATATAGGACTTCCTGTATACTCTTTCTGCTCCTTCCGAATCCTTAGAGCATGATCTACTTGATCTGGAGTAGGTTACTCTTGCATAACGAACAACATCAAATCACTTCTCTATATCAACGAACATCTGATTTTTACTCCAATTAACCTCAAGCAAGCTGAGCAATCAGAGTAAGTCCTAACAAACGTCACTATTTGTTAAAGCTACTGAAATAAAAATACTTTTGCATATGTATAGATTTGCTCTTGTGATTTTGGGAGGTTGAATCGGAAATAAATGTTGAGATTTCTTCACTTGGTTTTATATTGATAACATAATGAAACTTGTAGGTTTCAGAAATACCGGAAAAAGTACGCTGGTATGGTATCGAAATGTAACAATAATCGATAATTAATGGAGAGACTGTACTTTTATAGCTGACGGTCATGAGACGCATATTTGTCCTTATACAGTGCCTTCATTTCAAAACTTCCCACCCCTATTACTTCTTTTAGCAGGAAGAATTTGCCGTAGGCAAAAAACACTTCAATTAGGATATCAGGGGGAAGTTTAAAAACAGTGCCAGTGGTATTTTAGGTTTAACCTCCTTAATAATAATAATAATAATAATATTTATTCATTCCTCATTTAAAAGTACAAAATAAAAAAAGAAGAAGAAACTTATTTTTATATAAGTACAATGACAAGGAAAACGTCAGAAAGTTTGTACAGTTAATAAAAAATAAAATAAAATAATTAAAATTTTATCAGTTAAAATTCATCTAGTGTGTAGCAATTTTTTTCCAATAAGGCTTTCTTTAATCTTGCTTTGAAAATGTCTAAATTTGGAGAATTTTTTGTCATATCATCTATCTTGTTGAAAAGTTTAGGTCAAAGATAAAGAAAGATTTTCTGATACAGAGTAGTTCTATGTGTATTTGGCACTAATTGATTTCTGAATCGCGTGGAGTACTGATGTTGCTGAGCAAGAAATTTTGATTTGTTTCTGTATACGTAACTACATATTTCATAAATATAAAGACCAGTGATAGTAAGTATTTTAAGGTTTTTGAATGCATCTCTACAATATTCTCTTCATCCAATACCGGAAATAATTCTTACTGCACTCTTTTGCAGAATAAAGACTCTTTCAGCAGCTGTCCCAGTCCCCCAATTCAGAATTCCGTACCGCAAATGACAATTTATGGTCGCATAATACAAATTAAGTAGTATCCTCTTACTGCAGAAATTGGCCATAAATCTCAAAGCATAACAGTTTCTTCTTAATTTATTACAAAGTGTTTCAATATGAGGGGTCCATGTGAGTTTGTAATCCAGTGTGAGACCTAACATCTTAGCAGTTTCACTAGATTTAACTTGCATTTCCTCATTTTCACAGATACCAAAGTTTTCTGAAATATTACCAATTGTGAATTTTATCAAGGACGTTTTAGATATATTAAGTGTCAGCTGATTTTTATTTGCCCATATTTGAATTTGTTCATATAAAGTCTCGGTTTTCCCTTTGACTGTTGATATATTATGATCCTCAACAAGGAAATTTGCGTCATCCGCATACGCCACCACATGAATTGAGAACAAATTGTGGAAATATTCCATCAAGTCATTTGCGTATATCAAAAATAGTAATGGTCCAAGTATCGAACCCTGAGAGACACCCTGCTTAATGGTTACTGACTGACTACTAGTATTTCCAACAATGACTTTTTGGGTTCTGTCTTCTAAATATGATTTCAGTAATTTTAGAGAGACTCCTCTTATTCCGTATCTTTCTAATTTCTCAAGTAATAGCTTATGACCAACACAGTCAAAAGCTCTTGAAAAGTCTATAAAGAGTCCACAAATATGTAACTTGCCATCGAGTGCATTTATTACATGCTCATTAAATTCATACAGTGCTGTTTCTGTGCTTTTATTTTTAGTGAAACCGTGTTGATTTTTAGAGAGGAGCTGGTTAGCTGAAAAAAACGACATTAACTGATTTTTTATATTAAGTTCAAAAAGTTTAGATATACTGGGAAGTAAGCTAATTCCTCTATAATTTTCATAGAGATTTCTATCCCCGTTTTTAAGACTGGAACTACCAATGCCTGTTTTAACAATTCCGGGAAAATTCCATGCTCGGTAGACATATTAATAATATATTTTAAGGGCCTGCACAATTCATTTGCACATTTTTTCAGGAGGTTATTTGAAATTTCATCATGGCCATTGGCATTTGAATTTTTTAGGTTCTTGACTAATTCAATTAATTCATACTCATTAATTGGATGTATAAAGATGGAGTTCGGGCATATTGTAACATTTCTTCTCATATAATCAAGATCAATATTTTCTTGCTTTGAGTCAGTGGAAAATACTATATTGAAGTTATCTGCCATGACAGTGTCTGGTACTTCCCTATCATTTTCATATATTTTAATTTCATTTGATTTGTACCCCTTTTTTGAATTTTGTTTACCATTTGCCACATGGACTTCGATTTATTAGTTGAAGTAGATATTTTATTTTCTACATACTGTTTGTATCCAGTGTTCAATTTCTCTCTATAAGTCTGTGTTACTTGTCTACTGATTTCCTTATACTGTTCACTTACTTTAGCACATTCTGAAAATAGGGATACTTGGTTTTTTAATTCATACAGTTCTGGAGTGAAAAAGTCTGTATTATGTTTTTTGGCTGGTATTAGAGAGGGTTGCAAAGGAAAAGCTAATTCGATATAATATTGAATAATATTGTGGAGGGTTTCGTAGGCTTTATTTGGACATGTTTCTTTGTATATATTGTATTAAGGTGGTCGGTGGATCAGCGGTCTAATGCACAGGCCGTTCGAAACTCCAGCATAGCGATAGTCGGTTCGAATCCGATGTAGGTACGAGAATTTTTCTCAACTACTTTATATCGGATTCGATAGGCGGCCGCTTGCCTTGTTGAAAAGCAAGTGTATTGTGAGTTGTCTAGATGCCAATCTCGTCTAGTGCTAGCTTGGAGTGCACACCGACCACCCGAGGTGGTGCTGTAGGTTTTCCGGGTTTTCCTATAGCTGAAAAGTGAATACATCACCTAAAACATCAGTAAGTCGCCCCGGAGCGCCACGGCAAATAATAATAATAGCCGTCCTCTACCCGCACAGGCTATGCCTTTGGGTACACTCAACGAGTGTTTATGAGGGAGTATTATTATCTAACCATGATTCATTTTGCAATAGCCTTTTGAAATTTTCCGAGTAGTCTTCCGAGAATAATCTATTATATTTCAGTATGTTATCCCTTATCTCCAATGTTGATTTTATTGAAAATTGAATAAATTGGGCGGAATGATCGGAGAGATTAAAGTCTTTAACAGTTACTTCATATTCCAAGTCCTCTTTTACAATAAAATTATCTAGCTACCCCCACTTGATAATTTTAAATGGGACCCCCTATCTTGTAACACATCATTTTAAAGATCTTAAAAATCCACACGCAACCCCGTTAAGAAAACTGAATTTGGTTGATCCGTTCTCGTAAAAAGGGCAAAAAGAAAATTAATTATAATGAAAAATAAAATAATAGCTATTGCAATTAAATAAATGTACCTTACTTTATTAGGTGTTCAAAATGTTCACCATTGGTAGCTAAGCAAAAGTACAATCTATTCTCGAATTCCTGTCAGACTTTTGTAAATGTTTCGTTATTAATTTGTCTGCATGTGTCAGTAATCCTGTGACTTAGGTCATGAATATCCTGCGGGGGAGTTTTGTATACCATTGTATTCAAATAACCCCAGAGAAAATATTCCAATGGCGTTAAATCCGGAGATCTCGCCGGCCATTCCAGAGCGCCTCTTCTGCCAATCCATTTGTCAGGATACCGTTGATCGAGCCACTGTCGGACATGCAATGCGTAGTGTGGCGTTGCAGCATCCTATTGAAAATGTAAATTTTGTTCATCCAAGAGCGGGTTGTCTTCTTCATCAACTTGACTTTCTAAGGACTGTGCTACGAGTGGATCGATTACATTTTCCAATAAGTTTAAATCCAGTTGAATTTTCTTCAATAAAAATAGGGCCAATTATTTCCTTCCCAGAATTCCAGCCCAGACGTTTATTTTTTGTGGATATTGCATATGATCCTCTCGAAACAAGTGTGGCTTTTCATTATCCCAGTATCTACAGTTATGCTTATTTACAAAGCCATTAAGAAAAAAGTTGATTCATCACTGAAACAAATATTTTTTATTAAATTTGGGTCATTTTGAATTTTCGCAGTCATTATTTCACAAAATTCAATTCTCCTATCACAGTCATCCTCACTGAGTTGCTGAAGAATACTCATTTTGTAAGGAAAGAACTTGTTTAGTTTTAAAACTTTGTGTATAGAACCAACTGAAATATTTACTAACTTAGCGACTTTCGAAATTGAAGTAGTAGGCTCAACGGCGAATTGGCCTAAAATCTCAATCTGTGCGGCTTCAGTAAGAACTCTCGGCTGCTTTACTGCTTTGTTGCACACAGAACCGGTCTCTTCAAATTTTTTAACAAGGTCTAGAACATATTGGTGACTCACATTTTGGACTGCACCATAAATAAAAATAATTTCAGTTCTTTCTTGTAAAGTGTACACCATTACGATTTCTATTATTGTCAGTGCAACTGACACCACTTGACAAACAGTTTAAAATCAGGAATAACTAATTCTGATAAATGTTTTCACCATTTAATTTCAACTGACGCCAAGAAGAAACTCTGTGTCCTTATCTCACTTTCATCTAAAGCACAAAACTCTGTGTAAAAAAGAAACATAAACATACCGTTATTGAGTCAGTGGTAGCGGTTCCATAAATTCATTAATTTATTTTGCATTTTGTTATAATTTATTTTCTTTTTGCCCTATTTTACGAGAACGGATCAACCAATTTCAGTTTTCTAAACGGGGTTGAGTGAGGATTTATAAGATCTTTAAAATGATGCGTTACAAGTGTGGAGGTGCCATTTAAAATTATTAACTGGGGGTAGCTAGGGATAGAAGGATTGAACCTAAAATACAACTGGCACTGGTTTTAAACTTCCCCCTCCATATCTAAATTTACGTCTTTTTTCCCTAAAGGAAATTTTCCCTGCTAAAAGAAATAATAGGGGTGGGAAGTTTTGAAATGAAGGCACTGTTTATATTATACAGGAGTACTTGTTCTCCTCAAGATATTCTCAAGTTTTTGCGAGGAGTTGGTTAAGAAAGTGGATACTTCGAATAACCTGTGGATTAGTGCGGAGTAGTATCGAAGACAAAAGACGCGAATGGCATAAAATCATCCCAATTATTCTTTATGTAATTTCCATTGTTTTTTGTGGATGGTAACGTACATTGAATTCATTTTATTTTCACAATTATAATTGTTTCTTTTAAAATTTCACTGAGGAAATTTGTCCCCTGATCCGTAACTAGAATAACCGGGGGTCCAAATTGATATATTATGTTTTTAGTAAAATTATATGGGCCACTGTATTGGCACTTTGATCTGGAATGGGAATGGTAATGGAAAATTTTTGTCAGATCATCTTGAAAGGTAAGTAAGAATTTACTGAAATATTCCGTTTGATTCAATGGTCTGACAATATCTAAGAATATTTTTTCGAACGGTTTACAAGATGTTGTAGTTATGGTCATTGGTAGTCTACAGTGCATTCATATTTCAAATACGGACGATGTCAACAAAAGCACGTGAACGCCAAATTAGAACAGAGAGGCATTGAGCTTGTTAACCCAGATAAATTAATTTGAAAATGTAACATAATCGAAAACCAACCAAGTACTTTACACCGATACAAATATTTTAAATAAAAAATCAATAATGGTAATTAAAAATACAAAAATAAGTCACATCTACAACCTCGAACAAAACGCAGCCAAGCTGAATACATCTATGCAAAAACATTTACCATATATTTATTGTGATTTTAAAGCCCGTGACCCCCCCGTCCCTCTGACGTGAGGGCCGGATCCGCCCTTGGCAGTTCATTGTTCAACATATGTATGGAGAAAAGTATTTTGTTGCATCAATTTTCACTTGCTCAACCGATCATTGTTTGTGCTGCGACCATTTTATTGTCGGTAACCGGTTGCGTAATTGTGAATAGTGGGCGAAATGGCTGATGTGATGTGAGTACTTGAATTATTCTCAATATTTGAATAACCTTATTGAATATTTTCTCCGATCAAATAACATAACCTAGATGAGTAACTCGTCGCACACGCATTAAGATTCGTATGTAAGGGACATCTTTCCCCAACGGCAGTGTCGTGCGTTGTTAACAGAAATATTGGGGTTCAATAAAATAGAAATAATGGAAACCCAATAGGAATGGAAACCTGAAATTATGATGAAATAATATCCACAGGATTTTGAGAACAGCCGATGCTCTTAATTGACATGTTTTTTCGTAATTTCATAATTTTTCTCTTTTCCAATTTGGTTTCCCTTTCTCGATAGTTACGGCACTGGTAGCTTCAAATGATTGTTCTGTCAAATATCATATGCAGCGTTGTCGTACTGACAAGACTATATCGATAACGAAGAATCTTCGTTCGGCGATGGAAATACTATCTTTTTCACATGCTCCCACCAAGCTGCAGTGAACATTTCAATTGCCTTCTTATTGTTATATATTTCATCCAAGACAGTATTTTTGGGTTTTCATTGCCATGAATCTACCCGACAGATATCAAAATCTAGCTTATTGTATCCTTAAAAAATTGCGACATGGCAATAATGTCATGATTTGAGGGATAACATTATGAAAAGATGTTACCTTCAGTTCTATTTGAGTGTTACTCATCTAGGTTGTGTTACTTGATCGGAGAATATTTTTGAATGCACCATACTGCTTTTGTTCGGGCGGAAAATTATGGGAGTGTTTGGAAGTATATTTTTCTTGCTGCAGATGCAGTAAGGAAGAGATTTATATGAATGACCGATAAGAGATTCGAAACTCATGTTGCTTTGTGGTTTTGGCAGGCCCCACTCAGGTATTCGAGAGAATCAAAAGAAAACTGATCTTAGGTATATATTTTAACAAAAATGATCTCAGTTTCAGTATCTAATTAGGTAATTGAATTGTTTTTTGTATAATTTTTTTTAACACAGTGGAGTTTATGTTTTCTTAAGTATGTTTATTTATTTTGTTAATAAACACAAATTTTTCAAGTGAAACTGAACTTCTAAAAGGAACGTTACAACGAAACATAACACTGGAACAGAAATTTGTTCAGTGGATCTACATTTTGAAATGTGTACGTCTAACTCCGGGAATACATTCTGCAATAAGATCTCATGTTAAATAAATTGTTGATTATTTCTTTGTCGTTCTATATTTGGTTCGATTTTTTTGATTTAATGCAGAAAGCATAGCTGATATGACTAGTGCCGCAGTGCAAGAATTATTTATCTGCAAATGTGTCCATGCGCTCTTTTTCCAGAAACCAAAAGTGCCATAAATTAGCTAAATCATGGGGAATATGACTGAAATATATGTGTGTTTGCAGCGAACACTTCATTTTGGAAAATTTTGGAACGTAAATTTATCCAGTTATTTTCATATACAAGAATCAAAACAATAAAAGGATTGAAGAAATGGGTCATTTCATCCCAAAAATTTTCAGAAACTTGTTCATCAAGGCAACGAAATGTAAACCGATCTGGGAGAAAATGGTTACAGGATTTTCTAATTGTGATTGTTTAATGATTTTAATACTTTTCGAGTTAAGACACTGTTGATGGTGCAAAAGTTACAGGACCTGGAGATGTTATATCCGTTCCAGATTGTTTTTCATTAGATTTAGCCGGTTCACTTTTCAGTCCTCAGTCCCAGACAGATACAGTAGTATGGCAGCAATACGGAACTACTTCCCAATAAATTAGATGCAGTTACAGACAAATCTGTTTGAATACCATTTCGTTAATATGATCTCAGTGCCAAGAGCGTTTCCAGCGAGGGGCACGGGGGGGGGCAGCTGCCCCCTCCTAGAAGCTCGAAAACAAAAAAGACTAGGAATAAAATCATAATTGACAGAGTTGAAAATGAATCGCAGAGCTATCTGTCTTGAAATAGTTTAAGTATATAAAAGTTTAACTGATGGCAAATTGAAGAATATTGAAGTAACTGACCTTTTAAATGAAGCAAATGTTTTTTTCCCCGCCATGAGGCAAGCTCTTTCAATTCTGATTGCAATTCCACCCACTAAGGCTACCGTAGAACGGTCCTTTAGTACGCTTCGAAGGGTTAAGACCTGGCTTAGGAGCACGATGGGAGAGGAAAGGTTGATGGGATTATGTTTGATAAGCGTGCATCGGGATTTTGTTAAAAAAATGAGATGGTCGAAAAAAAGGTTTTAGAAAAATTTTCAGCAAATCCTAGAAAATTATTATTAGCGTAAAAATCACCTTGCTACTGTAACAACTGCTCCCCCTAGATGAGATCCTGGAGATGCCCTTGCTCAGTGCTAATTTTCATATGATGTGTTCTACTGGTGTAGACTGAAAAATTTCAGATTATCTCCAAATGGGGATAGTTCTTGTTAAAATTGTCAGCCGGTGGCACCCTCGACGAGCAACCGCTCAGAAGTCTTCGAGAGACTTGTGCGACCTAGAGAAGACGCCTATCCCTCACCTTCTTGAACGTGTGATGCCATGCACGAGACCGGTGACCCCGCTGAGGTTCGAACCCATACACCTATGGATGATTGGATTAAGAACCAATCGGTTAATCCGCACGCCACCATGTCTCGCGTGACAATACTGAAATGCAACCACAGTTTTCGCTGACACAGTCTTTAGTGATCCCAATAATATTGTTAATGGTTTTGCTTCATTATTTCGAAAGTGTTTACTCTGCATTGGATAATATGTTTAATAATATATGAAGTATTATTAGCCTTTATCCAGCTAAAAAGGAAGAGATTTTGTCTGAAAGAAAATGATGTAGGGGAAGGTGGGGCACATTCAGACAGTGGCTATATCTATAGCTTTACGCATACAGCTGCGTATGTCTTATCTGCCGCCATTTCCCACATAATTTGGCAGCAGTGCACTCGATACTCGCGACGGACAATGACGTAACGTGTTTTAGCGGCTCGTAAGTAATTTTCTAACCTAACTTACGATTTCGTTATCTGTTCCTGTTTTCTTCCATGTGAGTATGAATATTAGTCTCAGGGAAAAGAAGGACAATAATTTCACCTGTGTATCAACAGATTGACGATACGTTCAATAGTTTTTCAATAATTAAAATTTAAATGTAGAATTTGTATGTGGGGTAGATTCGTACTCAAGTAGATGGGGTACATTCGTGTGTACGAATGTACCCCATTCGTATGTACGAATATGCCCCGAGCTATTTTATGATCGTCTTCTATGAAGATGTTTTCTCATTCAGGACCATGGTGCGAAATTACAAGAACCTTTGTACATTTTCAGAAATGTATAACCATTTCATGTTGCATTTTACTGAATTATTTCAACTGTATTTACAAAGGCAAATAATTTGGCTACCCAGTGAATACAAATAAAAAGACAAAGACCGTTTAATAAACAATTTAGGAAATAAAAAGTAAAAACTGTGTGAAGCTGCCCCACCTTCCCCTACCTTTCTTTCCTTGTGAAATGATGTATAATGGTTTTTGAAAAAGCCTCTATAATTTTCAACTTGTGTCACAAATAGTTCCCAAATTGATGGAAGGTTGGCAGAGTTTGTCCTGTGTTTCAGAGTAGTGTGCATACCAAAATGTAGAACTAGCGACAGTTACAAATCCTCTTGCCATTACGCCAGTTAACTTTTGTTCGGTTTGACGTACAAACATAAAAAAATCGTTTTACTAAAATACATTGTGATTGCTCGATAAATGGCGCGGGGGGGCACTATCAACTGAAAAATTTTAAATGTCATGGGGGGTCATGTGTATCACATCATAGAAAAGATAATTCAATTCTCTTTTCAACCATCTTAATTTTTCAGAATTTCGTTTTCACGTTCCTTCACAATTATAAATTTCACAAGTAACCCTTTCACAATATCTCTACACCAATGGGTATGTACACTTAGATATAAAAATGTACATATAATAGGTGTGGTGAAGTGGATACTTCAATTTATTATTACTGAATTGATTAGGATGTTGAAGAATTTTACAAGTTAGGTATTTCACACAATCATAAATTATACAATCTAATAACAAGGTCAAATTCTCTTTTTCAACTTCTTCATTCATATTGATGTTTCTTTTTTCCTAAATGGTAGATGTCTACTGATCTTTTAGCAGCATAAACTGTTCTTCATGACTGCAACTACATGTTTACAGAATCCAGATTGGCCACCTTTTGCTATTGCATTCACAGTTCCACTTCGTCACTGGTGTATATGGGGATCCCAATTCCATTTTTATTTCATAAGGAAGATTTCAAGGCGGAACTTTGTAGACAAAGTTCAAAAACTCGTCGCTCATCGTCCATACCTTACATAAATATATAAAACATGATTGGCATTGAATACTGCATCCCCTTCAACCACAGGATACTTTTTCCGGTAAAATATTGAAAATATTTACAGGCTTACTATTGTGTCATTGTTAAGTTGAACACATCGTTGATGAAAAGACTTTAGTGAATTAACAACATTGTTCTACTATGGTGTCATTTATGTGTTGTTAATTTGAAGATAATTGTTAGGACGATGTTGTTGATTTTCACTCGTTAAAAATTCGTGATATGTTAGGAATGACATCAGAAAAATGGTGGACTTTAACTTTATATTTATAATTCGGGCAATGGAAGACGATGAAGAAAGGTGTGGAATTTGGAAATATGTTATGTGATTTGAAAATGTTTTCCTTTCAGAAATGAGCTGACAATGAGTAGAAAACTACTATGAGATGTTGGTAATCCATTAAGTTTACCCGAAAAGAACTTCCAAGTGTTTTCTTAAAAAATCTAAGTAAATTTCAAACTGTTTTTGAGTGGTTCTAGGGCATCTTTTCGCCTTCCTCTTATTTTCATTAGCATTCATGTTCAAACATCCAGATCATTCCAAATAGAAGGAATAATGAAATAAATATAAATTATAGATATAATTCTGCGATTCAACAATGTTCGAACTTCGAATTGCAGGTTTCTATTTCATCATATAACACAAAAATCAGATATGCACCCGACTATCGAATCAAAATTAGGTTCGATAGTTGTTGAGTTTAAAGTTTCAAATTGTAACAAGGTGATCACAATAGTGTAAAATAACGTTATTGGTTGACAATGTTGTTAGAACAGTTGCTAAAATAATTGTTTACTCAGCAACCCGTTAAATTAAACATCATCACCATAGTAAGCCTGTTAGTCAAATGAATCTTCAGTCTTCACCACAGGCATTTTAATGTTGATACGTGAATTAAAAGTTCAAGTATTCAAAAAATATTAACAAAAGTTTTTGCTTATCTAAAAGTCGTCAACTGTCAACAATTGCTGTGATGTTTGTTTTGTTTTCCCGGAGTTTTGAAGCAACGCCTGGTGCCATTGGCGACCGCGAATACATTTTTGAGGAACTCGCGGTCCCTCAGGTTGAAAGGATCTTGCCTACAAGGGTGAAGCACTATTCTTGGCGTTGAACACATTTTCCTACACAATTTTCACTACGTTATTTGATACTATTTGCTGAAGGTACTCTGAATTGGCCATTTTGTTAAGCAAAAACATTTGAACGTTCTCGCGCCACACTTTGCTAATAATCAACTGTTATATACCTAGGTACCTACTTCAACAAACTATGTCCAAAAATATAAACTTCAAGTTTATGCTACAAAACCAAAACACCAAATTTGGTGATTCTAATCTAACCACATAAAATTATATTTCACAAGTGAAATGAACATTTCGGCAGCTAAAGAGTATCCAAATTATATATGTGAAATTTTTTCGTATGTGAACTGTAATTCACATGTGAAATTTATTGAAAACTTGTGATGATCGAAATATGAACAGTTTCACTTGTGAAATTTGAAATATTTTGAAACTAATAGCCCCCTTTAATTGTGATCCGACAGTGACAGGGACATGCTTACCTGAATTTTGCGTTTAGCCGATGCATTCTGTATTATTGCGCAACCATGATGAATCCAACTTGCGCAACCATGATGAATCCAAGATAGAATGCCATACATGAGACCAAGTGAGACAGGATCAAAGAATATCTACATACTGAACAAGTAGTGACAGTAGCTATGGAGGGGGAAAATCGTTTTCCAGTGCGCAGGTTTACTGGCAAAATGGCGTTGTAGCAACAGCTGATTCATTGTTTACAATGTCAAATCAATAGATATAATATATTTATATACAGAAAGCCTTTCATGTATTGATTGTGATTGATATGTACATGTTATGAATAATTTATGTATTCAAAAATAAGAAAACGTGGTCATTCCTGTCTTATACCACCATAAACGATAGAAGAAGTAGCTTCTTTCGATTCCCAAATGATTTGTCAAGTTAGGTCAGAATGCTTTCATATTCCAGAAACTAGCATGGCCAAATCTCTTTTTGTACTTAATATGCCAGGATTGATTGAATCTCTGTAGCCGCCAGAAGTTATCTAATGCAGTAAAGACGTTGAGTACCTCCATGGATCCATGGTAATTTGAGAGTGTGAGCCAAACACTTCACACAACAAATGTTCCTAAATGACCTACAAAATAGATTGACACCTCACGCAGTGCCAATTCAGTACGTTGCTAATGTTCTGGCAGATACTGTTATTCAACAGTCTGTACCCATGAGTAGGTGAAAATTGAAATAACAAATTTAAAACATGAGTACTAAATGAACTTAAAGTTTTAGGTCAGAAATTCATACGAATATCAATGAAATATGTAGATTCCATTGCTGAAAGGTAGGAGATTAGTATGGCTGAGTTAGTGTATTATTATTACTGATTTTTATCTTAGTTTGGCAAGCCCACCTTCCATGAGTATTGTAGAACCACAGACCCAACAAAGATTGAGTTCACTGACCCCTCGTAAACTGAAATCACATGCTAAAACTGAAGAGTTACAAGAAGACGTTAGATCACTCAAAAAACGAAAATTGGAGATGAAATGTGAAGCCACTGTTGAGCACTTGAATGAATTGTGTTTGAACTCACGTCGCTTTCATAAAAAAACAAAATAATGCTTGTATAAGAAATTCTGGGAGGAATTACATCCATTCTATTTGAGATGACTGCTTCTTTCATACCGGCCCTGATCTAATTAATTATGCACCCTCGTTCAACTACAACTGCATATCTGCTGGCGTACGGATCGCCGAGAACAAGCTGGAATAAATCGATTGTTCGATACTATTCGAAGAGCCATCTAGATGAAATGTTCTATACTCCTGAATATTCGAGAGTCGAGATGGAACCTGCTTGCGACTATATAACCGCTGGAGAACAGTCAGAATTCAGAGTTAGTTACAGTTCCAGAGTTAGCGGATAGAGACTGACACCGTAGAAATAAATTATTGAAGTGAATGTTTAGTGAATAATTGTTGTAAATAGTGTTTTAAATAAATTAGGAAATTTAGTTAGTGCAGTTTTAATACATTTGTCTATTGGCATAAGGTGCTTCATGAATTATCATTGGCAAATTTTTGCTAGGTACTGCAGTAAATTTCAACCTTCTTTTCGGGGTAGGGCAATCTAGAAATATTGTATATTTCATTCTATGAATAACAGTTCTGTGTCCTAAGGATGTATGTGCTCAATAAGTTGTCATGTTATAAACTTTAGCTTTGTTTATTAGTGGTTGAGATTTATTGATATTGTAGCAATTTCGAGACCGGCCCTAATCTTATTAATTATGCACCCTCGTTCAACTACAGCTGCATATCTGCTGGCGTACGCATCGCCGAGAACAAGCTGGAATAATCGATTGTTTGATACTATTCGAAGAGCCATCTAGACGAAATGTTCTATACTGCTGAATATTCGAGAGCCGTGAATGGAAACTGCTTGGGAGTATATAAGCGGGACAGGCAGAATGGTTAGACAGTTATAGTTCCAGAGTTCGCTGATAGATAGCCACAGTAGAAATAAATTGAAATACCTAGTTATTGAAGTAAATGTTTTAGTGAATAATTGTTGTAAACAGTGTTTTAAATAAATTAGGAAAATTAGTTAGTGCAGTTTTACTACATTTGTTGTCAGAAGTCGGATGTTTAAAATAAATAAGTGTTAAAGTGTTCGTCGCGTTGAAAAACTGATAGACATTTATCGCGCCTAACAGTTAGTGACCCGTTGAACATTTGAGTGCAAAGTGGACAGTTTTGCGCGTCGCGGGACAATAAACTGAAAACTGTGTGGGAAATAAATAATAGACTTATATCTCGGTAAAGACAATAAGAGACAAAATGTTTCCCAGGAGAGTTCACCTAGTTGACCTTAAAGTTAGTGAATTAAAGCAAGAGGAGCGTGAGTTAGAAACAACTGGAAAGAAGGCCGTACTCCAGAAAAGACTTGCAGATGGACTGATTGAAGAAGGAGAAGACCCCGAAACATTTTTGTTCGAAGTTTCTGGAGTCGATTTGAGTGCTATTATGAACAAACTCGAGGAAACCACGAATAGTTTGAAGGAGGAACTTCAACAAAATTCCGTAAGTCTGAAAGAACTTCAACAAAATTCGGTGAGTCTTGAAGATAAATTTCTACAAAATTCAAAGAGTCTGGAGGAAAAGCTTCTAGAAAACTCGGTCAGCCTGAAAGAAGAACTTCTAGAAAATTCGAATTGTCTAAAAGATGAACTTCAAGAAAATGTGAAGAGCCTGGAAGAAAAACTTCACGAAAATTCGAAAAATCTAGAAGAAAAACTTCACGAAAATTCGAAAAATCTAGAAGAAAAGCTTGAAGAAAATTCGAAAAATTTAGAAGTGAAGCTTCTAGAAAACTCGGAGAATTTGAGAGAAGAGCTTCTAGAAAATTCGAAAAGCTTGAAAGAAGAAGTTTGCAGTGTGGCGAATCGGTTGGAAGAAAGAATGGGAACTGTCGAGACAGAAATGGAAAAATTGAAAGAAACAATAAGTGACCAAGTCAAAGACGACATGGTGGAAGAAATAAAAAAAATCAAGGAAACGCTCCACGATGAAATAAAAGACGGAATCGAGACAGAAATCGGCAGAATAAAAGAAAAATTCAGTGAATTGGAAAAGCGAATGGATTCTCCGCACACCCCAGAAATTTTCAACAGAAATTCAATGCCGGATCTGAGTACTAACGTGGAGGAAGTTCAAAAAGACATTAAAGATTTCAAGGTCAGTACGGAACCAGGAAAGCTCTCATTGAAACCGCCTCAGTTCGACGAAAATACTCCATGGTCAAACTACCACCGACAATTCGAAGCTGCTGCCAAAGCAAATGGATAGAATGCTGGGGAAAAAGCTTTAGCATTGACACTGGCATTGCGTGGCTCACCGCCCAACAACAGGAAGACTATGAACAGCTGGTAAAACACTTGGAACTTCGCTATGGCCAAGCCCACCTTGAACACGTATATCACTCACAGCTGAAGAACCGATGCCAGAAATCAAGCGAATCGTTGCAAGAATTTGAAGCAGATATTGCACGCTTGGTTCGTCTTACGTACCCAGCTACACCGGAAAATGTAATGGAGCGACTAGCGGTCCAGGCATTTTTGGATGGACTTCGTGACCAGGAAACCCGGCAAGCCCTAACACTAGCTCGCCCCGCACATCTCGTGGATGCATTGGCACGCGCTCTGGAATTCGAAGCAGCAAAGCAATCCTGCAAAAGCCAGAGTAGAGTCCGGATGATCGAGGAAGACCCACAGCCACAGGAGCCTACTAATATGGAAGCTGTGATGCGAAAAGTGCTGAAGGAAGTTGTGCCTGAGAGAAGACTGATTCGATGCCGAAATTGTAGAGAACTTGGGCACGTGCGTAGCAAATGTCCAACATTGAAAAAATCGACATCAACGATGAAGATCAAGAAGGAGCAATCGTCAGCCCGTATCCAACAAGTCCCAGTTAATAATGCATATGTCGCTGTACTTCAAAGACAAGACAAAGGGGTCTTCGTAGACGGTCTCATTAACAACGAGCCTCGCACCATGCTCCTTGATACGGGTGCGACTAGGACAATCCTTGGACCTACTTTTGCCAAAACACCGGCAAGAATCTAATCGTCGAATTGGAAGCTACGCACAGCAACTGGAGAGCCGGCAACTGTGTATGGTGAACTTCCAATTGAACTGACTTTGGACAGCACTACAGTGAAACACCGGGCTCTGGTAGCGGATATTGAGGACGAGATAATAATTGGAATGGACATCATGAATTCTAGAGGATTCGAGCTGAATTTTAAAGACGGAGAAGTGCTGGTACTTCATGGGAGAAATGAAGAAATGGTTCGAGTTCTGCTGGCTGAAGACATAAGCGTACCGGAGAGGGCTGAAACCATTTAGGAGGCTCGCTTGGATGGAGGTGCGAGCAGTGGAAACGTGGTAGCCCAAGCTACATGATGAGAAAATTGGACGAGGAATTGCACTAGGAAAAACCTTGTTGCGTGCTGATAAATTTGTGCCAGTAAGGGTAATGAATGTCAATTATTACCCGGTGACTTTGAAGAAGGGAACGATTTTGGGGCACTGCTCGTCAATTTCCTCTGTAATCAGGAGTGTACGTGGAACTGTTAGCCAAGCCAGTAACATGCCAGCAGAATTGGAGAAGTTGGTTGCTATCTCGTCCAAGGACATGGGGCCAGCACAGAAGCCTGAACTGAGAGAACTAGTCAGGAAGTATCAGGACATCTTCGATACCGGAGTAGGCAGAGGCGGTAGAACAAAGGTGGTTCAGCACAAGATAGATACTGGAAATGCCCGACCAATCAGGCAATCAGCCAGAAGACTTCCTCTAGCCAAAAAGGAGGAGGCTGACAAAATAGTCTGCGACATGGAGAAAGACGGAAACATCGAGCCATCCGACAGTCACTGGTCCTCTCCAGTCGTGTTGGTGAAGAAGAAAGATGGATCAACACGGTTTTGCGTAGACTACCGTCAACTAAACAACGTGACGAAAAAGGACAGCTACCCTCTCCCAAGGATAGACGACACGCTAGACACGCTGGCTGGATCTACGATTTTCTCGACCTTAGATTTGAAGAGCGGATACTGGCAGGTAGAACTGGCCCAGGAAGATCGAGAAAAGACAGCTTTTACCATCGGCTCCGGATTATGGCAGTTTACAGTTATGCCATTCGGCCTCTGCAATGCTCCAGCCACATTCGAAAGATTGATGGAGACGGTTTTGAAAGGACTATCATGGAAGACGTGTCTGGTGTATCTCGACGACATTATTGTGGTTGGCAGATCGTTCGAGGACCATGTAAAAAACTTGGAAGAGGTACTTCAGCGACTGAGAAGCTCCGGACTGAAACTGAGCCCTAAGAAATGTCATCTGTTTCAAAAAGAAGTACGTTATCTCGGCCACGTTGTCTCTGGGAAAGGAGTGGCAGTAGATGAGCAGAAGATCAAAGCTGTTAAGGAATGGCCCGTTCCGAAAGACATTCACCAGCTTCGAAGTTTTCTTGGCTTGTGCACTTACTATCGCTGATACGTGCTGGGATTTGCTAACATCGCAAAACCACTGACCAGGCTCACGGAAGGACAAACAAAGTTCCAGTGGTCAGATGAATGCCAAGATTCATTCAGGAAGTTGAAAGGAGCTTTGATCAACGCACCAATCCTGAGCTACCCCCTTCCAGACGGGAAATTCATTTTGGACACGGACGCCAGTAACGTGGGACTTGGAGCTGTCCTGTCTCAGATCCAAGAAGGACAAGAGAAGGTCATCGGTTACTTCAGCAAGACCCTCAGTAAACCGGAGCGGAATTACTGTGTCACCAGGCGGGAACTGTTGGCTGTTGTCAAGGGAGTTGAGCACTTCTACAAGTACGTGTATGGACGAAGATTCCTACTGAGAACTGACCATGCAGCTCTCAAATGGCTCCTACAGTTTAAGAATCCCGAGGGTCAAGTGGCACGCTGGATTGAGAGGCTCCAGGAATTCGACTTTGAGATCGAACATCGGGCGGGGACCAGCCATAAGAATGCGGATGCCCTATCGCGAAGACCATGTCCAGACGACTGTTCGCACTGCCGACGAACAGAGGAAAAGGAGTCGACACTCTGCAGAACCACGGCGGTCGATGATAACTGGAATGACCACAAGATCCAGAAAGACCAAGAGAAAGATCCAGATCTTGGTTTAGTCATCGGCTGGAAGAAGAGTGAGCGAAGACCGTCATGGCAGGAAATAGCCAGTTGTTCTCCAGTCGTTAAAACTTACTGGGCCCAATGGAACTCTTTCACCTTAGACAATGGAGTCTTGAAGCGTGTGTTGGAGTCGGAGGATTGCGGGGAAGAAAGACGTCAGGTAGTAGTTCCCAGGAGCAGAAGACAGGAAGTGCTGCGAGAAATCCATGATAGGGTCACCGGAGGACATCTGGGAGTGACGAAGACCCTCCAGAAAGTTAGGCAACGGTTCTACTGGGCCAATTGTCAAGCTGACGTCAAGGACTGGTGCAGAAAATGTGATGTATGCGCTGCCAGTAATGGGCCTCGAACAAGACCTAAGGCCCCGATGCGCCAGTACAATATGGATCGCCATTGACATCGCTGGCCCGTTCCCACAATCTGAACACGGGAACAAGTACATCCTTGTGGCGATGGATTACTTCAGCAAGTGGGCCGAAGCCTATGCCCTGCCCAACCAAGAAGCCATCACCGTTGCCGACGTCTTGGTGAAGGAGTGGATTTGTCGATTCGGTGTCCCGTTAGAACTGCATTCGGATCAAGGCAGGAATTTCGAGTCAAACCTGTTCCAGGAGATGTGTCAGATGCTGAACATCCGGAAAACGAGTACCACAGCTCTACATCCACAGTCCGATGGAATGGTGGAGCGGATGAATAAGACGATAAACCGCCACCTGTCCAAGGTAGTCTCTGATCACCAGAAGGATTGGGACCAGTACCTCCATCTGTTCCTGATGGCGTATCGTTCCGCAGTTCATGAGTCAACCGGCCAAACCCCTGCTTGTGTTATTATGGGCCGAGAGCTGCGACTTCCATGTGACCTGAAGTTTGGGACGCCACCAGAACAAGACACTGCGGGAGATGACTACGTCAGCAAACTGCGACAGAGAATGGACGACATCCATGAACGGGTCCGTTTGAACATCCAGAGTGCCAGCGACAGAATGAAGGAGACCTACGACATCAAGGCGGATGCTGGTGGATATCAGACAGGTGACCTTGTCTGGCTATACAACCCTAAACGTCGCCGTGAACTATCACCGAAACTTCGGAAATCGTGGGAAGGTCCATATAAGATCATGAAAAGGATAAACGACCTCGTCTACCGCATATATAAGCCACCACGAGGAAAACCTAGGGTAGTCCACTTCAATAGGTTGTCCCCTTACGCCGGAAACCACGATCAAGTCCGCACCGTCAGATCACCGGAGGACGAAATGACGTTTCAGAGGTTCATGTCCCTGTACTCGAACGGACAGAAAGTTCAATATGGGGTAACCTGAGAGGAGTCACGAGATCTTTTCAAGGTGCCTGCCAATTACGCGTTAGCTCACTGTGTGGCAGAAGATCTCCAAATGTCCAGAGGCATTGAGTAGTTTTCTCCAAGAAGTTCGGTCGAATCCAGGAACTGAGAGAACAGAACCCGGAAGTTGGAGGGGTGTTACAGCTGAGGAAAGGCCGGAGAAACATCTACTATCTGGTTACCAAGAAGCGTTCTCGAGATAAGCCGTCTTATGAAGATGTTTGGAAGGGCCTTACGAGATTGAGAGACACGATGCTGGACCAGAATATTGTAGACCTGGCAATCCCAAAATTGGCCTGTGGGCTTGATGGGCTGGACTGGAGAGTTATAAGAAGCATGTTGGAGATAGTATTCAGATCCAGCGGCATCAAAATTCTGGTGTGCTGCAACCATCTTCCTCGACCCAACTTGAAGACTGTGGAGTGCTACATCCATCGAACGTCCAGGTGCAGACATGGAGAATCTTGCAGATATCTTCACACTCCAAGAATGACGTTTCGGGGCGAAACGTCTTTAAGAAGGGGGCAATGTAACGATTTCGAAACCAACCCCGAGACTGGCCCTGATCTAATTAATTATGCACCCTCGTTCAACTACAACTGCATATCTTCTGGCGTACGGATCGCCGAGAACAAGCTGGAATAAATCGATTGTTCGATACTATTCGGAGAGCCATCTAGATAAAATGTTCTATACTCCTGAATATTCGAGAGTCGATATGGAACCTGCTTGCGACTATATAACCGCTGGAGAACAGTCAGAATTCAGAGTTAGTTACAGTTCCAGAGTTAGCGGATAGAGACTGACACCGTAGAAATAAATTATTGAAGTGAATGTTTAGTGAATAATTGTTGTAAATAGTGTTTTAAATAAATTAGGAAAATTAGTTAGTGCAGTTTTACTACAGTATACAAATTATTTGTGAATAATCAAATGAATAAATTACTGAGTTGGTGTGTATTTGTTCTATTTTTATCTTGATAATATACAGTCAGTCCAAGATAAAGATGTTCACAATGAGGATATCAAAATCGGTGATCGATACACTTTCAATTGGAGAAAAAGTTCCATAATAAAAAAAACATTCCTGTAGGGGTATTTTCGAAATATTTCAAAAATGTTCTCATTCAAATTATTTGAAATACTGAATTTCTTTATATATTATTTAAAATTTTTCTTGTGTTATTACTAGAGCTAGAACAAAAAAAGAAACACTCCTTATCTCCGATCAAGTAACCCAACCTATAGATGAGTAATACTCAAATAGAACTGAAGGTAACATCTTTTCATAATGTTATCCCTCAAATCATGACATTATTGCCATGTATTTTTTAAGGATGCAATAAGCACGTCAGTTAGATTTTGATATCTGTCTGGTATATTCATGACAACGAAAACCTAAAAATACTGTCTTGGATAAAATATATAGCAATAAGAAGGCAATGGAAACGGTCATTGCAGCTTGTTGGGAACGATAGTATTTCCATCGTCGAACGGAGATTATTTGTTGTCGATATAGTCCAAGGAGTTCTTATGAATAGAGGGAGAAGCAGTGCTGCCGTTCAAAAATATCAGATTGTACCAGATTTCGAAAAGAAAATGTTATATATTTCATGCACTCTGTATATGAACTACGGAAGTGTGTCAGTTTTTGACAATTAATTTCAATTTTGATTTGTTACGAAGTATTTAAATATATAATATAATAATTTCAAATTGAGTTATCATTAATCACATACATAACAGATTGGCGACGAAGATAAACACAAATGGAAGTACTTTGCGAGAACTCGTTGAAACCTTGAAGAATGTGCAAAATCAGCAAGAACATTTAACTGGACAAGTTAGTAGCCGTTCAGAAAATATTAGTCAAATTGATACCAGAGGAATCTCTTTACAACCGTACGATGAAATAAACGAATCTCTTGAAGCATACTTACAATTCATTTAACTGACGATTCCAACAAAAATGGCAAGAAATCCTTATTAACTGTTTGGGTCCTAAGACATATCAAACATTATCCAGTCTCACTGCACCCGATCTTCCGAATACAAAAAAATACAAGGATCTCATACTTTGTTACGATCACATCTTTCTCCGAAACCTAGTGAAGTTGCTGAACAGCACAAATTTTTGATGAGAATGCAGCGAGAGGGGGAATCCATTGCAAGTTATCAAGCTGAATTGAAACGTTTGGCTACAAATTGCAATTTTACTTGTGAATCATGTAAGAAACCCACAATAAATACACATTTACGAGCTCAGTTCATACGTGGGGTTCGAAGCAATGAAATTAGAGAAAAACTTCTGCAAGAAAATAAAACAATACAATTCTAAGAAATAGTTGCAATGGGGAATTCTCCACCTGACGATAATCAAGTATTTTCTATTGAAGGTATATAAAATACCGCATTTAAAATACACCATTTCAACATTTTTCTTTAAAAAAACTATTTAAGTACTTAAAAATGAAAAACAAAATTGGGCATTTGAAATTTAAAGGGATTTGTTTCTATTTCACCATCTGGCAACATCGGCTACAAATTTCACTGATAAGAAAGGAAAACAAATCTGTTACCTTAAAAAGTTAAACTGAGATGACAATGTTCCGAGCACAGACCTATATTATAAAATGTAGGTCGATAGTTCGAGTCTGTGACATTTTGTGTTCTGTGTGCCTAACCCCCAACAAAGAAAGATGGTACTTCTTCTTCTAGCATACTATCATCCCCTACGTTTTGTAGGCGCTGTTGCCAACATGTTGATTAGAAACAAAACCCCTTAAAACTTGCATTTGCTCCAATAACTCAAATTGAGGAGAATTCCCCATATCGAAGCAGCCAAGGTTGAAAGCAGTGAAATGCATAATCTACAAAATGTAAACAAACTTTCCCAGTATAATAGACCTTCATCTTACCAAAATATCAGTGCAAAACAGAAGAAATCGGGTAACAATAAAGACAAAAATGACTGGAAACAATGCTATCGCTGTGGAAAAACCTCTCATAATGCCGCTGAATGCAATCTTCGAAATTTGAAATGTACTTTTTGTGGAAAAGTTGGGCATGTAAATACAGTGTGTTTTAAAAAACAACACCAACTGACTAAGAATACAAAAATCGCGGAAGATGACTTCATTCACGATGATGATCCGGAGTATGTCATTATTTCAATACCAATGTCAAGAAATTTACCTGGTAAATTTTTAGTCAGGATTAACGTTGAGAACACCTCGAGCGAATTCGTAGTTGACACTGGTGCTGCAGTTTCAACGTGCTCGGAGAAGATGTTCAAACAAATCTGTCCAGGAATCCAATTACAACCTACGAGAATGAAATTGAGGACACACAGGAGAAATAATCGAGCCATTAGGCGTATGCGATGTCAGACTGAACTACAAAAATTCGAATGCAATTGGCAGATTATTTATTCTCAAAAATACTGTAGTAAAACTGCACTAAACTAATTTTTCTAATTTATTTAAAACACTACTTAAACAATTATTACACTTAAACATAGACTTCAATAACTATTTCACTTTATTTCTACTGTGGCTATCTATCAGCGAACTCTCGAACTGTATTTGTAACTCTCTGTGACTGCCTCTGACTATCTTGCCATCTCCCGCCGGACGACTTATATATCCGTATTTACAGGTCTCGACCATTCGAGCCTTTCGGGCGACTTCTTAGATGTCCCCAGAACCTTTGTTAGAAAGTTCGCGTCTCTTCCACGTGATTCATGTGTTTGTCAGCGGAGAACTTGTTTACATTTCGAGTGTGCACCACTAATTGGATGATCAGGGCCGTAGTTCTGCAGAGTGTCGACTGTAAGCTTGGTCAGCGGTTTGGCGATGTTGGCAAATCCCAGTTCATATCGGCGATAATAAGTGCACAGGCCAAGAAAACTTCGAAGCTGATGTATGTCTTTTGGAATGGGCCATTCCTTAACAGCTTTGATCTTTTGCTCATCTACTGCCACTCCTTTTCCAGAGACAACGTGGCCGAGATATCGCACTTCCTTCTGGAAGAAATGCCATTTCTTTTTTTGTTTTTCACGTGGTCCTCGAACGATCTGCCAACCACAATAATGTCTTCGAGATACACCAGACAGGTCTTCCATGAGAGTCCCTTCAGAACCGTCTCCATCAATCTTTCGAATGTGGCTGGAGCGTTGCAGAGCCCAAATGGCATAACTGTGAACTGCCACAAACCTGAACCGACGGTGAAAGCTGTCTTTTCTCGATCCTCCTGAGCCAGTTCTACCTGCCAGTATCCACTCTTCAAATCAAGGGTCGAGAAAATCGGTGAACCGGCTAACGTGTCTAGGGTGTCGTCTATCCTTGGGAGAGGGTAGCTGTCCTTCTTCGTCACGTTGTTCAGTTGACGATAGTCTACGCAAAAGCGTATTGATCCGTCTTTCTTCTTTACCAACACGACTGGAGAGGACCAGGAACTGTCGGTTGGCTCGATGACTCCGTCTTTCTCCATGTCGCAGACTATATGTTGTCAGCCTCTTCCTTTTTGGCGAGAGGAAGTCTTCTGGCTGATTGCCGGATTGGTCGGGCATTTCCAGTGTCAATTTTGTGCTGAACCACCTTTGTTCTACCACCTCTGCCCACTCCGGTATCGAAGATGTCCTGATACTACCTGACTAATTCTCTCAGTTTGGGCTGCTGTGCGGGTCCCATGTCTTTGGATGAGAAGGCACCCAACTTCTCCAATTCTGCTGGCAAGTTACTGGCTTGACTAACAGTGCCGCGTACACTCTCATCACAGAGGAAATTGACGAGCAGTGCCCCAGAATTGTTCCTTTCTTCAAGGTCACCAAGTAATAATTGACATTCATTACCCTCACTGGCACAAATTTATCAGCACGCAACAAAGTTTTTCCTAGTGCAATTCCGCGTCCAATTTTCTCATCATGAAGTTTGGGCTCGAACATAACTACGTTTCCGCTGCTCGCTCCCCCATCCAGGCGAGCCTCCAGAATGGTTTCAGCACTCTCTGGTACGCTCACATCTTCAGCCAGCAGAACACAAATAATTTCTTCGTGAAGCACCAACTCTTCTCCATTCACTCGTAAGACACCGTCTCTGAAATTCAACTCGAACCCTCTGGAGTTCATGATGTCTATCCCTAAGATTGTTTCATCCTCTATATCCGCTACTAGAGCCCAAAGTCAGTTCAATTGGAAGTTCACCATACACAGTTGCCGGCTCCCCTGTTGCTGTGCGTAGCTTCCAATTCGATGATTCCAGTCTTGCCGGTGTTTTGGCAAATGTAGGCCCAAGAATCGTCCTAGTCGCACCCGTATCAAGGAGCAAACTGCGAGGCTCGTTGTTAATGAGACCGTCTACGAAGACCCCTTTGTCTTGTCTTTGAAGAACAGCGACATATGCATTGTTAACTGGGGCTTGTTGGATACGGGCTGACGATTGCTCCTTCTTGATCATCATCGTTGGTGTCGATTATTTCAATGTTGGACATTTGCTGCGCACGTGCCCAAGTTCTCTACAATTTCGGCATCGTATCAGTCTTCTCTCAGGCATAACTTCCTTCAGCACTTTTCGCATGACAGCTTCCATATTAGTAGGCTCCCTGTGGGCCTTCCTCGATCATCCAGACTCTACTCTGGCTTTTGCAGGATTGCTTTGCTGCTTGGAATTCCAGAGCGCGTGTCAATGCATCCACGAGATGTGCGAGGTGAGCTAGTGTTAGGGCTTGCCGGGTTTCCTGGTCACGAAGTCCATCAAAAAATGCCTGGACCGCTAGTCGCTCCTTTACATTTTCCGGTGTAGCTGGGTACGCAAGACGAACCAAGCGTGCAATATTTGCTTCAAATTCTTGCAACGATTCGCTTGATTTCTGGCATCGGTTCTACAGCTGTGAGTGATATACGTGTTCAAGGTGGGCTTGGCCATAGCGAAGTTCCAAGTGTTATACCAGCTGTTCATAGTCTTCCTGTTGTTGGGCGGTGAGCGTTTGTAAAATATTTGTTGTTTGCCACGCAATGCCAGTGTCAATGCTAAAGCTTTTTCCCCAGCATTCCATCCATTTGCTTTGGCAGCAGCTTCGAATTGTCGGTGGTAGTTTGCTCATGAAGTATTTCCGTCGAATTGAGGCGGTTTCAATGCGAGTTTTCCAGGTTCAGCACTAATCTTGAAATTTTTGGTTTTTCTGAACTTCCTTCAAGTTCATACTCAGGTCCAGCCTTGGGTTTTTGTTGTAAGTTTCTGAGGTGTGCGCAGAATCAATTCGCTTTTCCAATTCACTGAATTTTTCCTTTATTCTGCCGATTTCTGTCTCGATTCCGCCTTTTATTTCATCGTGAATCGTTTCCTCGATTTTTTTAATTTCTTCATCCATGTCATCTTTGACTTGGTCACTTATTGTTTCTTTCAATTTTTCCTTTTCTATCTCGACAGTTCCCATTCTTTCTTCCAACCGATTCGCCACACCGCAAACTTCTTCTTTCAAGATTTTTGAATTTTCTAGAAGCTCTTCCCACAAGTTCTGCGAGTTTTCCAGAAGCTTCACTTCTAGATTTTTTGAATTTTCGTTAAGATTTTCTTCCAGGCTCTTCACATTCTCTTGGAGTTCATGTTTTAGACTATTCGAATTTTCGAGAAGTTCTTCTTTCAAGCTAACCGAATTTTCTAGAAGTTTTTTCCTCCAGACTTTTTGAATTTTGTAGAAATGTATCTTCCAAACTCACCGAATTTTGTTGAAGTTCCTCCTTTAAACTATTCGAATTTTCCAGAAATTTATCTTCCAAGGATTTCGTGGTTTCCTCGAGTTTGTTCATTATAGAACTCAAATCTATTCTTGAAACTTCGAATAAAAACGTTTCGGGGTCTTCTCCTTCTTCAATCAGTCCTTCTGAAAGTATTTTCTGGAGTACGGCCTTCTTTCCAGTTGTTTCTAACTCACGCTCCTCTAACTCTGGCTTTAATTCACTAACTTTAAGGTCAACTAGGTGAACTCTCCTCGAAAACATTTTGTCTCTTATTGTCTTTACCGAGATATCAGTCTATTATTTATTTCACACACAGTTTTCAGTTTTATTTTCCCGCGACGCGCAAAACTGTCAACTACGCAGGCACAATAATAATGTTCAACGGGTCACTAGTCTTTTGGGTGCGATAAACGTTTATCAGTTTTTCAATACGGCGAACATTTGAACACTTATTTATTTTAAACATCCGATTCTGACACCAATTGTAGTAAAACTGCACTAAACTAATTTTTCTAATTTATTTAAAACACTACTTAAACAATTATTACACTAAAACATAGACTTCAATAACTATTTCAATTTATTTCTACTGTGGCTATCTATCAGCGAACTCTCTAACTGTATTTGTAACTATTTGTTCTAACGCGAACCTTCGTTAGAAAGTTCGCGTCTCTTCCACGTGATTCATGTGTTTGTCAGCGAAGAACTTGTTTACATTTCGAGTGTGCACCACTAATTGGATGATCAGGGCCAGTCTCGAAATCGTGTTACAATACCGTTTCTCCAATTTTCGGAAGAGAATGGCTTGGACTTATAAAAATTGGATTGGTCTGAAAGGACCCCGCACACCTTATATGGGAAAATGGCTCTCCGTCAAATTTCTTGAATTTTTGATATGTTGTAGAATTGATCATTCCGATGAAATGTTTCAACGGCGCAACACGATCCTATGACTAGTTTTCGAGATACAGGGTGTTGAATATGAGAAACATTCACTTTTCATCACTCTGTATCTGCCAAGTTACGATTTAGTTCGGAATTATCTTTTGTGGGATCATCATCACATCCGTGTATGATGAATTCATGAGAAATTCATTTCCAAATCTTTTCGTAGTACAGGGCGATTTCACTTGAAAACAATGCTATTTTGAGACTTTCATAATTTAGTTGTTTTATAAAGAGAAAATGCGAGAAAAGGTAGAATTATCACATACTATTATAAATTCATTTCATCTAGCACCACAGTTGATACAATTCATACAAGGTGATTCACAAATATGGAAACAAAACGAATTTTGGTTTTTGGGACACCTTGTAGTAATAAACCAAACTAAAATGACAAAATTCACTTGAAGAATGTTAAATGATATGTTTCATCGTATAAAGAGTCGAATGATATCAATTTAAAAAAAATTTAAAAAATTAGTTATACTTTAATAAATGAAAACCTTGATTTTTTAAATCACCCTATATCTCATAAGGGAGTCCGAAAAGATAGCGATATTTTTTCACGGGAGAACTCGAAATACTTCCATTCATATCGTACAAAATTTTCATCAAATTCCTATGACAGGTTTTTTATATACAAGGCGAACAATTTGTGAAAAAGTCCATATATTTCACTATTTTACGCTAATAAATGACCACTCTACCTATCCATTGAAGTCTCCTGATGTGATTGAGAAGATACTTATTTGATATTTATTCAAAACGTAAAAGTAAGGAATTCAGTGAAGTGAAATCAACATTATTTCAACTCATAACAACTTGTACGGCATTGCCAGATGGCACACATAATATGTATCCCATGGCTATTGGGAATTCAAGATAAGGGATACTCCCTCTGGTGTCGGGTTTTGAATCTATACTTACGTGAAAATGAGGTTGACTATGATTTTGACATTTTGAGCATTTCTACAACAATAGCACAGAGCAACCATAAAGCTGTCCTGATGAGTGGGAAACCACGAAACAGCTGTCGACAGATGATGGTGGCTCTCGGAATCAAAACATAAATCACTCTATTTACTTCTATATATATATATATATATATATATATATATATATATATATATATATATATATATATATATATAATCTATACATAAATTGATAGAAATTCAACGGGATGTGATATATCTTTCGGATATTGGGTTGGCACGAGCATGTGCATGACAATACAACAAGGAAAATACATGATGGATAACTGAATTTTTCCCTTATCAAAAAACATTATCAAATACGAATTAGAAGGAGATTCTTACCAATAACCAATAAAATTAAACTATTTCTGGACCGATATCCATGTCCTCTGGAAGCATTCTATTTGCAGCATCTCCTATGGAATCTAAAAGACGATTGGATGGAAAATGTATGTTTTCTTGATATCTAGCGTACCCCAAAAACCATATCACGCTAGCAACATGCGCACAAGTTCCTAAAGTCCTAGCACCGGACTTACAAGTACAATAATACCCCGTAATGGGGAGAGCAGGATCTTCTAGATTTTCGTCACCTCTTTCAGTGAAAACAACCCAAAGCATGTGTTTAGCAGCATTCCTGAACCGAGAAAATATTCTGAATCTTAGGAAATTGGGTTCCCCATGTAACTCATCGACTTCTAAAATGTTGTCTACTTCACCATCTCTACGAGTTGTATCTTGGATATATGACGCAGCCAAGTGTAAATGATATGTTCCAGTAAGTAATTTTTAAATATTCAATATCAAGGCGAGGAAACGATTGTATATGATATTGATTTAAACGAATCCATCGACCATTCCTAGTTCGGAGGTTTTCAGCTTCAACTCGTGCCTGAACAATGATGACATCATCGGAATCAACCAACATTTGTGTGGCCGTATCCAACGTTCCAGGCATATTTATCAATGGATGGAATTTATTTATAAGAGCACCAGCAATCAGGTAATAGTCATGTAGCTTCGCAGCATGTATTGCTGTTATGGGTTGACGAAAAAATTTGAAAATTGACTTAAAATGTCCATTTCTAGCTTCAACAATCCATCTAGTAGTGGTTATTAAACGTGCCTGATTGGCTTCATTTGTCGTTAATTGCCTTTGATTCGGCGGTAGAAATGGTGGCATATAGTAATGCAAGCCAAGTTCTTGTAGACTATTGATTGAATCTCTATAGCCTCTATCGACTATCACAATATCTCCTTCTTGAAACCATGTTTTCATTCCATTCAAATCAACTTGTAATTCGTGATTTAGAACACTTGCATCATTATTCCTAGCATCTGCGAAGTACGGCCCGTTGATTGCTAAGATATATCCATCGGGGGCAACTATGATCTCTGGTTTGACCAAGTGTTCATTCTTGTGGAAACAGTATGATTGCCTCAATACCCGGAAGTTACTGCTCTTTTCTATTTTATTGTAGGTACAATCTATATAAACTATTGCTTTGGGAATATCTGGTGTGGGATTGTACAGTTGATTTGTATAAGGGGATACATGACTGTTAATATAATTTTCTCTTGTTATTGAATTAAATCCAATATTGTTCGGTACGAACCTTTGTAAAAGAGATAATCTCACATTAGAAATAATGAAGCTTGCTGTTTGTCGAGAAGGATAACTGAACAATATTTTCAAAAACTCATCTGAAACTCCATGTTTCATTTTGATAAAAAATGTCAGCAAATGTTTTCTTTCGACATTTCTTCTCTTGCCACCTTGTTCAACATTATCACAAAATTCTAGTAATTGTCGAAAATGATATTTTGAGATTGATGTCAGATACTCAAATTCGTCTTCAGTGAAACAATTGATATCCTCCCAGTTACGGAGTGGCCTGTTTCTATTAGCAAATGTCCTCATTCTTTGAAGAAAATGTTGAAGATTGGAAATTATGTATGGTTTATTCACAAAATTCAAACCTCCATGCAAGTAATTTGGAAGGAAACCTTGATGATCAAGATGGTGACCACAAATTCTCAAGAAATCTGGGACATAGATATCAGAAGCAACAAAAATATCCACTCTACATTCTAAAGAAAGTCTTTGAATATTTTGACGAGCATTACAAATAATGCACGCACGACTTGATACGCGGGACAACACATTGAGACGAAGGCAATTCGGGTTATTTTCCATAGCAATAATGTCATTCATTACTGTGTTATTACAATTGCAATACAGTTTTTATTGCATTCTTCGGTCATTCTTCTACAGTATTTTGTGATCATGACATGTAGTCAAACGGACGCCATATTCAGTCCATATTCTGGGAAATTTTATTACGTTCTAAACATATGCATATTTTATGTTATTTTCAATCATAGTGAATTAAAAAATTAATAGGAACTTAAAAAATGAACAAAACTTCAAACAGTATTTTTATATTTAGTGTTGTCTAACCAGTTGATACTTATGATTACAAGTTATGAACATAAATGTGAATACCTCAAACATACACTCCCACGCCTAAATATCAATGGTAAGAATAAAGTTAGAATTGAGTTGTTCCTAGTATATTGAGGTGGTCGGTGGATCAGTGGCTAATGTATCTAGCAGTGGAACTTCTGGCTCGCATCAGACAGACGTTCGAGACTCCGGTAAGCGAGAATTTTTTTTTTCTCATGTACATGGGTCTCTTTAGGTGGCAACATGCCTTGTTGTAAATCAAGTGTGATGTGAGTTGCCTAGATGCCAATTCCGACGTCTGGTGCTAGCTTGAAGTGCGCACCGACCACCATGGTGATGCTGTAGGTTTTCCGGGTTTTCCTACAGCTTATAAGTGAATACTTATTTATTTACTTTATTGGTCCCAAGAAACCTTTCTGTTTATAGAGGGATAAAAATAATAATAATAATACATACACTGAATAAAGAAAGAATCAAACAATTGATGGAATTAAACAAGAAGTATCACAAGTTTATAAAAACTAAAAAAAACTCAACTGAACCGATAATTTTTTGTTTCAAACCAATTTTGAATCGTATTTTACCATATTTATTTTTTCAAATGGTTGGGTAATTCATTTTAAAATTTAATTCCATTACCTACATAGTATTGATTTTTGACCAATATTTGTTTTAGTTTTATGCATTGCTATATTATTGGAATATCTGGTCAAATAATTATGTTGATCACTATTATTGTTGTTTTCTGTTGAATACTTGCCGACGACCATACCTATTGTATAGGTTTTTTTGCGGAAGATTGGATTACGTAATCCACCATATTTCATTATTAGTTTTATGGTCTTCCGTCAAGTAGTGTCGCCCCTCTTTCATGATATTAATTTTGAATATTAAATTAGAATGTTTCATATTATTTTTAACTAAATGAATGAATGTACAAAATTTCATTTTATACGACGAATGAATGTCTAGAAGCTTATTTGGTTTATACAAATTAGCAGTTCACTCATAATAGTCAAGTTTGAATATACATTTAATAATTTTATTCTGAAGCGTCTTTAGTGGTGTTGGCAATGCTGCACCCATATAGAAATCATGTATTGCAATTTGGAATAAACTAACGAAAAATAAATGCTCTTCAGATGTTTAAGTGGCAAAAAATGTCTTATCTTGAAAAGAATTCCAATAATTGGAAAAATCTGTTTTCTCAAAACCTGAGTATGTTTTGACCACGATAAATTTTCATCTACAACCCAGAAATTTCAATGTGAAGGAGTATTGTATACTTCCAGTATTCAATCCAATAGGATCTTTCAGGTCAATAATAAAAGATTTTTTTGTGACGAACATGAACGAGGATTTTTCAAAATTCAATGTTAGTTTATGTGATATAAACCATGATGATAATTTTTATAATATATCGAATTTTTCACAAATTGTTCGCCTTGTATATAAAAAACCTGTCATAGGAATTTGATGAAAATTTTGTACGATATGAATGAAAGTATTTCGAGTTCTCCCGTGAAAAAATATCGCTATCTTTTCGGACTCCCTTATGAGATATAGGGTGATTTAAAAAATCAAGGTTTTTATTTATTAAAGTATAACTAATTTTTTAATTTTTTTTTAAATTGATATCATTCGACTCTGTATACGATGAAACATATCATTTAACATTCTTCAAGTGAATTTTGTCATTTTAGTTTGGTTTATTACTACAAGGTGTCCCAAAAACCAAAATTCGTTTTGTTTCCATATTTGTGAATCACCTTGTATGAATTGTATCAACTGTGATGCTAGATGAAATGAATTTATAATATTATGTGATAATTCTACCTTTTCTCGCATTTTCTCTTTATAAAACAACTAAATTATGAAAGTCTCAAAATAGCATTGTTTTCAAGTGAAATCGCCCTGTACTACGAAAAGATTTGGAAATGAATTTTTCATGAATTCATCATACACGGATGTGATGATGATCCCACAAAAGATAAATCCGAACTAAATCGTAACTTGGCAGATACAGAGTGATGAAAAGTAAATGTTTCTCATATTCAACACCCTGTATCTCGAAAACTAGTCATAGGATCGTGTTGCGCCCGTTGAAACATTTCATCGGAATGATCAATTCTACAACATATCAAAAATTCAAGAAATTTAACGGAGAGCCATTTTCCCATATAAGGTGTGCAGGGTCCTTTACAAACTTGATGTTTCTTGATACACATAACGAAAATAAATCTGATTCAAGAATACAATGATTTATTTTCCGAAGAAGTTGGTACAATCAAGAACTACAAATGCAATCTCAGGCTGAGAGAGAATACGCAGCCGATTTTTATTCGAGCTCGACCGATTCCATGTGCATTGAAGGAAAAAGTCGAAGAAGAAATTGATAGATGATAAATAGAGATAGATTAGAGAGAATCACAAAGGTAACTTATTCTGAGTGGAGCACACCTGTGGTACCAATTGACAAGAAAAATGTCAACCCTCGTCTGGGTGCTGATTACAAGGTGACTCTCAACAGATTTTTATTAGATGACAATTAACCAATACCCCGAATAGAAGAAATTTTTGCTAAAATGAGCGGTTGAAAACCAGGCTTACTTACATATGGAAGTTGACGAAGAGAGCGCCTTGATGCAAACTATCAATACTTCTAAAGGCACATACAAAGTAAATCGTCTCGTGTTTGGCGTTAAAGTAGCACCAAATGCTTGGCAGCGGTTCATGGATCAAACTTTACAAGACATTCAGGGAGTTGCTTGTTTTTTCGATGACATTGTAGTCCAAGGTAATACTTCAGATGAATTAATACGAAGACTTCGGTAAGTATTTGGCCATTTGAATGATAATGGACTACATCTGAATAAATCAAAATGTCAATTCTTCAAAAATTCAATATCTTACTTAGGACATACAATTGATAAAGATGGATTACATCCTATGAAAGAGAAAATTCAGGCAATCGCTGATAGTACCAGACCAAAGAATATTTCAGAGCTACGTACACTTCTCGGACTCGTTAATTACTACTACCAGTTTTTACCAAATTTATCTGCAAAATTATATCCCCTTCATCAACTACTTAGGAAAGAAAGAACATTCCAATGGACAAAGGAATGCGAAATATCATTTCTTAATCTTAAGAAGGAAATTACTGGTCCCAGAGTATTAATTCCATTCAATATGAATCTTTCTGTGACACTGGCGACAGATGCCTCACCTACTGGATTTGGAGCAGTAATATCAAATATCATGGAAGATGATACAGAACGACCAGTTGCTTTTGCGTCAAGATCCTTGACTAAAGCCGAACAAAACTATAGTCAACTCGATAAGGAAGCGACTGCATTAATCTGGGGTATAAGACGTTTTTTTCAATACTGCTATGGAAGAAGAATAATTCTGATAATCGATAACAAACCACTAGCAAGAATTCTCCATCCAGAAAAAAAATTACCAGTTACCACTGCAAATTTCTTATCTGGTTTCAATTATGAAATCAGAGTAAGACCAACTGAAGAACATTCAAATGTTGAATATCTATCCAGAACTAATAATATAAACAATGAATCGTTTGAAGCAGATGATGATGGAGTTTTCTACTTGAATCAGTTGAACACTTCAGTATCTAAAGATTCGAAGGGAAACTCAAAATGATCCTGAATGCCAGAAAGTGTTTCTAGAAATACAATCAGGGAGAGGAAATAATAATTCTTTACATGAATATTCCTTACATGATGGCTATATTTTTTAGGGCATACGTATTTTGATCACGAGTTGCTTACAGAAACGAATTCCTCAAGAGTTGCATGATGCCCATACAGGGATTGTGAAAATGAAAGCTATCGCTAGAAGTTATGTTTGGTGGAGTAAAATCGACAAAGACATAGAAGATTTGGCAAATTCATGCAAAAGTTATACGTAATAACCCAGCAAAAGTTGCTGTACATTCATGGGTAGTTCCTAAGGAGCCATGGTATCGGCTTCATATAGATTACGCTGGACCATTTCACGGCATGAATTTTTTAATAGTAGTTGATGCATATACAAAGTGGTTTGAGGCTATACCTACGAACTCTACTAGTTCGAAAGCAGCTATCAATATTATAAGAGACTTGTTTGCACGATTTGGATTACCAGTCATGGTTTTTTTGGACAATGCCCAGCAATTCAAGTCATATGAAATGGTAGAATTTTTAAGATCTAATGGTATCAAATATACAAATATTCTGCCCCCTACCATCCTTCAACAAATGGCCAGGATAAGAGGTATGTTGAAAATCAAGGGACTACGTAATTCATTTTGTCTACAGACTAATGGTCAAGGGCTATTATGACCGACGTTTTTTTTTGAAGTATTAGTATTGTCAATCAATTTACAAGTCAGATTATTTTTGCAATTTATCCATACTTTGTATCTTAATTCATCATTAAAGTTATTACGAACGTGGGAGTTTTTAGTCTGATACAGCTGATACTACCCTTTTTTACATTTTAGTGCCGAAACCAGGGACTTTAGTGGTGGATATAACGATCCATACCGAATTTTGAAGATGGATATAGTGTTGAGGAAAACCTGTCGAGCACAGCTAACGAAACTGATAAATAGTGCGACCGACTTAACGCAACAAGAACCAATCACCTATACTAAAATTAAAGTATTTATTGCTCGAATAAAGGCAGCGAAAGAACAACTTTCATGTGCAAACGAGAAAGTGATACCTCATGTGGAACCAGATAGGATGGAAGAGGAATGTAAGATTTTGGAGTATGATGATTCCGCCATAGAATGTATTACCTAGTTAGAAGAAATAGTAGCAAAAGTAACAATGAGGCCGTTTGTGTCATCAGAGGTCAGTAATGGTCAGAGCGGATCAACGGTATGAGATATTGGATATCCTGTATCGACAGTGCCTAACGAAGAATCCTCTAAAAGATCGGTAAAATTACCTAAACTAGACTTTATCAAATTCAGTGGTGATGTGCATGCTTGGCCAGCATTTTAGAAGCAATTCAGTATGCATAGTCACAATAATGACGAGTTGGATGTAACGGCAAAATTCAGTTATCTGAAGTCATTACTAACAGGTCAAACAGCGATCACTATCAATGGTTTGACATCAAGTCAAAGCAGTTACCAAAGCATAATCGATATGATAAAAGAGGAGTTTGGTAAGAACGAAATCATCATTGACAGCTATACTCAGCAATTATTGTCATTGCCATTGATAAGAAATAGGAATGATTTGTTATTCCTTCGCAAATTGTATAATTCAACAATTATACATTCATTACAATCTTTGGGCGTAACAGCAAATCAATATGGCATGATAGTTAAATCAGTTTTATTAAAAGTTATCCTATATTCCATGCGAGTTGAATTCAATAAAAAGTTTTCTGATGAAGGTACGTCAGAATTGTCAATTGAAGTTTATAATGTTTCATCAAATATTCAAGGCAATATCGAAAAATATCTTGTGATAAACACATTGAGACTGTTGCGTTTCATCAAACTTGAAATTGATTCTATCCAAAAGGCCCAAGCTTTGTGAGGGCAAACGAAAGATAAACAAACTATCAGTAATAAAAGTATAGAATTCAATAAAAATTGCACAGCAGCAGGGATATTAACGGCGATCACAGAAAACTGTTTATATATCGTTATTGATAGGTGCTGATAACTATTGGAATATTGTGACGGGTGCGCAAAAAAGACTATCGGATAATTCAACCGCGATTCACACGAAACTAGGGTGGACATTACTCGGATCTACTACGGAATTTGCTCTTTCGGTAAATTTGAATATCGCAGCGTGTCATGTACAAATGGTCGAAGAAACAGTCGATTTACAAGAGTTTTGGAAGTTAGAGACAATAGGTATAACGAAAAACATTAATACACATAAAAGTGAAACTGAACATTTCATGAATAATTGTATAAATTTCAGAAATAATAGATATGAAGTGTCGTTACCGTGGAACTCTAATAAACGTTTGAAGTTGGACTCTTATCTCACTGGTGTATTAACTCGATTTTGAAGCTATTAACGAGTAAACTTATAAAAAGTAGCAAACTAATCGAGTACGATACCACTATGCGTGATTACTTTAAAAACGACTGTGCAGAAAGAGTTTATAATTTGAACAAACTCTCAAAGGCTTATTTTATGCCACATGCACTGGGGTATTTTTTAATGAATGATTCATTATTACCAGGTGAAAATTTGTTAAATGATTTACTGCGATTTTGATAAATTTTCGCCTCGGACGTAAGGGAATTGTTGCAGATATAGAAAAAGCTTTTCTGCAGATTTCATTAGCAGAAAAAGATCGTGATTCACACAGTCCTATATCAGACGTAAGAAATTTACCGGCAATTGTTACTTACCGCATGACAAGGGTAACGTTTGGAGTAACTGTAGACCATTTTTACTCGCCGTAACATTGAGGAAACATTTATCTGAACAACCAAGTCATTTCAAGAAGGTAAGTGAAATGTTATTGGAATCATTTTATGTGGACGATTGTATTACTGCTGTGAATTCAACTGAAGTTGCTAAGGAAGTTTACCGTCAATCCAAACTGATTATGAGTAAGGCGAGTATGAATTTGAGGAAATTGTGTTCTAATGACATATTTTTAACGAAATATCGTGATGCAGACATTTCTGAAAATAAAAAGAAAGTACTAGGAGTAGAATGGCTCACTTCTACCGACAAATTGAGTATAGATTTATCTCCTATCACTAATTATGTTGATTCTGATCATATATAACCAAAAGAAAGGTTTTACAAGCTATTGCTAGTATTTATGATCCAATGGGATTTTTAGGACCATTTGTCATCAAAGCCAAGTTAATATTACAAGAAATTTGGATATTGAAACTCAACTGGGATGTTGAAATACCAGATGATCTGGCTAGGAAATGTTCGAAATGGTTTTCCGATATTGAGGTTATAAGTAACTTTTCTATTCCAAGATGCATAGTTTCGAATATTGGAAACCCAATTCAACTTCATATCTTCGCAGACGTAAGTCCTCATGCTTATGAAACTGTTGCTTATTTGAGAAACTCATATGATTAGTTTGAATGTAATCTAATATTAGCAAAATGCAGAGTAGCACCACTTAATGGAAATAACATGAAATTGTTAACCCTGCCAAAGTTAGAGCTGACAGCAGCCTTATGTACATCTCGTTTACAAAATTATATTATTCAAAATATTAATTTGAATATAGAACGCATATATTTATGGTCAGATTCTAAAATCGCCTTATATTGGATAAAAGATGAATCTTCAAAATGGAAACCTATATTTCAAACGGAGTAAATGAAATACAGTCTCTTTCACATGGTATATGGATGCACTGTCCAGGGAATGAAAAACCTGCAGATTTATTAACAAGGGGTACAACTGCTAAGACATTGGTAGGGTCACAATTATGGTTACAAGGACCAAGTTGGTTGAGTGAAAATTATGACAAATGGCCTAAACAAGATACTGATATCAGAATTTGAAGCCCATATTTGAAATCGGAGAAAAAAGCAATTACAACAGCGTTCTGCGTATAACCGCTCATGTTCAAAGATTCATCTATAATTTGAAGAATAGTAGCAATAAAATATTCGGTCAAGTGAAATTGCATGAATTGCAAAATTCAGAAAATTATTGGATTAAAATTTATCCAACAAAAACTTTGTGAATTCCAATTCAAACATTTTAACGTCGAGTCCATTTTTGGACAACCACCAAATTTTGCGCTTAGGAGGGCGATTACAGGAATCTCTGTTACCTTATCAAGCATCCTATAATCTTGCTTAAAAGTCATGAACTAACAAAAATTATTGTATGGTCTTCTCATATTGTTACTTGCCATGGAGGAGTAAACGCAACGATGACAAACATTAGAAAACGTTTTTGGATAATTAAAGCACGACAATGTGTGAAGTCTGTTGTTAACCGATGCGTAAGATGCAGAAGGTTCAAAGCCAAACCAGCAACCGAACCTTTCGCACCCTTGCCAAGGAGTCGCATAATCATGGCAAATCCATTCAAAGTTAGCGGAAAAGATTTTGCAGGGCCGCTTTATGTTATGAACAAGTCGAAAAAGACAAAGGTTTATATTCTGCTGATAACTTGTGCAGTGATTCGAGCGGTTCATTTGGAGCTTATTTGCGATATGACAACTGAAAGCTGTATGCGAGGGTTGCGTAGATTTATGGCTAGGAGAGGTGTTCCTGATATCATTTATTCCGATAATGCGAAAACCTTCAAGAGGTGTTCAATGGAGCTCAGAGAACTGACAAAAATTTTAACAAATGCAATAATTCAGTCTATGGTTAGAGACAAACGAATTGAATGGAAATTCATTGTTGAACGGGCAGCATGTTGGGGTGGCTTCTGGGAAAGATTAGTTCGTACTATCAAAGAAGCATTGAAGCTAACCATAGGAAAGGCGTGTCTAGATTTCGACGAACTAGAAACAATTCTAACAGAAGTCGAAGCAACGATCAATTCAAGGCCATTAACTTTTATCGATGATAATCCAGAAAACCTGTTGATATTATCACTTTCTATTCAATAATGAACAATGCGCTATCGGTTTCAATGCACACAAAAATGCAATCGAACGAAGCGATAGTTTACAATTGTGGAAATCAAGAAATCAACTATATTGGCACGATTTTGGAAAAGATGGAGTGCAGACTATTTGCAACTTTTGAGGACTGCACATAATAACGTCAGAGTCAAGGCAATCAACTTCAAAATTGGGGACGTTGCACTTCTACATGACCAAAATCTTCCAAGACTATTATGGAAATTAGTCAGAATTACTGACGTATTCATTGGCAGAGATGGAAAAATCAGATCCTGCGAAGTTAAGACAGGCGATGGAAATATTCTACGACGACCCATTCAACTTTTGTATCCGATGGAGGTTGATTCGGCCGGAAAGGAATGTTGAAAATCAAGGGACTACATAATTCATTTTGCCTACAGACTAGTGGCCAAGGGCTACATGACAGACGTTTTTTTTGAATCAATTGTAATGATTTCGAGACCGGCCCTGATCTAATTAATTATGCACCCCCGTTCAACTACAACAGCATATCTGCTGGCGTACGGATCGCCGAGAACAAGCTGGAATAATCGATTGTTCGATACTATTCGAAGAGCCATCTAGATGAAATGTTCTATACTCCAGAATAATCGAGAGAGCCGTTGATGGAACCTGCTTTGCGACTATATAACCACTGGGAGTCAGTCAGAGATCAGAGTTAGTTACAGTTCCAGAGTTCGCTGATAGATAGCCACAGTAGAAATAAATTGAAATAGTTATTGAAGTCAATGTTTTAGTGAATAATTGTTGTAAATCGTGTTTTAAATAAATTAGGAAAATTAGTTAGTGCAGTTTTACTACACAATTCACGAGTCAGATTCTTTTTGCAATGGATCCATACTTTAAGTCATCATTAAATTATTACGAACTTGGGAGTTTTTAGTCTGATACAGCTGATACTACCCTTTTTTACAAGGTATTGTAGTAAAACTGCACTAACTAATTTTCCTAATTTATTTAAATCACTACAACAATTATTCACTTAAACATTTATTTCTACGGTGTCAGTCTCTATCTGCGAACTCTGGAACTGTAACTAACTCTGAATTCTGACTGTCCCCCCATCTGCTATACAGCGGCTATATATAGTAGCTTTTACAGTTTTCGATCTTTCCAGTCTGTTCGGCGACTTCTTAGAGGCCCCTAGAAACTTCGGTTCCCACACAGCACACGACATCCAATGGATGTCCGTTTTACGTCCAGCTCTAGTCCAAACGTCCATGGATGTTTAATGGAAATCCATTGTACGTACAGGAAACGGACATACAGTGGATATTCGAAAATGTACATCCATTGTACGTATATATGATGTACAAAAAAATTTAATTTTTGATACTTATGAATAATTATCCTGTTTATGCTATTTTGTCTTCATCCCTAATGGAAATGTAATACTTAGATAAAACGCACTTTGTCAGACAATATCTGGACATTGAGAGGACATTAAGTGGACATTACTTGAAAGTCCAGTCGTAAACATCCATTGGACGTCCAATAGTAAACATTGGACGTTCAATTCATGCAAATGCATTAAATAGTTATGGATTTTGAATATTGGTAATTCGAGATATTCTTTGGTAAAATAATGATCGATGACACAGAACCAAAATACCGATTGGTGACGATAAAAGAATAATCAGCTGAAGCAGAAGAAGAATATGTGAGGTTAGATATGACTGCAGTGTTGTGTTTCAGTTCAGTTCAGGCTAATATACAATGGTGATGGTATGGGTGAAAAATTGACACCAAGTGCTTCTTCCCTTTCAATTATTGTTTCACCGTATTTTAGTGATAACTCCAGTAAGAAGATTTTATTATTTATTCAATTACAAATAATGTTCATATGGGAAATTATATAATTTTTACTTTTATAATCTACCTAAGTACTGACAATTATTTGCAGAACACCTTGCATAATCGATAATTTCTGGATTAATTTTGGATATTGAATGGAGGTACACTGGATGTCCAAAAAATATCCACAGTGGTTGTTATTTGGATATATTCTGTACATCCATTTCACAAAATATGGACATACAATGGACGCCCAAAATACGTACAATATACATCCATTGGACGTTTTATGGACTTTAATTGTACGTCCATAGTGGTGTCCTGGACGTCCATTGAACGTTCATTGGATGTCCATTGTACTAATTCTGGACATCCACTGGATGTCTTGAACTTCCATATTGAACGTCCATTGTTCATCCATTGTACGTACATGTGCTGTGTGGGTTAGAGCGTTCGCGTCTCTTCCACGGATGAGTCATGTGTTTGTCAGAAGAGAACTTGTTTACATTTCGAGTGTGGAGTGTAATTGGATGATCAGGGCCGGTCTCGAAATCGTTACAGTATGTTCAAATTCTTAAACAGAAATTACGAGCAATGATGGATGAACCAGAACCTTTGAATATTAAACTTTCCCGATTGATGAAGCAACATAGAAAATCGCCAAATAGCATTACTGGCATCAGTCCTGGTGAACTAATGTTCAAAAGGCAATTTAGGACTAGAATCGAGTTGGTAAAACGTAATTTGAGAGAACCAGTCGTGTTTTCCAAATAGGAGATACAGTTCAAGTAAGATTCTACGATGGATCATTAAAATAGAAGTTTGAAACTATTATTGATAAAAGAGGATCTTTACACTATCAAATTGTAGTTGATGGACGGAACATCCTGAGACATGTTGATCAAATTCAACCATCTAAATCCATCGGTCCAAATGCTTAGAACCATATATAGTGGATATTTTGGATACAAATCCACAATTACTCATGACCAAGTATTGTTTCTGGTACAAGTGCAACACATCAACCAGAATGTTCGGAGGAACGTACAGAATCAATGGAAAATGAAGTTGCTGAAAATGAAAATACACCTTCAAAATTTCGGAAAGGTGATATGATCATCCTTCTTCACAGAGTTCGGTAATTGAATCGAACTCGTCTGAAGCTGAGAAGAACTGGCGAAGGTAGTTGAATCCTGCTTTAACAGCAGGTTGACAGATTTCCTAGAACCAAATAATCTATTAACCTCATGCCAACAAGGCTTCAGAAAGGCGAGATCTACAAATTCAGCTATTGACACACTGACTTCCTACATATATAATATCCTGAACATGAAACAAACACCGACAACAATATTCTTTGACCTGAGCCGTGCTTTCGATACCACAGATCACATTGCACTTATTGAAAAACTTAGTTGCAATGGAATAAGGTGTTGCAAATGACTGGGTCAATTCCTACCTGACAAATAGAAAACAAGCCGTAGTAATTGATAATGTTAAGTAAGAAATGAAAGACATGACTGTTGGTGTACCTCAGGGCTCGATTCTAGGTCCTATCCTATTCATTTTGTTCATAAACGATTTACCAAAATCATGTAGCTCAGCCAATGTAATAGTTAAGTATGCAGATGACACAACTTTTGGTATCAGTGGAAAATCTGATCTAGAATGTCTTGAGAAAGCCAAAAATGGTATTAATGAGTTTTCTGATTACTGCGTGAAGAACGGTCTACTAGTAAATGTCAGCAAGACATTTTACATGTCGTTCCTACCAAAGAATGTAATTCAGGACTATAGTCTGCTTATCAGGATGAATCATCAGTCCATCCAGAAAACAGAAACGTTCAAATTCCTAGGGATATCATTGGACCATAAAATGTCCTGGGAGCATCATATAGACAACCTAACAAGCAAACTCAGCTCAATGTGTTTCTTAGTCAGACAATTGAAACCTACGGTAACCTCAAATATATTAAAGCTGGCATACTTTGGGTTGGTTCAGTCAGCCTTGTCATATTCTCTTCTGGGGAACATCGACACATGTGTACAAAGCATTTGTCGCTCAAAAGAAAATTGTCCGGTGTATGATGGGCGTAAATCAACATACTCACTGTCGACCATTATTTGTTGAATTGGAAATACTCACTCTACCTTCACTATATATCTATATACTAATTAATGATTTAAAAAAAATCATTCTCATTCACCAAGAAATAAGGACATACACCAGTATTACACCCGCGGTAAGAATCATTATTATCAACCATTCTCAAGACTTGCAAAATTTTTGGGAATTTACTTGGACACAAATCTGAAATTTGAAGAGCAAATAAGAAACTTAAATAAAAAATTGGCATCTGGTTGTTATGTTTTGAGGGTGGTGTCTAATGAAATGGGATTTGCTGCTGCAAAATCAGTTTATTACGCACTTGTGGAGTCCCATTTGCGTTATGGTATATCTTTTTGGGGAGTCTGTAACAACCAATTGTTTCAGTCAGTGTTTATACTACAGAAGCGAGCAATTAGATACCTTTGTAAATTAAAATTTAGGGACTCCTGTAAACCTATGTTTATTGAACATGGGATCCTGACCCTAGTTTCAATTTTTATATTAGAAACAGTTTCATTAATCCACAAAAATAGATTAGATTACGGAGTAAATGATGTCACCTATTATACTCGTCAAAACGAAAATAGTTTAAAGATCCCCATTCCCGTAACAAATCTAATAAAAGATTCTCTGATCTATAATGGGGTGAAAATGTATAATAAATTACCTTGGGAAATTAAGGAAAAAAGGTACAATATTTTTAGAAATATGACAAAAAAACTTCTTAGTGATAAGGCATATTATAATTTATCGGAGTTTTATGACGATACATTTTAATGTTTACATTTATAATTGTGAAACAATGAACTTTATATTTGACATATTTCATGCTTGCTATTATTTTGCTATGTTTTAAATTTTAAATTGTAAGAGTTTGTATATACATGTTTTTTTTTTATATTTTTACCTGTGTTTGTCGACAAGAATTTATTCTTATGTACAATAAACATATATTCATCATCATCATCATCAGAATTCTCATGAATATCAACAAATTATCTGCTATAACAAATTTATAAGTATATTTGGGGAAATAGACAATTTAAAACAGCTGAAAACTACCCTTTTAACATTTTTATTGAAGGAGGCATTTTATTCAGTGAATGACTACCTAGAATTTTAGTTATAATTGAAACAGTTTAATATAAAACTTCTCTGTGATCTGGCTATATTGTATTTTAATGATCTGAATGTAACTGTTTTTGATAACTTTATATAATGAAATCGTATACTAAATTGAGTAAATAAAGTAATGTATTGTATATAAGTTCCATGTGATTTGATTATATTGTATTGTGATCCGACACATGAATGTTTTTTGTTGACTAGTCTGATAACTTGTATATGCAATGGAAATTGTACATTAAGTTGAGTGATGAATAAAAGTATTGTATTGTATAAAACTATTGTATTGTATTGTACAACTAAAATTCAACCCGAAATTCGAAGATCAGGCCGAATTCGAAAAGCACCACAAAAATTATCATTGTGAAATGTTTGACTCTGTATATGAACTACGGAAATGTGTCAGTTTTTGACAATTAATTTCAATTTTGATTTGTTACGAAGTATTTAAATATAATATAATAATTTCAAATTCAGTTATCTTTGATCACATACATAACAGAAAAAGTACTAGTTTCGATGAAATTGTACTAGGATTAAAAGGTGTACGAGAACGCATGCGCAAAAGGTAAGACTGACAAGTGACAACTTATACGCTCGCTAATAACAACATACACATGCGTATATCTTTTGCTGCCACGATGGTTGTTCAATTGGCCTCAACCGAACTGAGGCACTACGATATATTTTCAGCAGCAGTATGAATTAATTCATCATTTGCCCTTTTATCTTTGTAATCACAAAGCTTAGTTATGTGCAAACGTATAATTTCGCTGTCTAGTGACTTCCGTAACCCTAACCAGGACACAGAACGATAGATGGCACTATCTGCCACCACCTACACTGTCAAGTTTTATTTATTTATTTAAATATACGGGCATGCCCAATTAGGAATACATAGGAAAATGCAAATAGATACAGTGCCAAGGCAAAAATGTTAAAACACATAAATAATGTACACTCAAAAAGCAGAATAAGTACCTACATTAGTTGATTACATTGCAATAATTAATTAAATTACCTAAACGTTTATTGTTCTTAATTGATTTTTAAATCTAACAATTGATTCGAGATCATTCAATGTGTCTGTATTGTGTACAATGACTGTCAAAACCCAAATCTAAAATTGTACTAGAATTCAAGAAAATGTACTAGGGTACTAATCGTTGCAAATTGTACTAGAAAAGTACAATTGTACTAGGAACGGCAGCACTGGCGGAGAAGTAAACAAAACAAAGTGGCCCTTAAACAATGCAAATTTATGCAGAGTTATTCAGATTTTTCTTACGCAATTAACCAATACAAAAATTATGCTTTTGTGAACAGTGGTTATTGTGTATCATTTCTTTTCAAGTAACCGCCACTGGTGGTGTCATGAGCACACTCCGTGACCATGAGCTAGTGGGGATGATTCAAGTTCTTCCTGAGAAACACATAGCACTTTCTGCTGTAATACCTCAGAGTGAATGCCAACGATATATCTTCTTGAGTCCAGTGAACCATTTTTCTATGTCACAAGTACACTTTTCTGATTTTTTGTTAGAACTTTTCCCAACAATTTTGCTGCTGCAGATGTCTTATCTATTGCCATATTTCGACTTTTGTAGGATTTATTTTTATATGTCGACATTGCACTCACACACTTGATTATTTTTCTTGATGTTAAGTATTTTTAAATTGTTATACTTTTGCAGGAGTATTTCATATTTTCTTTTTTAACTATTCATTTTCATGATCCTCGGCATCATCTTCCGATGAAAAGTGTTGCCTGGTTTCTGTCAAATCTAAAAAAGGAGCAATCTCACGTAATACTTTCAAGGAATGAGGAAAGTAAAGGGTTTTCAACAATAATAAAAATGTTTCCAACAGTAGAAGGATTTATATTGAGACTTGGAGCCAAGCTTGTGCTTTTTTATGACTTTTCCCCAATCTGTTCGCTATGTTGCACCCTTTGCCATTTTTTCCAAATTAATTGTTGATACTGTAGTTTTCTTGAGTATTTTATTTGATCGAAGGCCTAAAAGAAATATTTGAATGATATGATCAGAGCAAATTCTAGAAGTCTCAACACTGAACTTGTCTGCTTTTTTGCAGCGATGTATCCATTCTTTGCAACTGGTGGAAGATATAAATCTCTTTCTTATAGGAATCTATGAAATATTATATTGAAACACATTATCTTGAGAGTTTCTTGATTGTTCTCACAAGAAACTACAGCACATATTCTTCCAGGCATAATCTGAAGTAAAAAAATATGAATTAACATAATATTCATACTGCTCAAGGAATTGTCAACCATTGAGATTTCTCGAGAGCTATATTCACCTCGAATATTTCCAATAAATCGAAAAATAGTCAATTAAATAAGTCTCCATTCACGAAGTTGGATTCAAAACGCACTCCAACAGCTGATTCAATTTTCACTTTATTCACGACAAACTAAGATAGTGGAAAACCATTAATCGGCCATTAAAAAAAATACGGAAATATTTAACCAACAGGATTAATCCATTATAAGCCATAAGCCATTAATCGGCACTGGAAAACCATTATTCGGAAACTAAAAAAAATACGGAAACATTTAACCAACAGGAGGAAAAACCGCTCTCAGAAAGTATAAAAATACATAGGCTCTTATGGCAGACGACTATTTCTGCAGGCCAGGTGACGTCACTAACGTCAAATGTCGCGCTGAAATTTGTCCAACGTACAGAGACAGGAAGTGGGCCAACCTTTGTCAGTCTATAATCGTTGACCAGAAATTACCTACTGAACATCAAAGGGAGAGAGAGATATACTTTATTGTCCAAAGAAGTAGTTCTCATTGACAAAGCTTTTTTCTTAAGAATAACCTTAATTATAAAGAATAAAAAATAATAGCAGTACCAGCAGGCATCTCTAGTATTATCCAACAACATGCAATCCAATAAGTTATTAAAATCTACATAAAAGGTAATCATACATACATACATATCCGCTAATGCTTGTCATTAAAACTTTAAAAATATACATCATCAGTTAAAAATTAATAAATAAATTAAAAACAAGTAGTTCTAGTACCCATCAAAAAATTACAACAAATAAAAATTTTCTTAAAAATAGTCAGGAATAAGCCTATACATATATAAATCCGCTAATGCTCGTCCCTTAAAAAACTCAGTAACACTATAATAGGGGCAATCCAACAGTAGACGTTTTATGTTCTTTCGGAAGTTATCAAGCAAACTGATTTTCCTAATTTCTATTGGGAGGTGGTTGTACATTTTGCAACCATTGTAAATCAGAGAATCTTTGATAAGATTTGTTGCCGGACGTGGAAGCTTGATGACGTTGATTTGGCGAGTGGCATAGTGGGAAGGATTTGTGTCAAAGTTATTAATATGTTTCTTAACTATACATACTGTTTCTAGAATGAAGATAGCGACTACAGTTAGAATTTTGTGTTCACGAAATAGGGGTTTACATGGTTCACGAAATTTGGATTTAGTCATACATCTAATCTGATTGAAAGTTGTCATGTGACGTCACATGCCTACGGCCTATAGTCAATCAACCTGCTGGTGCTGGACAAACAAGCCATATTTCAATAAACAACAATGGTGATTTCATGAGATTATAATTGGAATTCTGATGGGTTTACCCTAGTATACCTAAAACTTTCACAAATTACATTTCACTCTTTATTTACCTTAGTATTCCTGAAAGTTCCAGGTATACTAAGGGTAAATAAAGAGGGGAATGTAATTTGATATTGAAATCATTATTCTTCCTGCTTGCAAAGAGATTGTTTGTGAGATGGCTGATAAAAGTGATTATTTCACCACCTTTTGTCTGTAGATGTCCAGAAGAGATATTTAGAGAAGATGAGAGAAAGTAATGGATGTGATCCTTATTTATTGAAATTTAGGCATTGTAGTGATGCTGTGAAGGACTTTCCTTAAGTTTCAATGTATGATTATAAACTATTTTGTATATAAGAAGAGTGTATACATGGGAGAAGACTTCAAAGCCTATAAAAGTAGTTAAATCTGCTCTTCTAGTTGCCTGAATCCACAATTCAGGTATCTTTTCAGCAAGATGATTAATATTTTTTCTGTTGTCGAAAATGGAAGGGAATCGATGAAATGAATCCGCTTCTACTTCCACATTTCACAATCGCACAAAATTGACTAATTGAGGCATTATCGAGAAAAAACAATTTAAAACATGACATAAATGCACAATAAACATTTGTAGATCCGTTTGTTTGTCCAGCAGGCTGGATTGACTGTCATTAATGTCATTTTCTGTCGTCTGTCAGTTGTGCCCGCGGTCTATTGCTTAAAAAGCAAGATCCCCCCTCAATCCCTTGACGAAGTCATCACTATTCACGGAAATGAAGGGTGGTATTCCGTGTACCATACCAAAGTCGACAAATTGAGGTGACATTATGAGCCGCTTTCCAATAGAGATTTCTAATGGCTTTGGACACCCTAATAAAAAGAGACGAATTACAGAGCGCGCCCCTGGCAACAAGGATGGAAAAATTAAGAACTTTCGTCTCTTTTTATTTGGCTGTCCAAATCCATTACAAATCTGTATTGCCGTAGGGAGGAGCTCCAGGTAGCTCCTGAAGTAATTTGACAGATTACGACAAATTATGTTTCAATTAAAACCCATTTATAAAGTCAGGTTTGGTTCACTTCAGGTTCAGCTCAGGGGTAACAAGCTCCACTGGGTGCTACCACCCCTGGCAATTGGAAAGTAGCTATGGTTGAATTAATGGGAGAGAAAGAGATAACTGTCGACTATAGAATTCTACGGTACACGGAATACCACCCCAGGCTGGGGTAGAGCGGATCCTTACATAGTGGGGAAAGTACTGGCTGAATGCACCAAGAGGAAACAAATGCCAAAACTAAAAGAAGAAGGTACTTAGAAGAAGAAGTATTTATTTGTTCAATTTGTTTTGTTTGTGTACAAATTCCTTTTTCCTTAACCTTTATAGTTATAAATTTGGGAAACCCAATATTTTTTGTCTGATTATTTTGAAATTGGATGTTATTGTATTATTTGCGAAAGTGAATTATATCAGAAATTGTAAAAATGCCGAGAACAGGAATATACAAGAGGTGTTGTGTTCCTGGATGTCACAGTAAGAAAAAACCCTCCATTTCATTTCACATATTTCCACATAAAAAGTGTTGGATGCGCTTGATGAATAAATTCGGAGTTGAAAAAAAGTTGATAGACGCGAAGCATGGCTAATAAAATTAAATATTGGGGCTCGACTTTCAAAGAGAGCTGTTGTTTGCTCCTTGCATTTTACTAAAGAAGATAATATCATACTTTGTAAGTAGAAATTTCAATAATTGCATTCCAAAACCCATTGACAAGCATAATGACTACAGAAAGCTAATATTGTAGTAAAACTGCACTAACTAATTTTCCTAATTTATTTAAAACACTGTTTACAACAATTATTCACTAAAACATTTACTTCAATAACTAGGTATTTCAATTTATTTCTACTGTGGCTATCTATCAGCGAACTCTGGAACTGTCTAACCATTCTGCCTGTCCCGCTTATATACTCCCAAGCAGTTTCCATTGACGGCTCTCGAATATTCAGCAGTATAGAACATTTCGTCTAGATGGCTCTTCGAATAGTATCAAACAATCGATTATTCCAGCTTGTTCTCGGCGATGCGTACGCCAGCAGATATGCAGCTGTAGTTGAACGAGGGTGCATAATTAATAAGATCAGGGCCGGTCTCGGGGCCGGTCTCGAAATCGCTACATTGCCCCCTTCTTAAAGACGTTTCGCCCCGAAACGTCATTCTTGGAGTGTGAAGATATCTGCAAGATTCTCCATATCTGCACCTGGACGTTCGATGGAAGTAGCACTCCACAGTCTTCATTTTGGGTCGAGGAAGATGGTTGGAGCACACCAGAATGTTGATGCCGCTGGATCTGAATATTGTCTCCAACATGCTTCTTATAACTCTCCAGTCCAGCCGATCAAGCCCACAGGCCAATTTTGGGATTGCCAGGTCTACAATATTCTGGTCCAGCATCGTGTCTCTCAATCTCGTAAGGCTCTTCCAAACATCTTCATAAGACGGCTTATCACGAGAAAGCTTCTTGGTAACCAGATAGTAGATGTTTCTCTGGCCTTTCCTCAGCTCTAACACCCCTCCAACTTCCGGGTTCTGTTCTCTCAGTTCCTGGATTCGACCGAACTTCTTGGAGAAAACTACTGCAATGCCTCTGGACATTTGGAGATCTTCTGCCACACAGTGAGCTAACGCGTAATTGGCAGGCGCCTTGAAAAGATCTCGTGACTCCTCTCAGGTTACCCCATATTGAACTTTCTGTCCGTTCGAGTACAGGGACATGAACCTCTGAAACGTCATTTCGTCCTCCGGTGATCTGACGGTGCGGACTTGATCGTGGTTTCCGGCGTAAGGGGACAACCTATTGAAGTGGACTACCCTAGGTTTTCCTCGTGGTGGCTTATATATGCGGTAGACGAGGTCGTTTATCCTTTTCATGATCTTATATGGACCTTCCCACGAGTTCCGAAGTTTCGGTGATAGTCCACGGCGACGTTTAGGGTTGTATAGCCAGACAAGGTCACCTGTCTGATATCCACCAGCATCCGCCTTGATGTCGTAGGTCTCCTTCATTCTGTCGCTGGCACTCTGGATGTTTAAACGGACCCGTTCATGGATGTCGTCCATTCTCTGTCGCAGTTTGCTGACGTAGTCATCTCCCGCAGTGTCTTGTCCTGGTGGCGTCCCAAACTTCAAGTCACATGGAAGTCGCAGCTCTCGGCCCATTATAACACTAGCAGGGGTTTGGCCGGTTGACTCATGAACTGCGGAACGATACGCCATCAGGAACAGATGGAGGTACTGGTCCCAATCCTTCTGGTGGTCAGAGACTACCTTGGACAGGTGGCGGTTTATCGTCTTATTCATCCGCTCCACCATTCCATCGGACTGCGGATGTAGAGCTGTGGTCCTCGTTTTCCGGATGTTCAGCATCTGACACATCTCCTGGAACAGGTTTGACTCGAAATTCCTGACTTGATCCGAATGCAGCTCTAACGGGACACCGAATCGACAAATCCACTCCTTCACCAAGACGTCGGCAACGGTGATGGCTTCTTGGTTGGGCAGGGCATAGGCTTCGGCCCACTTGCTGAAGTAATCCATCGCCACAAGGATGTACTTGTTCCCGTGTTCAGATTGTGGGAACGGGCCAGCGATGTCAATGGCGATCCTTTCGAATGGGCTGCCCATATTGTACTGGCGCATCGGGGCCTTAGGTCTTGTTCGAGGCCCATTACTGGCAGCGCATACAGCACATTTTCTGCACCAGTCCTTGACGTCAGCTTGACAATTGGCCCAGTAGAACCGTTGCCTAACTTTCTGGAGGGTCTTCGTCACTACCAGATGTCCTCCGGTGACCCCATCATGGATTTCTCGGAGCACTTCCTGTCTTCTGCTCCTGGGAACTACTACCTGACGTCTTTCTTCCCCGCCATCCTCCGACTCCAACACACGCTTCAAGACTCCATTGTCTAAGGTGAAAGAGTTCCATTGGGCCCAGTAAGTTTTGACGACTGGAGAACAACTGGCTATTTCCTGCCACGACGGTCTTCGCTCACTCTTCTTCCAGCCGATGACTAAACCAAGATCTGGATCTTTCTCTTGGTCTTTCTGGATCTTGTGGTCATTCCAGTTATCATCGACCGCCGTGGTTCTGCAGAGTGTCTACTCCTTTTCCTCTGTTCGTCGGCAGTGCGAACAGTCGTTTGGACATGGTCTTCGCGATAGGGCATCCGCATTCTTATGGCTGGTCCCCGCCCGATGTTCGATCTCAAAGTCGAATTCCTGGAGCCTCTCAATCCAGCGTGCCACTTGACCCTCGGGATTCTTGAACTGTAGGAGCCATTTGAGAGCTGCATGGTCAGTTCTCAGTAGGAATCTTCGTCCATACACGTACTTGTAGAAGTGCTCAACTCCCTTGACAACAGCCAACAGTTACGGCCTGGTGACACAGTAATTCCGCTCCGGTTTACTGAGGGTCTTGCTGAAGTAACCAATGACCTTCTCTTGTCCTTCTTGGATCTTAGACAGGACAGCTCCAAGTCCCACGTTACTGGCGTCCGTGTCCAAAATCAATTTCCCGTCTGGAAGGGGGTAGCTCAGGATTGGTGCGTTGATCAAAGCTCCTTTCAACTTCCTGAATGAATCTTGGCATTCATCTGACCACTGGAACTTTGTTTGTCCTTCCGTGAGCCTGGTCAGTGGTTTTGCGATGTTAGCAAATCCCAGCACGTATCGGCGATAGTAAGTGCACAAGCCAAGAAAACTTCGAAGCTGATGAATGTCTTTCGGAACGGGCCATTTCTTAACAGCTTTGATCTTCTGCTCATCTACTGCCACTCCTTTCCCCGAGACAACGTGGCCGAGATAACGTACTTCTTTTTGAAACAGATGACATTTCTTAGGGCTCAGTTTCAGTCCGGAGCTTCTCAGTCGCTGAAATACCTCTTCCAAGTTTTTTACATGGTCCTCGAACGATCTGCCAACCACAATAATGTCGTCGAGATACACCAGACACGTCTTCCATGATAGTCCTTTCAAAACCGTCTCCATCAATCTTTCGAATGTGGCTGGAGCATTGCAGAGGCCGAATGGCATAACTGTAAACTGCCATAATCCGGAGCCGATGGTAAAAGCTGTCTTTTCTCGATCTTCCTGGGCCAGTTCTACCTGCCAGTATCCGCTCTTCAAATCTAACGTCGAGAAAATCGTAGATCCAGCCAGCGTGTCTAGCGTGTCGTCTATCCTTGGGAGAGGGTAGCTGTCCTTTTTCGTCACGTTGTTTAGTTGACGGTAGTCTACGCAAAACCGTGTTGATCCATCTTTCTTCTTCACCAACACAACTGGAGAGGACCAGGGACTGTCGGATGGCTCAATGACTCCGTCTTTCTCCATGTCGCAGACTATTTTGTCAGCCTCCTCCTTTTTGGCGAGAGGAAGTCTTCTGGCTGATTGCCTGATTGGTCGGGCATTTCCAGTATCTATCTTGTGCTGAACCACCTTTGTTCTACCGCCTCTGCACACTCCGGTATCGAAGATGTCCTGATACTTCCTGACTAGTTCTCTCAGTTTAGGCTTCTGTGCTGGCCCCATGTCCTTGGACGAGATAGCAACCAACTTCTCCAATTCTGCTGGCATGTTACTGGCTTGGCTAACAGTGCCACGTACACTCCTGATTACAGAGGAAATTGACGAGCAGTGCCCCAAAATCGTTCCCTTCTTCAAGGTCACCGGGTAATAATTGACATTCATTACCCTTACCGGCACAAATTTATCAGCACGCAACAAGGTTTTTCCTAGTGCAATTCCTCGTCCAATTTTCTCATCATGTAGCTTGGGCTCGAACATCACCACGTTTCCACTGCTCGCACCTCCATCCAGGCGAGCCTCCAAAATGGTTTCAGCCCTCTCCGGTACGCTTACGTCTTCAGCCAGCAGAACTCGAACCATTTCTTCATTTCTCCCATGAAGTACCAGCTCTTCTCCGTTCACACGAAGGACGCCGTCTTTAAAATTCAGCTCGAATCCTCTGGAGTTCATGATGTCCATCCCTATGATTGCATCATCCTCAATATCCGCTACTAGAGCCCGATGTTTCACTTTAGTGCTGCCCAAAGTCAGTTCTATTGGAAGTTCACCATATACAGTTGCCGGCTCTCCTGTTGCTGTGCGTAGCTTCCAATCCGACGATTCAATTCTTGCCGGTGTTTTGGCAAATGTAGGTCCAAGGATTGTCCTAGTCGCACCTGTATCAAGCAGCATGGTGCAAGGCTCGTTGTTGATGAGACCGTCTACAAAAACACCTTTGTTCTGTCGTTGAAGGACAGCGACATATGCAGTGTTATCTGGTGCTTGTTGGATACGGGCTGACGATTGCTCCTTCTTGACCTTCATCGTTGAGGTCGATTTTTTGCCCAAGTTCTCTACAATTTTGGCATCGTATCAGTCTTCTCTCAGGCACAACTTCCTTCAGCACTTTTCGCATCACAGCCTCGATATTAGCGGGCTCTTGTGGCTGTGGATCTTCCTCGATCATCCGGACTCTACTCTGGCTTTTGCAGGATTGCTTTGCTGCTTCGAATTCCAGAGCGCGTGCCAATGCATCCACGAGATGTGCGGGGCGAGCTAGTGTTAGGGCTTGGACCGCTAGTCGCTCCATTACATTTTCCGGTGTAGCTGGGTACGCAAGACGAACCAAGCGTGCAATATCTGCTTCAAATTCTTGCAACGACTCGCTTGATTTCTGGCATCGGTTTTTCAGCTGTGAGTGATATACGTGTTCAAGGTGGGCTTGGCCATAGCGAAGTTCCAAGTGTTTTACCAGCTGTTCATAGTCTTCCTGTTGTTGGGCGGTGAGCGTTTGTAAAATATTTGTTGCTTCGCCACGCAATGCCAGTGTCAATGCTAAAGCTTTTTCCCCAGCATTCCATCCATTTGCTTTGGCAGCAGCTTCGAATTGTCGATGGTAGTTTGACCATGGAGTATTTCCGTCGAACTGAGGCGGTTTTAATGAGAGCTTTCCTGGTTCCGAACTGACCTTGAAATCTTTGATGTCTTTTTGAACTTCCTCCAAGTTAGTACTCAGATCCGGCAATGAATTTCTGTTGGAAATTTCTGGAATGTGCACAGAATCCATTCGCTTTTCCAATTCACTGAATTTTTCTTTTATTCTGCCGATTTCTGTCTCGATTCCGTCTTTTATTTCATCGTGGAGCGTTTCCTTGATTTTTTTGATTTCTTCCACCATGTCGTCTTTGACTTGGTCACTTATTGTTTCTTTCAAATTTTCCATTTCTGTCTCGACAGTTCCCATTCTTTCTTCCAACCGATTCGCCACACTGCAAACTTCTTCTTTCAAGCCTTTCGAATTTTCTAGAAGCTCTTTTCTCAAATTCTCCGAGTTTTCTAGAAGCTTCACTTCTAAATTTTTCAAATTTTCTTCAAGCTTTTCTTCTAGATTTTTCGAATTTTCGTGAAGTTTTTCTTCTAGATTTTTCGAATTTTCGTGAATTTTTTCTTCCAGGCTCTTCACATTTTCTTGAAGTTCATCTTTTAGACAATTCGAATTTTCTAGAAGTTCTTCTTTCAGGCTGACCGAGTTTTCTAGAAGCTTTTCCTCCAGACTCTTTGAATTTTGTAGAAATTTATCTTCAAGACTCACCGAATTTTGTTGAAGTTCTTTCAGACTTACGGAATTTTGTTGAAGTTCCTCCTTCAAACTATTCGTGGTTTCCTCGATTTGTTCATTATAGCACTCAAATCGACTCCAGAAACTTCGAACAAAAATGTTTCGGGGTCTTCTCCTTCTTCAATCAGTCCATCTGCAAGTCTTTTCTGGAGTACGGCCTTCTTTCCAGTTGTTTCTAACTCACGCTCCTCTAACTCTTGCTTTAATTCACTAACTTTAAGGTCAACTAGGTGAACTCTCCTGGGAAACATTTTGTCTCTTATTGTCTTTACCGAGATATAAGTCTATTATTTATTTCACACACAGTTTTCAGTTTATTGTCCCGCGACGCGCAAAACTGTCCACTTTGCACTCAAATGTTCAACGGGTCACTAACTGTTAGGCGCGATAAATGTCTATCAGTTTTTCAACGCGACGAACACTTTAACACTTATTTATTTTAAACATCCGACTTCTGACAACAAATGTAGTAAAACTGCACTAACTAATTTTCCTAATTTATTTAAAACACTGTTTACAACAATTATTCACTAAAACATTTACTTCAATATCTAGGTATTTCAATTTATTTCTACTGTGGCTATCTATCAGCGAACTCTGGAACTGTAACTGTCTAACCATTCTGCCTGTCCCGCTTATATACTCCCAAGCAGTTTCCATTGACGGCTCTCGAATATTCAGCAGTATAGAACATTTCGTCTAGATGGCTCTTCGAATAGTATCAAACAATCGATTATTCCAGCTTGTTCTCGGCGATGCGTACGCCAGCAGATATGCAGCTGTAGTTGAACGAGGGTGCATAATTAATAAGATCAGGGCCGGTCTCGAAATTGCTGCAATATCAATAAATCTCAACCACTAATAAACAAAGCTAAAGTTTATAACATGACAACTTATTGAGCACATACATCCTTAGGACACAGAACTGTTATTCATAGAATGAAATATACAATATTTCTAGATTGCCCTACCCCGAAAAGAAGGTTGAAATTTACTGCAGTACTTAGCAAAAATTTGCCAATGATAATTCATGAAGCACCTTATGCCAATAGACGTATTAATTCAAAACATGAAAAAGAGAATATTCCTGTAGAAATTAAAGCTGTTATAGATGTTTTGGAAGAAATCAAAGTAGATGAAATCGATCCTTCATGTTTAGAAAGCTGTTCAAGTGAGTACTTATTCCTATTTATTTTTTATTATAATTTTATGCTCCTTAAGAATTGAAGGAACACATGATAACTGATTTATTGATTATATGAATTCAGTATCACTTCATAATTTGATACTTAAAACGTTTTATACCTAGGTGGCCCTCCCCACGATATACTCCAATATTCTGCAATTGACAGTGGACATTTCTCAAAATACATAGATATACCTACTGTAGGGAAACAACATTTAATGGTATCTAGAGAAGGGTCTTCGGATCATATGGAAGTTTGGGACATATCAGACAGGCTTGATTGTTTGACCATCGAAAAGTCAACAAGTAAGTATACAAATATTTTTTGCTTGCTTCAATCAATTAAATTATAAGATTTGTAAAAATATGGTTGCAAGTAGGAGAAAATCTCAAGAAATGCCATAATGTTAAATAACTGTTTACGTAACAACATGCCAGACAAGTTTTGAACGCATGCAATGAGAGGCTGAAGAAGTCTAATTGATCATAAGTATTTGAGAGTCTTTGAATTTGGGATAGACAGCTATTGAAACCGTAGTTTGAGCGATGAAATGGGTCATAAAATGATTGAGAGAAGTCTAGTGGTTTGCAAAGGAACTTAAAAATTCATCTTAGATAATTGCTGGGGATATTTTAAATCACTTTTTATAATTTTGTAAAGGAATAAATACCAAGTCCCTGTGTTTTCTCCTCACAGATAATGGAGATAGATTTGCTGGTATAAGCAATCTTGGAAAATATTTTGAGATCATCAGCAAGTTGAAAAGTAGGGGCCAATTGAGAACCTTGTGGAACGCCCAATGCCACTACAATTTCGCTGGATATGATTTTTTTTCTCCCTTGTTCGCTCATGGAAGTAATTTTGAATCTAGTTTAGGAATGACCCTGATAGCAATAAACTACTTAGTTTGTGTATCAAGAGCTCATGATTCACTTTTTCGAATGCCTTAGAGAAGTCAGTGTAGATAGAGTCAACCTGACCTGATACCCATTTTTCTTTATCAAGACTATAACTAGAATATAATGTATATGAGTATATATGTTAATTCAACAGTTAAGTAATACTTACTAACGTGAAATTGAAAGAAATTTACATCAATGATAAACATAAAGAATATTGAATACTTCAAAAATACAGACAGAGACAGGAAGATAATGACAGAAAGATGAATGGTATATATAGGATGAGAAAAACATAAAAAATTGTAAAGATGAATAGAATTACAAAAATAATATATTCAAGGAGGACGACTGTTGGAAAATATCTGTTTATTTCTGTGTAAAATGTATGTATATATAGAGCTCAATTCTTTTATGTCAGTTCTTTTGTTGACTGTATTGGTTGCGTAATTGATGTGAACCATTTCCAAAAAGAGTCTTTTCCGTAAATTACTTTCTACATCAAGAACTTTCGCATTCACATAATCAATCCGATGGTCTTTATCAATGGTATGTTCAGATAATGCACAAGATCTTATATTTCTCCTTGAATCACTCTTATGTGAGGTAATGCGATCTTTTAGCATTCTTTTTGATTGGCCAATATATACTTGATCACAGTCTTTGCATGGAATTTCATAGATAATATTAGATTTGAACATGGTAGGTACTGGAGTTTTCAATTTAGAATGTAAATTCGAGATAGTGGTGACATTTGTTTTTGCAAATTTTATTTTTTCATTTCTTAGAACATTGATTAATTTTGGAGTCAAGTCATGGACATGTGGTAAGCTCTTATAATAGGTCATGTTATTGGTATCGTGGGTTCTTGTGTCCTGAATATGAGAGGAAATGTTTTGTGAAGGTGTACTGAAAAGAATTTTGTTTACTAAAGAATATGGATACGAATTCTCAAGTAAAATGACTTTGAGTTCATTCAAACATTCAAGTCGAAAAGAAGGGTGAGTCAGTTTCTCAACCCTACTTTTCTGATTGTTGATCATATTGATTTTAATTTTGGTGGTATGATAAGAGTGATAATTTATTAAACGATTACTATTAATAGATTTTCTATACCATTTAGTTCTTATTTTATTATCGTCCATTCTGATCAACATCATATCTAGAAAAGGTACTGAATTATTAATCTCCTCCTCCACTGTGAATTGAATATTTTCATCATATCCATTGAACACAGAAAGAACTTCTTGAATTTTTTGTTTTGGAACAGCAAGAATTAAGTCATCAACATATCTTTTAATGAAGGGAAATTCAAAATCAAAATTTCCAATACATTGATCTAAAAGATCATCTAAAACATAGCTGGATAATATTGGAGATATGCTAGAGCCCATTGGAGTACCAAAAATCTGTTTATAGAACTTGCCCTCAAATACCAAATACGATGAATCAAAAATGAATTCAATCACACTAATGAATGACTTTTCATCAAAAAGACAATGATTAGAAATGACACTCCATTTACTCTCAATACTCTTTTTTATTAATTCCAATGGCAAATTTGTGAAAAGAGATTTAACGTCCAAACTTATGATTACGTAATTATCTGGTAAAGACATGTCATTTATGAACTCACTGAATTTGAATGAATCCTCTACGTGATATGGATTATTATTGTCATAAGCATTGGTCAAAATCTCAGTCATATATTTAGCGAGTTTACTGTTTGGTGAATCTATGGAAGAAGTAATCGGTCTCATGGATAAAATAGGCTTATGAATTTTTGGAAGAGTATAAAATCTTGGTGCTATCGAGTTGCTAATTGTGAGAGTTTTTGCGATAGTTTCATTTATCATTTTTTTATTTTTGAGTTGCGAAATTATTTTATTAAACGAAGATTAAATAACTTTTACTGGTCAACTGACTGCTACCCAAATATTTTCCAAGATATATTTTCACAGTCACGAGAGTATTCAATCATATATATATATATATATATATATATATATATATATATATATATATATATATATATATATATATATATATATATATATATATATATATATAAGTATCTAATTAACTAAGTTGGGTTCGGTGGATTTACCTGATTGGAATTCGTATTGCTCCTGAAATAAAAACGCATGAGAACATTTTTGATAGATAATCCGTCATTATACTCTCGAATTTTATTGAAATGGTACTTAATATAGATATGGGGCGATAATTTTTCATATCTGACAAGATACCACTCTCAAGAATGGGTATCATGTAGCTGAGTTACCAGTTATTAGGGACGGTACTTGTTGCAAGAGACATTATAAATAAAATAGACAGTGCGAGAGAGACTGGAGAGAGTGATGCTGCAGTATTTGAGAAAACAGGGTGGTATTGCGTCAGGTCCAGTACCTTTATTTGGATCAAGATTACAGAGTTTATCATATTGTTACGTTTTTGCTAAATAATAATGCCAAGCACACTACTAAACTGTTTATTTCTAACTTCACTAAAAACATACAACTACTTCACTGACTAATAAAACACTTAGATCTATACAACTAGCTAAATATTCCACACTTATATACTTCTTCAAAAACTGCTTATCACTTCTTCATAAACTTCCTAATCTTAACTTCTCTTCATAAAACTTCTCTTCAACTTCTTAATCATCCCAGTGATATGTCTCGCCTTTAAATACTCACGTATTGTAACCAGATAATCTCTTCTTGGAAATAATTATCGACGATACGCTTGCGAGTCGACTCAGCGGCGCAGCTAGGGGGCTTTTATCAATCTCGTAACATTATCCCCTTCTCAATTTTGATCGTCCCGATCAAACAATGTGTCGTCTCCATTGTAACGTTTGAGTCTTTCTAGGTGAACGACCTTCATTTTCGCTCTCGGGCTGCGTTGAATCCTATAGACCACGTCGTTTATTCTCTTTTAGGGTCCTTCTCAAGATGGTGTTAATTTGGGAGACCCTCCTTTCTTACGACGAGGGTTGTACAGCCATACTCGATCTCCTTTAAATCCACCAGTATTGGCCTTAAGGTCGTTCCGTACCTGCAAGCGAACCCGAGATTTGCATTAACCAACAAATATCTGAGGGTTTGATGGGCGTGTCTTATGAAACAAGCACAGACACACTTGCTTGATATATTCACTACGCGAAGCGACGGGCATGTGCTGTTAGCAAGTATGCCTCAATACATACGTTTTTCATGTTCTCGCTTGCTTTGCAGTGATATTGTCATAGTCGGAGGGTAGAGATTTCTCAGATTTCACGTTGGGACATTACCTATATTGAGTATTGGCACAAGTGCATTGAAATTATCGGTAATTATTGTGCTAATAAGCGTGTTATATTATAACTGAACGAGTTTATTTCTACATTTTTGAAGGAGGAGTACTTTGAATAAAAACACGCTTGAATAAATGAATTGAATTTGTGGAATATTTCTGGAATATAAGCATTTTATGAATTACCACGTCAGTGATGACATGCCGTTGTCATGGATACCTACCTTTTCAAATTGGATATACCTAGTTACTTTCCTTATAATTGCGGAAAGTGATACTTTCCCACACGCGACTTCCGTTGACCCGACGCGAAGCGGAGTTCGTGCGAACAGTCAAGTGCGGGAGAGACACACTTTACGCCTGAATTAGGAACATTATTTTTTCTACCACCGCATAAATATTCAAAAAGCACATTGAAAATATATATTGTATTTCAACATACAATGAAAAGTCACTAATAATTATCAATGTTAATGTTAAAAACACAATTCATTACATTCTGTAAATGAGTCAGAATAGCCGGTCCAGCGTAGTTAGTATTGAAAGTATCTTTCAAAACTAAAATGCGTGTGAAAAAGTGGGTAAAAACGCACGGTCGTAGAAAAAAAATTCTTTTACTCGTACTGCAAATATCGAAATCATAATGCAAAAAGATACCATAAATATACTAGACGTGACATCAAATGTAACCCAACAGTTCCGTTCTATTTTAAACTCATTCAATTTTTAATGAACCTACAAGAATAACAAATACATCTATCACATCACTCTCATTGATTTAATTACAAATTTAAGTTCTGAAGTGGGAAATAGTCAAGTATCGGATCATAGCCGAGTATATTGCGAATTCGATATGTATATCCAAGAACAATATGACGAAAAAAAAAAATTCTTATAAGAACCTAAAAAGTATAGACAAAGAACATTTTCAGAGGAAGCTTCAGGAATTACCATGGTTCTCTTTCTATTTTTTGTTTTTCTCACACTTCTCTATATTTGTCATTACGCTGTCATATATTATTGATTCCATTAAGTTTGGCACTGGTGGAAGAACAGAAACTTCACTGTCTGAACCAGTCTGCCAATAACCAGCATTATTTATTCTATTTCTAGAAATATTTTTGTAAGGCTACTATCGGCATATCACCTTATTTTTTATTGTAATAGTGCTCTATTTATTGTAATTTTTGTATAGTGGGTAATGAAAATAATATTATATCTATGGAGGAATACCTTCTTGCCACCATATTTAGACTTCAAATCCACTTTCATTTGGGGGTAATTTATACTTTTAATTTTTCAAAACTGTGCTGACCGAGAGTTTCCAGTGAAAATATTTCATTAAAACAGTAGCTTACAATTTCTCAAAACATATTTTTTTGTTGCACCATTAGAACAACTTTGGATCAGCCACCAATAAGGGGAGCGAAAATTTTTCATTATATATTTCTCACTATTCTGGTCGGCAAGATTATTTTTGTTCAGCTAATTATCCACACTTTTCACAACGCAATTTTCGATTTCTACAATATACTTATAAGAATTACAATAGTGGGTATATCAAATTTTTCGATGATCATTCATCTGGGCTATTTGGATGTACGAGTATATCTTTGGGTGATGAGAGGGTTTTGAAAAATCAAACAAGAGTGCTTAGAAGTTAGGTTGACCATAATTTTTATTCTTGGAGGATTCATTAATTTCTTGGGGGATTTCGAATCTCAATGTTTCTTGGAAAACGCGGATCTACCAATTCCGGAAGAAGACAGTCCATGTAAAAACATTTCAATTTTGGTGCCATATTGTTGATCCAGAAGGAATCGTCCCGATGAACCTGCAAAAATGTAATAATTTTCGAATATAAATAAATAGCTTCATTTACGACTGAGCGAAAATATATTAGTTATCAAGAAAATCTCTTGCGTCATCATTCCTAATGGAGACCAGATGATAAAATAACATGTCCTCTTTGTTATATGAAGCTGGCCCTGTATTTGGTAAAAATAATTATGATTCTTTTTCAAATTCATTTCATTATTTTCATGCAAACTGCAGAATTTCAATAATTTGTTTTTTGCGCCTTCAAGTGGATGCATCTTAGAAATATTTTTTGGTCATTTCACTTCAATTATGGAGTCAGTACTTATTAAGCCATCGGGACTGGCCCCAAGATAAAATTCCACAGTTGGCAACACTGCGACCACCACCATATTCTAATTACCTTGATCGCTCGGGCGGTGATTGAAGCAATAATTGTTTTTACCTGAATCCGAATATGGAAGCTGATAGTAAATAAAATTCAAAACACTTCTTTCTACTTGTTAAAAAAACCTAATTCTACTATTTGTAACTACCACAATAAAAAATAGTCTCCGCCACTGTCACTGTTGCACCAACTTATTGATTCTCGTCGATTTGATGTGATGGCGCCATATTACGGCTGTTTTATTATGCACTTCTTATTTATCACTTTTTAGTATTTGTACTGTTTTGATCTATAGTATATTCTATATGAGATAGTGAATTGCTATCCACTTTTAAGGAAAGTAGTCTGACTCGAAAAAAAATCAATATTTTAATTAGTTTGGGCCAAAATGGTTTGAAATAAAAAATGATAATTACTTTCCCTGAAAGAGTACAATATTTTGAACAAGTAGGTGCAAGTTTTATTGAAATCGGACCAGGCATTTTCTAATAATTTGAATAGGCGTTTCAGCGAACATGGGGAACGCTCTTAAGATCGTATTGAGCCTTCATTCTGTCACTGGTTATCTTCAATCTTTTTCTTGCAAAATCATGTATCCCATTCAAACTATCTCGCAATTCGTCTGCTTAATCCTGTATCTCTTTTTCTTCAGCACTTGCTGATCCGAACACCAAGTTAAAAAAATAATTGTTTTTTCCGTTAACCAGCTGTCATCCCCGTACGAACGACAGCCCTCAGAAGTCGAAACTTGTGCGAGCTAAGGATTAACGAGGTCTTACCTTTATATATATTATTATTATATTATATTATATTATTGTAACGCTCTTTTTTTTCCAAACTGGATAAAAGCCGGACGTCACTATGGCGCGTCGGTTGTTGAGCTTATTTTGTTCTCTCTAGCGAGAGCACCTCAAAACTCAACGGGTGCCTCGGGCGCCAGTTATTTAAAGTGGTATGCTCCACTCTCCCAAATTCAACGCGGAGGGAGGCCCAGGGCAGCTTCAGATGGAGATACGGTATTCCAGGGGTCAAATATAGTATTTCATGAGCAACAGTGAGCACGGGACTGCAGGCTTTAAGTGCAACCCTTGCGATTCAGGGAATACCGGCTGCTTCGCTAACTTTCAAAGTTTGCATGCAAGATTGCGTTGAAATAAAATAAACAAAAAGGGGTACAGTGACAAATGGGAAATTTATTGCTCTCTGTCTGCACGTTGACATTCAGTTACAAAGGCTACTAAGACAAATACCAAATGCTACCCTAACTAAAAAAAACCTAGCTTTTCTAACGGACGGTGAAACAGGTTCGGTACGGTAAGCGGGTTCTCGGTATGTCACGGTTTGAGCAGGGAAGATCTTTCGGAGACGTTTCACGGGTGCTTCAATCAGATCGATTCGTATAAGAAGCGATTTACTCAATTTTCGAAACACCCGATATTTTTAATCGACCTAGAGTATCGGTGACTATGACGGCTGTGCTCTGAGAAACTTAATTTGCAAATACCCAGTATATTTGCCCTTACAAACGGCTCTTTCACGGCCTACGGCAAGTTAGCCACTGCCACTATTCACTAAATAGAGATTTCCAATTACAATGAATTCGCGTGTGTTCAGCCAGCAGCAACTTTGACAACACCTTAGGAACACTAATCAAAGCTGTATTATTCTTCGGGTGAAATCGGATCCTGCCAGTAACAGATTACTCTGTTCCTTTAGGGATGCTAAAGCCTCTATGACGGTCGTTGGAAAATCTCTAATTTGAGCACAGTCTCGTTTTAAACAAAATATGCACACAGATTGATTTCTCCACGGTTTTAGCAACGGGTCGCGATCAGGTCCAGCCAGCAGCAACTTTGACAACACCTTAGGGACACTGAAGAAAACAATTCTCGCTTAACACCTCTTCCTGCCAGCAGCAACTTTGACAACACCTTAGGGAAGAGATGGCGAATGATTACTTGAAACGGCCGTCGGAGAAATCTATTCTGATAAATCTTACGGATTTATTAATAAGTCACAGCTACCAAAATAATGTAAAACTATTTCTCGATTCTGATTTCAACACTCAGTAAGTATCAAACGGTCAGATAAATAATGCAAGATAAAATATCGGAATGCTTACGGGTGTTTTCACTGGAATACGGATGCACAACGGATCAAGGAACTAATAATCGAAAATTTTAACTGGCAAACTAATTCTTATTTGACAAACTGCTACCACGGAAGTCACAGTTCAAAAAATCCCTGTCTTGAAGAGGATTTTCGTATTTATAGAAAATCCTTGAAATGTCAAGGTTGTCGCGTACAGCGTACAGAAAAAAACGCAAAAAGTCTGCTCTGACTTTTTAAAGTGCTGAAAACCTTCGGATGAAAAACTGAAGTTGGAAACTTATTGCAAAGTAAATTTTTAAAGGACAAAAACTGATCGTGTGCAAAAACGGGACGGCACTTCTTGGTAAAGTACGGAAGCAGTAAAACCGGTGTTGAACATCAAGGAATTGAATTAAATTTGTAAACAAATGAAAGTGAGGTTATATCCTCCCTTACGGTATCGGAACCTGTTTTCCCGCTAACATTATTAACTAAAATAATTCCTAGCTCAACAGTAATAATAATAATAGAAAGAACAGAGTACTAACAATTATGATGATAATAATAATAATAATAAAATAATAATAATAAAAGTAACGGATGAAATGGTGAAGCCAAACCGTTGTGCAGAATAGAATTTCGGACATAGCAAACAAAGAAACTCCGAAACATGAAAGGGTAGCTCAACGAAGCGTATTATATGACCTACTCCAAGGCGTAAAATTATGCTTCGTTACATTATATTATATTCCCGAAGATAATGCTGGCTGGAGTGATCTTTGTGGAATCGTGCACAGAGGCCCTGTAAGCAATCAAGAATAGTGGAAGATTTCGATCCCAGTTCTTTTGGTGCTCCTCTACTACTTTGGAAAGATGTTCTTCCATAGTCCTGTTGAACCTTTCAACCATGCCATCAGAGGGCCGTTGTTCTGGTCTTGCTAATTCCCATCAATTCACAAACTTCCTTGAATAAGTTTGATTCAAAATTCCTTTCTTGATCGGAATGTAGCCCCATTGGTACTCCAAACCTTGAAAACATGTTATCCACCAGAGCTCTTGCAACTGTGGATGCTTCTTGATTAGGTAAGGCATAAGCCTTCAATCCATTTGCTAAAATAATCCATGGCAACGAGGATGTATTTGTTTCCATCATTCGTCATCGGAAACGGTCCAGCTACATCGATGGCGATTCGTTCGAAGGAAGCATCTACATTGTATTGTTTCATCTCTCCTCTCGATCTTGTCTTGGGAGCTTTGCTTGCTTCACACTTCGTACATCTTCGGCACCATCTCTCTACATCTTCACGACATTGAACCCAGTAAAATCACTGCCGTATGTTATCCAAGGTCTTATATATATATTCCTTGAAACCTGGTGATCGTAAGGAGATTTCCTTCCAGGTGGGTCTTTTCGCTCCGCTTCCCTTCCATCGTAGAAAATCTGCAACGTTTGGATCAATTTCTTGGTCCTGCCTCATTAATGTCACTCGGTTGATACCTTCGCGACGTTCAATTCGCTCACAATTCTCACAGGTATCCGAACAAGGTCTTCTTGACAAGGCATCTGCGTTGTTGTGCAATCCAGTTGTTCTTAGCCTCTTAACTGGGATGTCCTCTGAGACTTCATCATTGCTAGTCGGCATGCGCCCTGGTATCAATTCGGTTGTTCTTACCCTCTTCACAGGTATGGCCGTGAGAGTTATATCTTTGCTATCCGGCATGCGCCCAGATATCAATTCGGTTGTACGCTGCCTCTTAACAGCGATGATCCTGGGGGCTCCATCTTTGCTAGCAGTTCTTCCATTTGTACTTCTTCCTGTAATACAAGTTGGAAGAACTTGTCTTGATGTTCTAGAACCTTCTGGTAGTCTGTTTTCCTTTGTTTTTCTATTCGTTCCAATTCATTTTTTTGTTGTTCGAGAATTTTCTGGAGTGCCTCTTCTCGTTCTTTCTTTTCATCCAACCGTCGCATTTCCTTTTCCTGTTTTTCCTTTTCTCGTTCTTTCTTTTCATGTAACCGTCGCATTTCTTCTTGTTTTTCATTTTCTCGTTCTTGTATTTCATATTCTTGTTCATTTCTCTGTTCGTCGAGAATTTTCTGGAGTGCCTCTTCTCGTTCTTTCTTTTCCTCCTGGCACCGCTTTTCCTCTTCTTGTTTTTTCTCCTGGCGCCTTCTTTCCAAATCCGCAAATTGATTTTGGATAAATTTCGCAATGTCCTCCATCGTATCGTACGATGTACTCCTCTTATTCACCATAAATGGTTTATAAATAGTTTCTGTTTTTCACTAATATCCCGCTTCGGACTCAGCGGCGCAGCTAGGGGGCTTTTATCAATCTCGTAACAATATACATATATCAAATATATTAATTTGGAAATTGGGTATGTTAATGCTGTGGGCTGTTTCAAGGGTTGGTGGTTGACAGGTGGTGTTTGAGTAAACTGATGCAAAATAGTCTCCAAACAAATTGGCAATATCTTCAAAGGAGTTGACGTGAGTGTTGTTTGGATGTATTTGGTTAGGTACAGTATGACACATTTTTGAGTATAGATATTTTCAGATATAGAGAGGAGGATTTGACTGTAACCGATTCGGTATCAGTTACATAATAATTACAGAACTGTTTAGAAATGAGTTTACATCTGGATCTGAGTTCAATGAAGTCTTAGAATTAATTTTCATTGTACATAGCTTTCTGTTCTGGGCTACCGTTGATAGAAGTCTGGAGTGGAGGGTGATATATACCCGTCTGTTTATTCATTGAAAACTAATAATATACATATATACAAAACAAAAAAAATGTAAAACAGTCAACTATGCACAGTTGTTAAAAAGTATATTTAAAAAATATCCTCACTGTAGTGGTAAAATGATCATTAAAATAAAAAACGTGATGATATTGCTGTTTTGTTTAAGGAAATTAAATTATTTTCCAACAAGTGTCTTAACAGAGAATTTTTGAAAGAATTGAGGAAGAGTGCACTTTTTATTTCAGATGGTAACTCACTGAATCCTCTTGATTCTCTGATAAAAATAGAACTTTGAATAAATCTTTTGTGAGATTGAGAAATATGGAAATATCTTCTAGATTATGTTTCATAGTGGTGATTATCAAAATTATAGTTTGCTTTATTTTTCAAGAAGTCTGGTACACTTCCATTACTTACATGGACATGGAAATAACTAGTATGAATTGAATTAAAATTAAACATATACGTTATGTAAAGTTAAGGTTAGAATACAATATTCGATTCAATTCTTGTTATAGTATTAAAAAAGAAAAACTGACTTTCGGAACAACATAGTAATTTTTTGTCTGGTGTTGTATATATGTGATGGTGAATTTGCAAAATTTTTAAATGAGTGATATCGCATGGTCGCATAGTAATAGTAAAGTTGCCTTATGTTGAATGCATTTGTTTCTGTGAACAGAAGGTTAGAAGGATATCTGAATGGTTTTCCCATGATCATTTTGAGAAATCTTCGTTGGAGAAATAATAGTGGATTATATAAGTCACACCCTAACTGTAATAATAAACAATTCACTAGAAATGAAACAATTTCCAACAGTCTTCAAAAACAGTTTTGTAATACCTGTATTCAAAGCTGGAGACAGATTTAACGTAGCAAATCATCGACCAATTTCACTTATCACAAGCCTGGCAAAGGTATTGGAAAAAATTGTGAAAGTAAGAGTTAAGAAATTTCTGGAAAAACATCATTTACTTTCCAACTCCCAATTTGGATTTAGAAACAACAAGTCAACTCGGGATGCTATATATTTACTAACAAATACAATTTATGGATGCCTAGATAATGGTGAACCAGTAATTGGTATATTTCTTGACCTAGCAAAGGCATTCGACACCGTCGACCATTCCATCCTTATGAACATTTTGGAGGACATGGGAATAAGAGGCATATGGTCTGTTCGAAAGTTATCTGAAAAACCGAAAACAGGTCAGATTTAACGAGAAAATGAGTGAAACAAAGGAAGTGACATGTGGTGTGCCTCAAGGGATGGTGTTGGGTCCATTGCTATTCACAATTTATATGAACAACCTATTTTTATTGGAGAAAGAGGGTCAAATCATTAGCTTCGCCGATGATACTGTGATTATTTATAAGGACACCAACTGGTATAAACTGAAAATTGAAATCGAAAGGGATTTTGTTAATATAAAAACATGGTTGGACTACAGAATATTATCGCTGAACTTCAAAAAACGGTATTTCTACCATTCGGTAGCCGTGAGGCGTCTCTGCCAGACTATGATATAACTATACAAAATTCTTTTGCAATAAGACCAGCCAATAAAATTAAATATTTAGGAATCATGTTGGATCGCTCCTTCATATGGAAAACTCATGTTGACTACTTGACACGATAATTGATATCCATTATATATAGATACAAAAAAAATTTTGAATTCTTGAATACAAAAGAAAAAATCGTTTTTCAGAGCTTGGTGGAATCCCATTTGAGTTATGGAATCATCGGTTGGGAAGGTGTTTCAAAAACACACTATAATGGAATACAAGTGTCGCGAAATAAATTTTTGAGGTTACTATTGAACAAACCCTATAGGTATCCCATAGACCAACTATTTGCAGAAGGAAAATTATTAGATGTCCGACAGATATTTTATATGCAAATAAATATAAGGCAATACTTAAACAAAAGTGAATTAAAAAGACATACTCATGTTTATGGCACGTGAAACACACAAAACAATGTCACACCTCCCATGAACAAATATTTCGGGCAGAGGAGATATTTGTACTTGGGGACTAAATTATTCAACAATAAGAAATTTCCTTATCACAACTCATAGTTGTTAACTCAATCTTGCACTTCACCAGTTTTTAATATTGAGGAGAGCGATGCGTATAGTAGAGAAAAAAGTTTTTGCTGTTAAAGTTTACTACCAGTCTCAAGCGAATGCTCATGCAGCTGTGCGATTATTCAATGAGATGTATCCAGGCATTCCCATTGACAGAAAATATTTAAGAGAACGCATTAGGAAATTTGAACAAACTGGGAATCTGAGTAATATGAAGAAAAGTGGACGACCATCTGTCTACAAACAAGCAGATTGATATCTTGGTGGATCTTCAAGAAAACCTTCAACAATCCATAACTGAATTAGCGGATAAAAATTATATGCCACGTTCGACAGTACATAAAATACTAAAAAAAAAAATTACATCCCTATAAAATAAAAATGGAAGTCAATGGCGAACATTTCGAACATTTATTTTGATTTTCTTTCTCAATTTTTCAGATATTTATGTAAAATAAACATTGTTCTTTATTCTGGATGGTTTTCTTAATTTTGCTGAAATTCAATAAAACTCACCTGCCTTCTCACTAAATTTCATTCGAAGATGGCACTCTTTTATCATTTTTAGCAAAAAAACTTTCATTTAATGATACTAAAAAAGATTTGATGCTTTAACTAGAGCTCATTAATAGCAATCGAAAAGATCCTCATATGGCAGAGCTCTAACATTATGTACCGCCATTTTGTTTTGGATGTATATTTTTGTTTTGAAATTTTGGGGACGTATAGACGTAAGACGTTTCGAATGAGGTATCACTCAACCCCCCATGCCATTTAAAAAATGGCGTCGGGCCGCCATTTTGAAAGATGGAAATTTTTTTGTAGTCAGAAAGTAGCTTATGAACTGCCATTCCTCAAAAAAAAAATCATGCTTCCAATCCGTTCAAAAGTTAACAGGGGGGTTACTTTATGGACACACTGTATATATAGTGGCTATACACCCCTTGTGGGGTTAAGTCGCAAAAGCTATCTAGATCTGTTTTTTTGGGTAGATCACGCCCAATCTATAAATTTATGCTTTTGGCTACGTTTCTCCATCTAGTCCTGTCTTTGTTTTTTTTTGCCAGTTTGTCACTCCTGCCCTGTGTAAGTCCTCTTCCACTTCCTGCATCCATTTTGATCTTGGTCTTCCTATTCTCTTTCTTCCGCCTCGGTTCCATTTTAAGATTGAGTATGTTACTTACTGCCCCTTTTCCCGCCCTCCATACATGCCCCAACCATCTTATTCTGTGTTGTTTTATTTTGTATAATATGTCTTCTTTTAAGTCCTGTCTAATTTCTAAGTTAGTTCTTATTCTGTATTCTTCTTCTGAGATCTTTTTTGGTCCTAATATTGCTCTCATAATTTTTCTTTCAAATTTCCTCATTCTTCCTCGTCTTTTTTTGTCATTGTCATCGTATCCGCTCCGTATAACATAATTGGACTCATTATGGTATTATAGATATTTATTTTACTATTCTTTGTTAATATTTTACTTTTCAATAATTTTATATTGGCGAAGTATGCTCTGTTTGCGTTTAATATTTTTTCTTGTATTTCAGGTCTTCTCTCTCCCGTTTTACTTATCGTTACTCCTAGATATTTGAACTCTTTTACTTCCTCAAACTCTCTCGCTCCTATTTTGATCTTTTCCTGTATTTGTCCCGCTTCTAATCTCCATATTTTCGTTTTTTCTTGGTTAATCCTTAGCCCCATTATTTTCCCTTCTTCTATAATTTCTTCCAGCATATCTTTCATTACTGTTCTGGTCTTGGTAATTGTAGCTATATCATCAGCGTACCCAATAATTTGTCCTTCACCTGTCCTAAGATTCCTTTTCTTAATTCTCCTAACCACATATTCTAAAGTTAGGTTGAATAATTTCGTTGAAAGTGAGTATCCCTGTTTCACTCCATGTTGATTGTGAATTCCTCTGTTTCTACTTTTTGTGTTCTTAGTTATTTTAATCATCATTAATATCACCTTTCTCAGTTTTTGTGGGATTTTTAACTCTTTCAGTGCTATCATGAGTTGGTTTCTTTTTATTGAGTCAAATGCTTGCTGGAAATCTACAAAGAGCAGTTCGAGGTTTATCTTGTGTTCATGGGCTTTTTCTATCACTTACTTTAGTGTATGAATCGCGTCTATAATTGATTTTGATCCTATTATTTTTTTTGCCATACTTGCCAACCTTGATTGTATTATTGATGTACGCTGTGTTGAGTAGTGTTATACCTCGGTAATTCTTACAGGTTTGTTGGTCTCTTTTTTTATGGATAGTTATTATTTGTCCTGTCTCCCATTCTTTTGGCATTTTTTCCTCTGTCCATATTCTCCTTATTAATGTAAGTATCATCTCCTTTAACTCATGTCATCCGTATTTTATAAATTCGATGTTGATTTCATCTTTTCCGATTACTTGATATTAGTTGTGCCCAAAATCATCAATTCAGTTTCTCTGTCACGTATTTGAATGTAGTGGAGAAGATTTGTTTTGTTACAACTAAATGGTACATAGTTCGTTTTATGAAAGATTATTGTCTGCTGCTTTCAAGCCATTTATTAATTTCTACCATTTGTTTCACCTCGATTCATGTATAAGCTTTGTAAAAAATCGCGGTATTGTCAGCAAATCCTACAATGTCTCATTTGCTCTTCACAAAGAATAATTCATTAAAATAAATGTTGAACAAGGTCCAAGGACCGTACCTTGATGTACTCCGTATTTAAAAGCTAGGGATTCACTAATAACATTGCTCATTTTTACAGTTTGATATCTATTCGTCATGTAACTTTTGAATATATTTAATGAAGTATTTCTTATTCCTATATATACTCTAGAGTTTGGAATAGTAATTCATGAAAGCTTTCGACAGATCTATAAATACACACAAAGATGACTTACTTTCATTTAAGGAGGTGTGTATTATTTCAGTGAGGGAGAGGATAGCATCTTGTGTGGAAATTTTCTGTTGGAATCTAAACTGTCGTTCAGAAAGTATATTATACTTCTTTATGAAATTTTGTAGTCTAGCTGCACACCTTTTCGAAGATCTTTGATAAATGAGAGATGAGGGAAATAGGTCTATAGTTATCCGCTAGTTTTCTGTCACCTTTTTTATATATTGGAACAATAACAGAATCTTTGAAGGCTTTGGGCCATGTAACTTTTTATACATCTATAAGTGAGTGGCTTAGTTATATGTGACATGATGGTTTTCAAGGTTTCCGCTTTGATTCCATCCGGTTCTATGGCTTTGTGATCTTTCAGTTCGTTTATAAAGCTTTTTAGTTCATGAGTGTTTGTGGGTAGGAGTATGAGTGAATTTGGAATTGACATCCTGTTTATTTTGTAGTCTGGATCAAGGTTTATTTTTTCAGCAAGGTTTTTTCCAGTGTTATTTGAAGTTGTATTGAGTTCATTAGCAATTTCTTTATTGTTTGTCAACGTCTCTCCTAGTTCATTTTTAATGCTATTCACTTTAACCTTTGATTTATTAGTGTTACATACTTCTTGCACGAGTTCTCGTAAAGATTTTGTGTTTGATTTACTGGTTCCTATTTTAAATTTGTAGTACTCAGATTTGTTTTTTTCAATAAGGGTTATTAGTTTATTTCTGTATTGTTGATACTGGTTTCTCAGTATGTTATCGTTTGAGATTTTTCTTACTAACTTTGCCATGTTGTTTTTCATGTTTATTGATCTGAGTAAGGCATTTGACATCCAGGGAGCGACTTTGGTATTTTTTCTTTTTACGGATTTTATGGTAGTAGAGTTGTGTATATATTTATGTAGGGCTTCAATAAACGCTTCTGTTGCTAAGTACGGATCTGTTTCGATAATGAATCCCAAGTATGGTTTTTGAGTTAGTTCTCAAGTTTCATGTGATCGATATGTTTCACTTGTTTCTGTTTTAGAGTGTGCTTAACGTTCTGGTATGGAAGCTGTAAAACCGTGGAAAAATTATCTGTAATTTCACTTTGTAGGTAAGATTTGGTCCAATATGTTAGTTTTGAAATTAACAAATATATGGTCAATACAAGAACTGTGCTCATTTTGATTTTTCGTAGGGTTGTTTATTATAGATATATCTTCTAATAAATCAATATTGAGATCGCCAATAAAAATGTTATGGTTTTCAGGTTGATATATTGGGTCCTCAAAATAATGATGTAGATCATCAATGAATTGGTTGAGTTACGTTTAGAGATCTATAGATAGCATTCAGGAGAATTTGGTTTTTGTTTCCAATATCTTTATTCAATTTAGAGGAATAATGGAATATGTTTAGGTATATTTGCATTTAATGTAAACAACTACTCCGTTATTCGTTATTTCCTTCAGCTCTAGAATACGACAAAAAAAAAATAATTTATTTTCAATGATATGTACAAAGGAACAGCAGAAGGCTGTTCTGTTCAAAACGGTATTTACAAGGTGATCCAGCTGAAGGCTTGGATGAAAAGAAAAAAAATATGATTCATACCGGGTGGCTACGGAAGTATTGCCTACGGAATATCTCAGTTATTGTATGAAGTAGGTTTGTGAAATTTGGAGCGTCGATATAATGACATAAGAGCTAGAATTTGAGCATATTGACATGTCGAAGTTAACTTCCGGTCTGACCGGAAGTAACATCAACTTCCTTATTTTAATTGAAAACTCTATTTTTTTTTCTATTCGCTTTATTCAGCATTCAATTCCCTTTCTAATGACATATCACAAGTTGGTATCTAACCAGAAACTAGATCAGAAAAAAATTATTATTGAAATTCACCGAGTAGGCCGTGGAAGCAAAATGAAAGCCAAAAATTGAAAAGTTGGCTATGGAAACCATACGTCACTTGATAACAGTTGCTACTAATGTGATATTTTAATTTTATTTTCATTCGTCGGCGTTATAAAAAGCCGCCAAAAAAATATTGGAAAAATTGGGAAAACAACAATACTCTGTAGGTCCATAACTTAAATAGGAACATACAACTTTTTCTTGCCTGTACTATTCAGCATAACCATTCCTTTCTAATGATATAATAGAAAGTAATTTTTTGAAATGAAATACCAAAAAATCCAATTATTATTCTTCAAATAACAAAACAGATTATCGCCATACGCAAAAATAACATTAAAAATAATGTGGAATGATTAATTATATCCTGTAGGTTCTAGGTTAAATAGGAACATAAACGTACTTGGTCTGTGCCATCGTCCATAGATATTCTAATATCTACCTATGGACGATGTTTGTGCTATTCAGAATAATCATTCCATTGCAATAATCATTCGAACCAAAATATTAACAAGTAGCCTGATTAAGATGTATTTTGGAATGAAACAAAAAAGAAACGAGAGCTCTCACGAACGCTGCTATCCATATTATTTTGACGTTCGAAGTAGTGTTTTTGATTCTGCCATTTTAAAAGGGTTTGGAAATCGAAATCAGTTAATGGAATATTCAAAAAATGCCCCGTTATTCACGAACCGAACAAATTGACATGCTTCTCATTTATGGTGAATGTTTAAAAAATTCTTATGCCGCTGAACGATTGTATTTAGAGCGATATCCAGGGAGGCAGCAACCGTCAAGAAGGTATTTCCAGTGGCTTGAAGAAAAATTAAGAACTGAGCCTGATGTTCACGAAGACCAAGAAGCATTTGTTATTAATGAGGAAACTGAAATTAATGTATTAGCTTTAGTACAATATGAGAGCACAATTTCCTCAAGGCAGAATGGCGCCGAATTAGCTATAAGTAAGGACTCTGCTAGGAAAATTTTGAAAAAACATCGATTTAAATCCTTCAAGTATCAGTTGCATCAACATTTGTATGAAAATGACGGTGAAAGGCGCCTGGAATATTGTAATTGGTTTCTTCGACAAAATGCTGAGAATCACCTATTTAACTATTATATCTTGTTTACGGACGAGTCAAGATTTACCAACAATGGATTATTTAACAGGAATAATACAAGGTAGGTACTGTACTTTATTTGGAATATTGTTGATAGTCGAAGTGTAAAGTGCTAAAAGTGTGAACGGTCTTTTGTTTCAGGTACTGGGCGATAGAAAACGAGCACCGGTTTCGACAAGGTGGCTTCCAGGAGAGATTTGGTGTGAATGTTTGGGCAGGAATAGTTGGAACTCATATTGTTGGCCCTATTCTTTTTCAAGGCCAACTAACCGGAGAGAGATACTTTAATTTTTAACGAATGAAATTTCGGAATTCATTAATAACCTACCAGCGGAAATAACTGAGAGAATGTACTTCCAGCAAGATGGCGCCCCTCCGCATAATTCAAGAATAGCGAGAAATTATCTTCAAAATCGCTTTCAAGAGAGACTTATAACAACCCATGGTCCAGTCAGGTGGCCATCAAGGTCACCTGATCTTACTCCGTGCGACTTTTTTCTAAGGGGGCATCTTAAAAATAGGGTGTATTCCACACAGCCTACAACTCTACATGAGCTAGAAGTAAAAATTCGTAGAGCTTTCCAAGATATCACGCCCCAAATGTTGAGAAACGTTTTACATGAAAATATCACCAGAGTCAATAAATGTATTGACGCTGAGGGAATGCATTTCGAACATTTGTTTTGAATTTATTTTATCTTTAATCCTATCAATTTGAATTTTTTTTTTCGATAAATCTGTTTATTTGTTATTTGAATAATAATAATTGGATTTTTTGGTATTTCATTTCAAAAAATTACTTTCTATTATATCATTAGAAAGGAATGGTTATGCTGAATAGTACAGGCAAGAAAAAGTTGTATGTTCCTATTTAAGTTATGGACCTACAGAGTATTGTTTTTTTCCCAATTTTTCCAATATTTTTTCTGGCGGCTTTTTATAACGCCGACGAATGAAAATAAAATATCACAGTAGTAGCAACTGTTATCAAGTGACGTATGGTTTCCATAGCCAACTTTTCAATTTTTGGCTTTCATTTTGCTTCCACGGCCTACTCGGTGAATTTCAATAATAATTTTTTTCTGATGAAAGGGAATTGAATGCTGAATAAAGCTTAAAGAAAAAAAAATAGGGTTTTTAAAATAAGAAAGTTGATGTTACTTCCGGTCAGACCGGAAGTTAACTTCGACATGTCAATATGCTCAAATTCTAGCTCTTATGTCATTATATCGACGCTTCAAATTTCACAAACCTGCTTCATACAATAACTGAGATATTCCGTAGGCAATACTTCTGTAGCCACCCGGTATAACAAAATGGCTGAGGGCCAAGTTAATGAAATAACAGAACAAGTTATGAACGTTAAGAAAGCTGAAGGCTCAATCAAGTAAATAACTAATATTGATTGAAGAAGAAAATGTATGAAACTGTTTAAGTAACCCTAACAATAATAATGTGGCTTTGCAAAGGGTAAATGTTACCAGCTGATGTTGTAGTGCAGAGTACGTCGTTGAACTGGTGTTGGAGTTCCAAGTACCACGTCTGAATAGATGTTCTACCTTCTTAATATTGTATCGAAGCTCTGTACGTCAGGTTCTTCGTTTGGAGATACGGCGATTATTCAGTGGAATCTCTAGAAGATCACCCTTAGGCTGTACTGAGCTGACTACTGAAGGTGATTAGGCCTGTGGTAGTAGACTGAGAAGGTGTACTGAACGAAAACCAGCTTCGATTTTGATCTTCACGGGAAGGCAAGACTCCATTGCATGCAAAACAATCGAATGTATAAGCCACGGGTATTGACTACATTAAATGGTTATAAAAGGTACCTTTTGTAAACCTCGAAGGTTACTTAAACTTTTAAAAAATTGGAAACCAATGACCACAAAAAATCGTGTCGACTATTTGAAAATGCTAGATACTGTATTTAGAAAGAAAACAGAATATATTGGTCTCCCCTGTAATAACCCTTTGCTAATTACAAAAAAAAAATCCTGTGATACGATAAGGTAGATTTAGCAACGAATAAAATAATGTTCAAACGATTAATTTCAATATTTCGTTACATCCTACAAATTGAACATCCCCGGTAATATATGTTAAAATTTAAGGAATAAAATTTTAATTTGCAATCACATTAATGAGACAGTAGAGGAACATGTGTAAAAAGAATAGAAGATCTAGAAGAGATAAAGGAAAGAATGTTGTACAGAACAGATGAGAAAAAAAACTGATCGTATGCAGCTTCGACAACATCAAGACCAAAATGATTAGCTGAGGAATCCAGAAAGTAGTGAGTTCAATACAATATTTTGTGCTGTAAATATAATCACAAAGAGATCTATTTGATAAAAAAAGGAAAATTTAGCATCACTGACGTTTTTCACAAAAATTACTTTTGCAACACTGGAATTCAGACAGGCATGTGTACTCCTATGACAGCAACTAGTGAATCAAATTGAGACAAAAAAATCCAAAAGTTACTAGTCACAAGCAAATAAAAAAATCACACATACCTGTTCGAAATCCAACATTCCTGGAAAGATTCTCAGCGTCAAACTAACGTTCTCCAATGGAGTAAATGATCTCGGGCAGTGCTTATAGAATTTGGATTATATTGTAAAATGTACCTGGAAGTAAGATAAACAAGCGAAAAAATGTTGACAATAGCAGTATGACGAAAATTCTTGAATCCATAAAAATCACCGTTTCCTTGAACGTGATATCAGAAATATTTTAATATTTCACAAAGGATTTCGAAGAATTGTGAATATTAACATTCTGTATAATTCAGGCCATGTGCAAAAAAAGAAACAAGAAATTATCGAAAAACTATAACCAAAGCCAAATTGGAATAGAAACTGAATTAATATATAACAATTACTTTGAAGAACAGCACAAAACATAATATTGGAACGGACTCACCACCTTTATTTCATACCAGCCATCAAAAAATCATCAAGTCTTTAGCTATCGATAGCGAGCTGTCCGACGAGAGAAAGAAAGCCAAAAATCTATCGTAGCCCTCTCGAACGACAATTCGTGTTTTTGTAGAAATTCCATTTCTGTCGCGCAAGGTTGGATTGTTCAGGCGACCGATCAACACAACGATGTATACGAGGGTCTCTCCAAGAGTAATATAAGTGGATTTTACGAAAATTAATTATTATTCATAACGAAGTACAAAGTACTCGTTACACCTGGAGGAGGTCTGGTTTTCAGTACCCGATGGGGGTTTGGTGTAATTAGGTGTAATCAGATGGTTGTTAGATCGGGCGTAGCCCATTTCGGCCCGAAAATGTGAAATACCAGGTAAGATGAATTTTAATGAGCTTGGGTGAATGCCCATTTCGGCCCACAACGATAGGTAAACTAATTAAAAGGTAATTTGAAGGATATTTATAGTGATACCAATAGATTTTTAATTGCGCGTACGATCATGTTGAGTGCCTTATCACTGGATATATTACGGAATATAATACCAATATAATACCAATAAAAGTTTTAACCTAATTCTGTGGAATGTTCATCGTCGACGACCAAAAAAGACAATTTTTTATATTTTTTGACTCGATTGTTCCTGAATGAACTAACCTGGTGACAGATTCGCCTTTTTGCAAGGCTGGAAAATCTGTTGTTCCACCCTTCTGTATTGTAAAACGAATCAAATATGGTCTAGTTTCTTTAACATGACACACAGTTGAATTGTTAAACCCTCCGGGCCGAAATGGGTACATTTAAAATAGGTACATTTTGTGTTTGGGACCGAAATGGGCTCTTTTTATGCACGGTACCTGCCATCTCGGGCCGAAATGGGTAACGCCCGTTAGATCAGTTGAGGGTCGTGGGATAATATTAAATCCAAAAGAACATTCCTTGCATTGCGAGTGTTGTTAACTTGAGATTGTGGAAGGCACACATGTTCAATAAGGAAGTGTGTAGGAAGCTCGCTGTGGCTGAAGCTGAGGGAACTACTGCAGGGTATTTTCAAATCGTTCGATTTTAATTTGTATGCAAATAAGTGAAACAAACATACATATTTCGTGTGTATTTGTATTGTATTGGAGAATAGCACGCCATGTTCTATTTTATGCGAAGATCAGTGGGTATATGGTAAGTTGAAATCGCCCCAAAGAGATATATTTGTGTGTTGGGATAGCTTTCTGCAAGTGCATCGAGGTGGGAGGATAACGCCGTCTGCAGATCTAGGAGGGAGGTATACAGAACCAATGATACAATGTACATTGCAACTGATGGCTATGAAAAGATCCTCTATGGTGTTATTCGAAAATACTCTGGAGAAAGCGGAGTTGGGTGGGATGAGAAGGCTTCTAATGTTTTGATAGTATGTTTGGAAGTTTGGGTGGTGAAGATGTTTCTAGTTTTTTGATTTCATGATTCTGGTAATGTCATTTATGTATTTCGGATTCAAGTCATTTTCAACAAGCACAATGGGGCGTTCAGTTCAAGTTGTGCTGATTTGAACTGTGCTATTTGCGTGGGTGTTTGACGCTGCTAATAAAAATGTTTCTATCTTTCCTCACTTTATTTCTGTTTCTTACTAGATAGACATCTAGCAAGCTTTCCAGAATAACTTTCAAGACTCTAGCGCCGTCTTTATTCGTTTTTCCAATGCGAAAAGTTTTGTTAATTTGGACTTCATTGTTGGTGATGTCACTAAAGATTTATTTGACTTTGGATAGATCAGATATCTTGGGATTCTCTCCACTATCAGGTAGGTTGAAGATCATTCTATTAATTTGCTCTACGTTGGCGCTCTCATATATCTCATTGATTACTTCATTGTTTGGTGGTTTGAGTTCACATATGTTTGTATATTTTTCAAGTCGGATTTGAAGCTCTCAATTTCTTTAGGGTAGTTTTCGTGAGTTCTGGACCTTCCTTCCTTCAACACATTAACTTCTGTTTTTAAATCGATGATATCATTTTCTAATGATGAAATTTGCTTTAGCAGTGAAGGAAGATTTGTTGTTTCACCTGGGCAGCACGCACTTTGGTAGAAGTCATGATTGCATATTGTCATCATTTTGAACACTTGTGGAAGGAATCTGCACTACAGTTTTTATTAGCCATCACACTTTTGCTATCTTATTATCGTTTGTTTTTACTTAGTTTAAGTGTTTGTTCATGTGCAACGTTTAGCAGTCAAATGCAGTTTTAGATGTATGATCACTTGGCTATTGCTTTTGGGTTCACTATAGGATATACATATTGCACCCCATTTATACTGCTCGAGGTCTTCAATGGGGTAGAAGGAAGTTGATTTTAAATAAAATACCCAATGTTTTCCCCAAATGAAAGAGTACCCTGTTCGATGTTTGTAGTGTGTTATTTGTTAATAAAATTCACTAGATGATACCCCCACAGTAATCCATGTCATCAGAGGGTTGGAAGGGGGGTGAATTCGAGTAAAATACCAGAATACTTCCCCAAATAAAAGTTGTTTTAAATTTTTTCAGGTACTGAAAAAGATGCAATGTCTGCTTTGTTGAAATCGGGGCATACTCTCCAACCACGTCAAAGCCTTGACAATAGAATACATGTTGAAAGTGGAGATCTAGTAACATCCATAATAGATAGCATAACTTCTAAGTCACAACTAGTGACAATGACTGGCATTCCTTCTTTCGAGTTGCTCAATACCATAGTGGACCTATGTACAGAGATGTGTGATAGATCAAAAAAATACAAACTTTCCATGAAAGAATGTATTGTATTAACATTCATCAAGCTGAAAACAGGGATTACTTATGCTGTTTTATCAGAACTTTTCTCTGTTACAAAAACATCTTGTAAAACTGTGTTTTATCAAACATTGTCAATGTTAGCAAAGGTATTGAAACCAGTTATTTTCTGACCGTCTTTGGATGAATTGAAAGAGAATGTTCCAACGTGCTTTAAAGATTTTCTTAATGTTCGTGTGGTAGTAGACTGCACCGAAATTACAATAAAAAAAGTCAAATGTCTGTGCTGCAGGCTGAGAACACAATCTCAGCATAGAAAACACCATACTGTGAAATTTATGACAGGAGTTTCTCCATCCGGTCTCATAACATTCATCAGTAAAGCCTATGGAGGAAGAGCATCTGATACTGATATCTTCAAGCAAAGTGGACTGATTGAGCGGTGTGAAATGTTCAGAGATCATATTATGGCAGATAAAGGATTCCTGATTCAAGAATTTGCAGGATAATATGGAATAAAGGTTATTCAGCAAACTTTCTTGGAGAAGAAATCACAACTTTCAAAGGAAGAGTTATTATTGAATGCAAAAATTGCCCAAGCTCGTGTTCGAATTGAGAGGAGTAATCAAAGGATTAAAATGTTTGCCATACTGGGAAGAGGTTTACCATTTAATCTACTTCCTCAAGTTGATAATATCATCACGATTATATGTGCAATTGTTAATTTATCTGCTCCAATTTTTCGTGATGATGAATTCCTTTAAATCAATCCATCACTACTTGGTGTTTTTTCAATAATGCTAGACTTTTCCTTAAGTCCTTTGAGAGGTGTTTTCTTCATTCACTGGAGTACTCTTTTTATAATAGTGTCAAGTATAAGAAATAGCACCCAGTATAAATATTTTTAAAATTCAAAATTAATGTACCAAACCTGAAAACAAAAATAATATTTGGATATCTTTTATGTAAAAAATCTTATAGTTCACTAATTTAATAGAATCTCATCATCCTGTATAACATTTATTGAAATACAGTATTTCCTGCAGTTCAAAGTTCAACGCCAGTCATTAACCGGCAGAGGTATCGGGTTTCATTCCCATGCCTCAAAATTCAATGGCCAAAATGCTGATGAAGCAATAATGGTCAGCAGTATTTTCACGGGGATTGATACTACTGGGTGGTAGTTCACAAAAAGTATATTTTTTTTGTTTCAATCATGGGCATCATAACACGTTTCTCCTATGTGATAATTATAATGTAAGTTTTATTATCTTGTAGTTACCTTTATTGTTTTTTCACTTCCAATTCATTTGTTCACTTCACTTTGTGTTTGTTTTCACTTTGTTTTATTTGCTCACCTGCGTTTTGTCTTTATTCAATAAATTAAATAATTTCACTTCACTTTTTTATTTTACTACATCGGGGTGGTCACAATCAAGTTGTATAATGTTTTAAACCTCTCGTAAGCCAAGTAAAGGTAATACTTGAGCACCCTATACAGCTAGGGGGTTAGGTAACCCTCAAGTCCGTGCGGGGGCCAAAAGTGGTAGTACCACCCCTGAGCGTAACAATACGATTCTATAACAAAAAATAAATGAGGTAACCTAATTCATGTTTTTATGTTATGTTATTTACGTATTTACATTTGTATAATTTAGTTTTCCATGTATAAATTTGTAGAAAATGCCATATAAATGAATATATATGTCTTTTGATGAACTTATAGTAGGTAAATGTTTATTGTACATAAGAACAATTTCTTGTTGACAATCACAGTTGAATTATAAAATATAATAATAAATAAATAACATGTAATATACAGCCTTTAATATTTAAAATTCTAAAGTACTGATATATAGCCCAATAATCACATAATAATCATGGTTAAAATAAGACATATGTTATCAATATGTGAATAAACATTATTATGAATCATCATAAAACTCTGCTAAACTTAAGTAAGCCTTATCACTTAGTAGTTTTTTTGTCAGTTGTCTGAAAATATTTTAACTCTTATTCTTAATTTCATAAGGTAATATATTGAACATTTCAACCCCATTATAGATCAGGGAGCTTTTTACTAAATTTATCATGGGAATGGGAAGCTTTAGACTATTTTCGTTTTGACGAGTAAAATAGGGGACAAGAATAATGAATAAAGCAGTTACATGTTTGCATAGAGGTGACTTTCCAGCTTTGCATGAAAATTAAATTTTTTAATGGACCCTTTTTCTTCCTTTTTCTTCCTTAACTGTCATAATCCCGCTTAACTGATGAGGTGTGTCAAGACAACTCGCTGGTTTTAAATACATAGCGTATAATACTAGCTTTTTCAGATTTCTTTTCTTTATGCCACACACTATATACACACATCTCGACGATGGCAAAGCTTCCAGATACCCGAATATATCAGCGGCTCAGTGGCTAAGATAACTAGCAGTGGAATTTCTGGCTCGCATCAGACAGACGTTCGAGGCTCCGGTACGGAATATTTTTTCTCAGGTACACGGGTCTCTTTAGGTGGCTACATGCCTTGTTGTGAATAAAGTGTGATGTGAGTTGCCTATATGCCAATTCCGACGTCTGGTGCTAGCTTGAAGTGCGCACCGACCACCCGGGGTGGTGCTGTAGGTTTTCCGGGTTTTTCTGCAGCTGAAAAGTGAATACACCACCGAAAACATCAGTAAGTCGCCTCGGAGCGCCACGGCAAATAATGATAATAGTCGTCCTCTACCCGCATAGGCTATGCCTTTGGGTACACTCTATGAGTGTTTATGAGGGAGTATTATTATTATTACTATATTAATAAATGAGGCCATGATTTGTAAAGCTCAGCATGCAATCTCTAAATCAATTCATCCAGAATGTTTCGATAAAAATTCAAAGTAATAGTTTTACTTGAGAGATTAAAAAAAATATTTAAGGGAATTACAACAATAACAACCAAAACTATAAAAAAAATGCACTTTACGGGATTTGAAAAATCACTTGAGGGAATTATACCAATAACAACCACAATAAACATACAAAACTAGTAAAAAATGCACTTAGCTTTAATCCGCTAATTTATTCACAATTTGTAACAATAACTTTAATTTATTTTGAACAAGCATAGTAATTTATATCACTATCAACTCTGTCTATGTTGAAACTCTGTAACTAACTATATATCTAACTTATATTTACACCTACCAGTAGAGTTCTAGAACGTCAGGAGGTAACGCCAGATGTCGTCGTTTCAAATAGTTCAGACCAGTTCCTGACTTATCTAAATGTTCATTACATGGTTCTAGTTTTATCTGTGATAAGTCATGCAAGCATCGTAAACAAACCGAGGTCGATTATTCATACAGTCAGGTCCGGATCCAGAATCGTTGCATTGCCCCCTTCTTGAAGACGTTTCGCTCCGAAATGTGTGGCGATATCGGCAAGATTCTCTATATTTGCACCTTGAAGTTCGATGGGAGTAACAGTCTTCATGTTGGGTCGTGAAAGATGGTTACAGTACAACAAAATCTTGACGCCGGAGGATATGAATATCATCTATAACAAATTTCTTATAACTTTTCAGTCCATCCTATCAATCCCACAGTTTCTAAAACGAATCATGCCATTCCTCGGACCACTGGAACTGTGTTTGACCTTCCGTCAGTGGTTCAGCGATGATTGCAAATTCTAGCACTTATCGGGGATAGTAGGTGCACAAACCAAGGAAACTTTGAAGCTGATGTATGCCTTTGGAATTAGCCATTCGTTTATAGCTATGATTGATTTTCCGTTAATCTACTATCTACTACTACTCATTCCCTAGAGACGACAGACATTGTGCTTCTTTCTGGAACGGAAAGCATTTCTGGAAGGGACACCTAAAATAAAAACATTATTTTTCTTAATAATTCCAAGTTGTAACTCGGAATTTTAAACTTCTGGTGCTGAACCACTTGCGTTCTTTCCCCCTCTGCGTATAGTATCGAGTATGTCATGGTACTTCCTGACTATTTCTCTTAGTTTGAGCTATTGAGCTTTATCTGAGCCATTGGAAGAGGTGATAACCAGCTTTTATAATTTCGATGGCAAGTTGCTGGATTGACTAACTTCAGTGCTACGTTGCCATGTACACTTCTAATCACAGAGGAAATTGACGAGCAATGCCCCAAAATTGTCCCTGTTTTCAAAATCACCGGGTGATAATTGACATTCATTACCCTCACCGGCACAAATGTATCAACGCGCAACAAGGTTTTCCCGATACCTCATCCAATATTCTCATCGTGAAGCTTAAGTTCACTACGTTTACACGTATGCGAGCCTCCAGTATGGTCTCAGCCCTCTCAGGTATGCTCACATTTTCTGCCAACAGGACACGAATCATCTCTTTGCTCCTTCAACGAAGCACCAACTCTTCTTCATCGACACGTAAATTCAACTCGAACCCTCTGAAATACATATGTTCGTCCCTATGATTGCCTCGTCTTCGATGTCCGCTACTTATGCCCGGTGTTTCACTTTAGTGCTGCCTAAAATTAGTTGGATTGATAGCTCGCCATATACCGTGGTTAGCTCTCATGTTGCTGTGCGTAATTTATAGGTTGACAGTTTAATTCTTGCTGTAGTTTTACCAAAAGCAGGCCCAACGATTGTCCTAGTCGTACCTGTATCTAGCAGCGCGGTGCAAGGCTTGTTGTTGATGAGACCGCCTACGAAGACAGCACTGTTTTTTTGTTGAAGAGTAGCGACATATAGCGTTATTATTAACTTGTGCTTCCTGAATACAGGTTGATGAATGCCCCTTATCATCGACCTTCTTCAGTTTTCCTGCGTCGGTTGCAATTTCAGCATCTTATCTGTTTTTGATGAAATATACCATTTCTCATGAATCGAGCCAAGAATATTTCGAATTAAAGAGCAGAATAACTTTTTGTAGACGTGTTTGAAAAACAATATATTTTGAAAACCAATATAAATAACAAAAAATTTCCAAGTGAATACACAGTAATAATAATATGAATCAATAAATTTGTTCTTTTCAATAGTTTTCTCTCAGGCAGCACTTCCTATATTACATTTCCCATGACAGCTTCCGTATAAGCAGGCTCCTGTGGATCTTCTGCAATCATCCTGAATCTTGCTGGATTGTTTCGCAGTCTCAAATTCCAGAACGCGTGCTAAGGCATCTACCAGATGTGTGGGACGAGCTAGTGTCAATGCTTGCCTTGTCTCTTGGCCGAGAAGCCCATCTATGAATGCCTGGACAGATCCATGTCATTCTCTGGCGTGGCCGGATAAGCATGACGAACCAAGCGTGCAATGTCAGCTTAGAATTTCTGTAGAGATTCGCTTGATTTCTGGCAGCGATTTTTCAGTGTTTGGTCTTACATAATTGGTTCAATATTTCCAAAACAAAAATGATTCGGAGCTTAAGTATAATCTATTCTTTTTGTAATAAATGTGATAATCTTTTTGGTTCTAAATGAATTTCACCTGTTTCTGCTAACAGTTCATTAAACTGGTGTGGACCGCATTTTCCCTGTTATTGTTCTTAATCTCTGATAATGTAGAGAATTGAATTCATTTGCCACTTTTTGACTGACGATTACTTTGTATGCTGTAGCATGGTTTTGGTATCAGCCGTGGTGGCATGAGGGTTAAGCGGTCGCTTCTCAATTCAATCACCCGTCGGTGCATGGGTTCAAATTAGCTTGACCACCGGTATCGTACATGGCATCACACGTTTAAAAAAGTAAGAGCTACGTCTTCCCTAGCTCGCACAATTCAGAAGATTGTGCTCGTAAGGGTGCAGCCAGTTGACGGATATAACAATAAAATTTAACAATTTCTAATGTACTTCGTAATAATATTTGTGAATTCTGTCTGTCATTATGGGACCATAAAGTTTCACTTTTGGGTATTGCAATTATTGAGTCGTAGTTATCCATTCAATACTTTATGCTTTGTAGAGTTTCATTAACTTCAAATTGCATATAATCAATCTGTTGTCTTTTATAACTAACACCACCAGATCGTCCGCATAAGCGCAGTGGTGGATACAGGGGGGGCGAGGGGGGTAATTTATACAAGTTCTCTAATAATGTGATCGAGAATCTATTAATTTTAGTCTTTAGAAGTAGTGTGTGCATATACTGTAGTGAAAATATTGTATACTTTCGTAAATATATCGTTCTAACTAATAACAATTATGTTTTATATTACCTACTTCGTCAGTAAAAATTTCAGTTCCGCCCCCCCAAAAAAAAATAAATCGGTATCCGCCCCTGCATAAGCGATTCGTTTAATATGGTTTGGGAGTGCTGTAAACAGATTCGGCAAAAATTTACCAGCATATACGATTTTCAATGCATTTCGTTCAAACTTTATGTAGCCAGTCGACCATTACAAAATATAAGAAATACACGCGATAGAGATTCAAGTATTCAACTGGACTACTCGACAATGGTTTGTTTGTCCCTACTTCTAGCTATCTAGAGCGGCGATTATTCTGCCTCTCTCTGAGTCTCTGCATGCTCTCACTCTCTGCTTTGATGAAGACAGTAGGTATCAAAATGTTTGAGAGGAGGGGTACGTCTGGCTTCTCATTAGGAAAGGAATTTTGTTTAAGACTGCGAGAAATTATTTGCTGCAAGAAATGTAACAAATAATTTCTAGTCTGTAAAATGGTTTGCCATAACGGCATTGAAAATAAAATACATTCTACGAATAAAAAAATAATCTTAACTCTGCAATATTTTTCTCTACAATAGTTTACCATTATTTTTTTCTATATTATTAGAAGAAAGATTTTTTTCAAATCCCCTTACATATGATGGATTTGATTCCCCATTCAACGATACGCAAAAAGTTCTAAAACTAATAATTTTTTTTCTTTTTCAAAAATATTCGTGTTAGTGCTATACTTTTTTTTGTTTCGGTATAATTCTCCTGGGTGGGGATATTTTTGAAAATGGCATTTTTTTCTTTCTTTGATTTTTAGCATCATATTCACTATCCCACCATACTTACTTATTGTCTCATTTGGAATAGCAATTTCTGCAGCTTTATTTGGGAGTCCTACTATTTTCTCATGAGTTTGAACTCTGCTTTTATCATAATTATCTTCTAAAATTCACTGTATAATTCCCAATCCTTTTCTGTATATAAAACGAACGAAGTATTCATCAATACTCAACCCATGAGATCTAAGCAGGATGACTGGGATGAAAATTTTCCCAAAATTTATTATTATTGTGTACGTAATGCAAAAAGATTGGTTTGCTTTGAAATACCGCTATCTCTCGATTGTCTCATTTTCTAACTCCAGCAAAATGATCGTTAAGTACATGGAGGGGACGTATTCATCAATACTCAACCCATGAGATCTGAGCAGGATGAAAAATCAGCTGAAATAGTATTTTTGACGGTGTTCAAAACTTGATTCGACCGAGAGCATAGAACATTTTCAATTTTTTTGCCTTCTGATTTTATAACTCCAGTACAATCATCTGAAACAGGGATGTATTACATTATATTCGACCCTTTTGAGGTGACTGGGATGAAAGTTTTCCTTATATTGAATTTTACGTAATGCAAAAAGATTAATTAAAGTTTATATGCAATAAATCGAACCAAAGTGTGAAGTGAAGTTCGAAAAGTGTGTGTACGAAGAGGATCAAATAAGTCGAAAGAAAATAACTTTCTAATTACTTTCCCATACAGACATCGAATTACGTCTGTCATCCATGTTGCATGTGCAGATTGTAATAAAGCCATTAAATATTATCCTTCATTTTATAGAAAATTACCACCTGCACCCAAGCATTTTTGGAGGTTATTTCCTCTCATCAATGTAAGGATAGATCAGACAACAATGGAGTCGTCTTGTTCCACAAAACGAACGATAACATTCAAAAGCCTTATAGTATTCCCCTACGAATGCCTAAAAAATTGAAAATGTTCTATGCTCTCGGTCACATCAAGTATTGAACACCGTTAAAAATACTTTTTCAGCTGATTTTTTCTCCTGCTCAGATCACATGGGTTAAGTATTGATGAATATTTAACGATCATTGTTCTGGAGTTAGAAAATGAGAGAATCGAAAGATTGCGAGATTTCAAAGTAAACCAATATTTTTGCATTACGTACACAATAATGATAAATTTTGGGCAAATTTTCATCCTAGTCAGCTCAGATGGGAGTAATATAATGTAATACATCCCTGTATCACTATTTCGGATGATTGTGCTCACACCAAAGCAGACATCACAGATAATGAGAGAATCGGAAGATTGCGTTTTAAAAGCAAACAAATCTTTTCGCATTACGTGTTAGAAAATGTAGGAACAGATGGTTACTTGGTTATGATTTCCGTCTCATAGCGTTTCGGAGACGATTTTACTAGTTTTCACTGGAATTGTCCTCCCACAATCGGTCATATGAAAGAATTATCACTTAGTATCCCCTCAGTGTTCAATTTTGCAAAAGTTAAAAAATGAAGAAGTTAAATATTGATATTTATGCAGTTCAATTCGAATATTCGGTGATTTTTGTGCTTTAGGAAGGGAAATTTCGAAACTCCTTGTATATATCATTCGGAAGTTATTGAAAAGTTATAAATTCCAACGTTTCAATCATTCGAATATATTCATCAGGAAAAAAGTTACGTGACGGCTGTGCCAGCTTAAGCGATAAGCTAGCACAACCCCTTTTTCTCCGGAACCACTTGAGTTGTGAAATTGAAAGTTGTGTTATAAAATAGTTATTAATAAGTTATAAAATACTGCACTAATTGTTTTTGATTGTGCTGAAACGGCTGTGCCAGCTTAACATACGTCAATTGCTGGCGCCACTCTCACTGTCCGCCAGCTAGGACGGAACAGGTCGTTTAAAAAGTGTTTACACGAGGCCACTAGCGTGCCAGTGAGAACTGGATACGTCTACTGCCCTAATATCATTCCTAACAAGTGTAGCCATTTCATCATATTCGTCTACTCTATCGTGTATAAAAAATAATTTGAGAATTTGATTGTTTTATTCAAGTTTCATTCATTAAAATTATACAGTGTCTTTCAAAAGTATCGGAACGGTCTCATATTTCAGAAACGGCCTTGAGAAAATTTACGAAAATTTCGACAAGGTGGTTTTTGATAATGCCCGATTCAATGCTGATATCGGCAATGTTAGTATATATGCTACAAGAGTTCAAGAATCAATTTGATCATTTTTACATATTAATCTGCATAAAGATTTTTAAGATCCATTCTGGCAATTTTTGCGCTTTTTGGAGTGGGGGGAAAATCAGAGCGGTCTGCGTTTATCGTGTGACGTAAGCTTTGTTCTGGTTCTAAAAATTATCAGTCAAGGGACGTCAGGATCATGCGCACCCCCATTTGAGAGACGTTGACGTACGGAATATAAAAAATTGCAGTGACAATTAGCATATTAAAAAAACTTGATTGGGTCTAGCGTTTCAACGTGCTATCCCAATAGAAAAATATGGTGATATGTCATATTGAGTGTTCCGAAATTTGTTCAAAAATTATTCAAGAGGAAAAAAACCGCTCATAGGGCGTTTCAATCCCAATCAAGAAGGTATACAGTGCTTCTCATTTATAGGAAAAAAATATGATTTAACAGGAGTTTAGCGTTTCAACGTGCGATCCCAATCGGAAATGTATTAGATGTCATCGAGACCGAATACGTCAGCGCTATCTATCGTCAATATGTGAAATACCAACCTTTTGGATCTTTACGAATCATCAGAAAATAAGCACTTCCTATCATTAAAAATTCAGATAGAGCATTGAGGAGGGTCCAAATTTAGTTACTCCCGGTCGTACGATTTCAATAATTTTGACACCAATGGGTTTGACTCGATGTCAAGAATCATATTTAAGCATTTTCCAATGCCAAAAGGACATAGGAGGCTAACTTCGTTATTAGCGAAGGTACAACGAGGTACAAGACAACTTTTATGGAAAATCAAGTTTGATCAAAGCAGAACGAATTACTAAACTAACCTTATAAAACGTCTATTTTAGCCACATTTTTGCCTGTTTTAGCGTTTCAAATTTTAGCTATATTTTCGAACGCAAAAAACGGTTATTGTGGTCGCATTTTGACATGTTTTACCGTTTCTAATTTCAGTTGTGTTTTCGAACTCGAAAACGTGTATTTTCAGCAATTTTGAAATGTCAAATCTCCATAAGAAATACATGTAAACATGCAGTTTTTTCGGTTTAATTTAAGGATGTTTTTTAGAACGCGAAAACGTTTATTGTGGTTGCATTTTTGCGTGTTTAAGCGTTTCAAATTTTAGTTGTTTTTTGGAACGCGAAAAACTTCTATTTTGATCACATTTTTGCAGGGAATCGCCGCCGCAGTACGTTTCGTGTCAGTTTGACTCTGCTTCTTTTTTGGAATTCATTATCAGGTGGGTGGGGAGAGGGTCAGGTAACTTTATTTTTGGAAAGTATGTGATTGTCATTGAACAGTTGAAATAATCAGTGATAAAATGTCATCTAAAGAATACAGACAGAAGGTTGAAGATTTTTCTAAACGTGTCCAAGAGTTAAAGGAAGATATTCAATTTTATGAAGAAAAGGAGAATGTGGTGAAGCAGTTGACCGATTTGGGCATTCAAGACAAAGTGTTCAATCGAAAATGACCGCAAACGAGATGTCCGTTAAGAAGAATCCAGCCTCAAGCATTGTAGAATATGTCTCCTCAACTGAAAACAAATTTTATTCTTCTGACTGCAATATTGAATAATGTTTTATACGTCAATGTGCCGAAAAGAGTGAAATTCATGGCAAATGCGTGAAGGCAGATGATTTCGATCCTCGTTGTAGTAGAACACAATGGCAAACAATGCGTTTAACTCGGGTCAATCAGGGAAAGTTAGCAGTATTTGTTAGTGATGTTCCAAAGAATACAGCATTCAAGTATAAGCTGAAGCTGATATTTGAAGATCTTCGTGAAATAGACACAAAAACCACCGAATTTATTCCAGCAGGGCAGGGAAAAAAGAAGTCGCAAACGGAATATAACGCTTATAGAATTCTAATCATAGTATCTATAATATTAGCATGTATTTTAATTAGAACTGTACAAGAAATAATTTTGGAATTTCACATAATTTGGTTTAAATACAAATATTAGAAAATTAAATTTCGATAAATTTTTTCCACCTATGAATATATGAGAGAATTACAATTTGTTATCAGTTAACGTTGAAACGAGCCATTCCACGTTATCAATTATGGAAAAACCGCGCAAACAGGAAATTCAATACGTGATAAGCACTTCAGCATTGAGTTGAGGTAAGCCAGATGGGAAATATGCAAACCGCCCAGTAACCGTTATTGTGTTATCTTCAATGCATGAGAATTGTTATAAAAACAAGCCGAGGTCGCAAGTGACGTAGTCCTCGTATTTTAACGTGCGATGCCGTATACTCATCGGTCCAAAATCGCTTGCCTCGATATCATACACATGCAACACAATCATTCTACAGGCAGGCGTTTTCATAAGTACCGCAGTCCTCGTATTTTAAAGTGCGATACCAAGTACTCATCAGTCAAATCTCCGAAACCGCTTCCGTTGCTGATATCATGGAAAAGACGCACTCGACTTTAGAATGTTTCCCCGACACCTCACAAATTCGTAATATTGATGAAAAATTATTCGCTTGTGTCCAACATGTTATATATCTCGAAAACCAAACAAGATATCGAAAACTTCATATGAACATTTTCATAGACCCTAAATTGATATACAAAAAATGTCCATATTTTTTTTTCGTAATATCAGTTCAGGAATTATTGCGAAAAATAGTAAAATTGGTACTTTCAAATTTTTTCTCAATAAAATATCAAAAACTAGAAAATCTCGAAAACCAAGCAAATATCGAAAACTCCATAAGAACATTTTTATAATATTCAAATTGATATACAGAAAATAAGGATTCATTTTTTCCATAATATCAATAGTTCAGGAATTATGTCAAAAATTAGTAGAATTGTGAAATGTTACTCAATAAAATAACAAAAACTTGAAAATTTCGTCTCCTGTAAGGATGGATCTACATTGGTCGTATTGTCTGTATATTGTTTACACAATTATAGTTTAAAAATACACTTCAAATTTTATGATCAAGGCGGATCTCGGTAAATGTTGGCATTCACAGGCTCATCTGATTCATTTGTTTGGATGTATAATATTGAGGAATTTTATCCAAGATTTCAACGTCGATCCCTACTTTTATATGAGGTATACTTTCCGACAATGAAATGTTGAAAATTATGTGAATGCCATCTTTTTTTATTGCTGGTGCCTTCATGGAATTGAACATTGGTCATGTATGAATTTATATTACTTTTTCTGATTATTCTGCCCTCTCGCAAAGTATGAGGTGGTTATCAATTCTTGAAATATTCGGGGCTGATTAATGTCGCTGGATATTCAATAGCTCAAGTACCCCCAACTCACGCTATCACAGTAATGTATTTCTCCTTGATGCTTCGAAATGTAATTATTATATTCATGTAGGGTGAAAATTATATAAGAATCTACTCAGTTCATATCCGCAAAAATGATGATGACATCAATTTAGATGTATCTAATTTTCCCAGAAACAATTTTACGATTCTCATTCACGGGGGTGTTTTTTTTTGGAATATTGTTGAATGGGATACAATTGACCAACATGGAAATCGTTATGAACTTTTGAAACACACATAAGCAAACGTAAAAACACTTGAGCAAAAGTGAAAAAATCTCAAACACTTTGCTGCACAAATTGTTGAAGTATTATAAACTGCTTCTATCACTGTCAAATAAAATGGTTTTCAATGGAATCAGAGCACTAAATAATTATGAACTGCTGCCAGGACGATCACAAATAAAGTGGCTTCCACGAACCCCGCAAAATACTGATTCCCATGGCGATATTTGCTTCTCTGTGGTTCAGATAATAAACAATTCTGTTGAAACTTCTAGTGTTTGCCGGTTTTTTCATAACTGATAGCGACAATATTTGATTCTCTGTGGCTTAGATAATGACCAAATACGGATGGAGTGTCCGGCATCCAAGGTTTTCCATAACTGATAGTAACGGCTCGAATACCGCTTGTAACGAATGTTGATAGTCCAGTACATCTCGGAATAATTTTTCATGAACTGTTTGGAAAATTAAACAAAATTCAATTTACTAACATTGCCCTTCATTGACTGTCGTGAAACGTATTATTTTCCATTCCTATTACATGACTGGATACTTCACACATATCGCCATGAATTTCGCTTAATTCGGTACGTTTACATACAAAACATAATTGCTGATTGCAATCAAAACTATGAACTTTGTTTTCGATAACGGATACATATGAGGTTGGATTCTTCATACTGGATATATCGTTCCTGACATACTTTAGTAAGTTAGTAGTAACAATGTTTTCTTTACTATTGTCAGCCATCTATTGAATAATAATTTTTACATATTTCGAATTCTTGGATGAAATGATATGCCAATAGAGGGCCCTTAGGTCCCCTATGATGCTCTGCTTTATTGATAGTGAAGAAGCATTTGGTTGAATAAAAAACATCTGTTTGAAAATTCCTGAAGAAAATAGTTTACAAAAATATCAAAATTTTCCTTATCACACTCAGATCTAAAACTCCTCAAGATTAAAATGCGATAAGAGATTAAACTATACCCATAGGATTCTTAGGTCTCCTATGATGCTCTGCAACTGAAATAAACTGACCACGTAGGTAATAACTGAGCTACAGCTTTATTGATAGTGAAGAAGCATTTGGTTGAATAAAAAACATGTTTGAAAATTCATAAAGAAAATAGTTTACAAAAATATCAAAATTTTCCTTAACGCACTCAGATCTAAATCTCCTCGATATTAAAATGCGATGATGATGATGATGATGCTTTGCAACTGAAATTATCTCGACTACTTGGCCAATAAATGAGCTACAGTATTTAGACTATAACTTTCGAACGGAAAGACATAGGACAATGAATGAGGTGTCATAATATATTACTTTTGTCTGGAGAATATGGATTCACACAGTATCTCTTCAGCTGTATGTCAAGCGGGCATATATAACATGTTGGACACCAGCGAATAATTTTTCATCAATATTACGAATGTGTGAGGTGTCGGGGAAACATTCTAAAGTCGAGTGCGTCTATTCCATGAAATCAGCAACGGAAGCGGTTTCGGAGATTTGACTGATGAGTACTTGGTATCGCACTTTAAAATACGAGGACTGCGGTACTTATGAAAACGCCTGCCTGTAGAATAATTGTGTTGCACGTGTATGATATCGAGGCAAGCGATTTTAGACCGATGAGTATACGGCATCGCACGTTAAAATACGAGGACTACGTCACTTGCGACCTCGGCTTGTTTTTATAACAACAATTCTCATGCATTGAAGATAGCACAATAACGGTTACTGGGCGGTTTGCATATTTCCCATCTGGCTTACCTCAACTCAATGCTGAAGTGCCTATCACATATTGAATTTCCTGTTTGCGCGTTTTTTCCATAATTGATAAAGTCGAATGGCGCGTTTCAACGTTAACTGATAACATTGTAATTCTCTCATATATTTATAAGTGGAAAAAATTAATCGAAATTCAATTTTCTAATATTTTTATTTAAACTAAATTATGTGAAATTCCAAAATTATTTCTTGTACAGTTCTAATTAAAATACATGCAAATATTATAGATACTATGATTAGAATTCTATAAACGTTATACTCCATTTCCCCTGCCCTGCTGGAATAAGTTCGGTGGTTTTTGTGTCTATTTCACAAAGATCTTCAAATATCAGCTTCAGCTTATACTTGAATGCTGTATTCTTTGGAACATCACTAACAAATACTGCTAACTGTCCCTGATTGACCCGAGTTATTATTGCCATGAATTTCACTCTTTTCGGCACATTGACGTATAAAACATTATTCAATATTGCAGTCAGAAGAATAAAATTTGTTTTCAGTTGGGGAGACATATTCTACAATGCTTGAGGCTGGAATCTTCTTAACGGATATCTCGTTTGCGGTCATTTTCGATTGAACACTTTGTCTTGAATGCCTAAATCAGTGAACTGCTTCACCACATTCTCCTTTTCTTCATAAAATTGAATATCTTCCTTTAACTCTTGGACACGTTTAGAAAAATCTTTAACCTTCTGTCTGTATTATTTAGATGACATTTTATTACTGATTATTTCAACTGTTCAATGACAATAACATACTTTCCAAAAATAAGGTTACCTGACCCTCTCCCCACCCACCTGATAATGAATACCAAAAAAGAAGCAGAGTCAAACTGACACGAAACGTACTGCGGCGGCGATTCCCTGCAAAAATGTGATCAAAATAGAAGTTTTTCGCATTCCAAAAAACAACTAAAATTTGAAACGCTTAAACACGCAAAAATGCAACCACAATAAACATTTTCGCGTTCTAAAAAAATTCCTTAAATTAAACCGAAAAAACTGCATGTTTACATGTATTTCTTACGGAGATTTGACATTTCAAAATTGCTGAAAATACACGTTTTCGAGTTCGAAAACACAACTGAAATTAGAAACGGTAAAACATGCCAAAATGCGACCACAATAACCGTTTTCTGCGTTCGAAAATATAGCTAAAATTTGAAACGCTAAAACAGGCAAAAATGTGGCTAAAATAAACGTTTTATAAGGTTAGTTTAGTAATTCGTTCTGCTTTGATCAAACTTGATTTTCCATAAAAGTTGTCTTGTACCTCGTTGTACCTTCGCTAATAACGAAGTTAGCCTCCTATGTCCTTTTGGCATTGGAAAATGCTTAAATATGTTTCTTGACATCGAGTCAAACCCATTGGTGTCAAAATTATTGAAATCGTACGACCGGGAGTAACTAAATTTGGACCCTTCTCAATGCTTTATCTCAATTTTTAATGATAGGAAGTGCTTATTTTCTGATGATTCGTAAAGATCCAAAAGGTTGGTATTTCATATATTGACGATAGATAGCGCTGACGTATTCGGTCTCGATGACATCTAATACATTTCCGATTGGGATCTCACGTTGAAACGCTAAACTCCTGTTAAATCATTTTTTTTTCCAATAAATGAGAAACTCTGTATACCTTCTTGATTGGGATTGAAACGCCCTATGAGCAATATGACATATCACCATAGTTTTCTATTGGGATAGCACGTTAAAACGCTAGACCCAATCAAGTTTTTTAAATATGCTAATTGTCACTGCAATTTTCTATATTCCGTATGTCAACGTCTCTTAAATGGTGGTGCTCTAAGTTATGATTGGAATATTTTTTTTTGTTGAACAAAGGGCACTGAGCAAGTAAACGAGGGCGATTGCAAATGACAGCTGACACGTGTGAGACGCCGCTATGTTTTTTTCTCTTAATTTATGTGTTTTTTGACTCCCTGTATATGTAGAACCGTCAATTTTGTTTTCTAAAATGTTGCATACTCTGTACACGTTGCTAGCGCACATTGAATAGACCTCCGTTAAACCGGCATGTTTTTATCTTAAAATATGTATTTTGGATACCCTGTATACGTTCCTCATTGAACAAAAAATAAGTAAAACATTTTGAATCCCCATATCCCCAATGATACGTATTTTCTGCGTCCCATTTTCCACCTGACATTTGACACATGCACCAGCCATGTTTTTTCTCTTAAATAATGTGTGAGACGCCCTGTATATTGCTAAATACTTCGCTACCCCCAATGTCCCTTTTCCATCTGACATTTGACACATACATGTAGCAGCCATGTTTTTTATGTACCTGTGCGACCATGTTTATTTGTCACATATTTTTTTTTTCTTCAACGATATTACCAATGACAACTGACAGATATCGAGTGTGAGGCGCCGCCTTGCTATTTTTTATTTTTTTCAATCATCATTATTTTCATTACACTTCCATACTTCGAATATTCCATCTACAGTTATTATTGTTCTCATATTCCAAGCGCGCTCGGGACGCATTTTCAGACAACCTGTTGTATTTTTCACCTAATTAACTCACTCTGTATACGCCATTTGATGTGTTTTGAGACACCACCTTTGTTTTTTCTCTTAAATGACACTTCTCTAACTTCAAAGCTTAATTTTACATCCGGCAACGCCCTATCCCCAAACCCAATGTTCCTTATTAGTAGTGAAATTTTATTCTTTAGGAAAGATTTGTGCTGCTTTGTAGAAAGATATGTTATCAAAAATCATATTATCTCGAATATTCCGTTGTCTATCATATTCTTAGCATTATCCACTGCTCGTATTATGTGCTGAACTATTACAGTATAAGCATTTAGTATTTCTGCATAAATCGAATTCTTTGTCACTCTCGCATGACAAGATGTACGTTGTAAACATTTCCGTCAGCTTTACAATTCTTTTTAGTATGATCATACCTGAAGCATGAATAACACCGGGTGATAGGCGGTTGGATAGGATAGATAACGCACATATTCACTATTTTGGGCATAGTGGTTTCCTGAAACGTTATCGGAACTATTGTAGTTGATTTATATACTGTTTCACCATTTTCTTTCATCCAACCGTATAATCTTCGAACATTAAAAACTGAAAATGGTGAGTGAATCAAATATGTAATTCCTTTAGTTCTCAAGGAAGTGTCTACTGCTCAACCCCCTGCTTGTCACGTTTTGTATGGTATAATTATATAGATGTCATTTGCTTTTTTCCTATTACTAAATTAACCTCTGGCCTAGTTTCTACCTTACTGCTTATAATATTAACAGGTCACAAATACTGCTTTGGACATTAAGAGAATTGACTGGAGAGCGATCTGTGAAAGTTTCAGATATTTTCACTAGTTTTTTAATTCGAAATTAATATGATACAATCATGCCAATAAACAATATAATCATACATACAATCGAGTTGATAATGAGAGCAGTGAATGTGTGAGTGTGGCATTCAACATTTTATGTGAAAAATCAGACCCAATCGTGCTTGGTAGTCGGCGGTATTGAATATTGAATGAAGCCTTCAATATATCCTACCCAGCAGAACTGGAGGAAACTGGATTAAATATAGCTGGTTGTCGACTATATATACCGACTACGCCTATTTTGGACCGTGGCCGTTCCCTTGTTGATCATCCGGTTATCAGGTACGCACTTTATTGAGATCAGGCTGTTAAGGTTTCCACATAAAACTTTCAATAGAGACAACTGGAACAGTTTAGTTGCTGTGAATGTTCATGAGTAACCTTCCAGAAATATTCCACATGTTCAGCGGGCGGGTTTGAAATACTAGAGAATATTTTAAATGGAATGTCAAGTTCCATATCAGGCTTGACTTAATTTCGCCGCACTGTTGACGTGAAAAAGTACTATTAAGTAATTTGCCGCCACGTAGTGAGACCAACTACCCCTGGGATGCACAATACAAAGACTCCTGTTGTGAAGGTTTTGATGTTGAACGATCAGTTTGCTTGCTTTTGTTGAAAATGTTTCCTTCGTAACTTTCTGTTCTTTAGTCGAATACCCTTCAATCATAAATCCTTATTGTTTATTTTTTGTTGTGCAGTTATCCTTATTTTCCGTTGCATTGAATTGTTGCTAAAGCAGGTACTTTATCCTTTAATGTTCGCTTAGCAACAGCAACATTTTCTTTGGGTGTAGGCAAATAGAAAGGTTTTGTTGTATGGAGTCAGAATAGCTCTTTTTCCAAACCCTTGCTCATTTTAAACGTGAGTGTAAAGTTACGGCAACAGCACTAGTTGAGAATCGGGAATTTGTATAAAATCTCTACCTTGAGGGAACGCTCGCTTAGTAGGGTAGCGGGTTGAGGATGCCGCCCCAAGCTATGTATCGTCGTCTGACAGAATTTTCCACGTTGATAAGAGTGTTGGTGCTCCAAGAAAATTAAATACTCTGAATGGTTATCTCGGATATAATATATCCTATCACCTAGTTTTGCCATCATTCTAATCATTATTGCAAATAAACTGATTATTATTATGAACCATGAAAAGCAAATTGGTCTGAAAGCCTTAGCCTGGGCATAAGATGGTTTCCCCAGATTCGGTATGATCACCTTGGACCTACGCCAGTGCTAGGTACTATCTACTGGGTCATTTGCTCCCCTGGAATTAGGAAAGTGAGTATCAAGGATTTTTAGTGTGAGCATTCAGTCACTATATTTGTATCTCAACCGCACCATCCATTTTATACTAATGGTGACGAACGGAGTTCTATTCAACTAAAAATAACTCGAATTTCATCTTTAGAAGAAACAATAATTCATTTTTCAAGTGTTCCTATTATGATTGTCCTTAGGTAGTCGTGTATACTTTCCACATCAATAAGGAGATCTTCCAACTGGGATAAACTTTGTATATCTGTTGATCATTTAATATTTTTGTATGTTAAATGAAACAACAAATATTTGTTCAACTTTTTATCCTATATTATTTCATTCATATACAATAAAATAAACTTTCAACAAATACAACAAAACATATTCACATTGATTTTAAAAAACATATAATTCTAGCCCCTCATTTGGGTATTGTGTCTACGTAACACTTGAAAGACAGTGTCTTTCAACGTTTGAGGCTTGCAGCATTCTTCGAGCCAACTGAAGACTCCAGCAGAAAGCTCTGAAAAATTATTTGAAGAGACTCCACAGAACGTAATGAAGAGTTGGTCCAAAATGAATTGAAACTAAAAAAAAAATATGTAATCTTGGAAATTGTAAAATTAATAAATTTATATCTCATTTATATGCCATTACTCAATTGGAAATACGAGACGGTGAAGTATTTCGAAGGTTCACAATTATGTGAGAGAGTTGATTGGATTAAAACGGATGTTTGAATATTCAATTAGGTAGAAATTTACAAAAGAACACGAAAAAGCATTGTCACTCAATTTAAACAAAAAATTAAAAATGCCTATTTGAAAGAATCAAAAAATTCGCCAAATAGTTTGATATTATGAATCAATATAATATGAAATTAAGTCATAACTTTTCCACTAATTCAATATCCCATCATCATATATGTCTACAGGTCCTTCGGCTTGTTTCTAGGTGTAGTGTTATTCTGAATCAGGAAATCAGGTGTAGTTTAGTGCAGTTACACATAGGAATGCGTCAATCCAATTGACAAAAGAAATTTTCAAAATCTAGTGTAAATTACACTGATTGTAGGAAACTGATACAATTCCAATGCAAATGAAAGGACCTCAACTGTAATGAAGATACATAAAATTTTGATTCATAGGGTGCTAGAATTAGGAATCTCTACATTTCAACAGATGAACTAGAACAAAAAGTTGACAACTGAATAAAGTATATTATTATTATTATTATATAGAATAAGGATCCTAGACCCAATAGGTTTCCAACATATGAAGATCCTAATAAAAAACACACTAAAACAATTGGGTTTATGACCCATGTTCGATTAAATGGGTTTGTTTGTTTGAGTTTGAAAAGTTACTTGTTGAAATTACGGAGTTTGTACTTCCCAAAACCCTATATAGAGTGAAAAAATGCGAAAACAGAATTTTATGCATTAAACTCATAGTGATTCATCTACATGTAATGAAGCTAGGCGAAATAATATTATTCATGTGAGTGTACAGTTTCAGAGCATAATTTTTTGAATACATACCACCGAAAATTTCACTTCATCAGATATTTGTGTTTTAGAATGACCAGGTTGAGATTGTTGTGCTCTTACTATTTGCTCATAGTTTGTTTGCATTATACGTAAGGCTACGACCTCTTTTCTCAAAGCATTACGTTCTTCCTCCTGTTTCTTCTTTTGCAACTGTAAGTACTGTATATAATCTATGGATCTTTGAAGAATAATTGCTTTGCTGGGCTTATAGCCTGAAAAATAAACGTGTTCGTCGAAACGAATAGCTAATTTATAACTTAAATATTGATTTTGACAAAAAATAATAGATCATGTCGTATTTAGTCTACAACTATTGAAGCAGGTATACATTGTTGCTAACAATGCTCATCCTGGAGCAATTTTTTTTTTCTAATATCTATTTAATATAAGTGCTTGTGCGCATGAGTTATCCGTGTCCTACAGCTTTTGTGAGAGTGGAATCCGAACATCTATTTGCTTGGTGGCAGATGTCGGGATTTGAAATAGGGTGTTAGGAATTGAAGACTCTGTATAGGAGACTTCTACTGATTTGTTTTTCCGTTGGATAGATATGACATGTTATTTTATGACATTGAAAAGAATTGCACTTTTGTCAATATAAAGTTTTACTTTTGAGCGAATATAGATTCATTTGAAGTCTTCATTACTCCGTTATTAGTCCTTCGATCGTGTCCTAACACCAGGTAGGTGACACAATACGTAAAAAGGGTATTTTGAGTGAAAGGCTAACGCGCTAGAACCATTCATAGGCAGATACAGACTGACACAATATTTCAACCCTTCAAAGCTCTGTTTTTTTTGTTAATAACTTAAACAAATGTGACCCAGTGAAAGTGATTGAAATAAACTGGAATGTGAATTGAAGTCATAATATTACATAAATTATTACATAATTATAAAACTGAGAACTGGCCTGTATGATCTGATGCACCTCAACATTTGTGGCTCTGTGTGCAGTGCTCATCATATTGTCTGAGTTCCCTACTACTTAGCCTTCCATAGCTTTGGATGTTTTCTGGTTGAGGAGGAAAAATAGAGTGCATTTTCTCTGATTTAATTTTCACAAAACAGTAGTGAAGTTGTCAATAATTTCATATGATGAACTGATGTAGCCGTTACTTGAAACTACATATTTAATTTTATATTGAATTTTTTTATATATCTCGTCGTAAATCGAGAAATACCTTAAATATATGACCAATTCCAGTATTTACAAAAAGTGAGAGATCTTTCATATACAACGGCAAAAAAATGTTTAGTCACTTTGCAAATGGAATCGACGGTCAAACATGGATCACTAGATTTAGAAAATCGGTGAAAAACCTTTTGATATCAAAGGCCTATTATTCATTAGAAGAATTTTATTTAGGTAGAAATATCGGCAGTGGAATTTGTTTAATTGCTATTTAATCAACTAGTGTATTAATTAAGGTTATTAATAAACTAGATATTTTAAGGCGTGAGAGCGTTAATGTCGAGATCATTTATCCCAATTTAATATAGGAGTTAATTACAATATTTTTCCGAAGCCCCCACTTTTGTTGAAATAAAGGAATTCTTGATTGGAAGATATTTAATCAACGAAATGCAAACTTTATTGAACATTAATGATCATCTTTAAATTATTTGAAAACATCTATATCAACTTTTGTTATGGTAGAATCAGAGAAACTGAAGGAAGATACATTGCATTTGCATTGAAGAATAATAAACAGACATGTGAATACGAGGGCATTTACGAGTTTCCGCAACCACTCAACGTAGATACTCCAGCCCTAGCGCAGTTCGAAGCTTTCTGCAGGAGGCTTCGTCAGCCTGAGCTCAATGAACTGCGCAATCCGGTAACCCCGGAAGAAGTTCGACGGGCCCTCAAAGGCTCGAAGAACTTTGCTGCTCCAGGCCCTGATGGCCTAAATAACTATTGGTGTAAAAAATTTCCATGTATCCACCACCATCTAGCAAGAGTTTTCAACTTGAACGCATGTTATAAGATGTTTACACGCATCTTGTACATGCGAATACTCTCCGCAGTTGAGCCGGTGTATGAACGGATATATAAGCAAAGAGGGTCAAAGAAGGGGGCCGCTGGCTGCAAAGAGAACCTGCTGATCGACAGATGCATCGCGCAGGACTCCATGCAATATAAGCGTAACCTTTCAATGGCCTGGATCGATTATCGCAAGGCATTGGATACAACTTCGCATGAACTCATCATGCATTTGCTCAGAATAGTGAGATGCATTGAACAGCTGATGCTGCTCTGGAGGACTCGATTTACCATAACATCTGATCAAGTCGGAGTCCAAAGAGAGCAGGTTATCTTTAGAAGTGGTGTGATTCAGGGAGACTCTCTCAGCCTTCTTCTCTTCTGCGGAAAACCCGCGGATACAACTGCGGCACCCCCAGCAACCGGAGGCATAAGGTCACCCATTTGTTTTACATGGATGACCTTAAACTTCATGTCTCCGGTGAAAAGGATCTTCATCAGTCCTTAAGGGTGGTGCAAGAGTACACGCATGCTATCGAAATGGAGTTTGGGATCGACAAATGTGCCACGGTTCATTTCAAAAGAGGACGACGGGAGAAATACGGAAAGGACGTTCAGCTCGTAGAGATGTTTACCTACCTAGGGGTGGAACAACGCCACACCCAAGAGGTATCTACTGTTGAAAACTCTCTCTGCGGCAAGTATCAGCACAAACTCCGACAGATCTGGTCATCAGAACTGTCGGGGAAGAACAAAGTTGCTGCAACTAATATGCTTGCCGTTCCGGTTCTACTTTACTCCTTTGGAGTAATGAAATGGACTCGGGAAGAGCTGCGACAACTCGGCGTATAAACTCGCAAAATGATGCATCTTTATAGGAGCTTGCATCCTAAATCGTCTGTTCTACGGTTATACCTCCCCAGACAACGGGGAGGCTGTGGACTTTTGAGTTTTGAGTGTCTACATAACAGAATGGTACTGAATGGGGCCTGTAAAGTTATCAGGAGTTCAGATCCCCTTCTCTGCTTGGTATGCGATCATGAAAAAGCAGTGATTGGAGTATTTCTTTTCCAAACTGTGCAGCCGATGAACTCGTTCTTGTATTCAACGCTGAACGGACGAACCCAAACTCTGTCACCGAGTTGGAACCCGTTCATCAGAAAGCCCACGTCAAAGCTTGACAGAATGAGAGGCTCCTACAGCTACACAAGGATAAGCCAATGCATGGGGTCTTCTTCAAGAGCATAGAAGACCTTGGCTAATCTAGAAACCTGACCTTCACTTTTCTCAGGTCAAGTGGGCTGAAGTCGGAAATCGAGGGATTCATAATAGCCTGCCAAGATGTGTCTTTAACACCCTCGTCTACCGCAGTCGCGTGATGAGTATAGAGATCCCTGGCACTAGATGCAGAGCGTGTCGTGGGGCAGCTGATACCATAATGCACTTGCTGTCAGCTTGTCCAGCTTATGTGGTCTCAGCCTATATCCACAGGCATAACGCGGCCCTACGAGTGTTGTACTACCATCTAAGACACTGGTATGGTGTAGACAAGACACCGGTGTTGCCTTATGCTCCGGAGGATATTGAGTCCGTTGCTGAGAATGAGAAGTGCCGAATCTATTGAAACTACTCATTCCCCACCCTCAGCCAATAAGCCTGATGTAGTCCTCCTCGACCATCAAAGCAGGACGATTTTCGTCACTTAGTTTTCAGCTCCTGGCGAAACGAACATCGTCTGAACAGAGGAGGAAAAACGGACTAAATATCGAGATCTACTCTTTGAACTCCGCAGGCTTTACCCAAACCATTCGTGGGGAGTGTTTACTGGGGTTGACACACCAGCGCGCCCTCCGGAAGTGTCGGGCTCCGGAGACAGGGCCTGCCTGGGTAATTCCTAACGAATTAAAAAAAAATTATGATAATAACAATATACATACATTCTGTTTCGTTATATTTAATTTAAGGGTCTTCATCCCTGAGAAATAAAATGGTCAGAAATGATTTTTTTTCGATTGATGGAGGAATATACGAGTGTATGGAGATAAAAATAATAAAAAAATATTCTTCAAGTATCAAATGAATTAACAGTATATTTACCTTAATTTTTGGGCAGATTTGTTCATTGCCACCATCAAAACGAACGAATATTTTTGTGTTCTTTTAACTCAGTATTGAAGTCTATCGTTACTGAGTTAAACGATTATCTCACTTTTTTTCGAAACTTTGATTTTTGTGTGAGTAATTTTACAAGAATGTGTTGTTCAATATCTTCCGGGGTATTAGCCAGAGAAGTACTTGTTTTCGTTCGGCATATGCCATACATAGTAATGGTGAATATGGATGGTGACTGATGCGCTGCGACCTAATTAAATCTATTGTGCCCCATCTTCTTCCGCTATTTCAAGGTGTTCTCGTTTAAGGATTTTTGAGGGGGTCTATTTGTGGTATTTCTCCCACAGTCAGCTGGTGTGATCCCAGTATATTCAATCTTTTGTGATGTACAGCATAACACTCCATAAATATATGGTGTGGTGTTTCTGAATGTTCCCTACAGAATCTGCAGGTGCTGTCCTCTAAGCCTAGCTTCCTTAGGTGTTCTTTGTGTCTGCAGTGCCCCGTAAGAAATCCCGTGATTGTCTTTAGACTAGATTTGCTGAGGTTAATCAGTGTCTTCGATCTTGCTCGGTTGAAGTTACCGAGGAGATCTTTGGCCGGCCTTAGCCCTGGAAGTCTTTGCCAGTATGTTGCTCTCATTGCTTCTTCAGCTTTATTGAGTTCGTATTGGAAGTAAGATTTTCCAAGTCCGCAAAATGGTTCTGGCCCGATCAGTGGCGTTGATGCCCCTTTTCGTGCCGGGGTATCTACTTGTAAATTGCCCTCCACTCCGACGTACCCCGGCACCCAGAGGATCACCTTGTTGTTCCTGCCTAGATCATTAAGTTTGTCTAGGCATTCCCAAACCATCTTTGAGTTGATTTTATATGAGCTCAACGCTTTGATGGCTGCTTGACTATCGGAGAGGATTGCGATTTCCTTGTTCTGGTATTTTATGTCGACGTTGAATTGAATGCACCTTTCTATGGTGTGAATTTCCGCTTGAAAAATACTGGGAAACAGGCCCATGGGTTCGAAGTATTTGGTGCGAGGCCCAAAGACTCCTATTCAAGTTCCGTCAGGAGTTTTGGACCCGTCCGTATACCATGTTACTAAATTTCCTGGTAATTTCGTCATTTCGGAGATCGGCAAGGTGTGCACTTTCGGTGAGGGTTGAGCCCTTTACGATGTGTGCTGTCCCTTTGAGTCCGACTTTAGCCAACTTGAGGTTTGCTCCCCAAGCAGTTCTCCTCATCATGATATGGAGAGGAGTGAGGTCCAGAATTACCTCTATTGCTGCTGTTGGAGTTGACCTCATTGCTCCTGTTATATACACTTTCTCCAGAATTTTCTTTGTTATGGCGAGTTCGTTTCTGCCGTGCCACACTACTGCTCCGTAGGTGATCATAGGCCTCACTATCATGGTGTACCTTCATCACAGTATTGATGGGTTACAGCCCCACGTTTTTCCTGCAATGTTCCAGCACACCATCAGTGATGATTTTGCCTTGTTAACGATATTTTCTACGTGTCTGTTCCAGAGTAGTTTTGAGTCTAGGGTAAACCCTAGGTACTTCACCTCTTGCTTCCATTCTAAGTCTGCTCCGTCGAGGCGAACAGCCCTTAGGTGCTGAAAACTTTGTTCTTCTAGTGAATGGTACCACTGTGGTTTTTGATGAGTTAATTCTCAACCCCACAGAAAGGTAGTCTCTAGCTCCCTTTCTATGAAATTGCAGAGGGTTCCTTCGAATTTGCCTTTGGCCATAATGACTATGTCGTCAGCATATCCAAGGCAAGTGACTCCGTTCCCGGTTAGTGTTCCGAGTAGTTCGTCTACTACGAGACTCAACATCACTTTCGTTTCAGCAGTTCTTGAAGCCAGCATTTGGCACATCCATCTGGATGTGGTTCTGTCCACTCCCTTGTTCGTTAGGGCCCTATTTATTACTTCGTGAGAGGTATTGTCGAATGTCCCCTCTATGATAAGGCGCATAGGGCCATTTCTTTCTACTCGAGTGATCTCTGGATGCTTTCGGTAGGCACGTGCAGAGCGGTTTCCGTTGATCTGCCCGCCCTGTATGCATGCTGCCCGGGGTGTAATGGCACCCTCTCCAGTATCTCGGTTCTAATGTAGTTATCTACCATCTTCTCCAGTGTCTTCAGTAAGAAGGATGAGAGACAGATTGGTCAGACTGAGTTCGGGAGGGTAGGGTCCTTCTTTCCTACTTTCGGAATGAAGGTTAACCGTGCTCTCCTCCAGTTGTTCGGTATGTACCAGAGCGCCATACATACTATACAAAGTTATAGTCACTTCTAAAAGGATTATTATCGACTGTTCTATTATCACTGGAACATTTTTTGCTTCTGTAAACAAGTATTTTACATATTCATAAATTTCACTCGTGATAAATACCGATAAATGATCATGAGTGAACTATATCCAAATCAAGTAGAACCCAAACGAGATAACAAAATATGCTAGTATAAGCTACTCAGAAAAACTATCCGATAACATGAGGATAAGTGGAAAAAATCAGGTGTATATAGACTGAAATGTTGTGAATATTCAGCAGCAGGCCAAACGGGCAGAAATTTCAACATAAGGTACCAAGAACATGTGTTATTAGATGAAAAATAGGCTGTTTATGGTCATTTACAAGAGACAAACCACACAATAAATAAAGGCATGAAAATCCTTCATACTTGCATCAATCGAAGAGAGATGAACTTGTTTTGAAGCGTTGGAATTGAATAAATTGAATAAAAGTCCAAATTTTTAAACCCTTAACAGCCACCTTCAGCGCGTCACGCCGAAAAGTCGAATTTATTCCTCACCCCGCGCAGCAAAGGTTTGTAGGTATACAGTGAGGACCAAAAGTCCGTCGCCCCCCCCCGTAACTTCTTTATTTTCCATATTACAAAAAAATGTAAAATACATAAGTTGTAGGGTTCCATTCGATCTCTTTAATGGTTTAAGTTTCATTCATACAGAGTGTCTCAAAAAAGCACGGTGACTTAGAAGTTAATTTTTTTAAATGGGACACCCTGTATTTCATTGCATTTTTACATTCTACGTTGAATTCTGAACAAGTTTGATAAATGGTTTTCTATCAAAAAAGTTAATAGTTTTGGACTCATGAACACTTGTAAATAATTATTTCGACTACTTTTGCGCCAGTTCAATGAGAAAATCGTAACAAATGGATCACAATGTATTCCACTTTCCTATCCTAACTTTTTGAAAGCTATCCAATGTTGCAAACTGCTGATGGCACCATGTGTAACTTACCTCGTCGTACCATTTTACAATTGTTAGAGTTGTTGAATCTCACGAAAAACTAGTACAAATGAAGTTGAAACATTTTATTAACAAATAAGGTAGTCCATAAATACAGATCAAGAATTATTAAAAACTGAAGAGAAATTTTAATTTATAACTAAAAACGGTGAGTTTTTATCTATTTCAAAAGATGTTCGACATGTCCACCATGCATTTCTTGACACATAAATAGTCGGGTTGTAAACTCTTCCCTAACATTAATCAAGGTTTGAGGTGTTATTTCTGAACACACTTCAATAATTCGACGGCGCAGTTCATCTAACGACCCACAAACTGTCTTAAAAACTACGGATTTCACATAGCCCCAGAGAAAGAAATCAAGCGGTGAGAGGTCCGGTGAGCGAGCTGGCCACTCTGTTGTACCTCGACGTCCAATCCACCTACCTGGATACCTTTCATCTAAGTAATTTCTCACCTCCCAAAAATAGTGTGGTGGCGCTCCATCTTGCTGAAATGTTACATCCAAGTAAAATTCATGTGGATTTTGCGCAACGATCTCATCAATACTGGGACTTATTGTGTCTTGCAGCATTTGGAGGTATCTGGGACCATTTAAATTTTCTTCCGAGAATATGGGACCTACAATGTGGTTACCTAAAATACCAGCCCAAACATTAATTTTTTGGGGAAATTGAGTATGCCCCTCGCGGAATTCATGGGGATTCTCATCACTCCAATATCTACAATTCTGGGTATTCACATTTCCATTTAGGTAAAAAGTGCTTTCATCACTAAAGCAGATGTGTTGCAAATAAAGTCGATTTGCAACAATTCTTTCTGCCATGGTCTCGCAAAATTCAAGTCGCCGGTCTGGATCATCTTCAACCAATTGGTGCAAAATTTTTATTTTGTAAGGATGGAATTTATTTTGTTTTAAAACCCTCTTTACTGATGTTTTAGAAACATCACATGTCTCAGCTACTTGCTTAGTTGATTGTTGTGGGTTATTTACCATTTCGGCTAGTACTTGAATTTCAACATCTACCGTAATTATTTTCGGCCTCCCAGATCTCGGAGCATCTTTCACGGTGCCAGTTTGGTTAAATTTTGCCACCAATTTCTGCAGATATTTTCGACACATCGGACGTTCTGGAAACCGTTCATTGAAAATGCGAATAGCAGTGTGGTAATTTCGGTTAGCTTTACCAAATATGATATCGGCTTCAACTTTGTCTGATACTGAACGAGCCATATTAATCAACAAGAGAAATTGAAAACCCTTTGAAACAAAGTTTTGAAAACCTACAAAATGTCAATGACATTTGGCAAAAACAGATAAGAGTTTTTTTTCGTTGTCATGGATAAAATAAACGCGCCTAGCGTGCATAGCCTACCTCATTAATTTATTCATGAACTTGTGCAAAAGTAGTCGAAATAATTATTTACAAGTGTTCATAAGTCCAAAACTATTAACTTTTTTGATAGAAAACCATTCATCAAACTTGTTCAGAATTCAACGTAGAATGTAATAATGCAATAAAATACAGGGTGTCCCATTTAAAAAAATTAACTTCTAAGTCACCGTGCTTTTTTGAGACACTCTGTATGAATGAAACTTAAACCATTAAAGAGATCGAATGAAACCCTACAACTTATGTATTTAACATTTTTTTGTAATATGTAGAATAAAGAAGTTACAGGGGGGGCGACGGACTTTTGGTCCTCACTGTATATTTATAAAGCATGTTAGATATGAAACTCGTCAAATCTTAATTCAATGCTAATACTATATGAAGGGCAGCGCTAATCAGGTATAAAGTTTAGGATCGTACGATAGGTTTTTTGCAAAAACCCACGATTTCATGAAATATATTTTTTGTATGGGCTCGGTGGTAAGAATTCGGGAACTTCTCAATTTATCATGCCATTCCATTTTTCTTCTTGATAATTATAACCAAATATCAAAGTTTCTGAATTCACACAAAAACATTGAATCATTTGCTGAAGAAAAAAATTCTTAAACAAACACTGTAGGCGTAAAACCGATTCCAGTTTTACCAAGGTAGTGTTTGCTCCTAATGACCCATTAGAATTTTATGTATTTTGATAAATAGGTTGGATCAAATAGGTTTTAAATATTGTTCTTCGCAGGTACCTTCACGGGTAATGCGAAATTGTTTCGAAATACCATGTATAATACAAAATAATTACTTTTGTGTATATACAGTTTGTCTCACTAAGTTGGGACCATATGGAAAACTTTTTCATTGTTCATTTTATGAAAAAAAGGTATTCTTCATGTTCTAAAATCTAAAATGCCACCATCAGATATCAATTTTTTTCAGTCGTATACGCGGTGTGATAAAAAATATGAATTTTATTCAAGAGGAAAGTACCTTTATATTTGAAAATATCGATAATTCTTATAAAAAATGTTGTTCAGAATTGAAAATTTCGTTCAAATATGCAATTACGTCCATAGACATTGAAAAATTGGGTTATGTCACTTTTTACTTTTTTTTTTTATAATGAATGAACATTTATCTCTTTTGATTATGTAACACATGATCACCTTTCCGTTTCTCAATATTTTCTAACAATTTTGCAATTTAAACACATAATGAATGCATATTCATTGTTATTGTTGACAAAATAAGAAAAAATCATTTTTTCATGTGGATGCATATTTGAACGTAATTTTTAGTTCTGAACAACTTTTTTCTAGATATTTTCAAATATAAACGTACTTTACTCTTGAGTAAAATTCATATTTTTTGTTACACCGCGTATATGACTGAAAAAATTTAATATCTGATGATTGTATTTTAGATTTTAGAACATGCAGAACTTTTAATGAAGAATGATTTTTTTTCCTAAAATGAATAATAAAAAAAGTTTTCCATATGGTTCTTACTTAGTGAGACAGACTGTATATTAAGGAATTTATGTAGTCAGGAGTCAGTAATAATTGAAATTGGTGTAAAAGCCGAAACCGCCGTTTTATTAAATAAAGTATCAGTGGAAATTAGATAAAAGTTTCATCTTCATCCAATGTTTAAGTTTTTATTTTAAAAAGGTAATACGTGTGCGCCGGATCAAAATACTTCGCTTATGCAAATGTCTATAGGTCGGAGGAATTTCTTACCAAGAACTAACAGAAGTAGTAGTATTTATAGGAAAGCTGTTGTCACAACCAAGCAAGTAGGCCTATGCTCTCCCCATGCATAGTGTTCTCTCATCAAAGTCTGTAGGTGTGTAGTGTGTTTGTCAAGGGAGCGAGTTCCTTCGATCGTCCTTCTCAGGCCCTCGTAGGACTGGTTCTCAGTCAGGCAGTGCGGCAGACCTGCAATATCTAGTCCGAAGCCCCTCCTCGGCTTCCATTGGAGACTAGTTCTCAATCGGGTGGTACAGCGGTTGCAGGCGATTCATTCACCGGCTACCAGTCCGCAGCTAGTTCCTTCGATCTGCCTCCTCGTGAAAGCCCTGGTAGCGCTGGTTCTCAACCGGGCAAAGCGGCGACCGCGGGTGATTCATCACCGGCTATCTGTGCCGCAGCACCCAATCCACTAGTTCTCGATCGGGTGGTACAGCGGCCGCGGGCGATTTATTCACCGGCTACCAGTCCCGCACCACCCGATCCGAGGCCCCTCCTCGGCTTCCAACGAAGACCAGAGTTTCCAGTTCCCGCAGCACGTTCCTTCGATCTGCCTCCTCGTGAAAGCCCTGGTAGGGCTGGTTCTCAACCGGACGAAGCGGCGGCCGCGGGTGATGCATCACTGGCTATATGTGCCGCAGCACCCAATCCACTAGTCCTCGATCGGGTGGTACAGCGGCCGCGGGCGATTCATTCACCGACTACCAGTGCAGCAGCACCCAATCCGAGTCCCACTGAAGGCAGATTTTCAGGTTTTCGAATCCCTCTGTAATGTGTGAATGGTTATGTGTTAAGTGTCGGGGGAATATGTGTGTTTTTGACGTCAGTGTACTACGGCCCACTTGGGACACTTGGGGAAAGAACTAACACAATATTGCATAAACACCCCAGTTCTTTAGGACCAGGGGCGGTAAAGGTAAGTTTATCGGGCTCCGCCTTAAAATAAAAAAAGAGTGATTCAACTTACGTAGTTTTGTCTCCTGAACATGAATCCGAAGAAAATTTGAGTGGGTCTTAACTAATTATCGAGTTATGTCCTACTGAATCTTGAAAGTGGCCCATTTTAAAACACCAATTTTTCAATGGAAAATCACACAAAATGCCTTCGCCTTCTTTTTTTGACGAAACTTTCTTTAGAAGCTAATCTACCTAATTACATAGTCACAAGCACCAAAAACAACCGTTTTACACAAAAATTTGACGTTTTATAATCACAAACATAAACTCATTTTTCTTAGTTTATTTTACCCTAGGGGGTTAGTTATTATTTTTTGGGTCAGTTCTACCAGTACAATCAACGCTTTAAGAGGCACTTGCATGAATTTAAGCATCGCTCAAAGCACTAAGTGGAAGAGGTGGAATCAGCCCTTAGTTCTTGGGAACGTTGCATAAACCAAGCGTTCAACCTAATGAGTTGCTATTGTGCAGCGTAAATATTATTTATTTACCTGATACATCAGTTTGTTGGCATGTTGGTACCAATTCCTGCAAATTATCATAACCTTTTTTTATAGCATCCCTTCGTTTCTGCTCTGCCTGAGTATGGGCTTCTCTTCTACGTTCCTTATAGCTCATAGGTGACGCTCTGCTATCAAAATCTTCATCCTCATCTAAAAATTGAAGTGGTTGTAATATTTCAACAAAAGATAATTCAGATTACCAGAATTGTTAGCCGTTTTCACACTACTGGAAAATCTTATTTGATCATTAGACATTTCCGTCCGATTTATATTTCTTCCAGTTTGCTATACAAGTAAAAGATATCCAAGCAAAACTGGAATAATGTTATCAGTAAAGATGCATAACTACGTCCTATTTTGGTTCCATTCCGCAATCACCTATACAATATATCAAAAATATGTCATAACTGTTGAAACATAACAAAAGTAAACAGTAACCAAATACCAAAGGGTAGAGGTTCTAGTTCTGTATAGAACCTCTACTCTTTGCAAATACTACCATAACATAAGCCGCTTTCCAGTTGCCACAGGGAATAGCTCCGGGTATGTTTCAATCATACACCATTTATAAAGTCAGGTGCTGTCACTTCAGGTTAGGTTCAAGGGTAACTAACCGTTAGGATAGCTCCGAGTAACTCTGGGTAGCTCCTGAAGTGATCTGACAAATCAGGCTTAATCATGTTCCAATTAAACCCTATTTATAAAGTCAGGTGCGGTTCACTTCAGGTTTAGTTCAGGGGTCATTGCTGTAATTTGTCAACAAGAATCTAAACCTTACACAATGGAAGTTTTATGTAATAAGTTTTGGGATTTTGGATATCAAGTTCACAAATAAAACAAGATGCAATACAAAATTGAAAATTGAAGCTTGATTTTACCAACAAAATTGTTCATGAGGAGTGATCAGAATAATAATGGCAATGATAATTTTGCGTTAAAAAAATATCCAAAATTATGTAAACTAAAAACATAAAACTTCCATTGTGTTTCAGCCTAGACAAAACACAAAAATGGTTTGTGATGAGTTTTGACGTTTTCAGCATGAGCTGCTCTCCAATTTCTACAAGGAGTATATAGCATCAGGAATTCCGAGATAGCTCCTGAAGTAATATGTCAGACCATGAAAATTAAATATCCCATTTGTAAAGTCAGGGGTAACAAGATCTATTGTGTGCTACTCTCCGTGGCAATTGGAAAGTGGGTATGTTTGTATAACTACATACATAGCTAGTTTTCCAATTACAGTACTGAAGCGCATCAAGCTTATTGTTCACAGTCCCGATTTCCGACGATACGATATAATCCGAAAGTGATACTATTGCTTGATTATTTGATTTTGACCAATAGGAACTCGGAGGTAATATCTTATATCGTGACTGTGGAAGGTCAGTAAGCATGCGAGATAATATTCAACGTCGAATGTTTCAACTACATGCAGCAACTCTTCGCACAATTGAGCAATTTGAAAAGTAGGTACTGCTTTCGCGTGATGATGAAGTGATGATTAATTTAAACTTAACTAGTTCGATAAATCATCGTCATCACTATATCATCTGGATAAAAAGTATATATATATTTTGAAACGTCTGGAAAAAGCATCACAAAAAAAATTAACGAATTAATAAAAATCGAAATCACTTAAAATAACAGTAAAAAGTTTTCAACCAAGTTATTTATACATTAGCAGTTTCCGTTTCGTCTTCAATTTAGGCATTAGCACACTTTTCTACTGAGTCGCACTATGGGTCCGTTGTTGAAAAACTTGGTTTGCGGTAGGTTAAAAAAATTGTTTTTCTATTAACCAGCTGTCGTCCCCCTACGAATGACAGCCCTCAGTAGTCGAAACTTGTGCGAGTCAAGGAACGAGGTCTCACCTTTTAACGTAAGATTCCTAGCACTTCCTCAGGCCATCAGAAAAATAAATTGAAATTGCTGGGATTCAACCAGCGACCGGTAAAACCAGAATGATTGTGAAACATTGAGTCTAAACCACTCGGCTACTTGACCTGAGGTAAAACGAGTAGACGAGTTCCCAATGAAATATCTCAACTTTCTTTCGTTGCTGTTTGCAGGTGTCGCCAATTCGTCAATCAGAATGCGTGACGCGAAAAGCAAAAACATTGTATGGGGAAATTGCCTTGAAACGCATTTTTTCATCTATGGCTTTCATTAGCCGCGTAGCACCCAATAGAGCTAGCAGCACCTGACTTCACGAATTCATGGTCTAGCAAATTAGTTCTGGATCTACCCGGAGCTAATCTCGAAAAGCGGCTATTACGTCTCATCCTCAAGAATTGACTGATGTTCCTAGGAACCGAGGCGTTATAAAGATAAATAGTAGAAGAATGGATATTGAAAATTGACGTTAAATTTCTAAAATTTAAAAAGTTGTTTGTGGTTGCCATAAAAATTAAAGACAAGTATTTTCATGGAAAACTGGAAAACTCTTGTTATTTTCCGTACTCTGGGAACAAAATCTTCTAGTACAATATATTATAAGTAATTTGAGGTGATAATTTCTTCCCAAAATGACGTCGCTTGGAAAAAGGATTGAGGTGAAATGTTTGTTTATAATATTTCAGATTTCAATCTTGAAATTTTGAATTTTCAGGATTATGAGGTCCATAATTTATTAGGGAAAGGCGGATTTGCCTCCGTGTATCGTGCAAGATGTTTGAAAACTGGTTCTGAAGTAGCTATTAAAATGGTAAGATTAAAATTTTGGATAGTGGAAAATTGTCATAAAATATATATTGCAGATAGATAAAAAACTCATGCAGACTACAGGGATGGTTAATCGTGTCAAACAAGAAGTCTCAATACATTCCAGATTGAAACATCCATCAATTTTAGAATTGTATGAGTGTTTTGAGGATATCAACTATGTGTACCTGGTTTTGGAACTGTGTCATAAAGGAGAGTTGCAAAAATGTGTCAAAGAAAGGGTAATAATGTAATAATAATAACAATTATGGTACTCCCATAGAGTGTACCCAAAGGTATAGCCCGTGCGGGTAGAGGACAGCTATTACTATTATTTGCCGTGGCGATCCGGGGCAACTTACTGATTTTTAGTGGCGTATTAACTATTTTGCTGTAGGAAAACCCTGAAAGCCTACAGCATCACACCGGGTGGTTGACACACACTGCAAGCAAGCACCAGACATTGGGATTGGTATCTAGGCAATTTATATTGCCTCTTAATTTCTATGAAATAGAGAAGAATTTTCTCATTTCCAAGATTCGAACCAGGCCAAATGCAAGCGGAAGTTTCAAAGGCCAGCATCTAACTGCCTCGCTACCAAAGGAAGGACAGTTCGAGTGTTGAACATTGATGGCTTATTTTTTGGTTTGTCAAACTCTTGAATTTACTTTAATCCAAATCATTTACTTGTAGGGTATTATTCTTAATTCTAGTCTGGAATTCATTATATGATGATTGTTTCATCTCAACTTGAAAAACTGCCGAATTAAAGTGGTCAGAAGAGAGCATCTGATCTGAGCAAAATAAGAACTATGAAAAATTTAACTGACATATTGGGGCCATCGCTAGATGTGATAAATAATTGAAACCTAAGGCTGCAATAGGGGTAGATTAAATACTACATAGTTTACTTTTGAAAGTATACCAATCCTTACTACTTTAAATTATTTTCAATAAATCTTTAAAATATGCATTTCCTGAAGGTTTCGTAATTCACAAATCCAATAATAATGAGGCCATTCAAACCACTTGCAGTTTTCAATTTCTATCAAGCCCAAATCTCCTATGCGAATGCATCTCTCGCAGTGGCGCACCCAGAGTGATCTAAAATGGCGCCGCAGGCGACTTTTTTTTGCGCCGCAGGCGAATTTTTTTCTGGTCAAGGTTATGTGTATTTCAGAATAGCAATAGAATGCAATTTATTTTCAATTCGCTTACAAACTGTGAGAGAAATAGTGGTTTGTCTGTAGGAGTTCGGGGAGGGGGGCTGTGCCCCCGTGCCCCCACCTCCTGGGTGCGCCTCTGATCTCTCGTTATATTTCTTTCCACTCTTGAAAGCTAAAATACTCAAATATTCATTTCTGAATTGTCTCAGTTCTTTTCTACGTCTCAATTTGTATTTATATCTTCTCAAATCATATCTATCCACCTGGTCTAAATCTGGAATACCTGCTTCTGTCACTTCTTGTAAAAAAATTGCAGGTGTTAGCAATTGCAATTTTTTGATAAACTGGTTAAGGGATGTTGATTGACTACAGCTACAAATAATGGTAACTAATGCCTTGTAGGTAAGAGCAGCTCCCACAATTCTCCCCACCATGCTGCTGTAGGAGAATTAAATTTTCAATTGATTCTCTCAGCAGTACTTTTTATATTTATTTTTTTCCAATTTGACATCAAAACTTTCAAGATGTTCATACCTTATTCAAATAAATAATAAAAAATTTATCGAAAAAACACCAAACGAAAATAATAATAATAATAAAAGTACTTTATTGGTTACCCAATAGGCTACCAACCGGAGTCCTTCAGCATGTCATACATTCGTAATTCATTGATATTTACATTATTTTATGGTATATATGTAAATATATATATATATATATATATATATACAGGGATTTTCACGATGAGCGTTAATTAGACATTTCTGGCAAACCAGACAACGGATCAACCTGAAAATTTGACAGTATGCATAAATGAACATGATCTACACGCCTAGACGATGCGGCGTTGCCGCTTCTACTGTAAAGTAGCGGTTACTTTGATTTTTCAAATGGAACACCCTGTATATAATAACATATTATGATTTCTTATCACTTCGTCAACAACTTCCTATAGTATCTCCCTATACCTATCTCTTACCGTTTAAGAGATATAAATTAATTTTGATTATTTTTTTCACCAGACGTACTTTTATAAACGCTGATAATCTTGAACTCTCTGGTACTAAGACGATCAAATTCGGAATGGAGTGAAGTGATACCATAAGGATCGTCACTTCGGAGCCATATTTTTTTTGCCTCATACAGGGTCGTTGGAAAATGCGGATACTTTGTTCACATGAAAAAGTGAGTGGAAGTCAATTTTTTCAAATGGAACACCCTGTATTTTTCCACATTTTTGAGCTCTACATCCAATTTTAGATTGACTTTGTTCAGATAATCCTATTTCGATTTCGAACCGTTTTCGAGATAAACTGTTTCAAACAGAAACTGACGTTGTTTCCTTGCATTCATCACTTATTTTCGAGATTTAACATCTATTTTATACTATGTAATATTTCTTTTAGATTTAGATTTTTAACAGTCACCAATCAGTCAATTCGAAAGTGATATGTTCCTTAGAAAAAGTTACAATTTGTATGCATTGAGGTATTGAGTGTCTCTACCGTACAACATTGCAAATTAGTATTTTTTCATAGTGTGCTTTGGAAATATAAATGATCCAATTTTGAAACGTCAAACGTTCGTTGGTGGTTTTGACTGATTGTGATACCAATTATAACCAAAAAATGTCAAGATTAGGTTACAGTAATGAAGATTTCTTGAATTTATCAATAATTTATGGTGAGTGCAATAGAATTGCAAGTAGAACATGCCGAGTATTTCATGAAAGATATCCACAACTTCCGAAGCCGAATAATAATGTGATAAACCGACTTCTAAAAAACTGTAGGTTGAATGGAACCTGTCATCCAAAAGCTATTCGTAGAAAGCCTGAAGTGGATGATGATGACAATAACATAACAGTTTTGGGATTTTTTTATGCATTTCCAAATGCTTCTCTACACGAAGCTGAAAGGGAGATAGGTATACCCTACGTGACAATTTATGGCATTCTTGAGCACAAATGGCATCCCTATAAATTTTACTGGGTCCAACATCTGAAAGAGACAGATTTGCCTCGTAGAGTGGAATTCTTTGAATGGTTACTTGTCAAGACTAAAGAGGATGAACATTTCCTAGACAATATCATATGGACAGATGAGGCCAAGTTTACAAAAAAAGGAATTTTCAATAGACACAACAGTCATTATTGGTCGCCAGAAAATCCCATGTCGTTCGCCAAAGGGGTTTTCAAGAAAGATGGCAATTTAATGTATTTTGTGCCATAAAGAATTTGTCAATTTTTTATATCGAGTTTTATGATGATAACTTGAATGCTACAACATATGAAGATTTACTGAGAAATGGAATTCAAATGATTTTAAATCATAGGCCAGGAAGAGAACGTGTATGGTACCAAACGGATGGTGCTCCACCCCAGTAAGTGAAGCTTTAACTGAAATCTTCGAAGATATATGGATTGGTAATAATGGACCTTTTCGTTGGCCTCCTAGAACACCAGATGGCAATCCACTAGATTATTTTGTATGGGGTTTCATTAAAAATATGGTTTACTCCGACCCAATAACAACAATGGAAGATATGAAATCGAGAGTTAGAACTGCTTTCAATAATTTAACTCCAGAATCAATTAGAAGCGCTACACATGAAAATCTTCTGAAGAGATTACATGTTTGTTTAAGTAGAGGAGAAGATGTGTTCGAACATATTCTGAAATACAGTGATAATTGAATTGACTCACTAATTCATGAATTTATTTTATGTGTTTCAGCGTTAATTAAACTATTTTTTGAAGAGAAGTTTCATTTGATGGGTGAAGAGTATTTTAATAATTATTTATTCATTACATTATCTGTGACTGATGAAGGAACATCGAATGGAATCTGTTGAATTTCAAAAATAATTGATGAATTCAAGGGAACCACGTCAGTTTCTGTTTGAAATAGTTTATCTCGAAAACGGTTCGAAATCGAAATAGGATTATCTGAACAAAGTCAATCTAAAATTGGATGTAGAGCTCAAAAAATGTGGAAAAATACAGGGTGTTCCATTTGAAAAAATTGACTTTCACTAATTTTTTCATGTGAACAAAGTATCCGCATTTTCTAACGACCCTGTATGAGGCAAAAAAAATATGGCTCCGAAGTGATGGTATCACTTCACTCCATTCCTAATTTGATCGTCTTAGTACCAGAGAGTTCAAGATTATCAGCGTTTATAAAAGTACATGTTTGGTGAAAAAAAAAATCAAAATTAATTTATATCTCTTAAACGGTAAGAGATAGGTATAGGGAGATACTATATGAAGTTGTTGACGAAGTGATAAGAAATCATTATATGATATTATATACAGGGTGTTCCATTTGAAAAATCAAAGTAACCGCTACTTTACAGTAGACGCGGCAACGCCGCATTGTCTAAAATATTTTAGGCGTGTAGATCATGTTCATTTATGCATACTGTCAAATTTTCAGGTTGATCCGTTGTCTGGTTTGCCAGAAACGTCTAATTAACGCTCATCGTGAAAAGCCCTGTATATATATATTGTCATGAAAATAGAATATAAGAGTAGTAGATAGAAATTTAAAAATATTGGACTTAATAGAAATAAAAATAATATTTCACAGAACAACCCTGACTGATACTTTTTCAAAAAGATATAACCTCTGCCAGTTCAAAATGTCACACTTTTAATTAAAAAAATCCTTCAGAATCCTTGCAAAATAAAGAGTTATTCTCAAATCATAAGATTACGAGCCAAGTAAACGGAACACTCTGAACTCATCCAAGAAAGCTAACTTTTCTTCAAAGAAAATAATTTCAGCCACATAAAACCATAAGCTTAGTTATCAACAAAGTAAAACAGATTCAAAAGAATAGGAAAACATTAGAAAAAGATTATTTCCAGTTGAAAATAAAATATTATTAGATAAAATTTATAACATCTTGTATATGAAACTGTCACACAGCCAATCACAGGTAGAGTTTAGAAAAAGAACGAGGAAACTTAAAGTCAAGAAAAAGGTCATATCAGCAACTAAAGAGGAAATAAATATCATGTATAAAAATGTAAAAACTCAATTAAATTTTAGTAGAAATAAAATAAAAATGTACCATATAGAAATAATTGTAAATAGGTTAATTAATTATAAGAAATCAATAAAAATCAATGACTGACAACCATAAGTGATCGAGAGTGTTTGTGAAAATCGGAAAATAACGGGCCTGGTAACGGAAAAAAGTGAGGAGAGTTATCAACAAGAAAGGAAGCGGAGGTCGATTTTGAAAAAAGCAGAGAAACGTTACATCAAAATTCCAATTAAATGAAGAGTTACATCTAAATCTCCACAGAAACACTTAATATACCAAATTAGGAAGTGCTGAAACTGAAATCAACTTACTTTGACAAACGTTTGGTAAGAAATCCAACCTGCAAGCCAAATAGGAGAAACTGGAATCTACCAGAACCAGAAAGGTATTTGATCCTGATATAAATCCAAATTCAACAAGCAATCCAGTGCACGAGTTTGAACTTTCCTTTCTTTCCGAACTTTTCTTCATAACCAGTTAGATCACCAAGACAATTTCCGCGTATCAGTGCACATAAACTATTCCTTTTGAGAACTTTATTAGTCTTATTTTATCAATTATTTTCATTTCAACACACGAACTCTTCTATTTACTTGTAATTTAAGGTTAAAGACATTTCCTTTGAGGAACCATATGAATGGCAAGTGTCTATTAAAACGGTGACGGTGCCGTTCCTCTAATGTTTGAAATTTACATGACTTTGCCAAGTTCACATATTTAGCAAGTAAGGTAGTTTTCGTAGGGACAGGTAGAATAAGAATTTAAGAAATCTGATAATTATGAGAGTTATTACATTTAAAAAAAAATAAAATTTGAGTATTGAGAATAAAATGAACAATATTTGAGTTGAATTCATATCTTTCTTTATTTCCAAGGTAAATTACCTATTATTATTATATATCATTCTTGACATCCTTTTCCTGAATTCTACCTTGAGATTGAGAGTTTCTCATGTGGCGTACCAAGAGAGCAGCTGGAGCACCTGAAAAGAAAGAGAAAGGTAATATCTAAAAGCAAAGAGTAAGTATTTGTAAGGGCGTTCTGAAATATTATTTGAATACAATACTTTATTTACAGTCTACAAACCACTTATTATAAATATGAATAAAAGGGAACAAATTTCTAACTACTACTATTGTTACTATCAATCAAACTACTTTCACTAAAGAAAAACTATAAAACAAAAATTCGAATTCAATACAATTATTTTTCTACGAATTCTACAACTACTAAAAATCACCAAAATAATAATACAGTTTATTATTATCAACAATCACTAATACTATCACTAATATTATTAATATATTCAAACTATTATTATTTTTATTGTAATTATTGATAACCAATTCATCATAACAAATGTCACCTCAACTTAGGGCACTCTAGAATTCTTCACACACATTCATTTTCTTAACAAAATGGCGCCCAACGTGGGGCGAATAGGAAAGGGAAAATTCAAGGAAATATCACAGTAGGTAAAGTGGAGTGAATAGGTAAGGAAAATTCAGAGAGTGAGTCAGTAAAATTGTGAGCTAGGAAAGTATAAAAAGGAAGGATAAAATGGATTTGAGAGATGGTAAGAAAGTTGGTGTAGATAGAAGAGAGATGGGTGATTATGAAGAAAGTGGTGTAACTGAGCAAGGACAGAGTAGTAGTGGGAGTGGACAAGTGCAGAGAGAAAGTAAAAGCATGGAAGATCAGATACAAATGCTGATGCAATTTATTACAGGAAATATGGAGAGAATGGAAGGTAATATGAGAGAAAATGTAGAAAGTGTCAAGGAAAATATTAAAGAAAATATGATTGAAATGGAAATAAAATTACAAAATAAATTAGAGGAAAATAAACAAGAAATGACTAAAATGTATAGGGAATTTGAAAAATGAATAGAACAGAAAAATGAAGAATTTTACAGCAATACCAAACAAGACATAGTAGATATAAATAATTCAATAGATCACAATAGTAAGCAAATACAAGAAGTTAGGAAAAAAATTGAATCAAATAATCAGGAAATTATTGGAAAAATAAGAAAGGTAAATGAAAAAGTAGAAAAGAATAAAAAAGAGTCAAATGAAATCATGAATGAGAAAAGTGATGAAAATGAAACTAAATTCAAAAACTTAGAACAGAAAATAAAAGACAGAAAAATTAAAATTAGAAACAGGTATAGAAACTAGGATTATCAATACATGTCAGAGTTTTCAAATGAATAATAAATTTGAGGGGAATATTAAGAAATTACATCCTACCACTTTTATAAAAATAATGAGAAACAAAACTAAAAATATAACAAATATAGATGAACTAAAGGACACAATAAGACAACATTTGAATAATCAACCTTGTATTTGGTTTAACAGCAAAGAAAGAAATATAAATAGTTTCCAAGATTTTGAAAATCTATTTCTCAGACAATATTGGGGGGATAATGAACAAATGTTAGTAAGAGATCAACTTCAATTTGGAAAATTTGATGAAAGTGGAAATATGAATTATAACAATTATGCCATTCAATTATTTGCCATAGCACAACACCTAGATCCTATAATGAGAGAGGAAGAGATTGTAGGGAATATTAGTCGTCATTTTAAGCAGGAAATCTTTGAAATCATAAATATGCACGAAATCAAAAATATGGACAGACTTAGTCAGTATTTACTTAGACTTGAAAGAACTTTATAATACAGAAATGGGGAACAGAGATATCAGACGAGACAAAATCTAAATAATAACAATTACAATAGACAGATACAATACAACAACCAATATAACAACAGGAATTATATGGACAATAATAATAATAATCAATTTAGAGACAATCAGTATAGAAGTAGACCAAATCAAAATTATTATGACAATAATAATAGACAAACATATAATAATAATAGGGAAAATTATAACAACCAATACTATAGAAACCAGGACCATGTAAGGAGAAATTATAGAGGCCAATACAACAATAATAATGATAATTATCAAAATAGAAATTACTACCAGAATAGGACAGACAATTTTAGACAAAATAATGAACAACCAAGACAATTTAATAGGGAAACAAGGAGGAATTCAAATCCTGAAAACAATTATAATAGGGAACAGACAAGACAAGTACATTTTAATAGAAGAGGAACAAGCCTAGATAGGAACAATGAACAACAAAATGTAGACAATACCAATCAAAATGACAATCCACAACCTTCAACATCCACAGATAGACAGAATTTTCAGTAAAACCATATGGAAAGCTGGACTTACCAAAATATGAACACCCCATAGAATTCATTAAGTTAGATACAGTACAGGAAGAACATTTAACAGAGTTAATAATAATAAATGGAAAAATAGAAAAATCAGTTAATATGCTTATTGATACTGGTTCAGAAGCATCATTGTTAAAAGAAACAGCAATACAAAACAAAGAACTTCAAAATAAAATTGTGAAAATGCCTAAAACAACATTAATAGGAGTTAATGGTAGAAAAATAACAGAAACAAATCAGTTTGCCAATATTAAAGTGGAAATGCAAAACAAAAATATAGAATTACAGTTACTAGTGATAAAGGAAATGGAATTTGATGTGATAATAGGGACGGATCAATTACAAAGAATGAAGGCTAAGATTAATTATGAAAGGAAGGGTATAGAAATGGAAGGTCAATGGTTTAATTTTATAGAAAATGAAAAACAAGAATACTTTGATAAAAATATTTTGTGTATGAGAGAGACGAATGAATGTTATAATGATGATAATAATAATAATGAAGAAAATGAATATAAGGGTAGATATAAATGTAATGATAAAAATGAAGAATATATTAATGAAATATTAAATAAATATAAAAGATTAGTTATGAATGAATCGAGAGTAGCGAAAGAATATATGTACAAAATAGAAGTCAAAGAAGCAGATAAATTTAAATCAAAGAACTATCCTATTCCATACAAGTATAGAGAAAAAGTAAACGAAGAAATTGAGAGAATGTTAGAATTTGGTATCATAGAGAGATCCACTAGTAATTACATAAATCCAATAGTTGTTGTTGTTAAGAAAAATGGTGAACTGAGACTATGTTTAGATGCTAGGGAATTAAATAAAATCACAACTCCACAGTATGAATCTCCGTTAAACATAGAAACTATATTTGGCAAAATCACAAATGCTAAATGTTTTTCCAAGATTGATTTAAAGCACAGTTTTTGGCTTATACCTTTGCACGAGAATTCTAGAAATTACACAGCTTTTTGTATAGAAGGAGTAGTGTATAGAATTTGTGTAGTTCCATATGGTCTACAATCAGCATGTCCAGCATTAGAAAGGGCTTTGCATAAAATACTAGACAAATACGAAGACTTTGCACTACACTACATTGATGACATTTTAATATATTCGAAAGACGAACAAAATCACAAAGAACATTTAAATAAAGTTTTAGAAATACTAGATGAGGCAGAACTGAAAATAAACTTGAACAAATGTGAATTTTTCCAACAAGAAGTGACATATTTAGGATACAAATTGAATCAAAACGGACTTGAAATGGACCCAGAACGAATAAGGACAATACATGAATACACTAGACCTCACAATTTAAAAACACTTATAGGATTTTTAGGGATACTGAATTATTTTAAGAGACTTATACCAGACTTGACTAGTAAAGAATTACCACTGATACAATTACTCAAAAAGAATGTAAAATGGAAATGGGGACAGGTACAAGAACAGGCATTTACAGAATTAAAAGACAATTATAGTAAAAATCTGAAAATTTATCATCCAGACTACGACAAACCATTTATACTTCGTGTGGATGCATCTATGTTGAGATTTGCGGGTATTTTAGTACAGTACCAGGGGGAAAACGAAGTACCTATATCATTTGTGTCACGTATTACGAAGAAATATGAAAAAAATTATAGCGTTACAGAGTTAGAGTTAGCTTGTCTTATATTTTATCACCAAACTACGTTTCTATTTACTCGGAGCAAAATTTTTCATCGAAACCGACAATGAAGCTCTGATGTCTATAGTAAATTATAAATATGCTAGTAACAGAGTACATAGATGGGCACTTTTACTACAGGAATATCACTTCGAAATTAAACATATACCAGGAAGACAAAATTTAGTACCTGACACACTTACGAGAATGGAAACAGAAAAGAGACAGGAAACAAGACAAATTAAAATAGGGGTAAATATTTTCAAAAATACTACAGGACTGTTTTCTTTACAAACGATAGTGGAAGACCAACAACAACTGACTGACAAAGAAAAGAAGGGGACAATACAAAGACAAGCAGTTATAATTAAAGTAATAAATGGGACAGAACTATACTTGATTACAAAAGAACTGACAAGAACACTGATTGACAACTTACATACAAAATACTTACATACAAAATACTTACATACAGGTATAAGAAAAACGTGGATGATATTTAGGGAGACATATTACAATACAAAGGACATCGAAATTACGAAAGATTTAATAAATAAATGTACTTTATGTCAATTGGCCAAACATAAGAATAGAATGAATAAAAATGAACCAAAAAGTATTATATCAAATAGACCTTTACATATAGTATCGATAGATTTTGTTAGCAACCTAATAACTACAGAAAACAAATACAAAAATATTTTTGTAATAACAGATTATTTTTCTAAATACATAACTTTATATCCGACCAGAAAGACCAACTTCAAAATAGTTAAAAACTTATTAAAACAATTTATCAATCAAAAGCGAAAACCAGAAATAATGATATTAGACAATTTAACAACGATAAAATGAGAAACTTTGCTGAACAGATAGGAATACAACTGAATTTTACTAGTATTCGACATCATCCTGCATCAAACACAACCGAACGATATATTGAAGAAATTTTAAAATATTTGAGAATAATTTCTCATGAAAATCATAGAAAGTGGGATGAACGATTACCTTCAGTGGAAAAATATTTAAATTATGTACCTAACACGGTAACAGGAGAATGTCCAACATACATAATGACAGGGAGAATATATATATATATATATATATATATATATATATATATATATATATATATATATATATATATATATATATATATATATATATATATATATATATATATATATATGCTCAAAAAAGCATGGTGACTTAGAAGTTAATTTTTTTAAATGGGACACCCTGTATTTCATTGCATTATTACATTCTACGTTGAATTCTGAACAAGTTTGATAAATGGTTTTCTATCAAAAAAGTTAATAGTTTTGGACTTATGAACACTTGTAAATAATTATTTCGACTACTTTTGCGCCAGTTCAATGAGAAAATCATAACAAATGGATCACAATGTATTCCACTTTCCTATCCTAACTTTTTGAAAGCTATCCAATGTTGCAAACTGCTGATGGCACCATGTGTAACTTACCTCGTCTTACCATTTTACAATTGTTAGAGTTGTTGAATCTCACGAAAAACTAGTACAAATGAAGTTGAAACATTTTATTAACAAATAAGGTAGTCCATAAATACAGATCAAGAATCATTAAAAACTGAAGAGATATTTTAATTTATAACTAAAAACGGTGAGTTTTTATCTATTTCAAAAGATGTTCGACATGTCCACCATGCATTTCTTGACACATAAATAGTCGGGTTGTAAACTCTTCCCTAACATTAATCAAGGTTTGAGGTGTTATTTCTGAACACACTTCAATAATTCGACGGCGCAGTTCATCTAACGACCCACAAACTGTCTTAAAAACTACGGATTTCACATAGCCCCAGAGAAAGAAATCAAGCGGTGAGAGGTCCGGTGAGCGAGCTGGCCACTCTGTTGTACCTCGACGTCCAATCCACCTACCTGGATACCTTTCATCTAAGTAATTTCTCACCTCCCAAAAATAGTGTGGTGGCGCTCCATCTTGCTGAAATGTTACATCCAAGTAAAATTCATGTGGGTTTTGCGCAACGATCTCATCGATACTGGGACTTATTGTGTCTTGCAGCATTTGGAGGTATCTGGGACCATTTAAATTTTCTTCCAAGAATATGAGACCTACGATGTGGTTACCTAAAATACCAGCCCAAACATTAATTTTCTGGGGAAATTGAGTATGCCCCTCGCGGAATTCATGGGGATTCTCATCACTCCAATATCTACAATTCTGGGTATTCACATTTCCATTTAGGTAAAAAGTGCTTTCATCACTAAAGCAGATGTGTTGCAAATAAAGTCGATTTGCAACAATTCTTTCTGCCATGGTCTCGCAAAATTCAAGTCGCCGGTCTGGATCATCTTCAACCAATTGGTGCAAAATTTTTATTTTGTAAGGATGGAATTTATTTTGTTTTAAAACCCTCTTTACTGATGTTTTAGAAACATCACATGTCTCAGCTACTTGCTTAGTTGATTGTTGTGGGTTATTTACCATTTCGGCTAGTACTTGAATTTCAACATCTTCCGTAATTATTTTCGGCCTCCCAGATCTCGGAGCATCTTTCACGGTGCCAGTTTGGTTAAATTTTGCCACCAATATCTGCAGATATTTTCGACACATCGGACGTTCTGGAAACCGTTCATTGAAAATGCGAATAGCAGCGTGGTAATTTCGGTTAGCTTCACCAAATATGATAACGGCTTCAACTTTGTCTGCTACTGAACGAGCCATATCAATCAACAAGAGAAATTGAAAACCGTTTGAAACAAAGTTTTGAAAACCTACAAAATGTCAATGACATTTGGCAAAAATAGATAAGAGTTTTTTTTCGTTGTCATGGATAAAATAAACGCGCCTAGCGTGCATAGCCTACCTCATTAATTTATTCGTGAACTGGTGCAAAAGTAGTCGAAATAATTATTTACAAGTGTTCATAAGTCCAAAACTATTAACTTTTTTGATAGAAAACCATCTATCAAACTTGTTCAGAATTCAACGTAGAATGTAATAATGCAATGAAATACAGGGTATCCCATTTAAAAAAATTAACTTCTAAATCACCGTGCTTTTTTGAGACACTCTGTATGAATGAAACTTAAACCATTAAAGAGATCGAATGAAACCCTACAACTTATCTATTTAACATTTTTTTGTAATATGTAGAATAAAGAAGTTACAGGGGGGGCGACGGACTTTTGGTCCTCACTATATATATTTAGTAAAATAAAAAATTTTGTTAATTTTCTGGCCTTTCTGCCAAAGTGGTGAGGCATTCCATCAAGGTGTTTGCTGGATACTTGAATCTTGGGTTCACTGTCGGGGCTCTTCGAATGGATTGGGTTTGGATAATTTGAATATTGTTTTGATTGTTGGCAAACTTCTGGGATAATTTTTTCAGTCTCTCGACGATTGGTTGTGCATTAGTGCGTTGGTAAAGGAGATGATTTGGAGGATAATGAATGGGGTTTTGTGGGTGTCGTATTTTGGTGATTGTTCTCAGACTGGATCTTTCCGCAACTTCCAAGTTCTTCAAAGGTGGATTTCTGACGTTGAGGTATATGGGGTGAGCATATTCAAGGATTGGGCGGCATATGGTTTTATAAATGTGTGCAGCTGTTTTACTGCTGATTCCTCTGTTCTTATAGGTACACCAAACGAAAAGTAAATACAACATTTTGCGGGGAATTCGTCAAAAATCAGAAAAAAAATCTATTTTAAATATTTCAACACAAAAAACCAGGGTTGGCCGATATATATCAAGTGATATATATCATAATATATATCTGATATTTATTGATTGATATATATCATGATATATCATTTAATACGTGACAACAGTGCCTTTCGTGGTTACAACTTACCGGGGAATCCCCGGTCTTTGTTTATTGCTTTTTAGGTACATCACGCACACATGAAATTAAATCGGTATTAGTAAGTATTCAAATTAGTCGTTTGTTCGCTCACTCTCGTTCTTAAGAACCTATTTGTTTTACGAAAAGAAATATACCAAAAAACAAGCATGCCGTGTGGGTTAATTTTGAGTGAAAAATCAAAAAAGGTAATTCCTGGAAATGAGCTATTGCATTAGAACGCATGCAACGTGATAAAACTTCAATTGGAGTTGCAGTGGAAGTATGGCATCAACTGGAAAAAAGATTTGAAAGTAAAAGATCAACCAATTACGATAAAAAAGGCGTTTGGCAAAAGAAAAGATATGGCATTAGGATCTTATCAGTATTTGGCGAATATGCTCGATCACAGATTCTTAGGACAAAATTCAACACAGTTCCAAAAGGATTTCGATGTTCTAAATTCAACAAACCCAGAATTTGTTCCGCTTGTTGTGGCTCTTACTACAAAGTCTTGTCCATTTCCAAAGTATTTATTTTCCGCACAATTCCAAACAACAAATCCAATGAATTGGTGGAAATCGGTTACAATTCTTGACTCCGAATGACCAAAAAAAGAACTCTCCTTACAACTATGTGAGCAATTACTCAGTGCGGTAGCGGCAACAGCTGGTTTAGAAAGAATTTTTTCGAACTCTGGAATAGTTCAATTTAAATTAGGAAATCGTCTAGGCAACAAAAAAGCCAGTAAGCTAGTATTTATTTTGCGTCAAATGATGAACTAGTTGCCTCAAGTGAAGATGATAATGATGATTATATTCGAAGTTTTTTATAACACATATTTCAGAAAAAATATAATTTTTGCCACGTTTTTTGTTATTTTAGACTAGGAATAAAATCAAAATTTCTGATATATATACGATATATATCGGATATATATATATATACGATATATATCGGATATATATCCGATATTATGATATTTTGATATTTATATAAATATCATGATATTTGCCAACCCTGCTAAAAACGCTGTGATTGACATTGGTACTGAATTTTATGGGATCAACTTAACCACTTTCTCTGAGTCTGCTATTTCTTCCCGTCGCAAAAATTCGCTCAAACCCCTTTTTTCTTTTGAAACTGTTCAATTCCAAATGAACCATGATCTTTCTTTAAAATGTGAGAAAGGATGATATAACCGAGAAGCGTTATTTTTTCTTGATTAATCAATGATGTCACCACTCCCAAATTTCTGTGAGATTCAATAAATTTCCAAATCTTTTGCGGTAGGATTTAAAAACGAAAAATATTTTTTGATGGCAAGCATATTCACATAAAGAAGCCGAATAATGCGGGCTTTCTGTACTGCAATCAAAAACACTTTTATTCGACCGTTTTGTTGAGTGGTGATTTTCACTCAATCCGTTGCAACTAGAACAAAAATCCGGATAGAATTTTTCAATTCTTCGAAAAAGTATGGGTCTTCAACTACATGAGAATTAATATGATTACTTGTCCAAAAGTATATAGTTTTCCATTTTTGTCGGATACCTGCCTAAATTACGGAGAGAATAAGGGGTTTTTCATTGATCAATTCTGTCTCTCTCCTGAAGCCATCAGACTTCGTCTGATATTTTCAATAAAACTCTACCCCTAGTTGCTTTGGAGTTCTTTCTGAAGTTTTCTAGAGGTGGCGCTGCGACTGTCTTCTTACGAGACACCGCATCCACCTCAGAGAATTTCAAGTACCAGTGAATTGCGTTGCATGACCAAGGACGTTGACGACTGTTAAAGTTGTCGGACCTACCTTGCACTGAAGAGGGCAATACCTCGAAACTAGTCTGTAAGTGGTCGAGTCCTTAATCATGTCAGGCAGAATTCCGCTATTTGATGAAGAAAGCATTTGCGGCTGTCTCCCGGATTCTAGGGAGAATGTTGCACAGATATCTGTCAGATTTAATTCAACGTCCATCGTGGTATTAGCCAGGGAAGTAGTTGTTTTTTTTGTCAGATATCTGACTAAATTACGGGGAGAATAAGGGGTTTTTCACTGGTCAATGTAGTTGGTGCTGTACTTTTATATAACATGGTCAGGCAGAAAGATAAAATAGAGTTCACCCATAAAGAACTTGATCAACTTCAAGGTTTAAGTCAAAAACTTAAAAAAAAGATATTTTTTCATTATTTTAGAAATGCAGAACAAGTTCGCTATTCAAAAATTTTAATATTCATAATAATTTCTCTTATAAACACTCACATGAATGTACCGAAAGTTATGGCTTTTTTGCTTAGGAGACGGCTATTGTCTTGGTATTCTGGGGCAAAACACTGATTTTTTTTGGAACATTTGCTTTATTGGCAGTAAAAATCTAGAAATATATACAACACCAACACAGTAGTGTTCACTCATCACCAGAATTAGTATCTGGATAACCCATATTACATGTGAACTCTCATCAAACCCAATATTCAAAAAAGAAAAAAAAAATCTCTGCCCTGTCCTGTCCTATAATCGAATCATGGACCTGGAATGCTTGTGAATCTATCCAACCATGAACATACTAGGCTAGGAACATACTAGGCTATTTGATACCTACACACTTTACGAACTTTCTTCGATTTATTGCATTTTCTCTTCCTGGAGTATGTGTTACAAGTAATGCTGTTTTGTTTTTTCCTCGTGGTTGGCGCTGTGACTGACTTATTGTAAGTCACGGCTTCATTCGTAGGGGAATACTATGAGGCTTTTGAATGTTACCGTTGATTGCGTGGAACGAGACGACTCTATTGTTCTCTGACCTATCATTGCACTGATGAGAGGAAAAAACCTCGAAACATGCATGTATACAGGTGATCATTTCCAACAAAATGAAGAATAATATTCAATGGTCTATTACCATCAGCACTTGCAATACTGTCCTCCTTGAGGAACATTACACAAATGGATGACAGATATAATTCATTGTTCGCATGGAGAAGTGTTTTCTGTCAGATATTTGCCTCATTTTTCTACTTTGTGTTTAGATCTACACTTTTTCACGATTCTTTTATACATTTTTTTAGTCGTTCTCGGAGATTGAAGTGAGTGGTATTATGGGGCAGGTTGTTGAAGGAGTAAAGTATCTTCATTCTTACAACATCCTGCATCGAGATCTGTCATTATCTAATTTACTGCTCACAAGAGACATGCAAGTGGTAAGTAAATTTGGTTATCCTCTATTTGTTCTCTATTCTTTTTTTTTTTCAGAAAATTTCTGATTTTGGTTTAGCCACCCAGCTTGCAAGGCCTGATGAAAAACACATGACAATGTGCGGGACACCTAACTTTATCTCACCGGAAGTTGCCTCTAGGGGTTCACATGGCCTTGAGGCTGATGTTTGGGGAATTGGCTGCCTTTTGTATACTCTTTTAGTTGGATCCCCACCTTTTGATACTCCTGGTGTGAAAAGTACATTAACTAAGGTTGTTATGTCAAATTATATTTTACCCAGTTACTTATCACCAGACGCTAAGGATCTCATCGATTCTTTGCTACAGAAAAATCCCAGGGATAGGATCAAATTGGATCAAATTCTGGAACACCCTTTTATCAAAAGAGGAAGAGTAAGTAATCATGAGAATCAGAAATACATGTTTCTTGTTTTCATACTACTTATATTAGTGGTATAGGTTAAAGCAGAAGACTGTAACATTAATCCATTTTTCATTATTAGTTTAATGATCAGTCAAACTCTTGCATCATGATATATTAATAGACTTCATCTAAAGGCTTCAAATTATTTTTCTTCATTTTAGGCCTTAACTTCCCACCACACCCATGACAGCGGCATCCACACAATGTCGAGTAAAAGAGACAGCGCATTTGGTGATAGTACCTCCCTCCCTTATTCCCATAATATTTATTCTGACTCTCATCTGAGAAAAACGAACAGTGACTGTCTACCCTTACAAAATCATTATGGAAATACTCCTGTCTGTTCTGGTATGGAACACTTGAGGATACATAGTTATGAAGCTGTGCCTTATCCGAATCCAGCGATTGTTTCAAGACAGTCAGACCAGGCTTCAGTATTTTCAAATTGTGAATTCAACTGTGACGGGTCAAGAAGACCCAGTTGTCATGAATTGTCCACTGGATTGAGCCAGTGTAGCCAGAAATGTAATGCCCCAGCAGATCCAGGAGGAGGTGAGTAATTGACCAATCAGTTTTTTGTAGCTTTTGTATAAAGATATATTTGAAATGAAGTTGTTCACTAATTGAAGGTGCTTTTTGCAAGAATGCTGATAATAATACTCCTTCATAAACACTCATTATAGCCTTTGCGGGTAGAGGACGGCTATTATTATTATTTGCTGTGGCGCTCCGGGGCGACTTACTGATGTTTTTGGTGGTGTATTAACTTTTAAGCTCTAGAAAAACCCGGAAAACCTACAGCTCCTCCCCGGGTGGTCAGTGCGCACTCAAAGCTAGCAACAGACGTCGGGATTGACATCTAGGCAACTCACATCACACTTGATTTACAACAAGGCATGTGGCCACCTAAAGAGACCCATGTACTTGAGAAAAACGATTCTCGCCTAACGAAGCCTCGAACGTCTGTCTGATGCGAGCGAGGTTCCACTGCTAGATACTGTAGTAAAACTGCACTAACTAATTTTCCTAATTTATTTAAAACACTATTTACAACAATTAATCACTAAAACATTTGCTTCAATAACTATTTCAATTCATTTCTACTGTGGCTATCTATCAGCGAACTCTGGAACTGTAACTAACTCTCCATTCTGACTGTCCTCCAGCGGTTATATAGTCGCAAGCAGGTTCCATCCACGGCTCTCTCAATTATTCTGAAGTATAGAACATTTCATCTAGATGGCTCTTCGAACAGTATCGAACTGATCGATTTTATTCCAGCTTGTTCTCGGCGGTAGGCCAGCAGATATGCTGTTGTAGTTGAACGAGGGTGCATAATTAATTAGATCAGGGCCGGTCTCGGGGCCGGTCTCGAAATCGTTACATTGCCCCCTTCTTAAAGACGTTTCGCCCCGAAACGTCATTCTTGGAGTGTGAAGATATCTGCAAGATTCTCCATATCTGCACCTGGACGTTCGATGGAAGTAGCACTCCACAGTCTTCAAGTTGGGTCGAGGAAGATGGTTGCAGCACACCAGAATGTTGATGCCGCTGGATCTGAATATTGTCTCCAACATGCTTCTTACAACTCTCCAGTCCAGCCCATCAAGCCCACAGGCCAATTTTGGGATTGCCAGGTCTACAATATTCTGGTCCAGCATCGTGTCTTTCAATCTCGTAAGGCTCTTCCAATCATCTTCATAAGACGGCTTATCTCGAGAACGCTCCTTGTTAACCAGATAGTAGATGTTTCTCTGGCCTTTCCTCAGCTGTAACACCCCTCCAACTTCCGGGTTCTGTTCTCTCAGTTCCTGGATTCGACCGAACTTCTTGAAGAAAACTACTGCAATGCCTCTGGACATATGGAGATCTTCTGCCACACAGTGAGCTAACGCGTAATCAGCAGGCACCTTGAAAAGATCTCGTGACTCCTCTCGGGTTACCCCATATTGAACTTTCTGTCCGTTCGAGTACAGAGACATGAACCTCTGAAACGTCATTTCGTCCTCCGGTGATCTGACTGTGCGGACTTGATCGTGGTTTCCGGCGTAAGGGGACAGCCTATTGAAGTGGACTACCCTAGGTTTTCCTCGTGGTGGCTTATATATGCGGTAGACGAGGTCTTTTATCCATTTCATGATCTTCTATGGACCTTCCCACGAGTTCCGAAGTTTCGGTGATAGTCCACGGCGACGTTTAGGGTTGTATAGCCAGACAAGGTCACCTGTCTGATATCCACCAGCATCCGCCTTGATGTCGTAGGTCTCCTTCATTCTGTCGCTGGCACTCTGTATGTTCAAACGGACCTGTTCGTGGATGTCGTCCATTTTTCGTCGTAGTTTGCTGACGTAGTCATCTCCCGCAGTGTCTTGTCCTGGTGGCGTCCCAAACTTTAGGTCACATGGAAGTCGCAGCTCTCGGCCCATAATAACACTAGCAGGGGTTTGGCCGGTTGACTCATGAACTGCGGAACAGATGAAGGTATGGACTGTGGATGTAGAGCTGTGGTCCTCGTTTTCCGAATGTTCAGCATCTGACACATCTCCTGGAACAGGTTTGACTCGAAATTCCTGCCTTGATCCGAATGCAGCTCTAACGGGACACCGTATCGACAAATCCACTCCTTCACCAAGACGTCGGCAACAGTGATGGCTTCTTGGTTGGGCAGGGCATAGGCTTCGGCCCACTTGCTGAAGTAATCCATCGCCACAAGGATGTACTTGTTCCCGTGTTCAGATTGTGGGAACATTGTACTGGCGCATCGGGGCCTTAGGTCTTGTTCGAGGCCCATTACTGGCAGCGCATACAGCACATTTTCTGCAACAGTCCTTGACGTCAACTTGACAATTGGCCCAGTAGAACCGTTGCCTAACTTTCTGGAGGGTCTTCGTCACTCCCAGATGTCCTCTGGCGACTCCATCATGGATTTCTCGGAGCACTTCCTGTCTTCTGCTCCTGGGAACTACTACCTGACGTCTTTCTTTCCCGCCATCCTCCGACTCCAACACACGCTTCAAGACTCTATTGTCTAAGGAGAAAGAGTTCCATTGGGCCCAGTAAGTTTTAACGACTAGAGAACAACTGGCTATTTCCTGCCACGACGGTCTTCGCTCACTCTTCTTCCAGCCGATGACTAAACCAAGATCTGGATCTTTCTCTTGGCCTTTCTGGATCTTGTGGTCATTCCAGTTATCATCGACCGCCGTGGTTCTGCAGAGTGTCGACTCCTTTTCCTCTGTTCGTCGGCAGTGCGAACAGTCGTCTGGACATGGTCTGCGTGATAGGGCATCCGCATTCTTATGGCTGGTCCCCGCCCGATGTTCGATCTCAAAGTCAAATTCCTGGAGCCTCTCAATCCAGCGTGCCACTTGACCCTCGGGATTCTTAAACTGTAGGAGCCATTTGAGAGCTGCATGGTCAGTTCTCAGTAGGAATCTTCGTCCATACACGTACTTGTAGAAGTGCTCAACTCCCTTGACAACAGCCAACAGTTCCCGCCTGGTGACACAGTAATTCCGCTCCGGTTTACTGAGGGTCTTGCTGAAGTAACCGATGGCCTTCTCTTGTCTTTCTTGGATCTGAGACAGGACAGCTCCAAGTCTCACATTAATGGCGTCCGTGTCCAAAATGAATTTCCCGTCTGGAAGGGGGTAGCTCAGGATTGGTGCGTTGATCAAAGCTCCTTTCAACTTCCTGAATGAATCTTGGCATTCATCTGACCACTGGAACTTAGTTTGTCTTTCCGTGAGCCTGGCCAGTGGTTTTGCGATGTTAGCAAATCCCAGCACGTATCGGCGATAGTAAGTGCACAAGCCAAGAAAACTTCGAAGCTGGTGAATGTCTTTCGGAACGGGCCATTCCTTAACAGCTTTGATCTTCTGCTCATCTACTGCCACTCCTTTCCCAGAGACAACGTGGCCGAGATAACGTACTTCTTTTTGAAACAGATGACATTTCTTAGGGCTCAGTTTCAGTCCGGAGCTTCTCAGTCGCTGAAATACCTCTTCCAAGTTTTTTACATGGTCCTCGAACGATCTGCCAACCACAATAATGTCGTCGAGATACACCAGACACGTCTTCCATGATAGTCCTTTCAAAACCGTCTCCATCAATCTTTCGAACGTGGCTGGAGCATTGCAGAGGCCGAATGGCATAACTGTAAACTGCCATAATCCGGAGCCGACGGTAAAAGCTGCCTTTTCTCGATCTTCCTGAGCCAGTTCTACCTGCCAGTATCCGCTCTTCAAATCTAAGGTCGAGAAAATCGTAGATCCAGCCAGCGTGTCTAGCGTGTCGTCTATCCTTGGGAAAGGGTAGGTGTAATTTTCGTCACATTGTTTAGTTGACGGTAGTCTACGCAAATCCATGTTGATCCATCGTTCTTCTTCACCAACACGACTGGAGAGGACCAGGGACTGTCGGATGGCTGGATGACTCCGTCTTTCTCCATGTCGCAGACTATTTTGTCAGCTTCCTCCTTTTTAGCGAGAGGAAGTCTTCTGGCTGATTGCCTGATTGGTCGGGCATTTCCAGTATCTATCTTGTGCTGAACCACCTTTGTTCTACCGCCTTTGCCTACTCCGGTATCGAAGATTTCCTGATACTTCCTGACTAGTTCCCTCAGTTTGGTCTTTTGTGCTGGCCCCATGTCCTTGGACGAAATAGCAACCAACTTCTCCAATTCTGCTGGCATGTTACTGGCTTGGCTAACAGTGCCGCGTACACTCCTGATCACAGAGGAAATTGACGAGCAGTGCCCCAAAATTGTTCCCTTCTTCAAGGTCACCGGGTAATAATTGACATTCATTACCCTTACTGGCACAAATTTATCAGCACGCAACAAGGTTTTTCCTAGTGCAATTCCTCGTCCAATTTTCTCATCATGTAGCTTGGGCTCGAACATCACCACGTTTCCACTGCTCGCACCTCCATCCAGGCGAGCCTCCAAAATGGTTTCAGCCCTCTCCGGTACGTTTACGTCTTCAGCCAGCAGAACTCGAACCATTTCTTCATTTCTCCCATGAAGTACCAGCTCTTCTCCGTTCACACGAAGGATGCCGTCTTTAAAATTCAGCTCGAATCCTCTAGAATTCATGATGGCCATTCCAATTAGTACCTCGTCCTCGATATCCGCTAATTATTTCTAACGATCGGCCGAAGGACTTTTTAAAAAACTTTATTTGTATAAAGGTGACAAAAGACGGATAATGAATGATGAACAATTACATTTAAGGTATATAAATACCATCGGTTCAAAGTGACGTTGTGCTGAGTCGGCGGACTGGCTTCGGGGAACGGCATGGGAATATCTTAATATAACTCCTCCCTCCTTAAATTTCGGCTTCGGGCTGGAACAGGGCTGAAGGCGAACTTTTGCTGCCCTTTTCTACGAGTTTAATTTCAATTTTGGAATTGGGTCTGTTTTTCGTGTAGTACATTTTTCGGATGCTGAAATATACTACAACAATAACAGCAATGCATATTATCAACCATAAGGTCCAGTTATTTGATTGGAAATTATCGATATCATTTATCGATAATTGATTGGTTGCGTCGATGTGTTTTTGGAGCTGGTGGATATCTTCTAATGGGATATTCTCGATTTGTAGTTGTTTCCTTGGCAGTGTTTCCATTTCCAAAACTTCATTGTTGATTTTTGGCAAGATGAGTGGCCTTCCACGGTTTGTTGTTTGGTGATTCTCGAATTTGTAATGTTTGTATTCGAGACTACAGTTTATTGGTATTCGTAAGAGGGTGCTGTGTTTGACTGTGAAAAATTGTTCCTCCGGGCAACTGGATTTCATTTTGGTATCCCCTGATGTGATTGTTATGAGGTATTCCTCATTGATTTTGTTGAATATTTGTGTGGGTGGTTTTATCGGCACTTGAGGGCATCTAACATCTTTGTCCTGGATAAGGGCTGCCACGCAGTCTTCTTCTAGATGGAATCTCAATTGTTCTTGACTGCAAATGTATACGTCTAGCACTTCCATACAGGGTTGATCCATGTATTGGTATATTTCTTCTTCGAGAGCCAAGTAAGGTTTTTTGGGAATGATTATGGTGTTTTTTTTCAGTTGGTATTGGAAATAAATGGAAATATTGAAAGGTTTTAGGAAAAATTATGGGAAATTCTATGGCAAAAATTATTTTTGATTCCGAAAAATAACAATTTGTCTGAATTATGGAATACCATGCATGTATATCTAATTGTAAGATTTCTTTGGAATCATAGTGATTGTGCAATTCGATGAGGATATCTTTCAAATTTTGAATACTCAAAATATCAGGATGAACTGTGTGTAATTTAGCGAAAGTTATTGCATTTTCCATGTTATCTAAAAATGTGATAATAACATTTGCACTCAAAAATATTTGATCCAACATACTCGATTACACAGTGTATTTATAGAGTTGATCTGTTACATTAATAAGATTTGGTTTATAGTTCTCGATATACTTGGACATTTCCTTTTGATTTCTGATAATTGATTCAATATGTTTTGAAAATTTATCGATTATTTGTTTGGATATTGAAATTTGGGAATTAACTTTTTTCACAATTTGCTGTTGATTTTTTTTCAGAATTTCAATTGCTTTATTATATTGTTCTCCATCTGAAGAATCTAAGGTACCAAAAAGCCATTTCTGGACTGTTCCTCCAATATTTATTAAACCTCGTTTTTGTCTAATTTTTGGGTGGTTTCGGATGTTGTCAAATTTATGTAAAATTTCTGAAATCAGTTGTTTCAAATGCTCATATTTATTTGCTAAACTTCTGAAATAAACAGTTTTGTTGTTTGGTGTATCTCTTAATTTATGGAAATGTTTTTTTAAGCTATGGATTTCAAACTCGAGTGTAACTAAATCAATGTCATTCAAGAAAATGTGTTCATTGGTTACAATTTTTGCAGTTCCAAATTTGAATGGGAGGATTCCTGGGGAGGGGTTTATTGATTAAATTTCAATTTCTGGATTGGCCTGGGTTAATGCCATTATTACCATTAGGAGGTTCAGGATTTTCAGTTTCCTCATTTTGAGCCTGTAACAAAGGAGGCTTTCTTAATTCTTTAATATGGATTGTTTCGACCTTGTTTTTATTATTTTTTATTTGTACCTTATTATGTTCTAGCATTTTCACTATAGTATATGGGCCTAAAATCTTATTGTTCTTTTTATTTCTGTTTTTGGGGTTTTTCTTGAAAACTTTTTGATTTATTTTAAATTCATCATTTACGTTACCTTCTTTGTTCGTTTTCTCTAATACTTTCTGTTTTCGAGCTTCTAAATTTTTTTTGATTTTTTCATAAACAGGGGTAAGTTTTTGTTTGTGTTCTTGAACATACGCCGTAAATACTTCTTTCGGTGTGAAAATTTTGTCCGGGTTTCTTGAGTTGGTGTGACCAAATACTAATTCGAATGGGGTGAAATCGGTTGAACTGTGAATAGAACTGTTGTAAGCTAATATGGCATAATCCATTAGATCTGTTTCGTTGGGGTAAGTTTCTTTCAATATTCGTAGATGTTCAATCAGGGTAGAGTGAAGTCTTTCTACAGGACTATTAGACTCGTGGTGTCAGGGAGTGGTAAAATTTACATTAATTTTGTGTAATTTTAAGAGTTCATTGTTGAACTCACTACCGTTATCGGCAGTTATATTTTGGGGGGTACCAAAGGAAGCAAAATATTTCACTAAAGCATCGCAAATGTTAATGGCTGATTTCCCGGCAATTGGTATTGCTTGTGCAAATTTTGAGAAAGAATCGATAATATTCAAGTATATTTTTGAATCAAAGAAAAAGACGTCTATGTGAGTCAACTGAAAAGGTTTGGATGGGGTTTCAGTCAAAACTAATGGGACATATGGATTCTTTCGAGAATATTTAGCTCTGTTACAAGTGTCACAGGCATTTATATAATTTGTAATTGATTTTTTCATATTAATCCAATAATAATTTCGTTTAATGTATTGCAGGGTTTCTTCAATGCCACGATGGTTTGTTTTTCCTTCGTGATGATTTTTCATCATCAGGATCTGTTCTTCTAAGTCTTTAATTGTATTAACTCGTTTTGTACATCTCAATAATTTCAAAGTTTGTTTACTGAAATTTTCTGAATAAACATTCGTGAAATTATTGATTAACTATGTATTTTCAAAGTGAATAAAGTAGTTAATATTCGGTTTCAGGTAATCTTTCATGAAATCAAAAATAAGAGGTTCATTTTCCTCTAAGGGTACTTTATTATAGAGAGTTATTATACCATACTTTTTTGGATTCCATATGTCTATTGTTCAATTGAGACTTTAATTTGTTTGTTTTTGAAAACGTGAATTTGATATATTTTGTTATTAATAATATCGTCTCGAATCGGAATTCCGTCATTTATTATTTCTTTTGATGAAGAATGGGGTGTTTCGTCAGAATGAGGAGAGTTGATTCGATCGATTGGGGTTTTTTGGTGATTAGGGGAAAGTACGTTGACTTTGGATTTTTCAACGTTATTTCCACTTGTGCTTGGCATTTGTTGGTCGACTGGGTTTTCTGCAAGGCCCCTCAGAAATTCCAACGTTGCTTCATTAACATTACCTGGGTTGTTAATTATCGAATCAGTTTCGTGCATATTGAGTTGTATGCGAGAGAGTGCATCTGCATTGGAATTCAATTGTTCCTTTTTATAAATGATTTTGTAATCATATTTCTCCAGTTTCATACGCCAGCGAAATAGTTTAGAATTAGGTTCTCGGATGTTAAAAAGCCAAGTGAGTGGGCGTTGGTCACATACAATTGTGAAGGGCCGTCCAAAAAGATATGGCCTGAACTGTTTGCAAGCCCAAACAATCGAAAGACGTTTCCTTTCGATAGTACTGTATCTCTGTTCGGTTTCATTCAGAGTGCGTGAGGCATAGGCGATAGGTTTGTCTTGACGTATTGTACCTTGGGATAGGACGGCACCAAGGGCCACATTTGAAGCGTCCGTGGATAGTATGAATTCTTTCTGGAAGTCGGGTTATTGGAGTATGGGGTCATTGCACAAAATTTTCTTACAAGTTTCGAAACTTTGGATAAAATTTTGATCATGAACTATTTTTGCATTCCGTTTCAAACAGGATGTCATGGGTTTAGTAATTTTGGCAAAATCCTTAATGAATTTTCGATAATATCCCATCAAACCTAAAAACGATTTGATTTCTCTTTGGGTTCTTGGGATAGGAAACTTTTGAATTGCTGATATCTTATCTGGATTAGGTTTCACTCCATCAGGGGTGATGACATGGCCAAGATAAGCAACTGATATTTGGAAAAATTCGGATTTATCCAATTGAATTTTGAAATTTGAGTTCCGTAATAGGTCAAATACGTGTTTAATTCTAGAAATATGTTCCTGCAATGAACTACTGAATATTATTATGTCATCCAGGTACACTAAACAAGTTTCGTTTAGACCCCTAAGTACATTGTCCATGACCCTTTGGAAGGTGGAGGGAGCATTTTTGAGACCAAATGGCATGCGTTTGAATTCATAGTGTCCATTCTGTGTCGAGAAAGCTGTCTTTGGAATGTCGTTTTGGCCCATCTCAATTTGGTGATAACCTGAAGCCAAATCGAGAGTTGTGAAATAATTTGCTCTTCCAAGTTTGTCTAAAATGTCCGTAATATTCGGAAGTGGGTATTTGTCGTCTATAGTCTTGTCGTTCAATTTGCGGTAGTCGATAACTATCCGCCATTTTTGTTTACCTGTTTGATCTAATTTTTTGGGGACCACCCATATTGGGCTACTCCAAGGTGAAGTAGACGGTTGGATTATCCCTTGGTTCAACATTTTATTTATTTGGGAAAATACCTCATTTTTGTAAATTTCGGGAAAACGGTAAGACTTTGTGAAAACTGGGGTTTCATCTTTCAATTTTATTTTATGTGATATTTCATTAGAGAAACTCAGAGGGATGTTTTCGCAGTGGAAAATGTCTCTGTACTCATAACATAACTTTCTAATGGCATCCTTTTCTTCTTTATTACAATGTTCCAATCTAAGATTTTTGAGGTTACTTTTCAAAAGGGTTTCTTGTTTTTCATTTAATTTTTCATTCGAATTGATATTTCCAATGAAAATTATTTCGTTTGGATTCAAAAGTTCAATCTCAAAAGGTTCCGTTATATTAATTTTGACAGGTTTTGTATTGGCATTTATTATAGTTGTGAAAGCAAAATAGTTCTCTATGTTTACAATTGCTTGAGGAGATTCTAGTTTGTGTCCGAAATCTATATAATCTAGTAATCCTATGCCATTTTTTTTGTCTGACAGGAAGTTTCACTACTTGTTGTGTTCTGCTTGGGATAATCAGGGTGTGAAAATATTTTTCTGGAATTTATTTTGTTGTCAGTTCTAACTGTTCAAAAATAATTGGAATGTGATTCATTGGAGTAATTAGCAATTTTCTATGAATGTCAACTACAGCTTGTAATTGTTTTAGAAGATCCATTCCTATAAGTCCATCGTATTTTTCATTAAAATCAAAAATATAGAATTTGTGGAATTCTTCGATATTGAAAATTTCGACTATAGGAATGACAGCATTATGGAATGAAATACTATGGGAAGTTTGAATATTGAATTTTTCATTGGATATGCAATTTAAAAAAAATGTATATGCTAATTTTGGACTATTCCTGGTTGTCTCCACGCTTCCTGGTTTAATTTCTTGTTTTCTGGAAAACTCCCGGCGTCTGGCTCGTTCTATGAAATTTTCTTGTTTTTCAGGTTCTGGTCCACTAAGAGTTAAAACTCACGAGCAAATTCGCGATGAGATGTTTTCGGACAATCCTACAACGACTGCGCCAATGATTTCTAACGATCGGCCGAAGGACTTTTTAAAAAACTTTATTTGTATTAAGCTGACAAAAGACGGAAAATGAATGATGAACAATTACATTTAAGGTATATAAATAACATCGGTTCAAAGTGACGTTGTGCTGAGTCGGCGGACTGGCTTCGGGGAACGGCCTGGGAACATGCATTCGTAATGTTATACCTCGTATGATATCTTGATATAACTCGCTACTAGAGCCCGGTGTTTCACTGTAGTGCTGCCCAAAGTCAGTTCAATTGGAAGTTCACCATACACAGTTGCCGGATCTCCTGTTGCTGTGCGTAGCTTCCAATTCGACGATTCGATTCTTGCCGGTGTTTTGGCAAAAGTAGGTCCAAGGATTGTCCTAGTCGCACCCGTATCAAGGAGCATGGTGCGAGGCTCGTTGTTAATGAGACCATCTACAAAAGACCCCTTTGTCTTGTCTTTGAAGTACAGCTACATATGCATTGTTAACTGGGGCTTGTTGGATACGGGCTGATGATTGCTCCTTCTTGACCTTCATCGTTGATGTCGATTTTTTCAATGTTGGACATTTGCTACGCACGTGACCAAGTTCTCTACAATTTCGGCATCGTATCAGTCTTCTCTCAGGCACAACTTCCTTCAGCACTTTTCGCATCACAGCTTATTAGTAGTCTCCTGTCGGTCTTCCTCGATCATCCGGACTCTACTCTGGCTTTTGCAGGATTGCTTTGCTGCTTCGAATTCCAGAGCGCGTGCCAATGCATCCACGAGATGTGCGGGGCGAGCTAGTGTTAGGGCTTGCCGGGTTTCCTGGTCACGAAGTCCATCCGAAAATGCCTGTACCGCTAATCGCTCCATTACATTTTCCGGTGTAGCTGGGTACGCAAGACGAACCAAGCGTGCAATATCTGCTTCAAATTCTTGCAACGATTCGCTTGATTTCTGGCATCGGTTCTTCAGCTGTGAGTGATATAAGTGTTCAAGGTGGGCTTGGCCATAGCGAAGTTCCAAGTGTTTTACCAGCTGTTCGTAGTCTTCCTGTTGTTGGGCGGTGAGCGTTTGTAAAATAGTTGTTGCTTCGCCACGCAATGCCAGTGTCAATGCTAAAGCTTTTTCCCCAGCATTCCATCCATTTGCTTTGGCAGCAGCTTCGAATTGTCGGTGGTAGTTTGACCATGAAGTATTTTCGTCGAACTGAGGCGGTTTCAATGAGAGCTTTCCTGGTTCCGTAATGACCTTAAAATCTTTTACGTCTTTTTGAACTTCCTCCAGGTTCATACTCAGGTCCAGCATTGAGTTTTTGTTGTAAGATTCTGGGGTGTGCGCAGAATCCATTCGCTTTTCCAATTCACTGAATTTTTCTTTTATTCTGCCGATTTCTGTCTCGATTCCGTCTTTTATTTCATCGTGGAGCGTTTCCTTGATTTTTTTGATTTCTTCCACCTTGTCGTATTTGACTTGGTCACTTATTGTTTCTTTCATTTTTTCCATTTCTGTCTTGACAGTTCCCATTCTTTCTTCTAACCGATTCGCCACACCACAAAGTTCTTTTTTTAAGCCTTCAGAGTTTTCTAGAAGCTTCATTTCTAGATTTTGCGAATTTTCTTGAAGCTTCACTTCTAAAATGTGCGAATTTTCTTCAAGCTCTTTTTCTAGATTTTTTCGAATTTTCTAGAAGTTCTTCTCTCAAATTCTTTGAATTTTCTAGAAGTTCCTCTTTTAGACTATTTTTTCTAGAAGCTTTTCCTCCAGACTCTTTGAATTTTGTAGAAATTTATCTTCAAGACTCACCGAATTTTGTTGGAGCTTATCTTCCAGGCTTTTTGAATTTTGTAGAAATTTATCTTCAAGACTCACCGAATTCTGTTGAAGTTTTTCCTCCAATGATTTCGTGTTTTCGTCGAGTTTGTTCATTATAGAGCTCAAATCTATTCCAGAAACTTCGAACAAAAATGTTTCGGAGTCTTCTCCTTCTTCAATCAGTCCACCTGAAAGTCTTTTCTGGAGTACGGCCTTCTTTCCAGTTGTTTCTAATTCACGCTCCTCTATCTCTTGTTTCAATTCACTAACTTTAAGGTCAACTAGGTGAACTCTCCTCGAAAACATTTTGTCTTTAATTGTTTTTAACCGAAATATCAGTCTATTATTTATTTCACAGAAAAAGTTTTCAGTTTATTGTCCCGCGACGCGCAAAACTGTCCACTTTGCAGATACTCAAATGTTCAACGGGTCACTAACTGTCTATTAGGCGCGATAAACGTATCAGTTTTTAAACGGCGAACACTTTAACACTTATTTATTTTAAACATCCACACTTCTGAAGCCAAATGTAGTAAAACTGCACTAACTAATTTTCCTAATTTATTCAAAACACTATTCACAACAATTATTCACTAAAACATTTACTTCAATAACTATTTCAATTTATTTCTACTGTGGCTATCTATCAGCGAACTCTGGAACTGTAACTAACTCTCCATTCTGACTGTCCTCCAGCGGTTATATAGTCGCAAGCAGGTTCCATCCACGGCTCTCTCGATTATTCTGGAGTATAGAACATTTCATCTAGATGGCTCTTCGAACAGTATCGAACTGATCGATTTTATTCCATCTTGTTCTCGGCGGTAGGCCAGCAGATATGCTGTTGAACGAGGGTGCATAATTAAATAGATCAGGGCCGGTCTCGGGGCCGGTCTCGAAATCGTTACAATACCTTAGCCACTGGTCCACCGACCACCTACAGTGGCTGTGGTTATTAAGTTCTCTATTTTTCTCTATTCTTACTTTTATGTTATTCCTTTGGAAATATTATATTTTAATTTTGTAATACTGTTATATATGCCTTGTAATATAAATATTTATGTATGCATCAATAAATAATTAAATAAATAAATAAATAAATGGCAAGTGCATCTGTAGTTGAAGTTAGGCAGATCAAATAAAAAGAGAAAAACACAGCAATATTTTTGTGATGCATATCTTGAAGGTTTCAAATTAGTTCATGTCTTACAAAATTAAATCAATGCTCTTAATTCCAGATTTAGCGAATCTTAAAAACATTACATCTACAATTTCAAAATGAATATAGGATCGGTTGACCTTACTCAGAAACATTTTCGATATCTTTCTCAAAGAATCTTCAACTGTGACGTTGGTGAACAAATACACAACGTCGAAGCTGACGAGACTATTGTTACGAGATTGATAAAATCCCCCTAGCTACGCCGCTGAATCGACTAGCAAGCGTATCGTCGATATTGTTTCCTAGAAAAAGGCAGATAATTGCCGGTAATGAATATTCGGGATAACCCAACCGTCGCATCGCGAAGATTCTGGTTACACTTGAGTACCTATATAAACGCGAGATTTCACTGGGATAAAAAAAGATTAAGAGAAGTTATGATTAAGAAGATTAAGAAGAATTTATGAAGAAGTGATAAACAGTTTTTGAAGAAGTGTATAAATGTTTGGAATATTTAGCTAGTTGTTGTTTAGATCTAAGTGTTTAATTAGTCAGTGAAGTAGTTGTATGTTTTAAGTGAAGTTAGATAATAAACAGTTTAGTAGTGTGCTCGGCATTATTATTTAGCAAAAACGTAACAATATCACTTGGTTCCAGAGTTATGGCCTTGATTTTCCCTACAAACTGTGTCGAATCATTAATGTAAGAGCTAGTGACTGGAGGAGAGAGGCTAAATGCTTTTCCAGGTGATACGTCGTTAGTCCAGGTGCCCTCACTCTCGGGCATTATGGAATCCCAAAGATGCACAAAGTGGATGTACCTCTGAGACCAATAGGGAGTGCACCAGGATCATCGACATATTTACCGTATATTCCTCGGGTGGCGTATAGAATCAGAAAAATATCAGTAAATTATTAAATCAAAACAATTTTCAAGCCAATGAAGCCTTAGGTCGGAATCGGTGCTCAACAAGCACCACAAAATACTTTTTGGAGGCGTGAAACTTCTTGTTCCCACTTAAGGGTATCACAACTGACTTGTACGAGAAGTAATTGGAATCCATAAACACAAGGATAATTTCAGTAGATAGATAATACTATTATAAAAAATCTTTTGACAGAGTGCGAAAGTCACGTGACTCCGTCTGAGTAGGCCATTTTTCATCTTTTTCAAAGTCAAACTATTCGCCCAAGTCGAATTCAAAAATATTTTATTATGAAAGGATTTTCATTCACAGGGAGTCCTTCCGGGAACTGCATCGATCAATATATAAACCATAGGTGGGCCGAATTTGAAACTTTGGGAGTTCACTATTGTTGATAAGTGCTATCCGACTAAATATTTTGAAAATTGTGGCACTTCCGGTTGTAACGGAAGTGGACCCCAACTTCGTTATTTTGAATGGGACACCCTGTAAATTATCAAAGTTTTAGATTTTACGCATGATTCTGAACATGTTTCATGTATAATGTCTTTTACCCAAGTCTACCGTTTTCGAAATATTTCAAATTTTAAGTTGACATCATTTATTTTCGAATGTGTATCGATTTATTCGTTGGAGAGGACCTAGTTCAGCAGAATTTTGATATCAATTCGATTAGAGTTATACAGGGCGTTCGCCAGAAAATGATATGGATCCGGTTGAAAAAAATATTGTAAGTCCATTTTTTTTAATGGAAACCCCCAATTTTATATTCTCGTTTGATTCGGCATCGAAAACATCAAGAATAATTAGTGAGATGTGAAAAATGTTTGGAAGTTGAAGAGCGTCAATTCGAACATGTACTGACCAAAAAAAAATTTTATACCTCAATATCGTTAATTGTTCTCTTTTATTAGAATTGTTTTAGAATTTCTTTATCTACATTTTTGTATCGGCAGATGGAATGTTTTTGAAGTTTTCTATAATTTGTTTAACACTGTTTTGTGAGGGCTTCTGCTTCTGCGGATACCGAATAGCCGAATGGCCCTAATATCCCTATTACATTCTCCATAAATAATAAATAGATTTTAAGTAATCTTCATTCAGATAATTCAATCTTGCCGGCATGACTGATTACTATGACATTTCCATGGCAGTTGATTGTTTCCAACGCAACCGCAGCGCCATGGCCAACTAAGAATAAGTAAATTCAAGAATACGAGATTTTCTGGAACTTAGACATGTTAATTCGCCAATATTTAATTAAAATGTTAAGTGCAGGCATAGATAACCTTATTCAAAGTTAGCTTCATTTTTGATGCCGAATGGAATGAAAATATAAAATTAGGGGGGGGGTCCATTTGAAAAAATGTACTTACAATCATTTTTTCAACGGGATCTATATCATTTTCTGGCGGACGCCCTGTATAATTCTAATCGAATTGATATCAAAATCATGCTAAACTGGGTCCTCTCCTACGAATAAATCGATACACATTCGAAAATAAATGATCATGTCCAGAAATAAAAATATTTTTCGGTCTGCAAACGCAATTTTCAACTTAAAATTTGAAATATTTCGAAAACTGTTCGACTTGGGCATAGGACATTATACATAGCCAGCATTAAAGTGAAACATCGGGCACTAGTAGCAGATTTCGAGGACGTTGCAATCATTGGGATGGACATGAAGAATTCCAAAGGGTTCGAGCGGAATTTAAGTGACTGCGTCCTACGCGTCAATGGAGAGGAGCTGGTGCTTCATGGGAGAAGTGAAGAAATGATACAGGTGTTGATTGCTGAAGATGTGAGCGTACCTGAGAGATCTGAAACCATTCCGGAGGCTCGCCTGGATAGGAGTGCGAGCGGTGGAAATGTGATATGTGACAGTGTTCAAGCCCAAGTTCTACAATGAGAAAATTGGATGAGGGAAGACCTTGTTGCAGTTGATGAACTTGTGCCAGTAATTAATGTCATTTATTACCTGGTGACTTTGGAGAAATGAACAATTTTGGGTCACTGCTTGTCAATTTCTTTTCTCATAACTCAAATGAGAATAGATGGTTGCAGAGTAGAGATTCATCAGAACCTCGTTAACACATTGGTTTGCCATAAACCTTAGTGCATAACAATTCTTGCGAAGTTTATCATATAGTAAATCAATGTGCGGCTTCCATGCCAGTTTGTAATCCAAAGTGAGACCCAGCATTTTACTTATTGTCCATGATTCAACATTTTACTTATTGTCCATGATTCAACATTTAGTTCGTTATTTTCGAATATATCAAGGATTTCAGCAGAATTACCTACAGTAAATTTCATCAGTATTGTTTTAGTTACACTTAATTCCAAGTGTTTTTTATTTGCCCATGTAATTATCCTTTCGTAAATAGTTTCTATACGTTTTATTTTCTGCTTTTTGTGAAGGCTAACATATTTCTATCCTTGATCAGGAAGTTAGTGTCATCTGCATATGCATCACTTGAACTGATGAGTTCATTAGGTCATTTGCATATATGAGAAAAAGTAATGGCTGGAGTATGGAACCGTGAGGTACACCTTGTTCGACGGTTACTGATTGACTCCGGGTACTTTCAACTTTCAGACCTGAAACTTGCAGTGAAGAGCATTTATTACGTGCTCATTTAATTCATGAAGTGCCAAGAAGAAAGAGGCCGACAACATAGTTATATGGAAAAAGAAAAAGTCATCGAGCCATCCGACAGTACCTGGTCCTATCCAGTCGTTATGGTGAAGAAAGCAGTGGATTAAAACACTTTTGCGTAGACAACCTGGCGACCTGACAACAGTTACCCTCTACCAAAATTAGACGACGCTGGCCGGTTCTACAATTTTTTCGACCCGTGTATTGAAGAGTGGATACTGTCAGGTAGAACTGGCTCGAGAAGATCGAGTGGGGACCAGCCATAAGAATGTAGATTCCCTGTTGCGGAGATCATACCCAGACGAATGCTCACATTTCCGTTAAGCAGAGGAGGAGTCGACAATTTATAGAACCACGGCAGTAGATAATAACTGGTATGACAACAAGATCCAGAAAAACCAAGAGGAAGATCAAGATATTGGTTTGTCATCGGCTGGAAAAAGAGTAATCAAAGACCGTCATGGCAAGAAATCACAAATTATTATTCGACAGCCGTTAAATCCTACTGGGCTAAATTGAATTCCATTACCATGGACAATGTTAATGGTTCCAATAAAAGGGAGTACGAAGAGATCTCCAGGGACAACCATATACTATCCATAGTGTTTTATGGCGTACAGGGCGATGAAAAATATTTGTTCTCGAAATTTTTTTCTACTTTGGGGAATAAAGTTATAGGATCATTATTTCTTGAAAATATATCGTGGTTTCAGTCTCTCGTATACGGTCGATTTCCTCACTATCAGGAGTAAACTTAAGTGAATGAATGCTAACTCTATGAGAAAAGAGAAATTGTTCCCATACATCAAAGAATACATGGCCTTTCTAAAAAATTTGCACAACGGGAATCAAAAACCTCACGATTCTAAACACGTTTTGTATGGATAGAAATCAAGAAGTAAGACCTGGCAGAAAATACCCACCCAATATCATCTGGAAATATATTTAAAACTCTATCACTTGAAAAGAAAAGACAAAAAGAAAGAAGACAAAAAAATTAAAAGGAGACTTCATACCAACTGATTTTTTTATGTATACATAGCTACAATGTATACATCACATTATTATGTCACTTATGTAAAGTCAAATGTTATTATCTGAAACCTTGATCGATAGCCTTGGGTGTTCCAATAAAATACATTTATTATTATCATTAATTGCCTACTTCATGATGTGATTTTCAAGCATTAAAGTCTACTTTTGGTGGTAATTGTTGAAAAAATACACGATTGATAATTATGTTATTGGTTTGAGGCATTGTGTAGTTGAGGTTTTATTAATATTTCAGGTTTCCCAAACCGTATGATGTACATACCCTCCATTCACTCCAACCATTCTGATCCAATTTACAGTGAGAACACTGGAAACTATCCCTACAGTCACACCTCAAATTCCCATACACCAGTGGGTCATTACAAACTACCTCAAAACTTTCAAAGATCCCGAGACCCAAGCCCTTGTAACAACGAGAAGGCCAGTAAAAAACTACTACAACTGTGTTCGAAAAGACTCTTACCCACTCGTCATCAGACGAAAAATGCCGTACTCAGTATTCTCAAAGATGGAGAAGTTTGCATAGAATTCATTAAAAAAAGAGGGTTTCCCAAAAAAGATGTTGTTTGTGAGGTTATGAGGATATCACCGGATGGTTTACGTATTATTTTATATGAGCCAGAAGGGGATAAAGGTGTTCCACTCGCAGAAGAACCTCCACCTTCGCCAATTCAGGGTGCGGATAAGATTTATGGAATAGAAAATTTACCTGAGAAGCAGTGGAAAAAATATATGTATGCTTACAAGTTTGTAGATTTGGTGAGAGCAAAAACTCCTAAGGTGACATACTATACAGATAAAGCAAAATGCTTTCTTATGGAAAACCTTACGGATTTCGAAGCTTGTTTTTATGACGGTGAGTAATTATTTCGTTTAGTTTTTGACCACTTGAATTTATTTATGTACCTGATTTTTTTCAATATCTTTATGACTTTCGTGTATTGCATCAGTTGGATAATTAGAATGAAAATTTTTTCCATGTAATTTGAACCTATCATATCTACGTATTAGTGATCAAGTGACCAGAAATAGCCAGACAAACATTTAACTGATAAGTGCCCCCGTGAATTATCACTATTGAACAATCGAGTCACCATGGTTATGACATAGTTTGTCGTTTACTCAATTAAATTTTCAAAATGTCAGTCCCATCGAGTAGATACTGAAATATCCAAAATGAGTCGATTGATATAATTATAAATGACAATTCTATGAAAAAAAATTTCTTGCTGAATATCTCTCGGCTATTGATAAATTCTCAAAATTTGTCTTAACTTTTCTCAAGTGAGTTGCTTTAAGGTAACAGCCCTCCGCCTTCGGCGTCAGGCTGTTACCAAGCAACTCGCTTTCGAAAGTATACGACAAAGTATTTCTAAATTATCAATAGCCTTGGGGTACTATAAGTGAAAACAAGAGAGTAGGAGAACAATTAAATCTCATTGACAAAGTAACACAGATTATCCTTGCGAAAAAAAAAATCAAGAGTGAGACTAACAATCTAGAAATATACAAAATAAGACAAAAGTACAAAAATAAGTTCGAAAAATTCTCCATAAGATTTGAATATTATATCAATTATTAGTGTACCAAGGCTTTTAAATTATTCAACCTGAATATCTTTGAAATCAGGAAAGCAATATACTAAACAGCCGTTTAAAGTGTTATAATTTATTTTAAACAGTATTTGTAAATCTTGGAAGTTTCCTGAATAGTATTAATGAAGAAATGGTTTTAGAGTTTGTAGGAAGTAAGTTGTACAACTTCATTGTATTATAAATCTGATTAATCCTTTACCTGAACGAAAAAAGAGAAACAAAAAGGTATAGTATGGATTGAAAACTTGAGTGTTATTAATTTAATTAATTGCTATTATTATTATTATGCAAATACATTTTGTTCATATGCTCTCATCATGCTGGTCAACAACAAACGTTAAATAATAAAAATAAAACTGACACAGATTAAAATGACATGAATTTTTTTCAATGACTGACATTTTGTCATTCGTCCAGAGACAATACCATATTTACGAAAAATAAAGTGGTATAAAATATACAGGGTGTCCCAAACTCGATGGCCTATTAGACGTTACTGGTTCCTCAGGTTTCAGCCTGTGTTCTATTACTATTACTACTTTTGGAAGATCAAATATCCTTTGACAAGAAGTGGGAAGATTTTAGAGGGGATAAATCATCTGGATCATTACCGGTAAAACAGGAATTCATGATAGCTTGAACCAACACAAAATACAATCTCTCCAATGTCCACTTTATGTTATTGTTCGACAAGAAGTCTGTTAAATAATGTGTTTACAGTAAAAAATTTACTCAATTATTTTATGGCACGATTCAAACTGTTTATAATTCAGGAGATGTTTTCAATTGTATCCCCGTATCTGTTTGAGGAGTATTGCACATATATCCGTTAGATGTAATTTGAAGTCCATTGTAACATTAGTCAGAGGAATAGTTGTTTTCAATTGAATATAAATGTTAGTGTTAAAGAGGGAACCATCCTAGCTGTTTCTATTTCATATTACAAAAAATTATTGGAAACAACCTCATGTACTTCGCAAATAATAGTACCTTTCACTTCCCAGAACTCGAATGCCAGACCAGAAATGAATGAGGGAAGAATGCGAGCGATATAAATATAGATTGGGTTAAAATTGTAGACTGGAGATACAGTAATTTGGTAGAATTCCACTTAAAGACAGTCCAAGCATGTATATTCTTCAGGAATGCCGATCTCACAGTGCATATTTTAATTATGTCAGAAGTAACCATACCAAATCCATTTTTTGCTCGCCGCCGCTCAAAAACTTTGTTAGATTCTATTAAAAATGCCAATTGATTGAGGTTTATTCTAAGTTCATCGTTTTTTTATTGTTAAGTTGGTAATTAATTTTGTTTTCAAGTGTATATATTGAATTCAACTTCAAATCCATTATTTTGATAAATAATTTTATTGAAAAATAACAGAACCAACGAAACAGCAGACACTCTAGCTAAGCAAGCAACCTATCTGTTTCAACTTGAACAACTTTTCACCTTACAGTGACTTAGACAATCTAGCAAAGAACGAAATTCGCAATAGTTGAGGAAGTCAGTGGAAACAACTTACTGCCGAATCAACCAATGAATATACACTCATACATCCTATACTACCACTCTTCATTCCTCACCTTTCTGAATTTTACACAGTCACTATTACACGTCTAAAACTTAATCACGGAAAATTCCTAACCCATTTATACAAAACTGGACTATCACCATCGCCTTGCTGTACATGTGACAACCTTGACATGTTGATCATATTTTCTTTTCATGCAGCAATCGTATGTCAAACACTACCCAACTGTTACAAACCATAACATCCAACCATATTTATCTGCCTATAAATATTACACTCCTGCTCAGCTCACAAAATTGTTTAAAATTGTTTTTTGCGTTAACCAGCTGTCATCCCCCTACGAACGACAGCCCTCAGAAGTCGAAACTTGTGCGAGCTAAGGATTAACGAGGTCTTACCTTTTAACGTGCGATTCCTAGCAAAATTATATCTGAATATCTGATTAAATTTCTCAAAACAGTCAAAATAGATCTTTAACACTATGTACATACACAACTTTATTTTTTAGTTTCAGAATTCAATAAAAATCTGGAGCAAACGATTTTTTTCAATGCCAAACACACAAAAATCAAGGATACTTGCTAGACAGAGTTCATCATCGAAAAATTAACATTAGTGGCCAAATAATCATATCCCTGTTCTCTACATTGATTAACGTTCTTAATCTTCCTTGAACATCCATACACCAAGGTTTTTATTTGCCAAAAAAAATGTATCTAAGTGTTAGGACTATCAGGTCAATAATAACTGTCTGGAGCTGTTGTCAAGAAAAAATTATTGAGTTGATAAGTCCACATGGAAAACATCAAAAACCTTCATGTTCTTTCTGATAGGTACTTATCTTTATGAAACTTTCTCATTTTGCATAATTTTTAATGTTCTGTAAAAAGTTGAGGTATGAAAATGATCAATACATCAAGTACTAGGAATAATGGTTTTTATTCAATATGATTTTGGATAAACATTATTTTCAAACATATTTTTGAAGGTGGAAAAATTACGCAGTCAATGGCTGAAGGCATCACAATAATAGATTCTACTGGTAACAAGTACAACTTTCGTTCAACATCTGAATGTGCAAGGCTAACAGGTGGACTGGAACTGATGTGGAGTCACACGCAAGACTCTCTCGACTACTGTATGCTGTTAGAAAAGACTCTGTCAGGGCTGCCTCGAACTCCTTTTCCTGTCATTCTTGGACGCAGACCATCTTCAAGCGGAACTTCAGGAAAAGAAAATCAACCTCAAACTGTGATTGTAAGAGCAATATTTCAATTTTGTATTTGTGGTACTGATGTATGATCTCTAGTGTTATGCACTTTCAGTTGGGTTGATTGATTCACTCTAAATTATTTCTAACAGAAACTTATTCTTTTTGAGAATCGATATTCTATTATTACTTTCTTCAGTTCCTCTGATAACACCCTCACATTTCAACATTTTGAATGTTTTGTGTTTGAAGTATTTGCAACATTAAAGTGGAATTTGTTGAAAGAGGAATATGTGTGCGCTTTTTTATTGCCAAAATCTTTCAGGGGCAGTGAGATGAGTTGGCCGATAGCGCAAATAGTGGTAGTGTTTCCTCTCTGGGCTGATGTGTAGATGAGGGGGACTATCACCATTGTAGTTCATGAATTATAATAAATTATAAAGAGGGGTCTATACCACGTGACGAAACATCAAATTGCGTAGAATGTGTTTTACTTTCTTTATGGTGTTTATTCATTGGTTGAAAACAAAATATTATTTTTCCCTTCACCAGTAATTTCTTCATAAATAACTTCATTAGTAATTTCATTCCTAGATGCGCATTTCGTTAACCAAGTTAACTTCATCAGTAGGATTACTAAACTGATAATAACTACCAAGCCAGATATAATTACAACTACCCACACTGATAAATTGTTATTATTCATTTTGTCCGTATCAACTCAAATAGTTTTGAACAGGTCTTACTAATTTTAAATTTTGAAAATTGAATTTATGATGAATTTATAGTAAATGATCAGCAACACTTGATTTATTTTCTCGTGAATATTTAGCATGGGCTATTTTTTTCAACAGGCAAAGAATAAGTAATAAACTTATTCTTCCTCCTCTGCAATTTACACATTCGCATAAAAGAGTTAGTAGTTCTTCTTAGTTGATTGATGATCTTCCCAAATTTCTCCTCACAAGATTTTTAACAAGTCGAACCATGCGTTCCCACCATCCTCCCCACCAGGCAGCGGTTGGTGCATTGAAAATCCATTTCATTTTATGAATGGAGGAATATTGTACTACCCTGTCCCAATCAATTTTCTTCATTAAATTAAAAGCACCAACAAAATTACTACCGTTATCAGAAGAAATTTTCCTCTCCGAGCTGAAAATCTCCGCAAAGCTGATAAAAATGATTCAGTTGAAAGATAATTTACCAATTCTAAGTGGACGGCTCTATAAACTGCGCACGTAAATAAAGCAATCCAAGCCTTCGATTTATCTTTGAGATATAGTGGTCCAGCTAGATCTATACCTACAACATTGAAAGCTTTTACACATGTTATTCTTCCTCTAGGTAAAGGGGCAAAAGGTGTATCTAAAGGTTTGCTGTTGAATCTTTTGCATACAGAGCATTTTGAAATTACCTGCCTTACAGTCTTTCTTCCCTTCAAAATCCAGAGTATACTTAACAGTATTTGGACTCCTGTGTGACGATTGATTATATGGTATTCCTTTATTAGCCTATTTACCAATATGTTCGGAAGTAAAACAGGATACTTGAAACTTTCCTCAAAGTCTCCCAAAACTAGTTTTGTTTTGATCCTCCATAATTTCTTGTCATCTTGGAATGTATCCATATTCAAATTAACCTCTTTTCCAAAAGCTTCCTCTTGTATCATTCTCAGTAATCTGATTTCTGCTTCATTTACTTCTTCATATGTTATTTCACCAGATCTTCTTGAATGTCCTGGTCTACAATTGAATACGAATCTCAAAATCCACGCAATCATTCTCAAAATTTTTGTGTATCTTGAAAAGTATTGAAAACTTAGTTGTTAGGTTGGTTTTGGATACGGTGTGCGTTTCTTTAATTTTTTCTATATTCACCTCCTCTGTACAAAAAATTTCGTTACGAGGCCATTCTTCGGAATGTTTTGTCAACCATGTTGGACCAGACCACCACTTACATTCCAGCAATGTTCTGGCATTACATCCTCGTGAGTCCAGGTCTGCTGGATTTATTTTTCCTGGAACATGAAAGCAATCATTAATATTTGTATTTAATCTTATTTCTTTTACCCTGTTTTCTACAAATGTCTTCCATTGCCCTTTCGTTCGTATCCAAGTCAAGGCCACCATTGAATTACTCCAAAAATAAGTTCTGGCAGTCCTATTCAAGCATCCGAAGTGTGAACATCACCTACTTTGTGTGCAGATATATAGACTAGTGCTTAACGTAAAAATATTTAACTCAAATGTCTTCAGAGAGCGATGGAAGTTGCAGTGAAATGGAAGCTGATGATGAGGGAAACTGGAAATCAGTCAGAATCAAACGAAAACCAAAATCGAGACTGGAAAACTACGCAAAAAAGGACAAAAAAAACTCAACTCCCGAAGAAATCAATGAAATAATTATGGGCCAAAGCCACAGCACTAATGATGGCAATACAACAAAAAATATCTCCGATAATGTAAATACAAGGAACCAGACCAAAAAAAGTCAATACACAAAAAACCAACAACATAAAAACTATTCTCCAAAGATGATAGAAATCAGCAAGAAACCCTACAAGTTTTTATACTATATAAACACCAACACAGAAATTAGGAACCGAATTCAAATGGCAGATATCTGGGAATCTGAACAGCCAAACACTCAAGATATAATCCTACAAACAAAAAAAGGATATTTACTCAAAACAAATACGTCAAAACTAATTATAAATAACCCTTTAAAGATGCTGAAGGAAAAAAATTTAATAACAGACTTTAGCGAAACACAATCAAATGTACACGAATCTCCAGTACCAAAACCACGAGCAGAGTCATATTCAGCCATCATATCGAATGTTGAACAAGAAATTGAGGACATAATAATCAGTGAGCACTTAACAAAAGAAAATATAGAACATAGATTCTGCAAACGTATCGTCTCTAGAGCAACCTCCAAACCAACGTCTTTCATCAGAGTAATCACCAGCAAACTACAAGCATACGAAAAGCTCATAAATGAAGGTGTTTTCTTCAAAAAAAGACACTATCCAGCTCACCCTAGCAACCCACCGGATCCAACTCCTCTACCTTTTAAAAAATGCATAAGTTTCGCACACAAAACAGAAGATTGTAATACCCCAATAAAATGTAACAAATGTGGAAACAATCATAGCTCTACCAGATGCCCAACAAACTTGCCACCTAAATGTAATGCTTGTGGAGCAGAGGACCATCAAGCATGGTCTTTCAAATGCCCAAAACGACCTACAAAACCAATTGAAGGAATACCAAATGCATCAATTAAATGTTTGAACAAAAAATCGCACGAGATACAAGAAAGGATCAAAACAGGAAATAAAATACACTCTAATATAACTATCCATGACCACATCATTAATACATATATCCGCAAACTTAATAAACAAAAAAATACAAACAGGGAAGAGCTGATTAATAAACTGAAGAAAAGATTTGTAGAGGAATATAACATTGACACCAGCATAGTATTTACCGGAGGACAACGTACCTTTATTTTCATGTTCGATCTAGACGCCCCCAACACCACTTCACCGACAGAACCCAAACAAGGAGATGTATCTGCTGTTAACATTCACGGTCCTTAATTTACTTTATGCCAACATCAACAGCTACATACCAAAAAAACACCTCATCAACCACTTCATCGAAAGCCACAGTATCAACTGTACCATGTTTGTTGAAACTAAAACTTGTGAAGAGAGTAATACCAACTATAGAGACTGGAATGTTATTAGGAAACACGGATTCAAAGTTGAAAATAATAGAGGAGGAAGTCTAATTCTGGCATGCCCATCAATACAAATTAAAAAAGATAATGCACCCCGAATTAATAATCAATTAAGTGAGGCAATGCATTTCACCATTCCGTATTTAGAAGACAGACTCCATATTTTCTTGATATATGTACACCATTCATCCACCAACATAGAGGACACCATTTTCAACAAAGCTGCCCTATACAAGTATGTCCTGATCATTGGAGACTTCAATGTTAATAGAGCTCGTAATAAGCAAATAAGAGATTTTATCAAAAATGCCCCCTTCAAGAAAGCAGAAATACCATCAACTTTCCTAATGGAAATCAACACAGATAGTACACCTGATGTAATAATATATTCAAGTATCCTGGAAAATAACATACAGAAAATAGAAACACTAGCAGACTTGGGCTCAGACCATTTGGCGATTCAACTCACCCTGGAACTGAACAGACCTACCACAATAGAAGAATGTTACGGAATCAACTACAAAAAATGCGATACACAAAAGGTGAACGAGGAACTAAAAAACTTCATCCAAAATAGAACGATCTTAAACGAAAACTACATAAGGGAATTCAATAACAAAATTACAGAAGCAGTCAGCAAACACTCGCCTAAAACCAAAATGAAATATTACTTACACGAACTACCACCATTTATTCTAAAACTAATAAAGTATAAAAGAAAAATGTACAGAGAATACAAAGCGAATCAAGACCCGTTACTGAAGAGACATATAAACCAATATAACAGAAACATCCAAAAAATGATCAACCAATACAAAGAGAATAAATGGCTAGAAACATGTCAAGAAATCAATAGACTACAGGGAAAGAACTACTGGCACCAAATCAAAAAACTTTCCAAATACAAACCAAAAAGTAACATTAAAGATCTCGAAGAAAACGGAATAACATACTCTGATGAAGAAAGCAAAGCAGGACTACTTGCCAACTATTTTGAAAATGTATTCCAACAACACAACGATCCCCTTTTCGATCAACAACACAAGGAACGAGTTCACTCATGGTTTAACGATTACTTCACTAACAACCCAGAAAGACAAGAACACAAAATTGATGAAGATACCTGCTATAATATAATTAGCCAAGGAAAAAACACGGCACCGGGAGAGGATAATGTTTCAAAAAAATTGGTGAGAGCCTTAGATGAAGAAATACACACCCACATCATAGCTATATATGAATACTGCCTTAACAACCAATATTTTCCAGAAGAATGGAAAGCTGGAAGCATAATCACAATAGCAAAACCAAATACGGACCATTCCAAACCCTGTAACTATAGACCGATCACACTTTTGCCAGTACTGGGGAAAAACTTTGTAAAACATATTTTGGAAAGTCACATAATTGATAAAATACCTCCCTACCAGTTTGGATTCAGAGAAAACAAAAGCACAATACATCCGCTCACCATAATAACATCGAACATTCAGACAGCAAGACTCAGCAACCAACATACAGCAATACTATTTCTGGACATAAACAAGGCTTTCGATAGCGTGTGGCAAAAAGGAATCCTTTTCAAATTATACACCCTAAACACTCCCAAATTCCTACTGTTTCTCATTAAAAATTATTTCGAAATCAGATCCCTCAAAGTGAAAGTCGGCTACAGTCACTCGCGTCAGTTCTCTCCACACCAGGGTGTACCACAAGGCTCACCACTATCACCACTTCTATACAACATATACTGTCATGATATCTACAACTTCAACCGAGGACCAAACAACAATTCAATTGATAAAGACCTATATATTCTACAATATGCAGACGATACAGCTCTCATCTCACATGGTAAATCTGTAAAGGCAACTACAGAAAAATTACAACAATTGATTAACAATACCAACACCTGGTTTAACCTTTGTAGACTACAACCCAACCCAAGAAAATCCCAATTTGTGATTTTCTACCACAGGCCATCAGACAATTTACCAACTATAACCATCAACAATCACACCCTCAGAAGCAAGCATACTGCAAAGTATTTTGGAATCAACATGGACAACAAACTGAACTTCAATCACCACACTAAAGCCGTTAAAAACCAGTGCATAACAAGAGGCAAACACTTCAGGGCAATGACTTACAAAAACAATGGAATTGATGTCGAAACAGCAGCAAAAATTTACAAGATGATATGCCGCCCTATTTTAGAATATGCCCATATCATATATCTGAACACCCGAAAAACAGCCTTGAAAAACATACAAGTAGCTGAAACTACAACCCTTAGAATCATCACAAAAATCCGTCACCCAAATAATCCTCTACATAACCCACCAAACGAACTCCTGTACGAATCAACAAACGTTAAACCAATTGGAAACAGGCTCTCGGACTTAGCAAGCAAATTCACAAAAAAAGAAAGCAACGTCGACATCCTTAGACCATTCTGTAAGGAACGTACAGAAAGGCAACAAGCAGCCCCCAAATATCCGGAAAAAACAATTTGGGAAGCAATAATAAACCTGCAAGAATGAATACCAAAATCACCTTCCAGAATGAACTTTTTTTTTCTTTTATATTCATTAAGTATCGAATATTTACAACCACATATTATGTAAAATTAAAAAAAAAAAAATTGTAATCACTACTGGCTGAAGGACCTCGGTCGATGGCCATTTGGTTTTATTACCAATAAAGAACATTTATTATTATTATTAAGTTCTGGTATCACTGAACTCTTTTAATTTTCTCAACATTTTATATAATCTCACACCCAATAATGTCGCTAACAATTCAAGTCTAGGTAAAGTGGTTTTTTTTGGAGCTAGTCTGGATTTAGCAAGAACCAAACTGACTGATATCGTTCCTTCAATGGAATTTCTTAAGAATATGCAACTTGCCTAAGATGATTTACAAGCGTCGCAAAATACGTGGATGGTTGAATCTGAAGAATCCTCAAAGTTTGAATGATTACAAAGTGTTCTTGGAATTTTGCAATAGGACAACAAATCTATTGGTTTAATCCAGCATTGGAATTTTCTGGAAATATCCAGTGGTAATTCTTGATTCCACCCGATCCCCAATTGCCAAGTTTCTTGTAATAATAACTTGGGAATCAGTAACACTGGACACAAGAAACCAATGACATCAAAAATTTTTTGGGTAATTGATAGCAAACTTCGCTTAGTTGATACAATATGATGCTATGGATATCGCAAAATAATGTATCTTCCTGTACATTCCAAAGTAAGCCTAGTACGCCAACTATATTCACGTGATCAGCGTTAACTTCAGGTTTTCGTGAATTGTATATCCATTTCCGTAGGTTGAAATTTGCAGACGACATGAGAAATGTGGATTCTTCAATGAACTTTGCGCATTCCGACTCATTTCTCAAACTTGAAACGCAATTATCAACGTAAAAAGAATTCTTCCATTTTTCAGCAGTCTCTTTATATGGTGTGGTGGCATTATCCAAATGATAACCGATTGTAGCTGACAGAATAAATGGACTGGATTTGACACCAAAAACGACTCTGCAATGTCTATACGTTTTAGTTTCATGGTGTGGATAGTTTTTCCACCATAAAAACCGTAAATAATCTCTATCCTTGGGAGAAACACTTATCTGTAGGAACACTTTCTCAATGTCAGATGTTATACCTATAGCGTTCAAGCGAAAATTGATAAGCAATGACGGATTTAATTCAAAAAAATTAGGACCTTTTTCTAAACAGTTATTTAGAAAATTTCTATTTTTATCCCTAGCTGACGCGTCAAAAACTGGACGAATTTTAGTTGTTAAACTAGAGTCTTTGATAACCGCGTGATGTGGTAAGTAATGTACAGGTTAGTCTGAATTATTTGATATTTTGTCATCAATTTCTTCAATAATTCCTAATTCCTCCCATTCACAAAACATCTTAGAATAATCATGAAATTTCTCCAAATTTATTAATCTTTTCGTATTGGACTCCAATCTACTGAAAGCTACTTCTTTATTATTCAAAACATTCAAGTGATCTTCTGTCCAAGGTAATCTAATTTCATATCTATTTTCCTCATTGATTTTTACCGTAGAATAGAAATGATTCAATGCCTGCTCTTCCAGAATAGCACTTTTTTTTACTTCTGCTGAATCTTTTATGCCCAATAATTCTAATTCCCATAAATTTGTTATTGAATAGTTTGAAAACCCAGAAAAAATAACCTTGTTACTTGTTACGATTACTCGAGTCGTACTTGCCTAAGACCGTCCATCCCAAATACGTTACAACAGCTACAAGATCATCACCAAGACAACGCCTCCCACCTGTCAATAAGTGACCAAAAATGTCTGCTCCTAATAATACTTCTATTTCATATGGAGCATCTGTTATATCTGTGTCATTGATCACAATATTCATCTGCCTCAAATAGTTTATTAAAGATAAATTGTTGATACGAGGAAGATAATTGCAAATTTTATCTTGATTCAACATATTTATTTTGAATTCATAAGAATTGTCGATATTTGTTATTGTAACTGCGAACAACTCATGAATTTGTGGTTGAGATTGACACCCACCAAAAACACCCTGTACAATAGTTTCATCATTAATTTTTCTCAGTTTCATTTCTTTTGCAGTTTTAGATAAAATATAAGACCTTTGTGAACCAGAATCCAATAATGCTCTCACTGTTCTTTCTTTTCCTTCAAAATTAATCTTCACAATGAGTTTTTGTAATAATACTGTAGTAGATAGGCTACTGGTTAAACTATTTTCAACATCTCTATTCTCGTCATCTTTTCTACACTTTTTCATTTCTATTTCAGGACAGTGTTTCCTCGAACACACTATACATTTTATAAATGCTCTGCAATTTTTAGAATTATGAAATTGTTTGAGACAAATGAAACAACCTTTTTTGTCTTTCAATATCGTTTTTCTTTCATCTAGAAAAAATTTATGAGCTTTGAGACAATCTTGACTCAAATGTAATTTTTCGCAAAAAAGACATGACATTTTCTTACCAACTTTTTCTGCGTCTTTTGAACTTGCCGAGTATAATGCTGCCGCTGTGTATAGTTCGCTGTCACCTTTTTTCTCTCGTGTCTGTTTAACCCATTTCTTCTTGCTTTGTTCTTTGCAAAAAGTAGATTGCGCCAAACTTCGTTTTTCCGATGCCAAACTTCGTTTTTCCGATTCAACTTCGCTTCTCAACAAATCTAATAAAAATGACAAATTATCAGAACCAGAATTAGTTTCATTAGCATTTACGGTTTCTGTCAAACTGAAATTATTTTTGGTTTTATTTGTGCTACGATGTCTTTCCCATGCTATCATTGTATCATTTGGTAATGCAGAATCTACCAAAGGAAATAACATCGCCGTATATTTTTCTATTGTAACCCCTAGAGTTTCCAATGCACTTAATTGCGTTTTTAATTTATCATAGAGATTGGAAAGTGACATACCTGTATTATCAGTTGCTTGTTTAAGGACTAAACTTAATAATTCTCTCACATAAACCTCGATAAGGAATTCATCTTTTGCAAATCTAGTCTTTAACTGGTCAATAGCCAACGTGTAATTCGCTGCTGATGGAGGGAAACTTTCTACCAGTTCTCTTGCTGCTGAATCTATCTTTATTGCCTGCAATAGGCACTGGAATTTATTTTCAGGCTCGATGCCTTTATCGTCGTGGATTTTCCGGAACTGTCCCCATAAACCCATCCAGTTTTTGACATTCCCGTCAAATTTCTTAAGTTCGATATTTGGCAAACGAAAACTCCTTTTACTATTCTCACTGCTTCTCCAGTCCTGGGAACTTGCTTGGTCTTCTCCGGATGTCATCTTTAATAGAACTTCGTATTTGAATCTTTGTCTGAGCTCTTCTCGATATTGTTCTAATTTGGTGAATTCCTCTTCTAGATCGACTTCCTCGGTGTTGCTGGCTAGTAGCATACCTCTGATGTTTTCATCCATTGATAATAAACGGTTGCACTTGTCTTCCAGTTGCCTCAAAAGAGATAATACGCCGTTCCTTCTTTCTCGGTGAGCTTTTTGTCGATTTCCGCAGAAGTCCTCATGAATAGTTTACGGATTATTTCCCGTTCTCTCTTATAGTTTTCCATTATCACGGTGGCCAAATGTTATTACTGTACTTACTATCTTTGAAAAACCTCGGATTAAAAATACTTATGACAGTTTTCCAAAATATTTATATAACAACTTTTTTATTTTTTTACATTTCATAGATACCTCAGTAATAAATAAGAACGATATACAGAGGGAAATCACTCATAAAAAAAACAGTTTCAACAATACTTTATCGCCCCCTACTATTTGCATATCATCCCAGATGAGATGGAACACCACCACTATATACGTTCCGGGGCGATTCGACAATGTAGATGGCACATTTGATATTTCAACTGCAGGAAAAACCCACAAAAACGACAGTACCATTTAGTCTTTAGCGAATGAACATAGATTTCAAAATGTCTAAGAATTTGGCTCCGAACTATTAGGTTGGAATTTTATCTTTCCACATATATATTCACTTTTTTCAAGATCTACCTTTGGCTATGATAATATGATAACTGTCATTGGTAACGACCCTTTTCTTAAATTTTGCAAGAACATTTGAAAAATATATAGATGAATGATTATGTGTTGTTCCAGCCTTCCTTCACAGTTTCAATAGATGCTTCAAATCCTGGTTCGTGTTTTGGTAATACTTCCAATACCAAAGAGAAGCGTGTCACTGTACCAGGTGTCGGTACAGCCTTTCAGCTCGCGAATGGTGAGGTGCAGGTTCGATATCCGGATGGATCCCAGATTTGGGTTGATGGTAATATTTTTATTTTTCGTAGAAGATTTAACTAAGTCATTGCAATATCCACTTTTGAAGGAAACATGAATGAATCAGTTTCTTGATGATCATTTAGTGGGAGTCCTAGAACTAGTTTCTGCCTGAATATCGCTGGTCAACCTCATTTTCATATTTTACAAACTTATGGTAAAGTAATAACTAATAAAGTAATGGGGTAGCTGACGTATTCCTTCAAACTGTTTTTTACTTGAGGATCGCTAGTATCCATGACTTCCACTGTCTCAGTTTTTATGTGTTCCACAATGTTTCAGTCGACTAGAATCTTCAGTAAGATGCCTAAATACCCTGATTCATACCTGAGAAACTGTAGAATAAAATCGGATACATTCGCTATCTTGCCGGTTTTCTTGATAAATCATCATGAACACTAGTATTGCCTACGAGCATCAAACAAATAAAACAACATAATCGTTAAAATTTACGGAATCGCTGTCCGCAAGCAGTTATATTCGTTACATTTTCGAAATATTATTTTTGTTTTGCTGAAATGCAATTTACTGGTATGAATAATCATCACACATTTCACACAAAAGTATTGAAGTTCAGCTGCATGGAAATTCACCACTAGAATCTGTCAAACTTGTGCCAAGCATACGCAAGTATCTGCGCAATTGTGTCTGGGTTTTCATTTTAAAATTTTCTAAAATAGTTTTGTCACTTTGTGAGTTCAATTAAATTGCGTTTCAGAAGTGATATGTGAAATGAGTTGTGTGTTACATTGTTCTTTTAAAAACTTCACTATCATATGATAGGGAAAATATTTCTACTTTTTTGCAATTTTGTTGCAGAAAATCAATATTTTTTGATCATTCAACTACACTGAAAAGATTTCACCATTTCAACATTAAAACTAATGGTAAAATATTCAAAACCTAAACAATCTTGTTTAATAGAGTCATTAGCTTTAGTCAAAAAATTTCAAAAGGTACATGGGTGTCACTAAAATTGAAATTGTATCTCGTTTTTAACTTAATTACCTCGGTTCTTGTTTCTCCTATTTTTTTACCGTTTACGTTATGTGTTTATATTTATACATTAATTCGTTTGACTTTTATATGCATTAACTTTGTTTAAAATGTCATGACTCTTCATTTGTCAGTGAGATGTGAATCTTCAGACAATAAAGAATATACTGATTGTGTTTGATAATAAGAGGTGATCAAAACAAAGGCATGAACATGAATTTGTTAAAAAAGTGAATAAACGCTTTGATCATACCCGCGAAGTTTTAAACGAATTGCGCGAAAATTATTGGTGAGAATTATGTATAGGTATATGTTTTGTAAATTTTGAAAAGTGTTCGAAATGATAATGAAAAATAAATTGCCTGAGTTAACTGAAGTGAAAGATATCATGAGATAAATTCCGGCAAGATGCTTGAATCGAATTTTTTTAAAGAGTTATATTCTCTTCTTTTATATGATTTGGAATCGTATCATATCAGAATGAAAAGAATCATTCATTACTTGGCGAATTACATCTGTCAATATGAGAATGACTCTATTTGTTTTTCTTTTTACTAAACAAAAATTGATGCTATCTGACTTTCGGAGATGTCTCTCTAGTAACATAATTTTTTTTCTCTACATTTTAATTTTTTTATAGGAAAGCATCATGTTCGTTATCAATTTCCAGAGGGTCGAATGGTGAATTACATGGACAACGAAGTTATTCCCCGTATAATAATGGAAAAGTTGCAACACATGCCTAAAGTTTTGAAACACCTGATGCCTGGTCCGACATCCCACAAAATCCAAAATCTCAGATAATGACCTCAAATTGTAGACTAATATTAAGGAGAAAATGTAATAGGAATAATTTTATTTATTAAATTTGTTATTTTTAATCAGTTCATGCCTCTCTTCTCAGAAAATAAAAAGTTCAGAATAGCTCCTTTTTTACCACAACAAAGGAAAATCAATCACGGAATTCTGCTGCAGCAGTAAGGTTTTATAGGGTAGTACTAAACTGGATGGATTCTTATATCTCAAATAAGTTTCGAATTCCATAAATGGGAACTGTCTCAGGACTTCTTTGTATATACCTATTGTATGAGTATATATACTTATACAGGGTGTTCCTTAAAGACATGCTAATATTTGAGGGTGTGATTCTTTGACTTATTTTAAGGAAAAAACTTTCTATAAACGTATGTCCTAAAAGTCCTAACTTTTGAGATACAGGGTGATAAAGTTTTGAAAAAAAATCAGTTTTTTAATAATAACTGAGATAATATTGTAGACATTTTTATAAAATTTGGTACATGTCTTCTATGCATCAAGGTGCATTTTTTAATGTACAAACATTTTCATTTTCTCAACCATTGGCGTGCGTACGGGTTTAGCATTGAATATTTTTGGAGAAAAAAATACTACGCCACTGCTTTCTCCTGAAAAAAAAACACTTTTGAGATCTTCATTTATTTTTGAGCAAATTTGATCTCTTGAGTTTTCTTTGTCCGCCGCATGGTTTTCGCTTAAAAAAATAAAAATCGTTTTACTTCAGGATCAATTCCTCAAAAATCTGATGTGGTGTGGAAATGATTGTGCATCGACTTAAAGCAAATGAAGGGATCAGATTTGTTCCAAAATGAATGAGAATCAAAAAAATGTGTAATTCCTGTCAGATGCTCGGTTCTTGATTAAAATAATTAAATTGAAATTGCTTCATATCGCAGTAGGTACCTAACATGCGGCGGACAAAGAAAACTCAAGAGATCAAATTTGCTCAAAAATGAATGAGGATCTCAAAAGTATTTATTTTTCAGGAGAAAGCAGTGGCGTAGTATTTTTTTCTCCAAAAATATTCAATGCAAAACCCGTACGGACGCCACTGGTTGAGAATATGAAAATGTTTGTGCATTAAAATATGCACCTTGATGCATAGAAGACATGTACCAAATTTTATAAAAACGTCTACAATATTATCTCAGTTATTATTTAAAAACTGATTTTTTTTTCAAAACTTTATCACCCTGTATCTCAAAAGTTAGGACTTTTAGGACATAGGTTTATAGAAAGTTTTTTCCTTAAAATAAGTCAAAGAATCACCCCCTCAAATATCAGCATGTCTTTAAGGAACACCCTGTATATAATTCTCAAATATAGAAATGAAAGAAGCAGAATAACTATTTTAAATTGCTAATTTCTAGAGGTACAGTGTTAAAAAATTCGATAATTTATAGTTTATTTAAGATTTTTAATCAATATCAAAAATATAAAATCGGTTTTTTGTTTCAGGAAAATTGTAAAAGTTTTTTATTGTGTAAAAGAAGAGTTTCGTAATGGTAGATTTTTAAATTTATGATTTAGAACAAAGTAATATACAAATATTTTTCATTAATAGTTTCCATATCAATCACATTTTCAATAATTTTTCAGTAAATCATCACTGATTCAATGATGACAGTTTTCCAGGAGTGGTAAAGCTGGAGTGGCAGAAATGAGGAAACTATAAATAACATTTATTTATAGTCAATATTTATAGTAATATATTTCCATTGTAGATGAAAAAAAAAAAAAAAAATCTATATTATTCCGAGTCCATGAAGAATTTTGCTTTGTTGATATTGCTGCTCACTATCCAAAAATCCAATAATAGCTACAATTTGATACTGTCTAGCTTCCATTGCGGACTCGGTTTTTCTGAGGACTCCCAATGCTGCATCAACACTGCTGGTGTCTCCAAATTGTGCCATCTGTTGAGGAGAATGACTTGGATCGAGAACTAACAGGATTAAGTTGCCATCTCGGTGTACTTCTATACCCATTATTGTCCTACTATGACCTTGATGTTGTAAATATAACGGCGGTCTAAATTCACCTTCTACTGAACTCTCAAAATATTTTAACACCCAATTAAATAATTCCGAGTGGGTTCCAGCAGGTCCTGTTGGTTTGTGAAAATCAACAAGTTGACATTTTATTCGAAGAAATGAAAAAAGGGTTACAACTTCTGAGGCTCCTATCCATTTTCTTGTGTTGACCAGCCTGCAACCTAATTGTTCAGAACCCTCAATATCAAATCCTTGAGCCCAAGCTTGTTCAATTATGGCCTGAATCCTGGATATACTAGGAACTGAACTTCTTGGTGGTTTGCGACCTTGCCATAATTTATAAAGTCTTTCACTGAATCCAGTGTGAGTCAAAAGACTGGAGATGAGCATTTGAGTATTTCTGTATCCACAACCCCATCCTCTGTCACCATAAGATGATGTGTAATGATCAACACAAGTACACAAAAGAGTTTGTACTACATTCGTATCGTTGTTCTTCATTGCTCTCACTCTAGGAACAATGTTTCTAGTAACAGAACTTTCATCATCCACTCCATAAATTTCAGCAGCTCTTAAATCTAACGTTCTTTATTATAAATTATTGTTGTGATGATAGATAGATAAATAGATATATTTATTATCCTTTCAGACAATTACATAAATTGTATAGGACTCGTCACAATACACAAAACTAATACTAGGTATCAAAGAATTCGCTAACGCTATAAAAACAATTGTCAGTTAAAAATATTTTCAAGTTTTTCGTGAAAGAATATAATGTTGAAGATATCTTTATATTTGTTGGCAGCTTATTAAACATTTTGAGTCCAATATTGTTGGGTGACAATAGTCTTACAAACCGGTACATGGTAGTTATTTTTTAGGCGAGTTAAAATTGTGAATGCTTTTATTCATCTTAAATTTACGCTGGTTGGAATAGATTTAAACACATATTTCATAAATATACAAAGAAGCTACTGTTGAGATGTTCCATTTTTTTAAAAACGATTTACACGAAACCCTTTTAGATATCTCAGCTAATGATCTAATAACTCGTTTTTGTGCAATAAATACGTCGGCTGATGAAGTGGAAGTACCCCAAAGACAAATGATGGTTGCATGTGTTGGTATATTATCGGTAACTCACTGTTGCATGCCTTCATTATTGCATTAATGACTCTTGTGGTATTTACTTTTTGCAGTTGAAATAGGTATTTGTGATGATTATTTATTTCAAGTTTTCTGTAGGGTTTCAGATTAAAAATTTGTTAAAATATATTGCTATTAACACCTTCCTACTCGAAGAGGTACTTAAGACTCAAAAGACAGTAGTTTGCCACTTTGTCACTGGCATCTAATATTGAATTGTCAAAGAATTTGATTATTTGATGTGAAACAATGGGACAGAAACTATTTTGAATGGTACCACCGATACTACTTTCTGAAAAAAGATACGTAGTAATTACTCAACAGAGGGCCCTGGGGTACATTAACTTGAAAATTTCGAAAGGCATATAGATTTCGAAATTGTGAAAAAAATATCTTGGCAAAATTCGAAAAAATGTAAATAGTTGAAAAGATGATTGAATTTTTACCGACCCTCATGACTATTTGAAGTTTTTAAGTGCGCCCGCAGCTCGATTTTTTAAGCAATCACAAGTCTTTTACATAAAAAAATAGTACTGTTAGTTTTCAGTGAATGGTTTGTAGAGTGCGTTGGAAGGAAGATAACTTTTTACTTTGGGCCCTCTTGTTTAGGCTTGTTAGAACAAATCAACTTTCTACATTTCTGTGTGGTTCGCGCCAGGGGCTGTTGAAATTGTCACTTGTTTCGCTCGAAAAGGGTGGATTATGCCGCATTCACATGACAGCTTTCGCCTATCTAAGAAAGCTTAAAAAAATCGAGCGCACTGTTCACATGAACAATGTCAAAAAAGCCATAGGCCATGCTTACTATCCTGTCGGTGGAGAGATATGTTTTCTGAGGAGTTGGAAGAAGTTTCAGATAGTTTAATTATGTATTCTTTCTAAGAAAACAATATGCAAGCTGTCACATTGTATTATAATTATAAAATACATAAAAAAAGATAGAATCGAAGGATCTGGGTGATCCCAATCCTTCAGAAAATTAAGAAAACTCAAGGTTTTGGTGACAATTCAATATAGTGAACATGAGATTGATGAATAATGAAGACACCTTTAGGAACTATTTCAAAATGGACAAAACTCGATTCACATATAGACGGTGTTTTGCAACACAGGTAAGACCTCGTTAATCCTTGGCTGAGTGGTCTTACCTTTTAACGTGCGATTCCTAGCACATATTGTAGTATGGTTCATAATAGACAGTTTAACATGGAATACTCAATTGTAAATAAATTGTGGGTTAGACGGTTGTTGCAAAACACCGTCCATATATTCTCAGCCTCATCAAACCGTTTATAGAGAAATTAACTGTTGTGAGAAATGCAATTCCCCCAGAAACTAAAACTTGCTCTTACGTTAACAGCCTACAACTTTCGAATTGGTAAGAGCACGAGTATCTGAGATTATAAGAGAAATGCCGTTGTTTTACACGTCCCAAATAAACACAAAGCATTTCACTTTTTTCATCAATTTTATGACATCGCTTTGATTTCTAAACTATAACTATTAACTTTCGTAGCTTTTTTCCGCGATAAGTTGGACTGTAATCGACTTTTTGGCTTATGATCTTGAAAAGCGCTTTCAGAAATTTTGGCCAATGAGATCACAATACGCTATAAGCCATGAAGCGAAAAGCCAGCATGTAAACTCCCCATTTTATAGAGGAAAAATTATTGAAACAAAAATAAAGGCAATGAAATTTACTACAACGTTGCTCTCATTAATTTTTTCTCTATTTCTGATAGTTTTCGAGATATCCGCCCTCGAAAATTGCAAATTTTGTGAAAAAAAATGTCCACTCTTTGTTTTTCGTCAAACTTTTGTCTGAAGCACTTCAGCCCTTCATTTTAGAGCAAAGTCCTTGAAAAATTTTAGTAATTTGATCTTCAGTGTATGAAAAGTTACGACAATTTGAATATGTTTAGTAAATTTTGAGATATACTGCAAGAATATTTGATATTCCTTAATAATAGGTTTTCAACAAGTGCAGGGACGAACCAAAAGGAAACTTTTGGGGGGGGGCAAAAGTGAATTTTGCCAACTCATTTTAAAATTTTCCAATATTCTTTTGGGACAAGAAAAGAAAATAGAATTGATCACCCTAGACAAATCATGAAAAAACAGCAATTTTTAAAGCAATATTTGATTTAGAGCATGAAAAAAATATGAAACAACGTGAAATTTAAAATATTTAAATATACAGGGTGGGTCACGGTCGATGGTACCTTGGACGTTTACGGGAAACGGGACATAGGATCATTCTGAAAATTTGTTAACTTAAGTAGTTGCTTTTGGTCTATCGATCTAAAATATTTCAGCAATGCAGCGTTGTCGCTTATACCAGAAAGTAGCAGCATATTTGTTATTTCAAATAGGACACCGGTGTACATTACCGCATTTTTGAACTTGTCATTCCTTTTTGATTTTTTTGCCTCATACTTTTCTATACCTATCCCTAACGGTTTTTGAGATATCGATTATTTCCATATTTTTTATCCAAAACATAGCTCGAATTGAATGTTTATTTCGGCGGTATTTGGATTCTTAGGAAGTTGCAATTTTGTGTTTAGTTCAAGAGTGTTGAAATAAAATATCTTTTGTTGCGTTTTGTATTTAAAGTATATTTAAATGTCTTGGAAGATTTCATAATCTAAGTTGGCAACGATGTTGTCAGCATTGTAACTTCATGCAGTAGAGTAGGACAGGAATATATCGTCGTTGCAGTTGTAATGTATCCCCATCAGAAAACCTTTGGATATTCTTTTTGTAACAGTAAATTATCCAAGTAATTTTCTTGTTTCTTAGGAAGCTGTTCAATAAACCCAAACTCAAACAGGTTATGGACCCAGTGGTTAGTGTAAGCAGTTAATTTACACTAAAGTTGATCAGTTTTGATATTGAAAGACTTTGCCGGTTGGCGTGGTCTGATCTAATCCAAGAACAGAAAATGGCGGATAAGTTAATGGAATATAGCGGCGCAATCAAGTTCGACGGTTCGAACTACCAACAATGGAAGTTCCAGGTTAAGTGTGCTTTGAAAGCCAAAGGAGTCTATAGTTGTGCTGATAGGACATCCGTTAAACCAAGCACCGGTCCAGAGCTCGAGACATGGGTGAAGAAGGATGCAATTGCTATGTTCACCCTAACGGCGGCGATGGATCTCAGCCAGATAACCCTGATTGAGAATTGTGAAAGCTCCAAGGAAATACTTGAGAAGTTGGATTCAATATACCAGCAAAAATCGGAGACTAATAAAATGTTGGTACATGAGCGCTTTCATCAATATAAGATGAACACGACCGACAATATAGCACAGCAAATTGCCAAAGTCGAGAGCCTTGCGAAACACATAAGAGAAACTGGAGAACAGTTAAGTGATACAGCTATTATCACTAAAATTTTAAGTACATTACCTTCCAAGTACAGAAACATTCGACAAGCTTGGCTATCTCTTGATGAGAGCAAGCAGACAATAACAAACTTGACTTCCCGTTTGATTGATGAAGAAGCTAGTTTAACAAGTCAAGACAAAGTGGAAACAGCACTTGCAGCAATTTCATTGAAAAATGATGAAAATTCCCAGCATAAACTCACTAGAAAGTCTGAAGGAATAGTATGTTATAACTGTAGTAAACAAGGTCACATCGCAAGGTACTGCAAAGCCCCCAAAAGAGGTAACAAGAACAAATCAGGAAAGACAGCTTTCGCAACAAGTAGTAGTGACCCTGCACCTGGAGGAAACGAGACTGCCTTCAACATCAGTACGAGTAACATCATACAAAATGACTGCTGGATTATGGATAGTGGTGCTTCAGCGCACATGAGTTACAGAAGAGATTACTTCTCAAGACACTAAATTGGTTGCATGTGGAATCAAAGAACAAAATAACTTGTACAAAATGTTATTTCGGCAAATTGTTCACAGTGCAAATACAACCACAGATGACTCGCTTCGTATGTGGCATGAAAGACTAGGTCATATAAACACAAAAAGCATTAAGGATATGGTTCATAAGGGCTTAGTAAAAGGTGTTAACCTAACTGATACAGATAAATTCTTTTGTGAAAGTTGCATGTATGGGAAGCAACACAAACAACCGTTTAAGCAAATTCCTCATGTGAAAATGGAACCTGGCGAAAGAATCTATAGTGATCTGTGTGGCCCAATGTCAACGCCATCAGTACAAGGCTGCAGATACTTTCTTGTGTTCAAAGACAAGTCAACTGGTTATCGAGTTGCATATTTTTTGAAACATAAATCTGATGTGTTTGAAAACTTTAATGTTTACAATGCGAAAATCAAAAATAAGTTTGGGCGATCCGTAAAAGTTTTGCATGTCGATAATGGCAAAGAATATTGCAATGTAGAATTTCGAAGGCATCTGGACAAAGAAGGGATTGAACTGGAAACAACTGCACCCTACACATCACAGCAGAATGGTCGTGTAGAAAGGGACAATAGAACCAATGTTGAGAGTGCACGATCCATGTTGTATTGTGCTGGTGCACAGAAATATCTGTGGGCTGAGGCAGTCAACACTGCCATTTACTTGTTAAATCGAACATCCACATGTCAAGCACAAAATTCCACACCATATGAACTGTGGTGCAATAATAAACCAACACTTGGTCATCTAAGAACGTTTGGATGTGAAGCTTACTCTCTTGTACCAGATATTAAAAGAACTAAGCTAGATCCAAAGAGCCAGAAGCTGATTTTTGTTGGTTATGACAATAATTCAACTAATTACAGACTGTTCAATCCATAAACAAAGAAAATAACAGTGTCCAGAAACGTAACCTTCAATGAAAAGTGCAGGTTAGGAAGTGAACAATCAAATTCCCCATTGAATGCAAAGAGTCATGATATCACAGAATTTTTCTCAGAATGTGAAGAAGATATTCAAGAAAAAGTTGAAAAAGAAGAAGAATTTGACAGAACAGATGATAATAGTGACAGACAAGAAAACAAAACAATTCCTGAAATACGTCCCCAAATAAATGTGAAATTACCTCAGCATTTTAAAGATTTTGAACTAAATTTTGTGGAAGTGGATATTCCACAAACTTATAAAGATGCTCTCGATAGCCCCGAATCTAGGCAGTGGAAATTAGCCATAGAGGAAGAGGTAGCTGCATTGAATAAAAACAGAACCTGGGATATGGTTGAAATGCCACCAAACCGAAAGCCAATAGGGTCAAAATGGGTGTTCAAAGTGAAAAGAGCTATCGATGGGACCATTACTAGATACAAAGCCCGCCTTTGTGCCAAAGGCTGTGCCCAGAAAGAAGGGGTTGATTATTCTGAAGTTTTCTCTCCGACTACAAGATTTGACACAATACGTGTACTCTTAGCAGTAGCAGCAAAGAATAAATATCTTATGAAGCAGTTTGACATTAAAACCGCTTTCCTTTATGGTGAATTGCAAGAGGAGATATTTATGAATGTTCCAGAGGGACTCAATTGTAGTGGAAATTTAGTATGCAAACTAAATAGGTCACTATATGGACTTAAACAAAGCCCAAGGTGTTGGAACACTAAGTTCGATTCATTTCTTAAAAGTTTCGGTTTTCAGAACTCTCTCGCTGATAAATGTGTTTACAATACTAATATTGAATACTCAAAAGTGCTACTTATGATATATGTTGATGACGGACTAATATTTTCGCGAAGTGAAACTGCTATTGACATTGTGTTTGAAAGACTACAACAAACGTTTGAAGTTATATCCGGTGAGGCTAACTATTTTGTTGGTCTTCAAATAACTAGACATTCTGATGGTACCATTTTTATAAACCAAGAGACTTATGTGAAAAACATCAACAGACGATTTAACCTCGAGAGTGCAAATGTTGTTAATGCTCCAGAGGATTGCCATACAAACCCAACAGAGACAACAGGTATTTATCTTTCTGAGGGTGAAGTGCCATATCGACAAGCGGTGGGATCACTTATGTTTGCAGCCATAGTGAGCAGACCCGATATTATGCATGCTGTGGGAGTGGCTAGTCGTTACTTAAATAACCACAGGATATGGAATAACTTATCATGGAAAACCTGGTGATCCTCATTTAGTAGGTTATACCGATTCAGACTATGCTAATGACTGTGAAACTAGACGATCCACTTCTGGATATGTTTTTAAGATAGCTGATGGACCAGTAACGTGGTCTAGTAAAAGGCAGCACAGTGTAACACTGTCTACAACAGAGGCAGAATACCTTGCTGCATCTGAAGCTACAAAGGAGGCTTTGTGGCTTAAACAATTACTCAAAGACATTGAAGAGTGCTCAGATGAACCCATTGCTATTCACATTGATAATCAGAGCACAATAAAATTAATAAGGAACCCAGAATACCATCACAGAACTAAGCATATAGACGTCCGGTTTCATTTTATAAGAGAGAAGTATGAAAATGGAGACATTATTCCAATTTATGTGACGACTATGGAACAGCAAGCGGATATCTTCACAAAAGCCCTACCAAGGCCTATTTTTCAAAGACAACTGAATCTTCTTGGAATATCTGAAGATATACAAAACATACAAAATGTGGGAGTGTTGAAATAAAATATCTTTTGTTGTGTTTTGTATTTAAAGTATATTTAAATGTCTTGGAACATTTCATATTCTAAGTTGGCAACGATGTTGTCAGCATTGTAACTTCATGCAGTAGAGTAGGACAGGAATATATCGTCGTTGCAGTTGTAATGTATCCTCATCAGAAAACCTTTGGTTATTCTTTTTGTAACAGTAAATTATCCAAGTAATTTTCTTGTTTCTTAGAAAGCTGTTCAATAAACCCAAACTCAAACAAAGATCATGTATATTGATTCTGTAAAGAGAAGTTTTTTCTGCGTTATACAGAGTCGTTCAAAATTCATGATCTTACTGCTAGAAACAAAAAGGGTTGAAAGTGCGTTTTTTTAAATGGAACATTCTCTATATTATGAAATATCCTGAAAGATGACTGAATTCCCGTCGAATTGATATGTCATGTTCCTATACCTAAATAGCCAGAATATCAAGATAAGAGCAATTTTCTAAAAAAATCGATTTTTTTCTCATATTCATCTAAGGTGGCTATTAAATGTCATGATGGTATAGGAGAATATGGAGCAAATATAATTAGAAAGAAATGACAACTTCAAAAATGCGATAATATACCATTCGGCTGCATTGCTGTAAATATTTTAGATTGATACACCAAGAGCAACTACTTGAGTAACCAAAGTTTGACATGACAGCTACAGTTGAAAATGACCTTATAGTAACCAATCACAGAGTACATTCCCTGGCAACAAGGACGGAAAAATGAAGAACTTTCGTCTCTTTTTATTAGGGTGTCCAGATCCATTAGGAATCTATTAAAATACTAAAAATTATTATAAACTATCTGTACTATACCATGTGATTTAGTCAAGTATTCGCAGCCTTGTAGCTTTATTAATTGTAGAAAAACCATAATGCCCCTTTTATATATTTTCAATAGTCTATTGAAAGCCATTAATAAATGACTTTTTTCAATTATCTACACGTTGTCACCTGTCAAAACGAAATGTCCTGTAATCATTGCAATAGAATATGTGGCCACCTTATACAACTTGAAGGTCTACATCAGACTGCAGGAAATATGAAATTTTCATATTTATCAGTAACTCAGATTATTTGTTTTCCTACTCCATTCAATGGCAAGGTTATTTATGAAAAAATTGCTACAAATATTTTAAATAGCTTTATTGATCAAAATATATGCTGGGTTAATTGATCATATACAAAATTAGAAAAGAAGATTTCATGAATTTAATTATGTTTTCCAACAGGTCATCTCAAAGAATGTACAAATTCATATTTTTTCCTTCATTCAATTCCCTAAGAGTATGAAATATTCATAGCCATTTGCCAACAAAATTGCATTTTTTATTCACTAATAAAAGTACATCCATACCATTTCTATTCCTTCGTAGGTAATGCAGATCATTTTATCAATAATATATGAAAAAGGTTGGGAATGGAAATAATGCAGTTTATTTATATAAGTAATTTTAACCTTTTGAGTAGTCCCATGGAGCAGTAGAAATATTTCATTAAAAGCAGCTAGATCAACATGATTTTATATACATTGTTTTCATACTATTCATCATCAGCTTCCAAGTTAATATGACTTCCAAATTTTCCGTATAGGTGAGATTTCAATTCACTCATTGTATCCTTAATGTCACATGACTTGACTTTCACTTCTTTGATTTCTTCCTCAATTTTTCTTTTCGCATCTTCCAAAGCCAGTTGGGTTTTTTCAACATTGTGATAAATGAAAACCTCTCCTACCAAATAAGGAATTTGTTCATCATCGTCAAAGAGAGCTATTTCATCGCATGCCTCTTCCAGACTTTTGAGATCATTTTCTTTGAGCTTGATTTCAATATTAAAGTCTTCTAGTTTGGCGTTCAATCTTGCAAATCTGTTGATTTTTTGTTGATCTTCGTAAGTAATATGGACATCTGAATCGGGTTGAAATGTTCCTTTGTTGTTCGTGGTAGACATTTTTCCTGGGCTAAACTATTACCTCAACTCAACTTCTCCCGTTTAGATTTTTACGTTATACTTAACCTCTAACCTCAACCATGTTTTTTCTTCTTCGTTTTTCACTAGTGTGATATGGCTCAGCAGTGGGATTCTATTTCACAAATCGAGTCGAATCCGCCATATTGATTCGATAATTGGTATTCCGCTTTTCGATTATGTCGTATGAACTCGATCAGAATACACGATAACTCAAGAGGAGTCGAGTCGTCAATCTATCCTTTTTTTATCTTGTCTTTTCATTTTATTGATGTGTTTTTCGAATTTTCGACGGAGCGCGACATAGTTAAAGTTTCTGACAGGGTTCTTGAAAAATTATTCATTGTTTACATTTTTGCGATATCTAATAAAACGCCAAATGGCAATGTCTTTTAATATCATTTCTTGAAGAGCATAGTAATATGGCCACATGACGATCTGAACAATTCGATAAATCTTTTTTTCTGGTAATGAAAAAGGATTACTTGAGTGTCTCAACTCTTGTCGTCGAAGAATTAGTTTCAAACTTCTTTGCCTGTCTTCATTTAGGACAATGCGATCTTAACAATCGGTAACATTTCAATTTAGTTGCACAAATATATATGTCAACAAGAAAACTCATATTATTGATATTATTTATTAATATTTATATATCATAGACATCAACATAACCTCTAATACTACTACGAGAACTACGGAAAACTACAGGTTTGTTTTGGTTCTGAAAAGTATCAGTACTGGGACATCAGGATCATGCGTAGTTGACGAGAAGTGTGCTCTTTAGGTTCATATTCGCTCACTTTTTCTCAACTGCGCAAAATCCTGACGTCCCAGGACTAATAATTTTCAGAACCAGAACAAAGCTTACGGATTCCATCAAAAACCCGAAGATTTCCGAAACGATACTCGATCGTGAAATGGAATAAGGAAGAAATTTCATATCGAGTTTATCATCGTATCGTACGATAATCGACGGTCTTGAAATAGAATCTCTCTGCAGTTCACTGAAATGTTTTGCTTCAATCCAAGGACATCGAACGTACAGGATGGATCAATCGCCCGATTTCATGATCCCGTAAAGTGACGTGATACCTCTACATCCATTGGTGTATTATAACTATGTAGATATACGGTTACGTCAAATGCGGGTTAACATGTCCTTGGCCTCAATCACACGATAACTGTGACGTCAGTGGTGGGCCTCGTGCGTCTGGACTCCCTTTGAAATGCATAGGAACGAACAAGTTTTCTGGACGTTTTTTGATATTATTAGAAAACTGGCGTGAATATTTACCAAACAATATTTTTAATATTTGAATTGATATCCATAATAAAACTATACCTAGTTTAAACATTTTTCACTAAAGAGGTTTACGCACGACAATTGTTTCGCTGTACAACAGCTTATTCAAGTGAAGAAGATATACTAAATTACATGTTTGTCATGTTACCTTGAATACACATCTTAAATTAATTAGGGTGGGGTTGTATACCTGCCCCAGTAAACATAAAAACATAACTTAAACAAAACTGTTATATCACATTGTGACTTGGTGATGTTATTCAGAGATATGCTTGATGTTACAGATACGTTGCGTCCATATGCCTTTGTGCCTCTTTTAAATACTACAATGTAATGTTAATTACTTAACGTTACATAAATGTATCATATTTTGCGTAACTTTAATGTGACTTTATTACATACATATAATGTTACTCAAAACATCTATGCAGCATTTGTAAAATGTAACATCGCGGTGGAGCATATACTCATGGTTTACCAACACTTTTTTCTATATTTATAGGTATATTTCTGGAATTTCAGTAGTCACTTTTTAGTAGATGAATAACAACAATAGCAATTAACAAAAATATTCATCTACCAAAGAGTGGCGATTGAAATTCCAGAAATACAACCTTAAGTGTAGAAAAATAAGTGTTGGTAAACAATGAGTATAAGCTCCACCCTGTATACTAAGAAATAAAATATGTATATAAGGGGGTAATGATGTAAAACATACCAATCAATCAAAAAACTTTATTGTCAATGATAAAAATTTCATGGATAAAGCGTTATAAAACAAGACGTTACATCATTAACAATTAAATTAAAATTATCACTATAAAAAATATAATCTTGAATCACTATGAACAGACCAAAGTACCTAATAATATGACTTACCACCTGAATCAGATGAAAAATTTATTGATAGATCTACTAAAGTTAAGTGTTATTAGAAGAATAATATTGAATGAACCTATTTCTTTTGAAAAATAAAAACAGATATCACTGAATCAATAATTATATGGTTGTTATCTCGGTCACTTCTCCTTTCTCTTTAGTTTCTGCTCTGCTAATGTCATCCAATAATCCATCACTATGAGTCAAACTCTTCATCTGTGATTGAACTGCAAACATCTTTTACATATTCTGAAAATATAGTCATTACAGTCACTGAAAACTCATATTAATCTTTATGATGAAAACGACAATCCAATAATTATTAATAATTCTATGTTGCCCCTAGAGGTAAAAGAAAAATAATTACTTACGTTTCAGTATGTCCATAATTATCAATTCAAAACTTTTGGATTTTTTTCTTTGCCCAGTCCAAAAGGGCTCATCTTCGATTAGTTCGGAAACATTAACAACTGCTATTTAAGTTTTTGTAATCTGATCATTCAATAAGTAGTTTATTGATAATTTGTATTAACAATTCAAGTGATTTCTCTATAATCTCAAGAAACGTTAATATTATCATAGATTGATAAAATTAAGAAATACCAGAACACTCTGTATAAAATATATGATTTTGAGTTCACTTACAAATTAATTGCTCCAATGTTATTGTTTTAGCAAGCTAAATTCATTGGTTTCAGTTCCAAAAATTCCTTGATCAATCGGTTCAAAATGATTTGACACAGCTCCAGATGTCAGCAACCATTTCCATGCTGTCCAATATCTGATTAGCAGGAACCACAATGATAGCTTTTCTACTATTCATAGCATCATATATGTAGATACTCTCTAATCAATAGTAGATATCACTACATTCACTACATCACTACATAACCTAAATGCTAAAATAACAATTAGTGGATGGAGTAGTGGAAAATCATAATCTTACCATGAAAATTATGAGTTTTGCTATCCTATTGATTCCAATCACTTTTAGTAGTTTGAATTATATTTTAATTCTATGAACTCAAATCTCATACCATGACCGCCATGATTATTAGGATAAAATGAACGATGGCGTCAGTGATATATCTATTTCATATTTACTGGGTAATATTGTTTGAACGTGGATATTATTTTTTTAAGTTACGTAGATGAATGACGTCATGACGTGGTCATTACCTAAAAATTACATTTAAGAAACCTTTACGATAATATTAATTTCAAGGCTCCCTGTACACATGTCAGTAATGTTTTTAGAAGGTTAGACAAAAATATCGAACAAATAACATAACTACTCTGTCTAAGACATATCTGGGCAACATATAATCAACATTATATGTATTATCTAATGAATATTATTGGTTATATTATTTTGATGTTACATAAACATATAGTTGAAAACACTGTGTTGGAAACGTCAAGATGACATTAATATAATGTTAGTTTGCCAATATCACAAAATTGCACAAAAGTTATATCTGGAAAATATTTTTGTTATGTATCATGTTTAGTGGGATGTTTAGTGGGTGACTCCTAATGAAGTTTTAAAGAGAAAATTACTAAGTATTCCATTTGATCTTTCCAGGAAAACAAATCAAGAAGTAGTGAGTTATTTAATTCAAGTTGGTCATTGGGAAGGTTCTGAGAATTTTTCCATTTAACTTCTTGGAGAATACTACGGCAATGCCTATGGACATTTGGAGATCTTATGCCACACAGTGAGCTAACGCGTAATCGGCAGGCACCTTGAAAAGATCTCGTGGCTCCTCTCGTGTTACCCCATGTTGAACTTTATGTCCGTTTGAGTTCAGGGACATGAACCTCTGAAAGGTCATTTCATTTTCCGGACTGACGGTGCAGACTTGGTCGTGGTTTCCTGCGTAAGGGGACAACCTATTGAAATGGACTACTCTAGGTTTTCCTCGTGGTGGCTAATGTATTTGGTAGACGAGGTCGTTTATCCTTTTCATGATCTTATATAGACCTTCTCACGAGTTCCGTAGCTTCGGTGATAGTCCACGGCGACGTTTCGTGTTGTATAGCCAGACGAGGTCACCTAGGTGATATTTACCAGCATCGGTCTTGATGTCGTAGGTCTCCTTCATTCTGTCACTGGCACTCTGGATGTTCAAACGGACTCGTTCGTGGATGTCGTCAATTCTCTGTCGTAGTTTGCTAACGTAGCCATCTCCCACAGTGTCTTGTCCTGATGGTTTTTTGGTTCGGCAGGGCATAGACTTCGGCCCACTTGCTGAAGTAGTCCATCGCCACAAGGATGTACTTTGTTCCCGTGATCAGATTGTGGGAACGAGCCAGCGATGTCAATGGCGATCCTTTCGAAAGGGCTGCCCACATTATACAGGTGCATCGGGGCCTTGGGTCTTGTTCAGCGCATACAGCACATTTTCTGCACCAGTCCTTGATGTCAGTTTGGCAGTTGGCCCAGTAAAACCGTTGCTTCAGTTTCTGGAGGGTCTTTGTCACTCCCAGATATCCTCCGCTGGTCTCATCATGAATTTCTCAGAGCACTTCCTGTCTTCCGCTACTGGGAACTACTATCTGATCTCTGTCTTCTCCACCATCCTCAAACTCCAACACACGTTTCAGGACTCCATTGTCGATAAGGGTAAGGGAGTTCCATTGGGTCCAATAAGACTTAATGATGGGTGAATAATTGGCTATATCTCCTACCACGACGGTCTTCGGTTTCTTTTTTTTCGACCGATGACTGAACCAAGATCTGGATCTTTCTTTTGGTCATACTGGATCTTGTTATCATCCACTGCCGTAGTTCTACAGAGTCTCGACTTCTTCTCCTCTGCTCATCGGCAGTGCAAACAGTCGTCTAGGCATAGTCTTCGCGATAGGGCATCCGCATTCTTATGGCTGGTCCCCGCTCGATGTTCGATCTCAAAGTCGAATTCTTGGAGCCTCCCTAGGGATTCTTTAACTATAGGAGCCATTTGAGAGCTGTATCGTCAATTATCAGTAGGAATGTTCTCCCATACACGTACTTGGAGAAGTGTTCTTCTTCTTTGACAACAGCCAACAGCTGCCGCCTGGTGACACAGTATAATTCCGCTCCGGTTCACTTAGGGTCTTGCTCAAGTAACCGATGACTTTTTCCTGTCCTTCTTGGATCTGAGACAAGACAGCTCCAAGTCCCATATTGCTTGCGTCCGTATCCAAAATGAATTTTTCGTTCGGAAGGGGGTAGCTCAGGATTGGTGCGTTAATCAAAGCTCCTTTTAGCTTCCTGAACGAATCTTGGCATTCCTCTGACCACTGAAACTTTATTTGTCCTTCTGTAAGCCTGGTCAGTGGTTTAGCGATGTTAGCAAACACCAGCATATATCGGCGATAGTAAGTGCACAAGCAAAGAAAACTTCGAAGCTGGTGTATGTCTTTCGGAACGGGCCATTCCTTAACAGCTTTGATCTTCTGCTCATCAACTGCTACTCCTTCCCCAGAGACAACGTGGCCGAGATATCGTACTTCTTTTTGGAGCAGATGACATTTCTTGGGGCTCAATTTCAATCCAGAGGTTCTTAGTCGTTGGAATACCTCTTCCAAGTTTTTTATGTGGTCCTCGAACGATCTGCCAACCACAATAATGTCGTCGAGATACACCAGACAGGTCTTTCATGATAGTCTTTTCAAAACCGTCTCTATCAATCTTTAGAACGTGGCTGGAGCATTGCAGAGGCCGAATGGCATGACTGTAAACTGCCACAATCCTGAGCTGACGGTGAGAGCTGTTTTTTCTCGATCTTCTTGGGCCAGTATCCGTTCTCTAAATCTAGGTCGAGGAAATCGTAGAACCGGCCAGCGTGTCTAGAGTGTCGTCAATTCTTGATAGAGGATAACAGTCCTTCGTCACGTTGTTCAGTTGACGATAATCAACGCAAAACCGAGTTGAACCATCTCTCTTCTTCACCAATGCGACTGGAGAGGACCAAGGACTGTCAGATGGCTCGATAAGTCCTTCTTTCTCCATATCACCGACTATGTTGTCAGCCTCTTCTTTCTTGGCAAGGGAAAGTCTTCTAGCTGATTGTTGGATCGGTCGAGCATTTCCAGTGTTGATCTTATGCTGAACCACCTTCGTTCTACCGCCTCTGCCTACTCCGGTATCGAAGATGTCCTGATACTGCCTAACTATTTCTCTTAGTTTGGGCTGCTGTGCTGGTCCCATCTCCTTGGAATGAGAAAAAAAATCACAAACCAATTTCCCGACTTGTCCCGGAATTTCTCGACTTGTCCGGACTTGTCCCGACTTATTCCGACTTGTCCCGATCCTTTTGATCCTTTCCATTTGAAAAAAAAACCATTTGGATCAAAATGATATAATCAAAGAAATTCTTTTAACAAAAATACTGGGAATATTTTACCCAATTAAACGAGAAAAACCGTTTCTTGGAAAATATTTTTATATCCTTCTACACATTTTTTCACAAAATTCTTTGAACCAAGAAAGCAATATAAAAAAAAATATTAGAGCAAAAAAAATTCTCAGATGATACATAATTCGTGAAATAAGGAAAAACAATTACAAACAATTTTCTTTTCTATAAATTTTTTTCGAAATTTTTGCGACTTGTCTTGTCCCGACTTGTGTGCTTTGTGTCAATCAAAATTAATATCATCAATAAATATTGTCGCAAAAATTGTTACACAAAAACGAAGAAAAAAATACAAGAATTTCAAGTCAAGGTCAGGTCAATGTCTCGAGTGGGGTCAATTTCTTACTATCTTGGTTTGGGTCTAACTGCCTTAAATCTTTAATTTCTAATTGAGACAACTGAATATTTCTAGAAAATAAAATCATCTCAACGAAAAACTTCTTTCTCAATATGGAACAATGAGAAGTCATTTTTCCCAGATATTTTATTCGGACATTCCTTCCTGTACTTTTTTCCTATTACTGTTTCACCCTTGCATTTTACTCGGTTTTTTTCACCCGGACCTTTATCCCATATAGCACACGACGTCCAATGGATGTCCCTTTTAGGTCCAAGATTGATCCAAACGTCCATGGACTCGATATGAATGTCCAATGGACGTTCGGGTATGGATATATTTTGTACATTCCCTATTGTACGTTCCATGGATGAGCAATGGATGTAAAATATTTGACCAACATGAAACATCGAATAAATGACGGTTTTGGATGTACAATGGATGTACAATAATCTACCAATAATCCGAACGTTACTTATCATACGTATATGTACGTCCATTGGACAATCAGTACTGGATCAACTTGATGCGTCTATAAAATGTACGTATTTGGATGTATATATCGAATGTTGAAACTGGTCCTAATCTGTACGTTAAGTATGTAACGTTTTTGTATGTTCACTGGATGAACAAAATTGGATCCATTAGAAACCATTATTGTACATTTACGGATGTACACTGAATGTAGAATACTGGACCACATTTGAACATTCACACTTGTACTTACCTACATAAGATGAATAGCACCTGGTGAATTTGAAACACGTCATTTATTGTACGTTTTCTGATGTACATCTGATGTAGAATACCGGACCACATTTGTTTGTTCACAACTGCACGTACATTGGACGTACAGCACCTGGTTTATTTGAAACGTCATTTATTGTATGTTTTCTGATGTACATCTGATGTAGAAAACCGGACCACATTTGTTTGTTCACAACTGTGCCTACATTGGACGTAAAGCATCTGGTCTATTTGAAACATCTACAATTGTATCTTTTTATTTTTACATTGAATGTGGAATACTGGACCACATCTGTACGTGTTACCCGTTGTACGTACATATTGAATGAACATCATCTGGATCTGATGGTAAACTTGAAAGAAACTTTTTTAATTGGTTGTTTCAGGATGTACACTGGGTTTGGAAAAGTGGATAATATCTGTACGTTCCCCACTCTGTATGTTCGGATATGATCGGTTGAGTACGAGCACCCTCGATAGTAGAATGTAGGGGAAACTCATTAGGTTTGTTTTGGTTCTGAAAATTATCAGTCCTGGGACGTCAGGATCATGCGCAGTTGACGAGAAGTATGCTCTTTAGATTCATAATCGCTCACTTTTTCTCAACTGCGCATAATCCTGACGCCCCAGGACTAATAATTTTCAGAACCAGAACAAGGCTATTGTGATGCTGTTCTTTGTTACGGTTTTGGTACGAATGGTACGCCATTATTTTCTGTATACTCATGCATGTGTGGTGCGTGCATGTGTAATATCAAAACTTCTTGAAAAATCTTTAGACAAGTGTCGAAGTATGTGAAGGAGGAAACGAAAAACATCAGGTCAGTATGGAATTATTTTCAACATTGACACGTGAAATTGAATATGTGAAGTCACTAATCAAACGGCTAACAAATACATTTTGATTACTGTAGTTCCTACATTTATGATTCAATGAAAATTTTTGATTCAAATTCAATTTTACAGAGCTGCACAACAATATCAAGAGTGTCATCTACTAGAAAAAGAGACTGAGTAAGATTCCACATCCCAATGGTTGAGAACGGAAACTGAGAGGAGAGGAATGAAAAATTCTATCTATATTTTAGTTGATAATATCTTCTGTTCTGAATAGCGTATTTTGGTATTTTGTTTATGTCACATACATGTTTTTGATTTTTGTTTGGAAAGTGCTAGCAAGAGTCTATCTCTATTTTAGAACATTCTAATTGTTTTTTTATACTGTAAAAATATATTCATTTATAAAAATGTTCCTGTTTTTATTTATTTATATAGTTTTCTGATCATTATAATATCATGCAAAACATACAATTTTTATAATGAAACCATGACTTTTTTTGTGAAGTTATTGTACCATTTATTCTCAATCAGTTTACTGTTTTTTTGTACATTTCGATGAACCCTTCTTGTTATGTAAGTATCTGAATTGAACATCCAATAATATGCAGGTAAATTGATTTTTGAACTGTGATCATCGACTTCCATGGGAATTTTCGATTATATTATTGATGTATTCTCATTCAGGATCGTTATTGAGTTTATATTTGGATTTTGGATAGATGACATTGAAATATAAGATAGATCTTTATAGATGTATAAAAGATCCATGTTATACCGTCAATGGACGAGACTTTTTTTTCAGAGGCATTTGATGGAAATTGTTTATGTATTTCTATTGTACATCCTCACGTACGTACATGAGATGTTATATCTAGTGTATGTGGACATTTGGTGGACTGCTGCCAAACATTTATGAAAGTAACTGGACGTCTAACGGATGTCCATAAGATCCATACTGTGCATCCACTGTACATACATTAGACGTACATGTGCTCATTCCGGACGTACTTAAGACCCATGCACTACGTCCATTGGACGTGAATTTGATATATTTCTGTACATGCAATGGACGTTTGTTACGTACGTCCATGAACGTTTGTTAAGTTCGTCCATTGGATATCCATGGCCGTACGTACATAAAATGTTATATCCAGTGTATCTGGACATTCGATGGACTTTCACCGGACATTTATGGATGTAACTGGACGTCCAGTGGACGTACATTAGATCCATGCTGTACATCCATTGGACAAACATTAGACGTACATGTGCTATGGCCTATTTACCCGGACTTTTCAGCCGGACTTTCCACCCGGACGTTGAACCAGGACTTTTTATTCAAGCTTTTTACCCGGACTTTTTACCCAAACTTCTTGCCTAGACTTTATACCCGGACTGCTTTGCCGGATTTTTTACCCGGATTTCTTACCCAGACGTCTTTTCTTACCCGGAAATTTTACCTGTAATTTTCATTAAAAAAAAATATTTTTATTTGAATAAATATGATTTAATCAAAGAAATCCTTTCAACAAAAAAAAATTATGAATATTTTAACCAAAATGTTATTCAATATCCATTTAACGAGAAAAACCATTCCTCGGAAAATATTTTGATATCTTTCAACACATTTATGTCCAAAATTCTCTGAACCAAGAAAGCAATTTTCACAAAAAAATATCAGGAAAAAAATTCTTAGATGGTTTACAACTTATGAAATGAGAAAAAAAAATCAGGAAGAAGTTTTTTTCAACTTTTTCTCCTACACATTTTTCTCGAAATTTTTGCGACCTGTCTCGACTTGACTTTTCTCGACTTGACTTGTCCCGACTTGTCCCGACTTATGCCAATTTGTCCCGAGACTTGTCCCGTCATTTCTAGTCCTTTACGAATGGAACAGTTCATTTTGGTAAGATTCACAAAATTTCCCAAAAAAAAATAATCATAATAATATCAAAAAATATTGTCACGAAAATTGTCACAAAAAAACGAAAAAAAAAACAAGAATCCCAAGTCAATGTCTCGAGTAAGGTCAATTTTTGACTATCTTGTACTCTGTCTATCTCTCCAAAATCTTCAATTTTTAATTAATAAGACAAACATTTCTAATAAAGAATTAATCAAAATCATCTAAACGAAAAACTTTCCCTTTCTCAATATGAAACAATGAGAAAAAACTCCAAGTCAAGGTCTGAGTCAAGGTCAAAGTTAAGGTTGGAGTCGAAGTCAAGTCAAGGTTGTAATTTTTTCCAGATATTTTTTTCAGACATTTCCTCCGTACTTTTTCCATATTACATTTATCCAAATTCTTTTTCTCTATATTCTTGTTTGACTCTTTCTCCTTAATTTAACCCGGACTTTTCACCTGTACTGTTTACCCGGACCTTTTGTTATTGTTACCCGGCCCTTTTACAAGGACTTCTTACCCGGACTCCTCACCCGGACTTTTCACCAGGATCTGTTACCTAGACTTTTCACCAGTACTTTTTACCCGGTTTTTCTACCCAGTCGTTTTTCCCGGGTTTTTTACCAGGTTTTTTTCACCCGGACTTTTTTTACTCGTACGTTCTACCCGGACTTTTTACCCGGACTTCTTACCCGGACTTCTTACCTAGGCTTTTTAAACGGACTTTTCTCCCGGACTTTATATCAGGACTTTTCACCCGGATTCCTTACCAGATGTCTCATGTTACACGGAGTTTTTAATTGTAATTTTCATTGGAAAAATATATTTTTATAAAAATTAAAATGATTTATTCAAAGAAATCCTTTTAACCAAAAAAAAAATAGAGAATATTTTCACGAAAGTTTTTTACAATATCCATTAAACGAGAAGAACCGCATCTCAGAAAATATTTTGTTAACCTTCAATATATTTTATTTCCAAAAATGTTTAAACCATGGAAGCAATTTTTCCAAAAAAAAACTTTCATAGGAAGAATCTCAGATGATATATAACTCATGAAATGAAAAAAAAAATTACAAATTTTTTTTCTTAACTTTTTTCCTGAACATTTTTCTGGAATGTTCCGCGACTTGTCTCGGCTTGACTTGTGTCGACTTGACTTGTCCCGACTTGTGCCGACTTGTCCCGACTTGTTTCCGACTTGTCCCAACTTGTTTCCGACTTGTGCTAACTTGTCCCGACTTGTCCCGAATTTTTCAGACTTGTGCCGACTCCTCTCGAGTTGCCCCGAGTTGTCATCATTTTTCCCGAGTTGTCCCGACCCTTTCTGACCTTTTCCGATTTTTCCCAACTTGTCTCGACTTATTCCGACTCGTCCCGACTTGACTTGTCCCGTCTTGTCTATTCCTTTATGAACTGAATAGTTCAATTTGGTAAGATCCCCAAAATTCCCCAAAATAATTCAATCAAAATAATACCATCAAAAATTATTGTCACGAAAATTTTTGTCACACGAAAACGGAGAAAAAAATACAAGAATTTCAAGTCAATGTCTCGATTGAGGTTAATTTTTGATCATTTTGATCTCGGTCTATCTTCCCAAAAATCTTTAATTTACAATTAAGACAATTGAATATTTCCTGAAAAAAAATCAATAAAAATCATCTCGACGAAAAACTTTTTTCCTCAATATGAAACAATGAGGAAAATTCTAAGTCAAGGTCTTTGTCAAGGTTAAAGTTAAGGTTGGAGTCGAAGTCAAGTCAAGGTCAAGTCATTTTTCCCCAGATATGACGTTTATACCTTTACTTTTTTCCCTTAACTTTTTTCACTAACTTTCCGAACATTTTTCCAACCTATTTATCTCTAAATTTTCCTATGACTTTTTCTCCTTAATTTAACCCAGACTCTTCACCTGTACTACTACCCGGACGTTTTACCCGGTTGTTTTCACCCGGACCTTCAACTAGGCCTGGACTTGTCAACCGGACTTCCCACCTGGACTCTTCACCAGGACTTATACTCGGACTTTCTACCCGGATTTCTTACCCAGAGTATTTATCTGTAATTTTCATTTGAAAAAAAATATTCTATTTGAATCAAAAGGATTTAATCAAAGAAATCCTTTCAACAGAAAAAATTAGTAATATTTTAACCAAAATTCTATTCAATATATCCACCTTTCCAGAAAAATCGTTTATCGGAAAATATTTTGATATCCTTAAACACATATTTTTCCAAAATTCTCTGAACCAAGAAAGCGATTTTCACAAAAAAAATTTTGGAGGAAAAAAATTCATAGATGATTCATAACTTATGGAATAAAAAAAAATCTTGAGGAATTTTTTTTCAACTTTTACTTGTAAATAATTTTCTAGAAATGTTCGCGACTTATCTCGACTTGTCCCGAAATTTCCCGACTTGTTCCGAAATTTTCCGACTTGTCCAGAATTGTCTCGACTTGTCCCGACTTATCATGACTTGTTTCCTACTTGTCCTAACTTGTCCCGACCCTTCTAGATCCTTTTCGACTTGTTCTGACTTATCCCGACTTGTTCCGACTTGTCTCGACTGAAATTGTCCTGACTTGACTTTTCTCGAAATTTCTCGACTTGTCCCAAAATTTCCCGAATTGTCCAGACTTGTCTCGACTGCTCCCTTTCTGGTCCCCACTGGTCCCGACTCGTCCCAACTTCATCCCGACTCGTCCCAACTTCATCCCGACTTCTCTTTTCCCAAATTGTTCCGACTTATCCCAACTTATCCCGTCGGTTCCCGATTTATCACGATTTGCCCCGACTTGTCCCAACTTGTCTCGACCCGTCCCGACACGTCCGGACTCCTCCGGACTCGTCCCGTCTCATCCCGACTTCACTTTTTCCAAATTGTCCCGACTTGTCTTGACTTGTCCCAACTTTTTCTGGTAAGATCCCTGAAATTTCCCAAAAAAAATCAATCAAAATATATCATCAATAAATATTGTCACGAAAATTGTCAAAAATGAAGAAAAAAATACAAGAATTTCAAGTCAAGGTCAAGTCAATGTCTCGAGTAAGGTCAATTTCTGTTTATCTTGGTCTGGGTCTATCTCCCTAAAATCTTTAATTTTTAATTGAGACAATTAAATATTTTCAGAAAAAAAAGCTAATCAAAATCATCTCAACGAAAAACTTCTTATTTCTCAATATGAACAATGAGAAAAATTTTCAAGATAAGACCTGTGTCAAGGTCAAAGTTAAGGTTGGAGTCGAAGTCAAGTCAAGGTTAAGTTATTTTTCCCAGAAATTTTTTTCGGACATTTTTTCCTGTACTTTTTTCCCTTAACTTTTTTCACTAATTTTTCGAACATTCAACCTATTTATTCCACATGTACTTTTTACCCGGACATTTTACCCAGAGGTTTTACCCGATTTTTTCACCCGGACCTTTAATCAGGCCTATTTACTACGACTCGTCAGCCGAACTTCCTACCAAGACTTTTCACTAGGACTTTATACTCGGACTTTTTACCCGGATTCCTTACCCAGACGTTTTGTCTTACCCGGAGTTTTTACCTGTAATTTTCATTCGAAAAGAAAAATTTCTAATTGAATCAAAATGATTTAGTCAAAGAAATCCTTTCATCTGAAAAAATTAGAAATATTTTGACCAAAATGTTATTCAACCCTTCTAGTATTAAGCCCGTCCCTTGGGCGTCTCTGTACCTTCAAATTAGTGGTGAATGTTCAGCGTATATGTGTATAAACTGCAAGTCTTATTTGTAATTTTTTACGTGTGATTTTTTTTTCAATGTTTTTCATTATTTTGTAAGTTTATACCTCTGTCTTAAGAAAAATATTGCTAGTTTCATTTTAGAATCATTATTTTTTGTTTAATATTTAATAATAAATAACATGTCTAATTTTAATGTAAAAGAAGCTGTTAACCAAGACAATAGAATTTTGTAAAAATATGCCCGGTTTTCAATTGTATATATTTTACAAGTATTAAAATTACAAGTATTTCAAGTTAACGTCAAGTCAATGACTCGAGTTAAGTCAATTTCTGACTATCTTGGTCTGGGTCTATCTCCCTAAAATCTTTAATTTTTAATTGAGACAATTAAATATTACCAGAAAAAAAACTAACCGAAATCATCTTAACGAAAAACTGAAACAATGAGAAAAATTTCCAAGTAAAGGTCTGAGTCAAGATCAAAGTTAAGGTCGAAAGTGAAGTCAAGTCAAGGTCAAGTTATTTTTCCCAGGTATTTTTTTTGGCATTTTTCGCCGTACTTTTTCCCTATTACTTTTTTCCCTGACTTTCCGAACATTTTTCCAACCTATTTTTCTTTAAATTTTCCTTTGACTTTTTCTCCTTATTTCGACCCGGTCTTTTTACCTGTACTTTTTAACCGAACGTTTTACCCAGACGTTTAACCCTGGCATTTTACCCGTTTTTTCAGCCGAACCTTTAACCAGGCCTATTTACCTGGACTTTTTAGCCGGACTTCTCAACCGGACTTCACCAGAACTGTTTACACGGACTTTTTACCTGGACTTTTTACCCAAACTTCTTATCTACACTTTTCACCCGGACTTCTGTGCAGGATAGTTTACCAGGAATTTTTACCCGGATTTCTCACCCAGACGTTTTGTCTTACCCGAAGTTTTTACCTGTAATTTTTACTTGAAAACAAAATTAGTTTTATTTCAATCAAAATGATTTTATCAAAGAAATCCTTTCAACAAAAAAAATTTGAAATATTTCAACCAAAATTGTATTCAATATCCATCAAACGAGAAAAACCGTTCCTCGGAAAATATTTTGATATCATTCAACACATTTTTATCCAATTTCCTAGGAACCAAGGAAGCAATTTTCCCAAAAAAAATTCTTAGATGATACATAACTCAAAATCACGAACAATTTTTTTTTCAACTTTTCCTCCTAAACATTTTTTGCCGAAACTTTTGCGACTTGACTTATTTCGACATGAATTGTCCCGACTGGTCCCAAATTGTCCCGACTTTTTCCGACTTGTCCTGACTTGACCCGAATTGTCCCGACTTGTCACGACCCTTACCGATTTGTCCAGGCTTGTCCCGGCTTGTACCGACTTATCCCAACTTGTCTTGACCCGTCCCGACTCGTCCGGACTCGTCCCGTCTCATTCTGACTTTACTTTATCCAAATTGTCCCGACTTGTCTTGACTAGTTCCAACTTGTCCCGACTTGTTTTGACTTGTCCCGATTTGTCTTGACTTGTTTCGACTTCTCCCAACTTTTACCGATTTGTCTTGACTGTTCCTGACTTTTCTTGGGAAGACCTCTGAAATAAAAAAAAAAAATTATGAAGATAATATCATCAATAAATATTATCACGAAAATTGTCACACAAGAACGAAGAGAAAAATACAAGAATTTTATGTCAAGGTCAAGTCAATGTCTAGAGAAAAGTCAATTTCTGTCTATCTTGGTCTGAGTCTATCTCCCTAAATTCTTTAATTTTTAATTGAGACAATTAAATATTTTCTGAAAAAAAAAAAGTTAATCAAAATCATCTCTACGAAAAACTTCTTCTTTCTCAATATGAAACAATGAGAAAAACTTCTAAGATAAGGTCTGAGTCAAGGTCAAAGTTAAGGTTGGAGTCGAAGTCAAGTCAAGGTTGAGTTATTTTTCCCAGATATCTTTTCGGACATTTTTCCCTGTACTTTTTTCCCTTAACTTTTTTCACTAACTTTCCGAACATTTTTCCAAACTATTTATCTCAAAATTTCCCTATGACTTTTTCTCCCTAATTTAACCCAGACTCTTTACCTGTACTTTTTACCCGGACGTCTTACACAGACGTTTTACCCTGGCTTTTTACCCGTTTTATTCACCCGGCCTTTAATCAGGCTTATCTACCCGGACTATTAAGCTCGACTTCTCACCCGGACTTTTCACCAGTACTTTTTACCTGGACTTTTTACCCGGACTTTTCACTCAATTTTCTTACCTAGACTTTTAACCCGAAATTCTCTGCCGGACTTTTTACCCGGATTTCTTACCCAGACGTCTTGTCTTACACGGTTTTTTCCTGTAATTTTCATTTGGAAAAAAACATATTTCAATTTGATCAAAGGAATTCTTTTGAAACAAAAAATTTGGAATATTTTAATCAAAATTTTATTCAATATATATTAAATGAGAAAAACCGATATTTGAAAAATATTTTGTTATTCTTTAACACATTCTTTTCTAAAATCATTTGAACAGAGAGAGCAATATTTCCAAAAAAAAATTCTCAGATACATAATTCATGAAATAAGAGATAGAAAAATCACGAAAAATTCTCTTCTTTTAACTTTTCCTCCTAATCATTCTGCTCGAAGTTTCGGCCTGTTGTCTCGACTTGAATTGTTTCGACATGACTTGTCTCTGATTGACTTGTCCCGACTTGTCTCGACTTGTCCCGACTTGTCTTGTCTTGTCCAGAGTTTTCCTAGTAAGATCCCTGAAATGTCCCAAAAAAATTCAATCAAAATAATATCGTCAATATTGTCACAAAAATTATCACACAAAAACAAAGGAAAAAATACAAGAATTTCAAGTCAAGGTCAAGTCAATGTCTCGAGTAAGGTAAATTTCTGACTATCTAGGTCTGGGTCTATCTCCCTAAAATCTTTAATTTTTAATTGAGACAACTGAATATTATCGGAAAAAAAAATTAACCAAAATCATCTCAACGAAAAACTTCTATTTTCTTAATATGAAACAATGAGCAAAATTTCTAAGTCAAGGTCAGGGTTAAGGTTGGAGTCGAAGTCAAGTCATTTCTCCCAGATATTTTATTCGGACATTCATCGCCGTACTTTTACGCTATTAATTTTTTCATTGACTTTCCGAACATTTATCCAACTTATTTTTCTCTAAATTTTCCTTTGACTTTTTCTCCTTAATTTAACCCGGTCTCTTCAACTGTACTTATTACCTGGACTTTTTACCCAAACATTTTACCTGGGCTTTTTACCCGTTTTTTCCATCCGGACCTTTTCCAGGCCTTTCTATCCGGACTTCTCAGCTAGACTTCTTACCCGGACATTTCACCAGGACTTTTTATCCGGACTTTTTACCTGGACTTCTTGCCTAGAATTTCCACTCGGGCGTTTCTCCCGGAGTTTATATCAGGACTTTTTACCGGAATGTTTTACCCAGACGTCTTACCTGGAGATTTCACCTGTAATTTTCATTTGAAAAAAAAAATTTTCATTTGATTCAAAATGATTTGATCAAAGAAATCCATTAGTAGATAGACAATACAACTATCAACATCAAGACATGTTTGGCATCTTACTTTAACTCATCTGGTTTTTTTTTCTGTTTTTGTTTGAGAATTACGCGGTTAGCTGCGGGCTGGGTGCTACGGGCGGGGTGGAGGGGAGAGGGGGGAATTCGGACGCTAGATACAAACAAATTCGAGAAATTCAATATTCTTTTGTTCGTGTTGAGAGATTTGAAATAAAATTCAGAAATACAGTGAAAAATCATTAATTTTTTTGCTTGAAAATTACACTTCAGTGCCTTGGTAATATTCAACATCTTCTTTCGAATCGTTGAATATGTATCTTTGTCGAATTGATTGCAACAGCTTGTACAATGATTCGCCTAGTTGACATATGAGTGCTAAAGATACAAAAAACATGAATCCATCGTAGGCGTCTGTAGTGCATCTTGACGTCGGCGTCGTTACTCGGGACACTGCAGGCATCGTGCGAGGAGTCACCTCCTCCACCACCTGAGATGCTGGCTGTTGGAGCAAAAACCAGTCAGTTTCTTGGCAAGTTTCGTTGCAAAAGACTTTCCTCAGCTTGTATGCACTCGAATTCGTTGGAATTTCGGCCTTCAAAACAGGCAAGTATCCGTCGTTCATTAAAGCCTGGGACATTTTCGTCCAGTTGGAGGGCATCGAGCGATTTTTCTCATCCAAAAAAGAGACATGAACCTCACCTGCCTCGTAAGGTGGGCTGGTGTACAGTTCGTTTGACAGGACAGCTGTCAAAATCACATATGTTGTTGTTGTCAGCAAGATGAATGACTGTACACTGGGAAACATTGCCTATATCGCTCACATATATACACACTGAGGGAAAAATATACGCAATACTCAACTCAGCGTACACTCATATATTTTTTTTATTTTCAGGACAAGTCATTTGGTGTTTGAACAGGAATTGTTCTCTCGCACACGAAAAGTCTTGGCCTGTTTTCCATCCTGTCTATCTTGCAAACTGATTTCATTTTAAGGTTTGAAAAACTTGTGTTTTTCTCTCAAAATGAAATAAGTTTGAAACATAGACTCTCTCTCTCTCTCTCTCGCTCTCTCAGCCATTCATTCTTCATCATATTAAAATTCGAGAAAATTCGTTTTATACATCTAATAATACATGAATAATAATTAGTACAATAATAATAATAATAAGTATAAGCGAAATAACAATAATTTTATATGTCGAGTCGGCGTCTCTTCGGCGGCTGTGGTGAGCTCATGTCGGCTCCTTTCGTATCGAAACGTTGCGGGCTGGTAAAGACGGCGGACCATTTGCCATCGTCGATTTGGATGTTTTTGAAACGTTTAAACATATGAATTTTTCGCTGGTAGTCCGCCACTTGGGATTTCAATTGTCTCAGTTTTTCGAGGTGTGACTCTATGGTGGCACTCATTTGTGGGGCCGGGTTCCGGATTCACCAAATCAATTGATTAGACACCCACGACCATATAACAAAATAATGTCTTAGCGCACAATGGACTTCGCTGCCTGCTGCTGCTGCCGTATGATTCAGGCACAAAGGGGGCTCCTTCTCGAACACTAGAGGTGGGTGGGCGGAGGCGTTCGAAGTGGTGGCGGAGACCGACCCAATATTGTCTATGCGGGGCTTCCTCCTTGAAGTTAAAGTGTCGATGTACCTTGTCAAGAGATCGAATTTCTGGTGCCCCTTCACGTAAACCAGGACGGCCTCGGCGATGGGCTGTAGCACATTCTCGGCAGAATCGGCAAAATCGATGCACCCGGCTGAATAGGACTCTCCGTGGAATTTATTTTCTATGTATCTTACTTGTTTTTTGTCTGCGGCACTCAAAGCGCGGAACGGCACAACTGTATTAAATATAAAATGATTGGTGCTCTGCCCGTCGGTGATTGCGAGTTCTTTCGGTTGCAATTCACCACCGATACAGAAACCTTGGATGTCGTACGCTAAGAGTTTCATCTTGTAGGAAGTCTGACTGCGAACTGACGCTCTCGACCTGTCGAAGCCTGCATTTCACACAAACAGAGTTGATTTCCCCTTTAGTCACTGCTACTACTGTATGTCACCTTTCATGACAGATGACGTACAATCTCGCTAAAGGGCAAGTGTTCCATGATACAGTCGTGTATGATGATGCAATAGGCTTGAGTATTGGCGGGAAATCCAACTCTGGCCTCGATGTCAAGCTTAACATAGACTGTGGACGATTTTAAAAATTCCGCTCTGCGGGAACAGTCTATTACGAAAATGGCGGCGCGATCCTTGAATACCGTGTAATCCAGCAGAGGGTGCTTCATCGAACAATTTGCAAAGCTTGGATAAAATTCCGTACAGGCGCGATGAGCTTCCACAAAGTTGTTTCTGTCAAATTCCAATCGCATGCGTTCATGTGGGTAATTGTCACTGTTCAAAGTTAGATGTATGTCTCTGATGGCGACGTGGTCGAAGTATGTTGCATCTCGAGCCAAGTTATTTATTCTATCTGTTTGAAATGCGATAATGACGAATCGAGGACTCTCCAATGCCGTACAAGTTTTGACAGCCCAAATTTCTTTGGTGGAACCTGGCGTGAGTGCAGGCAGTTCGTGCATTTCTCACTTGAGGTAAGAAATGACCACAGGAGCGTCATTTTTTATGGATTGCAGCAACTGCAAGCGAATGTCATCATTGGGTACGACGTGTTTCACTTTGAGCACGATGCTGTTGGTCGTAAATGCGGCTGTGGTCGCCACCTGCGGATTCGCGATTTCCTCTATCACCATGCAGTTGTCATCGTTTCTGCTTCCCACCAGACGAATGCACTGTCTTCCGATTGTGGCATATCTGTAGTCATGGAATATGCCAAACCGATGCTTAAGCGGAATCCACATGGCGAACGCTCCGGCGGGATACGTCCATCCAGCCGTAGCCAAGTGTCGAGTGTCAGCATCTGCATAACAGGTGTAGCCTCGTAAGGTGCTTACTGTACCTGGCGAGCGAACAGAGTCCACCTCTTTGCCATTGATTTCATAGTAGATAGAATCGAAGAAGAATGCGCCGGCATTATTGACAAATCGAGCATTACCCTCTCCTGCGGTTCTGGTTAGAGTGCCCTCTATGCATATCATGGCGTCGTTCATCATTATCCATGTGACACTCTGCTGAATAACAATTTCAACAATGTCATTATTTTGGAAGGACTTGACATATGGGTGGTGCGTTCGTGTTTCCACTCTTTGGATGGATTCATCAAACTTTGGATGATTGTACACGTCGAACACTTGTTTTGACAACATGATGTCCTTGAGATTTGAGGAACTGTAAACTTGACAAAGAGAGGGTATGATTATGAAGAGTGTGGTGTGCTCTCGATGACTGCGTCTGCGTGACTGAACTGATGCCTGCGTTCTTGACACTTTTATGCTCGTGATCTTGATCCTGATCAAATACCAACCCCATTTGACAGCTTGCGCAACACCAGACTTATGATGATGATTTCTCCGCGGAAATTCACGCTGCAGAAGTCCTGATCGAAAATATTCAAGGTTATGTTGTGTATTTCGCTCTTGTTCACATGCAGGTAAATCAAATTTTGTGGAGTTTCGTCGAAGTCAAATCCGGGGTCCTCCCTAACGGCGAACTCGTATATGGTGTGAGATGGACGATTGTTGAAGAAGGCACCCGATGTGACGTTACTGTCAATATGAACTGCTCGAACTTTGACTATGTTGACGCCGTTGACGGGCAGGTCAGACACGTGAACGATTCCAGCTTCCAGTACTCTAGGCGAGAAACAATAGCCTTCCGATGGAATCCTTAGGACGAAAGTCTATGCTATAGTACTTGCTGTAAATTTCGCACTGTAGCGTATTGGTATTGGGTTTGAGAGAGAACACTGCCTCTTCGATGGTGTTGTTGTCTCCCTCTACGTTCACCTCTCTTTTATATTTCTTCTTCTCTCTCGGTTTATCAATGTGCTTGTGAATAAACTTGGCAATGTCGGAGATTTCGTAGCAGCTTGTCGGTATATGGATGATGCTAACAGATGGCGCTCTGTTGGCAAAATAATAGAATTTTCCACCACTTATGTTCGGTATACTGTTGTACGAATGGAAACCAATCAAAGCCAAGCCGTAAGTGCTGTCTTCGTCCAACTGAATTGGCGGAGCAAAGTCTGCAGTCAGCGTAGAAGTGTGATCTGTCAGGGTGAACATCAAATACATGACTGACACTGGAGAGGTTATGCAATTTCATTTAAAGACTTCCACACTCGCCTCCTGTGTTCCACATCCAAAATGGGGTCAATTATGCAGGCAGGTTTGGAGATTCGTCTGGCGAAACGAATCCTGTCCATGGTCATACGTTCCCAATCGGATTTGCGTGAAGCGTTGTATGCAAATCGCCACACGACCATATGATGAACCGTATTACACTCTTCATTGAAGGTCACCATTTTTTTATAACTAGTATTGCTCATTTTTGACGTGTTTGCTCTTAGAGAAATCTTAAACATAAATGACCGCAATTGGCCTGTCCACCACCACTACTACTACCAGCATTCAAGTATCGCACCAGTCCCACAGGCGGCTTCAAGTTACCGAAACTGTCAAAATATGTAACTGTACCCAATGCGTTCCACGATTTTTTATCGAGTCCAGATTGACAATGGCGCACTCTTTGTACATGGGCGTAGATTGAGATAGGTTGTCGCGCATGAAAACCCCAATGAAATGAGGTATTCTTAGGCGTTTGGCATACTTGACCAAGTCCACATCGTACAAAGGTCGCTTGCTATTGGGCAGCTTCACTGGGAGTTTTTTGCAAACTTCTTGAGGAAAAGACCATAGCCTCCGCGACTTGTTTTGCGCATAAACAGGCCAGATCCCTGCTTTCCGATGTTCTCCATCGCAGTATTGTAGCGCTTCTCTTCATCTAATTTCATCTAATTTCTTCTGAGCGTTTTTCGAGGAGATGATGGTCCTGGCTATGGTGCTGGCACCACCAGCCAACGATCCCAGTGCTCCCAAAGCTGCGAAGATGGGAAGCAAAGGCAGCAAACCTCCACTCTTTGCTTCGAAAGGTATTATTCGAGGTACTTTGATGTTTTTGCGACCACCCAATTTTTTGACTTGGGCTCGGGCTGCACGCAGTGCTACCAACGAAGATTTTCGCAGAGCCTTTGCACCCAAGTCTCTCAGTTGGTCAGGCTTCAGTGTCTTCCGCAGATGATTGGCGATATTCGAGACCACATCCTTCTTGAACGACCTCTGTTTCCTTGGACGTTTTGCACCTGAAGCCTTCATGCCCATGCCCAAATTACGCTTCGCCTTCATAGTTGTGGTGACTAGCCTTGTTGCAGCTTTCTCGCCGACTTTCGCGTCTTTGGACTTGACACGTTCCCAAGCTCGATTTTCCAGCACCCAATCAGCCTTGTGTCTGTCCTTTAGAGAGTTGCTTCGCGAATATGCGATATCGTGGGATCTGCAAGCAGCGTCTAGAGGGTTCACACCAGAGTCTCCACGTGCTAATCTTTTCTGCAGTTTGGTACCTGGTCCGCAGTATTGGTATCCAGGCAGATGCAGCTCGAACGGTAGATGATTGATCAGAGAGTTCACCACTCCACGACCTTCGTGTTCGACTGTCAGCATGACACTGACGCGAATGATGTTGCATACCTACTTACATAGCTGTACTCCACTTCAAGTGTCATTCGAATGTCAGATGTGGGCGTGGTCACATGTAACACATAGCTAAAAAATGAAAGTGGTGCAACAAGAGCCGGCTCTGGAAATAGTCAATTTGAATTTCGTTGGTGGAAACGGCTTCAATGGTGTAATACGCAAACACGGTCTCCTACTACCAAATTCGTTTCGAGCGATATTTTGTGGCCCCAGCGGATGTGGCAAGACCAACGCTGTACTCAGTCTGCTGTTCAGCCCGAACGGAGCACGATTCGAGAATGTTTACGTTTATTCAAAGTCGCTGTACCAACCTAAATATCAGCTACTGCACGATGTACTCAAACAAGTCAAGGGCGTAGGTTATTTTCCATACAGGGACAACGACGAGGTAATCGATCTGTCAAAAGCGAAAGAAAATTCAATGTTCATATTTGACGATGTGGCGTGTGACAAACAGAATAAAATTAGAGAGTTCTATGCAATGGCACGTCACAAAGGGATTGACATAGCCTACTTATGTCAAACCTACTCAAAAATACCCAAACAGCTGAAGGGACAATTGCAATATTATAGTACTATTTCGGCAAGATGATATGAATTTGAAGCACGCTTTCGAAGAGCACGTATCCCCGGATTACACCTTTGAGGAATTTCGCCGCATGTGTGCCACCTGTTGAAAGGAAAAGTTCGGATCTTTGGTGATTGTCAAAGACTTCGATGTGAACAAAAGGCGCTACCGTCTGGGTTTTGACAGATATATGTAAGTGTAATGCTTTGAGTACGTCATTCTGTTCAGAGCAATGGCGCCGACTACATCACATGTCGACACTGCAATTGCGAAAGCTGAACGAAATCGTCAAGTCAATCAGTTGTCAAGAATTGTTCGAAAAAAGTATCTGACTCTGAAACTCAGAAAATCCGTACAGGATGAAGCACTGAGTAAAATATTCAAACCCATTACGGTGCCGCTGAAAAGATTGACCGCCATCGACTCCAGACATGAAGAAGGAAGAAGATGAAGAAAGCTACCACACAGATGATGGTGGTGATTATGATGATGATGATGAGGATGACTACTTGGAAGTTTATCCCGAAGTAGCAACTGAATTCGTGAATGAACATCGCGCCAAATCCGACAAAATAGATGTGAATTACGGCCCTATTTACAACAAACCAAGAGCGCAATGGTTGCTCGGTAGAAAGCTGATGGACTTCGACAAAGATACGGGGGACATTCGCATTGATGGTGTAATATACGAGGGCACTCCGGGACTATATAGTTTGATTTTCTAAAAAAATCCCAAATACGCTAGAGCCGACTTGATGGCATACAAGCAAATTTTGACAGCTACAGGTGCGCATGTAGATGCGCGAGGTAGGTTGAATCCATCTCAGACTGCCAAATACGAAAATTTAATTCGACCAATGTTCAAAGATCCTCAGTCAAAAATAGGTGGCGGAGGTGGTCGAGGTCGTGGTCACAACAACACGAAACCTGTAGAATACGTATACTGGGATGACGTCAACGAGCTAGTTGCCAGATATAGGTTACTGGTTGCCGCCAAAACAGCTGGCAGTACCTCTACCGACAACGAGATCGTGGCCATCGTCAATGAACTCAGAGAAGCAGGCTTTATTCGATAAATACAAGCGCAGACGTTTTGCACGTCACAGTACCATCATGAGCATCAACAAGTTCGGTCAAACTTCGTCAGCTCGCCGTGCACAGCAGCAGCAGCCCTACCATTTTTCTGGCGCCATACTCAACTATACAGCCAATGGGGACATTGATGCTGCACATGTGAAAATTTCCAATGTTGAAACGCCAAGTGCACCCAAAGATGTTGCCAACAAAAAATACGTTGATGACGTCATACAGAAGCTCAAAGATGACGTCATACACAAGCTCAAAGACGAGCTAGACTCCACCAAAAACAATCTAACAGCCTTGGATATTCGAGTGATGAAATTCATGTCACTTTCGATGAAAAAGCACGAAAATGCCAAGAAACGCTTGGATAAATTGGCACTGAATATTGTTGATATTCCAGCCTCTTAAGTAGAAGGTGTAACGTCCAGTGCAGTTAGTGTATTGACTCCGCCATTAGCGAAATGACGTCATCATCTGAGAAAAAACAATTGGTTAATGAACTCCATGCTCCAACCAGAAGGAATTTTCCTCGCAGACGTACCATCATCAAAGGACCCGACGATCTGTGGCAGATAGACTTGTCTGATCTTCAAAAATACTCCAAAGTCGATAAAAACTATTATTATATCCTCGTGGTGATTGATACTTTTTCAAAGTACCTGTGGGTGCGACCTTTGAAGACCAAAACTGGTCGAGACGTCACCGAAGCGATGAGTGACATATTGTCGAAAGCGAAAAGATGTCCCAAGCTCCTCCAATCAGATCTCGGAACTGAATTTTACAATTCCAGCTTCCAGGCTCTCCTGAAAAGTACAACATCAAACACTACAGCACGTATACCGTGAAGAAAACCGCGATCGCGGAGAAGGTTGTACGTACTCTTAAGGGGAATATATTCAAGTATTTCAGTTTGAATGGCACCTACAAATGGCTGGACATTTTGCCGGACATTGCCAAAAACTACAATCAGCGCAAACATCGTACGATCGGCATGAAACCGTGTGACGTCACCAAAGACAATGAAGAAAAGGTGTACAAGTTTGCGTATGATTATGCGGGAAGTTCAAAATTGGGGACTTTGTGCGAATTAGCAAGGCCAAACATGTGTTCGAGAAGGGGTATACACCCAATTGGACTACGGAACTTTTCAAATTTGTCAAAGTGAAAATCACCCAACCAATCACGTACTTGCTGGAGGATTTGGAAGGGCGACCAATCAGCGGTGCTTTTTACGAACAACAAAAAATCCCAAAGTCTATCTAGTGGAAAAAATCATCAGGCGTAAGGGGCGTAAGGTTATAGTGAAATGGCTTGGGTTTGACAATACACACAACAGTTGGATCGATGCCAAAAATCGCTTGTAATTCAATGGAAAAATGACACAGCTGCCACTGGAATGGGGGGCCTTTTTCACACTCAGAGTGAAGAATCTGCGTACGCCGCAGTGAACATTTCAACGGAAAATCTCTGCGTTGGTGCGTCAGTCTGTTGCTATGCCTGGTGGAATGCTGTTCGAATCTGAGGAGCCAACGTCTGATTACGAATCAATGTCTTCGTCACTAGTGTCGGTGGAATACGATTCCTCATCATCTGCATCATCATCATCAGAGTGGACAGAACGTACTGCTGAATTAGATCAAGTTTGTGATATGTACAAAGAAGCCATCAAAACTGAACGTTTTTATGTGTGCAACGCCACGTACGAGTTCCGAAACACTGACATTCTCACTGTTCAATGCGGAATAAGTTTTGCTCGGAGTTTCGTACCTGCAGTGAAACTCGTGTGCAAGGTCCACACCATATGCTCCAGCCTGTCTTTCAGCATGATCGAATGGGGCACCTTCGTGGGGGCCATTAATCGTCTGTACAATAGCCGAACTGACCCGAATGCAGCCAACAGCACCCGAATCAAACTCGACTGGGACGATGTCATGGATTTGGAATCACACACTTATGAAGAGACAACAAAAATGCGAGTTTCCAAGGATGACACCTACTTCTACCTAATGGAGCTCGAAATTCAGGAAATCCTGCATCTGGATGCGACAGTGTTGGCGGGAAGATTTGAATATTTACCTAATATGAACTTTTGTCAATTTTATCATGATATATTAGCTAGTGCCAAAGATCTAGCTAGAAACAATGATTTGACATTTGACGATGCTATAAACTTATGCACTATGTTATCAAAAGATAATAAACATTTTTGTTTCCGCGAATGTTTATTTTATTTAAGGGACAAAGTATTGTTTGATTATGAAATGAAATAAACATATATTGGACAGAGGTAGTGTTTCAATTCAGTATGCAGTGTGCGGTGTGTCTGTGTGTTTGCAGATAGAGAGAGAGAGATGCAGTACGAAACAAGACTCGACTCGTTTCGATGCTGGACTTCAGCCTTTCCTGCAAGTGAGTTAGCCGAAGCTGGTTTCACGTATACCGGCTCGGAAGATATAGTTGCATGTCTTTCGTGCCAAGTAGAAGGGTTCAGATGGCAGACTAATGATCCTATGGCTGATCATCGTGAATGGAGCCCCCATTGTGATTTCGTCCGTAATTACTATGAGCACAATCAGGTGATCAGGCACAGACCGACGACAGATGGCGCTGATGTTCCTCCAGAACCAAGAGCGTCAGATGTCATTAGCAGAGTGACAGATGACACATGGATGACACCACTAGTGACAGATGACACACCTCAAAATGGCGCTGTTGATCTTCCTCCAGTAGTGACACTTGACAGTCGACCGCCGATAGCGGCGTCGCAGAACACTTTGATTTGTCGTGTGTTTCTTGTGAATGAGCTCTGTGTATTGTTTATGCCATGTAGACACTTGGTGTGCTGCTCACGATGTGCCGCTCTGTGCGACACATGCGTAGTTTGTAGAGCACCCATTACGACACTTCTCAAAATATATGTATCTTAGCTAATTTTTGTTTTATTTTCTGTTCGAATAAAAATCAATCTTTAAAGCCTCAAGAATGGATAGTTTTTGATCGTAAAAAAGTACTAATTTTTAGGCTCAAAAACGATGCTCTTTTTGAGTAAAAAAATGCTTATTTTTAGGCCCAATATCGATGCTCTTTTTGATTGAAAAAACACACACCAAAATTGACATGGTGGTGGTGCTTTTTTTCAGTGGCTGAGTCTCAGTTGAGTGCCACTGAATTCATTCACTCAGCTTTCACTGAATTTTCAGGCCCCATAAGAAAAGCATGGGAAATTTCAGTTGAGTGAAATTTTTCAGTCGCTGAGTCTCACTGAATTCAGTGACTGAACTTTGACTGAATTTCACTGAACTTTTTACTCAGTTCGACCACCATGTCTCTTTTTGATAAAAAAAATCCCGTTTTTTACTAAAAAATGGGTATTTTTTTTATTAAAAAAGTGTTGGTTTTTGGACTAAAAAATCGAAAAACGTGCTGATTTTTAAGCTAAAAATAGATACTTTTTTGATCGAAAAAGCACTCATTTTTATTATCAAAAACGATACATTTTTTTTAGTTGAAAAATTAACACACTCTGTCATTCGTCCAACAAAAGAAAAGTCGAGAAAATTTATTTGATACGTCTATTGACACAATAATAATAATCACAATATAATAATAATACATTTATAGTTTTCCACAATTCCACCATTCATTTTTCGCATATTTTTGTGTATTTTTGCATTTATTCAATCGAGATCAGAATCCTCATCGCCAGAGCCAATGAAGCGGTTATATGGAGGAGGCGTTTCGAAACGATGACCTTTGTAATCGTATGAATGTAAGTCATAATGACAGGAATCCCTTGTTTTCAGCGTGAATAGTAGCTCGTCAAATCTGTTGTGACACCATGATAAAGGATTTCGATACAATTCACTCAAGTTATTCGAATTGTATACGATGTGTTTATGGTCTCTGATACTGTGAAATCTATGGTGTTGCATGGCCTTTCTGAATGCTTTGAAACACAGACGTAATCCGTAGTTCGGAATATAGTACTGGTTCAACCATACACAATAGACATCTTCAGTGAAATGTATCGACCAGTCTTCGGTGGCAAGTGCGTCTTTTCTATCTGTGGCATCAAGTTCTTGTGTGTACTCCAAGTGCGCCAAACTGTAAAAAGGTCGATCGCCCCAAGCCTGGTCTACTAATTCTCTCCATTTTTCGGTGGACTACGGCAAAGGTAAAGTCTCAATAAATTGTGATAGTGATGATGCGGCTCTGATGATTTCTTGATAACACAAATTTTGCAGAGTGTGCCATGGTGGGGGGCCTGAAACAATTTTACATATTCATAAAACTGTAATGCCCCCATGGCAGAGTATCATGAGAGCCGGCAATCAAATACCGTTTGTCGTCATGTGGACTCATTCAGACAATTAAATATTATCAGAAAAAAACTAACCGAAATCATCTTAACGAAAAACTTCTTTTTTCTCAATATGAAACAATGAGAAAAATTTCCAAGTTAAATTCTGAGTCAATATCAAAGTTAAGGTTGAAAGTGAAGTCAAGTCAAGGTCAAGTCATTTTTCCCAGATATTTTTTTTTGGCATTTTCGCCGTACTTTTTTCCTATTACTTTTTTCCCCGACTCTCCGAACATTTTTCCAACCTATTTTTCTCTACATTTTCCTTTGACTTTTTCTCCTTATTTCGACCCGGCCTTTTCACCTGTACTTTTTAACCGAACGTTTTACCCAGACATTTAACCCTGGCATTTTACCCGTTTTTTTTTTCAGCCGGACCAGGCCTATTTACCTGGACTTTTTAGCCATACTTCTCATCCGGACTTCACCAGGACTTTTTACACGGACTTTTTACCCAAACTTCTTACCCGGACTTCTCTGACGGACATTTTACCAGGACTATTTACCCGGATTTCTCACCCAGACTTGTCTCACCCGAAATTTTTACCTGTAATTTTTACTTGATAACAACATTATTTTTATTTGAATAAAAATGATTTAAACAAAGAAATCCTTTCAACAAAAAAAATTTGAAAAATTTCAACCAAAATTTTATTCAATATCCATTAAACGAGAAAACCGTTCCTCGGAAAATATTTTGATATCCTTCAACACATTTTTATCCAATTTCCTCTGAACCAAAGAAGCAATTTTCCCAAAAAAAATTAAGAGGAAAAAAACTCTCAGATGATACATAACTCATGACATGGGAAAAAATAATCACGAACAAATTTTTTTTTCTACTTTTCCTCCTAAACATTTTCCCCGAAATTTTTGCGACTTGACTTGTTTCGACATGACTTGTCTCGACTTGAGTTATCCCGACTTGTCCCGGCTTGTCCCGACTTGTCTCGACTGGTCCCGACTGATCCCGAATTGTCCCAACTTGTATCGACTTTTTCCGACTTGTCACGACCCTTACCGATTTGTCCAGGCTTGTCCCGACTTGTTACGACTTGCCCCGACTGGTCCCGACTTGTACCGACTTTACTTTATCTAAATTGTCCCGACTTGTCTTGACTAGTTCCAACTTGTCCCGATTTGTCTTGACTTGTCTCGACTTCTCCCAACTTGTACCGACTTGTCTTGACTGTTCCTGGGAAGATCTCTAAAATTTCCAAAAAAAAAATCAATGAAAATAATATCATCAATAAATATTATCACGAAAATTGTCACACAAAAACGAAGAAAAAAATACAAGAAATTCATGTCAAGGTCAAGTCATTGTTTCGAGTAAGGTCAATTTCTGTCTATCTTGGTCTGAGTCTATCTCCCTAAATTCTTTAATTTTTAATTGGGACAATTAAATATTTTCAGAAAATAAATTAATCAAGATCATCTCAACAAAAAACTTTTTTTTTCAACAATCATAAAAATTCCTAGGTCGTCAAATTTAAGGTTGGATTCAAAGTCAAGTCAAGGTTAAGTTATTTTTCGCAGAAATTTTTTTCGTATATTTTTTCCCTTTACTTTTTTCCTATTACTGTTTTCCCTAACTTTCCGAAATTTTTTCCAACCTATTTATCTCTAAATTTTTCCATGACTTTTTCTCCTCAATTTAACCCGGACTCTTCACCTGTACTTTTTACCCGGACGTTTTACCCAGGCTTTTTATCCGGTTTATTCACCCGGACATTTACCAGGCCTATTTACCCGGACTTTTCAGCCGGACTTTTTACCAGGACTTTTTACTCGGACTTTTTACCCGGATTTCTTACACAAACGTCTCTTCTTACCCGAAGTTTTTACCTGTAATTTTCATTTGAATCAAAATGATGTAATCAAAGAAATCCTTTCAACAGAAATAATTAAGAATATTTTAACCAAAATTTTATTCAATATCCATTAAACGAGAACAACCGTTCTTTGGAAAATATTTTGATATCCTTCAACACATTCAAAGTTAAGGTCTGGGTCAGGGTCAAAGTAAAGGTCTGGGTAAGGATCGAAATTAAGGTTGGACATTTTCCCTGTACTTTTTCCTATTACTTTTTTCAATCTTATTTGCCAACTTATTCTTCTCTGAATGTTCCTATGACTTTTTCTCCTTTATCTAACCCTGACTTTTCACCCGGACCTTTAACCAGGCCTATTTACCAGACTTCTCCCCCGAACTTTTTACCCGGACTTTTTACTCAAACTTCTCACCTACACTTTTTACCCGGACTTCTCTGCCAGACTTTTTACCCGGATTTCTTACCCAGATGTCTTGTCTTAACAGGAGTTTCTACCTGTAATTTTCATTTGAAAAAAAAAAACAATGTATTAGAATGAAAATGATTTAATCAAAGAAATCGTTTCAACAAAAAAAATTAAAAATATTTTAACCAAAATTTTATTCAATAAAAGAAATCGGTTCCTTGGAAAATATTTTGATATTCTTTAACACATTCGTTTCTAAAATCATTTGGACAGAGAGAGCAATATTTCCAAAAAAAATTCTCATATGATACATAATTCATGAAATAAGAGATAGAAAAATCACGAAAAATTCTCTTCTTTTAACTTTTCCTCCTAAACATTTTTCTCTAAGTTTCGGCGCTTTGTCTCGACTTGAATTGTTTCGACATGACTTGTCTCTAATTGACTTGTCCCGACTTGTCCCAAATTTTCCGACTTCTCATGACTTGTCTCGACTTGTCCCGACTTTTCTCTACTTGTCCCGAATTGTTCCGACTTGACTCGACTTGTCCCAACTTGTCCCGACTTGTCTAGACTTGTCCCGAAATTTTTCGACTTGTCCCGAGTTGTACAGAGTTTTTCCTATTTTTTCCGAGTTGTGCTACGCTTCTTTATAAAGAAGAAGAAATAATATTAACAATAGAAAGTCCTAGAAAGCACTTGACAACATAGCAGTCACCGACTAACTCAATTCGGGTGCCATGGGTTCTATCAATAATTTATACCGCGCCAGTGATTGTAAAAGCCAGTCCAAGCACAGACTGCTCCAGATCTCTGATGGAGATTTCTAAATGGAATCTAAAATATTGTCAATAAAAGCACTGGTGGGATGTTGTATGATGACCACACTTTGTTCAAGTATACAAGTATTGGGGTTGGAATTGAAAATGAAATCCAAATGCTTAGTTTACAAACCTCTATTAATCTTCTGCAAGCAAATGTGGTGAACAGCACAATGAATACATACCTTATTTTCCAAAGAGTGCGTACCCAGTACAGCGTAGTTCAGTTGCCTTCCAAGCTCCCGTTGTGATCACAAGGGGACTGACAATGAGGAAGTAACAACCTGTAAATTACTAATTAGTTGGGACTAAAAGTCCAGTCGGTAGATAAGCAGATATTGAAATAAAGCCAATAAAAATTAGGTATGTAAACTACTAAATTAGTTACACAAATATTTTCCACCAGATGGTGGGTAGTATCAAGTAAGTTTAGAAAGAATAATAAAATAAATCAAAGTAAGGCAATACCTTCTTGAAGTAAACAATTCAAGGAAGTGGCAAACCTTTCACCAAAATTAATATACACACTGAAGGTGTGTAGCAAATACCATTAATACCAATAATAATAATAAAAATATCAGTTGAAAGTTTTCCTGAAGTACACTCACAAAAGAATGAAATGTGGTGAATAATAACACCCAAAATGGAATCTAATATTACAACGGACTTTAGGCTAAGTGAGGTTACGTAAATTTGGAATATTATAAACAAAAATATATAAAAATGTGCTCTCCGTGTGCTTTCCCAATGCTTTCCCCAGTATTACACCCAATATGATGAAATATTATATGAATAGATAATGTTTTAAAACTGAACTAAGGCCAAGAGAGATAATGTAAATTTAGAAAAGATGTTATGAGAAGTTGAACTGTCGAATAGTTATAGTTACACCAGTCTATGCTGAGTCACTCAGTGCCGATGGTCTTGGTACAACTGGAAGGTCCAGCACTTTCATCCCATCCGAGGCTATACTGAAGTACTGATGTCTGGGCCTGCTTATCCCTCCAAGAACATCGTCCTGAGGTGAATGGAGAGTAGACTGCTGACACTACAGATACTAGTCTCAGGCAAATATCTTGGTACAACGGGAAGATCCAACACTGTTGTCTCGTCACTTCTAATTGATCCTAGAAATGGTTATCGGTGAAACGGGATGAAGTTGAACGGTCAAATAGTTATAGTTACATCAGTCTAAGCTGAGTCACTCAGAGTGCCGATGGCCTTGGTACAACTGGAAGGTCCAGCACTTTCGTCCCATCCGAGGCTATATTGGAATACTAATGTCTGGGCCTGCTTATCCCTCCAAGGACATCGTCCTGAGGTGAACGGAAACTAGGCTGCTGACACTACAAGGTCTGGCAAATATCCTGGTACAACTTGAAGATCCAACACTTTTACCTCAAGTCAGTTGATCATAGAAATAATTATTGGTGAAACGGGATACTACTGGTTATCAGGTGGAAATGGAGACACTTCAAAAGGCAACAAGAACAAGACGAAGCCGGAAACAACCAATAATAAAAAAAATCATGTTCCTTTCAACTTGCGGTAGTTCATTTTTGACAATGTCAAATGTCAACAATGGATAGAAAATATTTTCGAATACTTTTATTAAAATGGAAATTAATAAACAATGAGGATTATTTATTGTTGGCGAGAATCAGAGGTCGGTTATAAATCAAATCAATCATATGACCCTCAGAACAAGGACAGAAATCTTCAGCATAAGGTGCGTTTTAGACAAGGTGCAGATTACACTACACGGCTCTGCATGCACTTAACCTCGTAGAAAACGAAAGGACCTAAAGTGAAATTAATTAAACGTCAGATCTCAGATAACCTCCAAAAATTCTTCACAACAATCAATACCTTTGTTGTGCTATCTGTCTTTTAACTCCTTTACACCTTTCAGGAATTACAATTTTCGGGTATGAGTTCGACTCAGACTCACCTACTGGTGAACCCAAACACGTCAAATAATAATGAGCTGGCCAACTTCCCGTTAGGAAAAGGCGAAATATACGAAGAAGAAGAAGAAGAATTCACAACAATCAACAGTAACAAAGAATAATGAAATGACTGAAAGAATTATGAATCGAAATATAGGTAAGCTAATATTGAAAGGTAAATAGAATGAAAAACATTCAGAACAAATACATAAGCGAATATACCAATACCAAGAAGCACAATTCAAGACAATGGTTGATATTTCACACTATACAAGGTAACAGATAGTCACATCTGCACATAGATCCCGACCCTTTCTGACCCTTTTCGATTTATCCCAACTTTTCTAGACTTGTCCCGAGTTGTCCCCATTTTTTCCGATTTGTCCCGACCCTTTCTGACCCTTTTCGATTTATCCCAACTTGTCTTGAATTATCCCGTCTCGTCCCGACTTGACTTGTCCCGCCTGGTCAATTCCTTTGCGAACTGAACAGTTCATTTTAGTAAGATCCCCAAAATTCACCAAAAAAATGCAATCAAAATAATACCATCAAAAATTATTGTCACACGAAACGGAGAAAAAAATACAAGAATTTCAAGTCAAGGTCAAGTCAATGTCTCGAGTGAGGTTCATTTTTGACTCATCTTGATCTAGTCTATCTCCCCAAAAATCTTTAATTTTTAATTAAGACATTTAAATATTTCCAGAAAAAAAATTATTCAAAATCATCTCAAAGAAAAACTTTTTTCTCAATATGAAACAATGAGAAAAATTTGTAAGTCAAGGTCTGTGTCAAGGCCAGGGTTAAAGTTGGAGTCGAAGTCAAGTCAAGGTCAAGTAATTTTTCTCAGATATTTTATTCGGACATTCTTCGCCGTACTTTTACACTATTACTTTTTCCCCTGACTCTCCGAACATTATTCCAACCTATTTTTCTCTTAATTTTCTTTGACTTTTTCTCCTTAATTCAACCCGGACTTTTCACCTGTACTTATTACATGGACTTTTTACCCAGACGTTTACCTGGGCTCTTTACCCGTTTTTTCCACCCGGACCTTTTACCAGGCCTTTCTACCCGGACTTCTCAGCCGGACTTCTTACCCGGACATTTCACCAGAACTTTTACCCGGACTTTTTACCTGGACTTTTTGCCTAGAATTTCCACTAGGGCGTTTCTCCCGTAGTTTATATCAGGACTTTTAACCCGAATTTTTTACCCAGACGTCTTTCCTGGAGATTTTACCTGTAATTTTCATTTGAAAAAAAAATTATTTTCATTTGTTTCAAAATTATTTGATCAAAGAAATCCATTAAACAAAAAAAATTTGGAATATTTTTTACAAAAGTTCCATTCAACATCCAATAAAAAAAAAAACCGTTCCTTGGAAAATATTTTGATATCCTTCAACATATTTTTTTCCAAAATTCTCTTAACCAGGAGATCAATTTTCACAAAATAAATTTCAAAGGAAAAAAACATCTGAGATACATAACTCATGAAATGAAAAAAAAATCACGAATAATTTTTTTCAACTTTTTCTCCTAAACATTTTTTCCGAAATTTTCGCGACTTATATCGACTTGACTTGCTTCGACATGACTTGTCTCGACTCGTCCCAAATTTTCCCGACTTGTCCCGAATTGTCGCGACCTGTCCCGACTTGACCCAAATTGTCCCGACTTTTCCAACTTGTCACGACCCTTCCCGACATGTTCAGGATTGTCCCAACATGTCCCGACTTGTCCCGACTTGACCCGACTTGATCAGACTTGTCCCGACTTGCCTCTTTCTGGTCCCGACTGGTCCCGACTCGTCCCAACTTTATCCCGACTTCTCTTTTCCCAAATTGTTCCGACTTATCCCAACTTATCCCGTCGGTTCCCAATTTGTCACGACCCTTCCCGACTTGCCCTGACTTGTCCCGACTTGTCACGATTTGCCCCGACTTGTCCCAACTTGTTTCGACAGGTCCGGACTCGTCCCGTTCCATCCCGACTTGACTTTTTCCAAATTGTCCCGACTTGTCCCAACTTGTACCGACTTGTCTTGACTTGTCCCAACTTTTCCTGGTAAGATTCCTAGTTTCCCAAAAGAAATCAATCAAAATATATCATCAATAAATATTGTCACGAAAATTATCACACAAAAACGAAGAAAAAAATACATGAATATCAAGTCAAAATCAAGTCAATGTCTCGAGTAAGGTCAATTTCTGTCTATCTTGGTCTGGGTCTATCTCCCTAAATTCTTTGATTTTTAATTGAGACAATTAAATATTTTCAAAAAAAAAATTAATCAAAATTATCTCAACGAAAAACTTATTCTCTCTCAATATAAAACAATGAGAAAAATTTCCAAGTTAAGGTCTGAGTTAAGGTCAAAGTTAAGGTTGGAGTCGAAGTCAAGTCAAGGTTAAGTTCATTTTCCCAGATATTTTTTTCGGACGTTTATCCCAGTACTTTTTTCCCTTAACTTTTTTCACTATTTTTCCGAACATTTTTCCAACCTATTTATCTCTAAATTTTCCTATGACTTTTTCTCCTTAATTTAACCCGGACTCTTCACCTGTAATTAGAGATATAATGAGAGAGCTTTGGGAGGAGGGAGTCAATGACCTATTTCAAGGTCAACTATTCGTGTCATGTTACACACGTTTCCGGTTACATGTCTACACAGATCAGCAAAATTCAACACGGGTTCAGTGACCTCTTCCAAAGATTGCATGTTACATATCAAATTACCTGGAATGTGCTGACATCGAGTTTCCGGTTACAAACATGTTTATAAACGATGAAGAAATTCAATACGAGTTCAATGACCTATTTCAAGGTCAACTATTCGTGTCATGTTACACACGTTTCCGGTTACATGTCTACACAGATCAGCAAAATTTAACACGGGTTCAGTGACCACTTTCAAATAGTGCATGTGTTACATATCAAATTACCTGGAATGTGCTGACATCGAGTTTCCGGTCACAAACATGTTTATAAACGATCAAGAAATTCAATACGAGTTCAATGACCTATTTCAAGGTCAACTATTCGTGTCATGTTACACACGTTTCCGGTTACATGTCTACACAGATCAGCAAAATTCAACACGGGTTCAGTGACCTCTTTCAAATAGTGCATGTGTTACATATCAAATTACCTGGAATGTGCTGACATCGAGTTTCCGGTCACAAACATGTTTATAAATGATGAAATTCAATACGAGTTCAATGACCTATTTCAAGGTCAACTATTCGTGTCATATTACACACGTTTCCGGTTACATGTCTACACAGATCAGCAAAATTCAACACGGGTTTGGTGACCTCTTTCAAATAGTGCATGTGTTACATATCAAATTACCTGGAATGTGCTGACATCGAGTTTCCGGTCACAAACATGTTTATAAACCATGAAGAAATTCAATACGAGGTCAATAACCTTATTCAATGTCAATAATTGCACGTGTCAGTATCATATTTCTAAATAGGTATGTGTCAAGTTGCAATAATCCGAGGTGAAATTTTCCCCCACTACTAGGTACTGATAAAAAATATATAAACGGGTTACAACATCATAACAGACATTCCATTTTCAAAATGAGTAATAACGAGTTCAAATTTAGCTTGTCAAATAACTATTTTTGCTAAGAAAAATCTAAAGTAGTGTTGGGTGACAGAAAATTCCCATTAAATAAATGTGAATGTAAATTTGTTGTTGTGAATCTTTCATATGATTTGAATTTCACTCCATGTATTGAGATTGCTGGAAATAAGGGAGATCGGGTGATATTCACAGAACATGAGTGGGAGCAGTTTTTGACACATCAAGGATTTATAACCAATCATTTTTACTCATTCGATCAACAGACTGCCATTGAAGACGATACATTCACCGTTGAGCTTATCCAATTTGCAGATGTACGAGTAGTCAAAATTATAAAAGATCACTCTTCAGTGTACTTGGGGTTCGAAACAGTCTGCAAGTTATGGAAACTCCTACCCATAATTGAATATAGGATAGATATCTTGAAACGACAACAGTATTGAGAATATTTTCAAATTTTGAAAAACGGACTTTGTAAGCTAAGCGGTGATGTGTTGCAAATTGCTATAAATCTGCTGCAACCAGGAGCTAACCACAATAGTGAAAACATAAGTTTAACTCTGGAATTCATCCATCTTCACCCAGAAGATTTCAAGGCTGAGTTTTCTCATAAACCATGAATAAGAGGGTAACAATTGATGAAAGTCGCAATAAAACTTATTATATGTTCTCATGGAAATTTGCTTACCAGAATTCTCGAAAAATGGATTGGAACCATGCAGCAATCGATAGAATGCGCTTCGAGAGGCGAATAAGAGAAACTTCGAATATTATCGCACCCATTTTGGATTCAACCCATAGAAAAATAATTTACGATAAGATATTTTGTGGTTAATATATAATGTAAATATGGTATAAATAAAAGTTTTATGTGAATATTATATTGATTTATTTGTGAAAGTATCATATAAAGTCATTTTTAAATATCCATGAATTATACGCATTGCTCAGACCTAACCATTTAATATAGAGTTTATCTCCCTTTTTTCTTAAAACTTTTTCAACCAGAAATACATCAGGATGTTTGACTTTTTGGAGTTCTTCTTCATAAAATCCACCTTGTATGTCAACATCTTCATGATCTTTAAGAAAATACACTACAGGGTTTGACTGGTGGACTTTTCTCACAGTGAAAATTTCATTGGATTAGTTTGGTGTATACCCTTTGGCAAACGCCTCTCGGTACTTACTTATTCTTACATGATCATTAATTTTAAATTTTCGTTTTCTTGGATCCACTGTTTTGAGGTGACTATAAGCATTTTTCAATAAATACTTTTCATTGCATTTTTTCACATCTTTCGGTTTCATTCCTATTCTATGTACAGAATTGTTATAGCTAGAAACTATTTTTGGTAGAATATCCAACCATTTATAGGTTCCTTGTAAGCTGAATTGTTTCCACATTATATTTTTCAAAGTTCTGTTTACTCGTTCAACTATGCTAACTTTCAAATTGGAGAAAGTACTATAATGGTTAATTTTCCAATCGTCCATCAAATGTCTGAATTTTCTATTATAGAACTCTTTTCCCATATCCGTTTGTAGATTCTCGGTAGTAACTTTCATATCATTCAATATTTGTTGCATCGCATGAGTGACTTCTTCCCCACTTTTAGTTTTAACGGGCTCGCACCAAACATATCTGGAAAATACGTTAATAACAACCAAAATGTACTTGTATCCTTTGTTAATTTTTGAGTAGGGAATCATTTCAACCAAACCCATCGCAATATTACAATCAATGCATATTGTATTGATTGAAAGAATTTTAACTTCATGATCTGATATGTAGATATTATTCGCATTAAGTATCCTTTTCTCGAATACTAATAATGAACCAATTGAATTTTCTACCGAAAAATTGATTTTGGTGTTTGTACGGATGATCACTTTCGAAGTGGTCCAATTTGGGTCGATGGATATCACATCTTCATTATAGTTAGTCATCTGGTTGATGAGGAGATCAACAATATCTGTAACATCATAAAATCCTTCAGGAAAGGTATAACTGTATTCATCACGGTCACCCCATACAAAAACAATGTTCAATTTTGTAACATTTGGAATAACATTGAACGAATCAGAATTTGCCAATCCTCTCATATTCCACATTATCATTCATATAAATTGGAGGGTTAAAATTATGACTTAACACTGAAGATGAGTCGCTCAAAGTAAAAGTAAAAGACATATTTTTCCAAGGGTAGTTTATTGATGAATGAAGGAAATACATTGATTGATTATATAGAAACAAAAGACAGTGTTGTCCACAGTGATAAGAGTTAAACTTTTGCAAAAAGTCATAGTTATATTTTATTATATTGACGTCACCAGCGCTGAGGAAGTATTTTATCAATGCCTTTGGTGGTATTTCCATAACTATCAAAATATATAACTTCCGCAGTTTTCTTATGCTGTCCAATGAGTTCCTTCTCCCAAATCAGAATCAAGATTAATGATACCGCACTCATTGCTTGCATTGAAGTATATATCTCATGAAAACACCTCGAAAGTATGGAATTCTCAACCGCTCTGCATTCATCGTCAAATCGATATTGGTTAAGGCTCGGCGTGGCAACTTCAGCAGTTTTTTTGATATGGTTGAGCAAACATTCTATAACCTTTTCGAGGTCTTAAATATAAACCTTTTCCTTTTCGTTCCATTGCCAAATTATGTCTTCTTTGTTCAGCTAGTTGTTCTTTATTAGATTTTGCCTTATTAACTGCTGGAGCGATAGATGCTGCCCCAGCCCCTGCAGCACCTAATGCTCCTAGATGTGGTAGTGAAAATGGAAGAAATCCACCTTTCTTTGGAATTACTCTTTTTTTCAGTTAACTCTTTCGTTTTCTGGCAACTTTCAGTTCCCCACCTTCCTTTTTTTTATGGTTTTTTCTTTCGTCTCAAACCCATTCCCAACTTGCTTTTAAGATTCACTATATTAGATATACCAAATGCTGTAACTTTTTCCCCCTACTTCGCGTCAGATGATTTTAAACGTTCGGAAGCAAATGCTGCTAATTTCTTGTCTGCAGTATTTCTTGATTCTATATCTTCACTTCTGGAGTAAGCAACGTCGTGTCGCTTACAAGCCTCATCCAGAGGATTTATGCCTACGTCTCCCCTCAATAGCCTCTTTTCCAACTTGGTACCAGGACCGCAGTAATTATAGCCAGGGACATGTATTTCTGCAAGAAGTTTGTTGATGAGAGTATTCAAAAGACCTCGACCTTTCTTCCTTGTGTTTAGACACGTACTAACGACTGATTTCTTTCGCTGTCCCATTATATTGTGTTTCAAACAACTTGCGTACACGTATATATACCTATCACATCTGCACTAATGTCAGTTTGACGAATATTTCGATGCGATGAAGACTGAAAAACAAAAGTTATTGCTTCCAGTTCTCAATCATGATGAGATCAATGTGGAGAATAATGTAAAAAAACATGGTGCGCTATTTGGAGGTCAATCTAAAAGAGGGTTACTTGTTGGAGCAAGTGGGTCAGGCAAAACTAATGTGATGTTGTCTTTGCTGGAACAACCCAATGGTCTTCGTTTTACAAATGTATACTTATTTTCAAAATCATTATACCAACCTAAGTATAATGATTTGAGGATTTTGCTGGCACCTATGAAAGAAATTGGGTTCTATGAATACAATGATTCTGATGACGTAATTCTTCCTGAAAATATAAAAGATCATTTAGTCATCATATTTGATGATGTTACCACATGTGATCAAAACATAATTAAAAATTATTTTTGTTTCGGTCGTCACAGACACACGGATTGTTTATATTTATGCCAAACCTATTCTGCCATTTCTAAGCAACTCGTTAGAGATAATGCAAATTTGCTTATAATTTTTCAACAAGACCTTACAAATCTGAAGCATATATATGATGACCATGTTAGTATAGATATGTCCTTACCGAATTTAAAAGAACTCTGTTCTCATTGTTGGAAAGATAAATTTGATTTTCTAGTTATCGATAAAGATTGTTCTCTGAACGAGGGACGATATAGGAAAGGTTTCGATACATTTATTCATATATAAACATTATGATTGTGGTATAATTGTCAGTCATCATGAATAGTCATTTACATGAACAACTATTGAAGGCAAGAAAGTCTTTGAAAAGAAAATATAAGACTTTGAAATCTGATATAGCAGAATCTCAGTCACATTTAGAAAAAACATATGAAACAATCACCCAACCTTTAAAATAATTCTTGACAGCTGTTCAACAACCTCCAACGACTCGGTTAAAGCAAGAATTGAAACGTGAAATCAAATCACCCCATTCAAGCTATCAATCGACTCAAAAATTGCATCAACCAACACCTCAAAAATTTCACCAACCTACACCTCAAGAATTTTATCAGATCACTCCTGATGAAGATACATTTCAGTATGATTCAACCATTCCAAAATCAGACCTTGGTGAGAGTTATTTTGATGAAAGTATGCGCCCTGAGATGAATCAACAGGAACCATACCTACAACAGTTTGCGATTCCTTTGCCTCGTGCATAAATAGAAGATAAAATTGCCGATACGCAAAATAAATTTGATGACACTTTTGGAGTATATTTTGATCCATCTACAGAGAAGTTCGCCATAGGTGACGCAACTTTGGATTTTGATGGGGCTGATATTGTTATTAATAATAAGTTCAGATATAGTGGAACTCCAGGTTTATATGAATTGATGTTCAAGAAACAACCCCTTGGATACAAAAATAAAGATCTTGATTCATATATAATAAGAAGTAATGCACATTATCTCCGTCATGATCCTACAAGAGGTTTATCAAAATCACATGCATCAAAGTTTGTTAATATAATAAGACCACAAATAACAACACTATACTCTTTGGCTAAAGAACGTAAACTTGAAAACCCTCAAAAAGATGGTAAATTATCTCTTCCCAAGTCCAGACCAAGAATTAGTTCTGCTCCAGACACCACTACAAGAAGTAAAAGGGGTTCAGGACTAACTATGCTTGATTTCAACAATATGCCGGTTGAATATAAATATTTTGATGATTTCAATGAGCTAGTGGAGCGATTGAAACTGTTGATTGCATCAAAATGTGCTGGAAATACTGGTGTGAATAATGAAATCATAAGCATAATTGAGGAACTCCGAGAAGCAGGAATAATAAAATAAAAGCCCGCATGATTCAATATCATTTAGTGTTCAACCGTGACACAATGCCCATCGATAAATTTGGGAGACATTTCCTAAGGACATCTCAAACACCAAATTCTAAATCAGATTTACTTCCGAAAGCGCCACCAAACAGCACACCTTTCTACCTATGGAATTCCTCTTCGCATCATACTAAATGTATTCTTCATTTGAGGGCAGCCAAGGATATCAGGAAGAGTGTTGTTTTTTTTTTGTATTAGAAAATAATTCAACTTTCTACGACTTTCCTGTTTCTGGAAAGATTGAAAGCATCAATTCCCTACTAAAAGATATATCTATATCACTAGGAGAAGAGTATGCAGATACTGTTTCACTGAATAGCCTAGTTGGAAAGTTTTTAAATAAAGGTGATAAGATAACTTTCTTAGTCGACCAGGAGCAGCATAATCAACTGTATGTCGAAATTGTACTTTAGTGTCCTGTAACTGAAAATTAATGAAATCAAAGAAGACATTGTAGGAGAATTACATAGAAGTTCACAAAAACGATTTCAAAGAAGACATGTCATTATCAAAGGTTTGAATGATCTCATTAAAGCTGATTTGGTTGAAATGATTCCCTACTCAAAAATTAACAAAGGATACAAGTACATTTTGGTTGTTATTAACGTATTTTCCAGATATGTTTGGTGCGAGCCCGTTAAAACTAAAAGTGGGGAAGAAGTCACTCATGCGATGCAACAAATATTGAATGATATGAAAGTTACTACCGAGAATCTACAAACGGATATGGGAAAAGAGTTCTATTATAGAACTCTTTTCCCATATCCGTTTGTAGATTCTCGGTAGTAACTTTCATATCATTCAATATTTGTTGCATCGCATGAGTGACTTCTTCCCCACTTTTAGTTTTAACGGGCTCGCACCAAACATATCTGGAAAATACGTTAATAACAACCAAAATGTACTTGTATCCTTTGTTAATTTTTGAGTAGGGAATCATTTCAACCAAATCAGCTTTAATGAGATCATTCAAACCTTTGATAATGACATGTCTTCTTTGAAATCGTTTTTGTGAACTTCTATGTAATTCTCCTACAATGTCTTCTTTGATTTCATTAATTTTCAGTTACAGGACACTAAAGTACAATTTCGACATACAGTTGATTATGCTGCTCCTGGTCGACTAAGAAAGTTATCTTATCACCTTTATTTAAAAACTTTCCAACTAGGCTATTCAGTGAAACAGTATCTGCATACTCTTCTCCTAGTGATATAGATATATCTTTTAGTAGGGAATTGATGCTTTCAATCTTTCCAGAAACAGGAAAGTCGTAGAAAGTTGAATTATTTTCTAATACAAAAAAAAAACAACACTCTTCCTGATATCCTTGGCTGCCCTCAAATGAAGAATACATTTAGTATGATGCGAAGAGGAATTCCATAGGTAGAAAGGTGTGCTGTTTGGTGGCGCTTTCGGAAGTAAATCTGATTTAGAATTTGGTGTTTGAGATGTCCTTAGGAAATGTCTCCCAAATTTATCGATGGGCATTGTGTCACGGTTGAACACTAAATGATATTGAATCATGCGGGCTTTTATTTTATTATTCCTGCTTCTCGGAGTTCCTCAATTATGCTTATGATTTCATTATTCACACCAGTATTTCCAGCACATTTTGATGCAATCAACAGTTTCAATCGCTCCACTAGCTCATTGAAATCATCAAAATATTTATATTCAACCGGCATATTGTTGAAATCAAGCATAGTTAGTCCTGAACCCCTTTTACTTCTTGTAGTGGTGTCTGGAGCAGAACTAATTCTTGGTCTGGACTTGGGAAGAGATAATTTACCATCTTTTTGAGGGTTTTCAAGTTTACGTTCTTTAGCCAAAGAGTATAGTGTTGTTATTTGTGGTCTTATTATATTAACAAACTTTGATGCATGTGATTTTGATAAACCTCTTGTAGGATCATGACGGAGATAATGTGCATTACTTCTTATTATATATGAATCAAGATCTTTATTTTTGTATCCAAGGGGTTGTTTCTTGAACATCAATTCATATAAACCTGGAGTTCCACTATATCTGAACTTATTATTAATAACAATATCAGCCCCATCAAAATCCAAAGTTGCGTCACCTATGGCGAACTTCTCTGTAGATGGATCAAAATATACTCCAAAAGTGTCATCAAATTTATTTTGCGTATCGGCAATTTTATCTTCTATTTATGCACGAGGCAAAGGAATCGCAAACTGTTGTAGGTATGGTTCCTGTTGATTCATCTCAGGGCGCATACTTTCATCAAAATAACTCTCACCAAGGTCTGATTTTGGAATGGTTGAATCATACTGAAATGTATCTTCATCAGGAGTGATCTGATAAAATTCTTGAGGTGTAGGTTGGTGAAATTTTTGAGGTGTTGGTTGATGCAATTTTTGAGTCGATTGATAGCTTGAATGGGGTGATTTGATTTCACGTTTCAATTCTTGCTTTAACCGAGTCGTTGGAGGTTGTTGAACAGCTGTCAAGAATTATTTTAAAGGTTGGGTGATTGTTTCATATGTTTTTTCTAAATGTGACTGAGATTCTGCTATATCAGATTTCAAAGTCTTATATTTTCTTTTCAAAGACTTTCTTGCCTTCAATAGTTGTTCATGTAAATGACTATTCATGATGACTGACAATTATACCACAATCATAATGTTTATATATGAATAAATGTATCGAAACCTTTCCTATATCGTCCCTCGTTCAGAGAACAATCTTTATCGATAACTAGAAAATCAAATTTATCTTTCCAACAATGAGAACAGAGTTCTTTTAAATTCGGTAAGGACATATCTATACTAACATGGTCATCATATATATGCTTCAGATTTGTAAGGTCTTGTTGAAAAATTATAAGCAAATTTGCATTATCTCTAACGAGTTGCTTAGAAATGGCAGAATAGGTTTGGCATAAATATAAACAATCCGTGTGTCTGTGACGACCGAAACAAAAATAATTTTTAATTATGTTTTGATCACATGTGGTAACATCATCAAATATGATGACTAAATGATCTTTTATATTTTCAGGAAGAATTACGTCATCAGAATCATTGTATTCATAGAACCCAATTTCTTTCATAGGTGCCAGCAAAATCCTCAAATCATTATACTTAGGTTGGTATAATGATTTTGAAAATAAGTATACATTTGTAAAACGAAGACCATTGGGTTGTTCCAGCAAAGACAACATCACATTAGTTTTGCCTGACCCACTTGCTCCAACAAGTAACCCTCTTTTAGATTGACCTCCAAATAGCGCACCATGTTTTTTTACATTATTCTCCACATTGATCTCATCATGATTGAGAACTGGAAGCAATAACTTTTGTTTTTCAGTCTTCATCGCATCGAAATATTCGTCAAACTGACATTAGTGCAGATGTGATAGGTATATATACGTGTACGCAAGTTGTTTGAAACACAATATAATGGGACAGCGAAAGAAATCAGTCGTTAGTACGTGTCTAAACACAAGGAAGAAAGGTCGAGGTCTTTTGAATACTCTCATCAACAAACTTCTTGCAGAAATACATGTCCCTGGCTATAATTACTGCGGTCCTGGTACCAAGTTGGAAAAGAGGCTATTGAGGGGAGACGTAGGCATAAATCCTCTGGATGAGGCTTGTAAGCGACACGACGTTGCTTACTCCAGAAGTGAAGATATAGAATCAAGAAATACTGCAGACAAGAAATTAGCAGCATTTGCTTCCGAACGTTTAAAATCATCTGACGCGAAGTAGGGGGAAAAAGTTACAGCATTTGGTATATCTAATATAGTGAATCTTAAAAGCAAGTTGGGAATGGGTTTGAGACGAAAGAAAAAACCATAAAAAAAAGGAAGGTGGGGAACTGAAAGTTGCCAGAAAACGAAAGAGTTAACTGAAAAAAAGAGTAATTCCAAAGAAAGGTGGATTTCTTCCATTTTCACTACCACATCTAGGAGCATTAGGTGCTGCAGGGGCTGGGGCAGCATCTATCGCTCCAGCAGTTAATAAGGCAAAATCTAATAAAGAACAACTAGCTGAACAAAGAAGACATAATTTGGCAATGGAACGAAAAGGAAAAGGTTTATATTTAAGACCTCGAAAAGGTTATAGAATGTTTGCTCAACCATATCAAAAAAACTGCTGAAGTTGCCACGCCGAGCCTTAACCAATATCGATTTGACGATGAATGCAGAGCGGTTGAGAATTCCATACTTTCGAGGTGTTTTCATGAGATATATACTTCAATGCAAGCAATGAGTGCGGTATCATTAATCTTGATTCTGATTTGGGAGAAGGAACTCATTGGACAGCATAAGAAAACTGCGGAAGTTATATATTTTGATAGTTATGGAAATACCACCAAAGGCATTGATAAAATACTTCCTCAGCGCTGGTGACGTCAATATAATAAAATATAACTATGACTTTTTGCAAAAGTTTAACTCTTATCACTGTGGACAACACTGTCTTTTGTTTCTATATAATCAATCAATGTATTTCCTTCATTCATCAATAAACTACCCTTGGAAAAATATGTCTTTTACTTTTACTTTGAGCGACTCATCTTCAGTGTTAAGTCATAATTTTAACCCTCCAATTTATATGAATGATAATGTGGAATATGAGAGGATTGGCAAATTCTGATTCGTTCAATGTTATTCCAAATGTTACAAAATTGAACATTGTTTTTGTATGGGGTGACCGTGATGAATACAGTTATACCTTTCCTGAAGGATTTTATGATGTTACAGATATTGTTGATCTCCTCATCAACCAGATGACTAACTATAATGAAGATGTGATATCCATCGACCCAAATTGGACCACTTCGAAAGTGATCATCCGTACAAACACCAAAATCAATTTTTCGGTAGAAAATTCAATTGGTTCATTATTAGTATTCGAGAAAAGGATACTTAATGCGAATAATATCTACATATCAGATCATGAAGTTAAAATTCTTTCAATCAATACAATATGCATTGATTGTAATATTGCGATGGGTTCATTTTTGAATGGTGATCCAGTGCATGTGATTCATCAATTCTTTCCGACCGTACCAAGGGGGTCTAAAATAGTTGAATCGCCTTTGAACATTCTGTATTTCCCCGTCACTATCAAGACAATCAACAACATCACAGTAAAAAATGTTGACCAAAATTTGAATTTAATTGATTTCCAAAACGAAGTTACTGTTAGATTGCACTTGAGACGAAAGACTCTCTGAGATGGTCTGGAGATTTGACAAACCAACATACCAACATCCCTATAAAAAGCAGGTGATACGAACTTTGAAAGATAGTACAAAAGCAACTGTCGAATTGCTAACACCAGAACATAAAAAATACTTGAAATCTTTGGGATTAGAATATAATGGAATTGCTACAAATCACAAGTGAACCGTTCAGTGATAGCACAATTGAAGATTATCAGTTTCATACATATCAGCCCTATATTTCCAATGACATCAAATATAATGATGAAATCAGAATTCCAATTCAGGACTTGGACGCTTATACATTACCTTGTAATTCATACATCTACATAGAGGGAAAGCTTACAAGATTGGACGGGGATCCAATAACGAAAATAAAATTCATCAATAAGGCAATATCATTCTTATTCCGTGAACTCCGATATGAGCTGAATGGTGTGGTGGTAGACTCTGTCAGAAACATTGGACTAGTGTCAACGATGAAAAATTATTTGTCTATGAATGAAAATGAAAGTATTTCTATGCAAAATGCTGGTTGGTTTCCCAAACTTGGTGCGAGTGATAAAATATTAGTTGATGATGAAGGGAATTTCAATGTATATATTCCGCTCAAGTTATGGGCTGGATTTTTTGAAGATTTCAGAAATATTGTGATCAATATGAGACAAGAACTAGTTTGATTCGTGAGAGTCATGATTTAGATGCTGTGTGCAGTATAGATGATTCCGAAAAGCCAAAGGTGAGCATAAGCAAACTGAGTTGGTGTGTCCCTCACGTAATACCACGTATTCATGAACAACTACGATTGAATAAAATCATAAATAGCAATGTTGAACTACCGCTTAAATTCAGAAGATGGGAATTGATTGAATACCCTTCTCTAAATCAAACAACAAGGTATACTTGGGCTGTGAAAACAATTACAAAGGTTGAAACTCCTCGCCATGTTATAATTGCATCTCAACAAGATAAAAAAGAAAAGCTTACTACTGATATGATTACATTCGACCACTGCAATCTGAGTAATTTAAGAGTATTTCTAAATTCTGAACGATATCCTTATAATGACTTGAATCTTGAATTTAAGAATAACAAGTTTGCAAAACTCTATGAAATGTATGCCATCTTCCAAGAGAGTTACTATCATCTTAAATCAAACCAACCTATTTTCAATCCCAATGAATTCAAAATTAAGGCACCGCTGGTGCACATCGACTGTTCACGTCAAAAGGAAGTGATTCAAAGCGGTTCCATAGTACTTAGAATTGAAATTGAAACTGCTGAAATCACACCCAGAAATGTTACTGCATACTGTCTTATTCTACATAAGAAAGAATTTTCATATAATCCATTGACGAAAATTGTTAAGAAGTTTTAAAGCGCATGCTCGATGGGTTATATAGAAAGACTTGAATATTTGAAACATCAGTTCGAAGATGATATCAGAGTACAGAAGAAGATTGGAGCAACACCATAAGAACCTGAAAGTACTGAAACAATTGATTGAATCATACACTTTAAAATAAGCATTGATAAGGAAACTCAGTAATTTGAAAATATGATATTGGTGATAGACGTGCAAGATTTCAAAATTGAGCATAATAAATTTTTGACGAAGGAACTGGCTGCATTCGATGGAAGAAGAGTTTTTCACTTTGTGTTTAAACCACCGTTTCCAATGAATATGCATAATCACCACTGTAGAGATTGGAATAATGGAGTCACACCATTACATCAATTTGGAAATATAATGAAGAGGCTCACCGAAGGAGTGGATACTCTTTTTGTCAAAGGAAAGGAAAAAGCTGAATACATCAAACAATTCACCCAGCAACCAGTCATAGAATTTGAAGAACAACCGGGTGCATCTGAAGCAAGTTGTTTTTAACATACTAAAGATAATTGTATATGTGCACTTTCAAATGTTTACTCTTTATTTCAAATGTATATAATGGATACATCTGAATAAATATATTCTAAAAGAAATGCCTTTTATTTTGAGATTTTCATGAAACGACAAATCATTCACCTTATAGCATCAGGTTGTCTAGATACTAGATGTTTTTTCACAAGGTCGTTCACTCCATAGCATCCGGTGACTAGACATCAGATATTTTCCACAAGGTCATTCACCTTGCAACAGATATAATTTTTCAGATTGATGACTTGACAGTCGTTCCACTTTAGCATCCGGTTGTCGTCAGGTGTTTCCCACAAGGTCATTGACCGCTATAGAAACAGCAATACGCAAGCGCATATCAAGAGCTCAATATATTATTGTAAGGAGCACCATAACGAGTACAGTTAGTATTGCTACCACTGAGAATCATGAAGTGTGACAAATGCAATTTGAATTTTTCGAGAAGAGATAACCTACGTCGACATTTGCAAAAAACCTGCCCTTTCAAAGAAGCTGAGGAACCAGTAGCAAAAAACATTAAATTGAGCGATCCATCCACCAGTGCTCCACAGTCAAGAAAACGGCTACACGTGAATATCTCAACAAAACTGGAAGATGGATTCGAAAAATTGCAACACGCATTCAAGAATAGAATAGTGGAACACATGTTGATTACGTCAACTTTATGGAAGAAATTAAGCCGATAATTCTGAACATCATTTCGGAATATATTCAGGAGCGCAAAAGTTTGAAAATACATTGTGAATTATTTGGGCACTATATCATACCCGAGAAAGAATTGAGTGATATGAAATCCTTCAATACAAAAAACAAAATCATCACATATTCTACTAACTTTAAATGACATTTACGATGAATTCAAAGATGAGATGATTTCGAAGGCTTCAGAATTCCAGGAAAGAGACTCAGGCTGGTCATTGCAGAAGATTTGGTATCTTGATGTTAATATAAACATATATAATCCATTATCAGCTTCATCATATATCAAGTTACCCAAAGCAATAAATATGAAACAAGCCGTTCTGAATATAAAGAACTTGGATAATGCTTGCTTCGCTTGGTCTATTATGGCCGCAATTTTTCCTTCAAATGGAGATCCATCGACTCCAACCTCATATCCACATTATTCTACCTTACTTGATTTTGAAGGTATTGATTTTCCAGTAAAATTGACGGATATTTCCAAATTTGAAATAATGAATAATATATATAAGGTAATTATGATGGAAATTATCATTATTGTCTCATCACAGATTTGTCTAGATTGGCATCACGACAAAAATCTAAGCATAATGGTCGTGTATATACTTGTGATGGTTGTCTCCAATTCTTTCCTACGACTGACAAACTGACGACTCATCAACATTATGATTGTAATCGTCTATGTATGTTACTCTCAAAACCAGACTTAATCATAAACAAATAAGGTGAAACTTTGCCTGGAAATATTCTCAAGTTCATCAATTTAGAAAAACAACTTCCAGTTCCTTTTGTGATATATGCCGATTTTGAGAGTTTGCTAAAACCCATTCATCACAGTGAACCATCTGATGAGCAGTCATTCACATTAAAAGCATATGAACACGAGCCATATTCATTCGCTTTCTATGTAAAGTGTAATTTCGATGACAAATACTCAGAACTTGTACAATATCGCGGAACTGATTGTGCTGAGGTTTTAGTAAAAAGGTTGGATGAGCTCGTTTTGAAGTTATATAACAAACACTTGAAACATGTCAAAAAATGTTACCACTCACAGAAAAAGAAGAGAAAGAATTTCAGATTTCCACAAAATGTCATATTTGTGGTAAGATCTATAAGGCTGAAGACATAAAAGTCCGGGACCACTGTCACTTGACTGGTGTGTACCGTGCAAGTGCTCATTCAAGATGTAATTTACAGTATAAACTGGTGGAATTCATTCCCGTTTTCTTTCATAATTTGACAAATTATGATTGCCACCTATTCATAAAAAAACTGGCATCGCATAAAGAAAATATTTCAGTTATTGCCCAAAACAAAGAGAAGTATATTTCAATCACCAAATCATATTTAGTTGAGAAATCAGAAAACCCTAAATTTAGAGATACATATCTATATCTGAGATTTGTCGATTCTTTCCGGTTCTTATCAAAATCTCTGGATAGCCTGAGTAAAAAAAACTCTGAAATCTTCCCAATGTCGAGAGGTTGGAAAATATTTTCAAGATGATAGAAAATTCAATATGATAAGACGCAAAGGTATTTTTCCTTATTCATATGTTGATTCCTATGAAAAATTTAATCAACCTATATTACCAAACCAGTCTGAATTCTTCGATATTTTGAATGGCACAGATATTTCCAAAGAAGATTATGATCGAGCTTGTGAAGTATGGCTGGAATTCGGATGTTCAACTCTAGGAGAATATTCAGATGTTTACTTAAAATCAGATGTTCTTCTTTTAGCAGATGTCTTCGAAAACTTCAGAGATGTTTGTTTAGAAAAATATAAACTGGATCCGGCCCAGTATGTGACAGCTCCTTCACTCAGTTGGGATGCTATGCTGCGTTTAACCAAGGTTGAATTAGAACTCTTGACTGATATAGATATGGTTCACTTTTTCAAGAAAGGAATTCGTGGTGGAGTGAGCCAATGCAGTAAAAGAAAGGCTAAAGCTAATAATCCATTTATTACATCTTTTGATCCTTCCAAACCAAATTCATATATTTTATATTTGATGCAACAAATTTATATGGAGCTGCTATGAGTGAATATCTCCCACTGCGAGATTTCACATGGCTTGAGCAGTGGGAGATAGACAAGTTTGACTGTTTCAAAATTGGAGATACATCTTCGACAGGATACGTATTGGAAGTTGTTTTGGACTATCCACCAAACTTCCATGATGATCATAATGACCTTCCTTTTTGCCCAGAAAATATCAAGCCTCCAGGAAGTAAATTTTCCAAGTTAACCCCGAATTTGATGAGTAAGGAAAGATATATCATACACTACAGAAATTTGAAACAGTGTTTGAAATATGGATTGAAATTTACTAGAAAACGCAGAGTTATGGAATTCTCACAGTCAGCATGGTTGAAACAATATATTGATCTGAATACTAAACTTCGAAATTCTGCTAGGAATGAATTTATTTAAATTCATCATAAATTCGATATTTGGAAGAACTATGGAGAACGTGGACAAAAGACAAGACATCAAACTATGTAGTCACTGGGAAAATATGCCTGGATCTGTAGGAGCTGAAGGATTGATTGCAAAACCTCATTTCAAATCATGTACAGTGTTCGAGGAGAATTTAGTAGCAGTTCAGATGGAAAAAATTAACAGTGACCTATGACAAACCGCAATACGTAGGTTTTTCAATTTTGAATATCTCAAATTCAGTAATTTATGATTTTTATTATGGGTACATTAAAACAAAATATGGTGCTAAAGCGAACTTCTGCTACAGATACTGATTCACTGATTCTGGAGATATTCACAGAAAATGTATACGATGATATTAGGAGAAACATAAAATACTTTGATACATCTAATTTCAAAATCGACGATATTCATGACATTCCTGAAACAGTATCAGTAATCGGTAAGATGAAAGATGAATTTTCCGGATCACCAATAGAATGTTTCTATGGTACAGGTGCGAAAGCATACTGTGTCAAAACAACAACATTGATGAAAAAGGCAAAAGGAGTTACAAAAAATGTAATAAAGAATGCACTACAATTTTCTGATTATGTTCGAATTGTTGAAAGAGGTGGTTCTATCTTACGCAAAATGTATGTTTTTACTTCACATTTACATACCGTTTACACGGAGTTGAAAAACAAAGTTGCGTTATCATCTAGAGATGACAAAAGATTTGTTTTGCCGAATAATATAGAAACATTAGCATACGTTGAATCCAAAAGATGAGGATGCAGCGTTGGATCTCCTACTATTGATGTCAGAGAATTTGTTAGATAAATTAATTTTTGGATTTCTTGTTATTAAATAAAACAAAAATATTAATTATATGTTTTTTATTCAGATACCCTAAATGTAAATTACTTCAAACTACTTAAACAGGAATAAAATTTTGATTGAGGAGAAGCTGGACCATCTATATGTTCCATCCATTCAGGTCGATTATGATGAATGTAGCAAGGCAGCTGAACCCGTAGTTCAAACTTGCTCATATATTCCTCTGGTAGTTTGTGCCATGCCAAAAGAAGTTCCCCAGGTCTAGCTTTACAAATCAAATATTCTAGTGGAAATTGACGTAGTTCATCCTCAGTGAATTTGTATAAAGGTTTGAGCTTCTCATGTTTGGTTATAAGATCCATCACACAGTAAACAGTTTCCATATTTTTGAAACGTTTCCACCAATGAGCAGAGGAAGATCACTGAAGAGCATATAGCTATGTAGTAAATTAGAGATTGAACCATTGTAGACCCTGAATCATCTCTTATATAAGTTGATGTTGGGCAAAAGGGTAGCTTAATTCTGTCTGTTTGTTCGATAGAATAATTTTTTCTCATCAATAACTTATACTCAGTATTATTATTGACCTGTACTGTAGCTGTTAGATTACTTATATTATTGATTTCAAAGGGGATTATTCTTGCTAACTCGTAGGGTAGAGTTTCATTCCATGTATCGTTACTATCGAAGCTTAAAAAAACACCATCAGCAGGTTGGTGTGTAAGAAGAATACCTTGCCAGACAGCCTCTAAAATTATAATATTCATGAACATGTTGAACGCTTAAATCCAACTGAAATGGAAAAGCCATTTCTTTTAATAATATATATTTAAGATAGGTAGAGGGGAATAATAGACATGAATATTCAAAAAATTATTTTTAATAATTCTTTAATTACTTTATGATGATAGACCTATTGTTGACATTAGGTACATAGGTCCCAGTTATCTTCGTTCCCGCTGATCTGGTGTGGCTTATTCTCTGCTTCCAGATGTATGTGTTGAAGCCTTTCCTGTTGCTTGAAAAGCTTCTTCTCTTCGGAACTCTTGCCAATGGGTGGACACCTGATGATGGGCCTATTGTTAACATTAGGTACATAGGTCCCATAGTCGTCACTGTCCCAGCTTTCAATTTTATTTTTTTTTGGTTTAGAAGTGTTCCTTAACTGGCGGGTTCAATATCCCACGGGAGTCACATATAAATCTTGTGAAAATTTTCAGTGGTCTTGTTTCCGAACAGAAAACCCAAAACCCAATTTTGAGTTTTGCTCGACTAGACCAATTATTGTGTGGTAGAAAACGAAGAACTGCTTTTCTACACAGCACAAACTTTTATTTGTGATGGTGAAGAAGTTGATGATAAAATTGTAGAATCCCAAAATATTGGAAGTTTGGAATTTGTAACAACAAGTGTATTCCAAAGTATGTGCATTACTGATTACTACTTCACCACAATTTTGGAAAAAAAGAGAAAAATGTGCATCATATGTTTCTACGACTGCAGCAGAAATGAATTATAACGTAGAGTGCCAGCAGGTGTCAAACCATTACTCGGGAATAATGGATCATGTCCTTGAACGCTCTATCTTCTGCCATGATTGTGGACGATCATTAGCGACAGTTTGCTTAACAAGAATTTGCATTTTATACAACAACTATAATTTCCAATTTTCTGAATAAATTTTTCTATACACATAAACAATGTATTTGATTTAATCATATTCCCTACTCCACCAACAAAATTTTAAGTTATGTGGATATGAAACTTTCCTAACTAAAATTTAAAATTTTTGAATTGTTTATAGAATCAATGAAATCATCCCCGTTATTAAATGGTTACAGATACCACGAATCCAGGTAATTTGAAAGAGGTCACTGAACCCGTGTTGAATTTTGCTGATTTGTGTAGACATGTAACCGGAAACGTGTGTAACATGACACGAATAGTTGACCTTGAAATAGGTCATTGAACTCGTATTGAATTTCTTCATCGTTTATAAACATGTTTGTGACCGGAAACTCGATGTCAGCACATTCCAGGTTTTATCCGAACTTCTCACCTACACTTTTTACCAGGACTTCTCTGCCGAACTTTTTACCAGGACTTTTTTCCCGAATTTCTTACCAGGAGTTTTTGCCTATAACTTTCAATTGAGAAAAAAAATGTATTTGAATCAAAATGATCTAATCAAAGAAATCGTTTTAAAAAAAAAAATTAGGAATATTTCAACAAAAATTTTATTCAATATCCATTAAAAGAGAAAAACCGTTCCTCGGAAAATATTTTGATATCCTTCAACACATTTTTTCTAAAATCCTCTGAACCAAGAAAGCGATCTTCACAAAACAAAATTCAGATGAAAGAAAATTCTTAGATGATACATAACTCATGAAATGAAAAAAAAAAATACGAACAATTATCTTTTCTAAACATTTTTCTCAAAATTTTCATGACTTGTCTCTACTTGACTTGTTTCGATTTGACTTGTTTCGACTTGACTTGTCCCAAAATTGCCTGACTTGTCCCGACTTGTCCTGACTTGTCCCGACTTGTTCCAACCCTTCCCGACTTGTCCAGGGTTTTATCGACTTGTCACTGTTGAATTTTGAATCTAGTTCATACTCAGTATATTTGTTTCTGCTCCGTGTTACCATATTTACATGTTGATATATTAGTGCTGTCTTATGATATTTATTTTACTGTCATCTTGTATTCCCAAAGTTATTAAAGTTATTCGTTTGTGGCCAGTTACTTTCACAATACTGCGTTTTGATATAATCTACAATAGTCCCGACTTGTCCCGACTGGCCCCGACTTGTCCCAACTTGTTTCGATCAGTCCCTCGTCCGGACTTATCCCGTCTCATCCCGTCTTCATTTTTCCCTAATAGACCCGTTTTTTCCTGACTTAATTTAACTCGGGCTCGGGAAACATAACTCATGAAATGAGGAAAAAAAAATTATCTTTTCTAAATATTTTTCTCAAAATTTTAGTGACTTGTCTCGACTTTACTTGTTTCGACTTGACTTGATTCGACTTGACTTGTCCCAAATTTTCCCAACTTTTTCCAACTTGTCCCGACATGTCCCGACTTGTCCCAACTTGTACTAGCTTTTCTAGATTTGTACTTACTTGCCCCGACTTGTCCCAGCTTGTCCCAGCTTGTCCCGACTTATACCAACTTTCCCCGATTTTTACCGACTTGTCAAGGCTTGTCCCGACTTGTCCCGACTTGTTCCCACTTGTCTCAACTTGCCCCGACATGTCACGACTTGTACAAACATGCTCCGACTTTTCTCGACTTGTCCTGACTTGTTTGACTTGTCCCGACTAGTTGCGACTTGTCCCGACTAGTTGCGACTTGTCCCGACTAGTTGCGACTTGTCCTGACTTGTCCTGGTAAGATACCAAAAATTTCCCAAAAAATTTCAAATAAAATAATATCATCATTAGTGTGGCGAAAATTGTTACACAAAAATGGAGAAAAAATACAAGAATTTCAAGTTAAGGTCAAGTCAATGTCTCGAGTAGGGTCAATTTCTGACTATCTTGGTTTGGGTCTACCCCCCTAAAATTTTTAATTTTTAGTTGAGATAATTGAATATTTCTGAAAGAAAAAAATCATCTGAACGAAAAACTTCTTTCTCAATATGAAGCAATGAGAAAAATTTCCAAGTAAAGGTCTGAGTCAAGGTCAAAGTTAAGGTTGGAGTCAAAGTCAAGTCAAGGTCAAGTCATTCTTCGCAGATATTTTTCTTTTACATTTTTCGACATACTTTTTTCCCTGACTTTCCGAACATTTTTCCAGCTTACGTTTCTCTAAATTTTCCTTCGACTTTTTCTCTTTAATTTAACCCGGACTTTTTACCTGTACTTTTTACCCGGACGTTTTACCTTGGCTTTTTACCCGGTTTTTTCACCCAGGCCTTTAACTAGGCCTATTTTCCCGAACTTTTTGCCGGACTTCTCACCCGGACTGTTTACCAGGACTTTTTACCCGGACCTTATACCAAAACTTCTTACTTAGACTTTTTACCCGGACTTCTGCCGGAGTTTTTACCAGGACTTTTTACCCAGATTTCTTACCCAGATGTCTTTTCTTACCCGGAGTTTTTACCTGTAATGTTAATTTGATTTTTTTTCATTTGAATTAAAATGATTAAATCAAAGAAATCCTTTTAACAAAAAACTGGGATATTTTAGCTAAAGTTTTACTCAATATCAATTAAACAAGAAAAACCGTTCCTCGGAAAATGTCTTATGTTTTCCAAAATTCTTTGAAAAAAGAAATCAATTTTCACAAAAAAAATATCGTAGGAAAAAATTCTTAGATGATTCATAACATGAAATGAGAAAAAAAAACACAAAGAATTTTTTTTTCATCTTTTCTTCAATATTTTTCTCGAAATATTCGCGACTTGTCTTGACTTGACTTGTCCCGAAATTTCCCGACTTGTCCAGACTTTTTCCGACTTGTGCCAATTTGTCCCGATTTGTCCTGACTTATCCCAACTTGTTTCCGACTTGTCATGACTTGTCCCGACCCTTCTCGTTCCTTTTCGACTTGTTCTGACTTGTCTCGACTTATCCCGACTTATATCGACTTGTCCCGACTTGTCTCGACTTGAATTGTCCCGACTTGACTTGTCCCGTCTTGTCAATTCCTTTACGAACAGAACAATTCATTTTGGTAAGATTCCCAAAGATTCCCAAATCGTACTCGATCTATCTCCCCAGAATATTCAATTTTTAATTGAGATTATTAAATATTTCTATCAAAAAAATTTATCAGAATCATCTAAATGAAAAAATCCCCTTTTTTGAATGTGAGACAATGAGAGAAAACTCTAAGTCAGGATCTGAGTCAAGGTCAAAGTTGAGGCAAAGCTGTAATTTTTTCCAGATATTTTTTTCGGACATTTCCCCCTTACTTTTTCCCTATTATATTTTTCCAAACTTTTTTCTCTAAATTCTTGTTTGACTTTTTCTTCCGGACTTTTCACCTGTACTGTTTACCCGGACCTTTTACTCGGCCCTTTTACCCGGACTTCTTACCAGAACTTCTTACCCGGAGTTTTTACCCGAACTTTCTACCCAAACGTTGTACCCGGGCTTTTTACCCGGTTTTTTCATCCGGACTTTACCCGGACGTTCTACCCGGACTTTTTACTCGGACTTTGTCATAAACCCCTATATAAAATATTATTATTAAATGAATTTATTAATCAGAAAACTAAACTCTCCATAAGATTCATGAAATGAATCCCGTCAATCATCATGCCCCCTAAGGTTGAGACCCGGAAGAAACCATGCCCCAGTACGACAGATGTACTCGATCACAGTCTCCCCCTTCCTTCTACCCCCGCTTATAGAGCGGTCCTCATCCTGTTTATTGGCGGTCAGCAGGGAAATAATCTGACCGTTTGATATGGAGAGCTCGGCCTTTCAGCGACCTGAAATTCTCTTATATCTGACATGAGTTTAATATACAATGACGTTACTTATGTACATGATGCCCCCACAAAAACTGGCAGAAGGCCCTAGTAATTCACCTGGCTGGGCACTATGGTGTCGTCTGTCCTGTTCCAGAAAACCTGAAACATAAAGAAAAACAAGAATTAGTCGGGTATTTGCTGCTGACGAAGTTGACGAAGGATTCGCCGTATGGCTTGCTTTCGCCGAACTTCATCAGGGGTGTCGTCTCCCTGGTTGACAGGGCGTCTGTATTTGTCTCTGTCTCTGTCGTCTTGTTCACGTCTGTGTTCTTGTAGTTCTGACATGAGTTGATTCGCGTGAGTTTCTACTCTTTCGAGTGTAGTCCCCACGTGGTTGCGAATCAATCTTTCTATGTATTCTGTGTGTATATCGAGGTATCGGTGTATGAACCTGTTGTGCGTATACCAAGGTGCATCCCTAGCTATCCTGAGGCAATCGTTGAAGAAAGTCTGCAGTTTCTGCCTATAAGAGTTCGCGCATTGACCCCAAGCGGTCGATGCGTAAAGCATTATAGGCAGAAGTATCGTTTTGATTAGGTGTAGTTTTAACTCGAGAGCCAAGTTACTCCTACGACCAATGAGCGGGTATAGGTTCCCTTGCGGCTTTCGCTAAACCTAGTCTATGGGTGATGTGCCATGGAAACGTGAGTTTCTTGTCTAAGGTTACCCCTTAATAGACGGCTTCGTCTACCTATGGAATTCTGTCATAATAGCCTTACTTATAAGCCTCCTCAGTTCGATGGGGAAACTCACTGAACGAGTTGTGCTGGAAAGGCTCAATAATGAGGTCATTGACTGGAATATTCTGCCAAACGAACAATTTGGTTTCCGCGCAGGTCATTCAACAGAGCTACAGGCCTTGCGGATGGTTGAGGAGGCCATTTTAACAAGAAGCTTGACGTTTACCTTCTACTTCTTGACGTGGCGAAGGCCTTCGACCGAGTATGGCACGAAGATCTTCTCTACAAGATGAGCCTCCTTGGCCTTCCTCGAGGTCTAGTGCATTATATCAGCTCTTTTTTGAAAGGCAGAACATTCCAGATCAAGGCTGAAAATGTCCTCTCGGATACGTGAAACATTGAAGCTGGAGTCCCTCAGGGTGCAGTACTGTCACCTCTGTTGTATTCTATTTATACGAGCGATATACCAAAGACGAATCACGTGAAGATCTCTATGTACGCTGACGATACCGCGTTGCTCGCCAGTTCAGCGAATCGCGAGCTGGGGATGTCATATCTGCAGGACGCAGTAGACAATCTCGAGAAGTGTTAACCCTGCGAAAATGCAGTTGATTTCCTTGGAGAGGAAAAAGCATCTTCCTCGGACGGTGCTTACGGTCTCAGAAAGGGGGATCGAATGGACGCCGCAGGTCAAGTACCTCGGTTTGATTATCGATAGGGGTCTCACATGGAGGCACCACATCGAAGCGTTGAGGGCCAGGCTGTATGTCAGACTTACCACTCTATACCCGTTCCTAAACAGGAAGAGCAAGCTGAATTTGAGAGACAAACTGCTCCTATAAAACGCGATGATCAGGTCGGACTTGCTATATGCATCAGCCGCCCCCTCCTGTATCATATCTCTGGAACAGGTTCAGAGAAAATCCCTGCGGATGATAACAGACGCTCCGTGGTTTGTGCGTATCGCTCGAATCCTCGAAGACTTAAGGCTGCCTTCCATAAAGCAGACTATCCAAGAGAGAAACCAAAAGGTGTTCAACTCCGCGGAGATGCACGAGAACCCATTAATCTGGGAATCTGTAGACTACACCATAGACGACCCTACTCGTTTCAAAAGACCACGGTTATCCGTGGTCTAGGTCTATCCCATAAACTCAGTCGAAGCTGGGTGGAGAGCATCTCCACTCGTCTCAGTCTATGAACGAGAGACAAAAAACGCGCGGGTGGCAAAGGTGTCTAAGACCCTTATTCCATCTACAACCACAATTCTTTGAGTCGACAGCACTCGTCATGCCGGACAAACACGACGAAAGGGAAAGGAGGCTCGGCCTCATCCTGAAAGGCAATTGAAGGAAATCCAAACGGGAAGTCATTTGAATCAGAGCGGTGAATGCAGTAGCTACTCACGGAAGATTCAATCTAAGTCGAAATTTGTTTTAAATTACTTTGAGAATTGTGTGTGTTTGGTCAAACACAACCCCGCAAAGCCTAGCTTTCGGGAATTTGCTGTTAGTTGAATCAGAGCGGTGAATGCAGTAGCTACTCACGGAAGATTCAATGTGTGTCGAAATTTGTTTTAAATTACTTTGAGAATTGTGTGTGTTTGGTCAAACACAGCCCCGCAAAGCCTAGCTTTCGGGAATTTGCTGTCTATACGTTCTACTATAACTGTTATATATTGTAGTGAAATAAATACTTCTACTTCTACTCCTATAACTTTTACGTGTGTAAAAGTTTAATATCATTCAATTGTAAGAGAGATTTTTGGTTTGCTGTTGGAGAAGAATCTAAGGTAATTTCTTAATGCGTCTCTGTTCCAGTTTGGCGTTCACGTGCTTTTTTTGACGTCGTCCGTTTTTGAAATATGAATGCACTATAGAATCAAAATGATTTAATAAAAGAAATCCTTTCAAAAAAAAATCGAGAATATTTTTACAAAAGTTTTTTTCAATATCCATTAAACGAGAAAAACCGCTTCTCGGAAAATATTTGTTGTATTTTCAGACGAAACTTTTATTCAAACGACATATAATCATACATATAACAAGTAATTGACACATATTTGTTTTTCGTCGACCTCAACAAAAAATTACATTTTACGGACTAATTTCCGGACGAAAAATCTAATATTTTTGAAGGCAAGTACTTTTCGTCCGCAAACTCTTTTCGTCCGCTGTGGTTGCTATGATACGGCACGGTACGAGAGTGGTGATCGAGTCATTTTCGTAAATTCACGTTTCAATTAATACATAGGCGCCTGTGACAATAACTGTCATTTGATGTTGTCAAATTAATTATTTACGAAATCCGCTAGATTTTACGTAAAGGTTTGTAGATGTCGACAAAAAAATGTAATATGCACCTCGGCTAAAAACCGTCTATTGTCTCGCCTGCTTGCTAGCCTCGGCTGCGCCTCAGCTATCAATTTGCAGGCTCGACTGTAATAGACAGTTTTTCGTCCTTGGTACATAAATAACTATTATCATCTTAAAAATAACATTCATAGCAATAAGAAGATAGAAACTGGAACATTTGATTATTTCCAATACTCCCCTTCAAATATTCAGCTTCTCTTCAATACACCCATTCTACTTCTGAATAACTCATTCTTTGGACCATGTAATGATTTTGTCAGTATGTCGGACACCATTTCCGAAGTAGGCAGGTAGTTTACGTCAATCATATCACTGCTATAGACTTTCCTTATGAAATGATGCCTTATATCTATATGTTTGGTTCTTGAATGATATACTGAATTCTGAACCAAACGTAGTGCACCTTGATTATCATTCAAAATTGTTATTCTTTCTTCAGGAAAATCAAGTTCTTTGAAGAAATTTTGTGAGAGCCATATATTTCGCTTCGGTGCTCGACAGGACAACTGCCCTCTGCTTACGTGACTCCCAAATGATTGCTGCTCCCCCGTAATTGAAAACATATCCAGTGTAGGAATGTCTGTCTTGGATACATGCTTCCCAGTCAGCATCAGCGAAACCAACCAGCTTTTTCTCATTCTTTTTGTAAGTCAGTCCATAGTCGAGCGTACCTTTTAAATATCTCAACACTTTCTTGGCCGCTTTCCAGTGTTCGGAGTTGAGATTCGTATTGAACTGACTCATCATACTGACAGTATAGGCTATGTCAGGTCTTGTAGATACTGCCAGGTACATCAAAGATCCGATTAGAGATTGATATGGATATTTGGTAAAGGTATAGAATATGGGTCCACCTGGGATTTTGATGAAATTTTCACAGAAGTTTCGAAATATCATAAAAACACTACAGCAATTGAAATTTTTGCGCTGAAAGAACTTTTTCTATTTTGTTTGTTGAAAAAATGTATGTGGGTACTTATTTTGAGAGACACAAAAAAAACCGTTGGACGGAGTATTAACGTGATTTTCAATTAAACCCACTGTATTGAAGCATGAACACTTTTATCCACGCATATTTAACATTGTGTAGGTAAAATAAACCTCTGAAAAATAGAAAAAATAAAAAACTGGTCTTTTTTCAAAATACATAAACAATCACTTTATTTAACAAATGACAGGCCACTTTGAACTGTCAAAATTAGTAATGCGACGTTGCCAATTTTATTACATAGAATATTTCAATAAATTTTAAAATTGTATAGTTACGAAAATAAAAATATGGAAAAATTAAAAATTCATTCAATTCTCAAATATCGATCGGGAACCAATTTAACTTTTTATACTTGATTTTAGCCCATTATTGTGTCAGTTTATTGAGAGCTTCTGTCATACAGCGATATTAATTGCCAGTATAATAGAGACTATAGAGGCAATTGGTAAGGTCATTGGTGTATTTTGGGACTGTCCATTAGCGCATCAAGATGAATCATGAAATATGTGGACCAAGCGATCGCATGTGCGCACGTGCATATTTTTGGAATGTCGGATAAGCGCAAAAGTGGTGCAGGTGCGCAAATTCTCATCTTTTCGAAATGTTCGTGGTAGATGAATAGAAATATGGAGACCAGTAAAGAAAATGCGCGCGTTCGGCAGACATTTCGCAAATCCACGCGCGCGGATTTGCGAAATGTCTGCCGAACGCGCGCATTTTCTTTACTGGTCATAATATTTCTATTCATCTACCACGAACATTTCGAAAAGATGAGAATTTGCGCACCTGCACCACTTTTGCGCTTATCCGACATTCCAAAAATATGCACGTGCGCACATGCGATCGCTTGGTCCACATATTTCATGATTCATCTTGATGCGCTAATGGACAGTCCCAAAATACACCAATGACCTTACCAATTGCCTCTATAGTCTCTATTATACTGGCAATTAATATCGCTGTATGACAGAAGCTCCCAATAAACTGACACAATAATGGGCTAAAATCAAGTATAAAAAGTTAAATTGGTTCCCGATCGATATTTTAGAATTGAATGAATTTTTAATTTTTCCATATTTTTATTTTCGTAACTCTACAATTTTAAAATTTATTGAAATATTCTATGTAATAAAATTGGCAACGTCGCATTACTAATTTTGACAGTTCAAAGTGGCCTGTCATTTGTTAAATAAAGTGATTGTTTATGTATTTTGAAAAAAGACCAGTTTTTTATTTTTTCTATTTTTCAGAGGTTTATTTTACCTACACAATGTTAAATATGCGTGGATAAAAGTGTTCATGCTTCAATACAGTGGGTTTAATTGAAAATCACGTTAATACTCCGTCCAACGGTTTTTTTTTGTGTCTCTCAAAATAAGTACCCACATACATTTTTTCAACAAACAAAATAGAAAAAGTTCTTTCAGCGCAAAAATTTCAATTGCTGTAGTGTTTTTATGATATTTCGAAACTTCTGTGAAAATTTCATCAAAATCCCAGGTGGACCCATATTCTATACCTTTACCAAATATCCATATCAATCTCTAATCGGATCTTTGATGTACCTGGCAGTATCTACAAGACCTGACATAGCCTATACTGTCAGTATGATGAGTCAGTTCAATACGAATCTCAACTCCGAACACTGGAAAGCGGCCAAGAAAGTGTTGAGATATTTAAAAGGTACGCTCGACTATGGACTGACTTACAAAAAGAATGAGAAAAAGCTGGTTGGTTTCGCTGATGCTGACTGGGAAGCATGTATCCAAGACAGACATTCCTACACTGGATATGTTTTCAATTAAGGGGGAGCAGCAATCAGTTGGGAGTCACGTAAGCAGAGGGCAGTTGTCCTGTCGAGCACCGAAGCGAAATATATGGCTCTCACAAAATTTCTTCAAAGAACTTGATTTTCCTGAAGAAAGAATAACAATTTTGAATGATAATCAAGGTGCACTACGTTTGGTTCAGAATTCAGTATATCATTCAAGAACCAAACATATAGATATAAGGCATCATTTCATAAGGAAAGTCTATAGCAGTGATATGATTGACGTAAACTACCTGCCTACTTCGGAAATGGTGTCCGACATACTGACAAAATCATTACATGGTCCAAAGAATGAGTTATTCAGAAGTAGAATGGGTGTATTGAAGAGAAGCTGAATATTTGAAGGGGAGTATTGGAAATAATCAAATATTCCAGTTTCTATCTTCTTATTGCTATGAATGTTATTTTTAAGATGATAATAGTTATTTATGTACCAAGGACGAAAAACTGTCTATTACAGTCGAGCCTGCAAATTGATAGCTGAGGCGCAGCCGAGGCTAGCAAGCAGGCGAGACAATAGACGGTTTTTAGCCGAGGTGCATATTACATTTTTTTGTCGACATCTACAAACCTTTACGTAAAATCTAGCGGATTTCGTAAATAATTAATTTGACAACATCAAATGACAGTTATTGTCACAGGCGCCTATGTATTAATTGAAACGTGAATTTACGAAAATGACTCGATCACCACTCTCGTACCGTGCCGTATCATAGCAACCACAGCGGACGAAAAGAGTTTGCGGACGAAAAGTACTTGCCTTCAAAAATATTCGATTTTTCGTCCGGAAATTAGTCCGTAAAATGTAATTTTTTGTTGAGGTCGACGAAAAACAAATATGTGTCAATTACTTGTTATATGTATGATTATATGTCGTTTGAATAAAAGTTTCGTCTGAAAATACAACAAATATTTTCCGAAAAGCGGTTTTTCTCGTTTAATGGATATTGAAAAAAACTTTTGTAAAAATATTCTCGATTTTTTTTTGAAAGGATTTCTTTTATTAAATCATTTTGATTCTATAGTGCATTCATATTTCAAAAACGGACGACGTCAAAAAAAGCACGTGAACGCCAAACTGGAACAGAGACGCATTAAGAAATTACCTTAGATTCTTCTCCAACAGCAAACCAAAAATCTCTCTTACAATTGAATGATATTAAACTTTTACGCACGTAAAAGTTATAGGAGTAGAAGTAGAAGTATTTATTTCACTACAATATATAACAGTTATAATAGAACGTATAGACAGCAAATTCCCGAAAGCTAGGCTTTGCGGGGCTGTGTTTGACCAAACACACACAATTCTCAAAGTAATTTAAAACAAATTTCGACACACATTGAATCTTCCGTGAGTAGCTACTGCATTCACCGCTCTGATTCAACTAACAGCAAATTCCCGAAAGCTAGGCTTTGCGGGGTTGTGTTTGACCAAACACACACAATTCTCAAAGTAATTTAAAACAAATTTCGACTTAGATTGAATCTTCCGTGAGTAGCTACTGCATTCACCGCTCTGATTCAAATGACTTCCCGTTTGGATTTCCTTCAATTGCCTTTCAGGATGAGGCCGAGCCTCCTTTCCCTTTCGTCGTGTTTGTCCGGCATGACGAGTGCTGTCGACTCAAAGAATTGTGGTTGTAGATGGAATAAGGGTCTTAGACACCTTTGCCACCCGCGCGTTTTTTGTCTCTCGTTCATAGACTGAGATGAATAGAAATATGGAGACCAGTAAAGAAAATGCGCGCGTTCGGCAGACATTTCGCAAATCCACGCGCGCGGATTTGCGAAATGTCTGCCGAACGCGCTCGCTTCGCTCGCATGGTCTGTATTGTGATATAGTTCCCATTTCAAATCATATTATGGGTTGAAGAAAAATGAATTATAAAATATGTGGACCAAACGAGCTCATGTGCACACGCGCATATATTTGATATGTCGCTAAGCGCAAAAGTGTTGAAGAAAATTTTCAGGTGCGTAGATGAATGAAAAATGGAGAGCAGTAAGGAAAATAATAATGGTTTTGAGGAAGATGAATCATAAAATAGGCAGACAAGACTAGCGCACCTGCACGAGCACCTATTTTTAGAAATTGACCAAGCGCAGAAGTAATGAAGGAATTGCGCAGGTGCGCAGGTTCCCATAATTTCGAATTAAAACATAGGTTCGTGCTAGATGAATAGAAAATATCTGCCGCACGCGCTCACATGGTCTGTTTAATGAATGATAAAATAGTTGATTATATTGTTTTTGTCATGTTTTTGAAGCATATGTTGTAATTTTAACGTTTAACGTTTCCATCTTTTTTTCAACTCATATATAGTTATTCACCCAATAAATGCAATTTTCAACATGACATGTTAATATTCGTCAAATATGATCAATAAGCAATCCTCTCATTCCCTAAAGAATTTGTTGAATATAATATCTATAGATCCATCATTTCAAGAATTGAATTGGCAACTTCGCAATTACAATTATGAAGTTTTCGAAGTTATGACAGATTGAGAGAGCCGTTATTTAACAAACAAACTGATTGTTTATGCTCATAAAATAAGGTTATTTCTTTTAACTTTTTCATACTTTTCGAAGTTCATGCCTCTCATAAATTGCAACTTCTGTATCTGTAAAATTGATATCGATACAATACAATTGGAAAAATTGGAAAAATATGTTAAATAATCCGTCCAACGGATTGTCTTAAAAGTGAGTGCCGACATCCATTTTTTCAAAAAATAATACGAAAAAAGTGTTTCCGCGGCAAAATTTCAATCTTTCTATTAATTTTATCGTGTTTTAAAGCATCTGTGAAAATTTCATCAAAATTTCATCAAAATCCCAGTTGGACCCATATTCTTTACCTTTTCCGGATATTTTCTCATTTCTTCATCAGATTTTTCTTTTGGTAACATTAGTTTCGAATTCGCATGAAGAGGGGTTACTATCGGTTTACATTTTTCCATTCCAAATTTTTTCAGAACATTTTGCACGAAGTTTTTCTGGCACATTGTTATTTTTGACTTATCTTGACTTTGACAGAATTCTATTCCAAAAAAATTAGTCACTGGTCCCATATCTTTCATTTCAAAAATTTTCGATAAATTATTTTTAATTTTCTCCATTTCATGCAAATTATTTGTTGAAATGAGGATATCATCAACATAAATAGCAACCAAAATCATATCATCTCCTTTTCGCATAACATAACACATGGATCAGTTATTAACGGTTTCAGTTCCATTCTACGAAGTTCGAGATCTAGGCGCATGTACCATTGTCTGCCAGATTGACGTAGTCCATATAAGGATTTTTGGAGTTTACAAACTGTATCCCCATTTTTTATTTCATTCAGCCATCTCCGTGAAGTTTTCATGATTTCTGAATAAACGTTTTTACTTTTCAGAATTTCTTCTAATATTTCCGACAACTGATCGGGTATTTCCATGAAGACTTCTTCATCTAAGTTTCCATTTAGATAAGCTGTCACTACATCCATTTGGTGTACAACTAGTTCATATTCCACTGATAAGGCCATTAATATTCTGATAGAGTTTGCTCGAACAACAGGAGCAAAAGTTTCATAAAAATCAGTACCGTACTTATCTCGACTTGTCCCGACTTGTTCCCGAGTTGTCCCAACTTGTCCTGACTTACGACTTGTCCCGAAATTTTTTGACTTGTCCTGGCTTGTATCGACTTGTCCCAACTTGTCTCGACATGTCCCGACTCGTCCGGACTCGTCCCGTCTCATTCCGACTTCACTTTACCCAAATTGTCCCGACTTGTCTTGACTTGTCTCGACTTGTCCCTTCTTGTAATTTCAATTTCAAAAAAATCAATCAAAATAATATCATCAATAAATACTGTCACAAAAATTTCGGGAATTTGTTGTCTATTACTTTTACGTGCGTAAAAGTTTGATATCATTCCATTGCTGTGAGAGAGATTTTTGGTTTGCTGTTGAAGAAGAATCTAAGGCCCGCTGTTTCCTATTACCTCGAGTATTACCCGGGTTCATTGGTTTACTTTTGTAACGGAAATACCGTTATATTTAGATTTTAATTCCAAATTCATACTAGAAGCGACACCTAATAACGAACATGTATACTTGTCTAAAGAGTAGACAACAGAATTCTCTCACTAGCTAAGACGTCCAGTGACAGCTGATGGCAAATAGCTGAACTTGTTTGTCTAAGGGTAAATTTCATTTGTAGACAGACCCATCTGGGTTGATAACGTTGGGTTCATATAGATGTCACTGACATGATGTCGGAAATTGAATTCGAGAATTGAAGAAGTGGGATGAGGCTCTTCTTAGTTTGGCGGTCAATGTGTTAACAACTAGCTTGAAGGTGTGATTCAGGTGACGGTAATAGATCTAAATCCGTATAAATTGATGCGATCATAAGTATTTTTGAATAAACCTCAAGTGAATAATACTGGGAATTAGTTTGTCGATCAACTCCAATCCAGAAGGAAGTGCCAATTGCAACGGAATTCATGATCTACCTGTAGGTCAACCATCGATGTTGGCCTTCTAGTTGGATCCAGTGTTGCGATGATAAGCAGTCATTAATTACCTAGGGCAAATCCTGAGGTGTGATCACGTGGAAAATAATTACTTAGAAACCTGTAAGTGTCAAATAAATTATTTATTTGTCAATGCATGTTGCATACCAGAAAGCGACACCATTTTGTCAACCTGACAATCGTATCTTTTCGTTTGCCGTCAAGAACATTTTATCAAGTTTACATATCGGAGTGCTAACCTCAAAACGTTAATTTGAATTTCGGATAATTAACCTCCAAATTTGTGGAATTTAAAATCATTAGCATTTATTGATCTCATATACCGGCTTTGGTTACCTGCGTGATATATAAGCCGGTGCCCCAGAGCTAAAGTTTCAGTTAGTAATGGATATTACCTAGTTGGTGTTCATGAATATTTCGCAGCTCCCCAGAACACTAATGAACACAATAGGATTACCGACTCTATGATTGTAAGTGGAACAGTTGTATAATTTTTGGTTTGATTTTCAAAATTCCTAACATGTTTTTGCAGCTTTTCTCTCCTGAAGAAGCTAATAAAGATTAGCGAAATATTGTAAGTTATTCCACGTTTTTCGTTGGCTTAATTCTCATAATAAAGCCGTGCTGATGAGTTGGTAACAACGAAACAGCGCTGTCCACGGATCGTGAGCTCTCGGAGTTGAAACGAAAATACTCTATTCACTTTAGATTCTGCTTGCGTTCCTCATAACGCACGAGAAACTTGATTGAGTCTTGGGTTGGACAGAACAAATAAACATTTGTCTGCCTGTCAATGTTGTAGGTAAACATCTACCTTTGGATTCCATGGCTCGTGTCGAATTAAGTTTCAAACTAGTGACTGTAGATGTCACAAGTTACTATATATATATATATATATATATATATATATATATATATATATACATATATATATATATATACATATATCAGATATAAGATATTTGAAAACTAAAAGTTCCGATTTTGGAGCCATTTTCAAGAACTGAAAAAGAAAGAAAATAAGAAAATTTATAAATGGTTGAAACGTAATTCTACGCTGAGGTCTCAATCTGCCTACTCCTCAGGTATAATTACGTTCGGTTTTTGTGACTTGACGTCGGGGTCTCAATCTGCCTACTCCCCATGTCTCGTCACTGGTTCTCTCTAAGGTCTCAATCTTCCTACTCCTTCGAGAGAACTGAGGAATTGTGGGTTGAGGAACTGTATTTATAGTGGACGTGGCTGTAATGGCCGTGTGCAATGTATTGGCGCGAGGTGAACTATGGGCGGGAACTGAGTTGGCGCTAGATGAGCTGTGTGCGGGAACTTGGTTGGCGCTAAGTGAGCTATGTGCGGGAACTGGGTTGGTGGGAAATGAGAACTCTGCAAACCAGGATCATCCGAGAAGCCCTCGAGATAGAGAAGCGCCCCAATTGCCTCAACACTCGCGACGACGGACGTAGACTTCCCAATACCTGGAAGCCTCTCATTGCACGCATCAACTCAGACGCGGTTCAACCCGAACTTTTAGTTTTCATATATATATATATATATATATATATATATATATATATATATATATATATATATATATATATATATATATATATATATATATATATATATATATATATACCCGAACTTTATATACTATATATATATATATGAGTTTTTTAATATTTGGGATATGCAGCAGGCCAATAAGGGTACTCTTATACACTTGTTCCAAGCTTTCAATAACTTTTTATTATCATCTTCAGGGAAACTACAAATATGTAAAGACAACTATGAGAATTAAGCCAACGAAAAACGTGGAATAACTTACACTGTTTCGAGGTTACATGGCGTATATGTTAAAAATAATCATGAAATATGGACAGCACTGGGAGTAAAACATAATTAATAACAACAAGAGTAACGTAGATGCACACTCATTACTGATGATACATTATGACATGGATTTTAAAATTGTCAAAATTATATAAAAGCACGTGTTGTCCTTGAAGAGGCAAACAACCGCGCCGAGTAACAAAAAAGAAATTAGGAATATTTTTACAAAAATTTTTTTCAATATCAATTAAACGAGAAAAGCCGTTTCTCGGAAAATATTTTGTTATTCTTCATTACATTTTTTCCAAAATTTTTTGAAATAAGAAAGCAATTTTTCCAAAAAAAATTTTCAGAACAAGAAAAATTCTCAACTTTTTCTAAACATTTTTCTCGAATGTTCCGCGACTTGTCCCGACTTGTCCCGACTTGTCCCGACTTGTTTCCGAGTTGTCCCAACTTGTCCCGAATTGTCCCGATTTGTCTTTACATGTCCCGACTTGTCCCAAAATTTTCCGACTTTTGCCGACTTGTTCCGAAATTTACCAACTTGTGGCAACTTGTCCTGACTTATTTCCGAGTTGTTTCCGACTTGTACCATCTTGTTCCAACTTGTCACGACTTGTGCCGACCTGTACCGACTTGTTCCGAGTTGTACAAAGTTGCCATACTTTTTTCCGGGTTATCCCAACCCTTTCCGATTTATCCCAACTTGTCTCGACTTATCCCGACTCGTCCCAACTTTTCCTGATAAAATCCCTAAAATTTTCCAAAAAAAAATCAATTAAAATGTATCATTAACAAATATTGTCAGACAATTAAATATTTTCAGAAAAAAAATTATTCAAGATCATCTAAACGAAAAACTTATTTTTTCTCAATATGAAACAATGAGAAAAATTTCCACGATAAGGTCTGAGTCAAGGTCAAAGGTTGGAGTCGAAGTCAAGGTCAAAGGTTGGAGTCGAAGTCAAGTTAAGATTGAGTTATTTTTCCCAGATATTTTTTTCGGACATTTTCCCTGTACTTTCTTCCCTTAACTTTTTTCCCTAATTTTCCGAAAAATTTTCCAACCTATTTATCTCTAAATTTTCCTATGACTTTTTCTCCTCAATTTAACCCGGACTCTTCACCTGTACTTTTTACCCGAACGTTTTACCCAGACGTTTTACCCTGGATTTTTACCCGGTTTTTTCACCCGGACTTTTAACCAGGCCTATTTACCCGGACTTGTCAGCCGGACTTCCCATCCGGACTTTCTACTCGGAATTTTTACCCGGATTTCTTACCCAGACGTTTTGTCTTACCCGGAATTTTTACCAGTAATTTTCATATAAAAAAAAAAAATAATTTTCAATCGAATCAAAATGATTTAATCAAAGAAATCCTTTCAACAGAAAAAATTAGGAATATTTTAACTAAAATATTATTCACTATCCCTTAAACGAGAAAAATCGTTCCTCCGAAAATATTTTGATATCCTTCATTTTTTTCCAGAGTTCTCTGAAACACAAAAGCGATTTTCACAAAAAAAAATATCAGAGGAAAAAAATTCTTAGATGATTCTTACCTTAAAAAAAATCAAGAATTTTTTTTCAACTTTTTTTCATAAACATTTTTCTCGAAATGTTCGCGACTTGTCTCGACTTAACTTGTCTCGACTTGACTTGTCCCGACTTGTCCCGAAATTTATCGACTTGTCCAGACATGTCTCGACTTGTCCCAATTTGTCCCGACTTATCGTGACTTGTTTCCGACTTGTCCTGACTTATCCTGACTTGTCCCGATCCTTCTCAATCCTTTTCGACTTGTCCCGACTTGTCTCGACTTGTCAATTCCTTTACGAACAGAACTGTTCCTTATGGTAAGATTCCCAAAATTTCCCCAAAAAAAATTCAATCAAAATAATATCATCAAAAAATATTGTCACACAAAATCGAAAACAAAAACGAGAATCAAAGCCAAGTCAATGTCTCGAGTAAGGTCAATTTTTGACAATCTTGTTTTGGGTCTATCTCCCCAAAACCTTCAATTTTTAATTAAGACAATAAAATATTTCTGATAAAAAATTAATCAAAATCATTCAAACGAAAAACTTCCCCTTTTTCAATATTAAACAATGAGAAAAACTCTAAGTCAAGGTTTGAGTCAAGGTCAAAGTTAAGGTTGGAGTTGAAGTCAAGTCAAGGTTGTCATTTTTTCCAGATATTTTTTTCGGACATTTTCCCAGTACTTTTTCCCTATTACATTTATCCAAACTTTTTTTCTCTATATTCTTGTTTGACTTTTTCGCCCGGACTTTTCACCTGTACTGTTTACCCGGATCTTTTACTCGGCCCTTTTACCCGGACTTCTTACACGGACTTCTAACCCGGAGTTTTCACCAGGCTCTTTTACCTGGACTTTTCACTTTCTACCCAAACGTTTTAAATAAAATTTTATTAGAATCAAAATGATTTAATCGGAGAAATACTTAAAAAAAAATTGAAAATATTGTTACGAAAGTTTTTTTTCAATGTCCATTAAACGAGCAAAACCTATTTTTCTCTGAATTTTCCTTTGACTTTTTCTCCTTAGTTTACCCCTTTTACCAGTCCTTTTTACCCGGACTTCTTGGCCGAACTTCGTACCCGGACTTCTCACCAGGATTTTTTATCCGGACTTTTTACCTGGACTTCTTGCCTAGAATTTCCACTCGGACTGTTCTCCCGGAGTTTATATCAAGACTTTTTATCCGAATTTTTTACCCAGTCGTCTTAACTGGAGATTTTACGTGAAATTTTCATTTGAAAAAAAAAATTTTGGGTGGGTGGGTGGGTGGGTCGGTCGGTCGGTCGGTCGGTCGGTCGGTCGGTCGGTCGGTCGGTCGGTCGGTCGGTCGGTCGGTCGGTCGGTCGGTCGGTCGATAGGTTGGTGATAGATACGGTAACCCCGTATATTTCGTGAATAATTTTGACCTCTATTGCCTCAAAAATTACCTCTGTTTTGTTGTTGTTTACGTCCTCGCATGTGAAAAAGTTGAGCATTTTGCTTAGGTATCTCCTCATCTTTGGATCCCTGAATTGCATCACATAATTTTGAATAGTTTGAATAGTAGGAATTCACACCTGTTATGAAAATCCAAAACAAGGTCAGTGCTGTTACCTAGTGATGGGAAAAAAAAGGCTGGTTGGTCCATTTACGAGATTCTGCAAAAAAATCATTTGTTGAATTATTGTGGGTTAGTCCGTTATTGCACTCATAGCCTCAATTATAAGTCTATTTACTATTTTTTCAATTATAAGTCTATTTTATAAAATGTATCTAAACATATCGTATTCATAACAATTTTGTGTGAAAACACATTAGTCTGTAACGAATATTAATTGAATAAATGGTTAAAGTTAGTGATTTATATCCATAGTTTTATTTTACCTTTAATCTTTGCAAATTTAACCGATTTAATTTTCTGCGGCAAGGAGTTATAGATCTTTGGAGCCAGATAAAATAAGTATCTCTTTACGCTAGTATAAAAAATTCTTGGTAACATACTTGCATGTTTACTTTTAGATCTAGTATTTATCTCAGATCTGTGATTAGTTATACAATTTTTAATTTTACTATTACACAATAATCTTATCACAGATTTAATATATAGTTGTTGTATTTGGAAGACCTCAGTCTCATTAAATAGATCTACAGAAGGAAACCTTTTTGATTTAAATAAACATATTTTCAATAGTGCTTTTTGAGTTACTACCAATGGTTGTAAATGGTTATTAAGGGCAGCTCCCCATATGCAAATTCCTTAATTTAGAACCGATTCTGCCAATGCATAATAAATATTTATTAAAGATTATTTTGACATCGAATTTCGCAATATGTAAAATTTGTATAGTAATTTACGCAATTTAATATTAACGTTATTAATTTGAGTATCCCATTTTAATAGGTTATCAAAATTTACCCCCAAGTATTTTATATTATTTACTGACTCAATTTTAATATTACAGTTACACTGATTGTAATTTTCACAATCAGAATCATGAATAACAATAGAATCAATATGTGGTAGACCAGATTTACTCATTGAATAGCAAACAAATTTTGTTTTATTAGTGTTAACTGTAAGTAAACTATAATCTAACCAATGTTTTACAGTAGAAATAATTTTTTTCGCTTTTACAATTGCATCTTTCCAAGTATCTTCTTGAATAATAATACATGTATCATCCGCATAGCAAACGAGATAATCACCCTTAACAACTGAAAAAATGTCATTCACATATATGGAAAATAACGAAGGCCCAAGGACAGTACCCTATGGCACTCCATACTCCACCAGACACGGTGGACTCAGAGCATCCCTAATTTTAACTTGTTGGTCACGTTTATCTAAGTGAGATGCAATTAGTTTAATAGACAATTCAGAGATGCCCCAATTTTCCATCATTTCCAGTAGGATGCGGTGCGGCACAGTGTCGAAAGCCTTTGCTAGGTCAAAAAAAATGGTCATGCATTTTTTGTTTGAATTACAGCTTGATACTATCTGACTGCTAACCTTTATGAGTGCATCTTCTGTACTACAAGACTCTCTAAATCCATATTGATTGCATGAAAGAAGTTTATTTTTGTTAATGTAGTTGGTTAGACGAAGTTTAATGCATTTCTCAACAACTTTACTGACACTACTGATGGTTAGAGTGATTGGTCTGTAATTCTCTAACCTATCCTTAGGACCATTCTTATGTAGCGGTACTATTATTGTTTTCTTAAGTATGTCAGGAAAGATCCCTGTAGAAAAAATTAAGTTTATTAGGTGAAGTAAATGCTTAATTAGGGATTTATGATATTGTTTTATTATCATATTTGAAATATTATCTAGTACGCAAGAGTTTTTATTTTTAAGTGAACCTATAATAATTATCAATTCATTTTCATTTATATTGTCTAATATAAGTTTTTGTTCTACCTTCTTAACATTAGTTGTAAAATTTTTTGGGGTTTTTATTTTTGATGCTAATTTCTTTTCAACATTGCTATATCATTTATTAAATTCATAGGCGATATCTTTTTCATGTAAGTAATCTTTATGATCTTCACCAATAATTCTGGTAATAGTCTGTTTTCCTTCTATTTCATTAGTGACATGCTTTATAGTTTTCCAAGTTTGTCGAGGATCATTTTTATGTATTGCAAAGAGATCCCTAAAATAGTTGGCTTTGGCAGCGTTTAAGATTTTGGTTAATACCTTCCTGTAATCGTTATACTTTTTTTTAACACATCAAGAGGAGATACTGCTGATAATTTTTTTAGCTTGTCACGTTCTCTAATAGATGCAAGTAATCCTTTAGTTATCCAAGGTTTAATAATTCTATTTTTGCATTTTATATATTTTTCACTAGTGCAATAGTCAATATGTTCAGATACATTATTAATAAAGTTTTTAGCACAAACATTTGGGTCTGATTCTCCGATCAGATTTGTCCATTTTTCTTGGCTCAGACGAATTGATAATTTCTGTTCATCCAGCTTTTTTATAAATTTTTTGGGATTTCCAGTTTTATTTTTGTTTAGTGTTACATTCAGAAGAATGAAATGATGATCAGAGTATCCACCCCTTAAAATTATTCCCTCAGATTTAAAATTAGATTTAAAAAAAAAAGTGATCAATACAGGAGCTACTACCACCAACTTCCTAGGTCTATTTATTTTAGTAACATATTCATTTGAGATTAATGAACTTAAATAATTATTAGTAACAAGTGACTGTTTCATGAGATCAATATTTGTATCACCACAGAAAGGTTCTATCTCATTTGTTGAAACAATATTGCGTAAATATACATTAATAATTCCAGTAAACAGTTCTTGGCCAATACTATGACATCTGTAAATACCACTATGCCTATTTTCATATTATTTTTTATTAAGACCAATCTTAAAACTTTTACATTATTAATTTCAACAATCTCTGAATTGATAAGCAGGCTGCTATTGACATAAAAGATAAAACCATCACACTTATTTAATACACTTTCATTATAACACAATGTATATCCAGGAATATTAAGGTTGTTTAATTTGTATACAACATTATTAGTTTCTGAGAGTGCTTTAATATCGAACTCTTTATTAAGTGAAGATAGATATTACAGCAAATACTTCGAACATTGAGATGAATAACGTTGAGATCATTTCCGGGGTTATTGAATAGGTTAGTTTCTTCAATTGAGTCATAGGTTTTTGCTTTATATTCTGTGTATTCGTCAAAACGAGTGTTAATAATAGTTCGCAATTATGCGTTTTGTAAGCCGTTGGCGAATGCATTGATTGATATTTTTCATTCACGCCCCTTAAACCTGAATAGCATTTTGATCGCCCTCAGCTTGTGTGATAGTAAGATCAACTAAAAGTTCTTCTACTGATTTGCCGAAATCATCAATTGAACAGTTTCTTTGTTTAGCATTGTACATTTGGAATGATAGAGTTGACATAGGTTTTTTAGTAATAAAATGAGTCTTTAAATCCAAAATTAATTGTGCGTTATTGATTCCAATTTTCGCTCTTTGAGACAATCGCGTTTTTGAAATAAAAGTGGTTAGTAATTTTTTACCTGTATCATCTAATAACGTTACGTTCTCTGTACCGTCCATAAAGGGCTGTAGACTTGAAGCCGTTCTTAAATCAAACTTTTTTATCATGTTGTCTGTTTCACTTGAGTCTGAACAGGAGCGTATGATGATTTTGATATTGTAGGGAAGAGTTATTGATTTGTCATTTGGAATGATAGAGTTGACATAGGTTTTTTAGTAATAAAATGAGTCTTTAAATCCAAAATTAATTGTGCGTTATTGATTCCAATTTTCGCTCTTTGAGACAATCGCGTTTTTGAAATAAAAGTGGTTAGTAATTTTTTACCTGTATCATCTAATAACGTTACGTTCTCTGTACCGTCCATAAAGGGCTGTAGACTTGAAGCCGTTCTTAAATCAAACTTTTTTATCATGTTGTCTGTTTCACTTGAGTCTGAACAGGAGCGTATGATGATTTTGATATTGTAGGGAAGAGTTATGGATTTGTCATGAAATTCACCTATTCTACTTTTCAAATTTTCATCAATTTCCCTAAAATATTGCTCAATAGATATTGCATAAGACCTAATTTCATTCCTAACTTTATCTTCTACCTTATATTTATTAAATCTATCTACTGAACAATGATATTAATCCCTGCACTTTTCTAAATCTTTAAACTTACGACGTGTAACTTCTTCGTCTATTCGTCTTTCAGCATTATCCTTCTGTAAATTCCTATGAAATACTCTTACTTCTTATTCAACAAGGTACTTGAATTCATTTGGGTTAGACATAACTTCCTACAGTAAGCGGAGTTCATTGTTCGATAGGCTTTCATCTGGGTATAACATATATTTTAGACAATTCCTCAACTAATTGCTTCCAATTCTCATAATTTTTTCCAATATTCAATGACCAAAGTTTCTAATATTGATTTGTCTGCATTCGTTTTCCATCCCTTTTTCTAGCTTGGTTGATAATATTTTTAGTTTCAATTTCGTAAATTCCATTTTTGTGTAAAACAATTCAGCTCGATGAAAATTCCATTTCCATTTAGTTCCCTGGCAGGATCGCCATGTGATAAACTTGGTATTACTTCAATTTGTTTCTTTGAATAATACACATGTGTTCATAGTTTTGATGTTTAATTGTGAATGAACCGATATTGCTTACAAATTATAATAAATAATAATAAGGTCAATTGTTAGGGTTATTCAACTTAATAACATGAATTTCTAGAAATATTAAAAATGCTTATTCTATAATAATAAATACCAGCACAATTTATACAGATTTCTTCCGACTTGCCATGACTTGAACCGACGTATCTCGACTTGTCCCTACTTTTCAGTTATGTCTCGACTTATCCCGACTCGAATTGTCCCAACCTGTCATGACTTGACTTGTCCCGTCTTGTCAATTCCTTTACAAACTGAACTGTTCATTTTGGTAAGATCCCCAAAATTTCCCAAAAAAATCAATCAAAATGATCATCAAAAAATATTGTTGCGAAAATTGTTGTCACACAAAAACGAAGAAAAAAAGAAAGAAGTTTTATTCAATATCCATTAAACGAGAAAAACTGTTTCATGGAAAATATTTTGATATCCTTCAATACAAAAAAAAATCAGAGGAAAAAAATTTCATATTTGAAACATAATTCATAAAATGAGAAAAAAAAATTACAAAAAATTTTCTCCTTTCAACTTCTCCCAAACATTTTTCTCGAAATCTTCCCGACTTATCTCGACTTGACTTGTCCCGTCTTGTTCCGACTTGACAGGTCACGACTTGTCCCGATTTGACCCGATATGTCCCGACTTGTCCTAAGTCGTCCCTACTTGTTCCGACCTTTTCCGAATTGTCCCGACATGTCCCGACTTGTCATGACTTGTCCTAAGTCGTCCCTACTTGTTCCGACCTTTTCCGAATTGTCCCGACATGTCTCGACTTATCCCGACTTGACTTGGCCCGTCTTGTCATTTCCTTTACGAACTGAACAGTTCATTTTGATATCCCAAAAATTTACCAAAAAAATTTAATCAAAATAATTAGTCCTATGCTGTATCACCTTTGTTAAAATAACGTCACCGTTCTTCGCCATTTCCGTTATTTTGCTACCAATCATAGCAAAATAATGGAAATGGCGAATAACGGTGATGTCATTTTTAACGGAAGTGATACAGCATAGGGCTGAATAACAAAAATATTGTCACGATAATTGTTGTCACACAAAAACGAAGAAAAAAATACAAGAATTTCAAGTCGAAGTTAAGTCAATGTCTCGAGTGTGGTTAATTTTTGACTATCTTGATCTCGGTCTTTCTCCCCGAAAATCTTTAATTTTTAATCAAGACAATTAAATATTTCCATAAAAAAATCAATCATAATCATCCCAACGAAAAACTTTTATTTTTCAAATCATGAAACACTGAGAAAAATTTCTAAGTCAAGGTCTGTGTCAAGGTCAAAGTTAAGGTTGGGGTCGTAGGCAAGTTCAAGTCATTTTTCCCAGATATGTTATTCAGACATTTTTCGCCGTACTTTTTCCCTATTACTTCTTTCCCTGACTTTCCGAACATTTTTCCAACCTATTTTTCTCTAAATTTTCCATTGACCTTTTCTCCTTAATTAAATCCGGACTTTTCACCTGTACCTATTACCGGGACTTTTTACTCAGACGTTTAAACTGGGCTTTTTACCCGTTTTTTCCACCCGGACCTTTTACCAGACCTTTTTACCCGGACTTTTCACCAGGACTTCTTGCCTAGAATTTCCCGGAGTTTCTATCTGGACTTTTTACCCAGGCGTCTTACATGGAGATTATACCTATAATTTTCATTTCATTCATTTCATTTCATTTGAAAAAAAATATTTCCATTTGACTCAAAATGAATTAATCAAAGAAATCCTTTAAAAAAAAATTAAGAATATTTAAAGTTTATTCAATATATATTAAACGAGAAAAACCGTTCCTCGGAAAATATTTTGATATTCTTCAACACATTTTTTTTCAAAATGCAACTGCAGTCGAATACCGAAACGCAACATAAAATGTATGGATTCGTCAAACGATTTAACCAAAATTCATCTTTGATATGCACGTAAAATAGTCACAAATATCCTAATGAATGCAAGAAACGATATGATGGAAGGATACTACGACAAACAATGTACGACTCTAAATCGATTACAGTCCAGTACGTGGGGGTTTTTTGAATGCAAAAGGTGGGGTAGTAGCGATTGTTTAATATGTTGTTAGGCTTGGGGCCCTAATGAAAAATCCAAGTTTTCGACCTCGAGGCGCACGCGCTCGAGCCGCCATCTTGGATTGTAGGTACAAAAAGTTAGTTTTTTGATAATAACTCAAAAAACGGTGACTTTCACGGCAAAAGACGTTTTATACAAAGTTGAAGAAGACAACATTTTCTACATATTTTGTAGCACACATATATTAGGAGTTACAGCTCCGTGAAGTTGCATTTGAAAAATTAAAAAAATGCGAAAACTTCAGTTTGGTTGAGTTTTATTTATATTATACTTTTTGGTACGTTTCGATGGTCCGGGTTGGATATTGTCAGTGTTTTGGTCGTAGTTATGTGGCCTGGTCGTAGTTTGGGTCCGTAGCCTGAAAAATGTCGTCATCGTCGTCCTCGCTTTCAATGCGGATTTCCGGCATATTTCCGCAAGATTGTCCGTAGCAGAAGCCACATACAACCGAACATTTAAGCCATCGATAGTGTTAACGTTGTGGTCAGCATTATCACAAACAAATTGAGAAAATGCACTTTCGTCAATAGATCCTTCCGGTTTCAGAATGGCAGATGCTTCAAAAAGTATCGTTTCTGCGTAACTCGTCGCAAAACCCAACGATCATAGCAGGTTGATGTGTTTTCTTGAGCCGAATTTTTTATACAAATATACAACTCCGATTAGAATCGGCGACAAAAAAGATCTCGGTCTAGCCGCAGATATCACAGCATGGGATAATGATTCGCATATTCTATTCCATTTGGTAAACGAACCGCGCTTCTTCTTTATAATTACTTCTTCAAAAAAAAAATTTCAAAGTTTGTGGAACTACAGAATTGGCCTCATTTAAAAAACTGTCTGATGACATATCATAGTACTGCGAACGGATATCTGCCAAAATAATAGCATCTGCTTCTTTTACAACACGAAGCCGCTCTTCATCGGGGAATTTTTTGTCGCATACCATTGGTCAGCTAGAAGTTTGTAACCTGTGTCCCGGAAGTAGACGACAGGCGAATGCTTATGATTTTCAATGATAATATTCATAAGACGAGGTTTTACGGTTCTCTGATCTGGACGGTATTCCCCTTCAATTTGATCCATGAGCTCATCATGCAAAAATTGACATTCCTCAGAATTATCGGTAAGATACGAGTAAACATATTCCATCGCTTCGTCAACATTAGTTGCAGGCGATATCCTCTTTTTTTTCCCGATGGCAATCGATTATACAGACGCTTTTGACATGACATATGATATCTTGCCTCTACTGCAACCAAGTCTGCCACATGTTGAATTCTTTCTATTATCATCCCGTTCTTCAGCTGCTTTTAAAATTGTAGTTTTCACTCCCAATTGTTGCACCATACAAACGAAATCTCGATGATATGAGTGATGTCCTCTTTTTTTTTGTTTATTTAAAAAGTCCGGTGTAATTCCTTCAGTACAGAGAAAACACTGTGCTTTAAAATTAAAAGTTGGTATACTAGATCTGCGGGATGTCGACGCTACTTGAGGTTCGTTATTTTTTTTACGACAATACGCGGCGATCAGTTTTTCATTAATATAATTTTTTGACATGCGCCATGCACAGTTACAGAAGATATTGTTCTCAAAATGCGCATATGAGCGCGATTACCTCGTAACTCACTCGATTTTAAAAGTATCTCTACACCTCTTTCCTTTACAACGACAACGTCACTTTCACTTAAATTTTTCTCACAAACAAAGCATAAATCAACTTGGGGATTTTCCATTATAACAGCGTAACCTTCTGACGCATGAATTCCATGCACTGAAGGTCATTTATGACCCTCTCTCATTACCTACTAATGTGCTCTTGCTACCTGGCTATCCGTTAAGGTTTAGGGCAACCTATTAAAATAAAATTAGAGTCTCTTTAACAAATATTTTAATATGATTTGCATTTGTTGATGCACTGAAGGTCATTTATGACCCTCGCTCAATACCTACTATTGTGCTCTCGCTACCTGCCTATCCGTTAAGGTTCAGGGCAACCTATTAATATAAAATTAAAGTAGTCTTTTTAAAAATTATGATTTGAACTTGTTTAAAATGTTTGTTTTAGTTATCAACAGCCAAATAACAAAATATAATACTTTTTTTTCAAATAGTGCAACTTCACGGAGCTGTAACTCCTAACATATGTGTGCTACGAAAAAAACGTCGACACAAAAAATGTAGGAAATTTTGTTTTCTTCAGATTTGTATAGAACATCTTTTGTAGTGAAAGCCACCGTTTTTCAGTTATTATCAAAAAACCAAATTTTTGTACCTAAAATCCAAGAAGGCGGCTCGAGCGCATGCGCCTCGAGGTCGAAAACTTGGATTTTTCATGAGGGCCCCAAGCTTAAAAACATATTAAAAAATCACTACTACTCTACCTTTTGCATTCAAACACTCCTTTTCGGTATCCACGTACTGGACTATTAGCTCGCGAGCTTTGTCCAGAACTGTTCGAAGAAAGAATATCGTTTACTTTATCATACCATCTATCAACATTTAACGTCGGCAATATAATCAAAGTTATTTATTACTGCTTCGGTCAGATGTTCACATCTAGGTGGGCCGTTGAACTCTGGCCAGAGAGAGTTTGCCCGAGTTTTCCTAGAATTTCAAAAACCAATATTTTCCAAAATAACGCTTTTTCGAGAAAAATGTATTCTCTCATTCCGCTTAAATTTTTCGTTTTCTATTACGTATTTTATTTATTGCTCCAATTTCAGAAACACCTTGTATATTGTAATATATTATAGGTAAATAATATTTCATGCTTCGTAATTCATTAGATCTAGATTGAAAATTGAAGTAGAATAACAATTACTTAATAATCCAACGAACCTCACAGTGCTTGGAGTTCAAAGTGACTCGCTGTTATCCACAACCGAGTGGCACGGGCCCTTTTGGAAGAAGTGGCGTAGTGTTTCAAATGATCACCTGTAGCAACTGAGTCATACTTTATTATTGATTTAAAAAAAAAAATCTATTAAAAATGTTCGAAAAATTCAGAAGAAAGAATATTCGAAAAAAATCGTAACAATTTAAAATAATTTGGAAAATAATGATAAGTTATTAAAAAAAAAATATTCGGAAAAATTACCTAAAGAAATCCTGATTGACGATTAATAAATTTTTTTACATATTTCATCAAAGTGCTTCGTTTATTTGTTAGGTCATAAGGTTGCCTGATGAAAAGTCTATTGATGACGTCACAGTGCCGCTATATTGATTTTAGTAAAAATTTATTCTGCGCTGCCATTTCGAAAACAAATGCCTACTTGTATCTACGGGGTTCCATTAAAAATTTTCTGCCTGGGTATTTATATATTCAGTAAAGCTGAAAGTGATTCAATTGTTTTTTCATGGAATATATGGTTTCTGAGGAACTTTATTTTTGATACAAATATCCAAAGTTCAATTTGAAAAATAACTGAATGACCCGGTATATAGATGTCGGTCGCACCCTTTGCGCAGATTACGAGTTTGAAATAAATGGAGATTGATATATTCAATGATCACTTATAGCAATTTTAAGTTACAAATATTCAGTCTCCTAAAAGGTATAATCAAATTGTATCATTACGACAAAGTATGTGAGAACAGTTCCAAATAAAGCAAAAATTGTAGTTCGGTCCACTTCGAATGATCCAGCTGCGGTAAATTCTGGTTTGCTAGTTTGAATTTGATAGGCTAAATTCAGTAACTCCTGTTTTTCGCCAGAAAATACATCGAAATTTCCCTGGTATCTATAGCAAATTTTGGGAATTCCCATAGCTTCTCTGATCACCCAGTCACAGCCAAAAATTACCATAACTGGTCTTGTCTGAAAAATAATATCATGTATGCCAGTTGTTTGTAAGTAAGTGAATCAACCGATCATGTAGAACAGAATTTATCGAACAAAGAGAAAAATACAAGTGCTGAATAGCCAAATAATCAATATGTCTGAAAACCATACACTGGTGCATGGCATCGCACTTTAGACGTAAGGGCTACGTCTTCCCTTGCTCGCACAAATCTCTCAGAGACTTTTGAGGATTGGTCGTAATGGTGCAACCGATTGAAGGAAATAACAATTTCAACAATGATTCAATAACAATAAAGAGGTGGCAGGGTTTTTGTTGATATGTTCAACAAATGATAATCAGCAATCTTTCATCAATTCCTAATCTGTGGAACCGTTCTACATAGTAAATTGTTAAAATTCTTTTTACTCATTGAAAGTTTTAACATTTATTTCACATGAAGTGGAAGTGAACAATTGTGGTATATGAAACACTCAGAGCACACGATAATGTGTACTTATTAGCTTTTGAATGGATGAAGTGAATGTGAACGGTAAATCCTCAGTGTTCAGAAGGTGCTTCCAGTGTGTTGAATTTCATTAATGGGAATCTTCAATGTTCAGAAGGTATCTCCAGGATTCCAGGTACTTCCATTAATGATATATGTTCAGGAAATACTGTATTCCTTGCGTTAGGATGTACTCCCGGGGACCTTTATTAGTCCCTTTAGGAATATGAAGACTCGGAAATCGAGGAAACCTTCAAAGTATTCAAGTATCAAAATGGCTTCTCGTGCACAGACACAGCAATTATGCCTCTAATTCGCAACACTTGAAATTCACCAGCCAATAAAAGGGCAGAAGCAAGGTGCTCCCTGGTTTTATTCATATATTGTATTGCTGGAGATGTTGCAATGACGAGACAAATAAGTTTACGTTCTAACTATTTATTACATACTGTCAGTGTCAACTGAATGAATACGGTAGGTAGAAACAACACAGGGGGTAGAGATATCGTGGACAAGACAGTCTCCCCCATTAATTGAAAACATAGCAAGACGATTAAAAATTGTAAAATTCGATAACAGTTTCCTAACTCAATTAGAATCAGAAGCGGAGAACATTCGGAACTCGAAACCTCTCCGGCAGTCTCCTTGTGCGAACAGGTCTAGTAACAGGATCCTGCGGTATGGAAGGAGGTAGCGGCGTGGAAGGAGGTAGCGGCGTGGAAGGAGGCAGCACCAATGATGGGGCTATACGGGGAGGCGTAACTGTGGCGGCGAAACTACATGGAGCGGCGTAGACTGATGAGGATGCGGAGGAAGACGAGGAACTTCAAATGTCTGTGTGGGACCAAAGGAAACGGTCTTCTTAGGGCGCACCAGTGTGTTTCGGAGCTGATTGATATGACGTTTCAGCATCCTCTTTGAACCATCCAAACGAACCAGATAGTGTCGTTGTCCGTACCTTTGCACAACTTTACCAAATTCCCAGACTGATTTGTTATTTTTAAAGATGCGTATCTGCACTCTCTCCCACACATAGAATAATTTTTTGGTAAACTGCGTGGTGGACAGTGAAGCATGATGCTTAATAGGGAAGAATGCGTCCAGGCGGGTGCGGAACTTGCGTTTCAGATAGAGCTCAGCAGGTGAACTTCTGTTAGCAAGTGGTGTTGCCCTATAGCGAAATAAAATCTTCCTGACTCTATCTTGCATGGGAATGTCCTCATCTGAAGCAGCACGTAACTTATTTTTAAGAGTCTGTATATTCCGTTCAGCAAAGCCATTTGTGGCTGGATGGCCAGGTGCGATGAACTTTTGGTATATTCCATTAAAGTGGCAATACTGGTGAAACGTTTCACTCTGGAATATGGTGGCATTATCCGATACAAGGTGAGATGGAAACCCATGCGTTTGTTGAGTAGCGAAATTGTAGAAGCAGTAGTGGGTGCATTTTTCACTGGCTCAACTTCTGCCCACTTCGATTTAGCATCGACGCAAACCAGAAAGTGGTAACCCTGGAATGGTCCAGCGTAATCAATGTGAATGCGCTTCCAATTTTCTGACGGTTCATCCCAAGGGTGATTAGGCGCTTTAGGCGGATCAGACCTGGTGAGAGCACACTGTTCACAACCATTAACCAGTCGTTCAATTTGACTATCAATACACGACATTCTCATTCTCTCTCCCTGATTTGAAACGTACTTTGTAATCGAAGCCTGAGAGAAAAGACGCGTAGCGTAGTAGGCGGACACTAGTCATCTGCGATAAGCACTTGTTGTGTTGAAATATTCGAGTAAGCGGCTCATTGTCTGCGACAAGGGTAAATGGCCTACCAAAAACGTAATTGAAAAAGTGGTTCACTCTAAAGACAATTGCCAGAGCCTCCCTATCTAACTGACTGTAATTAGTTTCCGATGACGTTAATGAGCGGGATGCGTATGCAATAGGCCTTTCTACTCCTTCTATAATATGGCTGAGAACAGCAGCAACACCAACAGGACTGCCGTCACACGTAAGAATCACAGGCAAGCTCGAATCAAAAGGTACCAGAACCCTATCGCCACAAAGTTCATTTTTCAGTTTCAGAAAGGCAGACTCACACTCAGAGGACCAAGAGAATCTTTGGTTATTCCGCAAAAGGCGTCGAAGCGGGTACGACAACGATGAAAAATGCGGAATGAATCGAGAGTAATACGTGAGAAGTCCAAGAAATCGACGAACTCCATCTACGTCTGTCGGACGTGACATTTCATTGACAGCTCTGATCTTTTCAGGTGATTTGCGAATCTGATTGTGTTCTATAACATGACCAAGATATTCGATTTTCTGCAAAAAGAAGGAACACTTGCTGTGGTTAACATGTAGGTCATGCTCAGCAAGGCGTTTGAGACAGGCACGTAAATTGTGAGCACACTCATCCAATGTAGTTCCATGGCAGATTATATCATCAAAATATGCCTCTCAGACTTTGGTAATCCTTGAATAACTTGCGAAATCACTAGGTTGAACTCAGCTGGAGCGGTTTTAATGCCAAAACTGGTGATTCATCTTGTACATTCCCCGATGTGTAGCTATAATTTGTATCTGAGCGCTCTCTGGACAGACTTTCAAGTGCATGTAAGCCTTGAATAAATCGATTTTACAAAAGTACCTGGACTCACGTAAACTGTGTAGTATATCGTCTATTCGTCTAATTGGGAAACTCGCAGAAACCAACCGTTCGTTAACCCCACATTTGTAATCCACACACAAGCGTACTCCTCCATCTGCTTTGGGTATCACGACGAGAGGGGAACTCCAATCACTACTTGTAACAGGTGTGATAATTCCTGAAGCTTCAAGCGAATCCAATTCCCTTTCAATACGGGCATGTAAGGAATATGGAAGATGGCTCTCTCTTGTAAAAATGGGTTTGGCTCCCTGTCGTAGCTGTAACTTGACTTCATAATTTGGCACACATCCGATCTTCTCGGAAAAAACATTTGGAAACTCGGCGATTATCTCTTCAGGTACGTTAACTGAATTTGTTGAAGGTGGACTGGAGACATATTGAATCACAATGTCAATCTCCTTTAGTTCTATGTCAAGATTTCTAATCCATTCTCGACCCAACAATGCAGTATGAACTGTTGGAACAATGAACAAATCACTGCGGGTTTCTTTATTTCTGTATGTTACTGTAACAGACACCTTCCCTTTTGGTTGTATTAAATTCCCTTAATACGACCTGAAAATCGTGTTAGAGGGCTTGATTGGCAACTGTAAATTAAGCTTGTTGAAATCATCTTCGTTCAAAAGTGAAAATCTAGCTCCAGTATCAACTTCCATGCGTTGCGATTTGCCATTGATGAAAACTGTGATAATATACTTATCAGCATCTGTAACAACTTCAAACAGTCCAACAACTTCTGTATTAAGGCAGGAAATACCATAAGGTCGATCAACCAGCTCTACATCAGTGATTGTATTTGCGGAATCCGATTTACTAGGTTTCAAATTTTGCGAAAGTGTGGCTATGCAAACGCGTGAAACATGCCCTTTACGATTACAAGAGGTACAGTGAACTGCATTATAGTCCATCCGGCATTCAGCCAATCGGTGAGAGTTTTTAGCACATGTTGTACACAAATCCTGTATGCCTAATGCTTTATAATCAATGCGATTCCTGGTTTGAATCTGTCCCTACGGAAACGAGGGCTAGGCGATCGGTAGCGATTTTGCAAGCTGTTCCGTGAACTGTCATGTTTGCGATAACTGTTACTGAAATCACGGCGAGAACGTTGTGATGTCCCAGTGAGGCGGTTTGTGTCACTATGTCTTGTAGCGGGACCTGAATTTGACGGTTTTGAAAGTTAAGCACTTTCGATGCGGGCAGCTTCCAAAGCTGTAGCTTTTTCCAAAATCTTATCGAAACTAGCCACTGTAGACTGTAAAAGTTGTTCCCTTATCCAGTTATCACGCAATCCTCTAATGAACTGCGATCTTAGAAACATGTCATTCACTGAAATAGCTTTGCTACATGAACACTCTACTTTGAACTCACAAATGGCCAAATCCTGTTGTAGTGCGGCAACAAATTCAGAAATTGATTGACCTTCGTTTTGGTGGATATTTAGAAAATAGTGTTAGGACACAATGATGCTTCTTTTAGGAGTGAGCATTTTTTCTAGTTCTGCGACAAGAGTTTTATATTCTAGCGAAGTAATTGACTTATCTGGTTCTAGAAAAACAGCTAGAGCATTATAGTGCGTAGATCCAATAGAGCCACATAAAAGTTGGGCTTTTTTCTCGTTATCAGATAGGTTTTTCATGGTACAGTAATTTTCAAATCTCTCAATATAACATGTAAATTTTTCCTTGCGAGGATCGAAGTTTTCGAACAGGCTTACTTTGGCAAGGTTGCCCTTTTCAGGTTCACTACGTAACTGCTGAACCAAAGTTTGTACCATCTGAGCTTGAGAGGCAGTAAATGCTTCCATTAGTTTCTTCAATTGAGATTCATCCATTCTTGCTATTTTCACTTCTCGATACTCGGACAGCGGGAAGTTTGACTTGTGCGTGATATACTTGTAGTTCAACGTGAAATCAGTCAATCGATTTTTTTCCTACGTCGCCAATTATTGTGTATTGTTGGAGATGTTGCAATGACGAGACAAACAAGTTAACATTCTAACTATTTATTACATACTATCAGTGTCAACTGAATGAATACGGTAGGTAGAAACAACACAGGGGGTAGAGATATCGTCGACAATACAATTCATTTACTGTACACAAAAAAATATTCCCGTTTGACAATATAATTCCGTCATTTTCAAGATATTCTGTGACAGTAGACAGATCTCACAGAACTGCCATCAGTAACCGTTTATTGGCGAGTATTGAAATAGTTGTTTATTTTCGAATATGGATATCGGCATTTATTTGCGTTTCAAGGATGAGTTATCGAAATATTTGTAAACAATTAAGAAAGGATGTTTATAATTTGGTACTTTTACTGATTCAAAGGACTTGTAACAATTTACTTGTTACAGTGGCTATTACTACTTCTCTTAAAATATGACTTTTGACGAATTGATTAAACATGAATACCTTCCAAGAGGTCATCTTGAACAGTAGAAAATGGCGAATAAAATATATCTTTCAGTTTCAGTAAAATCAGAATGATCAAACTGTAATCTAAATAAATGATGATCTTCCACCAATGAAACTACGTGAGATCCGACTAACAATGTTCAAATAACGATTCCAGTTGTTCGAATTATTACTGGTTCAGTCTTATGCTTCATACTTTTGCTAGTTGTTTTGAAGGAAAATGTAATTAACAATAGTTTTTCAATTCTTTGGCGTATAAAATTTGATTCTATACAAAAAAAAAACAATTTTGGGATGGTATGAGAGGATGTTAGAAAAAAAATCATGAAAGTCTTACCAGAGTCATTAAGTTCAACAGCGCACACAAAATCATATCTCTATATGAAACATCAGCCACCGCAGCTTTTCCTGACACATATATCCAAAATATATTGAGAGTTTCCAAACTCATTATACAGCATTGTACTATACTGAAAAGAATTTGGAAACCGAACAAAGAATTGAACATATCGGTCAGGTCGCATAACTGTCTGTATAAATTTCCTGTTGTGGTCAACGAAGTGTCCATCAGCTTCTCGGCGTAGCGTTTTTTCAGCGCCACCCTCAAATTACGAAATTTATTATAAATACCACAGCTGTATCCAAAAATTAGACTCATCTTCAGATTTTCGCAGAACATGTAATAATAATTAGTAATATACCTCAAATATTCGACAGTATCATTCAATTCCTTCGTTGCAATTCTCACACATGACAAACATATGAAGCTCAAGATAGTTAATATAAGAATGAAATCAAAGTGCCTGATATAGAAGCTATTATTGGTCTTTTGTAGAGACGATTCAATTTGTGAAAATCTGTTGTAGAATTCAACCCATTTTTTTCTATTCCAAAAGGCGGCTCCCAAAACTGTCACTAGATATTGGGAAAAACTGATTAATTCTCTTGAGGCATGGATGAAAATCGCAGTGTAATAGACACCACTGTCTGGATCTTTATTCGAATGGAAATATTCTAGAAAACTATTTACTTGTATAGCCGTAATGATCATGACGTGTAAAACGGCATACATTTTACAATATATGCCTCTCATGGCTTGGTGTTTGGAATCGAAGAGTGGCGTGATGGCCAATAACTTAGCGAAAGAGTAGGCATTGCTAAATAAATCGAACGAACTTTTTTTGTGAGCAACATTCATTGTGAAGTTCTATGATCACATGAACTATCATATACAACAATTTCCCGAGAGAACGTGAACATATTCACGAACTCCTACCTTACTTCAACCAATAATGAGATGGTATTTATAGTCCAGTAACATTGTTGCCTGAAAGCAAGGGGACTTCTTCAGATCCAGTAGTTCTGATTTTCGTTTTTATTTACATTTCTGGAATTTTTAGCAATAATATTTAGTTTTGTGGAAATTTTTCAATTTGAAGATGATGTAAAGGATACGGAATGAAGTAAATAAGTTGGGGCAATTGTAAAAAAAAATTGTTCAAAATTGTTTTTCCGTTAACCAGTTGTCGTCCCCCTACAAAAGACAGCCATCAGAAGTCGAAACTTGTGCAAGCCAAGGATTTACGAGGTCTTAACTTTTAACGTGCGATTCCTAGCACTTTCTCAGGCCATCAGAAAAACAAACTGAAGTCGCTGGGTTTTGAATCCACGACCAGCAAGTCAGAATAATTGAAAAGCATTGATTCTAACCACTCGGCTGCCTTACCTAAATAGTGGATGATTTCAAATTACTTCAAACTGACCTCATAAGGCTTCTGCTCCAAGGTTATGACCAGTGCTCTTTAGTTTGCAGCCACCATTAGTCCAGTCAGAAGAGGATTAAAACAGGGCGGTGTGTTGTAAAAGCGGGTGTAGAAGCTGTGATACCTGTTTTCGAATAACATTTGGTGGTTATTACAAGAAATATTGCAAACTAAATTCTTGTAGAAAAACTTCGCTAGGCGTTGGGCAGAAGTGATTCGGCAGTCGTATGGGGCTGTTGAATTATTTGCTGTTCTACGTTTGCCGACAATCCTATTGTATAGAAAATAAGCGAAAGACTGGATAATTTTCATTCAATTTTCATTTTGGGAATTGAAATAATTACTGAGTTCTCATTTTTGTAAAAGTAAGTAATAAGTAATAAGTAAAAGCCGGAAAACAATATGAATGTAAAGAAAAGGGTTTCCAGTCGTGAACATGGTTGGTAATGAGAAATATGAAAAATATGAGGGGTGGTTCCCTCAAACCTCCTTAGGATTCAGTGGATAATGGGAGGAAGACATTTTCCGAACAAAATAGAAAATAGGCCTACAGGGTAGAATAACCACAGAACAATAAAATATTGCTCAAAATTTTTAATAAAAAAATATATATAAATTTTGCAAAGGTAAATTTTGGAAACTATTAGTATTGCAGAGACCGTTCTATGCTCGAATAGAACAAAATTTTGTTCAAATCGAAACACATGACGTAGTTTCAATCAAAAACTAGTCCATTAGGGTTTGAATCGCCAATCATTGAAGAAAGGTAGAAAATTTCATTTATTTTTTATTTTTGACATTGTCGCGTTCGACGTTCCAGGTTCAAAACAAAGATTATTCACTGGGTCAACATCATAAACAACTCTTGATGCTAGGTCTGATGTAAATGGTTACCGGACTATACAGAAATCGCCAGACTCAGATTTCTATCAGTTTCCATGTAATGTGTCGATGAAAAACAATACTTATTTTCAAATTAATAGAATCGATCGCTTTCTGAAACAAACAACAGAATTGTTTTCGTACTTGTTTGACTAACTAATGATTATATCCTTCCATAGGCAATTTTCGTGACCTGTTGATAAATTCCAAATGTTGAGACAGGAACATACTTCGAGAATAAATTACGCTTCCTAGATTCCCAAAAGCTCATTTCGATCAAATGAATACATTTTTTGAAACTTTTACCGTGTGAATACAATTAGAGAAATATCAACTACCCAGCAAAAAACTAAGTACGTCAATTTCACTCCTCACGCGTTCTGCCAACAAAGTTAGCATCTTCAGAAGCTGAAGTTTTCTCAGCTCCTCGTTTTGATGGATTTTATTTTTTCAAAACACATTTCGATAATACGAAGGCGTAGAAGGGCCACACCAATTTTATTTTTCAAATTCCGACCTGATAACTCGGAATTTTATAATTCCGATTTCGTATTTCGGAATTCCAAATTGGTAACTCGGAATTTTATAATTTCGACTTCGTATCTCGAAATTCCGAATTGGTAACTCGGAATTTCATAATTCCGACTTAGTATCTCGGAATTCCGAAGTGGTAACTCGGAATTTTATAATTCCGACTTAGTATCTCGGAATTCCGACTTAGTAACTCGGAATTTCATAATTCCGACTTAGTATCTCGGAATTCCGAATTGGTAACTCGGAATTCTATAATTCCGACTTTTTATCTCGGAATTCCGACTTGGTAACTCAGAATTCTATAATTCCGACTTCGTATCTAGGAATTCCGAATTGGTAACTCGGAATTCCATTAAACTCACTATCGTCGAATCAGCCATAGCTTCAAAATAGTTATGTGTAAGAAATAAGTTGGTAACTACGAAGGCGTAGAAGGGCCACACCAATTTTATTTTTCAAATTCCGAATTGGTAACTCGGAATTTTATAATTCCGACTTAGTATCTCGGAATTCTAACTTGGTAACTCAGAATTTCATAACTTCGACTTACTACCTTATTTCATACCATCCCTATAGCAGAACACTCTTAATATGATGTAACATCATGTTACATCATATTAAGAGTGTTCTGTTTGTTCACACGATTAATATTTTCAGATGTCTTGAAAATGAAAATAAATATTTTCGAAAGCTCGACAATTTAACAAAGAGTTGTTCTTTACCAGGCCACTTTTTCTGACTGCAACCCCAAAGGATATTTTCACTGAGAATATTCTTAGATAAATTGGTTTTTTTCAACTAGTCCAGTCAAGAGACTACCTCTCTCTCTCTCTCTCTATATATATATATATATATATATATATATATATATATATATATATATATATATATATATATATATATATATATATATATATATATATATATATATATATATATATATATATATATATATATATATATATATATATATATATATATATATATATATATATATATATATATATATATATATATATATATATATATATATATATATATATATATATATATATGAAAACTAAAAGTTCGGGTTGAACCGCGTCTAGAATTTGTTGAAATTCGACGTTTCGGCTCCGATTTTGGAGCCATTTTCAAGAACTGAAATAGAAAGAAAATTAATGAAAGGTTAAAACGTAATTCTACGCTGAGGTCTCAATCTGCCTACTCCTCAGGTATAATTACGTTAGGTTTTTGTGACTTGACGTCGGGGTCTCAATCTGTCTACTCCCCATGTCTCGTCACTGGTTCTCTCTAAGGTCTCAATCTGCCTACTCCTGAGAACTGAGGAATTGTGGGTTGAGGAACTGTATTTATAGTGGACGTCGCTGTAATGGCCGTGTGTAATGTATTGGCGCGAGGTGAACTATGGGCGGGAACTGAATTGGCGCTAGATGAGCTGTGTGCGGGAACTTGGTTGGCGCTAAGTGAGCTGTGTGCGGGAACTGGGTTGGTGGGAAATGAGTTTATGCGTGCAATGAGAGGCTTCCAGGTATTGGGAAGTCTATGTCCGTCGTCGCGAGTGTTGAGGCAATGGGGGCGCTTCTCTATCTCAAGGGCTTCTCGGATGATCCTGGTTTGCAGAGTTTTCTCGGTGGAAATTGTTTTTGTGTTTTTGAAGTCTATTTTGTGACCTGTGTCTTCTCGATGTTTATAAAGTGCGGAAGTGGAAGATGCCTGACGCACAGCAAGTTCGTGTTCGTAGACTCTGGAAGTTACTCGTCTGTTAGTCTGGCCAATATAAGTTCTCGGGCAGTCTGAACATGGTATTTCATATATACCTTGACAATCGTTTGGTATTGTGTCCTTGGGAGATCTGAGGAATTTGGATATTTGGTTGTTGGCCGTGAATATTGTTTTTATCTCGTGTTTTCTCAAGATATTACTGATTTTGTCTGTCACACCTTTGATGAAACATGAAATTCACAATGGAGACCGAAATGAACAACTCCCTAGCTTTCCTGAACGTTCTCATCACGAAATCCAACAACTCTTTCACCCACACAGTACACAGGAAACAGACCCACACCAACCGATACCTACACGCAAACTCTCATCACCATCCAGCACAAACAAACTCCGTATTGAACTCCCTTATATACAGATCAATTCAGCTTACCGACATCCAGAATAGACCACAAGAGCTGGACAAACTGAAATCAGCCTTACTCCAAAATGGTTACAACAATTCGCTAATCGACAAGTCTATCCGCCATCAACTGACCCGTCCTCCAAAAACGAACGATCCACTAGAGAGTATTCAGCCACATAAAACTTTCCTACCATACATCAAAGGTGTGACAGACAAAATCAGTAATATCTTGAGAAAACACGAGATAAAAACAATATTCACGGCCAACAACCAAATATCCAAATTCCTCAGATCTCCCAAGGACACAATACCAAACGATTGTCAAGGTATATATGAAATACCATGTTCAGACTGCCCGAGAACTTATATTGGCCAGACTAACAGACGAGTAACTTCCAGAGTCTACGAACACGAACTTGCTGTGCGTCAGGCATCTTCCACTTCCGCACTTTATAAACATCGAGAAGACACAGGTCACAAAATAGACTTCAAAAACACAAAAACAATTTCCACCGAGAAAACTCTGCAAACCAGGATCATCCGAGAAGCCCTTGAGATAGAGAAGCGCCCCCATTACATACATTGCACACGGCCATTACAGCCACGTCCACTATAAATACAGTTCCTCAACCCACAATTCCTCAGTTCTCTCGAAGGAGTAGGCAGATTGAGACCTTAGAGAGAACCAGTGACGAGACATGGGCAGTAGGCAGATTGAGACCCCGACGTCAAGTCACAAAAACCTAACGTAATTATACCTGAGGAGTAGGCAGATTGAGACCTCAGCGTAGAATTACGTTTTAACCTTTCATTAATTTTCTTTCTATTTCAGTTCTTGAAAATGGCTCCAAACTCGGAGCCGAAACGTCGAATTTCAACAAATTCTAGACGCGGTTCAACCCGAACTTTTAGTTTTCAAATATCTGACCGCGGAAACCTATCTGAACACATATATATATATATATATATATATATATATATATATATATATATATATATATATATATATATATATCTTCATTCTTCACATATTTCAACAATACCAACAACACAAATGTAATGAAGATGTGAGTGAAGCGGGATTTCGTTATACATTACTACTACACTAGTTCATCAACCACATCAGCATTAGAGCAAAATCCAAAAGCAAATCCAAAATGGATACGTACACGGTAGATCACGTGACCATGATATAACCATACAGAGGACGAGATCTGTAATTGGTCACAATAATGGCGGGAAGTTTAAATGACAAGAACAGCTGTCTTGTCATTACGTGGATCATGGTCAAATAGTTTAATAAAACCACACAACGTCTGTTTTGTGGATATAACCACAGAACACTTCAAAACTACCTTGCAGAGGCGTTATTTTATGGTGGATTGTTTCAAATTGTGTTAAATAAGCCAATAGAAATGACACCACTGCTAGGCAATTTGATAAAACTATTTGACCATGAGATACGGACTTTGTTGAGCCACCGGTGAATAAAACAATGTGCCCTTTTTTCAGTTTAATCTGTTTATTAAATACTTCAGGTCAGGTTAGGTTCGTCTAAAATTTACGAATGTTTAACTAAATTTGCATGCAAAGGTTTTGCATGAATTTCCCAATAATTTATCACCACAAATTTACAATCTTCGGATGCTGAAATAATGTACATCAAAGCTGGGATCCAACTTGGAAATGATAGTTTTGAAATGAAAACCTTCTAAACAATTGGTTGTAAAATCCCAAATAATTCATGACCCAAAATTTACAAGCATTGGTTTGAGAAATATCACATCAAAGTTTACATCAAACTTACTGATACAAGTTTTAATATGTATATGTTATACAAGTATTATTTTTAATGTGTTTTGAAATTTGTAATTGGTAAAAAACTGTCAGGTATGAATTTATGCCCGGAAGTATTCGGTAAGTGAGCAATATCAACTTAACGTTTGCACATTTTCTGCCTTAGTGAGTGAATTTTCCGTTTCAAGTTTGAATCTGCAAGGGCCAGGGAGTTCTCTGCAAGTAGTTGTAAGTTTCCATGTTTAGTGGGCGGAGCGAGCGCGTTAATGTTTGAGATTGTTAATCGCCATTTTAATTAACGAGTTCGTTACAAAACTTTTTCGTCGAAAGTAATTTTCAAAAAAAAAAAATGGTATCAATTGGGGATTGAACCCTCGACCTTGCTATTACCTCAGGACTCAAACCAGCATTTTACTAGCCGGCTGCGTGACTATCTAGCTATTAATCCTACTGACAACTTTACTGATATATTTGATGTTTTCTGAAATTTTTTTTACAGAACTTTGTCACTCTCCATCTTTTGATTTCAAAATAAACGTTGAATTTTAAGAAATTACAATGAAATAAATAATGACAGATAGTACTAACACAGCTACTTGATTTCAAAATAAATGTTTTAGCGGGTAACTATAAATATGTTTGGTTGCATAGGCCACAGGTCACTATATAAATATAATATGTATTGGAGCAATGTACGTTGGATTGCATATAAGTAAATCGTTGATTAATAGAAAATCATTCATTAACAGGGATCATTAATCAACGATTTTGAGTGCGTTAAAATACATCGTAAATAAACGGTCGACGGAAAAAGTACATAATCCGTACAATTTGTTGTAAATATACGGATGTACAGCTTTCATGTACATTTAAAGATGTTCCAATTTGATCCAAAATTATTCATCTAGTGGAAGCTCATAATTGTATAATTTGTTTATGTACAGTTCTGTACATCCTATGGACATTCTTCCGGCATGCAGAAATTTGATTCAATATAGTTCATCCATTGGATAATGTATCAGGTCTTAATATTCTACGGACGAACAGGAAAATGTATAATTATGGATAAATAATTCAGGTTAATCCAATATTTTTTCATCCAGTTGAGATATAGAAAGGTACACTTTCTCAATATACAAATTGGATCCAGGCCTGAACACCATATGGATTTTCAGAAATGTACAATTATAGATATTTCAACTTGTCCAGTATTGTACATCCAGTGGACATACATAAACGAACAATTTCTGAAAGCGCAAATAATATCCAGTTCTGTATATCCCAAAGATGTTCAATAACGTACATATATGGATGTTTGATGAACTTTCGATATTAAAAGTCCAATGGATATCCATAAGACGTTCAATTATGGAACGTACAGGACATATCCAGAATTGCTCATCCATTATTAGGTCCTTGGACGTTTGGACTTCATATGGACCTGAAATGAACATTCATTGGACGTCGTGTGCTGTATGAGATATTCAGTTTATTTTTGTGTTTTCGTTCATAATTGTGGGGTGAACATTCGGTTACCAACTTATTTCTTACACATAACTATTTTAAAGCTATGACTGATTCGACGGTAGTGAGTTTAATGGAATTCCGAGTTACCAATTCGGAATTCCGAGATACGAAGTCAGAATTATAGAATTCTGAGTTACCAAGTCGGAATTCCGAGATAAAAAGTCGTAATTATAGAATTCCGAGTTACCAATTCGGAATTCCGAGATACTAAGTCGGAATTATAAAATTCCGAGTTACTAAGTCGGAAATTATAAAATTCCGAGTTACCAATTCGGAATTCCGAGATACTAAGTCGGAATTATGAAATTCCGAGTTACCAATTTGGAATTCCGAGATACGAAGTCGGAATTTAAAAATTCTGAGTTACCAATTCGGAATTCCGAGATACGAAGTCAGAATTATGAAATTCCGAGTTACCAAGTCGGAATTTGAAAAATAAAATTGCTGTGGCCCCCTCTACGCCTTCGTATAAGAGCGACAATCCTTGGGTGATTTTAGGAAAACATCTTTATATGAACGTAGGTCCGCAAAGCTTCATTTCTGAGATATGGGCTGTTGAAATTTAACAAAAAAAAAACAATTTTTTTCCATTACCTTCAAAGCTGCTTCATGATAAGCATTCAATTATGAATTGGAATTGAATGGTAGTCTATATTATCTTCATTGGGCAATTTTATCTCTTGTAAAATCATCAACATGTTTTACCAATAAGTGAAACGAATGATGTCGACGAAGTCGATATCCCCTTCTCTCCAAACTATCCTACGAAGTGGAAAATTTGAAGCAAATATCTGTCAGAAAACAAATATTTTTCCCTATGAACAATATAATTATGTATGATTTTCCTTTTTGCAATGTTCCTACAGGAGGACAATATTGCGAATTGCAAGCGCTGATTACAATCAAGCATTGAATATTATCCCCCTGAATGACCACCTGCATACATGACATGGTTGTCTCCTGTCATTAGTACTAGTATAGGTCAGACAACACTATGGTCTGATCCACATTGAGAAATCAGTTAACGTCAGTCAGTTAACGTGACATACGCCAATGCATTTCAAATGGGACATTTCATGCCAATGTTGCCTACGTCACTTACAGGTCCAGCCGAGCAATAAAATGTGTCGTTACGTTTTTGGTTCAACAAGTTGAAACGTTTTGAGAAATAACTTTAGTTTAAAAAAAATAGTAATGAATGAATTCAATTACCTGAAAAATAACAATAATGGTATGACTTTATCAAAAATAGTCAGTAAAGTTTCTGATATGAATGGAGTTTGTCAGCGATCTGTGTATCGATATCGAATCGAATATGTTCATGGTACCATTCGTAACCCCACAAGGAAAACAAAAAGATCCAGTTTTTCCAATAGCCGTGTGAAAACATATTGTAGTAAAAATGAATTAAACTATGCTAATTTATTAAAAACACTACTTGAACAATTATTCAACTGAAACATTGATTTCATCATTTATTTCTACCGTGGCACTCTGTCTGCGGACTCTGGAACTATATCTGCAACTCTCTGCGACTCTCTTCGAGCGCCTTATAAGTATACCCACAAGCAGATTCTTTTCACAGTTCTCGATTTATCGAGATTAGACAGGTGGCTCTAGAAGCGATCGATTTTATTCGAGCTAGTTCTCGGCGATGAGTCATAGTTGTTGATCCGCTAGCCAGCACAAGTTGTTTATTTAGCTTATTTAGAAGGCGAGTGTACATAATCAATTAGGCGATCAGGGCCGGCCTCGAAATCGTAGCAATATGATCGCAGTACATGTTCACAAATACGGAAAATTTTAAATGCATTCTGAAAAACTTATCTCCAACTCTCAACAGAATCTAGAAAGGGATGAATAAGTAGAACATTTCCCATATTTAAGATAGAGTACCTACTTAAAGAAGGCTACTATACGATACGGGTTTCATTTTCGGAAAACAAAATAGAAATTTCATCGTGATTGAGAAAGCAGAAATAATCTTTTGGAGTCATCAATTCCTTCAAGAAATGAGGAGATTCAGGCAGGAAAGGAGCCAATATAATTTATATGGACGAATCGTGGGTCAGTATAACTATCGAATATTCCATTTTTCGAAACTTATAATCAACATTTTGACTTTTGTAGAATGTAGAGTATACTTTCAAATGGCCGTTCTTTTCAATTCACTTTCCTCATATAGGCAATGGGAGAATCTCTAGATTATTTTCAAAAATAATGCACCTTTTCGTTGTGGCGCAAATCTGAGAATACCCTGTTTAATTTTTACTTTTAATGATTTACATATATATAACTTCCTGAAATTGTTCAATGTAAACGCTACTGTTATTTCAAAATATGTTCACAATCAGTAATACTCCTCTACCGTCTAGCGTACCTGCTTACGGTCCTGCTCTTTATATATCATTAATGCCTCTTTCTGATGTATGAACTCCGGCAATAGTGTTATCCTATCTTGCATTACTGAATTCTCAATGAGGATCCGACTATAGAATCGTTCTATCCCATCCCAACGACTATACACTACAAAGGATGGCCCAATTCGGTAAGAGCCCACGCATTTTTCTCGTATTTCAAAACTTTTCATCTCAATATTTATAAGGCAAATCTGTTGATTTTTTGGTATTTTTTGGTTAGTGTGCTAATTTTCTTTTGCTTTATTGATCTCTAAGAACTCCAGATGCCCTAGTTTGCTGTAGATAAGTAACCTATAAATTAAACTGATATGCTAAGTGTGTTTTAAAAGTCACTTCTTATTGATGAATGGAAAAGTGTGATTGATAGCGTATCCATTCCTCAATTTTTGATGTGAATAAATAACGGGAATTGTATTGTCTCAATTCTTGATGAATCAAGCTGTATAATTTAGGTCCCAAGTAAGGTGTTTTTTTGGGTCTTCGTGGAATTACTCTTATGACGTGTGCTGTAGTTATGATTTATGGCTATCAATGAATTTCTGTTGGCATGTTGTCGCATTGCAGCTCTACTAGGGCATGATATAATATTCGAAGCTGGTCAATTTTTAGAATATTTTACTTTTGATTAGATAATCCGTAGTTTCTCTTTATGACAAAGGCGAAATGAATGTCCCATTTCAAATTACAATCAATGAAAACCCCTAAATATTTAATATGTCGGGCCATCGATATCGTTTGGTTGTCATCTATTTTGAGAGTGTCATATTCCGGTATGTCCTACGCATATGAAGTGAAAGGTATGTACTGAGTTTTGACGATGTTCATTGTTAGGAGCCGATTTTAATCACTCTATAACTAGCTTTTTTTCCAAGACTGCCATTTCTCGTCTATATATTTGCTGTGTCGTCGGCAAAACTTACCACATCTCCTTCTAGGTCTAGTTTCAGTAGATCATTGAGGTAAATATTGAAAAGTATAGGACTGTGCCTGAGGAACACCATATTTTATTACTGTTTCTTTGCTGAGGGTATAATTGATTTCAACTGTTTGAACTCTTTGATATAGATAGTTTGCTATTAGCTCGTATGGCTTTCCTCTGATTCCAATACTTTCCAGTATTTTTAGCAATGTAGGATGATCGACGGCTTCGAATGCTTTAGCGAGATCTATGAATAAGGCCAATGTTGGTTTCGTTTTGTCAACATATTTGCATATAAACTAGATTATTTAAAAAATACACACCCTCTAAGAAAAACTTAGAAAGTGATCAGAGGCAAGACAAATGCACCTCATCTACAACATAAATTCTGATACACTCAACAATCATTCGAGTCGTATGCAAAAACCTTGAGCAAATGCTTTCATTCGGATTTATTGAAACAGACTCACTCATTTATTTCAATTAAGAGAGAGACAAAACTATAATATGAGCATTTGCAAACTTTTATGAATATTTCCCTTTACTGTACCTTGGCCGAGCATAACTCATTCTCCAGATCTTCATAACATTGTGTAAAATAATCACAATATATATTAATTCATCCTGGAACTGCAGTGGGTTCATCTGGTATTAAATTAAATAATCAATTAATTATTGTTTTTCAGCTTCTTAGCCCCACTCCTATTGCTATAATGGGTGCTTTTTCTTTTTGAACCATTGTCAAAATGGGCCTGATAATTTATTATTGAAGTTGATTCTCATAATAGTTTTACAGAAGTCAAAAATCAATCTGAATGCCATATCATCTTTTCTTTATTTTCTTCGCCAGTAAATGACCTGCAAGAGAACGGCCTCATTTCATATGGAAAATAACATGGGAAATCGTCAAGGTCCATCGTGGTCATTTTTGACCCCTAAAAGGGATCCTTGCGGCACACCCATTTTCCAGGCCGTGACGCTCGAGCGCCATCCTCCACCAGCCGTCACACTTATGAAATTAACCCATTATACATTTGTATTGCATTATGGTTAACAGTCCTCTCCAGGCTATGACGTCACACTACCCAATGCACAGCGACGCTGAGAGTGAGCAGCAACCCCCCGTATTTTGAATTTCCCGCCACCGATCATTAGTCATTCCACACTAGCATCGTGACAGTAGATATCTACTATATAGTTGAGGTATAAAAATTTGCGACGTCGAGGATTCGAGCTCACGACCCCTGGCACACGAGACTGGCACTCAACCGCCTCGACCACGGAGATCAACTGCTAAGAAGACGGATCTCAACCATTACAAGCATCCAACTACCGAAGTGCCGTTATCCACTCGAAGGGTGGTTGACTTGTGAAAAAAAAAATATTATCATTGTGTATCGATTGAAAAAATGAAATCCAGAACCCCGAGCTGGCAAAAAGGTTCTAGCCAATGGAGTATTTTTTGTAGAGTAACGTAGTTGAACGCTGACCAGGCATATAGAGGGATATGAACTTGAGCCGTGTCTCCGTGATGTAAATACTTAAACAAAATTGATTTATGTGTATGGTGCTGCATGAATCCACACTAACACTCAAAAAATAGTCGATTCATTATTGTATGAAGATACCTATTCGGGGCATCATTTTAATAGGAAATATGTCGTGGTATAGAAATGTATATACAGAGTGTACTTACGTCAAGTGGTGGAAATCGGCAAATCAGCTCTTCGAAGAATACACACAGCTATACACACTATACACACAAATAAATACTATTATTTTCATGTTTTTGCTGGCAATGTTTCCAGAGAGTACCTAACCATCAGTGTGGCAACGAAAAAGGATTTCAACTTAAGATTTTTCAATACAGTTGAGATATTTAGAGAGAGATATTCTTATCACAGTGAGACTTCGCAAGAATTATATTTGAACTGAATATAGGTGTTTGCCATTGCTTATATTTCGTAAGGGATTCCCTCAGAAGATCTATTGAATATGTATGTGCCATACAGAGGGTGACACCTATCGTTCAATAGCCGAAACTTTACTTCTGAATTATTTTGTAGTTTTAGTAAACTGTTGTTGAAGTAAAAAAGAACATGCATAATTTTACATAGATGACGTGCAGAAAAAAAGAAACGCCACGAGAGCTTAGCAATAGTTATGAAGAAACTTGTACAGTTATATCAAAAACTTTCGTTTAATATTATGAGAAAAAGACTCATTAGATATTTCAACTTTCGAAAAAAAATGCAAACTTACCTGTATATTTTCTTTGTTCACATCAACATTTGTAAATCAGATTTTACGTCTGTGCTAGGACAGTATCACTTCCATCCATGTTCTAACAACAGCTGATTTATACGTATTAAAAAATAGAACATTTATTAGGTAATGAAGAATACCATCGGCTATATTTCATTGTAGGAAATTTTTTGTGAAATACTGTATGATATCAAAATCAAGTTTGTTGAATAAAAAAAATCACGGAATTGAATAAAACAACATTTATTATAGTGTAATATAAAAAATATACCAAATATATAATATAACATTTTTTCACATTATTTTTTAGTCACAGGAAAAAAAGTTGCATTAGAATAAAAAACGAGTAAGAATCATCAAGAGCAGCCAACAGCTCCTACAGCTATATGAAAAAATAGATACATTCGATATATTCTTAGAAATAAGCCACTTTCAATATTACAGAAAAAAGGTACCTTGGGTATTTCGACTGAGAAGAAATGTTTCGCCTACATTTTCAATCACCAAAGAAAAATTTCATAATTAGGGAGAATTACACTCATATTTTTTTTCCATGGAAATTATTTTTGAGATGTCGGGGAAGAACAATTTTCTCTATGAGATTTAAGAGAGTTGTAAACTGATGACGTCATAGACTATTTCTTGGAAAGCCTTTAATATAATCGCTATAAGGTAAACAGGATGTGTGGCTTAGTCACCATTCCAGAAAACTCTTTAGTGTCGTGCGCAAAAGGCTCAGACGTCCAAGCCGACCACCAGATGTGGCTACGTCAGCATTCCAGAAAACTCTGTAGTGTCGTGCGCAAAAGGCTCAGGCGCCTAAGCGGCCCAACGTCTTGGATCAGTGAATCATTATTGTCACGTATTTTGAATGTGAAAGAAGTGTACCTATTGTGTTATTGCAGCGTTGTTCCTTGTGATTTTCATATAATTATAAAAGTGAGAGTACATTTTCAATTATTGTCTATGTTAGGTAATTTCCCATTATTGAATTTTCACAGTAGTTTTTCATATACAGCTCTTTTAGTAAATATACTTTTAGTGTTTTCATTAAATTTAATCCGCTAGGTTCAGATAACTAATTTTTTTGTAGAGTTCACACACAATGATTTTTCTATCAAGTATGATTCTGTACACAATAGGCAAATAGATCAAAAATTTACGAAAATCTTTTTCAACCAAAATTTGTTTTGTCTACAGGAAAAACGAAACGAATCCAGCACGTCTCGAAGCGAGTGGAAAGAGCAGAAAACAGTTTCCGTCAGCTGAATTCTTCGTACCTAAGAGGTGAGTCTATTCGCATGTTCTTTCTTGTTCAGACCATTTTCTGTAGGCTTTTTATAAACGTATATGATATCATTTCATCCAAATTCTGATTAGAACGTTGCGAGAACGTTGCCAATGGACTGAAATTTCTAGCATGATTTTTATTGTATTTTCTAACAAATTCTTTTGTCAATATAAATATGTATATTTTTAACTAAGAAATATCACGCCTCTTCAATACGAATGCTTCGATAATTCTAAAAACACGGGATTTAATATTTGAAATTATAACCAAATCTACCCAGATAGCACAGGACGTCCTATGGACGTCCATTACATGTCCATCCGTGGTCTGAATGTCCAGGACCAATTCTGGACGTATTAAGTATGTCCATTTTGAAATATCCTTGGGACGTCCAGAAACAGATGTCCGTAGAACGTCCATTCTCTTTACTTTTTCAGTTTTCATTAGATTCACATTCATAAAAATTATTTGATGATATAAGTATACATCTAGGCACTCTGAGCTATAAATTATGAAAAATCGGACTATTTGAGATGGTTATATAAAGATGGTATGCATAGTCGTCTGGTGTCATTCTCTCATAATTAAGATATGATAGTAATGAGGTTGTGAAGTCAGTCACTTTTGCTGTCCTCTGCTATGATTCCACTCAATTCCATCATTTCCATTTATATTTCCACATTTTCATTTATCAATATAAAAAAAAATCTTTCCCTCATTGCAAGACTCTATAACGTCATATTTTGTCGGCTAGTTGCAGAATTGGCGCAAGAGTCACTGACAGCGCCAAACAAATTAAAGAAACGATCATTCCAAACGTAGAAATAGTCCTATGTTTATTAAAAATTAAACATAATGTTATGTTTCATCGCTTTTCGACTTTACAATTGAATAAATGTTGACATTTGGTAGTAATCCAGTGACAAAAAATATGCTGTACCAGAGAACTAGTTCTGTGTTGTAGATGGTTCTGTTATTCTGTACTTGCGGTTCTGTGTTTTATGTTGTGGCATGACGGGCGTGTCGTGACAGTTATTTCAATAGCGGATAGATATAGAAGTACGATCCTCGATTTTTTCAACTCATTATCGCTAACAATTTAAGGTTAGTCAAGTCAGGTTAGGGTTGGCTAATAATTCACGCATTTCCAAATCGCAAGCTAGGTTTTAGCTTGATCACTTTAAATTTGTGTGTAAATTGTGAGAGAAAAACTAAGCCAGGCATTTTCAACTTGTCATTACCCCGCCATTACAGGGTCCAATCAAATTTGAATCTGTTCATGCGACATGCGCACTTCGAGGATCGCATTTCTATGTCTATCCGCCAGTTTCATGATCGCGTGGTGCGGTGTCAAGAAGACTCGTCAAGAGTGTAAATACTGTCAAGTGTCAGTGTCTTTCGCCTTTCCCTCCCTTTGAAGTCTGAACGAAACCAAACTGAAATTAAAAAACCGAAAATATTTTATTTTATACCACATAACAGTGAATACTAATGAGCTAAAAGGTTAGTGAATTCATAATGTCTAGCAGGTCAGTATTGAACAAGCATTATATGCGTGCTAAAAGGCAATCCCAATGTGTTCCCTATTCACTCCCGCCATCCACAGCCGGCGCAGCCTCATCAGGTGAACAAATAGACAAATCTGAGGCCACAACAAGTTTTCATTATAATGAAATCGGGGATAATGCATCTCCATTTACCTCTGAAGAAATTTGCATTGGTTCTTCCTCCAGTGATTCTGATTCTGAAAATATGGCAGACAGTACTGTTCCTTGTTCTAATCACCAAATAAACATCATTCCTTTTTGTACAAACGGCAATCCAACAAATAATATCAATCCCGAGGCAATATCTAATAATGTTCAATCAAATTTGGCTGCATGGGCACTACGTCATAATGTAGCACACAAGGCTATCAATGACTTGTTGAATATAATGAAGCCACTTATTCCTGAGTTACCTACTGATGCTAGAACCCTGTTGGGAACATGCCGAAATATCGAATTAAAATCTGTTAATTCTGGCGAATATTATCATTTTGGATTGAAAACTTGCATTGAAAATCTTGTGAAACAGTCTTTCTACTTAAAACATACAAAGGCACTAGAACTCATTCTCAACATTGATGGATTGCCTTTATCGAAGAGCTCTAGCAGTCAAGTATACCCAATATTATGTAGGTTATCTAAAGATAAAATTGTTGATATGGTTGGCATATACCATGGTTATGAAAAACCAAAAGATGCCAACATTTTCTTGCAGGAATTTGTAAATGAGGCAATTGAGGTTATTACCAATGGTATATATATATAAATAGTCAATTTTGTACAGTTAAAATAAAGTCCATCATTTGTGATGCGCCAGCCAAATCCTTTGTTAAATATACTAAAGGACATACTGGATATTTTTCATGTACAAAATGCCATGTTGAAGGTGATTATGACGATGGCAGAGTATATTTTTCAGAAACCAAAAACCTTCAGTTGAGAACTGATGAAGGGTTTCGAACTAAGATTCAAGAAGAGCATCATACTGGCACTTCACTTATTGAAAACATCCCACATTTCAGTATGGTTGATGATTTTCCATTGGACTATATGCACCTAATCTGCCTTGGTGTTGTAAAAAAATTACTCCTGTCTCTATGGTGCTGCGGAAAACCATCTACCAAAATTTCTTCTTATGATGTCACTAATATATCTCACTCATTAACAAGTTTTACTAAGTATATTCCATTAGAGTTCAACAGAAAACCAAGAGGTTTGGCAGAGGTAAAAAGATGGAAGGCTACAGAATTCCGTCAATTTTTATTTTACACTGGTCCAGTTGCATTAAAAAATGTACTCAACAGAGATAAGTATTTGAATTTTATTACATTGCATGTTGCCATGACAATTTTATCAAATTCAAATTATGTTAATTCCATTGATTATGCTGAATCGCTTCTACAGTATTTTGCAGAAACCTTCAAAATTTTATATGGCCAACAGAATATGTCACATAACATACATAATTTACTGCATCTTGCAAATGATGTAAAAAATCACGGAATTGTTGATGATTTTAGTGCATTTCCATTTGAAAACTTCCTACAATCAATCTTGAAGTCCCTTAGAAAAAGTGATAAACCACTGTCACAAATCATAAAGAGAAAAAGCGAGAAGCATTATTTATTCAACAAAAGTGAAAATATTTCAAACAATTATCCTATTTTCTCATTTAATCATTCAGATGGACCGACATTAAATAAGAATCTTCAAAATCAGTTTAGAAGAGTCAGTTTTGAAAATTTTGTTCTCCATAATGCTGTGCCAGACAACTGATGTTCTCTTAAAAATGGAAATATAGTTATTAAAAATATTGTAATGTATCAAAATGAATATAAAATAATAGGAAATCAATTTTTATCACTCAGGGATTTTTATGAACAGCCTTGTAACTCATCAGAACTAGGGATTTTCTTAACTAATTCAGATATTGGTCCGCTGAAAATGTTTAATGTCAGTGATATTAATCGGAAGTGTATCAAAATAGAAATTCGAAATGACATTATAATCTTTCCCTTGCTTCATACTATAAATTAAACTTTATGTTAGTGTAAATAATATCTTTATTTAGTCATGATGTAAGTGATAAGTATTACATATATAGTTGTTTGTTAAAAATATTATTTTGGAAAGTGGTAACTTTCAGATTCACTTGACCTCTTTATTGCCCCTTTTGAATCACTGAAAAAATCTTTTGCCATTATTACTGTTACTTTGAAACTAATTTTTATATATATGTTTTATAGTGCCTTTATTATTTATGTCATCAATATGGCTGAGAAAACTTGGACTGTGGTTCAGTTTGAGGACAGTTCAGTCGAAGCAGTCCCAACAACATGGATCCAAGGGGACGTATACATATATTCCCTGAATATTTCATTCTTACTAAGATTCACATCAAAATGTTTCAGCATTGACTTCATGATTTGATTCAAGGCTATGAAAATATGAGAAATTTCAGAACTACCATGAATTTTGATTTGATATTTACTTATTATATGTTTAATAATCAACAAAATGTTGAATACAAAGAAATATAAGTAATTGAAACTTTTTACAACAGCCTATAGCTGGAATAATGCAACTGCATTTTACTAAAATTTTATTACCCACTTATAAACCCAATTAGTATAGGAATTTTAACGCCAGTAATTCTTTCGCACATTATTAGGAAATATTCTTTACAACGATATTTCCATTGCAGATGAATATATGAAAGCTAGACTGAAAGCCAGAACTGCGGAAGAAACTAGTGATTTAGCTTCGGAGTTTGAATCTGATAATAAAAGAAAGAGGATACAAAAAGTTCTTTCTTCTAGTGAAGAGTCTATAGAAGAAAGTCTTCTGCCTTCTCCTCCAAAAAAGAGAATGGGTATAGTATTTTGAAACTATATATACACAATGTTCACTAAAATAGTGTTTATTGCAGTTAATGAAAAAATTGAGTCGTCTGACACAAAAAGTAGAAATGGTGAGCTTGGTTTTTGTTATGCACCATGAAAAACAACTGTTATAGTACCTACCTATTCCAAAATACACATATCATTTATATACATAAAAGAATATTTTCATGACCATTTGTATATAGTTTAGTTTCTTTGTAGGTAAAGATCAACAAGAAAATAAATCGTTTGAAGTAATAAATAGTCTGATAGACTCATCAGTCCTTCCTGAAATTTCCAGCCATCCTATGGAATCAGATGGAACTCTCAAGGAAGATTATTGCTGCAAAGGATGTCAACAGAACGGTTAATATATTTTATGACCAAAATGTATAGTGACTGTTACCTACTGAGATTGACCACTTATTTACTGGCTGCGTAATTACTCAAAATATTGTCAAAGAAAAGTAAAGCACATATGCATTTGAATTTTGCCTTGTTTCTAGCAAACAAATTGAAAACTGTCATCGAACAAAACCATCTCATAAGAAGTTTGGCTACTGATATTTTATTGGAAATTCCACAAACAAGAGAACTTGACTTGAATAAAAATGGGATACACTGTGATGAGTCATTATTTATGAAATATAATTTAGATTTCCCCTTGAATTCAGAAGAAGAATTTCTTAAATTTGAAGAGATTTTAAATATTGATTCAAATTTCAATGGAGCTGTAAGTACATTTATTTTTAAAAATATTTTTTAATTGTTATCTACAGGAATAATTATCTAAAATCACATTCTGAAATTTTTTCTGAAGTCAAGAAAGTTATCATGAGGAGTTATACTCATTTCTGTTTTTTTTTCCCATTTGCTTTTAATGATCAGGATCTAGGTAGTGTTTTTTTACTAAAGAACCCCACTTTTCAGGTGAATGAGTTAGCTAGAATAGGAGGTACAAACAACTACAATTTGGTGAAGTGTATTTTGACTTCATTGTTAACTAATGAAGAAGCAATGAAATATAGTTGGTTAGGGCGGAAAGGAAAAAAGCCCTTTAATAACATGAAAATTACCCAACTTATTTTAAGTGAGTATAATATTAGACACTGCCTACATTAGACAACATACTGAATACTGTGTTTTTATACCGCTTTCATTGTGGTCCTTGAAAATAAAAAAAAATATACATTATTTTGATTTTAAATCACATCAAAAGGCAGGAAGTCTCCTCCAGACATTTTATAAAAGATGGCCTTTGTAAAACTTGTGGAGTAGACTTTTATCAACTTTTCACAAACTCTATTTTTAGTATGAACTTTGACCATTGATTTTGTTATAAATTATTGTTGTTATTAATATTGAATAATTATATTTTCTTGAGTGATAGTTTTCTCCTGAAACAAATTTCAGAGCCATCTTTTTGAGATCATCTACAAACTGAAAAATTGAAATGCATATTTGGTTTTCATTCTGGTCTACCATTCATTTGGAATAAGCAATTTGATTCTTTTCCAGGTTCAGCTGAGAAGGCGAACATGGCAAAAAGTAGAAAGGAAACTGAATTATCCATCCAGGCATGGTTGAAAAGGGCAAAGGAGAGGAAAGACGTGAACTCCACAAAAAAGTTTTGAATAATTATTTTAATAGTTTGTATTGGAAACACATGTTCCTTCAAAATTAAAGATTTTGAAATGTTCAATATTTTATCTAATTGTCTCACCTAGACCTTCTAAATGGGTAAAACACTGATTGTTTATTTTTGAAAATGAATAAAAAAAATTTGCCTGTACAAAGGCAGGATGGAAAGATGATTAACATCATGTGAATGTACATTTAAGCCCCTGTGAGGCCTACGAAATGTTCTAAAATGGACATTCTGAAGACATAAAATGGACGTTCTAAAGACATCCTGTAAATGTCCATTTGAGCACCTGAGATGGTCCATGAAATGTTCTATAATGGACGTCCTAAAGACATCCTGATTATTAACAATGGACATTCCAAAGACGTCCATAAAACGTCCACGTCCGTAAAATGGACGTTATAAGGATGTCCCTAATGTCCAGGCGAGACGTTTTCAAAACGTCCATAAGACGTATTTGTGCTATCTGGGTAAATGACTACTTATATGTAGAACTAGAAACGCAGAGAATTACACTATCTTTGTTTAGTGTTTTATTTTTTTTGGGTGGTGAAATTTTAAAGCCCTCTTGACAGTTATGATATTCCTGAGGATTAACAGATGTTCTCAAATAAGTATAAGTATTAATATTGATAAATTATATAAATCAGAAGTGATGATCCGAAAAAAAATTAATATATAGTTTGTTTACGATCATACTTGGAGGACTATGTAGAAAATATCTTTTAGCAATAACATTTCACTTCTAATACTTATACTTGTACAGTGTATTTGTTTACATGATATGAAAAAGAAATAATTTTATATTGTTTGAGAAATATAGTACACTAATGATTAGAGTGTATTAAGGTTTTTAACTAGAATGAAAAAGAAGAGAACATGTTGAAATTATATTTTTTATAAAAAACATTAAAAAAAACAAACATAAAAATTTTAAATGAATAAATATATACTAAACTAAAACAAACCCCTACACTTCACAACTGAAAAAAAAAAAAAAAAATAAGTAAATAGAAAAAAATTTAAAAAATAAATCCGTTTTCAACGTTCATGAAAGTTTGTTTGCTTACCTAACATTGCACAAGGGTGGATGTGTACCCGAGGCGGGCCCTCCATCATATTATTATCTGCAAAATTTATGAAATTATAATTCCCTTGTACTTAGTAGTAAATCAAATCCAGAAGAATGCTTAGTTTCATAATAAGAAACACTAAACACTTTAGAAACAGTAAAGTTATTATAATATTATCCAATTCATATGTGCTGAGTAAACTTAGTTTTGACTCATCAATTTGGAATCCTCAATATGCAGTTCACTTTAGTCGCATAGAAATTGTTCAGAATAAGTTCTTAAGATATCTATCATGCAAAACTAAGACCCCAATTATTGATAGTAATTATAAGTACATCCAAAATGAATTTAGGATTCTGAGCTTGACTGGTCGCAAGACAAAGAGCTATATTTAATTTAGTCTTCAAAATTACTAACAATTCGCGCGCACCCTTTGATAATATCAGGTGTTCAACATTCCTTTTAGAAGAACTGCAGCAGAGTATAACTCTCCTCTAATAAGGTATTATTCAAAAAATACTTGTTTTTGTTCAACTGGTGGCTCTTCCCGCCGCCATACCGGTTTTATAAGAAAACGCGTTCCTATCGGGGCAAATTTAAATTCGTCCGATTGGACTAAGTGAGCTACAAATTTTTTTAGTTATTTTTGTATATAATAACAATAAATTATTTTTTACCATAACAGCACCACATATTTTATTGATGAATTGAATGAATGAATGAATGGAAAATCATATTTTTACGATTTATGAAACCGCCCCCACTTCGTAAGGGCACATTTGTTTATTTATGTATCTTTCATTGAAGGATATACCGCCTCTCATTTCATTGTTTATGAATGATAAATTACTATGAATTCAGCGGATTATTATCTTGAACGTCTATTTGAAAAATTAGCTGCTACAATAATAAGAACGGCGATAAAATTAAGATGATTCGGAAGAAACCAATTTCTTAGCCTCAGGAAGACGGGTTTTCTTCTATATCTGTATATTATATATAGACATTTGGAGGGTAAAGTAACGCATTTCTCAGTAATGGTGTTCCTCATGGATAAGGTTTTTGGATAGTAAAAATGTATGATTAATTTTATTGTGAGCAGCTTACCAAGTGTGTCTACATGGCTTGATACATAGAGCTCATTCAAGTGGTACGTTTTTGCTCGAAGAGAGATACCTAAATTTGACATGGTACACGTATTGTATAAAAGTTGAGTGAAATTTCAGTAACACTGAAATTTTCCACTCAGCCACTCAGAAATTTCATTCAATTTCAATTTCTCATGCTTTTCTTATGGGGCGTAAAAATTCAGTGAATGCTGAGTGAATGAATTCAGTTCCACTGAATCACTCAGCCACTGAAAAATTACCACTTCACCACTATTTTTTCAGACCAAAAAAAGAGCATAATTTTCGTGCAATTTAAAAAAAAAAGTGAATTGCAGGTAAATGACTGATGCAAACATTCGGATTTTGACTGGGGTGGAATATGAATTAAACTTGAATTCAATAAACGAGATTTATTATCAATTAAATAAATACCATTTATTGTCAATTAATAAACATTTATAATCTGTTTAATTACAAGTCAAGCACTTGCATTTGGGTCTTATTGGAAGAACGTTGCACAAATATCTGTCAGATGTAGTTCAATGTCCGTCGTGGTATTAGCCAGGGAAGTTTTCTGACAGATATTTGCCTTTATTTTTCTACTAGGTGAAAACGCGAAGATTTCCCGTATTCATTTCATTTATCATCAGTTGAAAACAAATCTACCTCTGAATCCGCGACCTACATCTTCTTGATCTTCATCTGTGGACCCTCCAATGTAACCACATTGTCTCAATGTATCTAGGATCATAAGAATTCTATCATTATAGAATGGCGATGGGTAAATCCGTCTTAGTTTGTCAATCAGTTCGATTCGGTAAATCATATCATTCAGACTAGAAACATCAGACGAATCACTCGAATCTGTGGAATACTGAGTGTCCTTATCAGCAAAGTCATCGACAGATGAGATAGCCTTGGAGTCATTTGTCAGGAATTTTGGCAAGTCTTCAACCTGATCGTTTTCATCATATGTTTCCATGTTTTCAATGTCTGACTGTGTTTCACCGATGTTCGATACGTTTCCTGAACTGAACACCTGATTTTTCATATTCGATGACTCATTTTGGTTAGTGTTTTGCCGACGTTTCCTCAATTTGTTACTGTTTTTTACTATCAATTCTGATTGATCATGTTCATCCGGTGTTTCCTTGTGTTTGATAGTAGGTTCATCATCAGACTGCTTATATTTTTTATATTGGTAGAGTTCAAGTTTTTTCTTTCTAATGACTGCAGCTATTTTCATGATTTTTTGAGTTCTGTGATCGAATATATGGTCCCGAGAAATGTCTGACTACCAAATTGGTACAGCTGTTTGGTTCGTTCCGTGATTTGGTCAGTAGATGTTCCGTGCTTGACTCATTTTGAATTTTGATGAGTTTTCCATGTTTTCTCAGAATATGTTTTCTGACACTATCTGATCTTGTAAAGTTTCGTGTACAGTGTGGACAACTGAAAAACATATCAACATGAGTATTCATGTGACGTTTCAAACTGTTCTGCCACTTGAACTCAGAGAAACAATACTGGCAAGTATACATCTTCACGAGATGAACAGTACGATGTTTACAGTAGGACGACTGGATGACAACTGAGTTTTCTTCATACATCACTTCTATTTATAACCCGCTTAATTTTGATTATCAAAAGTAAAGAAACCCCTTTCCCCTCCACTTTTCGAATTCTTCAGCTTAGTAAAATAAAATGACCGCTACCAAAACATCATACTGAAACCGACAAACTTCAAACGAGATAACTAAAGCTAACTTCATACAGGTTTGCCAACTACTTACTTCGTACACAGCTGCCAAGCCAGAACCGCCAGAGTGTTGTCAGTTTGTATAGAGCCGATCGAGCCACCATAGAGTTGTCAGAGTTCGTATAGAGCCGTCATAGAGTTGCCAGAGTTCGTATAGAGCCGCCAGAGCCGCCATAGAGTTGTTGTCAGAGTTCGTATAGAGCCGCCATAGAGTTGCCAGAGTTCGTATAGAGCCGCCAGAGCCGACATAGAGTTGCCAGAGTTCGTATAGAGCCGCCAGAGCCGCCATAGAGTTACCAGAGTTCGTATAGAACCGCCAGAGCCGTCAGTGACTGTTTGAGTCGCCATATTAGTCATCTGAGTCACCAAAGTCGTCATTAAATCCGCCGCCAGAGCCACCTGATCCGTCTGAGCTGTCGATATATCCCCTAGAACTGTCGAGAACCAACCAGAGAGAGCTGTCATCGATGACAGAGTCCTTCACTGAGTGAAGGACTCTGCCATCTGCGTGCGTCTGCCAGCGAAAATTCACACTGCAAAAGTCCTAATCGAGAATATTTAAGGGTATGTTGTGCATTTCTGTCATCGACTCCATTACAGCCTTGGATGTTCGAGTGACGAAATACATTACAGATTCTTTGAAGAACCATAAAGTCTCGAAAAAGAATAATGACGTTTGTATGGCTAACAGATGGTGCTGCATTCCCCACCAGAACGGAGAGTGTTAGGGGACATTAGTAGGTTGACAGATGGCGCTGATATTCCCACCAGAACGGAGAGTGACAGGTGGCATCAAGCAACTGACAGATGATGCTGATGTTCCTCCAGAACCAAGAGCGCCAGGCGTCTTTAGCGGAGTGAGAGATGACACCTCACCAGCAGTTTGGCTGACATCACTACCACCGACAGATGGCGCTGATGTTCCTTCACAAGGATGAGTGGGCAGATGAAACTCCGCCTACAGTTTGGGTATCATCATCACCACCACCGACAGTTGGCGCTGATGTTGCTCCAGAAGAACGACAAGTGAAAGGTGACATGAGCAGCAAAGTGACCACAGATGCCATAAACATAGACTCACAGAATGAACTAAGTGTATTGTTTATGCCATGTAGACACTTGGTGTGCTGCTCACAGTGCGCCATCAGGTGCGATACATGCGTAGTTTGTAGATCGTTCATCAATACTTTTATGAAAATATATATATCTTAGAATATTTTTGATTTTAATTTTGTTACTCGAAAATACCCATCCCCATTTTTTTTTGCTTAAAAAAACATGTCAATTTTTATGCAAAAAAGTATCACATTTTTGATTGAATTATTCATCATATTTTGCTTCAAAAAACATGCTCATTTTTGATGCAAAAAAGCAGCACATTTTTGAATGAGTCATTCTTCCAATTTTGGTGCAAAAACGTGCTCTTTTTTTGATGCAAAAAAATTACACTTTTTTCTATAAAAAAAAAACACCCAAAATTGACATGGTGGAAGGATTTCAGTGAAGTAATTTCAGTGAATTTTGAGTCACTCAGCATTCACTCAGCTTTCACTCAGCATTCACTCAGCTTTTTCCACCATGTCAATTTTCGGTCATTTTTTATCAAAAAAATTGCCATTTTCCCATAAGAATACATGTATTTTTGAATGAAAAAAAGTGACACCTTTATTGACATGGTGGTAAAAGCTGAGTGAAGCATTTTCAGTGAAAGCTGAGTGGCTGAGTGAATCACTCAGCTTTCACTCAGCTTTTTCCACCATGTCAATAAAAGTGTCACTTTTTTGGGCAAAAAACAGGCACTTTTTTGGCTCAAAAACGATACTTTTATGTATCAAAAACTGCATTTTCACGTTTTTGATGCAAAAAGTGCCACTTTTGAGGCAAAAAAGAGGCAATTTTTTCGATAAAAAAAAAACACCCAAAATTGACATGGTGGAAGGATTTCAGTGAAGTATTTTCAGTGAATTTTGAGTCACTCAGCATTCACTCAGCTTTTTCCACCATGTCAATTTTCGGTAATTTTTTTTATAAAAAAAATTGCCATTTTCCCATAAGAATACATGTATTTTTGAATGGAAAAAAGTGACACCTTTATTGACATGGTGGTAAAAGCTGAGTGAAGCATTTTCAGTGAAAGCTGAGTGGCTGAGTGAATAACTCGGCTTTCACTCAGCTTTTTCCACCATGTCAATAAAAGTGTCACTTTTTTGGGCAAAAAACAGGCATTTTTTTTGCTCAAAAACGATACTTTTTTTGCTCAAAAACGATACTTTTTTTGCTCAAAAACGATACTTTTTTGTATCAAAAACTGCATTTTCACGTTTTTGATGCAAAAAGTGCCTCTTTTTTGCCTCAAAAGTGGCACTTTTTGCATAAAAAACGTGAAAATGCACTGAAATCCTTCCACCATGTCAATTTTGGGTGTTTTTTTTTTATAGAAAAAAGTGTAATTTTTTTGCATCAAAAAAAGAGCACGTTTTTGCACCAAAATTGGAAGAATGACTCAATAAAAAATGTGCTGCTTTTTTGCATAAAAAATGAGCATGTTTTTTGAAGCAAAATATGATGAATAATTCAATCAAAAATGTGATACTTTTTTGCATAAAAATTGACGTTTTTTTAAGCAAAAAAAATGGGGAAGGGTATTTTCGAGTAACAAAATTAAAATCAAAAATATTCTAAGATATATATATTTTCATAAAAGTATTGATGAACGATCTACAAACTACGCATGTATCGCACCTGATGGCGCACTGTGAGCAGCACACCAAGTGTCTACATGGCATAAACAATACACTTAGTTCATTCTGTGAGTCTATGTTTATGGCATCTGTGGTCACTTTGCTGCTCATGTCACCTTTCACTTGTCGTTCTTCTGGAGCAACATCAGCGCCAACTGTCGGTGGTGGTGATGATGATACCCAAACTGTAGGCGGAGTTTCATCTGCCCACTCATCCTTGTGAAGGAACATCAGCGCCATCTGTCGGTGGTAGTGATGTCAGCCAAACTGCTGGTGAGGTGTCATCTCTCACTCCGCTAAAAACGCCTGACGCTCTTGGTTCTGTAGGAACATCAGCATCATCTGTCAGTTGCTTGATGCCACCTGTCACTCTCCGTTCTGGTGGGAATATGAGCGCCATCTGTCAACCTACTAATGTCCCCTAACACTCTCCGTTCTGGTGGGGAAAGCAGCACCATCTGTTAGCCATTCAAACGTCATTATTCTTTTTCGAGACTATGGTTCTTCAAAGAATCTGTAATGTATTTCGTCACTCGAACATCCAAGGCTGTAATGGAGTCGATGACAGAAATACACAACATACCCTTAAATATTCTCGATTAGGACTTTTGCAGTGTGAATTTTCGCTGGCAGACGCACGCAGATGGCAGAGTCCTTCACTCAGTGAAGGATTCTGTCATCGATGACAGCTCTCTCTGGTTGGTTCTCGGCAGTTCTAGGGGATATATCGACAGCTCAGACGGATCAGGTGGCTCTGGCGGCGGCTTTAATGACGACTTTGGTGACTCGACTCCAAACAGTCACAGACGGCTCTGGCGGTTCTATATGAACTCTGGCAACTCTATGGCGGCTCTGGCGGCTCTATACGAACTCTGGCAACTCTATGGCGGCTCTATACGAACTCTGACAACTCTATGGTGGCTCGATCGGCTCTATACAAACTGACAACACTCTGGCGGTTCTGGCTTGGCAGCTGTGTACGAAGTAGTTGGCAAACCTGTATGAAGTTAGCTTTAGTTATCTCGTTTAAGTTTGTCGGTTTCAGTATGATGTTTTGGTAGCGGTCATTTTATTTTACTAAGCTGAAGAATTCGAAAAGTGGAGGGGAAAGGGGTTTCTTTACTTTTGATAATCAAAATGAAGCGGGTTATAAATAGAAGTGATGTATGAAGAAAACTCAGTTGTCATCCAGTCGTCCTACTGTAAACATCGTACATCTCATGAAGATGTATACTTGCCAGTATTGTTTCTCTGAGTTCAAGTGGCAGAACAGTTTGAAACGTCACATGAATACTCATGTTGATATGTTTTTCAGTTGTCCACACTGTACACGAAACTTTACAAGATCAGATAGTGTCAGAAAACATATTCTGAGAAAACATGGAAAACTCATCAAAATTCAAAATGAGTCAAGCACGGAACATCTACTGACCAAATCACGGAACGAACCAAACAGCTGCACCAATTTGGTAGAGTCAGACATTTCTCGGGACCATATATTCGATCACAGAACTCAAAAAATCATGAAAATAGCTGCAGTCATTAGAAAGAAAAAAATTGAACTCTACCAATATAAAAAATATAAGCAGTCTGATGATGAACCTACTATCAAACACAAGGAAACACCGGATGAACATGATCAATCAGAATTGATAGTAAAAAACAGTAACAAATTGAGGAAACGTCGGCAAAACACTAACCAAAATGAGTCATCGAATATGAAAAATCAGGTGTTCAGTTCAGGAAACGTATCGAACATCGGTGAAACACAGTCAGACATTGAAAACATGGAAACATATGATGAAAACGATCAGGTTGAAGACTTGCCAAAATTCCTGACAAATGACTCCAAGGCTATTTCATCTGTCGATGACTTTGCTGATAAGGACACTCAGTATTCCACAGATTCGAGTGATTCGTCTGATGTTTCTAGTCTGAATGATATGATTTACCGAATCGAACTGATTGACAAACTAAGACGGATTTACCCATCGCCATTCTATAATGATAGAATTCTTATGATCCTAGATACATTGAGACAATGTGGTTACATTGGAGGGTCCAAAGATGAAGATCAAGAAGATGTAGGTCGCGGATTCAGAGGTAGATTTGTTTTCAACTGATGATAAATGAAATGAATACGGGAAATCTTCGCGTTTTCACCTAGTAGAAAAATAAAGGCAAATATCTGTCAGAAAACTTCCCTGGCTAATACCACGACGGACATTGAACTACATCTGACAGATATTTGTGCAACGTTCTTCCAAGAAGACCCAAATGCAAGTGCTTGACTTGTAATTAAACAGATTATAAATGTTTATGAATTGACAATAAATGGTATTTATTTAATTGATAATAAATCTCGTTTATTGAATTCAAGTTTAATTCATATTCCACCCCAGTCAAAATTCGAATGTTTGCATCAGTCATTTACCTGCAATTCACTTATTTTTTTTTTAAATTGCACGAAAATTATGCTCTTTTTTTGGTCTGAAAAAATAGTGGTGAAGTGGTAATTTTTCAGTGGCTGAGTGATTCAGTGGAACTGAATTCATTCACTCAGCATTCACTGAATTTTTACGCCCCATAAGAAAAGCATGAGAAATTGAAATTGAATGAAATTTCTGAGTGGCTGAGTGGAAAATTTCAGTGTTACTGAAATTTCACTCAACTTTTATACAATACGTGTACCATGTCAAATTTAGGTATCTCTCTTCGAGCAAAAACGTACCACTTGAATGAGCTCTATGTATCAAGCCATGTAGACACACTTGGTAAGCTGCTCACAATAAAATTAATCATACATTTTTACTATCCAAAAACCTTATCCATGAGGAACACCATTACTGAGAAATGCGTTACTTTACCCTCCAAATGTCTATATATAATATACAGATATAGAAGAAAACCCGTCTTCCTGAGGCTAAGAAATTGGTTTCTTCCGAATCATCTTAATTTTATCGCCGTTCTTATTATTGTAGCAGCTATTTTTTCAAATAGACGTTCAAGATAATAATCGGCTGAATTCATAGTAATTTATCATTCATAAACAATGAAATGAGAGGCGGTATATCCTTCAATGAAAGATACATAAATAAACAAATGTGCCCTTACGAAGTGGGGGCGGTTTCATAAATCGTAAAAATATGATTTTTCATTCATTCATTCATTCAATTCATCAATAAAATATGTGGTGCTGTTATGGTAAAAAATAATTTATTGTTATTATATACAAAAATAACTAAAAAAATTTGTAGCTCACTTAGTCCAATCGGACGAATTTAAATTTGCCCCGATAGGAACGCGTTTTCTTATAAAACCGGTATGGCGGCGGGAAGAGCCACCAGTTGAACAAAAACAAGTATTTTTTGAATAATACCTTATTAGAGGAGAGTTATACTCTGCTGCAGTTCTTCTAAAAGGAATGTTGAACACCTGATATTATCAAAGGGTGCGGGCGAATTTTTAGTAATTTTGAAGACTAAATTAAATATAGCTCTTTGTCTTGCGACCAGTCAAGCTCAGAATCCTAAATTCATTTCGGATGTACTTATAATTACTATCAATAATTGGGGTCTTAGTTTTGCATGATAGATATCTTAAGAACTTATTCTGAACAATTTCTATGCGACTAAAGTGAACTGCATATTGAGGATTCCAAATTGATGAGTCGAAACTAAGTTTACTCAGCACATATGAATTGGATAATATTATAATAATGTTACGAGATTGATAAAAGCCCCCTAGCTGCGCCGCTGAGTCCATTCCTCGATACATCAATTCCAAGAAGTGTTTATTTGGATGGATTGTTTTCTAACGGAGCTGCCGCGTCATCGCTCAATTCCTGGAAATGTGTAGAAGTTCTCCGTTTTGAGTATTCTCGAATCTTCGCGTTTAATCCATTCCACATGATGAGCGCCTATATAAACAGAGACGTTTGACTGGGAAAAAAGTTTTTATGAAGAGAATTATTTAAGAAGATTAGAAAGTGATAATAAGCAGAAGTGTTTAGAATATTTAGCTAGTTGTATTGTTGTATAGATCTAAGTGTTTTATTAGTCAGTGAAGTGTTGTATGTTTGTTTATAGTGAAGTTAGAAAATAAACAGTTTAGTAGTGTGCTCGGCCTATTATTTAGCATAACGTAACAGTGGTGTCCGAAGCGGGATATAAGTGAAAAACAGAAACTATTTATAAACTATTTATGGTGAATACGAGGAGTACATCGTACGAAACGATGGAGGACATTGTGAAATTTATCCAAAATCAGTTTGCGGATTTGGAAAGAAGGCGCCAGGAGGAAAAACAAGAAGAGGAAAAGCGGCGCCAGGAGGAAAAGAAAGAACGAGAAAAAGAAAAAAAGAACGAGAAGAAGCACTCCAGAAAATTCTCGAACAACAAAAGACCGAATCAGAACGAGTAGAAGAACAGAGGAAAACAGACTTCCAAAAGGTTCTAGAACATCAAGAAAAATTCTTCCAACATGTTTTACAGAAAACCGAAGTACAAATGGAGGAACTGAAAGAAGAACTAAAGGAAGATGTCAAGAAAATCGACGATAAGGTTAATAAGAAATTTGATACGGTGCGAGAAGAGATGAAAGGACTAGAAAACCAGATAGCACTCCTCAAGAAGCAAGATCGTCGAGACAGGGTTGCCACATCAGGAATTTCCTTAAAACCACCGAATTTTGATGGACAGTCCTCTTGGTCCATGTATCGCCGACAATTTGAAGCTGCAGCAATGGCTAATGGATGGGGCGAAGAAGAAAAAGCTACTGCCCTTATAGTAGCTTTGAGAGGGCCAGCTTTGGGTATGTTACAGACGATACCAATCGAACAGCAAAATAAATATAAAGACCTGATTACTGCATTAGAGTTGCGGTATGGCGATCAACATCGAGAACAACTGTATCGGGCTCAAATGAAAACGCGCACTCAAAAATCAGGTGGGAGTTTGCAAGAATTTGAAGCGGATGTGAGACGCCTAATTCAGCTGGCTTACCCAGAAGCACCGGGAGAATTCAAGGAACAGCTGGCGGTGCAGTTATTTATAGATGGACTCAGAGACACCGAAATCCAAAGGACTCTGCGATTGACACACTTTAAGAGGAGTAGCGATGCCTTGGTACGTTCCTTAGAAGTGGAGGCGGCCTTCAACACCTCGAGGCCGAAAGTACGAGCGGTATCGATAGAAGAACACGAACAACGATCAAGCACAGCTACTAGTTCATTCGAGAAGGTTCTGGAAGAGATTAAATCTTTGATAAGCGGAATGAGCACCCAGAAGAACAGGGCGTGCTATAGATGTGGGAAATTGGGCCATCTTATTAGAGACTGCAGGGTAAGAATGCCGCCACGTTCGCAATCACCTATGAGGACAAGATCTTCCAGCGAGTCCTCAAGTGGGCGGCAGGAAAACTATAATTAGCCAGCATATCGGGGCGAATGCTGGCTAGCAATGATGGAGCCCCTAGGGTCATCCCTATCAACAGGCTAAGAAGAACATCCGATAGCCTTACCATTTCAGGAAAATTGAACGAAATAGACGTCGTATGCACCATAGACACCGGTGCTGCAGTTTCGTTGGTACGCAGTGACATTCTTCGGCCGGAAAGCGTGAAACCTATCTCTTCAAACCTTCTTCTTCGAACAGTCACTGGAGAAAACGCACCGATTCGAGGAGAAGCTGAGATTACACTAATTCTTGGGCGACTCACCATCACAAATACAGTGTATGTCGCGGATATAGAAGATGAATTTATACTTGGGATGGATTTGATCAGTGACTACGGGTTTTCGTTTGACAATGAAGAGAGGATCATGAAGTTTGGAGGAGAAGAATTTGTCCTCACAAGTCCAACAGAGAGGACGATGTCTGTGAAACTGCGATTAGTGAAAACCGTGAAAATTCCTGGATTTTCGGAGAAAGTAGTTTATGCTACATTAGATGGAGACCCTGGGTGCTGCGTTGGAATAGTACAGCCATGTGTTGAATCACCTAGCGATTTGGTTCTTGCACGAGCCCTAGTAAAGACAAAACATGCTATTCCTGTGAGAGTTGCCAACGTGTATCCCGAAGAAATAACGACTAAAGAAGGCGATATCATTGGAATATGTGAACCTATTTCAGGGGTAGCGAACTATGATCCAAGTGACCACGAGGAAAGAAAGGAAGCCTCAAAGAGTGTTATGACAGTTCTTGAAAAATCATTTGAACACTTGTCGACAGAAGAATTGAGAGCTGCTAGAAATTTCATCAGAAGTGAAAGCGACATCTTTGATTCAACAACAACAGGAAGAACTAACATGGTCAAACACAGGATCGATACTGGCCAAGCCCATCCGATTCGGCAACCACCAACAAGAGTTCCATTTGCCAAACGACAAGAGGTGGAAGAGCTTGTTGACAAGATGATGAAAGATGGTGTGATTGAAAAATCATCGAGCCCTTGGTCTGCACCTGTTGTGTTAGTTTCTAAGAAGGATGGATCCACGAGATTCTGTGTGGATTATAGGAAATTGAATGATGTAACGAAGAAGGATAGCTACCCTTTACCAAGGATTGACGACACATTAACAACTTTAGCAGGTTCACGTTGGTTCTCAACCCTAGATCTGAAGAGCGGGTATTGGCAAGTGGGCATACATGAGGAAGATAAGGAGAAGACAGCATTTTCGACTGGAAGCGGACTTTATCAGTTCACTGTCATGCCTTTTGGATTGTGCAATGCTCCAGCAACATTCGAAAGACTTATGGAGCTGGTCCTGCGTGGGCTCACTTGGAAGACTTGCCTAGTATACCTCGACGACGTTTTAGTCATGGGAAAGACGTTTGAAGAACATCTACACAATTTGCGAGAAATACTCCAACGATTCAGGAATGCCAACCTTAAACTGAATCCTCAGAAATGCTCATTGTTCCAGAAAGAAGTCGATTTTCTGGGCCATACAGTGTCATCAGACGGCATTCGAACAGATGGAAGGAAGATACAGGCGATCCGAGACTGGCTGCGACCTAAAGACAAACATGAAGTGAGGAGCTTCCTAGGTCTCTGCACCTACTACCGTCGGTTTGTAGAAGGATTTGCTGATATTGCGGCACCCCTACATAAGTTGACAGAAGACCGAGTCAAATTCGTCTGGTCCAACGAAAGTGAACGGGCATTTGGGAAGTTGAAAGTTGCTTTATGTTCCAGTCCGATTTTAAGTTTTCCACGTCAAAGAGGCCTGTTCGTTTTGGATACGGATGCCAGTAACAATGGGATTGGAGCCGTACTATCACAAGAGCAAGATGGCCAGGAAAAAGTAATTGAATTTTATAGCAAGGCACTGACCAAACCAGAAAGAAATTATTGCGTAACGAGGAAGGAACTACTGGCAATAATCAAAGCTGTAGACCACTTCCACAAATATCTATATGGAAGAGAGTTCCTCATTAGAACAGATCATGCAGCTTTGAAGTGGTTACTCGAAATGAAGACCCCTGAAGGACAAGTAGCAAGGTGGATTGAGAAGTTGAACCAGTATCACTTCAAAATAAAACATCGACCAGGAAGATTACACAACAACGCAGATGCCTTGTCCAGAAGACCTTGTTCGGAAACCTGTGAGCATTGTGAGCGAATTGAACGTCGCAAAGGAATCAACCAAGTGAGAGTAATGGTTGACGACAATTGGACCACAACGAAAATGAGGCAGGACCAAGAAAGTGATCCAAATATTGCAGATTTTCTACGATGGAAGGAAAGCGGAGCAGAAAGACCCACCTGGAAGGAAATCTCCTTACGATCACCAGGTTTCAAGGCATTGAAGAGAGCTTGGGAATCGGCCGACGGCAGAAAAGTGATTTCTCAATTGGTTGTGCCTAGGTTGAGGATAAGTGATGTCTTGGAGGAGATCCATGGCAGCAAATCAGGTGGACATTTTGGAGTGAATAAGACCATGGATAAAATACGGCAGAGATTTTACTGGGTCCAATGTCATGAAGATGTAGAGATATGGTGCCGAAGATGTCTGAAGTGTGAAGCAAGCAAAGGTCCCAAGACAAGATCGAGAGGAGAAATGAAACAATACAATGTAAGTGCTCCCTTCGAACGAATCGCCATCGATATAGCAGGACCGTTTCCGATGACGAATGATGGCAACAAATACATCCTCGTTGCCATGGATTACTTTAGCAAATGGGTTGAAGCTTATGCCTTGCCTAATCAAGAAGCATCCACAGTTGCAAGAGCTCTGGTGGATAACATGTTTTCAAGGTTTGGAGTCCCAATGGAGCTACATTCCGATCAAGGAAGAAATTTTGAATCAAATTTATTCAAGGAAGTTTGTGAATTGATGGGAATTAGCAAGACCAGAACAACGGCTCTCCACCCACAGTCTGATGGCATGGTTGAAAGGTTCAACAGGACTATGGAAGAACATCTTTCCAAAGTAGTAGAGGAGCACCAAAAGACATGGGATCGACATCTTCCACTATTCTTGATGGCTTACAGGGCCTCTGTGCACGATTCCACAAAGCTCACTCCAGCCAGCATCATCTTCGGGAGAGAACTTTGGTTGCCGTGACTTGGTGTTCGGATCACCAAGTTCTGAAGAAAAAGAGGTACAGGATTATGAAGACGAACTGCGAGATAGCTTGAATGGGATCCACGAATTTGCAAGAAAAAGATTGAAGATAACTAGTGACAGAATGAAGGCTCGATACGATTTTAAGGCCAATACTGGTGGATTCAAAGAAGGAGATCGAGTGTGGCTGTACAATCCTCGTCGTAAGAAAGGATTTTCTCCTAAATTAACACCATCTTGGGAAGGACCATATACGATAGTGAAAAGAATAAACGACGTGGTCTATAGAATTCAACGCAGCCCGAGAGCGAAAATGAAGGTCGTTCACCTAGAGAGACTCAAACGATATAATGGAGACAACGACACATTGTTTGATCGAGACGATCAAAATTGAGAGGGGGATAATGTTACGAGATTGATAAAAGCCCCATAGCTGCGCCGCTGAGTCCATTCCTCGATACATCAATTCCAAGAAGTATTTATTTGGATGGATTGTTTTCTAACGGAGCTGCCGCGTCATCGCTCAATTCCTGGAAATGTGTAGAAGTTCTCCGTTTTGAGTATTCTCGAATCTTCGCGTTTAATCCATTCCACATGATGAGCGCCTATATAAACAGAGACGTTTGACTGGGAAAAAAGTTTTTATGAAGAGAATTATTTAAGAAGATTAGAAAGTGATAATAAGCAGAAGTGTTTAGAATATTTAGCTAGTTGTATTGTTGTATAGATCTAAGTGTTTTATTAGTCAGTGAAGTGTTGTATGTTTGTTTATAGTGAAGTTAGAAAATAAACAGTTTGGTAGTGTGCTCGGCCTATTATTTAGCATAACGTAACAATAACTTTACTGTTTTTAAAGTGTTTAGTGCTTCTTATTATGAAACTAAGCATTCTTCTGGATTTGATTTACTACTAAGTACAAGGGAATTATAATTTCATAAATTTTGCAGATGATAATATGATGGAGGGCCCGCCTCGGGTACACCCCCACCCTTGTGCGATGTTCGGTAAGCAAACAAACTTTCATGAACGTTGAAAACGGATTTATTTTTAAATTTTTTTTCTTTTTACTTATTATTTTTTTTTCAGTTTTGAAGTGTAGGGGTTTGTTTTAGTTTAGTATATATTTATTAATTTAAAATTTTTATGTTTGTTTTTTTTTTAATGTTTTTTATAAAAAATATAATTTTGTCTATAATTTCAACATGTTCTCTTCTTTTTCATTCTAGTTAAAAACCTCAATATACTCTAATCATTAGTGTACTATATTTCTCAAACAATATAAAATTGTTTCCTTTTCATATCATGTAAACAAATACACTGTACCTCTATAAGTATTAGAAGTGAAATGTTATTATAATTATAAATATATTAATTTTTTTTCGGATCATCACCTCTGATTTATATAATTTATCAATCTTAATACTTATACTTATTTGAGAACATCTGTTACTCCTCAGGAATATCATAACTGTCAAGAGGGCATTAAAATTTCACCCCCCCAAAAAAAAAAACACTAAACAAAGATAGTGCAATTCTCTGCGTTTCTAGTTCTACACATAAGTAGTCATTTAGATTTGGTTATAATTTCAAATATTAAATTCCGTGTTTTTGGAATTATCGAAGCTTTCGTATTGAAGAGGCGTGATATTTCTTAGTTAAAAATATACATATCTATATTGACAAAAGAATTTGTTAGAAAATACAATAAAAATCATGCTAGAAATTTCAGTCCATTGGCAACGTTCTCGCAACGTTCTAATCAGAATTTGGATGAAATGATATCATATACGTTTATAAAAAGCCTACAGAAAATGGTCTGAACAAGAAAGAACATGCGAATAGACTCACCTCTTAGGTACGAAGAATTCAGCTGACGGAAACTGTTTTCTGCTCTTTCCACTCGCTTCGAGACGTGCTGGATTCGTTTCGCTTTTCCTGTAGACAAAACAAATTTTGGTTGAAAAAGATTTTCGTAAATTTTTGATCTATTTGCCTATTGTGTACAGAATCATACTTGATAGAAAAATCATTGTGTGTGAACTCTACAAAAAAATTAGTTATCTGAACCTAGCGGATTAAATTTAATGAAAAAACTAAAAGTATATTTACTAAAAGCTGTATATGAAAAACTACTGTGAAAATTCAATAATGGGAAATTACCTAACATAGACAATAATTGAAAATGTACTCTCACTTTTATAATTATATGAAAATCACAACATTTCTTCTCAGTCGAAATACCCAAGGAACCTTTTTTCTGTTATATTGTTTTTTATTCTAATACAACTTTTTTTCCTGTGACTAAAAAATAATGTGAAAAAATGTTATATTATATATTTGGTATATTTTTTATATTACACTATAATAAATGTTGTTTTATTCAATTCCGTGATTTTTTTTTATTCAACAAACTTGATATTGATATCATACAGTATTTCACAAAAAATTTCCTACAATGTTCTATTTTTTAATACGTATAAATCAGCTGTTGTTAGAACATGGATGGAAGTGATACTGTCCTAGCACAGACGTAAAATCTGATTTACAAATGTTGATGTGAACGAAGAAAATATACAGGTAAGTTTGCATTTTTTTTCGAAAGTTAAAATATCTAATGCGTCTTTTTCTCATAATATTAAACGAAAGTTTTTGATATAACTGTACAATTTTCTTCATAACTATTGGTAAGCTCTCGTGGCGTTTCTTTTTTTCTGCACGTCATCTATGTAAAATTATGCATGTTCTTTTTTACTTCAACAACAGTTTACTAAAACTACAAAATAATTCAGATGTAAAGTTTCGGCTATTGAACGATAGGTGTCACCCTCTGTATGGCACATACATATTCAATAGATCTTCTGAGGGAATCCCTTACGAAATATAAGCAATGGCAAACACCTATATTCAGTTCAAATATAATTCTTGCGAAGTCTCTCACTGTGATAAGAATATCTCTCTCTAAATATCTCAACTATATTGAAAAATCTTTAGTTGAAATCCTTTTTCGTTGCCACACTGATGGTTAGGTACTCTCTGGAAACATTGCCAGCAAAAACATGAAAATAATAGTATTTATTTGTGTGTATAGTGTGTATAGCTGTGTGTATTCTTCGAAGAGCTGATTTGCCGATTTCCACCACTTGACGTAAGTACACTCTTTATATACATTTCATATACCACGACATATTTCCTATTAAAATGATGCCCCGAATACAATAATGAATCGACTATTTTTTGATTGTTAGTGTGGATTCATGATTTACATCACGGAGACACGGCTCAAGTTCATATCTCTCTATATGCCTGGTCAGCGTTCAACTACGTTACTCTTCAAAAAATACTCCAGTGGCTAGAACCTTTTTGCCAGCTCGGGGTTCTGGATTTCATTTTTTCAATCGATACGCAATGATAATATTTTTTTTCACAAGTCAACCACCCTTCGAGTGGATAACGGCACTTCAGTAGTTGGATGCTTGTAATGGTTGAGATCCGTCTTCTTGGCAGTTGATCTCCGTGGTCGAGGCGGTTGAGTGCCAGTCTCGTGTGCCAGGGGTCGTGAGCTCGAATCTTCGACGTCGCAAATTTTTATACCTCAACTATATAGTAGATATCTACTGTCACGATGCTAGAGTGGAATGACTAATGATCGGTGGCGCGAAATTCAAAATACTGGGGGTTGCTGCTCACTCTCAGCGTCGCTGTGCATTGGGTAGTGTGACGTCATAGCCTGGAGAGGACTGTTAACTATAATGCAATACAAATGTATAATGGGTTAATTTCATAAGTGTGACGGCTGGTGGAGGATGGCGCTCGAGCGTCACGGCCTGGAAAATGGGTGTGCCGCAAGGATCCCTTTTAGGAGTCAAAAATAACCACGATGGACCTTGACGATTTCCCATGATATTTTCCATATGAAATGAGGCCGTTCTCTTGCAGGTCATTTACTTTCGCCAATTTGAAAAAAATCCTAGTGCCTTTCTGAACAGAATTTTTATGATGAATTCCAAAATTTCTGTTCCATTCCTTAATTTTCTCTAACCATTGTGAGGTGAGTTTGATGAGACCCCCAAAAGGTACCTGTTGTACCCCAAGATCGTACCCATATACTATGGCCAATTTTAAATTTGAGTAAAATCTCTCACTTCTGGCAAGTTTTGTTTATATTTTTTGCAAGCCATCCTGCAATATATTCCAATGCGTCTTCAGTTGTTTCAGTAAAGTTTTCTTGGAAAGATGTATTTCCAGATGCATCAGGAGTACTCGGTGAAAAAAGGAGCTATTGAATTTGATTCCACTGTTTCTCCATAAATGTTTTATTCTGGTAGTTGCATTTTTACTTTTTCGAATACTTTAATGAATTCTAGATTGACGTTTTCTTGTGTTGACTTGTGAGTCTAAAATCCCTGCATTTTTTTCCAGTATTATCATTTTGATTATGTAGATTGCTGCTAGGGGAATGTTCATTTGGACCTCTACACTATACCGGGTGGCTACGGAAGTATTGCCTACGGAATATCTCAATTATTGTATGAAGTAGGTTTGTGAAATTTGGAGCGTCGATATAATGACATAAGAGCTAGAATTTGAGCATATTGACATGTCGAAGTTAACTTCCGGTCTGACCGGAAGTAACATCAACTTTCTTATTTTAAATGGAAACCCTATTTTTTTTTCTTTTCTCTTCATTCAGCATTCAATTCCCTTTCTAATGACATATCACAAGTTGGTATCTAACCAGAAACTAGATCAGAAAAAAATTATTATTGAAATTCACCGAGTAGGCCGTGGAAGCAAAATGATAGCCAAACATTGAAAAGTTGGCTATGGAAACCATACGTCACTTGATAACAGTTGCTACTACTGTGATATTTTATTTTCATTCGTCGGCGTTATAAAAAGCCGCCAAAAAAAATATTGGAAAAATTGGGAAAAAAACAATACTCTGTAGGTCCATAACTTAAATAGGAACATACAACTTTTTCTTGCCTGTACTATTCAGCATAACCATTCCTTTCTAATGATATAATATGATATAATAGAAAGTAATTTTTTGAAATGAAATACCAAAAAATCCAATTATTATTCTTCAAATAACAAAACAGATTATCGCCATACGCAAAAATAACATTAAAAATAATGTGGAATGATAAATTATATCCTGTAGGTTCTAGATTAAATAGGAACATAAACGTACTTGGTCTGTGCCATCATCCATAGATATTCTAATATCTACCTATGGACGATGTTTGTGCTAGTCAGAATAATCATTCCATTGCAATAATCATTCGAACCAAAATATTGTAGTAAAACTGCACTAACTAATTTTCCTAATTTATTTAAAACACTATTTACAACAATTATTCACTAAAACATTGACTTCAATAACTATTTCAATTTATTTCTACTGTGGCTATCTATCAGCGAACTCTGGAACTGTAACTAACTCTCGAATATTCAGGAGTATAGAACATTTCATCTAGATGGCTCTTCGAATAGTATCGAACAATCGATTTATTCCAGCTTGTTCTCGGCGATCCGTACGCCAGCAGATATGCAGTTGTAGTTGAACGAGGGTGCATAATTAATTAGATCAGGGCCGGTCTCGGGGCCGGTCTCGAAATCGTTACATTGCCCCCTTCCTAAAGACGTATCGCCCCGAAACGTCATTCTTGGAGTGTGAAGATATCTGCAAGATTCTCCATGTCTGCACCTGGACGTTCGATGGAAGTAGCACTCCACAGTCTTCAAGTTGGGTATAGGAAGATGGTTGCAGCACAACAGAAAGTTGATGCCGCTGGATCTGAATATTGTCTCCAACATGCTTCTTATAACTCTCCAGTCCAGCCCATCAAGCCCACAGGCCAATTTTGGGATTGCCAGGTCTACAATATTCTTGTCCAGCATCGTGTCTCTCAATCTCGTAAGACTCTTCCAAACATCTTCATAAGACGGCTTATCTCGAGAACGCTTCTTGGTGACCAGATAGTAGATGCTTCTCTGGCCTTTCCTCAGCTGTAACACCCCTCCAACTTCCGGGTTCTGTTCTCTCAGTTCCTGGATTCGACCGAACTTCTTGGAGAAAACTACTGCTATGCCTCTGGACATTTGGAGATCTTCTGCCACACAGTGAGCTAACGCGTAATCAGCAGGCACCTTGAAAAGATCTCGTGACTCCTCTCGGGTTACCCCATATTGAACTTTCTGTCCGTTCGAGTACAGGGACATGAACCTCTGAAACGTCATTTCGTCCTCCGGTGATCTGACTGTGCGGACTTGATCGCGGTTTCCGGCGTAAGGGGACAACCTATTGAAGTGGACTACCCTAGGTTTTCCTCGTGGTGGCTTATATATGCGGTAGACGAGGTCGTTAATCCTTTTCATGATCTTATATGGACCTTCCCACGAGTTCCGAAGTTTCGGTGATAGTCGACGGCGACGTTTAGGGTTGTATAGCCAGACAAGGTCACCTGTCTGATATCCACCAGCATCCGCCTTAATATCGTAGGTCTCCTTCATTCTGTCGCTGGCACTCTGGATGTTCAAACGGACCCGTTCATGGATGTCGTCCATTCTCTGTCGCAGTTTGCTGACGTAGTCATCTCCCGCAGTGTCTTGTCCTGGTGGCGTCCCAAACTTCAGGTCACATGGAAGTCGCAACTCTCGGCCAATAATAACACTAGCAGGGGTTTGGCCGGTTGACTCATAAACTGCGGAACGATACGCCATCAGGAACAGATGGAGGTACTGGTCCCAATCCTTCTGGTGGTCAGAGACTACCTTGGATAGGTGGCGGTTTATCGTCTTATTCATCCGCTCCACCATTCCATCGGACTGCGGATGTAGAGCTGTGGTCCTCGTTTTCCGGATGTTCAGCATCTGACACATCTCCTGGAACAGGTTTGACTCGAAATTCCTGCCTTGATCCGAATGCAGTTATAACGGGACACCGAATCGACAAATCCACTCCTTCACCAAGACGTTGGCAACGGTGATGGCTTCTTGGTTGGGCAGGGCATAGGCTTCGGCCCACTTGCTGAAGTAATTCATCGCCACAAGGATGTACTTGTTCCCGTGTTCAGATTGTGGGAACGGGCCAGCGATGTCAATGGCGATCCTTTCGAAAGTGCTGCCCACATTGTACTGGCGCATCGGGGCCTTAGGTCTTGTTCGAGGCCCATTACTGGCAGCGCATACAGCACATTTTCTGCACCAGTCCTTGACGTCAGCTTGACAATTGGCCCAGTAGAACCGTTGCCTAACTTTCTGGAGGGTCTTCGTCACTCCCAGATGTCCTCCGGTGACCCCATCATGGATTTCTCGGAGCACTTCCTGTTTTCTGCTCCTGGGAACTACTACCTGACGTCTTTCTTCCCCGCCATCCTCCGACTCCAACACACGCTTCAAGACTCCATTGTCTAAGATGAAAGAGTTCCATTGGGCCCAGTAAGTTTTAACGACTGGAGAACAACTGGCTATTTCCTGCCACGACGGTCTTCGCTCACTCTTCTTCCAGCCGATGACTAAACCAAGATCTGGATCTTTCTCTTGGTCTTTCTGGATCTTGTGGTCATTCCAGTTATCATCGACCGCCGTGGTTCTGCAGAGTGTCGACTCCTTTTCCTCTGTTCGTCGGCAGTGCGAACAGTCGTCTGGACATGGTCTTCGCGATAGGGCATCCGCATTTTTATGGCTGGTCCCCGCCCGATGTTCGATCTCAAAGTCGAATTCCTGGAGCCTCTCAATCCAGCGTGCCACTTGACCCTCGGGATTCTTAAACTGTAGGAGCCATTTGAGAGCTGCATGGTCAGTTCTCAGTAGGAATCTTCGTCCATACACGTACTTGTAGAAGTGCTCAACTCCCTTGACAACAGCCAACAGTTCCCGCCTGGTGACACAGTAATTCCGCTCCGGTTTACTGAGGGTCTTGCTGAAGTAACCGATGACCTTCTCTTGTCCTTCTTGGTTCTGAGACAGGACAGCTCCAAGTCCCACGTTACTGGCGTCCGTGTCCAAAATGAATTTCCCGTCTGGAAGGGGGTAGCTCAGGATGGGTGCGTTGATCAAAGCTCCTTTCAACTTCTTGAATGAATCTTGGCATTCATCTGACCACTGGAACTTTGTTTGTCCTTCCGTGAGCCTAGTCAGTGGTTTTGCGATGTTAGCAAATCCCAGCACGTATCGGCGATAGTAAGTGCACAAGCCAAGAAAACTTCGAAGCTGGTGAATGTCTTTCGGAACGGGCCATTCCTTAACAACTTTGATCTTCTGCTCATCTACTGCCACTCCTTTCCCAGAGACAACGTGGCCGAGATAACGTACTTCTTTTTGAAACAGATGACATTTATTGGGGCTCAGTTTCAGTCCGGAGCTTCTCAGTCGCTGAAATACCTCTTCCAAGTTTTTTACATGGTCTTCGAACGATCTGCCAACCACAATAATGTCGTCGAGATACACCAGACACGTCTTCCATGATAGTACTTTCAAAACCGTCTCCATCAATCTTTCGAACGTGGCTGGAGCATTGCAGAGGCCGAATGGCATAACTGTAAATTGCCATAATCCGGAGCCGATGGTAAAAGCTGTCTTTTCTCGATCTTCCTGGGCCAGTTCTACCTGCCAGTATCCGCTCTTCAAATCTAAGGACGAGAAAATCGTAGATCCAGCCAGCGTGTCTAGCGTGTCGTCTATCCTTGGGAGAGGGTAGCTGTCCTTTTTCGTCACGTTGTTTAGTTGACGGTAGTCTACGCAAAACCGTGTTGATCCATCTTTCTTCTTCACCAACACGACTGGAGAGGACCAGGGACTGTCGGATGGCTCGATGACTCCGTCTTTCTCCATGTCGCAGACTATTTTGTCAGCGTCCTCCTTTTTGGCTAGAGGAAGTCTTCTGGCCGATTGCCTGATTGGTCGAGCATTTCCAGTATCTATCTTGTGCTGAACCACTTTTGTTCTGCCTCCTTTGCCTACTCCGGTATCGAAGATTTCCTGATACTTCCTGACTAGTTCCCTCAGTTTGGTCTTTTGTGCTGGCCCCATGTCCTTGGACGAAATAGCAACCAACTTCTCCAATTCTGCTGGCATGTTACTGGCTTGGCTAACAGTGCCACGTACACTCCTGATTACAGAGGAAATTGACGAGCAGTGCCCCAAAATCGTTCCCTTCTTCAAGGTCACCGGGTAATAATTGACATTCATTACCCTTACTGGCACAAATTTATCAGCACGCAACAAGGTTTATCCTAGTGCAATTCCTCGCCCAATTTTCTCATCATGTAGCTTGGGCTCGAACATCACCACGTTTCCACTGCTCGCACCTCCATCCAGGCGAGCCTCCAAAATGGTTTCAGCCCTCTCCGGTACGCTTGCGTCTTCAGCCAGCAGAACTCGAACCATTTCTTCATTTCTCCCATGAAGTACCAGCTCTTCTCCGTTCACACGAAGGACGCCGTCTTTAAAATTTAGCTCGAATCCTCTAGAATTCATGATGTCCATTCCAATTATTATATCGTCCTCGATATCCGCTACCAGAGCCCGGTGTTTCACTGTAGTGCTGCCCAAAGTCAGTTCAATTGGAAGTTCACCATACACAGTTGCCGGCTCTCCTGTAGCTGTGCGTAGCTTCCAATTCGACGATTCGATTCTTGCCGGTGTTTTGGCAAAAGTAAGTAAAGGGGCTGCAGGGCTTTAAGCCCACTTTTGAATTTTCTAAGTCAATTTTACCTAGAATCTAGGGAAAAACATCGCAAATCTGAAGATGCACACCTATAAATATACGTAAAAATGTTCAGATTTTTCCCTAGATCTAGGTACATAATTTCAGAATTTTTAGCTCGAGATTGCATTTTTTTGACCAAAACGATTTCGGCTATATCACAGTGGAACGTCAGTTCTCATCCAAATATACATTCAGAGAAGGATATGATGAGCGCAAACCGGTGTTCTGAACGACGGTATTAGGAAGCGGACCAAGTGGTTTCGAAATATAAGTGGGTATCTGATTGATGTTATGTAGGGTGTTGAAAGGTGGCTGGGTAAACATATGATGAGTATTATTAATTTGATGATGGGCTTACAGATATTATGATTCAGTTCACATGCAGGTGTATATTCCGTTATAACTGATATTATATTATAAAGCATATTTGAGAGAGTGGCATCGGGTTGATCATACTTTTACACGCACCTTCAGATGGCCAATTTGGTGAAGGGGTCGAATTGTTTCCACTCAGAGATTGATCATAGTTATCTGGTGTGTTTATCATATTCATCGGTACTCAAAACAGACTAATAAAAAGTTGGTTTGGGCATTTTTGTGAGCGATTGTACAGGTAAAATGGTGCCAATCCAATCGATTTTATACTGAGCATTGAAAGAGGGTGAAATATAGTGGCGATAGACATGTAGATGAGGACTGAGATTACTTACAGAAATGGAAATGGCAAAAATATTCTGTTCATGTTTAAGCTGACATACTTAGGACGCAATGAGAATAAAAAAATGTTGTGGTTGTAGCGTAGATATATATGGTGAACTCTGTTTTAGAGAAATATGCTTAATATTTGTGATAAGATATATTCGGCAACAGATGAAAACAGTTATTTTCACAATAATTGATGTCATAGGGTATTCAGACATAATTGAAAATTTCAACCATGTGAACAATATTAATAGTGATATCAAATTATCGTTAATAAAAGCGCATACAGTACCAAAAGTCATATAACCTTTTCGTAACCAAAAAGGTCACATCACTGATACAAAATATAAAGGAATGAATATTTGCCGATATGTAATTATGAGTGGTGAAACTCAGTTACTATAAGAGACAGAAAATGAGTTTTCAGATCTTACTTATATGAAATTGATATGATTTAGGAATTTCGAGTGCGAATATTTTCAAAAGGATAAAATTATGAATATATTTCCTTCGCTATCTACAAGTCATCCACATATTCCAACCTATGGTTTCTTAATACTCCACTGTCTGTATACTTTTTGTCAGAAAGTATCAAGATACGTCGAATACTTGCAGTAGAACCATTTCGACATTCATTACCTATAAGACATTTCTTCAGCTAGGTGACTACAAAATACATCATTCCCATGATATTGTGAGACATGGAATGATTATTTGTCGGTATAGGTGGATGTGTGAGTTTGTGTAGGGCGTGCTCATTGTGAGAGTAAATGTCTACTTGTATTAGATGTGATTACTTAGGATCAATATGAAAATGAACAATCTTTTTTGTGAGCACATCTTTAGTATCATAACAGTAAGAAACACTGAAAAAACCCACACACCGACTTCCTACCACACTTATAAGAATAGAATCTCAGTTCCAGCACTCCAGAATAACAGTTTTTCAGCTGAATATTTATACAAAAAATGTTCCTTCTTAGTGAAAATTCTCATACAATTTAAATGTGTAATTATGAGTAGTAAAACTTAGTTAATTCGAAAGATTGAAAATAATTTCATAGTTTTTATTTACGTGATATCAATATGATTTGGGAATTTTGAGTGCGAATATACTATTTTTAAAATTATAAATATATTTTCCTGCGCTATCTTCCAGTCATCCACATATTCAAACCTGAGGTTCCTTGATACTCTACTGTCTGTATACTTTCTGCCAAAAAGTAAAAAGATACGTCGGATACTTGCAGTAGATCCATTTCGACATCCACCACAAGACATTTCTTCAGCTAGGTGACTGCAAAATACATCATTCCCATGATATACACGTAAGTAAACGTTTATTTCTTAAAGACAGCTATAAAACTGTATAGAAAAAGTCAACACGTGAGAGAAGTAGGTACTCACGTCATATTACTGCAATTTGACAAAAACCAAAAAATATGCGATATTTTTATTGCAAAAGTACAACTACGATACTATATCAGTAAAGAAATTGAACACTGTATGTATTGTCCGTATTCATTACTCATTCAACCAAAGAATATTTTCTATGATTTTATATGATTCTGAGGTTGTGTTGAAAAACAGCTATAAGCGTTTTCACCACTAAGTCTGTTGCGCTTTTTTGTTATGTTGGTGAACACGCTTTATTGTTATTAATATTATCATTATTATATATTAGAGAAATAGACAATACAACCTAATGAAATATTCATTTGTTTATGTTCAGTAATCTGAAGAGGCTATCATTCATTATTATGAGATGAGAGTGAGCAGAAGCTCGTGAACAATCAGGCCTCTAACGATTTTATATTCGGACAAGTCGGTTCTCTACCTATTCCAATATGCTGATTATCTATCATGAAACTGTAATATTGAAAAATTCTCCGACTGTGTCTGCGCAGATTTGTGACTTTTCAACTGTACGTTGTCATATTCTCTCCATTTTCTATGACTTCTATTTATGATATCATTGTCTACATCACTCAAGATATACTGAACATTGACACGTCTTCTTTCATTGCATTGTAATTGTAGTAGACTGATCAAATGTTCATAGTATCACACATTCCACATACTGATTGATGGAATGGTGCCCCACGTACTTTTTTCATTGAATAATTCGCTTGCGGTAGTGTATATGATTTTTCAATATTAATGGGCTATTTCTCTTAATATTTGACAATCGAATGCTGGTATCCGTCACATTGAATGTATGAGGTATATTTATTTTCAACAAAGGTGGCCATGAGGTTAAGTGAAATGGAAACATAGCAATTGTTTCCAGATTGGTTCAGTGGAATAAATTAAGACTGGAACCTAAAAACACCAAAACACCGTCAAAATCACTCGACGCGCCTTTCGCCAACGAGAGCAATGGATGAGTGGAAGAGCATTTAGCGATAAAATCGTGAGTAGTCCTGAAGCCACCAGATAAAAAATGAAAGAACGTCAAAAACAATTTTCGGTAAATATGTAGAGAACGCTGATTTTCTTCAATTGCGTGTCTTAATGTTGCGCTATATCATATATTGTCTGCACCCCAGACCTTAGTCACAGTGCAAACACTTCTACGTGAAGAAGTTTCAATAATATTACTAATTAAAAATGCATCTTACTCTGAAACTCAGATTCATTGATGAAACATTCAACATTGAAACAATAAATTAATATTGATTTTTCATGGTACAAAAACAGCCCCATTCTTCCTTCAAAATAGAGAGTACCGCGTACTTCTATTTTTATGATTACGCAGAAATCAATAGTGCAAACCCCATTTACAGATTCCAATTGACAAATATCTATGGGCGGTCGTTTAAAATCATACGAAAATTTGTCAATGATATCCAGCAGTTTAATAATATCAAAGATGTATTATGAAATTTGGGTATAAATGAACATTGAATGAATGCTTTCACTCATATTTTTTTAAATGGGCCAACTCATTTTGTTAACTTTTGAGAGAAAAAAACCTATAGTTTAAGCATTTGCTAACTTTTATTCATACAACCCTTTGTTAAGGAATTAATGACAACCATTTGTTTAGGTGATTTCATATATTTCCTAAATAACTAATGAATCTCGTTCATCATTACATTAACTTATTCGTCCTATTATCTGCCCTTCTGACTATATGACTGACCAGCAGTCTGAATGTCTGGATAGCTCAATAATCAAAAAATGCCCTTCCTTATAAATAAATGCATATTAACTTTTATCACATACCACAGTAATTAAAACTTCTTGAATCATTCATTCATAAACATTATTGGTGTAGGTGACAATGTTTATATAATGAATGAAATTTCATTTTTTTAGCATCTCCCCCTCTCACCTTATTCATCATTACCACAGAGTAGAGAACTATATTATTACTATAAACTAGACTGTCTTTATATTCATTAGACATCAATAACTGACGATGACTCGACTCCATTCCTATTTTATGCAAAGCAGTTAACTTGCAGATCAGATGTTATGCAGAGAGATTATCCATACACTACTGGAGTGGTCAATCGTCCAGATAATACATAAAAAAACACCCTTATTTCAATTTTGAGCTACATTGCTCAATCGGTTTTAGGTGTAAATTATCTGGAAATCACTTATCCTGGCAAGATTGCTCATTTTCATGTTCTAAGGCTCTTAATAATCAATTCTTATCAAAATCTTGAACTATGATTTTACTATTTAAATACTTTCCTACGCTCGTTTGAAAGGAAAAATAAAAGGTGATAAAAATGGAATTTGAAAATTCGAAATAGGGAAAATAATTAATATCCGTTTTATCAAAATCAATTCATTATTACTCTTAGATACTATCATATTCATAATTCACCAACTTCAAAACAAATCTGTAGACTGTAGAACCAAAGAAGGATACCTATTGATATGAACATCATATTTTCTACAATTTTGAAAATATCGGGAAAAAACAACGTATAATTTCTGCTATGCCATATCTTATTCTTTATATTGAATATATTCTTCTAACCCCGTTGTAAGAATGTTTCTTTCATACCTATAACTGTCACACTTTCAGTCGCAAACCATTGAAATTAAATCACTGCTGGTGAAATAAAAAAGCTTAATAATCATCTGAATATTAGTGAAGAAAATGTTTTTCTCAACCTTGATGCTACCTTCTTATATAGAGAGGTTATTTTTCATAAGCTGGCACTTTGGATTAAGAACTAATTCCAAAATAAGCTGATCTCCTATATTCATATACCTAGGAATCTATGTTAGGTGTTAAATTTATACTCCAGTGTCATGTCAGTGTCACAATAATTCGGAAAATGTGCCTTTAGGTAGATTGGTGATTATATATAAATATTATAGGACAAAGCAAATGCAGATCGTGAATTAGTATTCTCATCCACATCTATTAGTTTCAATCTCTCAAAATGATTAGTTTCCTATTTACCTACTCCGATATAAATCAAAACTGTGTACCTACCTGCAATAATTCTCTGAGTAACCTCAAAGCCAAAAAGGCATTGAAATTGAGAATGGGTAATAATTATGAACGCCTGACGATCACTTATTATAGTTTCAATGTACCAATGTACCTAATACCTTTTTATCGGTTATCGAATGAATTTAGATGTAGAAAAATAAGCGACTGCGTTGTATCACTTATTTTATGGGATTACATAATATACAATCGTCATTTTCACAAGTTCAAACCTGTAAAATCGAATTGATACCAAACTCCCCTTTCCACATAGCAGCTGTTACAATATTCGGGCGTCGAATGACGTGGACTATGTTAACAGGTAGGTAGGTAATTCTTCGGTTTAGGGTAGGAATAAAATTAACTTCATTCTTCATCTTCATTCCGAGTTTCAACGTAGGTGGTTAAGCAGTGTTTTCCGGAGTGAATTGATTGTACGAGGTTAGTAGATTTTACTTAAATAAGAAATTATCTCATATTAATATAACGGCGCATTCAGATATAGGTACCAACGGATATATATATTTTCTAACTTGTGAATAAATGATAGGGATGGTAGGTATGCTGTTTTATATTAGGTTTTTTCGTGCACATACTTTTCTGTTTCCAAATCAATGAGTTTGAATGAGTAATTTGAATGATATTCCAGTTATTTTCTATATTTCCGACTGAAGATAAGTGGCTGCTGATATGTTTATTTCAAATTTTCCGCGGTATTGCTATATTCATGTTTTAGTACCTACATTGATATACTATGGTACAGCTTATTAATATTTTTCAATATTTGTAGGAATAAAATTATAATATACCAGACAATTTATTTCAATCAATATAAATAATGTAAATAAAAGGCGAATTGTGAGTATTCAACGTAAACATTGAATAAATTGAGCTGAATCTGCGTGAGATCAACCACATTATGGTCTAATAAACCTTTTCTCATTTCGAATATTCTGTTGATAAAGAGCAGTTCAATGTCGCTTTTTTCTCAGAAGAAATCATGAAATCTTGCTGCCTCCTGAGAAGTAGAATGATTTTTAAATTCAGTATCAAAACGCTATATAATAGGAAGAATCAATGGAAGTAAGAGACAAGATAGGAATAATTATAGTTATGAGAAACAATAGGCAAAACGAGATATATTCGGCAATTTTGTTTGCAGAGTAACGAAAGTATCATAAATAGTTTTACTCCTATAATTTATTTGTTCCAAATAATCGTTTCTTAGCATTTTCTTTATTTTCAATATATTATTTACTACCGAAACTTTTGTTAATTTTACAAAACGTTGGATTTCTTGCCAAATAATTATTATATAATTATTTGAAATGATTTCGGAAGAGTACCACATTCGAATAGTATTTACTTCATCAATTACTAGACTCAAGTAGTTCTCTGAACTCAAGGTATTTCAGCATTCCTAGTGTGGTGATATTGAAAAGTGTGTTGAAGTTTGCTAGTTACCTCATCAATGATTCATTTAGGATGCGCCACTTCGAATTATGGCTTACGTTAACGAAAATCACCTTTTTTGTCCTAGGTTAAAGTCAGGTGTAACTTCCTCTATTTTATTATGTTATGTTATCATAACAACGTTAGAAAAATACCTTAACTACAGTAATTAATGTCTAGACTTATCTATTTTTATCTCTCTTCTTATCTCAATCTACATATACAGTGTGCGCGTTGAATGTGGAAACGTGGAGATATCGTTGACACCCCGTAAAATGCAATAGCAAAATTTTTGTTATGAAAAGACCTTTTCAAACTTCATCAAACCAACTGACCAATTTCATTTTCTCTTTATGTTTATATCAACGATTGCAATAAAAATGTTTTTATCCATTAGCAGTTTGTATACTGCATCGGAAATAAAAAAACTGTAACAGAGATATTGGTATAAATCGAGGAAAATAACAGGGGATTTTTGGTGAGCAATTTATGAAGAATTTTATGTCTATTTTAAGTTTCTAAAATACACTATGTAAAGTACACATACAAGAAATAATGGTGATAGTCACACAGTAGGGCAAGTCACAAAACTGAATTTGAATTAACTTCCTGAATGAACTTAAACTGTAAAAACTTATGAATAGTCATATATTTTCTTGATATCAATCGTAGTATAGGTTGTTATCTCAGTTGTGGCTGTTAATGATAGCCACATTATTTACAGTAAAAGTAAAAGTATATTAAACATTCCATCAAGTTATTGAATATTATGACGTTTTTCAAGTTTTGTAACACCCTACTTTAGGTATAACTGTATACCTTCCATTTTTAGGTACTATCATATATTTTGGTCCCTGAAGAAATCTCAAAATGGAGACAATATGTCTTCACATCAAAGTATTGATTATCTTTGCTTCTGGTTACACCATAGTGATGATGACCAACTGGTTTGAAACTTATCTAAACGGTTGTTTTAAACTTTGAGGGTTATACCTATTATATTGTCCTTTATTATTATATGATCCGGTAGATATTCATATACTTAAGCTGTCACCATAATTCATTATAGAAAATCTAATGGATATGATGTGGCAAAAGAAATTGATAACCAACTATTTTTTTGAAAGTAGTTCATACAAAGATATCTACATGATATAGTCTTATCGACACTAGAACAATTAGGACACTCAATATTTCATCGGAAATCGAAAATAATTTGAGCGGAGCATATTTCACTATATTAGAATATATTAAATACTTCCATGAAACTGGTTTCTCTTCAATGTTGTTTTCTGATACTGAAACATGATGTATATTTTTAGATCGTTAAAGATTTTACCATTCGTTAGGATTGCATATTGAAATGGAAATTTGATGATCAGAAAGGTATAATTGAGGATTTATGTAATGCGATAACAATACAACTTGAAGTTTTTTTTAAGATTTAGGCGCCTGATGCATAAGTAATTCAATCTGAAGAATACCGAAAACTGTGATACGTGTTTAATGATTTTCGGTACATATTTCAGTCACCATTAAAAAATTAAATTTTTTATTATTCTCTCAGATGAAAAATTTTCGAAATTCAGAAAATTTCTCATTTTTTTATGAAAAGTTGTGATAGAATACTACCTATATAATCTTTCAAATGAAGCCAAATTGATGTATTCTATAGAATAGGAGAAGCGGATAAACACGATCAAGTTAGGTCAGAAGTAGAAAACAACTCGGTCCTAAGTCCATTTTGTTGTTTCCCTAGAAGAACCACATATCGATAATGATAATTTTTACAATGTGCCCTCAAAAAAGAATTGAGAATATTTTCACATTTGTCTCTATTTTTTTATGTCTACATAGTATTTAAACTCGCTTCTAAATATGAAAATCGAAAAACTACGAGTAAAACTAAATGTAAGTAAAAATTACCTGAACTGGATTTAGGACAGTGTGCTTCTGATATGCAGAACTGATGAATTCAGTCATCTATCACTTCCGAATTTGCTCATGATACCTATGCTGCCGAGTTAGCAAAAAATACCCTATCTGAATGAAGGTCAGTTTTCACAATCGCTCAAGACAATTTAAAATTCATAGCATTGTTGTGCGGACTAAGATTTATTTCAAACTTACATCATTGTTTGAATAATAACTGTTGAAGTTGATTTTTCCCATTTTGCATTAATTACTGTAGTTAAGGTATTTTTCTAACGTTGTTATGATAACATAACATAATAAAATAGAGGAAGTTACACCTGACTTTAACCTAGGACAAAAAAGGTGATTTTCGTTAACGTAAGCCATAATTCGAAGTGGCGCATCCTAAATGAATCATTGATGAGGTAACTAGCAAACTTCAACACACTTTTCAATATCACCACACTAGGAATGCTGAAATACCTTGAGTTCAGAGAACTACTTGAGTCTAGTAATTGATGAAGTAAATACTATTCGAATGTGGTACTCTTCCGAAATCATTTCAAATAATTATATAATAATTATTTGGCAAGAAATCCAACGTTTTGTAAAATTAACAAGAGTTTCGGTAGTAAATAATATATTGAAAATAAAGAAAATGCTAAGAAACGATTATTTGGAACAAATAAATTATAGGAGTAAAACTATTTATGATACTTTCGTTACTCTGCAAACAAAATTGCCGAATATATCTCGTTTTGCCTATTGTTTCTCATAACTATAATTATTCCTATCTTGTCTCTTACTTCCATTGATTCTTCCTATTATATAGCGTTTTGATACTGAATTTAAAAATCATTCTACTTCTCAGGAGGCAGCAAGATTTCATGATTTCTTCTGAGAAAAAAGCGACATTGAACTGCTCTTTATCAACAGAATATTCGAAATGAGAAAAGGTTTATTAGACCATAATGTGGTTGATCTCACGCAGATTCAACTCAATTTATTCAATGTTTACGTTGAATACTCACAATTCGCCTTTTATTTACATTATTTATATTGATTGAAATAAATTGTCTGGTATATTATAATTTTATTCCTACAAATATTGAAAAATATTAATAAGCTGTACCATAGTATATCAATGTAGGTACTAAAACATGAATATAGCAATACCGCGGAAAATTTGAAATAAACATATCAGCAGCCACTTATCTTCAGTCGGAAATATAGAAAATAACTGGAATATCATTCAAATTACTCATTCAAACTCATTGATTTGGAAACAGAAAAGTATGTGCACGAAAAAACCTAATATAAAACAGCATACCTACCATCCCTATCATTTATTCACAAGTTAGAAAATATATATATCCGTTGGTACCTATATCTGAATGCGCCGTTATATTAATATGAGATAATTTCTTATTTAAGTAAAATCTACTAACCTCGTACAATCAATTCACTCCGGAAAACACTGCTTAACCACCTACGTTGAAACTCGGAATGAAGATGAAAAATGAAGTTAATTTTATTCCTACCCTAAACCGAAGAATTACCTACCTACCTGTTAACATAGTCCACGTCATTCGACGCCCGAATATTGTAACAGCTGCTATGTGGAAAGGGGAGTTTGGTATCAATTCGATTTTACAGGTTTGAACTTGTGAAAATGACGATTGTATATTATGTAATCCCATAAAATAAGTGATACAACGCAGTCGCTTATTTTTCTACATCTAAATTCATTCGATAACCGATAAAAAGGTATTAGGTACATTGGTACATTGAAACTATAATAAGTGATCGTCAGGCGTTCATAATTATTACCCTTTCTCAATTTCAATGCCTTTTTGGCTTTGAGGTTACTCAGAGAATTATTGCAGGTAGGTACACAGTTTTGATTTATATCGGAGTAGGTAAATAGGAAACTAATCATTTTGAGAGATTGAAACTAATAGATGTGGATGAGAATACTAATTCACGATCTGCATTTGCTTTGTCCTATAATATTTATATATAATCACCAATCTACCTAAAGGCACATTTTCCGAATTATTGTGACACTGACATGACACTGGAGTATAAATTTAACACCTAACATAGATTCCTAGGTATATGAATATAGGAGATCAGCTTATTTTGGAATTAGTTCTTAATCCAAAGTGCCAGCTTATGAAAAATAACCTCTCTATATAAGAAGGTAGCATCAAGGTTGAGAAAAACATTTTCTTCACTAATATTCAGATGATTATTAAGCTTTTTTATTTCACCAGCAGTGATTTAATTTCAATGGTTTGCGACTGAAAGTGTGACAGTTATAGGTATGAAAGAAACATTCTTACAACGGGGTTAGAAGAATATATTCAATATAAAGAATAAGATATGGCATAGCAGAAATTATACGTTGTTTTTTCCCGATATTTTCAAAATTGTAGAAAATATGATGTTCATATCAATAGGTATCCTTCTTTGGTTCTACAGTCTACAGATTTGTTTTGAAGTTGGTGAATTATGAATATGATAGTATCTAAGAGTAATAATGAATTGATTTTGATAAAACGGATATTAATTATTTTCCCTATTTCGAATTTTCAAATTCCATTTTTATCACCTTTTATTTTTCCTTTCAAACGAGCGTAGGAAAGTATTTAAATAGTAAAATCATAGTTCAAGATTTTGATAAGAATTGATTATTAAGAGCCTTAGAACATGAAAATGAGCAATCTTGCCAGGATAAGTGATTTCCAGATAATTTACACCTAAAACCGATTGAGCAATGTAGCTCAAAATTGAAATAAGGGTGTTTTTTTATGTATTATCTGGACGATTGACCACTCCAGTAGTGTATGGATAATCTCTCTGCATAACATCTGATCTGGAAGTTAACTGCTTTGCATAAAATAGGAATGGAGTCGAGTCATCGTCAGTTATTGATGTCTAATGAATATAAAGACAGTCTAGTTTATAGTAATAATATAGTTCTCTACTCTGTGGTAATGATGAATAAGGTGAGAGGGGGAGATGCTAAAAAAATGAAATTTCATTCATTATATAAACATTGTCACCTACACCAATAATGTTTATGAATGAATGATTCAAGAAGTTTTAATTACTGTGGTATGTGATAAAAGTTAATATGCATTTATTTATAAGGAAGGGCATTTTTTGATTATTGAGCTATCCAGACATTCAGACTGCTGGTCAGTCATATAGTCAGAAGGGCAGATAATAGGACGAATAAGTTAATGTAATGATGAACGAGATTCATTAGTTATTTAGGAAATATATGAAATCACCTAAACAAATGGTTGTCATTAATTCCTTAACAAAGGGTTGTATGAATAAAAGTTAGCAAATGCTTAAACTATAGGTTTTTTTCTCTCAAAAGTTAACAAAATGAGTTGGCCCATTTAAAAAAATATGAGTGAAAGCATTCATTCAATGTTCATTTATACCCAAATTTCATAATACATCTTTGATATTATTAAACTGCTGGATATCATTGACAAATTTTCGTATGATTTTAAACGACCGCCCATAGATATTTGTCAATTGGAATCTGTAAATGGGGTTTGCACTATTGATTTCTGCGTAATCATAAAAATAGAAGTACGCGGTACTCTCTATTTTGAAGGAAGAATGGGGCTGTTTTTGTACCATGAAAAATCAATATTAATTTATTGTTTCAATGTTGAATGTTTCATCAATGAATCTGAGTTTCAGAGTAAGATGCATTTTTAATTAGTAATATTATTGAAACTTCTTCACGTAGAAGTGTTTGCACTGTGACTAAGGTCTGGGGTGCAGACAATATATGATATAGCGCAACATTAAGACACGCAATTGAAGAAAATCAGCGTTCTCTACATATTTACCGAAAATTGTTTTTGACGTTCTTTCATTTTTTATCTGGTGGCTTCAGGACTACTCACGATTTTATCGCTAAATGCTCTTCCACTCATCCATTGCTCTCGTTGGCGAAAGGCGCGTCGAGTGATTTTGACGGTGTTTTGGTGTTTTTAGGTTCCAGTCTTAATTTATTCCACTGAACCAATCTGGAAACAATTGCTATGTTTCCATTTCACTTAACCTCATGGCCACCTTTGTTGAAAATAAATATACCTCATACATTCAATGTGACGGATACCAGCATTCGATTGTCAAATATTAAGAGAAATAGCCCATTAATATTGAAAAATCATATACACTACCGCAAGCGAATTATTCAATGAAAAAAGTACGTGGGGCACCATTCCATCAATCAGTATGTGGAATGTGTGATACTATGAACATTTGATCAGTCTACTACAATTACAATGCAATGAAAGAAGACGTGTCAATGTTCAGTATATCTTGAGTGATGTAGACAATGATATCATAAATAGAAGTCATAGAAAATGGAGAGAATATGACAACGTACAGTTGAAAAGTCACAAATCTGCGCAGACACAGTCGGAGAATTTTTCAATATTACAGTTTCATGATAGATAATCAGCATATTGGAATAGGTAGAGAACCGACTTGTCCGAATATAAAATCGTTAGAGGCCTGATTGTTCACGAGCTTCTGCTCACTCTCATCTCATAATAATGAATGATAGCCTCTTCAGATTACTGAACATAAACAAATGAATATTTCATTAGGTTGTATTGTCTATTTCTCTAATATATAATAATGATAATATTAATAACAATAAAGCGTGTTCACCAACATAACAAAAAAGCGCAACAGACTTAGTGGTGAAAACGCTTATAGCTGTTTTTCAACACAACCTCAGAATCATATAAAATCATAGAAAATATTCTTTGGTTGAATGAGTAATGAATACGGACAATACATACAGTGTTCAATTTCTTTACTGATATAGTATCGTAGTTGTACTTTTGCAATAAAAATATCGCATATTTTTTGGTTTTTGTCAAATTGCAGTAATATGACGTGAGTACCTACTTCTCTCACGTGTTGACTTTTTCTATACAGTTTTATAGCTGTCTTTAAGAAATAAACGTTTACTTACGTGTATATCATGGGAATGATGTATTTTGCAGTCACCTAGCTGAAGAAATGTCTTGTGGTGGATGTCGAAATGGATCTACTGCAAGTATCCGACGTATCTTTTTACTTTTTGGCAGAAAGTATACAGACAGTAGAGTATCAAGGAACCTCAGGTTTGAATATGTGGATGACTGGAAGATAGCGCAGGAAAATATATTTATAATTTTAAAAATAGTATATTCGCACTCAAAATTCCCAAATCATATTGATATCACGTAAATAAAAACTATGAAATTATTTTCAATCTTTCGAATTAACTAAGTTTTACTACTCATAATTACACATTTAAATTGTATGAGAATTTTCACTAAGAAGGAACATTTTTTGTATAAATATTCAGCTGAAAAACTGTTATTCTGGAGTGCTGGAACTGAGATTCTATTCTTATAAGTGTGGTAGGAAGTCGGTGTGTGGGTTTTTTCAGTGTTTCTTACTGTTATGATACTAAAGATGTGCTCACAAAAAAGATTGTTCATTTTCATATTGATCCTAAGTAATCACATCTAATACAAGTAGACATTTACTCTCACAATGAGCACGCCCTACACAAACTCACACATCCACCTATACCGACAAATAATCATTCCATGTCTCACAATATCATGGGAATGATGTATTTTGTAGTCACCTAGCTGAAGAAATGTCTTATAGGTAATGAATGTCGAAATGGTTCTACTGCAAGTATTCGACGTATCTTGATACTTTCTGACAAAAAGTATACAGACAGTGGAGTATTAAGAAACCATAGGTTGGAATATGTGGATGACTTGTAGATAGCGAAGGAAATATATTCATAATTTTATCCTTTTGAAAATATTCGCACTCGAAATTCCTAAATCATATCAATTTCATATAAGTAAGATCTGAAAACTCATTTTCTGTCTCTTATAGTAACTGAGTTTCACCACTCATAATTACATATCGGCAAATATTCATTCCTTTATATTTTGTATCAGTGATGTGACCTTTTTGGTTACGAAAAGGTTATATGACTTTTGGTACTGTATGCGCTTTTATTAACGATAATTTGATATCACTATTAATATTGTTCACATGGTTGAAATTTTCAATTATGTCTGAATACCCTATGACATCAATTATTGTGAAAATAACTGTTTTCATCTGTTGCCGAATATATCTTATCACAAATATTAAGCATATTTCTCTAAAACAGAGTTCACCATATATATCTACGCTACAACCACAACATTTTTTTATTCTCATTGCGTCCTAAGTATGTCAGCTTAAACATGAACAGAATATTTTTGCCATTTCCATTTCTGTAAGTAATCTCAGTCCTCATCTACATGTCTATCGCCACTATATTTCACCCTCTTTCAATGCTCAGTATAAAATCGATTGGATTGGCACCATTTTACCTGTACAATCGCTCACAAAAATGCCCAAACCAACTTTTTATTAGTCTGTTTTGAGTACCGATGAATATGATAAACACACCAGATAACTATGATCAATCTCTGAGTGGAAACAATTCGACCCCTTCACCAAATTGGCCATCTGAAGGTGCGTGTAAAAGTATGATCAACCCGATGCCACTCTCTCAAATATGCTTTATAATATAATATCAGTTATAACGGAATATACACCTGCATGTGAACTGAATCATAATATCTGTAAGCCCATCATCAAATTAATAATACTCATCATATGTTTACCCAGCCACCTTTCAACACCCTACATAACATCAATCAGATACCCACTTATATTTCGAAACCACTTGGTCCGCTTCCTAATACCGTCGTTCAGAACACCGGTTTGCGCTCATCATATCCTTCTCTGAATGTATATTTGGATGAGAACTGACGTTCCACTGTGATATAGCCGAAATCGTTTTGGTCAAAAAAATGCAATCTCGAGCTAAAAATTCTGAAATTATGTACCTAGATCTAGGGAAAAATCTGAACATTTTTACGTATATTTATAGGTGTGCATCTTCAGATTTGCGATGTTTTTCCCTAGATTCTAGGTAAAATTGCCCCTTTACTAAAGTAGGTCCAAAGATTGTCCTAGTCGCACCTGTATCAAGCAGCATGGTGCGAGGCTCGTTGTTGATGAGACCGTCTACAAAAACACCTTTGTTCTGTTGAAGGACAGCGACATATGCATTGCTATTTGGGGCTTGCTGGATACAGGCCGACGACTGCCCCTCTTCATCGACCTTCTTCAGTTTTCCTGTGTCGGTGTCGCTTCTTTAAAAGCACATGCCCAATTTTCCCGCAATTCCAGCATCTTATTTGTTTCCTTTCAGGCAGGACTTCCTTCATTAATTTTCCCATGACAGCCTCGATATTAGCGGGCTCCTGTAGCTGTGGGTCTTCCTCGATCATCCGGACTCTACTCTGGGTACTGTTGGGCGGTGAGCGTTTGTAAAATATTTGTTGCTTCGCCACGCAATGCCAGTGTCAATGCTAAAGCTTTTCCCCAGCATTCCATCCCTTTGCTTTGGCAGCAGCTTCGAATTGTCGGCGGTAGTTTGCCCATGGAGTATTTCCGTCGAACTGAGGCGGTTTCAATGAGAGCTTTCCTGGTTCCGTACTGACCTTGAAATCTTTAATGTCTTTTTGAACTTCCTCCACGTTAGTACTCAGATCCGGCATTGAATTTCTGTTGAAAATTTCTGGGGTGTGCGCAGAATCCATTCGCTTTTCCAATTCACTGAATTTTTCTTTTATTCTGCCGATTTCTGTCTCGATTCCGTCTTTTATTTCATCGTGGAGCGTTTCCTTGATTTTTTTGATTTCTTCCACCATGTCGTCTTTGACTTGGTCACTTATTGTTTCTTTTAATTTTTCCATTTCTGTCTCGACAGTTCCCATTCTTTCTTCCAACCGATTCGCCACACTGCAAACTTCTTCTTTCAAGCTTCTCGAATTTTCTAGAAGCTCTTCTCTCAAATTCTCCGAGTTTTCTAGAAGCTTCACTTCTAAATTTTTCGAATTTTCTTCAAGCTTTTCTTCTAGATTTTTCGAATTTTCGTGAAGCTTTTCTTCTAAATTTCTCGAATTTTCGTGAAGCTTTTCTTCTAGATTTTTCGAATTTTCGTGAAGGTTTTCTTCTAGATTTTTCGAATTTTCGTGAAGTTTTTCTTCCAGGCTCTTCACATTTTCTTGAAGTTCCTCTTTTAGACAATTCGAATTTTCTAGAAGTTCTTCTTTCAGGCTGACAGAATTTTCTTGAAGCTTTTCTTCTAGATTTTTCGAGTTTTCGAGGAGTTCTTCTTTCAAGCTAACAGAATTTCCTAGAAGTTTCTCCTCCAGACTCACCGAATTTTGTTGAAGTTCTTTCAGACTTACGGAATTTTGTTGAAGTTCCTCCTTCAAACTATTCGTGGTTTCCTCGAGTTTGTTCATTATAGCACTCAAATCGACTCCAGAAACTTCGAACAAAAATGTTCCGGGGTCTTCTCTTTCTTCAATCAGTCCATCTGAAAGTCTCTTCCGTAGTACGGCCTTCTTTCCAGTTGTTTCTAATTCACGCTCCTCTAACTCTTGCTTTAATTCACTAACTTCAAGGTCAACTAGGTGAACTCTTCTCGGAAACATTTTGTCTCTTATTGTCTTTGCCGAAATATCAGTCTATTATTTATTTCACACAAAAAGTTTTCAGTTTATTGTCCCGCGACGCGCAAAAGTGTCCACTTTGCACTCAAATGTTCAACGGGTCACTCACTAACTGTCTATTAGGCGCGATAAATGTCAGTTTTTCAACGCGACGAACACTTTAACACTTGTTTATTTTAAACATCCAATTATTCACTAAAACATTGACTTCAATAACTATTTCAATTTATTTCTACTGTGGCTATCTATCAGCGAACTCTGGAACTGTAACTAACTCTCGAATATTCGATAAATAAAAGCGTAGAACGACCGCCACACGTTCTGCGCATGCTCGTATTCGGCATCGGTGATGCCACAATCGTTCAACTTGTTGTAAAACTGATCGCGCACCGGCAAACTTGGGCATTCCAATTTCTCCATCGAATCGATGAAATCGTATGGGAATACCCCCTTTCAAGTGAGTAACTCGTACCGGTCGGCATCTAAATGGACAAATTCGCGCCTTGAAATCTTCAAGTCATGGATGGTCAGTGTTTGCACCAAATGCTCCAAGCTCATGCCCATGAAGCGAAAAGAATCAATGAATCGAAATTTAATGTCAGTGTTGCCGTCGTACTGGGTGAAAGAAATGTATTTTTCTTCGTTGACAGGCAACAGGCTGACTCGACCCCTTTTTGCTATATCTCGAATAATAAAATGACTGTCGTATCCGGATAAATTGTGGAAAATGATTGGCACAACGAACGACTTTTTGTAGTTTAAATTGCAATGCGCATGCGCATATCCACGGAACGCTCCCGTGTAGTGATTATGATCTAATACAATTTTGTCGTCAGTTTTCCAAGGTTTTTCGCAGATGTGGCAACATGGCGCTGTCGCTCTATCTGGAAGTGAGACGATCATGGGGACAATATCCAAAGTTTTGGCTTCCACAAATTTGGCTATGGCCCCCATTCTCTCCGCAAACCAATCCATCGAGTCGAGGCCCCGATGACTATCATAAAATGACAAAGTATCGTCATATGCACACTTGAAATAAAATCCAGCGCTGAAAGGAATGTGTTTTTGGTACTTTGTCGTATGTGAGGTGCATTCTTCGTCATTAAACTGTTCCAAAATCGACTCAAAATCCGCGTAAATTACAAAGGGCACACATTTCTTTATGTACAAACTCCCGAAATTCTACATGATCATACAAAGGAAATGAAATTTTGCTCTCGTTTAATTTTTGACAATCAACAGTATGACTGTCGAGTTTCTCCTCACTCGTAAAATAATTTAAACACCTGTTGCAAATGAATGTTTTATGTTCATTTTTACTGAGTTGGCGACTGAGTAGGCGAGATAAATCCTTTATCCAATCATCGGCGTCGGCGATTTCCAGTGGTGGTGCCTCGTAATCATTTAATTTCGGGTGATATTTATTTTGAATGAGGAGAAGATTGAACAGTAACGAAAATTGCCTCCTTGTTCGCCTGCGGCTGAATCAATTCCAAGGTGTACACATTCACAGATATGTTGTTCAATCGCTCAAATTTGGTAATTTGTTTTAATTTCATAGGAAAGTCGATTCCATCCAAGTTCAGTACATTTGAATAGTGAGGGTATGATGAAATTCTATCTGTATTTTTACCCGATTCAACAGGGTACAAGGCCGAAACGACGGCCCAAGCGAAACACGCATCATCTTCATTTTTCAAATTAATGCAAGCTTTTTTATTCACAATAGATGTTGGCAGCTCGATGAAAGACGAACCGATTCCCACGTCCGATTTATTCGTATTGATTTCCAAACTAACAATTTTCTGAAGACTCCAGCCACTTTCTTTGTCCGCGAATTCCGACAGTTTGTTTTGAATTTGATCGATGACATTTTCTAGGAACCACTTTTTCAAAGTTGTACCCACATCGATAACAACGTTTTTAGTGTTGAAATATTTATAGTCGCTTATTATTTGTTCTTGATTCAAGGAATTTTTCACGAATTTACCACAAAATGTCGCATTGACTTTGATGCTTGGATGTTTTTTCAATAAATTTTGAATTCTGCTTCTGAATAAAATGAATGCATCACCAAAAAATTGCCCAATATCTTTATGTTTCAAATTTATAATTAAACCGGTGCGTAAACGCGAAGAAAATGCCGATTTCAAGTCCTCCCACTTTACTCGAGATGTTAATTTTGATTTGACTCCCTCTCCCACCACCACGTCGACGCCTGGCTGTTGTTGACCTGACTTTTTGATTGAATTTTGGATAATTTTCAAGTGTCCGCATATAAAGTTTGTAATTTTCTCAGAGAGCCTATGCAATCCACTGCCGCGATCGCATTATTGATCAGGCGAGCGGTGTACTTGCAATGGGCCAGCCAATGTTTGCGTTCTTCATCAATACAACCCTTTTTGAGGATTTTTTTGGCCTTACGCAACTTGGCTACCATCTCCATATTGTGTGCAACAATAGCGTCAGATGACATGATGATGATGATTATTCAACAGACACACAAAATTTCAAGAAAATGTCAAATGAAAATACAAGAAACTCACTCTTTGTTTACAACGGCGGCGGCGGCGTCGTCAGCGTCTTCAGGCTTTAGCGATCTCAAACAGCTGCTGCGGATGATTTTGATTGGCAATTTTCTGCTCGCCCCTGTAGATGAGCATATGCTGGGACTCAGTTAATTTGTCGAGGATGGGTTTGAATGCACCAGTCACTCGATTTGGCAGGAATACTTTACACTCCTCCAACTCCACTAGAATGGACTCTCCAAATTTTGTTGTTTTCGCTTCATCGCCGTGGATCAGATGGGGTTCGTCCTTCGGTAGCTCAGACAACTTCCGCAGGTTCTTCCTGCAAGCCAATGAAATCTTGTTAATTTCGTCGAGAAGATGAGACATCTGCAAAATCATTTGAAAAATGAAAAAAAAATTCATACACGCTGTATTATAACTCTCACCCACTCACTCAAAATGAAAAATGATGTTTATGATTCACCCCGTGTATGAGAAATAAATATGATAAAAATAAAATATTCTTCGACTTTATCGATTTTATTCCTTTCATTATCGTGATAATCTTCTGCACATATTTTTGAACTTTCTTGGAATTAGTACAGTTAACTCTTCCTGGAGTCTGTGCTTTTCGATGCGTGTGTTTCTTGATTTTCCATGCCAATTAGTTAAACGGTTGATTAGCATTCATTTGGCAGGGACAGGACAACGTGTGGAGAGAAAGGGTACTTCGACTTGGTCTATTTTGTTCGTTTCATTCTTATATGATACTCTCCGGCACATATTTTCGAACGTTGTTCAATTAACTCTTCCTGGAGACTGTGCTTTTCGATTTTCCATGCGGGATGTCGCTACGCTACGATCAACTTAGTTGTGGGTCGTGGCTTCATCCGTGGGGAAATATCAGTTAACGATCAGGGCCGACCTTAAAATCGTTACAGTATGGACGCGTGTTCCACATCGATAATATTTACCTTACGCTTGTAGAACCCGAATGAAAATGTTTTGGAAGCGTCATAGCCGTTGAGAAAATCCGCAAGCTCTATCAAATTGGTGATATTTATGGTGTTCTTTCAAAAGTATTGGATGTACCCACTAAACATACACTAACAAAAATATTATCTAGATATAACTTTTATGCAATTTTGTGATATTGGCAAACTAACATTATATTAATGTCATCTTGACGTTTCCAACACAGTGTTTTCAACTATATGTTTATGTAACATCAAAATAATGTAACCAGGCCGTTCGAAACTCCAGCATGGCGATAGTCGGTTCGAATCCGATGTAGGTACGAGAATTTTTCTCAACTACTTTATATCGGATTCAATAGGCGGCCGCATGCCTTGTTGAAAAGCAAGTGTATTGTGAGTTGTCTAGATGCCAATCTCGTCTAGTGCTAGCTTGGAGTGCACACCGACCACCCGAGGTGCTGCTGTAGGTTTTCCGGGTTTTCCTACAACTGAAAAGTGAATGCATTACCTAAAACATCAGTAAGTCGCCACGGCAAATAATAATAATAGCCGTCCTCTACCCACACAGGCTATGCCTTTGGGTACAACACTCAACGAGTGTTTATGATGGAGTATTATTATTATTATTATTATTATTAATATTATTATTATTATATTCATTAGATAATACATATAATGTTGATTATATGTTGCCCAGATATGACTTTGACAGAGTAGTTATGTTATTTGTTTGATATTTTTGTCTAACCTTCTCAAAACATTACTGACATGTGTACTGAAATTAATATTATCTTAAAGGTTTCTTAAATGTAATTTTTGGGTAATGACCACGTCACGCTGTCATTCATATGACATTTCAACATAACTTGAAACCTAACCTCCTAACCATATAACAACAACATATATCATAAATGTCGACAAAAACTCAAAATCTACGTAACTTAAAAAAATGATATCCACGTTCAAACAATATTACCCAGTAAATATGAAATAAATATATCACTGACGCCATCGTTCATTTTATCCTAATAATCATGGCGGTCATGGTAGGAGTTTTGAGTTCATAGAATTAAAATATAATTCAAACTACTCAAAAGTGATTGGAATCAATAGGATCGCAACACTCATAATTTTCATGGTAAGATTATGATTTTCCAGTACTCCATCCACTAATTGATATTTTATCATTTAGGTTATGTAGTGAATGTAGTGATATCTACTATTTATTAGAGAGTATCTACATATGATGCTATGAATAGTAGAAAAGCTATCAGTTGTGGTTCCTGCTAATCAGATATTGGACAGTATGGAAATGGTTGCTGACATCTGGAGCTGATGTGTCAAATTATTTTGAACCGATTGATCAAGGAATTTTTGGAATTGAAACCAATGAATTTAGCTTGCTAAAACAACAATATTGGAGCTGCTTAATTTGTAAGTGAACTCAAAATTATATATTTTATACAGAGTGTTCTGATCTTTCTTAATTTCATTAATCTATGATAATATTAACGCTTCTTGAGATTGTAGAGAAATCACTTGAATTGTTTAATACAAATTATCAATAAACTAACTGCATTTTCTCTTTCTTTTCAGTTTGGTAGTGTCCTTTCACATTCCTCTATCAGTTTTGATGTACAAAGTGGTACTTATTGAATGATCAGATTACAAAAACTTAAATAGCAGTTGTTGTTTCCGAACTAATCGAAGATGAGCCCTTCTGGACTGGGCAAAGAAAAAAATCCAAAAGTTTTGAATTGATAATTATGGACATACTGAAACGTAAGTAATTATTTTTCTTTTACCTCTAGGGGCAACATAGAATTATTAATAATTATTGGATGGTCGTTTTCTTATATCTTAAAGATTAATATGAGTTTTCAGTGACTGTAATGACTATATTTTCAGAATATGTAAAAGATGTTTGCAGATCAATCACAGATGACGAGTTTGACTCTTAGTGATGGATTGGATGACATTAGCAGACCAGAAACTAAAAAGAAAGGAGAAGTGACCGAGAAAACAACCATATAATTATTGATTCAGTGATATCTGTTTTTATTTTTCAAAAGAAATCGGTTTTCATTCAATATTATTCTTCTAATAACACTTAACTTTGAGTAGATATACAATGCCGATTCTGTGACCGAAGAGTGTCACAGAATCGGCATTGCTCCACACGGTGAATCTCTCGATGGCCGCGTCCATCGAGTTCTTGCCGTTGGTGGAGGGTTGGTGCTGAAGAAGATGACGTGTTCGCCGAAGAGTTTCGGGGTGGGGGGCTTCAAAACGTTTCACCCTAAGTGGCGCGCGTCTTTTTTGCAAAAAAACATGGCGGCGATGCAGCGGAAGGCAAAAACATGGCGGCGATGCAGCGGAAGGCAAAAAAACATGGCGGCGATGCAGCGGAAGGCAAAAAAACATGGCGGCGATGGAGCGGAAGGCAAAAAAACATGGCGCGATGCAGCGGAAGACAAAAAAACATGGCGCGATAGAGCGGAACGCTAAAAACATGTCGGCGATGGAGCGGAAGGCAAAAAAACATGGCGCGATGGCGGAAGTTATGAAAAAACTTCTTTCCCTCACGTGATTCGCTGAGAGCAATTGGCTGGAAGAGAAAAAAACATGGCCGCCGTCGCCATCTTAATTGACAAAACAAAAAAATTAAATATGAAAAATGTCTCTACTGTCTTAGAACACACACACACAACAGAAAATTATGATGGACGACTTATTATTAATTCACTCGCTCTCGAATGAAATTCCAAAAGAAAAAAAAAAAGGGGTCCGCGCGCTGTAGTCGTAAACAGCGATAAGAGCCACATCTGGTGTTTACTCTCTCTCCAATGAAATTCTAAGAAATACGATTTGGCCTTGGACTTGTTTACTGTCTGCTCTCTCAAGCTGAACGAAATTCTCAGTAAACACGACGATGATCCATTTTTGACCTTGAATTTGTTTTTCAGATTTATCTCACACATCCGGTATCTGTTTACGCTGCTCGAGCTAAATTGGCCTTGGAGTTGTTTACTGTTATTGCGCAATTTGGGTTTTCCCCAGATCGACCGTTGCATACATTTGCAGCGTGGGTTACGCGAACTCGGCGTGGAGGTGGACGGCGTGGGTCACGTGACACAGAGAGTTAATACGTACGTTCACAGCGAGCCTGCGTGATTTCATTATCTGCGTTCGAAGCAACAACAAGGGCCTCTCTGCCGCTCATCTGTCTCTCGCTTTTTTTCTATACAAGTGCATTGTTTTATTGTGAGTGCCATTTAATTCGTGATTTGCAAAGATCAGTAGTAGTATTAGTTATTCTTTTTTATTTTTCGCGATTGTTTCAAGTGTGCTTATTTCTTTCGATTCACTTTTTGTAGTATTTCTTTACCAAAAAAATTCAGAAAAGTTCATTTGTCATATTTGTTTTTCGTCTCTCTCATAAAACGTCATATTTTTTTGATTTTCATACAGTGTGTGTGAATTGCATTTTTCATCATAATTCCTTCTCATACAGGGTGTCTCTCACAAAGTTCCATTTGCTATATACAGTGTGATTGGAATATTTTATTTTATCATATTTATTTCTCATACACGGGGTGAATCATAAAAATTATTTTTCATTTTGAGTGAGTGAGTGAGAGTTATAATACAGCGTGTATGAATTTTTTTTAATTTTTCAAATGATTTCGCAGATGTCTCATGTTCTCGACGAAATTAACAAGATTTCGTTGACTTGCAGGAAGAACCTGCGGAAGTTGTCTGAGCTACCGAAGGACGAACCCCATCTGATCCTCGGCGCTGAAGCGAAAACAACCAAATTTGGAGAGTCCATCCTAGTGGAGTTGGAGGAGTGTAAAGTATTCCTGCCAAATCGAGTGACTGGTGCATTCAAACCCATCCTCGACAAATTAACTGAGTCCCAGCATATGCTCATCTACAGGGGCGAGCAGAAAATTGCCAATCAAAATCATCCGCAGCAGCTGTTTGAGATCGCTAAAGCCTGAAGACGCTGACGACGCCGCCGCCGCCGTTGTAAACAAAGAGTGAGTTTCTTGTATTTTCATTCGACATTTTCTTGAAATTTTGTGTGTCTGTTGAATAATCATCATCATGTCATCTGACGCTATTGTTGCACACAGTATGGAGATGGTAGCCAAGTTGCGTAAGGTCAAAAAAATCTTCAAAAAGGGTTGTACTGATGAAGAACGCAAACATTGGCTGGCCCATTGCAAGTACACCGCCCGCCTGATCAATAGTGCGATCGCGGCAGTGGATTGCATAGGCTCTCTGAGAAAATTACAAACTTTATGCGGACACTTGAAAATTATACGAAATTCAATCAAAAAGTCAGGTCAACAACAGCCAGGCGTCGACGTGGTGGTGGGAGAGGGAATCAAATCAAAATTAACATCTCGAGTAAAGTGGGAGGACTTGAAATCGGAATTTTCTTCGCGTTTACGCACCGGTATAATTATAAATTTGAAACATAAAGATATTAGACAATTTTTATGGTGATGCATTCATTTTATCAAAGTCAATGCGACATTTTGTGGTAAATTCGTGAAAAATTCCTTGAATCAAGAACAAATAATAAGCGACTATAAATATTTCAACACTAAAAACGTTGTTATCGATGTGGGTACAACTTTGAAAAAGTGGTTCCTAGAAAATGTCATCGATCAAATTCAAAACAAACTGTCGGAATTCGCGGACAAAAAAAGTGGCTGGAGTCTTCAGAAAATTGTTAGTTTGGAAATAAATACGAATAAATCGGACGTGGGAAACGGTTCGTCTTTCATCGAGCTGCCAAAATCTATTGCGAATAAAAAAGCTTGCATTAATTTGAAAAATGAAGATGATGCATGTTTCGCTTGGGCCGTCGTTTCGGCCTTGTACCCTGTTGAATCGGATAAAAATCTATATAGAATTTCATCATACCCTCACTATTCAAATGTACTGAACTTGGATGGAATCGACTTCCCTATGAAATTAAAACAAATTACCAAATTTGAGCGATTGAACAACATATCTGTGAATGTGTACACCTTGGAATTGATTCAGCCGCAGGCGAACAAGGAGGCATTTTTCGTTACTGATCCGAGCCGACTCACGAAACAAAAATTAGACAAACATGTCAATCTTCTCCTCATTCAAAATGAATATCACCCGAAATTAAATGATTACGAGGCACCACCACTGGAAATCGCCGACGCCGATGATGCCGTCGGCGATGACATAAAATTCCATTATGTTTGGATAAAGGATTTATCTCGCCTACTCAGTCGCCAACTCAGTAAAAATGGACATAAAACATTCATTTGCGACAGGTGTTTAAATTATTTTACGGGTGAGGAGAAACTCGACAGTCATACTGTTGATTGTCAAAAATTAAACGAGAGCAAAATTTCATTTCCTTCGTATGATCATGTAGAATTTCGGGATTTTGTACATAAAGAAATAGTGCCCTTTGTAATTTACGCGGATTTTGAGTCGATTTTGGAACAGTTTAATGACGAAGAATGCACCTCACATACGACAAAGTACCAAAAACACATTCCTTTCAGCGCTGGATTTTATTTCAAGTGTGCATATGACGATACTTTGTCATTTTATGATAGTCATCGGGGCCTCGACTCTATGGATTGGTTTGCGGAGAGAATGGGGGCCATAGCCAAATTTGTGGAAGCCAAAACTTTGGATATTGTCCCCATGATCGTCTCACTTCCAGATAGAGCAACAGCGTCATGTTGCCACATCTGCGAAAAACTTTGGAAAACTGACGACAAACATTGTAATAGATCATAATCACTACACGGGAGCGTTCCGTGGATATGCGCATGCGCATTGCAATTTGAACTACAAAAAGTCGTTCGTTGTGCCAATCATTTTCCACAATTTATCCGGATACGACAATCATTTTATTATTCGAGATATAGCAAAAAGGGGTCGAGTCAGCCTGTTGCCTGTCAACGAAGAAAAATACATTTCTTTCACCCAGTACGACGGCAACACTGACATTAAATTTCGATTCATTGACTCTTTTCGCTTCATGGGCATGAGCTTGGAGCATTTGGTGCAAACACTGACCATCCATGACTTGAAGATATCAAGGCGCGAATTTTCCCATTTCGATGCCGACCGGTACGAGTTACTCACTCGAAAAGGGGTATTCCCATACGATTTCATCGATTCGATGGAGAAATTGGAATGCCCAAGTTTGCCAGCGCGCGATCAGTTCTACAACAAGTTGAACGATTGTGGCATCACCGATGCCAAATACAAGCATGCGCAGAACGTGTGGCGGTCTTTCAACTTGACAACACTGGGCGAGTACTCTGACCTATACATGAAAACCGACATATTGCTCTTGACGGATATTTTCGAAAATTTTCGAAATATCGGTCACGAGACGTATGGGCTGGATCCTGTGTGGTATTACACCCTCCCGGGATATACGTGGTCCTGTATGTTGAAGTACACCCAGTGCAAATTGCAGATACTGAAAGCCGTCGACATGCTTCTCAAATTTAAATGTTTTTTCAGAGAGCACATACCCACACACGCACACACACACACACACCACCACCATGGTAGACACTTTGAAAAATTTATGCTGTCTGCAAGTAGTCAGATGTACATCATCAATAGTTGAATTCATCGAGGCCTCACCTCTACCATGGACGCTCACTGATCGAATTTTGAAAATGTTTGCCGATGAAAAATGGGTACAAATCTATAAGCAGGCTCAGAGCGTCAAACGAAATTTCAATGATTTGAGTCACTTAGAGTACACGAGAGAAATCAGCTTTGAAGATAGGTATGAAGCTCTCAAAAATCAAGACTGGGAGGGTCATTTGCACGAAGACCAATACTGTGTGTGGGCGAATGCATATCGTATTCCAAAATATAATTTACGATTTTGCCGCACTTGCTATAAAGCATTCAGAAGGGCTATGCAAAACCATCCGGTTCACAGCATCAGAGACCATCAACATATGGTGTTCGGTGTAAAGCACATGGACAATATATATCAATGTGACAAATTTTGGTGTCACAACAGATTTGATGAAGTACTGTTCACTTTGAAAACGAGCAGCCAATGCTACTGTGACCTACATCTGCGTGGTGGTGGTGAGCCCTACGGATTAGATCTCACATATAATCGCTTCATAGGCTCAGGGGATGAGGATTCAGAATTCGATGAATGAGATTGCCACACACACACACAAAATTTCAAGAAAAATGTTAAATGAAAATGCAAGAAATTGTGCTCTTGTTCGTTTCTTTCCACAAACACACACTACATTATATATTATTAATCAAATAATAGTCGATCATGTTTTATATTTATGATTGAATAAAATCAATATGTAATCCGTGTCTGGATATTATTATATTTTGTTTCACCCTTCCAATCTCCCATTCAAAATCCCACATATTTTTAGAGATCACTTTTGCATCAAAAAAGTGTCACTTTTTTCATGCAAAAAGTGTCACTTTTTCATGCAAAAAAGTAACACTTTTATTGATATGGTGGAAAAAGCTGAGTGAAAGCTGAGTGATTCACTCAGCCACTCAGCTTTCACTGAAAATGCTTCACTCAGCTTTTACCACCATGTCAATAAAGGTGTCACTTTTTTTCATTCAAAAATACATGTATTCTTATGGGAAAATGGCAATTTTTTTTATAAAAAAATTACCCAAAATTGACATGGTGGAAAAAGCTGAGTGAATGCTGAGTGAAAGCTGAGTGAAAGCTGAGTGAATGCTGAGTGACTCAAAATTCACTGAAAATGCTTCACTGAAATCCTTCCACCATGTCAATTTTGGGTGTTTTTTTTTATCGAAAAAAGTGTCACTTTTTGCATCAAAAAAGAGCACGTTTTTGCACCAAAATTGGAAGAATAATTCAATAAAAAATGTGATACTTTTTTACATAAAAATTGGCATGTTTTTCTAAGCAAAAAAATCGGGAAGGGTATTTTCGAGTAGCAAAATTAAAAAATCAAAAATATTCTAAGATATAAATATTTTCATAAATGTATTGATGGGTGATCTACAAACTACGCATGTTTCGCACCTGATGGCGCACTGTGAGCAGCACGCCAAGTGTCTACATGGCATAAACAATACATTTAGTTCATTCACAAGACATACACGACACATCATCACCGTGTTCTGTGAGTCTATGTTTATGACATCTGTGGTCACTTTGCTGCTCATGTCACCTTTCACTTATCGTTCTTCTGGAGCAACATCAGCGCCATCTGTCGGTGGTGGTGGTGGTGTCATCCATGTGTCATCTGTCACTCTGCTAATGACATCTGACACTCTTGGTTCTGGAGGGACATCAGCGCCATCTGTCGTCGGTCTGTGTCTGTGCTCAGAGTAATAACTACGAACGAAATCACAATGGGGGCTCCATCGACGATGGTCAGCCATAGGATCGTCATTGGGCAGCCATCTGAACCCTTCTACTTGACACGAAAGACATGCAACTACATCTTCCGAACCGGTATACGTAAAGCCTGCTTCGGCTAACTTACTTGCAGGAAATGTCGAAGTCCAGCTTCGATACGAGTCGAGTCTTGTTTCGTACTGCTGCATCTCTCTCTCTCTCGGCATACTCACAGACACACTGCATACTGAATTAAAACGCCAACTCTGCTCTCAATATATACATTTATTTCGTTTCGTAATCAAACATTACTTTATCCGGCAAATAGCATAGGTATTCACGAAAACATAGATGTTTATCATCTTTTGATGATATAGTACACAAGTTTATAGCCTCATCAAATGACAAACCATTGTTTTTAGCTAGAGTTTTTGCACTGCTTAATAAATCGTGATAATATTGACTAAAGTTCATATTCAATAGATATTCAAATCTTGTCGCCATCACAGTAGCATCTAGATGTAGGATTTCTTGAACATCCGCTTCCGTCAGGTAGAAGTAGGTGTCATTTTTGGAAACTCGCACTTGTTGACTCTCTGCATGCGTGTGTAATTCCAAATCCATAACATCGTCCCAGTCGAGTTTGATTCGAATAGTCTTGGCTGCTGCTGCTGCTGCTGCATTCGAGCCATTTCTAGTGTAAAGCAACTGATTAATGGCCCCCACGAATTGGACCCATTCAAACATGCTGAAGGACAGGCTGGAGCATATGGTGTATTGGACCTTGCACACGAGTTTCACTGCAGGCACGAAACTCCGAGCAAAACTTATGCCGCATTGCAAGCTCAAAACGTCGGTGTTGCGAAACTCGTAGGTGGCGTTGCACGCGAAGAAACGTTCCGCTTTGATAGCCTCCTTGTACATGTCACATATTCGATCTAAATCTGCCATTCGATCTGCTCACTCTCGGTCCGATGATGATGATGATGAAGCTGACGCCGCCGAGGCCACCGACACCGACTCGTAACCAGAGGACTCTTCAGAAGACTCGACAACGACGTTGTTCACTGCACCAAACATGTTGACTGACTAATCTCTCTGCACTGTTTGGCATCGGTTTATTTCTCCGCTGCCATCACCCCCCACCCTCCCCCCATACACCGGCTAGAGTTTCTACGTCGTCGAGAGCTGAGAGACGACGACGATGAAAGGCCCCCTCTTCCAGTTGAGATTGTGCCAATTTTCCATTGAATTACATGCGATTTGTCGCATCAATCCAACTATTGTGCGTACTATCGAACCCCAGCCATTTCACAAGTACTTTACGACCCTTACGCCTGAGGATTTTTTTCACTAGATAGACTTCGGGATTTTTTGTTTTTTGTAGTTCTTGTTCGTAGAAAGCGCCGCTGATTGGTCGCCCTTCCAAGTCCTCCAGCAAATACGTGATTGGTTGGGTGATTTTCACTTTGACAACTTTGAATAGTTCCGTAGTTCAATTAGGCGTATAACCTTTTTCGAAAACATGCTTGGCCTTGCTAATTCTCACGAAATCGCCAATTTTGAATTTTTTTCGACCAGCACGTTCGGCATAATCATACGTTATACACCTGTTTTTCATTGTCTTTGGTGACGTCACACGGTTTCATGCCGATCGTTCGATGTTTGCGCTGATTGTAGTTTTTGGCAATGTCCGGCAAAATGTCCAGCCATTTGTAGGTACCGTTCAAACTGAAATACTTGAATAGATTCTCCTTGAGAGTACGTATAACCCTCTCTGCGATCGCGGCTTTCTTCACGGTATACGTGCTGTAGTGTTTGATGTTGTACTTTTTCAGGAGAGTCTGAAAGCTGGAATTGTAAAATTCAGTTCCGAGATCTGACTGGAGGAGCTTGGGACATCTTTTCGCTTTCGATAATATGTCACTCATCGCTTCGGTGACGTCTCGACCAGTTTTGGTCTTCAGGGGGCGCACCCATAGGTACTTGGAAAAGGTGTCAATCACCACGAGAATATAATTGAAGTTTTTATTGGCTTTGGAGTATTTTTGAAGATCAGCCAAGTCCATCTGCCACAGATCGTCGAGTCCTTTGATGATGGTACGTCTGCGAGGAAAATTCCTTCTGGCTGGAGCATGGAGCTCATCAACCAAATGTTTTTTCTCAGATGATGATGATGATGACGTCATTTCGCTAATGGCGGTCTCAATACACTAACTGCACTGGGCGTAACACCTTCTACTTAAGAGGCTGCAATATCAACAATATCCAGTGCCAATTTATCCAAGCGTTTCTTGGTATTTTCATGCTTTTTCATCGAAAGTGACATGAGTTTCATCACTCGAATATCCAAGGCTGTTAGATTGTTTTTGGTGGTGTCGAGCTCGTCTTTGAGTTTGTGTATGACGTCATCTTTGAGCTTCTGTATGACGTCATCAACGTATTTTTTGTTGGCAACATCATAGAGTGCACTTGGCGTTTCCACATTACATATTTTCACATGTTCAGCATCAATGTCCCCATTTGTCGTATAGTTGAGTATGACACCAGGAAAATGATAGGGCTGCTGCTGCTGCTGCCGTGCACGGCGAGCTGACGAAGTTTGACCGAACTTGTTGATGCTCATGATGCGACTGTGGCATGCAAAAAAACGTCTACGCTTTTATTTATCGAATATAGCCTGCTTCTCTCAATTCATTGATGATGGCCACGATCTCGTTGCCGGTAGAGGTGCTGCCGGCATTTTTGGCGGCTATCAGAAGCCTATACCTGTCAACGAGCTCGTTCACATCGTCCTAGTACACGTATTCTATGGGTTTCGTGTTGTATGCCCACTGATCTGGGATACCACTGCCGTCGGTGAAACGACCTCGACCTCCACCACCACCTCCACCACCACCTATTTTTGATTGAGGATCTTTGAACATTGGTCGAATCAACTGTTCGTATTTGGCAGTCTGAGATGGATTCAACCTACCTCGCGCATCTACATGCGCACCTGTAGCTGTCAAAATTTGCTTGCATGCCGCCAAATCGGCTCTAGCGTATTTGGGATTTTTGTAGAAAATCAAACTATATAGTCCCGGAGTGCCCTCGTATGTTTCACCATCAATGCGAATGTCCCCCGTATCTTTGTCGAAGTCCATCAGCTTTCTACCGAGCAACCATTGCGCTCTTGGTTTGTCGTAAATGGGGCCGTAATTCACATCTATTTTGCCGGATTTGGCGCGATGTTCATCCACGAATTCAGTTGCTACTTCGGGATAAACTTCCAAGTAGTCATCCTCATCATCATCATAATCACCATCATCTGTGTGGTAGCTTTCTTCGTCTTCTTCCTTTCTCATAAAGTCTGTAGTCGTTGGTGTCGACGGTTCCTGTTTCTCTTCTTTTTTCACTGCCAGTCGTGATCGCTTGGTGAGTGGCGGCACTGACGCACTCAATCTTTTCAGCGGCACCGTAATGGGTTTGAATAATTTACTCAGTGCTTCATCATGCTCGGATTTTCCGAGTTTCAGACTCAGATACTTTTTTCGCACAATTTTCGACAACTGGTTGACTTGACGTTTGCGTTCAGCTTTAGCAATCTCCGTCTTGATGCGGGGTGATGTGGTCGGCGCCATGGCTTCAGTACGAATGCCGTGCCACCTCGCATCACATTTGTATATAGTTGTCAAAGCCCAGGCGGTAGCGCCCTTTGTTCACATCAAAGTCTTTGACAATGACCAGAGATCCGAATTTTTCCTTCCAACAGGCGGCGCACATGCGACGAAATTCCTCAAAGGTGTAATCCGGAGAGACGTGCTCGTCGAAGGCGTGCTTCAAATTCATATCGTCTTGCCGAAAAAGCACTATAATGTTGCAATTGTCCCTGATCAGCTGTTTGGGTATTTTCGAGTAGGTTTGACACAAGTAGGTTGGGTCAATACCCTTGTGGCGTGCCATGGCATAGAACTCTCTGATTTTATTCTGTTTGTCACACGCCACATCGTCAAATATGAAAATTGAGTTTTCTTTCGCCTTTGACAGATCGATTACCTCGTCGTTGTCCCTGTATGGAAAATAACCTACGCCCTTGACTTGTTTGAGTACATCGTGCAGTAGCTGATATTTAGGTTGGTACAGCGACTTTGAATAAACGTAAACATTCTCGAAGCGTGCTCCGTTCGGGCTGAACAGCAGACTGAGTACAGCGTTGGTCTTGCCACATCCGCTGGGGCCACAAAATATCGCTCGGAATGAATTCGGTAGCAGGGAGCCGTGTTTACGTATACCGTCGTCGTCACCGCCAATACCTCCTCCACCTATGGTATCCAAATTGACTATTTCCAGAGCCGGCTCTTGTTGCACCACTTTCATGTTTGAGTTGATTGATTTTTAGCTGAAGTGTGTGTGTGTGACCACGTCCACATCTGACATTCGAATGACATTTTGAGTGGAGTACAGTTATGTAAGTAGGTGTGCAACATCATTCGCGTCAGTGTCATGCTAACTGTCGAGCACGAAGGTCGTGGTGTGGTGAACTCTCTGATTAATCATCTGCCATTCGAGCTTCATTTGCCTGGATACCAGTACTGTGGACCGGGTACCAAACTACAGAAGAGATTGGCACGTGGAGACCCTGGTGTGAACCCTTTGGATTCGGCTTGTAAGACTCACGATATTGCATACTCGCAAAACAAGTCTTTGAAGGAGAGACACAAGGCCGACTGGGCGCTGGAAAATCGAGCTTGGGAACGTGTCAAATCAAAAGACGCCAAATTTGGTGAGAAAGCTGCTGCTTGGCTGATTACCACAACCATGAAGGCAAAACGTAATTTGGGAATGAGTCTGAAGAAGAAGAAGACTGCTGCTGCTGCAAAGCCAAAGTCTTTCCGTCGAGATGTGGTTAAGAAAATTACCAAGACTCTGCGAAAAACACTGAAACCTGATCAGCTGAAAGATTTGAGTACGAAGGCTCTGCGAAAATCCTCCTTGGTGGCACTGCGTGCTGCCCGTGCTCAAGTGAAAAAATTGGGTGGCCGCAAAAAAATCAGAGTACCCCGAATAATACCGTTCGAAGCGAAGAGCGGTGGTGTGCTGCCTCTGCTTCCGATATTCGCCGCTCTGGGAGCGCTGGGCTCGTTGGCAGGCGGTGCCAGCACCATAGCCAGGACCATCATCTTCTCGGCCAATGCCAAAAAGAAATTGGAAGAAGACAAGCGTCATAATACCGCAATGGAGAGCATTGGTGGCGACAACAAAAATGTAGGAGGTTCCGGTTTGTTTCTGCGCAAGACCGCTAAAGGCGGCTACGGTTTGTTTCACAAGAAGAAATTTTGAAAAAACTCCCGCTGAAGCTGCCCAATAGAGCGTTGTACGATGAGGAATAACTTAAATATGTGAAACGTTTGAAAATACCTCATTTCATTGGTGTTTTCATGCGAGACAACTTACCTCGATCCTCATCATCATCATCATCGAAATTTCCCAAGTACAGAAATACTTTGACAGTTTCGGCAATTTGAAGCCGCCGGTGGAATTGGTGCGATATCTGGGTAAAAAAGTGAAAATCTTCTACAACAACGATCGCTATCAGACATTCAACCAAGTTAATTGCGGTCATTTGTGTTTGAATTTTCTATACGAGAACACACTCTGAGTGTGTGTGTGCGCGCGCGCGAAAATGAATAGAAAAGTGGTGACCTTTAATGACGAGCGCAATGAGGTTCATTATATGGTGACGTGGCGTTTTGCATACAAAACTTCACGCAAATCGTATTGGATGCAAGTGGCCATGGACAGGATACGTTTCGCTAGACGAATAGCGCGAGCCTCACGCGTCTTGAATCCCATACTAGACTCTGAGCACAGAGCGCGCATATGGAATGGTTTAAATAGAAGTACATAACACCATCCAGTGTCAGTCATGTCTTTGCTGTTGACAGTGACAGGTCAAACGTCGACGCTAACCGCAGACTTTTCTCCGCCGCTCCAATTGGACGAAGATAGCACTTACGGCTTGGCATTGATTGGTTTCCATTCATACAACAGCATACCGAACATATCGAGTGGTCGATTCTATTATTCTGTCAAAGGAGCGCCATCTGTTAGCATCATCCAAATACCGACTGGGTGTTACGAAATAAGCGACATTGCCAAGTTTATACATAAACACATCGAGAGGCCGAAAGAAGCAAAGAAGAAGAAGAAGAGCGCCGTAGTGTCTAGTGACGTTGGCAACGTCGTCGACGACGACGACGACGGTACCAACAAAAGCAAGGCTTTGTTCTCTCTCAAACCCAACATCAATACGCTGCAGTGTGAGATATACAGCAAGCTCTATAACATCGATTTTCGTCCCAAGGATTCCATAGGACGATTACTGGGTTTTTCCCCGAGACTATTGGAGGCTGGAAGCGTTCACTCATCCGACCTACCTGTGAACATTATCAAAGTTCGAACTGTTCACATCGATAGTAACATCACATCTGGTGCCTTCTTCAACAATCGTCCGGCTCACACCATATACGAGTTTGCCGTTCGAGAATACCCCGGCTTTGCCATCGACGAAACGCCCTCGAATTTGATTTACCTGCCTGTGAACAAGACGGCAATACACAACATAACCTTGAATATTCTCGACCAGGACTGTTGCAGTGTGAATTTCCGTGGAGAGACCATCATTATACGACTTGTGCTGCGCAAGCTGTCATAAAAATGGGGTTGGTATTTGATCAGAATGATGATCATGATGCCTTTGGGCATAAAAGTGAAGAGGGTGCTGGCATCAATTCAGTCGCGCAGACGCAGTCGAAGAGAGCAGACGCACACACTCTGTCTCACTCCAGCATACACTTTCTCCAATCGCAAGGACATCATGTTATCAAGACAAGTGTTCGACGTGTACAATCATCCAAAGTTCGACGAATCCATCAACAGAGTTGAGACTCGAACGCACCACCCGTACGTCAAGTCCTTTCAAAATAATGACATCATCGAAATTGTCATTCAGCAGAGCGATGTGTGGATACTGATGAACGATGCCCTTGTGTGCATAGAGGGCTCTCTGACTCGTACCGTAGGAACGGGCAATGTTAGATTTATCAATAATGCCGGCGCATACCCTTTCGAGGCCATCTACTATGAAATCAATGGCAAAGAGGTGGACTCTGTTCGATCGCCGGGTATAGTGAGCACCCTTCGCGGCTATACTTGTTACGAGGAAAATGATGTGCGACACTTGAGCACAGCCGGCTGGACCTATCCTGGCGGAACGGTTCACAACTCCCCCGACGGTTCGTTCGCCATGTGGATCCCGCTAAAGCATTTGTTGGGCATATTCCATGACTATAGATATGCCACCATTGGACGACAGTGCATTCGCTTGGTGAGAAGTAGAAATGATAATAATTGCATGCTGATAGAGGAGGTGGCGAATCCAGTAGTCGAAGCCACCACAGCCACACTGACGATCACGAGCGTTGTACTCAGAGTCAAACATGTGGTGCCCAATGACGACATTCGTCTGAAATTGCTGCAGTCCATCAAAACAGACACTCCTGAAATGATTTCCTATCGCAAGTGGGACATACACGAGTTGCCTGCACTCACTCAGGGTTCCACTAAGGAAGTTTGGGCTGTGAAAACTTGCACGGCCATGGAGAGTCCCCGATTCGTCATTGTGGCCTTCCAAACAAATCGGATTGGCAATGCGGCTCGAGATGCGTCCTATTTCGATCACATCGATATCAGCGACATACGCCTAACCATTAACAGCGATACTTACCCGCATGAACGTATGCACTTGGAATTCAACAGAAACAACTTTGTCGAAGCCCATCGAGCCTACACGGAATTCTATCCGAGCTATGCCAATTGTCCGAAGAAGCGCCCTCTACTCGATTACGGAGCATTCAAAAGCAGAGCGACCGTTTTCGTAATAGATTGTTCCCGCAGAGCGGAATTCATGAAATCCTCTACTCTCGATGTCAAACTTGACATGGAGGCCAGAGTCGGATTTCCCGCCAATACTCGAGCATATTGCATCATAATTCACGACTGTATGCTGGAACACTTGCCCTTGAGCGAGATTGTACGCCGTCTGTCATAAAAAAAATAGTGACATACAGTAGTAGCAGTAAGTAGTGGGGGAATCCACTCTTTGTTTGTGTGTATGCATGTAATGCAGGCATCGACAGGTCGAGAGCGTCAGTTGTTCAGTCGGTGTTTATTAATCTCGCTCTCCCTCTCTCCGAGTGTGTGTCTCTCAGTTAATCAAAGCAGTGAATCAGTTCAACAATCATCAAACAAACAAAAACGCAACAAGATGAAACTCGTAGCCTGTGACATTCAGGGTTTCACTGTGGGCGGTGAATTCCAACCCAAAGAGCTTGCTATCACCGACGGGCATCGCACAAACCACTTTTTATTCAAAGCCGTAGTGCCATTCCATGACCTGAGCGAAGCAGATAAACGGCAAGTACGATATTTGGAGAGAAATATCCACGGCATTCCATACTCTGATGGCTATGTCGAATTCAACGAGATCCAGGAAGTGCTGCGCCCCATAATCGATGTGGTTTACGTGAAGGGTAATCAAAAATTCGATTTTTGGCTGAAGTGTGTGCTCGATCTGCCTAAGAGACCACACATCGTCGATATTGCGGCTACTACAAATACAGTCGTCACAACGCCTCCACCGACACTCGAGAAGCAAAGCCCGCTCTGTTTGAATCATATAGCATCCGGAGAAATAGAAGTGCATTGTGCCGTGAGACACTGTTTCGATATCTGGCAATGGATATCGTCACACCTGATATGGTGAGGCCCCACGGCGATCAGACGACGACGACCACGACACTCCTATCAATCGGCACTTGCAAAATTTGCGCGAGCTCAAGGCGCACATAGCAGAGTACGAGCACAAGCTGTGTATTTTCAAACGCTTCCAAAATATGCAAATTAACGATGGTAAATGGATGGGGCAGCAGCAGCAGCAGCATTCACCGATCCACCACGTTCCGCCGCCGTCGCCGCCAGTACCAAGTCCATGACGTCAGCCACACCAAGACTAGCCGAAAAACACACACGAAATATTATTATTCATATTGTATTATTATTATTATTATGTATTAATAGATGTATAAAACCAATTTTTCTCGATTTATTTTGCGGATCGAATGAATGAGAGAGAGAGAGAGACTGAAAGAAATACGAGTCATGTACATTGAGCAATGGTGTATGTGTGTGTGTTCCTCTCAGTGTATATATTTGAGTGACATATACGCTGTTTCTCAGTGTACATTGAGTTGTCGTCACGATGACAACAAATTATATAATTCTAGCAGCCGTTCTGTCGAACTTACTGTATATTAGCCCGCCATATGAGTACGGTGAGGTATTGGTATCGTATTTGCACGACGATGATTCGAGTACTTCAAATTGGACGAAAATGACTCAGGCGCTAGCCAATGATGGATATTTGCCTGTGTTGAGAGCCGAAATCCCGATGAACACCTCATCGTACAGACTGCGGAAGATTTATACAAATCTCACCTATAGCGATACGCAGTGGTTTCCGCTGGAAGATGTCTTGCCCCTCTAGCAGCAGCACTTCGAGACCATCGTCGTCTTCGTCGACGCCCCACCCAACTACCCAACCCGTGGACGTCAAGATGCAAGCCCCTGCTGCTGCTGATCGAGAAAGTAAGGATTCCAAATGTGATCTGCCGCCGCCGCCAACACTGCACGATTGGTTTATGTTTTTCGTGTCAATGGTTCTGAGTGTTCAAATATCCGAATCCATATATAGATTTATTAAATCCATGCATCAAAAATATTTTTTAATCGATAATGATAATGTATCTTCATACTACGCCACTGGCACTAAAGTGTAATTTTTTTATGTGAAAAATAAATGTATTTTTCTCGAACTGACGTTATTCATTTCAATAAATGCAAACAGAGACAAAGACAAACATACAATGCCATGGGTTAGAGTGAGACATTTAAAATGCATTGAATCGATCAATTTGGCTTCAAACTCGACTCTCTTATCTCTTCCTGGAAAACAAACATCTGAGACAGTAAACAACTCCAAGGCCAATTTAGCTCGAGCAGCGTAAACAGATACCGGATGTGTGAGATAAATCTGAAAAACAAATTCAAGGTCAAAAATGGATCATCGTCGTGTTTACTGAGAATTTCGTTCAGCTTGAGAGAGGAGACAATAAACAAGTCCAAGGCCAAATCGTATTTCTTAGAATTTCATTGGAGAGAGAGTAAACACCAGATGTGGCTTTTATCGCTGTTTACGACTACAGCGCGCGGAGACGAATTTTTTTCTTTTGGAATTTCATTCGAGAGCGAGTGAATTAATAATAAGTCGTCCATCATAATTTTCTGTTGTGTGTGTGTGTTCTAAGACAGTAGAGACATTTTTCATATTTAATTTTTTTGTTTTGTCAATTAAGATGGCGGCGGCGGCGGCCATGTTTTTTCTCTTCCAGCCAATTGCTCTCAGCGAATCACGTGAGGGAAAGAAGTTTTTTCATAACTTCCGCCATCGCGCCATGTTTTTTTGCCTTCCGCTCCATCGCCGCCATGTTTTTTGCGTTCCGCTCCATCGCGCCATTTTTTTGCCTTTCGCTCCATCGCCGCCATGTTTTTTGCGTTCCGCTCTATCGCGCCATGTTTTTTTGCCTTCCGTTCCATCGCCGACATGTTTTTTGCGTTCCGCTCCATCGCGCCATGTTTTTTTGCCTTCCGCTGCATCGCGCCATGTTTTTTTGCGTTCCGCTCCATCGCCGCCATGTTTTTTGCCTTCCGCTCCATCGCCGCCCCTTCCGCTCCATCGCCGCCATGTTTTTTTGCCTTCCGCTGCATCGCCGCCATGTTTTTTTGCCTTCCGCTGCATCGCCGCCATGTTTTTTTGCAAAAAAGTCGCGCGCCACTTAGGGTGAAACGTTTTGAAGCCCCCCACCCCGAAACTCTTCCGCGAACACGTCATCTTCTTCAGCACCAACCCTCCACCAACGGCAAGAACTCGATGGACGCGGCCATCGAGAGATTCACCGTGTGGAGCAATGCCGATTCTGTGACACTCTTCGGTCACAGAATCGGCATTGTATATCTACTACTTTGGTAGATCTATCAAAAAAAATTTCATCTGATTCTGGTGGTAAAAGTCATATTATTAGGTACTTTGGTCTGTTCATAGTAATTCAAGACTATATTTTTTATACTGCAAATTTTAATTTAATTGTTAATGATGTAACTGTCTTGTTTTATAACGCTTTATCCATGAGATTTTAATCATTGACAATAAAGTTTTTTGATTGATTGGTATGTTTTACATCATTACCCCCTTATATACATATTTTATTTCTTAGTATAGAGGGTGGAGCTTATACTCATTGTTTACCAACACTTATTTTTCTACACTTAAAGTTGTATTTCTGGAATTTCAATCGCCACTCTTTGGTAGATGACTAACTTTGTTAATTGCTATTGTTGTTATTCATCTACTGAAAAGTGACTACTGAAATTCCAGAAATATACCTACAAATATAGAAAAAAGTGTTGCTAAACCATAAGTATATGCTCCACCCTGATGTTACAATGTTACATTTTACAAATGTTGCATAGATGTTTTGAATAACATTATATGTATGTAATAAAGTCATATTAAAGTTACGCAAAATATGATACATTTATGTAATGTTAAGTAATTAACATTACATTGTAATATTTAAAAGAGGCACAAAGGCATATGGACGCAACGTATCTGTAACATCAAGCATATCTCTGAATAACATCACCAAGTCACAATGTGATATAACAGTTATGTTTAAGTAATGTTTTTATGTTTACTGGGTATCCGCTTCTTCAAAATATTTTTGTACATCACACCTAGCTCGATCGCTCGCAACAAAACTACATTTTTTATGCTCTGTAGTAATCTGGTACAATATTTTAATTAATATCAATTCTCTTGTAATTTAATGCAGAATCAAAGTAAAAATCTTAAAGTTTACTCAGACCGCCTATACAAAATGAAAATTTTTTTAGACACAAAGAGGATGATAAGGGATTTAGCGCACAGTCTTGAAATAATAGTTGACATATGCTCAGTTTCAATTCTCTACTTAAGATTTTTCCGTTGGGATAAAGATTCCTAAGAATACCGAATGAAGTTTTTGTTAACTCACTGACATGCTTATCTGTATCTCAAATCTTCATCAATCCTCAACCCCAAATTTTTTAATACTTCAAGAATTGGAACCGACTATCCCATAATAATGATGTTAAATTGTCTGCGATTTGACGTTTTTGTTTTGGTCCTAAAAACTCAGCTTTGCATTTGGAAGCGTTCAATTTGGGGTTGATGTGAGCTGAGGATATATTGTCAATCTATAGATCTTATACAGAGTCCATTTGAATTCAAACCTCTAACTCTATCAACGGTTCATTCAGACTATTACTTTTGTTTTATATGAACTTAATACTTTCTTCTACCTTCTGATTTGTATGTTTTTGGGAATAAAATCCTGTTGTACTTTATATCTGCTTTTATTTTACGGACTTGAACAATACATACATATCCCCATTACATATATTTTTAGAGTAGTGTGCGCGCTATTTTCTTTCTGTTGACGTGTGAAATTACAGTGTTGTTACCGTTGCTGCCAACTTACATCTAGGCGGTTTTTAGCGAACTCTCAACACTCCCCCTCGCTAAAATCCCTAAGTCCTAAACTATATCGTAATCTTGAGAAAGAAGCACCTTGCAAGCCTTTTGTCAAGATGTCTGCTTCTTGCAGAACAGTTTCAATATATTCAATTACAATGTGTTTCTTTTCCAGATGTTCACATACAAATTTATATTTTAAATCTATGTGTTTCACCCTACGATTATTACCTGGGTTTTTGATTATAGCTATACAGCCTTGATTGTCTTCGTAATAAATAATTTTACTTACATCAATATCAAAATCTAGTAAAAGTTTCTTTAACCATATGCCTTCACTTACAGAGCTACACAAAGCAACTAATTCTGCTTCTGTTGTAGAAAGCGTTACACAATTTTGTTTCTTTGTTACCCAATGGATTGTATTGCCAAACAATTTGAATAAAAACCCTGTGACTGATTTCCTGTCATTTAAATCATTACCCCAATCGGAGTCTACGAAACATTTCAGATCAAGATTATTATTTCTTCGGAATTCTAATGTAATGTTCTTTGTTTTATTTAAATATCTAAGTATTCGTTTCAAATGTATCCATATTTGGTCAGTAGCTTTATCCTGGTATCTGCTAAAATAGTTCAAAGAAAAACAAATATCAGGACGAGTCCCCAGCATCAAATACATTAAACTACCAATCAGTTGTCTTACAGGTTTTTCAGTTAAAGTATCCTCATTATTAATAGATATTTTCAATTTTGGATCTATAGGTAGATCGGTACCTTTACAATCGTTCATATTGAATTTGGTAAGTATTTTTTGAATATATTTTGATTGACTTAAATCTAGTATACCTTGTTGCCTATGATAATTAATTTCGATGCCTAGAAAATGCTTGAGTTCTCCTTTATCCTTAATTTCAAATTTTTTCATCAATTTTTTAACAACATCGTTGATATCTTGTAAGTCTCCTCCAACAATCAAAATATCGTCTACATATAGAAGTAAGTAAATCCTTTTTCTTTCATTACAAAACACGTACAAACAATAATCATTTTCTGATCTAGTGAACCCTATATCAATTAGGAATTGATTGATTGCATTGTTCCAACATTTTGACGATTGTTTCAATCCGTACAATGATTTCTTTAACTTTAATACTTTTCCATAATCAACACTGAAACCCATAGGTGAATAAATATAGACATCATCATTTAACTCTGCATTAAGAAAAGCAGTTTTAACATCTAATTGTCTGAAATAATATCCAAATTGATTTCCTATGCCCAATAGTACTCTTATAGTTGTCATCTTAGCAACTGGCGAATAAATTTCATTAAAATCCATAGTCCCTTCCTGTGCAAAACCCCTTACAACCAGTCTGGCCTTATATTTATTTTCTTCCCTTTCCTCTGATGATTTCAATGTATATACCCATTTCGTGTCTAATATTTTTCTATCCTTTGGTTGATTGACTATTTCCCACGTGTTATTTTTATTTATAGAGTTCAATTCCCTATTCATAGCAGATTCCCCCTTATCTCTGTTTTCCCGGTTTTGTAAATCATTATAATCCTTAGGCACATCATCAATGAACCTCATTGCGTCAAATGCCATATATAATTCATAATCATCATATTTAGGATGGGGCTTTATTTGCCTTTTATTTTCATTTGTTCTGATCAAGTCCTCCACCAAATTCCCATCATCAATTTGAATAGATTTATCGTTTTCATTTAATATGTCCCCTTTGATTTCTTCCCTTTTCACATGAACCTCTACTTCATTTTTATTATTATTTTTATGCCATAAATTATTTTCATCAAATTTAACATCCCTTGATACTATAACTTTCCCCTTTTCTATATCCCACAATCTATACCCTGTTGGAGCATATCCCACTAAAACACACTTCATAACCTTTGAATCAAATTTGTCTCTAGTTTCTTTTCTCACAAGACTATATGCTGTGCTCCCAAATATCCTGAAATGACTTACATCTGGTTTTACTTTATACCATAATTCAGCAGGTGTATTATTTTCCAATAATTCTGTTGGTCCCCTGTTTATAACATAGTTCGTGTGTAAAATTGCTTCACCCCACAATTGTTTCGGAACCCCTGATTCTAAGATAATGGCCCTTGCTCTTTCAACTAAACTTCTATTTTTTCTTTCTGCCTTGCCGTTCTGTTGGGGAGTATACGGTACGGTATAATCTATGATAACCCCTTTTTCCCTACAAAATTCTCTCATGTTCCCTGATATATATTCACCCCCATTATCACAACGTAATTTCGATATTGCAAAACCAAACATTGATTTAGTCATTGAGAAGAATTATTTGAATTTTTTGAAAGCTTCACTTTTATGCTTCAATAAATAAACTACGGTAAAACATGAAAAGTCATCAATGAAAGTAATGAAATACTTACTTCCATCATGTGCAATTGGTGTTATTGGCCCGCATATATCACTGTGGATGATTTCTAATAATTTTCCACTTTTATGTCTAGTTCCAAATGGTTTTCTGGACATTTTACCAGCAGTACAAGGTTCACAGAATTCAATATTGGAAACTCGAACATTTTCTATGCCTTCGACTATCTTATTTTTAATTACCTTTTTGAGACCCGTGAAATTTAAGTGGGCATATCTTTTATGCCATAAAGTAAGGCTGTTTGTTTCAATTTCTACATTTTGACACTCATTTTGTACGATATCGAAATGTATTTCATATAAATTATTTCTTCTCCCTATACCTATAATGCCTGTACTATTTATAAATTTTACAAATCCATCTTCAAACACTATTTTTATCCCTGACATTTCTAATCTTTTAATACTTAATAAGTTTTTCCTTAAATTAGGTACCAGTAAAGCATTCTTAATTGTACATTGAACTTTTCTTTGATCTACCCAACTGATAACATTTACATTTCCAATTCCAGTAGCAAATAGAAAATTATCATTTTTTGCAATGGCTATCTTGATAGGATCTTTCAACATCATAATTTCAGAAAATACTTTTTCGTCATTGATCAAATGATCAGTGCACCCTGAGTCTATATAAAAAGATATATCGTTATTTTGAAAGTTTGAATAACATACCTCACTTTCACCTAAGAAGGAGACTCTTGCCTCCTCACATACCTCGTTATCATTTTCGCCTTGTTCTGTGTAATTACTACTTTCTGTGAACTGCCTACTTTGTCCTCTTCCTCCTGTGTAACTACTACTTTCTGTGTATTGCCTACTTTGTCCTCTTCCTCCTGCATGGTTACTTCTAACATATCCTCTTCTACTTTCAGTAAAGTTTTGGGAACCCCGATGTCCTTGAAAACCTTGTCTTTGGAAATTTCCATTTCTTTGTGAATCCCTGTGGACGCCTCTATTTTCAAAATTTCCCATATTTCCTTGATAGCTTGCCATTCCTCTATTTGAATTGCCATTTTGCCTGGACCTACATTCCCTTTTGAAATGTCCTGGTTTCCCACACCTGTAGCATGTTCTCTCAACACTGAAAGCTGCTTCGTTAACCACCGTATCTGTGTTCCTTCTTCCTAATCTTTTCTTCTCTTCTTCGGCCAGCAATTTCCCTTTGACATTTTCATATGTTAACATAGCAGGTTCGAGATTTTCAATGACAGTTACTACCGTTTCATAAGACTTTGGAAGTGCCATCAATAGGTTACATACTGTGTCCTTTTCATCTACCTGAACTCCCGTTGCCTTCAATTGCCTCATGATCTCTTCAAATTTAGTCAGGAACAATTCAAGCGACTCTCCTTCTTTCAATTTCATAGAGAGCATTTTCCTTTTCAAGTATAATTGGCCGGGTAAGCCCTTCTTCTGAAACTTGTCTTCTAATACATTCCACATCAAATATGCTGTCTTTTTGTCTCTCAGTGTTTCAATATGTGCATCAGAAACACACTGAACAATTAATGACTTGGCTTTGTTATCACATTTGTTGAAATTTGTTTTCTCAGCTTCACTGAAGTTCGTAGTATCAATGGATTTTTCTACGTAATCGCTTACCCCATTTTCCGCCAATATCATCTGCATTCGGAACTTCCAGTTCAGGTAATTATCATTCGACAAAACTTCGATGTTATATTTTCCTTGAGACATGTTCATTTTCTAACCTTGATTATTTGTATCTTTTCAATCCTTGGAATCCCTTTTATCTGGGCCCATAACCTTTTGTTTTATATGAACTTAATACTTTCTTCTACCTTCTGATTTGTATGTTTTTGGGAATAAAATCCTGTTGTACTTTATATCTGCTTTTATTTTACGGACTTGAACAATACATACATATCCCCATTACATATATTTTTAGAGTAGTGTGCGCGCTATTTTCTTTCTGTTGACGTGTGAAATTACAGTGTTGTTACCGTTGCTGCCAACTTACATCTAGGCGGTTTTTAGCGAACTCTCAACAATTACAACTCTGGAAAGTACAGAGCCCGTACAATCGAACACTAACATCCCCAATATATGTGAGAGTCATTTTAATAATTAGAGTCCTTACAATCGAACAAAAACATTCCCAACAGTTATTGAACTTGTTTTCTATATGAATGTATCTTGTAATGATATATTTTCCACTTCTATATGATTATATCATCCATTCTGTTATTTGATTGGAGCTCTAATAAAAAGACTAATGCTTGGTTTATGCAACGTTCCCAAGAACTAAGACTATGACTAAGAACTAATAACTAATAACTAATAACTAATAACTAATAAAGAATTCAACACCATCAAATCAATGAGCGCGTTTACGCAATCCATACTTGGACTAAAAACTAAGAACTATGATTAAAAAGTTGCCCAACCTTTAACTAAGAACTAAGTTCTTGGCCAAAAAAGTTAGTATGCTTAGTTATTAGTTACTAGTCTTAGTTCTTGGGAACGTTGCATAAACCAAGCATAAAATGGTTTATGGTGCCAAGTCATGAATGCTTAAAAACTAACAAAGAAGAACTAATCACAATCCGAAACTTACGACTCACCTGATTATCATGACAGTAATAATAAAGTAGGAAATGCGCCTTTGGTGAGTCTTCTATATGGCTATAACCTTGAATTCATTTTCTATGCACATTTCACATATATAAGATATGTTTTGTCAATTTGGTCTGTCGATTTTGTTTGTAGAAGTAGATTTTTCACTTTCTCAAGCCAAACTTTGGAAAGTTCCATTTTCACGATCTGATATCGTTCACAGTACAATAACAAATAAAAAATAAAAAATCTATCACAATCTTGAATTCCACGTAGGAAGGGCGACTGCAGTGTTCAGCACTGCAATATCCGTCCAGAGAACTAAAACCATTGTACCAAGCCATTTACTAGTTTCCATTCTAAGTGACAGTGTTCTGTGCGTGCGAGTTCTATGCTCCGAAGTTCTGTATTCTGTCAATAGTGTCAATTGTCACTTTTATATGAAGGAAGAAAATAAATAATATTATTTTGTAAACAAATTGATATGAAAATATTTTTGAACGTTATAAATTCGTTAGCAGTTCCTTGATAAATATGGAAATAGCAAAGGAGAAGTCGGAAACAAAGGTGATTATACCATTGATTTATAGCTTAGTTCATTCAGTAGGTTATTGATATTTGCGTTGTTCGAAATGTCAAATGGTATTGGATATCATTGAAACAACAATAACATAGAGAAAGGCACGGGACGGTCCGGATACTTCTTTAAAAACAGCGCATAATACTTTAGACAGTAAAATGGGCCGCAGTGGTCATGATGGTAGAGCGCTAGTTTATCAGTCAGAGGGACGTGGGTTCGATTCCCAGCATGGTCACTGGTCTCGTACTAGGAATCGCACGTTGAAAAGTAAGACCTCGTTAATCCTTAGCTCGCACAAGTTTCGACTTCTGAGGGCTGTCGTTCGTACGGGGATGACAGCTGGTTAACGGAAAAAATAATTTTAAACAATTTTTTTTTATACATTGAAAAGTATATGATATATTTGAATAGAAAAATAAAGCAATATAATAAATAAACAACCAGCCAGCCAATGTAACACTAATCGTCAGTCGCGATCTTGAGAGCCTTTTGAGTACCCAAAGACTTATCCTATGCTATTACTATTTTAGAAAAACAAAGGTAAAGCTGATTACATAGCTGACAAATTCAAATCAATTAAATTTCCTTATACTGGAGTATAATAATTATGATTCAGTCATTGCTGGTAAACAAATGATGAGAAATCATTTGAAAATAGATCACCAATTTTTACACCTGGTATATTTTGTATCTACACAAAGTAAAAAGGGGAATTTTTGCCAGCAAAATCAACAGTATTGATGCTCAGTTCTGGTTGCATGTGACTGTTATAATTTTGGTTCCAAGCTAGAAACATCCCAGAATCGTTGAAAGTAGTAGCACCTAATGTATCAATGGAAATTCACCTTCCTCCAAGAACCTTTTAAAATGAACTTTTTATAACATCGGTCTATCAAACTATTTCAATGTTTTTAATAAGAATGAAATTAAATGCAAAGTAGGTATAGATATTTCATGATTATATGATAGTAAATATTATTTTTTATGTATGTGGTTAACCAGTGCAAGAGAAAAAATAAAATTATTGTTTTTGGTAATCAATATTAATTCAAATTGAAATAATAATGAAGAAACAAATTCTTGATTCATTTTATCAGTAAACAGATAAACTTTCACTCAAAATAAATATTTGTGACTGAAATTATTACTTAAAATTTTGACAGCCACAATCTTCATAACAATTAATGCATAATCCAATCAGAGGCTAACGGTGCAAATTTTCTTACATTTTTGAAAGAAAATTTTGATGTTTTACATTCCTATGTGGAAATTTCAATAAGTTTCGCGAACTGCATTCATCATTTGAAACTTCTTCATGAAGCCGTAACAACTATTTTTGATCTTCATTATTTATTATGAACTTTTGTATGTTGCTGGACTACAGTAGTTGATACCTTAGGTAGGGTTTTGCTCCAGACCAAACTTCTTTATTATGGATTTTTGAACATACATGTTAAATTCATCCAGAGTAAATCCAGAGTGTTCCTTCTCACCTCTGTCAATATTTGTCAATATAAGTAACAGCGTCTAGTTATAGACTGGTTAAAAAGAGTACGTCAAAATATATACCATGAATTGGAAAATAAGCGTATTACTGTGTTTTATTCACCAATTTACTGATGACACAAGTGTAGAAATGTTATATTCAGCCATTATTGATTGTTCGCTGCTTTGTGTATCAATATTACACAAATTTTTTCCCATTTCATATTCCCTATTAACATAATCGCTTCCACTATTTTCGATGCTAGGAACATCAATATTGTGATCAAAATTATTAGTGTCATGGTCAAAAAATGATTCAACACCTGAATACAGTAAGAATCACTTTCTCAATATACTCTTTCTTTAAAAATATTTGATTTCTTACATGAAACCAGCCATTGCTCAATAACAACAATCTAGCAATATATGCTCTAGATCAGTCAGTCAATCAATCAATACATACTTTATATTGTCTAAATTCAAAATGATAAACAATACAATTAGGTTAATATATAGATATAATGTGTATAACATCAATCATTGAATAATAACATATAGAGACGAGACACAAGAAAAAAGAAACAAGTATTAGATTAAAGTTAGCTTAAGGGTACAATATATTTTGAAGATCAGATTGTGAGAGACTCTTGGTAGAATTCATCTATAGTATGATAGGCTTTGACAACTAATATATTTTTCGATGCTTTTCTGAACTGCAAAAATTTTTTTATGGTGAAAGGTAGATGATTAAATATTTTTCTGATTTTGTATTTGTAAGAGCTGGGAGGTGTTGGGAGTGAGATATAGAGGAATAATCCAGTTTTGTGATTTGGGCTGGTTTTAATTCTATCCTTACACTCTTTTGATTTATATCAACAACTGTAGCTTGTTCCCAAGTTCTGTCGAACTGTACCATAATTTTATCATCAAAGTGTTTGTCAAAGCAAAAATAGTTTTAAGCTACTCATTCCCACTACAAATCTAACAAAAGACTCTCTGAATTATAATGGAATAAATATGTATAATGAATTACCTCGTGAAATTAAGGAAAAAAGTATAATATTTTAGAAACGACAAAAAACTACTTAGTATAAGGCATATTACAGTTTAGCTGAGTTTTATGACAATTCATTTATACTCAAACGCCTACTTTTATATTTCAAAAATAATGAACTTTAAATTCAACATATTTTCTATTTTGATATTAACATATCTTTAGCTTGTATGTACCCATATGCCTACATTGATATTTTCTTGCTATATTTTAAATTTTAAGAGTTGATGTATTTTACATGTTCATGATTTCACCTGTGTGTCAACAAATCATTCTTAAGTACAATGAACATATATTCTATCTATCTATTATAATTATGGTACCATTTTTGTTCGAAGTAAGAATTTAGTATGAAACTTCCTGTTTTTTATTTAAAAAGATCCATCGATTAGGACTTTTTTTGTTTTGAAAATCATTTGTTGGTATATATTTTTCAATGACTCATTCATCTGCGCAAATTTTGGCGTACTTGTATGGTTGATTAACTCAGTCATTTCAATATGATTTAAATTCAGAACTTGCAAGGCATCGTCCGTTATTTCGGATTTTCCATGAACAATCACAATGTAGTACTCGAAATTTTGAATTATCATCCACAAGAAATAATTTCTTTGTTTTTTGTTTCGAAAATATTACTATTTCGAATTCCACAGATATTTAGAGAAATCACTCAGAAGCTCATGAAGGAGCTTATGGGAGCAAGGGAGATCCGAGACCTACATCTTATGTAGCTCTGTAGCAGACAGTGAGAGTGAACCCTGGCTATTCTCATACTTTTGGGTATTACCATCCGATTTCCTTTATAAATTACCCTTTTTTGCAAATCATCTACTTTATTATTTTCTCTCGATCACCCATTCTTAATAAAATTTAGCCATACAATCCCATTCAGTAAAATTTTCACTCTTTCTAACTTCTGAGGGCTGATAACATTGATATCATTAGTCTAGTTATTCTATGCTTCTGTATCTGAATCGATATTGTCAAAATTGAGAATTTAATACATGAAATTTATTGAATTTATTTTGAACTTCCATTATCTGAATTGTTAATTAGAACATGACGTTTCAACCTATATTGTATCTCTAATCGTCGTCAAGTGTATAATGATCTATTTAGAGTCGATGAGAAACAGGTCATTATTATACACTTGATAACAATCGGACCAATTGAAATTTCGTTTTCAAAGTAACAATTCAGACAATGAAAATTCGAAATCAAAAACATCAATTAACATTATCTGATACTGTCAAATAGTATATGAAAGCATATCTGCGACACTCAATGTATCTCACTTCTCATGGAAACATCAACGTTAATTCCATAAGTTTGTAGAATCTTAACACCAACAAAGCTATTGGATCTGACGGAACTCCGACGATCTTTTTCAAGAAATGTGCTCCTAAACTTACACCAGTTCTTTGCAAGTTATTCAACCTCTCTTATAATTTTGGGTATTTCCGTCCAACTGGATCCATTTTAGCACCAACACTGTTTCTTCTTCATATACCTCATGCCCAGTGCTTTGCAGAAAATAATATCAATAATACTCCCTCATAAACGCTCAGAATGTATCCAAAGGCCTCTGCGGGTAGCGAACGGCTATTATTATTATTTGCTCCGGGGCGACTTACTGATTTTTGGTGGTATATTTACTTTTCAGCTGTAGGAAAACCCGGAAAACCTACAGCACCAACTCGGGTCGTCGGTGCACACTCCAAGCAATCACCTGATGTCGAGATTGGCATCTAGATAACTCACATCACACTTGCTTCACACAAAGGCATGTGTCCTAACGAAATCGATGCGTACCTTGTGGTCTCAGACCTCTGTCCGATGCGAGCAGGAGTCGACACCCAGAGGCCTGAAAAGGTGAGCTATCGAACACCGGTGTTCAGGCTAGTACGATAGTACTCTTCATACCACTTTCTTTTCGATATCATCCAGTGAAACCGGAAAAGAACGGGGAAAAAATTTGAACATTTAATTATGGAAAATTCTAGAATGGGGATCCAACAACCTCGTTGAATTTAATGTCAAAAAAAACCATACAACTAATAAGTGTGGCAAAGACTGAACATTGAAATGGAAAAATGTATTATTATTTACACTAATTTACTTATTTGGAGTTTTGCAGTAAATTTGATGTGGGCAAGGTACATTTCACGAGGCCCTCTTGTGGCGCAAGATTATAGATTTTATAAAATAAAAACAAAATTTAAGCTCTAAACTTTTTATTCATAAAGAGACACAAACTTTGTTCTTTGACTAATATCTTTGACTATATTCAGTCTTATATTTTTGAGTTAGGAATACCCTTTGCACGGCTGCACCAGTGCCCCAGTTCATAACAAATGTGGGAATGAAAGTTGGCGTGATAAAATTTTCAATACATTGCTACTACAGTGATTAGACATGAACCTAATGGAGAGGCAAAACTTTTTCAATTTAGAACCAATTGCATCAATATGAGGATGCCATGATAGTTTTCGGCCCAGAATAATTCCCAGCATATTTATCATCATTTAAAGATATCTCCAAGTCGTTTAGGCTGCGATTAGAGAATAAGACGATGTTAGTTTTGCCTTTGTTGAGTTTCAATTTATTCTTTTCCGACCAAAGATTTGTTTTGCTGTATATATCTGCTGTGGTTGTACTCAAGCTTTTCATGTTTTCTTCTATTATTAGTATGTTGGTGTCATCTACGTAACTGGTAACAAATATTGTGGTGTAATTGCTAATGAATGTTATAAGATCGTTATCAAACAACAAGAAAAATAATGGACCCAAATTAGATCCTTGAATTTTTATTCTTTGTCTTCTTTCTTTAAGATATGACGTCATTAAGTCATGTGGTACTCCTCTTATACTCGATATGAATAGTTTTGATAGTAACATTTTATGATCTACTTAGTCAAAGGCACGAGATAAGTCTATAAAGAGACCTAGAATACACTTCTTTTGGCCCAGGACATTGATAATTCTGGTTTGAAACTCACATAATGCTGATTCTGTGCTTTTAGACTTGGTGAACCCATGCTGCGATGTCAACAGAGTTTTATTAATCTCGAAGAAGCTTGTTAATTGCCTGTTTATGTTTAGTTCAAATGGTTTAGAGAGACTTGACATCACCTTTTTCATAGTTAGGGCATACTGTTGCTAGTTTCAAATTTTCTGGGTAAATTCCCTTTGATGAATTTATAAGGAAAATTAAAGGGCTACAAAGTTCATAACGACATATTTCAGCAGATTGTTGGAAATATAGTCATAGTCACATGCATCAGAGTGTTTTAGTTGGGCAATACTCCATTACATCACTCTTACAAACGGCCGTCATGAAAAAGCTGTTTACGTTTGAGGGTACATTGTCCCCAAGAAATAGTGAATCATTCGTCTTACTTTTCGATGAGTGTTTTATTCATTTCTATGAGTGTTTTTAGGAAATTTTCATTGAATTTTTCAGCTAGTATTGTATCTTCGATAGTGACCTCGTTTTCATTGATAACAATTTCATTCTCTCCTTTGGATTTTTTAAAATAATATTGATAATTTGCCAGGTAGTTTTCGGTTTATTGTTTGAATTTAGAATCTGAAAATCGTGATATTCCTTCCTTGCACTTCTTCATTTTTCTCTATAACTCTTTTTGATTTACTGATTTCTTTTTAGGTGTCGTCATACTTAGCAATTGTGTTGTATAATGTTACTTATTATTCAGTTCTTCTAATTCTGGTGTCATGATATAGTTATTTCCCTTACTTTTTTTTAAATAAAATCCTCTCATTATAAACGAGATTTCAAAATAGTATAGTAAAGTATCTGAACATTTTTTATACGACAGATTTTATTCACTCTATTGCATACATTTCAGACCATTCTTCCTGTTTCAGGTAATTCTGAAATATTGAAATATTTCCTGTGCAGTAGTCCCTACGGTAGTAATAAGGATTTTCATGCTTATATTTTACTGAAATGAAAGAGTTGTATTTCGTGTAAGAATTTAATAAAATCGCAAAGCGCTTTCGGCTATTAGGCCATCATCGGTGATATACTCGTTAGGTATTTGTACAGGAGCAATACTTATAAAAAGTCACCAAAACCATGGTTAACATTGGTTTTGATCGGACGCACATACATGTTAAAATTAAGTACTTATAATATATAAACCCATTTAAGGGGTTTTAATTTAAAATTTCCGGTTTTTTCGCATTTTTCCAGGCAATGCAGATCCTAGTCGTGTTGAACTATCAACCACGTTTTATTTCAAATCCTCCGGTGTAATGTTAACCATGGTTTTGGTGACTTTTTATAAGTATTGCTCCTGTACAAATACCTGACGAGTATAGCACCGATGATGGCCTAATAGCCGAAAGCGCTTTGCGATTTTATTGAATTCTTACACGAAATACAACTCTTTCATTGCATTGAATAGTTACGTGTACACAGCTTCAAGAACTTCACCTTAAATTTCACTGTCTCATCTTTGTACCCGAACTGCGTGAAACCGAATGTCAAGATGCATCTCCAACATTAAGATCTTAATATATTTAGCTTTCTTCTTCTGTTCGAAGGCATATTACAATGCACACTCTGTAAGTAGATGCCAAACACAGCCTATATAAATTTGTGAATTGTCGTTAAAATTGTTATTTCCGTCAACTGGCTGCACCCTTACGAGCAACCCTCATAAGTCTTCGAGAAACTTGTGCAAGCTAGGGAAGACGGAGCCCGTACCTTTTTAAACGTATGATGGCATGCACGAGACCGGTGGCCACGCTGAGGTTCGAACCCATGCTTCTACAAATGATTGGATTAAGAAGCGATCGTTTAATTCGTACACCACCACGGCCTATGATGGATACCAACAAAGATTTTGGAGTAGAAAAAAGGAATCCCTTTTTCCCTTTTGCCAATTGAATTGTTGATTTGTAAGTGGCAAGTGGTACCGAGTATACAGAAAATCTTAGGGTTCGTATACCAAGCTTTCTTGTCTGCAGTGCCTTCAGAGTCACGATTATAGATAAAGTCCAAGAAAAAAATTCCAACTGCCACACTCAATTTCAATAAATCCTAAGACTCTCAACTCGCACGATTTTACTATGGCCAAGCGCATAACTAGTAATATAATGACCTAATAATTATGCATCCTGCTGAATTGCACCATGTAGCTTCAAATACAAGCACTCTAGAAATAAAATATATTATAAATAGCATAAAAAGGTAAAATACTGTAGTAAAACTGCACTTAACTAACTTTTCTAATTTATTTCAAACATTCTTGAACAATGATTACACTAAAACATAGACTTCAATAACTATTTCAATTTCTACTGTCAGTCTCTATCCGAAAACTCTGGAACTATATTGGTTACTCTCTGTGACTGTCCCTGTCGCCCTCGGCTATCCAGCTTATATACTCCCAAGCAGATTCTATCCACGGCTCTCGATTATTCGGGAGTATGGTACGATTCATCTAGATGGCTCTTAGAACCGTTTCGAAGCTATCGATTTTATTCGACATTGTTCTCGGCGATCCTTTGGCCAGTACACGTTGTTTGCTTTTGAGGTCGACTGATTGGATGATCAGGGCTGGTCTCGGGGCCGGTCTCGAAATCGTTACAATACATCCCGAATTGATGAAATATCAGCAATGGTTTTCCAAAATATCCCTGATTTAGAATTATCTGAAGAATTCCCGGCTTTCCTAAAAACTTCATTAATTATACCTATAAAGCCCGTGGCTCACGGTCAAATAGTTCGTTCAAACTGCTCCGAAGTAATTTCTATCGGATTATTTCACAAAACTTTAAGCAAATCACTAGAAATGATGTCACTTGAAGGTAGTTTGACCAAACTATTTGACCGTGAGCCGTGCTTTTATGCATACCTAAGAATTACCTCCTTATTGTACTTGTACCCACTTTAGCAAAATTAATTGATAAACTGGTAAGTTCGAATGCATAAGTACTTACAAGTGAATAATATACTAGGGGAACAACAATGTGGGTTTCGAATAAATAACAGTAAATATGATGCTCTCTTCTCCTTCATGGACAACGTACATTTGGGGCTTAATAAGGGGTCAGCTTCTGCAGCGGTGTTTTGCGATTTCTCCAAAGTCTTCGGCTGTGTAAACCACAGAATATTGCTATTGAAGCTCCTCTACTGTAGGGATTTCAACTGGTTTTTGCTGCACAGCTAACAGCTAACAACTGTTGAGTTCGCTTTCCGCACGGTTCTGCCGTGAAATGATTCGTTTTCGTACTAGCACGTTTTTAAAATATTTTTGTTACTCCCGCACTCATTTATTCAGTAACCTTACTATACATTTAGGAACAGCTTGAATATAGAGTGGCTTACAAATTATTACTCAACAAATACAGTCTTCCACGATTTTTTAAATGTCTCGAAATATTAATTTTTAGAAAAAGAAGAAAGTCGTACAGAAAGCGCTAGCTGAAGAAAAGGTTGCCGATAAATGTCCGGATCAAGATTCTTCACAGAATGCTACTGTTCATGAAAACGTAAATACTCCACATTTGGCAGCAGTCTCTTCAGAAATAATAAAGACTGTAGAAAAGGTGAAACATACAAGCATTAATCCTGGACTTGTTTATGACGGCCAAAATGAAGATGAAGAGATTCAAGGTACATTTTTGCAGAAATAATAAATTTTTCTAGGATGATCAAAGTCAACACATTTGATAGAATACCAAATTAATGTATACAGGAGTGGAGATCAATGCATAAAGGTTTCTTTTAACTGTGCTAGTTTGTTACAAGTTTCATGCTATTCAAGTTTGCTGCAATAAATTTTTAATCACTACCCCTACTCACCACGCCTGTAGGCAAGATTCATAAAAGTTTCATGCCATATAATAAATAGAACAAGGGCTATTTTTTTTCAGTTTTCGTACAAGTTTGGAGCAATTTCAAGTCTTTTCATTTGCATGGAAGCGTAGCACAATTGTCGGTTGGATTAATGTAAATATGAAATATAAAGCAATGCATTAGACTGAACAAGTACATACATTTTTAATATAATATAAATATAAAATATACTTACTATAATCAGAGTTGTCTCATAAATTCAGTTATCAAATTTGTCATTGAAAAATTCTTGGATATTGTAATCTGCTCTGTTGCTCTGTCCACTGGTAGATTATGTACTGTTCGTATTTGGTGAATTTATCAATCTCAGTTCTCAGAAGTAGATGATTATACTATTATTGGCATCTTGAGAAAGGTCGTTTTAGAAATCTTTGAATTAAAAATAAATTGTACATTTTATTGTATCTGCGGTAGATGCTCCATTTTTCAGTAATGCTGCATTTGCTTCTGGGAATACCAATGATCTGCCTAACAATTCAAGGAAGAATAATAAAAAAAAATGTACAGGGATAATAAGAAATAACATCGAGATATTTCTTGAAACAAAAAAGGATTCACCAGAAAGAAGACAAAACTTATCAAATGACTAACCAAAATCAACAAGAACCAACAAGAAATTTAACCCTAGGAAGCACTACATTGAGTTTAGCGGGAAATGAACAACAGTAGCAACAGTTACACTGAAAATATTTTTATTATCTAGCAAAGAACAGAACAGAATAATCAACAATGTGAAAGTATATGAATAAATCAGAGTACAACATTTTTTGAAATGTGCCAATCAGCATTGAAAAACAATAATATGAAGGCAATCTATGCTCTTCACATTTTTAACTACTTGATATTCTTATTCAAAAACAAACATTTCTTCAGTAACTAGAGACCCGCTCAGGCTACGTACAGGTGAAATTCACATGTGGTTTCATTTATATTGAAGACTATTGATGATTATTTAAATTTTCGAAAATAAATTTTATTCAAAATATGTTCTTTTCAGAAGTTATGAAAAAATTATAGACAAAGCTTCAATAACTTGGTGAAAATAAATAATACTGAAGATGATTATTATTATTATTTTCGTTAGGAATACCCAATCGGGCCCTGTCCCTGATACATTCGGACGGTGCGCTGATTTCATTTACCCAAATAACACATCCGTGGTGACAGATTTGAAATTCTTATAGAATTATTAAATAAATTGTTTCTAAATTCAGATGTGGACAAATAGCGGACAGTGATATGTACTTACGGAAATGCTAAAAAGGTCAAAATTTTTACTAAAGAAATCCACATATGAAATAAAATAATTTTGCACTGTCCGCGAGTTCTCAGCTACATTTAACATCAATTGTGAAATTTGTATCGAACAACACATTACCATTATCATGAAATTCTTGCAATAATATTGCATTGTCATCAAGTTCCAAGCTATGTTTGAAGTTAATTTAAAATCGATTGCAAAATGTGTAGGTACCTAGCAAACAAACAGTAACGTACTCTTGATTTGAAGAGCGGATATCGGCGGGTAGAACTGGCTCTAGAAGATTGAGAGAAGACAGCCTTCACTGTTAAAAAAATTGTTAAAATTGTTATATCCGTCAACCGGTTGCACCCCTACGTGCCACCCTCAAAAGTCAGAGACTTGTGCGAGTTAGGGGAAGACGTAGCCTTTACCTTTTAATACGTGTGATGCCATGCACGAGACCGGTAGCAATGCTGAAATTCGAACTCATGATCTTTGGCTCATGGAGCGAGCACCGAACCTGCAAGCCACCGTTGGCTCAGGACTGCAGTAGTTCAAGGTTATACCATTCGGGCTCTGTAATGCTCCAACTAGATTTAAAAGATTGATGGAGAAGGTTCTGAAGGGACTCTCATTGAAGACGTGCCTGGTATACCTTGACGACATAATAATTGTGGTTGGCATATCTTTCGAGGACCATGTGAAAAACCTGGAGGAGGTATTTCTGTTACTGAGAAGCTCCGGGCTGAAATTGATCTGGAAGAAATGACATCTATTGTCTATTGCAAAAAGAAGTACGATATCTCGGCCACGTAGTTTCTTAGGAAGGAATAACAGTAGATGAATAGAAGATAAAGCTGCAAGAGAATGGCTAATTCCAAAAGACTTATACTAGCTCCGAAGTTTTTTTGGTTTGTGCACCTACTACCGCCGATAAGTGCTGGGCTTTGCTAACATCGCTAAACCATTGAGTAGGCTCACGGAAGGGCAAGCTTCCAGTGGTCTGAGGAATGCCAGGATTCGTTCAGGAAGCTGAATGGAGCATTGATCAACGCACCAATTCTAAGCTATCCCCTTCCGAACGGAAAGAGCTTTCCTGTCTCCGATTTAGGAAGGACAGGAAAAAGTCATCGGTTACTTCAGTATACTGGAGCGCAATTACTGTGTCACCAGACGGGAGCTGTTGGCTATGGTTAAAGAAGTAGAGCACGTCTACAAGTATGTGTCGGGATATTGAAGAAGACCAATTGTTGAATCGTTGACGTTTTGAAACTATATTGTTTTATCTTCAGGATTCTAAAGTAGAGAAACAGAAACATACATATTGAAATAGTATTCTCTAATAGAATATCGATGAAAACAAAATAAATTATATACTGTCACAATCTTTCAAAACAAAACACTTTAACAGTATGTAGAAAAACAGCATTAACACATTAACTATGGTAGATCAGGGTATTGAAGGCATCATCCTGGTAGACCATTATGAATCCCCCGGACTCCGACTTCAGGACACTTGACCTTAGGAAACTAAAAGGTTACATTTTTGGATGTTTTCGAAGATCACATGCATTGGCTTATCCTTATGTAGCTGCAAGATGACCTAATTCTCATTAGTTATGTTCCAATTTGGTAACCGAGTTTGGGTCACCCCGTTCAGTGTCGAATACGAGACCAAGTTCATCGGCTGCGCGGGCTGCTGTCTTAAAGAAAGGTTCCGTTCCCCGCTTTTTCATGGTCGCGGACCATGCTGAGAAGAGGATCAAGCTCCTGATGACTTTACAGGCTCCTTTCTGTACCGAACTGTTATGTAAACACTCAAAACTCAAAAAACCACTGCCTCCCTATTGTCTGGGGATGATTTAGAATGCAAACTTCCACGAAGATGTATCAAGTTTTCGCAGTTCTTCTTGAGCCTATTTCACCATTTCAAAGGAGTTGAGTAGGTTTAGATGCAAGCATATTACCTATATGCAGCAACTTTGTTTTTTCTCGACAGTCCTGATGACCAGATCGGTCGTAGTTTATGCCATGCATTGCCACAGAGAGAGTTTTTAACTGTGGTTACCTCTTGGGAGTGGCTTTGTTCCATTCCTAGGTAAAGTCTTTTCGAAGTCAATTGAGACACTGTGGACTTTGAAATTGGACTCACAATCGGAATTTTCTCCGTGACGCATGAGTGGCGATAGAAATAGACCTTTACATTTACAAAAAATTAATTGTGAAACTCGTTTCAATCGATTGTTAATAGTCTGAAATGTCTATTTATCAACTAGTGCAACTCTACTTTTTTTTATTTCAGAAAAATATCACATTTCATAGTGTGCCTCTAACATCCCCCATCATAATCCACGTTCCGAAATAGGGAATATCGTTCTTCCATAAAATTTAGCTAGTGGCTGATTATAAGCCATCTAGAAATAATTGTAACTTTGTCACTGGATCAACACATCAAAAATTTTTACGTAAAAGCAATTTTTTATATTCGTGTCAATTTTGTTTCTAAGTAGCAAGTTTGTCATCATAGCAAGAAAACTCATAGCACAATATATCTCAATTTTGTAGCAGGCTTGCTATCTATTGGCAGAAGATGTTGCTGCCACATCATCTCCTGTCTATAAAGCAATGAAGATAGCAAGCCTTCCACAAAATTGTGATTTATTCTGCTTTGAAAGTTTTCTTGCTATGATGACAAACTTGTTACTGAGAAACAGAATTGACCCGATGATGAAAAACTATTGTTGGCAACGCCGCAAATTATAATAACAGTTCTTATGGAACAAAAGTTGTTATTACCACAGAACAGATACAGTTTATTTGAATTTTCACTGCTGTTCAGACAACCAGGTACAAAGCACTTTTTAGACATTTTCACGGTTATAAGGAATACAGAAATTACTTAACACAAACAACAAAACTTTGAATTTGAAAACCGCATCAAACTCGGAAAATAAAATATTCAAGAGTCTGTTAGTTTCCAGCATACAGATTTGATCTACTAGCATCTATCTTGTATGACATAAGATGAGCAAATGAGTTGAACAGAGAAAGATAATTGTTATTGATCTGCTCCGTGAAACAGACGAACAAACCCATTTGGTAACAAATGGCAACTATCATAGAACGAAATCCAGATGTAACGATATTTTGAGATTCTATGGTGTACAACTTAAACGACGTTGCCAAGTTTAATTTTGATGAACGTGACGTCACGAAACCCCTTTTTTTCAAATTATAGAGAAACTGGTGGTCAGAAAAAAAATCTCGAGTGATATTAGCGTATATACTTACTAATTACAGTGTTTTCTGATAGTCAATGGAAAGGTCCATTTGTATGTTACCTTGCCTACATTACTACCTCATTCATGCCCATTTCACTATGATGTAAATTAATGACGCCTCGTAAAATTTTCAAATCACACCATGTCTCAACTGAAATTTTGTAATTTATTCATAATATCCCAAGAAACAGGTTTGTTTATGCTAGGGATACAAAATAATAATAACAATGCCTTACAAATCTACAGAATAAATAATATACAATTGATGTAGGTACAATTAATTCAAAATCAACTTAGAAAAAGAAAAAGTTATCCATGTCAATTCAAAATAGTTGGACGGAAAAATAAAATAAATTATGGAAAAATAAGTTATTTTAGACTAATTGACGAAGAAAATGGTTTTTTATTCTATTTTTAAAAATCGTTACTTTTTTATTTATTTTTATTTCATTTGGTAGTGAATTGTAGATATCTATACCATCATGGTATATCGATTTTTTACTTCTGAAATTGCTGAGACTTAAACAGTTTGCTTGTCTTGTTTTGTGATCATGTATGTTATTGATTTCAATGAAATTTTAATTAGAAACATTCTGTTTCAATCGAATAAAGTGAATAAATGAACAAATTTTTACTTAATAAAGGGAATTCAAATTTAGTAAACTGTTAGGTTTATATAAGTTTGCTGTTGGTTCTTAAGACGGTAAGTTGTAAATACATTTCAAAGATTTATTTTGTAATTTTTTTGGAGGTTTCAAAACTGAATTATTAGCGGTTCCCCGGATTGATATCAAATACTGTAGGTTAGAATAGATAAGACAAAAGTAAATATTTTTGAGGTATTTGATCGGCACAAATTCTCTTATTTGGAACAGTACACCAATGACTGGATTGATTTTTTTTCTCAATTTATCAATATGATTGTTCCATGATAGTTTTTCGTCAATAATAAGACCTAAAAATTTAGTAACTTTAGTATATTTTATAGAATTAGATCCAAATAATAGCGGATGAATGAAATTGTTTGTGTCTTTTTAAAAACGAACAAAAATGTTGATTTATCAAAGTTCAGAGTGAGTTTGAAATGTTGTAACCATGTTGAAATTACATTTAGATCACTTTCCATATTTTCACGTATTTCATTGAAGTCAGTGGCAAAATATATTAATGTAGTATCATCAGCAAATAGTTTTATTTTTCCTTTCAATTTCAACTTTGTTATGGAGTTGATATAAATCAAAAATGAATCAGGCCCTAAAATTGATCCTTGCGGTACCCCACATTTGATATCATTCAAAGAACTGCTAATACCATTAATTAACACGTACTACTTCCTATTCATCAGGTAATTTTGAAACCATTCAAGAATTTTTCCTCTAATACCTATTGAGTATAATTTTGCAAACAAAATTTTGTGGTCAACTGTATCAAATGCCTTACACAAGTCAAGCGAGAGGAGGCCACACTTCTTGTTGCTGTCTATCTGAATTTGAATATGCGAAACAACCTCCAGAACTGCCGCCTCTGTGTCTCTCAACCTGTGAAAACCATATTGATTATGACTTAATAAATTGTTATTCTCAAGAAAATTAAAAACTCTGACATTCACTATTTTTTCCAAATTTTTTTAAAATGCTGGTAAAACTGATATAGGTCGGTAATTATTTACGTTATCTTTCCGATCGCTTTTAAATATTGGTGAAACTTTGGCATTCTTCATTTTTTCTGGGAAACATCCTGTTTTTAATGACTTGGATATTATATGAAGTAAAATGGGAGATAGCTCATTTTTTATAATTTTCACAATTCCATCAGTAATTATAATAATTATAATAATAATAATAATAATTTCTTCAATTTCATTAATATATACTAGTGTTAAAAACATAGACATAACACTTGATTTATCTCCAATAACATCATTTTGAGTTTTGATGGCTGAAGATAGTTTTGGTCCAATGGTTACAAAATGCTTATTAATTTCCTCACATATATCCTGAGAATCACTAAATTTTACTTTATTGGTGATAATGTGTTTAATTTCTGTTTTGGTGCTATTCGAATTATATAGTAAGGCATTTATGCCCTTCCAAATTTTTTTTGGGTTAGCATCAACGAATTTATTCTCAGAGAATTTTTTCTTGGTTTCTCTAATTGTTTTTTTACTAATCTGTTATGACGATCATACTCTTTTTTGTAGAAATCTGAATAAGGATTCTTTTTTTTCTCATAAAATAACTTATTCGCGAATTTTAATAAGGTTTGCAACACGTTGATTAAATCAAGGTTTAGAATCATGTTTTTTTGTAAAAGTTTTCATAAACGAGTTTTTTTCAAAAATTTTGAGTGAATCCTCATATTCTTCATTTGGATTCTCATAACGAAAAAGGGTATTGCCAAATTCATTAAGTTCATTTTTTAATTTATCAATTTCATAAAACTTAATTTCATTTGCAACTTGTTGGATCTTGTTATTTGTAGATCTATTATTGATACATGCTATATACATTTTGTGATCGCTTAATGCAGTATTAATTAAACACAAATCTATATATTTTTTTAGAATTTGTTATGAAATGGTCGATTAATGTAGAGCTGTTGGTTGTTTCTCTAGTAGAAATCTCATCATTACATATTGAAAAATTATTCGAAACATATATCCAATAACTCTTTTGACTCATTATCATTTGATAACAAATTTACGTTCATGTCACCAAAAAAGAAACATTCACAATCAATATTTTTAAACGACTCGAGGGTTCTATCCAAAAAAATGAGAAAGTGTTGATATCAAAAATGAAGGAGATTTTGTTTGAATCGCTAAATAGGTTAGAGGATTTTCCTTTTTTCAACTATTTCAAATTCAATATCTTTTTGAATGAATAGTCCTACACCACCACCACGCTTATGCCTACTTGAATATACAGAGTTGAAATTCTTGAAATTATAGTACTGTTCTTCATCTTCTTTCATCCAGGTTTCAGTCACCACTAAGATTTTCACTCCCAGTTCGTTGATCATCACTTCCAGCTCATCCATTTTGTTTCATATTGATCTTGAATTGATGTATAATATTTTCCAGTGATTCCTGTTAGTACACTCATAGTCTAACATCGAATTTAGTTCATATAATTTGATTTTATCTTTAGGATTATTCATTGTCAATTTTTGGAATATTTTGAATACTAGGAAAGCTTTATAATCAGGAATATGGAGTTTTTAAGAGTTGTAATCTATTTGGGAATTCAGCTGATTTTGGTAATATATAAATGTCGGACAACTTCTATCTGAAGCTAGGTGGTTAACAGGATGGTTAGTTTTGTAAACTGTATTAGAATGAGTGCAGTTATTACATTTAACGAGTATTTTTACATGATTTCAGTTCATCTGAGCCAGAACATCGTGGGCACACAAAATCATTTCTGCAGTTTTTATGTGTATGTTTGAAATTGAAACATTTGCCACACTGAGTGATATTATTATCTTGGTATACTTGAAGATTTTGCCATACAATGAATAACTTTCCTCTATTAATCGTCATTATTTTCTCTAATAAAGTGCCATTTACTTCTGCAAATATAGTGAAACGGTCTTTATCTTCAAAATGTTTTTAAAATTGAACAGAAAGGTGGTCCGTATCATTAATTATGTTATTCTGTTCTTTGATCTTCTGTTCAACATCAGCTTTGGTTAGCTCACCTTGTAATTTCAGGTTTGGGATCTTGATTCTTGGTTTCAATAGCTTTCTTATTTCTGTTTCGTATTGATTAGATAATTTTTCTTGGATTTCTTGCTGAATTTTTTGTATATTTTCTTTATTTCTACACTTGATCACTACATTTCCGTTATGTATTTGTTTTAGTGAATTTATTCCAATACCTAATTTACTGATCCTCACATTATTTTCTAAACAATTTTTTGTTTTTACGGATGTTTGTACCATTTTTGGTTTTATAGTCAATGTCTGATCTAGAGGTTTTTCTTGCAAGTATTTGTAATTTTTTGTTACATCTGCATATGTTTTATTAATTTTCGTATTTTTATTTGTTGAATATGACTCCAACGTACTAATTTTGTTACTAATTTTATTTAAACTGTCCGTTATACTTTCTTTGTCTACTATGTTTGACAATAAGAATTCATGATTTTGCTGTATGCTATCGTTCTCATTGGTCAATAGTTGTATGTTCTTTTCTTTTTCTTCTATTATTTCCTCCTTGTCCCTAATTATTTGTTTCAACAGAAAAATTTCTTCTCTCAAGGTTTCAATTAGTTCATTTTTGTAGGTTTTCCTCTTGACACTTGAATCCAATTCATTATCTGATGATGGCTCTAAGGTTTTTTCAAAGTAATTCACTTGAAGTAGTTTCGATTTTGTCTCTGATTCATTTTCCGAAAAGTCGACTTTAGAATGTTCCGACACTGTTATTTGGGAACTTTTGGAAAAGTCTTTTTCACTTGTACTCTCAGTTCTCTTCTTTCTTCTCATATTTTTTTCATTTCACACCGGACTATTTAAATATATCTAACTGCCATAATGACAATTCACAAACTTCAAAACTGAATTAAAACCCTTGAATGCAGCAAAACCAGATGAAATTTGGATAAAACTGACTTGTTACCCTCTTCTGCGATTCCTTAGGTAAATTTGAATGTTGCTTGGAATTTTTTTGTAACTTATTCACTGTAGAATGCAACACCTTCGGTTAGCCAGTATCATACGTTTGTTTCTGAGTATATGTCTCTCCGACATCAAGATGATGTAGGATGCTTTTGTCTACAAGCTGGACATAGTCTCCGTTTCTTCCCCTGTCCTCTTTTGAGATGAAATGAGGCACATTTGTAGGCACCGAATTCTATTTCGATAGCATGTACTCTTCCACCACCACTATCACCCTTGATGTTAATAAATGAGGAATTCAAAGAGTAGATCTTTGATAACATGATAATTTCTCTTTTGTGTAATGTAAACCAGATACATAGTGATAACTAGCAAAAATTTAAAGCAAAATTAACAACAGTTCTTCAAAAAAAAAACATCCCTATTACCAAAGCTCATCATTTTGGGAACTCAATGTATATGAACCTCCATTTACAGATAATATTTATTTCAGAATGTTCAAAACTTACTTCATTACCAGAAACCAGTACATACAGTGGTCAAAAAGTAGACTTCCAAACAGGTATTATTTGTTATTTTCATGAAATGTTTTTCCTTTTATTAAAAATCATATCTATTTCAGAAGTTTCAAAAGATGAGAACCTGCCCAAATTTAATAATCTTCTAAATATGAGTAAGCAGATACTAAATGATATAAAATTTGTAACAATTTCTGAATCAGAGGTAGTTAATAGAGATAGGACAAATACTTGCTGTGCCATGAAACCTTATACAGAATCCCAGCTGAGTTCCCTTTATCATAACAACGAATTAGAAACAATAGATACCTTCAATACCCAATTTGTAGAAGCTGAACTGAAGGGTGAGTTTGTATTTTATCATAATGTTCAATATTTTCTGTAGCCTTCAGAATGTCTCTTTGAAATATCAAAACAGCACACTGTACTTTGGAACATCATTTGTACTAATTTCTGTACATTTAAATTCGTACTTAAATTTCAGGAACAGCCACAAAACAACATATCCTGTACGAAATGCTGTCAAATTACTTGCAGGTACGAGAAAGAATCACTGGTAATACATTAGAATTGGAGCAGATACGCAGGGAGTATAAGACTCTACAAAGTGAACTTTGGACCATTGATACAGCTTCAGTGGTGGCAAGAGGAGAATGCCAAGACGGAACAGTTGTAATAGCTTCTCACACCTACAACAAGAGTATATTTCATAGATCTGTCTTTCAAAATATTGTCAGACTTTTGGGGAATGTGCAGAAGCTAACTTATGAAAATCACACTCTTTTTCTGTTCTCTGCAGATGAATTACGGTTGCAGGTACTTTCCATTATAGATTATTCAATGCCATCATATTACTCCTTCAAGAATTCCAGTGGAATGTTTAATGTTCAAACTTATTGTTTTGTGAACCCTCCATGCCCTTTCGTTTTCACATTATTCCTATGCTCTGAATAATCTCTAAATACGGTTTGGGCCTAATTAAAATTTGTATATTTTAAAAATATATTGAAGAAAATCAGTAAACTTAGCTTAGTTCAAGAATGAGTGTAGTTTCTGGATAATTTATTTTCATGACGTAATTACGTTAGAAATGTATAATGCTCTATATGGTTGAGTTCAGTAACAAAGTAAAAGATACTATAAATGGTTGGTGGTATAGTTTTTTCTTCATATTAAAAACTAACAGGGTCGCGAGTACCTGCCTGAATCATCCGGTATATATTTTCAATTATTCAAAATAAATGCTTGAAACTTTATGATATTTATTGGTTACCTTTTAATCAATTGTTGTCTAATACCTCTTCTCGCGACTTTATATTTATCTTTATTGGCCGCGATACCATTAGCCACGTGACGTCATGATCGATTTTTAGGTTATTGAAGTTCCATAATCGATCACAACAGAAAACAACTACTTCTCTGGCTAAAACATCGACGGATATCGAATTATATCTGTCATACATGCATGTGTGCAAATATCCTTAATTCAAAGGAACAACTTTGAGGCAAATAGCAAGACTTCGCCGATCCACAATTGCAGGCAGGATTCTTAATAGTTATTCTTTATCAGTGCAACCTAGGCATGGTTGATATCCGCGAGGTTCCACTACCTGCCATCATCGCCCGGAATGGATATTGCAATTTGATCATAGCCTTCATCTCAGTGTCTGATTAGAAAGCAACCGAGTAGGACATTTGAAAATAATCAAAATGATATGGAATTGTATGTGTGTAATACAGTATACAGTTGTTTCCAGGAACCATAATGAACCAGTGACAGATATAATATCCGTATTAGCAAGACAAGGAAGCAGGTGTTTTCTGTCGATCTCATCCCATTAAAGTCATACAAAAGAATGCCTATAGTCATCTCTAAATGCATTGTTTTTGACTATTTAACGAAGTGTTTCATTATTGCTTTTTGGAACAAAGTTTAAAGCCAGACGTGAAAATATGATATCAATAAAGCATTCACAAAAATACAAGTTTCAAATTGATATTTTCATTTCTAGATCGAGTTGTATCTTCAAAGTGTGACATTAAACTGTATGAACGTGACGCAACTGAACAAAGATGCACCTGTTGCCCTAACATCAGAAGGTGAACCGTCACATTTGAAACCATATCTTGGTGAACTAAGGATATGTATTTCGATTCTGTTTTCTTTTCAAAGAAAACTCATCAGAGAAGTGCAATTCATCAAAGAGGCAAGGACATGGTTGTCACAATTGGTTGCAGTTCTCTTGAGATTAGCAAGTTTTCAAGACCACCTATTTATCTTGAACCATGTCTTGAGGTAATGTTTATTTAATTAGATGACTTAGGGTGACCTATCTCCTTTGAATAATCTCGCATTCATGAAAATTCCATTTGACGAAAAGAAACAAGAAATATGTAAAATATAACAGAGGAAAGATAAAATGAAGGTGTGGTGCAAGACAATACGCATCCTGTTACAGGAATATAAATATTATACTGGAGTTTCATCCCGACACCAATCTGCTATTTTTACACTTCAATACGTATTTCGGTCATTAAGTGACTCTTCTAAAGAAAAGATTAAACCAAGTCTAAGAAGTAAACTTTTCCTATTTATACCCATTAGATATCTTCTAGAGGTACCTGCGTCTTAATTATATAGCTACTGAGATGAAGCTTCATTTGCTTAGTGATAAATTTAAAATTAATTCAATTTATTGATAATTATGAACTACGATGGTGTCCCATCTACATATCACTCTAGATGAGAGGGAACGCCACCATTATACAGTATCGGACAAAAAGTATCTTGGGTATAGACAAATCTACAAGAGTAACAAGGACCACAATTATATTATAATACCACATAATCAAGAGAGACGCAATGTTGTTCTCCCCTCTTGTCACCCCCCCACTCGACTCTGTGTAGTGACGTCGAACGACAATTCGATGCCCCTTCTTCAAGCTATTCGAGGAGAAATCGTAATCTCTATATTTAGCACGCTATTCTTCATGCTTGAACCGTAATACCCAACATAAATTCTTTCCGATACTGTTTATGCTCTGGGGCATGTAATATCTTTAAGAGAACTAGCTGTTTTCTGTCAGATACTTGCCTCATATTTTCAACTTTCTGGGAATGTATGGAGAGTGGTGATTCAACTCTATCGATTTTTTCGTTTCATTCATTTGATACTATCCTGCACACTTTTCGAACTTTTATCGAATTATAAAATATTGAAAGGATGTTCATAAAAGTTGAAAAAGACTTCATGAATTATTTTTGTTATTTGATTGGTTAGTTTGAATTTTTTTTTCTTGATTTGATAATGTACATTCAAACTTCCTTATACCACAACTTGTTCTGACGAAGTTATGCTTCAGTGAATGAAATGAATTAAATTAACAAATGAAACTTTAGGGCTACATCAGTTCGAGGTAATTTCTCGAAATTATTTGAAATACTCATATGGTCGAGAATATACCTATGTCAAATCAAATACATTTTCTGGTAAAAAATTGGGCAGGAGCAATCTAACATGTCTCAATAAATGAAAATTAATTCGTCAATATTGAATTCGTTCAGGAAACTGATATTTTAGAAAAACGATACAAATGTTCAAAGTAATGTAGAATATACAAAACAAATGACAAGCAATATATAAATGAAAATGAATATGTACAACATGGACATGGGTCATGGTGGCGCGCATGTTAGGCGATCTATTCTTAATCCAGTGCGGTCACCGGTCTTGTGCATGGCATCTACGTTTTCCCTAGCTTTTACAAGTCTTTCGAAGATTTTTGAGGGTTACTCGTTAGGGTGCAGTCGGTTGACGGAAATAACAATGTTTTAACAATTTTTAACATTCAATGTAATAACATTGCAACTTTTCTTCCATAATTTTCCACATTGTAGCCTCCAGCAATTGAATATACGGTAAAATTGTCTGTTTGTAAAACCATTTGCTAAGTGTTGTGAATTTGAACACCAATTTGTAGTTATGAAGAACTACAAGTTATTATAAAATCAGCAAATTAAATATCTAAGAAGAAACCCTGGTTCAGATAAAAGCCCATCCCCGAGGTAATTCGATCCCGAGTCACGACGCAATCCCATTACTTAGTTCAACGAAGGAAAAACTTAAAGGGTTTTCCATAAGCAACAAAGTCAACCATAGCTGCTTTTCAATTGCCTAGGGTAGAAGCACCCAGTGGAGCTTGTTACCCCTGAACTGAACCTGAAGTGAACCACACCTGACTTTATGAATCGGGTTTAATGGGAACATGATTTATCCCATTGCAGCAGTGGAGTCTGTAACCTTACAGCGAAAGCGAAGCGAAGCACACGCTATCTCTTTCCAGTACACCGGAAAGTGTGCTAGGGGTTTTTACAGATTTGTTCCATGGGGGCATGGGGGGGGGTAATTCGTGGTGCGGGACCGCCGCAGGCCATTTTTTTTAAATTCAATGTCAAATGCCTTTAAATTGATAGTTAGGTTTGTCAGCGGGATATCATAAAGGTGGGAAAAAAAGGATGTCAAATTCAGTTTGTTTTATTTAATATGAAAAAAGAAAAGATGCCTTCTGAAACTAAATACATTTTACTTTAACATATATAGGTAAATGAAATATGATTCATTTTGTGAATCTTAATGTTAATTTTGATTGAAACACTGAATTTTCTTCGATTGTGGGTAGGTAATTACTCCCTTGTATACGCGCCTGTAACCAAAGTAATAAAATTCATAGGAATATGAACTGATTCTTACTAATATGTTTAAGGACCTACTGTGAAATGACCCGTTTCCTTCAAAACCAAGTGAAATAAAATGATTCATTGTTTTTGCGGTTTCTGATAAAGCGGCTTATATAACTTTACTAATGGGCCATCCTGTATAACAAATATAAAAACCGGAGAAGTAAGAGGACTTCCAAACGATAGTTGCCGATATCACTGGAAACTTGTCAGGGCAGTTGAGGTATTTCCAGGCCGTGATATTAACTTTCGATCGGTGGAGATTTATAGGTCTACTAACTGGAAGTTAAGTTCGTCCAGTGGATGGACTAATAACGTCTGGAGGTTGGAGAACGTAAATAAAATATTTTCTTTATATTTTTTACATGTTTAATTATCCAATAGATAGATAGTTATCGATAAAAAAAGTATGTCGATTGAAAAAAGTCACATATAATTTGGAACCGATAGGTTTATAAACAGTGGAATTTAATATCAGGTGATGGTACATTTTGAAAATTCCTTGAATCTAGAGTTCACCAAAGCTGCTTTGTCTTGACCTAATGAGGAAATATTGCCACCATGATTCTCACACCTTTTCAGATGTCCAGCTGGTTTGGGAACTTGGGCGTCATCTTTCATTCAGACTCCATTGGACTCAAGGAATACTGACTCACCATTTGCAAACTTTCAAACAAATCATATTATTACTGTTCTTGCCACAATTTTAACATCTATTAAGGAAAGGGTGAGGTTTTTGGAAGATCTAGCACAAAGTAAAGATATAGCGGCTGAAGCCTTGTGGGTCATGGTCGATTCTGATGGTGAAGATGATGAAGAATCAACTGGAACATCATTGAAAGAAAATGATTTGGTAGCTTTGTTGAATCAACTACCCTTAGATGATTTATTTCGAAATGTTTTGTTAGTACAACATAGAGATTTCAAGGTAAAATAATAAATAATATCAACTCTAGTACTTATTTCTGTAACAAATGTTTCTAGGATTTTTACGATGGCTCACTCATAACAGAGTACCATGTGCTACGATATCTTGCATTCTCCACAGTGTTATTGAAAGTATTACACAAAGGACTACAAACTTATGATCAACCAAGATATAACCAATTTTCGAAAAGATTGAGTCGCTTTATTCGCCATGTTGCTCAATATGCTACAGATCAGTGGGAGCAGTTTTTGAAGGTGATATGCTTCATTTCTGAGTCCAAATATCTATTGATTTAATTGTAGGTTCAGAATGTAGAAGACAAAGCTATGTTGGAAAGGCTTCAGATTGAATATGATTCGTTTTTTCTAAGAGCTATATATTACTTATATTCGTCACAAAAACTGGGTGCATGGCAATTTCTAGCTGTTATTCCATATAATATGGTAGCACTGAAAACTTTGTGGAAAATATTCTATTTCTTACACAGCCAAGACAGCTCTGCAAACGATATATTAAATCCCCTTTATGTCGAAGATTATTCAAAGAAAATTTGGGAAAAGGAGTTAAGAGGACAGTTTGAAGAAAAGCTGGTAAATCTCAAAGATGGTGAAGTGTATTATTTGTTGAATACTTTCGCTAATATGGCTCTTGCGAGGACTGATCATGACATGGATTTCATTTATTCTGCCACCATAGACTTGTTGAAGGTAAGTAGATATTGAAAATAGGGTATTGGACACCTGTGGTGTCATTCAATGAGAACAAAAATAGTTTTCCCCTTCCACTAGTAATTTCATTCCTAGATGCGCATTTCGTTAATCAAGTTAACTTCATCAGTAGGATTACTAGGTTAACGAAATTCGCATCCAAGAATGAAACTATTAGCATGGTGAAGGGGAAAATTATTTTTTGTTCTCGTAAGTAGATACTCTTCAATAAAATGAATTTGCAATTTATTCTTGCCATCCATACTCTAATTGATTTGTTGATGAAAGCATCATAATCCACTGATATAAATATATTTAGTAATTGAGAAGAATTTGGGAATATAACTGATCTGGTAATATATCAATTCAAGAATATGGAAGTCATAATGTGGGTTTAATCAAGAATGGGACATTGAACTCTATGAGATCAAAGAGTATGGTTCCCTTTGATCACACAAGTAATTAATTCCTAGGTGCCCATTTCTATTACCAAGTTATCTTCTTCAGTGAGGTTTAATTTCAGAAGTTTTTCAATTTATGAGGAAAGCTATAGTAACCGAGTATAATTTTCATAATTATTTATTGTACAATATTATGAATTATAAACTATAATGATGGTAATTCATCTCTCTAATTCGTCTCATCTACATACTATATCAGTTGAGAGAGAGAGCACTACCACAATATGAGCTCAGGGGTAATTTCAAATATGTGCCAATCACTATTTCAACCGCAGGAAAAATACAGATAAACCTTACACTCCTAAAATAAATTCAAATATGTTCAATTTATATTATATTATATTAGGTATATTATTGTAAATAGTAGATAATTAACTTTTGTCAATGTATGTAACATGTACAAGGTATACCACGATGAGCTGAGTCGATATGTAAATGGAAAACTACTGGGAGTAATTTTTTTTTTAATTTTTTTTGGAGTTTTCCTAGAAGCTTGTTTCCGTTAAAATTTGTCTACGACTTCTGGTTATACCGGAAGTAATAGTAATACTTCCTTATAAACACTCTTAAGTGTACCCAAAGGCATTGCGTGTGCGGGTAGAGGACGGCTATTATTATTATTAACCGTGGCGCTCTGGGACTACTTACTGATTTTTGATGGCGTATTCACTTCTCAGCTGTGGGAAAACCTACAGCACCACCCTTGTTTTTTTAAATGGAACACCCTTTTTTTATTGCATTTTTAGTATCTATGATTATTTTAATATAATTTTATTCAAAACATCATATATGTCCGGTCCAGTATTCAGTTACAAATAAATAAAATAATTTTTTGGAAACAAAGATAGTTGAGTAAAAAATTTTCAGAATTTGCTTGAATAAGACCTGAAACTTTCTTAGTATTTAGAAAGTTTTCAAAAAAATTATACGGGGTGCTCAAAAATTGGCGCCAAATTCGGCTTTCTCTAAAATTGCGTAACGCATTTTTTCAAGCGGCATCCCCATTTTTTTCTCAGTGCTAAAAAATAGAGATAGTTTGTACTTACAACCCTATATCTAAACAGTTTTTGTGAAAAATTAGAAAAACTAAAATATCGTTGTGGTTATTAGAGATAACTAATTTATCAGTAGGCTATTTTGAAAAATCCACAAGAAAACAAATGCTGAAGTGTCAACAAACAATATCTGCTAATAATTCGCACAGGTTCATTGTTTTGAATGAAAATAAGAAAATAGTTATCTATGCAACAAGTGTAATAAACACTTTTAGCTTGAGTTGCATTATTTTTCTACATTCATGCAGAAACCAAAAAATGTTTCAGTGTAGGAAAATAAAAAGCATAATTTGATAGCAACATATTTAATATTCAATCAGCACTATCGATTTGCATTGAGAAAGTTAGAAACTGATATGATAAGAACAATTCAACTTAAAGTTTTTTTTACCATTGATGTTTAGTCTTGAGCGCGTATTCCTTTATATTCATATGTATTTTAACGATTTTGAGACCGGCCTCGAGACCGGCCCTGATAATCCAATTAACTCGAAATGTGAACATTGTTCTCCGCTGACAAACACATACATCACGTGGAAGAATCGCGAACCTTCTAACGAAGATTCTGGGGACATCGCCCGAAAGGCTTGAATGGTCGAGAATTGTAAATAGGAGTATATAAGCCACTGGATATAAGATGGCGGGATAGTCAGAGACAGTCACAGAGAGTAACCAATATAGTTCCAGAGTTCGCGGATAGAGACTGACACAATAGAAATAAAATAGTGAAGTAAATGTTTTAGTGAATAATTGTTTTAAGTAATGTTTAAAATAAATAAGTGTTCGTCGCGTTGAAAAACTGATAGACGTTTATCGCGCCCAATAAACTAGTTACCCATTGAACAGTTAAGTGTTTGCAGGACAGTTTTGCGCGTAACGGGAATAAACTGAAAACTTATTGTGTGAAATAAATAATAGAGTGATATCTCGGTTAAGGACAATAAGAGACAAAATGTTTCCAAGGAGAGTTCACCTAGTTGAGCTTAAAGTTAGTGAATTAAAGCAATAGTTAGAGGAGCGTGAGCTAGAAACAACTGGAAAGAAGGCCGTACTCCAGAAAAGACTTTCAGATGGACTGATTGAAGAAGGAGAAGACACCGAAACATTTTTGTTCGAAGTTTCTGGAGTCGATTTGAGTGCTATAATGAACAAACTCGAGAAAACCACGAATAGTTTGAAGTCTGAAAGAACTTCAACAGAATTCTGTCAGCCAGATAGAGAAAATCAAAGATGACATGGAGGAAGAAATGAAAAAAATTAAGGAATCGCTCCATGATGAAATAAAAGGCGAAATCGAGACAGAAATCGGCAGAATAAAGGAAAATTTCAGTGAATTGGAAAAGCGAATGGATTCTGCGCATACCCCAGAAACTTACAACAAAAACCCAATGCTGGACCTGAGTATCAACCAAGAGGAAGTCTAGAAAGACACAAAAAAATTTAAGATCAGTGCTGAACCTGGAAAACTCGCATTGAAACCGCCTCATTTCGACAGAAATACTCCATGGTCAAACTACCACCGACAATTCGAAGCTGCTGCCAAAGCAAATGTATGGACTGCTGGGGAAAAAGCTTTAGCATTGACACTGGCATTGCGTGGCGAAGCAACAAATATTTTACAAACGCTCACCGCTCAACAACAGGAAGACTATGAACAGCTGGTAAAACACTTGGAACTTCGCTGTAGCCAGCCCACCTTGAACACATATATCACTCACAGCTGAAGAACCGATGCCAGAAATCAAGCGAATCGTTGCAAGAATTTGAAGCAGATATTGCACGCTTGGTTCGTCTTGCGTACCCAGCTACACCGGAAAATGTAATAGAGCGACTAGCGGTCTAGGTATTTTTGGATAGACTTCCTGACCAGGAAACCCGGCAAGCCCTAACACTAGCTCGCCCCGCACATCTCGTGGATGCATTGGCACGCGCTCTGGAATTCGAAGCAGCAAAGCAATCCTGCAAAAGCCAGAGTAGAGTCCGGATGATCGAGGAAGATCCACAGGAGCCCGCTAATATCGAGGCTATCCTGCGAAAGGTGATGAAGGAAGTTATGCCTGAGAGAAGACTGATACGATGCCGAAATTATAGTAAACTTGGGCATGTGCGTAGCAAATGTCCAACATTGAAAAAATCGACAACAACGAAGGACAAGAAGGAGCAATCGTCAGCCCGTATCCAGCAAGCCCCAAATAACAACGCATATGTTGCTGTCCTTCAACGACAGAACAAAGGTGTTTTTGTAGACGGTCTCATCAACAACGAGCCTCGCACCATGCTGATTGATACAAGTGCGACTAGGATAATCCTTGGGCCTACTTTTGCCAAAACACCGGCAAGAATTTATCATCGAATTGGAAGCTACGCACAGCAACAGGAGAGCCGGCAACTGTGTATGGTGAACTTCCGATTGAATTGACTTTGGGCTGTACTAAAGTGAAACACCGGGCTCTAGTAGCGGGAGAAGTGAAGAAATGATTCGTGTTCTGCTGGCTGAAGATGTGAGCGTACCGGAGAGGGCTGAAACCATTTTGGAGGCTCGCCTGGATGGGGGTGCGAGCAATGGAAACGTGATGTTCGAACTCAAGCTCCATAATGAGAAAATTGGACGAGGAATCGCACTAGGGAAGACCTTGTTGCGAGTTGATAAATTTGTGCCAGTAAGGGTAATGAGTGTCAATTATTACCCTGTTACTTTGAAGAAAGGAACAATTCTGGGGCACTGCTCGTCAATTTCCTCTGTGATGAGGAGTGTACGCGGCACTGTTAGTCAAGCCAGTAACTTGCCAGCTGAATTGGAGAAGTTGGTTGCCATCTCATCCAAAGACATTGGACCCGCACAGCAGCCCAAACTAAGAGAATTAGTTAGGCAGTATCAGGACATCTTCGATACCGGAGTGGGCAGAGGTGGTAGAACAAAGGTGGTTCAGCACAAAATTGACACTGGAAATGCCCGACCAATCCGGCAATCAGCCAGAAGACTTCCTCTCGCCAAAAAGGAAGAGGCTGACAACATAGTCTGTGATATGGAGAAAGACGGAGTCATCGAGCCATCCGCCAGTCCTTGATCCTCTCTAGTAGTACTGGTAAAGAAGAAAAATGGTTCAACTCGGTTTTGCGTTGATTATCGTCAACTTAACAACGTGACGAAAAAGGACAGTTACCCTCTACCAAGAATAGACGACACGCTAGACACGCTGGCTGGATCTACGATTTTCTCGACCTTAGATTTGAAGAGCGGATACTGGCAGGTAGAACTGGCCCAGGAAGATCTAGAAAAGACAGCCTTCACCGTCGGTTCAGGTTTGTAGCAGTTCACAGTTATGCCATTTGGGCCCTGCAACGATCCAGCCACATTTGAAAGATTGATAGAGACGGTTTTGAAGGGACTCTCATGGAAGACGTGTCTGGTGTATCTTGACAATATTGTGGTCGGCAGATCGTTCAACGACCATGTGAAAAACTTGGAGGAGGTATTCCAGCGACTGAGAAGCTCCGGACTGAAATTGAGCCCCAAGAAATGTCATCTGCTCCAAAAAGAAGTACGATATCTCGGCCACGTTGTCTCTGGGGAAGGAGTAGCAGTTGATGAGCAGAAGATCAAAGCTGTTAAGGAATGGCCCGTTCCGAAAGACATTCACCAGCTTCGAAGTTTTCTTTGCACTTACTATCGCCGATATGTGCTGGGATTTGCTAACATCGCAAAACCACTGTTCAGGCTCACGAAGGACAAACAAAGTTCCAGTGGTCAGATGAATGCCAAGATTCGTTCAGGAAGTTGAAAGGAGCTTTGATCAACGCACCAATCCTGAGCTACCCCCTTCCGGAAGGGAAGTTCATTTTGGACACGGACGCCAGTAACGTGGGACTTGGAGCTGTCCTGTCTCAGATACAAGAAGGACAAGAGAAGGTCATCGGTTACTTCAGCAATACCCTCAGTAAACCGGAGCGGAACTACTGTGTCACCAGGCGAGAACTGTTGGCTGTTGTCAAATGAGTAGAACACTTCTACAAGTACGTGTATGGGAGAACTGACCATGCAGCTCTCAAATAGCTCCTACAGTTCAAGAATCCCGAGGGTCAAGTGGCACGTTTGATCGAGAGGCTCCAAGAATTCGACTTTGAGTTCGAGCATCGAGCGGGGACCAGCCATAAGAATGAAGATGCCCTTTCGCGAATACCATGCCCAGATGACTGTTCGCACTGTTGACGGGCAGAGGAGAAGGAGTCGACAGTCTGCAAAACTACGACAGTGGATGATAACTGGAATGACCACAGGATCCAGAAAGACCAAGAGAAAGATCCAGATCTTGATTACGTCATCGGCTGGAAGAAGAGTGATCGAAGACCGTCGTGGCAGGAAATAGCCAGTTGTTCTTCAGTCGTCAAATCTTACTGGGCCCAATGGAACTCGCTCACCCTGAACAATGGAGTTTTAAAGCGTGTGTTGGAGTTGGAGGATGACGGGGAAGAAAGACGTCAGGTAGTAGTTCCCAGGAGCAGAATACTCCGAGAAATCCATGATGGGGTCACCGGAAGACATCTGGGAGCGACGAAGACCCTCCAGAAAGTTAGGCAACGATTTTACTGGGCCAATTGCCAACTTACGTCAAGGACTGGTGCAGAAAATATGTTGTATGCGTTGCCAGCAATGGGCCTCGAACAAGACCTAAGGCCCCGATACGCCAGCACAATGTGGGCAGCCCATTAGAAAATATCGCCATTGACATCGCTGGCCCGTTTCCCCAGTCGGATCACGGGAATAATGACATCCTTGTGGCGATGGACTACTTCAACAAGTGGGCCGAAGCCTATGCCCTGCCCAACCAAGAAGCCATCACCGTTGCCGACGTCTTGGTGAAGGAGTGGTTTTGTCGATTCGGAGTTCCGTTGGAGCTGCATTCGGATCAAGGCAGAAATTTTGAGTCGAACCTCTTCCAGGAAATGTGCCAGATGCTAAATATCCGAAAGACGAGCACCACAGCTCTACATCCACAGTCCGATGGAATGGTGGAGCGGATGAATAAGACGATAAACCGCCACCTGTCCAAGGTAGTCTCTGACCACCAGAAGGATTGGGACCAGTACCTTCATCTGTTCCTGATGGCATATCGTTCCGCAGCTCATGAGTCAACCGGCCAAACCCCTAGTAGTGTTATTATGGGCCGAGAGCTGCGACTTCCTTATGACCTGAAGTTTGGGACGCCACCAGGTCAAGACACCGCGGGAGATGACTACGTCAGTAAACTACGACAGCGAATGGACGACATCCATGAACGAGTCTGTTTGAACATCCAGAGTGCCAGCGACAGAATGAAGGATACCTACGACATCAAGGCCGATGCTGTTTGATATCAGATGGGTGACCTCGTCTGGCTTTACAACCCTAAACGTCGCCGTGGCCTATCACCAAAGCTTTGGAACTCGTGGAAAGGTCCATATAAGATCATGAAAAGGATAAACGACCTCGTCTACCGCATATATAAGCCACCACGAGGAAAACCTAGGGTAGTCCACTTCAATAGGTTTTCCCCTTATGCCGGAAACCACGACCAAGTCCGCACCATCAGATCACCGGAGGACGAAATGACGTTTCAGAGGTTCATGTCCCTGTACTCGAACGGACAGAAAGTTCAATATGGGGTAACCCGAGAGGAGTTACGAGATCATTTCAAGGTGCCTGCCGATTACGCGTTAGCTCACTGTGTGGCAGAAGATCTCCAAATGTCCAGAGGCATTGCAGTAGTTTTCTCCAAGAAGTTCGGTCGACTCCAGGAACTGCGGGAACAGAACCCGAGATTAAGAGACACGATGCTGGACCAGAATATTGTGGACTTGGCATTCCCAAAATTGGCCTGTGGGCTTGATGGGCTGGAATGGAGAGTCGGAGACAATATTCAGATCCAGCGGCATCAACATTCTGGTGTGCTGCAACCATCTTCCTCGACCCATTTCGAAGACTGTGGAGTGTTACTTCCATCGAACGTCCAGGTGCGGACATGCAGAATCTTGCAGATATCTTCACACTCCAAAAATGACATATCGGGACGAAACGTCTCTATGAAGGAGGCAATGTAACGATTTCGAGTCCGGCCTCGAGACCGGCCGTGATCATCCAATTAACTCGAAAAGTAAACATTGTTCTCCGCTGACAAACACATACATCATGTGGAAGAATCGCGAACCTTCTAACGAAGATTCTGGGGACACCTAAGAAGTCGCCCGAAAGGCTCGGATGGTCGAGAATTGTAAATAGGAGTATATAAGCCACTGGGTATTAGATGGCGGGATAGTCAGAGACAGTCACACAGAGTAACCAATATAGTTCCAGAGTTCGCGGATAGAGACTGATACAATAGAAATAAAATAGTGAAGTAAATGTTTTTGTGAATAATTGTTTTAAGTAGTGTTTTAAATAAATTAGGAAAATTAGTTACTGCAGTTTTACTACAGTATTAAGGTCGTCGTTTGTCACGGCCTGATGAACTAATCCGACAGAGAAGCCACCATGCCTTCTGTTTAATATTTATCTAAGTTTCCCTCCGTGCAAATGAGTAATGATGATCAAAACTAATGTCTATACTACGACTACGCTTTGCAAACGCTGGGGATGGGGACGGAGCCAGTGAGGTCCTGTTGCTAATAATGTTACGTATTCCGTATAATATATGTCTTAAACTATCAATTACCATTTGGTTTGGAGATTATTCTAGAAGAAATGATTCGTTGAATACTTATTCCATCAACATTTTTTTAAAATGAAATTCAACGTTGTTATATTCATTACTATCAGGTCCAACAGCGACATAAAGTAAGCCTAGAGATTAGTAATGATATTGGCGCACTTGGCAACATGCCAGCAGGTGTCCTATTCTCGAGTTTGTACGTATCTATGCGATTTCGATTTTCTGTTTCACATCAATACATATGAAATATATTAGTATATTTTTCTCTCTTATGTTTACGCAATTTAAAAGCGAAATATTTAAGAATAGCCCACCGATTTATTGCGTTGTACTGAGAAGTATAAGGACCTATATCATGGAATAAATTATTTCAGCACCAGTGGCATGGAAACGTTATTGGGTTTTTGTTTTTGATTTTTTTAAAATGTTTTGAAAATCTCGCCTCGTCCTCTGAGGAAATCATTGATTGAGCAAATCCATTCTGTATTACTTCATGTTGGCGTTTTCAAAACTTTTAATAAACTGGCTGAACGATATTATTGGACAAAGATGCGTTCTGATGTAGCTTCTTTTATTCGTCAGTGTAAAACTTGTCATTCCATCAAGCCTGAGCAGAAACGCCCTCCAGGATTAATGTTATCCAAACAAGTAGCGACATCTCACCCTTTTTAGTTACTTTCTGTAGATTTAATTGGTCCCTTACCCACATCTCGTTCTGGTAATCAGTATATCTTTGTCGTGTCTGATTGTTTTAGTAAATTTCCATCTTGTTTCCTCTTCGCAAAGCCACAACGGCCGCTATTCTTAAAATATTGGAATGTCATGTTTTTCCAATCTTTGGAACTCCAAATTCGATCATTGCAGATAATGGTTGTCAATTTCGTTCTAAAGAATTCGTTAAGTGTATAGCCAGTTATAATATAAGAATTCAGTTTGTAGCCTTATATCATCCCCAAGCAAATTCCGTTGAGAGGATTAATCGAGTTATCAAAACTATGTTGTACCTATCAGAAGATCAAAGAGGATGGGATCAACGTTTGAGCCAAGTTGTTTTGGCGATTCGTTCATCGAAACACGAAGTAACTGGATTTTCTTCTAATTTTATTGTGTTTGGAAGAGAATTGCCGTTCAAAGGAGATAACGCACCTCCAAAAGAGATTACTTTTGGTCGATCTGTGCTTACTCAGGAACGTGAGAATGTCTTTGCCAAATTATATGCTGAAGTGAAGGTCAAGTTAGCTGAAGCCTATGAACAGAATAGCTAGACCTATAATCTCAGACGTCGTGATGTTCAATATCATGTTAATCAGCTAGTTTGGAGACGGAATCATGTTTTATCTGATGCTGCAAAATACTTCAGTGCTAAGCTGGCACCTAAATTCGTCGGTCCCTTCATTGTTTCGAAACGGGTATCTTCTTGGAATTATGAACTTAAAGATTATTCTGGTAAATATTGCGGAGTTTGGCATGTGAAGGATCTTAAAGCTCACCTGATGATAAATCATAACTATAAGGATTGTCGTTTAGTTATTTGGGGTGAAGGATGGTCATCCCTGGCGTATGCCTAATGATACTCCAGATATTTTTGTTGAATTCGTGGTTGTGTTCAGTACGTTTTTTTCGGTATCTATCTATCTATTGTCTGTCATATTTTGGCTGTTTTTTTATGGTAATTTTTCTTGATTTTTGTTGGGATGGAGCAGCAATGTCATCCAAAACACGAGACTTCTTCCACTTTGAATGAGATGTGCAATTTTGGATTTGTTGAAGTTAATGGCAACTTAACTGAACCACATTGGGTGTTCTGGTTATTTTGGTTGTGTGGCCGGACGGCGGAGAAGGTTCATGGACTGAATCCATACCCAACAATTTGGTGTGTGAGCTAGTACAACAAACTTGAGGCGATTTGTTGTCATGCGTTTCAGGCCTTGCGATACAACAAACCTAATGCGATTTGTTGTCATGCGTTTCAAGCCTTGTGTTTTTTTTGCTTGCTAGAACTACAAACTTTAGGCGATTTGTTGTCATGCGTTTCAAACCTTGTGAATTTTTTTTGCGAGTACAACAAACTAAGGCGATTTGTTGTCATGCGTTTCAAGCCTTGTAAATTTTTTTTGCGAGTACGCAAACTTGAGGCGATTTGTTGTCATGCGTTTCAAGCCTTGTGATTTTTTTTTGCTAAAACAACAAATTCGAGGCGATTTGTTGTCAGAAATATTAAGTCTGTTTTTTTTTCGAGTGCTCATAAATTTCCCGACTTTGGTAAATATCTTTTAAAGTAAGGGGGGAAATGTAACATTATTATTTTTCCACTATCAGCTACTTAGAGTTTTAGTTATAAAATTGAATTCGATTTATATTTATTAGCTTGAATTTGCCTACCTTAACAAAATCTAATTGTCATTGAAACATTATTTCTTCCGTAGTTTGTTTACTTTGGATATATTTACAGCCATTTCGCATCTTTCGTTATCTATACTCCCTCCAATTATTTGTATCTTCAGCGCTGTCTATTGTCAGAACAGCTGTTCAGTTCAGTGACTGTCGCTGGGGCATAGATCACTTTTCCAGGTAGATATAACTCCTCTTTGATGTATCGGTGGAAATGACCTTCAAAGGCAGTCGATGACATGAATTTAGAGAGACTCCTTATCGTGATAACAGTTATCTGTCTGGACGAATGCCCGTATGTTTGAGTATTAGATAATGTTGGGTAATGAAATTTTGTACGGAAAATTTTAGAATCCTTTGTTGACATTTGGACAATTCGAGGAATGAAGTAACTTGGCAACTCCGCTAAGGTTCTTGATATCGGTCTTAATAAAGAAGAACAAAATGTCTCTTCTGTCTACTGTGGAAATTTTATGTGCAGAGAAAGTGATGGACATTTTCAGTTGCATATTGATTATTGATTTCTGCAATCATCCAGTTAATGGGATTATTCTTTCAACTGAATTAATGTTTTCCGTACTTATTCACGTTGCTGATTTGATGAGAAGCTGATTAATTTTTGGAAAACATACCCAATAGGGGATTATAACCTCATTTTCTTACTACATGTTCTTCGGGTAAGCAGAACCCCCTAACTTTATCCTTTGAGCCTTTGGCAATTCGGTTTATCTTGTAGGCATAATTTTGGAAAAGCGTGAAAATCAAGTCTGACGTCGTTGACCCTTTGACTAGGACTATGATATTGGGAGATAACATCTGTAGACTTAGAGGAGCCTTCTAACAGGATCTTTCCCGCAGTTAGCACCAGGCCTTCCTAGACAAAGGTATGAGGTCTATTCGAGATGGTATCAGACAGTCAATGTTTTAATTTCAGGATCTTTTGTCTCGGTGTACTTATTGTCATCCCAAAGCACTAGCCGTCTGGTGGGAAACTCATCTTGGTGTCAGTGTACTTATACGTTAGACTGTGGAGCTCATCTTGGTGTTAGAGTACTTATCGTTACACTGAGGAGCTCATCTTGGTGTTAGCATACTTATTGTTAGACTGGAGGACTCATCTTTCATTCTGGTGTCACTGCCCTGAAGGCTGACCTGTACGTCGCACCTTCACTGCTGGTACCCTTCCACCTGGTTGATTCCACCGTAAATGCCTGGCTGAAACCAATCTGATGTGGCACGCAAGTTAACCAGTTCACTCAATATTATATACCTTTTTCTCTATTGAAAATATTAACTCTGAATTTATGTGAACGCTACAGGTAAGGTGCACCTAACTCAAGCGGCTTTATTTAATATCCTACCCTAAAGGGGTATATTGTTTTGAGTAAGATAACTGTGGATATTTTGAGCCTTGGGCTATTCTAAAGTTCTTGTTATATAGTATTGACAGTGTCTTTGGTACTTCCTAATAAGCCTTCAGCTACTTTGACTTTTATGTAGTCGTAAAACCCTTGTCACCTTATATAATATATGACTCCAGTCATAAGCTGAATATTATTTAAGAGTGTGGCATTTGCCTAAATTACTATTCGTGTTATATGGGAATTGGTAAAATTATCTACACAGGGGGCTCGTATGACTGGCGCCCGCATTTTTTTTATCACATGACATTTTGTTTTGTTCAACCCACTCCCCTCTTCACTGGAGCTTAGCCGCGAGCCTACCCTGTCACTCTACCAGCTTTTGGACACTTGTCAAAAGCGTAAGTGGTGATCTTGCCTACTAGATTACTTTAATTGTACGACGGTGGCACAACCAAGTTTATATTAGTTTTGAATCCTAGGTAGGTAAGATAGATATGTTCGTAGGTAGGTACCTATATATTTTGATTACGATTTTTGGAAATTGACCTATTTTTATGAAATCAATTGATTTTTAACGATTTGAATATTTATCTTCCACAACGGATTGAAGTGTTTTATTCGTTTTTAGAAAATTTTATCAAAGGACATTTTCATATCGAACATTTCAAAGGTGTGGTGTTTTGAAAAAAACAAATTGAAGTCAGCTAAGTGAAATGTTCAATCAATGGGGTGCTTAGTTCAATCTTCATGGAAATAGTATATTGTGCAACTAGTGCGGAAAATAAGATATTTCGTACTAACCACTCGCCTATGGCTCCTAACACTAGTATGAATTATCCAGATTTGGCACACTATACCTTTCCGAAAACCAACCTGAAAAACAAGAATTTAAAAAATATTTTTGAACGAGAACAAGTAAATTGAATTTTGCGTGACCCCTTCCTACCTACCTACCTAAAAATAATTCTTTAGAAATGAGTGTGCTTCATACTACTTGGTCATGATATGGAATTGGTTGATTGAAGAAGTATATTATTCAGTGAGTCTAAGAGGTTGTCATCACGGGGATATCGGAAATGGTTATACAGTTTCAATTTAGTGAGAAAAAAATTGCATAACAAAAGTAAAATTTATAAAAAAATATATACAAATTCATCTGGAATCACTGAATTCTGTGATCATTAATTTTATTTTTTTCTGGTGTTATCGTCAAGCTGTCATGTGATGTGACGTTTCGTTATCTAGCAACCATCACCAACTCAATTTCTATACTGCCTCGTTTAAAAAAAAAATACAAATTTTGATATTATATGTTTCTGTCAAAATTTAAATTATAGAACTAGATTTTCTTGTAAAATTATTTGTAGGTAGATGAATATTCTTGTTCAAAAATATTTTCAAAATCCTTAATTTTTTTTTTTCAAGTAGGTTGTCGAAAAAGTATGATGTGCAACTCATGCGGAAACTGGATATTTTCTGCACTAGTTGCACAATATACTATTTCAGTCCTCACACAATTATCGACTATTGTATTTTTTTCTAATACCGTCGAATCTCTAAATTTCTTCCTGGTGGTAGTGCACATCTGGCGGTGAATTCAATATTTTCAAAAATTATGTTTTTCAAAAAAAAAATTCAAGCTTTTTTTCAACTTGCCTTGTTTGCTTCTCTGATTGCGTTCTGTGTAGATTTACCAACGCAAAAACCAAAATATTTATCAAAAAGTACTTTATATTTTTCTAGGTACTTTCCCACCCTGAGTTTTGAGTATTTTCTCGGGAACTTTTGCGAAATGATTCACCAGCGATATTGGTCGGTAATTAGTGACTTGCATTTTATTAGTTGCCTTATAGGTTTGTAGACATCGGTTTGATCATAAAAATATCCAATTTCAAGTAATTTTTGTCAAACTTATTGTAGTATTTTTTCTTTGTTTCATAATTAACATAATTTTCTTTTTAAATTCAGTAGAATCAATTTGTAAACTCATCGGTAAGGGGTCTGTGATGTGAATAAAGATCATGTTTTGCCTACTGTTTTGTGTGACGGGTGCGCCCAAAAGAACGAATTCTTAGAAATCTATATTAAAACGGAATTTATTTCGTTTTTGTTGACGCGAAAGCCTTGAAGGCATTGCACTTTTCAGATTACATGTGTCTACACGGATAGACAAAAGTTAGAATCAAAAGTATCCAATGCTAATTCTGAATTGGCGCCTGTAGTTGTTTGGAGTTTTCTCAAATTCCGAAAATCTTGTAACTTGGCTCTGCTGTATTGATGACATTTGTATAATCGCATGCACTTGCAGCTGCTTTCACTCTTTGAAGGTTAAAAGAAACACTAAGCGTTTTGGATATTTTGTAGAATTCTCAAGAATGTATTTATTTTACGACTGGATTCCCTCCAGAAGGTTTCAAAAATAACTCTCTATGGGATAACTCAGTTTCTCTACAGTTACACAAAAAATGATCATCCTCCTCTATAGAATGTCATATCTAAAAATCAACGCAAATTCCACCAATAATAGACTCCAATGAGTCAATGTTATTTTGTCCAACCATAAGTAGACACTTTGGGAAACGTAATGTGAAAAATTCAATATATCAATTGCTTTCGTTTCAACAGAAATAAAATTAATATTCACTCATTTCCGAAAATTCGTCTTTTTAGGCTGACTCAGTATCGAGTCACGTAAAAGTAGAAAATAGTTTAGCTACCTTTATTCTCTGTGAAATATCAAACAATCCACTCATATGATCTCCCATAATTCATCACTTTTTTTTGCTCACTCCGTGAAATGTATTCAGAACAATTCGTTAACTTCATCTATAGAATACGTAGAATACGCTTTGAAATGGTCAACGGAATGACCACATTTTGGCGAGAAGTCCAAAAACGAGTTTAAAAAAGCTTTTTCTGGCGTTAGAACAAAACAAAGTTATTTTTTTCTACCTCTAAAATGATAAATCCCTAACTCAAAAAAATCCAACGAGCTCTAGGAATACAGGTTTCCAGTGGCATGACCCTTAATAATACATTGTCATCGGAATCATAAACACCTGCCCAATTTCATGATGATCGGGCAACTATAAGTGGGTCAAAATTCACTTGCAAGATTTTACCTGAATATACAAATGAATGAACAGAGGAACAAACAAGGCACGTTTAATAAAATCTTGAAAAAATGTCAGCGTTTTCAAAAATATTGAATCCATTAACTTCGAGATGTACACTATCCTCAGCAAGAAGTTTAGTGAAATTACTTCGCATGTGCCAGAAAAAGTTTCGTTGTATTACAATAGATTGAAACTCCGAATCCCGTCATCGATTGTTGGTTTTTATTTATGCATCCTCAAATAGCACTCCATGATACGCTTATGATTGATTTGGGGATCCGAAACAACACGTCTTTTCTTGACCTGGCGTATCCTACCAATGTTATTAAAATCTCATTCCGTCTTATTAAGGAAATTGATTGAATGAAATATACAATGGCGCTTTCTATCCGAAAACTGCCGAACTGAAAAATGAGTAAGAATATTGGTAAAGTAGGAACTGTTTCGCGCCATATGTTCGAATTTGGCTATTCCTAGCCCATTTCTAACTTGCAATTAGTCTCCCAAACGATATTGTCTGGAGATTCGTTTCCAATCGGAAATTGCACTATTTTTATCAATATTGTAGTAAAACTGCATTAACTAATTTTCCTAATTTATTTAAAACACTATTTACAACTAAAACATTTACTTCAATAACTATTTCAATTTATTTCTACTGTGGCTATCTATCAGCGAACTCTGGAACTGTAACTAACTCTAGCGGATATATAGTCGCAAGCAGATTCCATCCACGGCTCTCTCGATTATTCTGGAGTATAGAACATTTCATCTAGATGGCTCTTCGAACAGTATCGAATTGATCGATTTTATTCCAGCTTGTTCTCGGCGATAGGCCAGCAGATATGCTGTTGTAGTTGAACGAGGGTGCATAATTAATTAGATCAGGGCCGGTCTCGAAATCGTTACATTGCCCCCTTCTTAAAGACGTTTCGCCCCGAAACGTCATTCTTGGAGTGTGAAGATATCTGCAAGATTCTCCATATCTGCACCTGGACGTTCGATGGAAGCACTCCACAGTCGAGGAAGATGGTTGCAGCACACCAGAATGTTGATGCCGCTGGATCTGAATATTGTCTCCAACATGATTCTTATAACTCTCCAGTCCAGCCCATCAAGCCCACAGGCCAATTTTGGGATTGCCACGTCTACAATATTCTGGTCCAGCATCGTGTCTCTCAATCTCTTAAGGCTCTTCCAAACATCTTCATAAGACGGCATATCTCGAGAACGCTTCTTGGTAACCAGATAGTAGATGTTTTTCTGGCCTTTCCTCAGCTGTAACACCCCTCCAACTTCCGGGTTCTGTTCTCTCAGTTCCTGGATTCGACCGAACTTCTTGGAGAAAACTACTGCAATGCCTCTGGACATTTGGAGATCTTCTGCTACACAGTGAGCTAACGCGTAATCAGCAGGCACCTTGAAAAGATCTCGTGACTCCTCTCGGGTTACCCCATATTGAACTTTCCGTCCGTTCGAGTACAGGGACATGAACCTCTAAAACGTCATTTCGTCCTCCGGTGATCGGACTGTGCGGACTTGATCGTGGTTTCCGGCGTAAGGGGACAACCTACGAGGTCGTTTATTCTTTTCATGATCGTATATGGGCCTTCCCACGAGTTCCGAAGCTTCGGTGATAGTCCACGGCGACGTTCAGGGTTGTACAGCCAGACTAGGTCACCTGTCTGATATCCACCAGCATGAGCTTTGATGTCGTAGGTCTCCTTCATTCTGTCGTTGGCACTCTGGATGTTCAAACGGACCCGTTCGTGGATGTCGTCTATTTTCCGTCGTAGTTTGCTGACGTAGTCATCTCCCGTAGTGTCTTGTCCTGGTGGCGTCCCAAATTTTAGGTCACATGGAAGTTGCAGCTCTCGGCCCATAATAACACTAGCAGGGGTTTGGCCGGTTGACTCATGAACTGCGGAACGATACGCCATCAGGAACAGATGAAGGTACTGGTCCCAATCTTTCTGGTGGTCAGAGACTACCTTGGACAGGTCTTATTCATCCGCTCCACCATTCCATCGGACTGTGGATGTAGAGCTGTGGTCCTCGTTTTCCAGATGTTCAGCATCTGACTCATCTCCTGGAACAGGTTTGACTCGAAATTCCTGCCTTGATCCGAATGCAGCTCTAACGGGACACCGAATCGACAAATCCACTCCTTCACCAAGACGTCGGCAACGGTGATGGCTTCTTGGTTGGGCAGGGCATAGGCTTCGGCCCACTTGCTGAAGTAATCCATCGTCACAAGGATGTACTTGTTCCCGTGTTCAGATTGTGGGAACGGGCCAGCGATGTCAATGGCGATCCTTTCGAATGGGCTGCCCACATTGTACTGGCGCATCGGGGCCTTAGATCTTGTTCGAGGCCCATTACTGGCAGCGCATACAGCACATTTTCTGCACTAGTCCTTGACGTCAACTTGACAATTGACACAGTAGAACCGTTGCCTAACTTTCTGGAGGGTCTTCGTCACTCCCAGATGTCTTCCGGTGACCCCATCATGGATTTCTCGGAGCACTTCCTGTCTTCTGCTCCTGGGAACTACTACCTGACGTCTTTCTTCCCCGCCATCCTCCGACTCCAACACACGCTTCAAGACTCCATTGTCTGAGGTGAAAGAGTTCCATTGGGCCCAGTAAGTTTTAACGACTGGAGAACAACTGGCTATTTCCTGCCACGACGGTCTTCGCTCACTCTTCTTCCAGCCGATGACTAAACCAAGATCTGGATCTTTCTCTTGGTCTTTCTGGATCTTGTGGCCATTCCAGTTATCATCGACCGCCGTGGTTCTGCAGAGTGTCGACTCCTTTTTCTCTGTTCGTCGGCAGTGCGAACAGTCGTCTGGACATGGTCTTCGCAATAGGGCATCCGCATTCTTATGGCTGGTCCCCGCCCAATGTTCTATCTCAAAGTCAAATTCCTGGAGCCTCTCAATCCAGCGTGCCACTTGACCCTCGGGATTCTTAAACTGTAGGAGCCATTTGAGAGCTGCATGGTCAGTTCTCAGTAGAAATCTTCTCCCATACACTTACTTGTAGAAGTGTTCTACTCATTTGACAACAGCCAACAGTTCCCGCCTGGTGACACAGTAGTTCCGCTCCGGTTTACTGAGGGTCTTGCTGAAGTAACCGATGACCTTCTCTTGTCCTTCTTGGATCTGAGACAGGACAGCTCCAAGTCCCACGTTACTGGCGTCCGTGTCCAAAATGAACTTCCCTTCCAGAAGGGGGTAGCTCAGGATTGGTGCGTTGATCAAAGCTCCTTTCAACTTCCTGAACGAATCTTGGCATTCATCTGACCACTGGAACTTTGTTTGTCCTTCGTGAGCCTGAACAGTGGTTTTGCGATGTTAGCAAATCCCAGCACATATCGGCGATAGTGAGTGCACAACCAAAGAAAACTTCGAAGCTGGTGAATGTCTTTCGGAACGAGCCATTCCTTAACAGCTTTGATTTTCTGCTCATCTACTGCCACTCCTTTCCCAGAGATAACGTGGCCGAGATATCGTACTTCTTTCTGGAACAGATGACATTTCTTGGGGCTCAATTTCAGTCCGGAGCTTCTCAGTCGCTGGAATACCTCCTCCAAGTTTTTCACATGGTCGTTGAACGATCTGCCGACCACAATAATGTCGTCAAGATATACCAGACACGTCTTCCATGAGAGTCCCTTCAGAACCGTCTCTATCAATCTTTCAAATGAGGCTGGATCGCTGCAGGGCCCGAATGGCATAACTGTGAACTGCCACAAACCTGAACCGACGGTGAAGGCTGTCTTTTCTAGATCTTCCTGGGCTAGTTCTACCTGCCAGTATCCGCTCTTCAAATCTAAGGTCGAGAAAATCGTAGATCCAGCCAGCGTGTCTAGCGTGTCGTCTATCCTTAAGAGAGGGTAGCTGTCCTTTTTCGTCACGTTGTTTAGTTGACGGTAGTCTACGCAAAACCGTGTTGATCCATCTTTCTTCTTCACCAACACGACTGGAGAGGACCAGGGACTGTCGGATGGCTCGATGACTCCGTTTTTCTCCATGTCGCTGACTATTTTGTCAGCCTCCTCCTTTTTGGCTAGAGGAAGTCTTCTGGCTGATTGCCTGATTCTCTTGAAGTTCCTCTTTCAGACTATTAGAATTTTCGAGAAGTTCTTCTTTTATATTTTACAGGCTAACCGAGTTTTCTAGAAGCTTTTCCTCCAAACTCTTTGAATTTTGAAGAAATTTATCTTCCAGACTCACCGAATTTTGTTGGAGCTTATCTTCCAGACTCAACGAATTCTGTTGAAGTTTCTCCTTCAATGATTTCGTGTTTTCGTCGAGTTTGTTCAAGCTCAAATCTATTCCAGAAACTTCGAACAAAAATGTTTCAGGGTCTTCTCCTTTTTCAATCAGTCCATCTGGGGTACGGCCTTCTTTCCAGTTGTTTCTAATTCACGCTCCTCTAGCTCTTGTTTCAATTCACTAACTTTAAGGTCAACTAGGTGAACTCTCCTCGAAAACATTTTGTCTTTAATTGTTTTTAACCGAAATATCAGTCTATTATTTATTTCACAGAAGTTTTCAGTTTATTGTCCCGCGACGCGCAAAACTGTCCACTTTGCACTTACTCAAATGTTCAACGGGTCACGAACTGTCTATTAGGCGCGATAAATGTCTATCAGTTTTTCAACGCGACGAACACTTATTTATTTTAAACATCCGACTTCTGACAACAAATGTAGTAAAACTGCACTAACTAATTTTCCTAATTTATTTAAAACACTGTTTACAACTAAAACATTTACTTCAATAACTATTTCAATTTATTTCTACTGTGGCTATCTATCAGCGAACTCTGGAACTGTAACTAACTCTAGCGGTTATATAGTCGCAAGCAGATTCCATCCACGGCTCTCTCGATTATTCTGGAGTATAGAACATTTCATCTAGATGGCTCGTCGAACAGTATCGAATTGATCGATTTTATTCCAGCTTGTTCTCGGCGATAGGCCAGCAGATATGCTGTTGTAGTTGAACGAGGGTGCATAATTAATTAGATCAGGGCCGGTCTCGGGGCCGGTCTCGAAATCGTTAAAATATTTAGATTGACATAAAACAGAAGCCAGTATTGGCTTATTTTCCTCAATTGCTGTCCAAAATAATCTCAATACTCGAAAAGAAAAAAATCTCAATATATTCACTCTGTTCTCCAATCTTTTATGAGTTCACCTACCAAATTTCAGATCTCTAAGTGTAACCGTTTCTCACTGCAATTAAAAGTCGCAATACACGACATTAGACGCCCACTTTAACTGGTTAGATAACACTAAAAACAATTATTTTTTTGATTCAGTTGATATTCGAAGAAAACAAATTTAATTTTTGAAATGTATTTTCTAGTAATTTCGTAATCCAGTATGTAATAAGTATGATTGAAAATGATTTAAAATATGCAATTGTTTAAAACGTAATACAATCCCACATAAAATGGACTAAATATGGTGTAGATTCGAATGTTTATATTTGTCATGATCTCAAAATGTGTAGTAGAATGACAGATAAGAATAACTATATGACCCTTTCTTTTTTTCCAGGTTGGTTTTGTAAGTGAAGGCACTCAAGAAAGTTGTTCGAAATCAGCTAGAATTTTATTGTCACATATCACCTCAAAATATCCCCATTTGATTTCCAATGTTTTGAAAGAAGTGAAGGATAACATGGAAAAAATTGGATCTTTATCGCTGTATCTTTTCGAGGAGTTACCATTATCTGTTTGGAAATTCTCTGACAATGATTTAGAAATAATTTCGAGGTTTGTTTAATCTTGATTTCAAACCATTGAAACAATTCTGTCAAATTTCAATGGGTTCATTTTTAATTAACCCCTTCACTATTACTCATTACCAATTAGTCTTCAGAAGGCTCTCTGCATCTCTTCAAACTCAAAATATACTTTCCAAAATTTGTATATTCTCCTTACAGGGGAACGGAAAAATTACGAGAAAAATACCATTTTTAAAATAGAGGAATATTTTATTCTATAAATGTTCTTTTGGAGCAGTTGACTGATATTTTGGTGTTTTTCTGGTTCCCACGAAAAGAAAATTTCAATGTTCAGAGAACAACTTGAGAATCAAGGGTAAGGGGATTGGAGTTCCCACAATTACTTGATGATAGTTTTGGCAGGTACTTCAAGTGTGAAAAAGCTGTTAGCATTATCAAATCATAAAAGCTTTTCAATTCAGATAAATTATGATGACTCGTTTGTTCTTTATAATAATACCTTTACGTTGTTTAAGAAACCATGGAAAAAGTCGGCATTGTTATATTTATTTTTGAAGCCCCTATTCAATTAAAGATACGTTTTTCTGATAATATTTTCGTGTGATTGGGGAAACTACTTGAGGTCCATTGCCTACAGTGTTCTTCCCCAAAACTTGTCTTTTTCTTTTGTGCCAAGAGCTATTTCACTGCATATCAGATACTCATGATCTATAAGGGGGAGTGCCGACCTGTTCTGGTTTCTTCATATGACTACAAGAAGTTTGGTCTCATTTTCATAGATATCTTCTGAGAGGTCTTTGATCAGTCTACCTTATTCAGTTTAATTGATATTGAACCAAGTGGTTCAGTTTTTAAACCCCTTTTTTGGACGCTAATCAAATCAAATCAAAAATATTCTTTATTATCAGAAGATGAAGCGAAGTGGTCGTGGTGTTAGAGCTTTTGCTTCCCACCTAGGCGGCCCAGATTCGATACCCACCGCCTGCCACTGTTTGAAATCCTCTTTATATAAGCTGTGTAGGTCCAGGATCTCCCTTGCTATGATTTTCAGGGGTTTTCTGTGAAAACCTAGGATATTCGTTAAAACATTTTTTTTGTGAATTATGGACAAAGTTTGCAATATAATAGTATAGTAAAAAAGGTAAAAGTAAAAATATAGAAAAATAGACCGATAGATAAAATACAATCAGAGGTCGACTCCGAGTAATAAAAGACATTGAGAGGCCTTTTTCATCCTTGTTTTGAAAGCAATATAGTTTTGTTTGTTTACATGCACGGGCTCTCAACCATAGTCGTCACCAGAATTTTTTTGTATAGTTTTCTTTTTGAAGAACTATTTGAACAGAATTTTTCAACTAAATTGATTTACAAAAACATGTACTATCTCTCCGATTATTAACTAAACCACAGCCGCCACTGTTTCCCGGTCCAACTCACTCCAAATGTAAACAAATTCTCCATAACGTCTTACCACCCGCTTGGATAGGGACAGCATTTTATTATTGTCTTTTCACAACTGTAAAAAGTTTTTATTAGCGATTCCATTTTCAGGTTGCTGTTGAATAACCCCATGACATCTAATGAGAACAAATTATCGAGAATGATTTTATCCAGGCTCAATTGGGATGAACTTTCGTATGAGATACATTGTGATGTAGCTTTACTGGTTGTTAACGCCGTGCTTCAAGAGCCAGGAATTGAAAATTGGGCTTGGCAAACAATTTTGAGACTGAAACTGCATATTAGTGATAAAGCTTTTAAAGAAATTGGGCGAATTCAAGAAATGGAGAGATACAACGTGTTGATAAAGGGTGAAGTTAATCATTTTATTTTGTTATATCTTTTTTTAATGATGCTTTACTTTAAGGAGTGAGAGAACAACAGCCTGTAGCGATATTTGTCACCGTACTGATGACCTCGTGGGGTCACCTAGTGCCATTGATTTGTACGAAAGGATTCACACATCTGCTATATCTCCAAACACATCTAAAACATGAAGCAGTTCTTTTTGCTCTTTATTTAATAGTCCCTTTATTCATAAACTGTCAGGAGTGTATAATAAATTTGGAAACATTTCAAGAAATCCTAATGAATCTCTTGAATGCTGATAGAGGTTACATTTCCATGGCAAAAAGTTTGGTATACACCCAGAATACCGTTTTACAGCAGTTTGGAAATATGGTTGAGACTCAAATTGTAAATTTTGCTTACTACGAACTTAACAGTCCAAGATGTCTGGTTCGTTTATGGACAAATTCACTGGTATCTGTAGCAAGTTGGAATAAAGATATGGGTATAATGTATCTTCTGGATGTTATCATAAAGACCGCTTTTCTACACCAAGATGCCTTGGATGTAGTTTACAATATTCTTAGAGATCAGCAAGTGAGTGAAATTCTCTGATATTTGAGGACATTTTCGAACTTGTGTATGAATATTAACTTTTTTTATTAACGTTATCATAATAACGTTATTAATCATAATGATAATGATAAATAACACTTCCAGTATTTGTACACCACTTAAGTTAGGAACAATAATGATAATGAAGTTTAACATGAATATCCTTGAATAAAATAATAGCTATTTTGATCAAAGATCGATAAAGTTTGTTGGAGAGTATAAAATAAATGAAAAGGATAATTTTGACGATTGCACTATAATGAATTAGAACTGAGCCCTTTCTTTTTTCTTCCTACTTGAATCCTCTGTTTACGATCAATAATGTTGGTTCCGTGGGTTGAGAATCAGTAAAGAAACCAGTTTTGATTGATCATTAATTAGATAACATCCGCAACAATTATAAAGGACCCCGCACTTTTTATAGGTAAAATGGTTCTCGGAAAAATTGTCTAAATTTTTAGTATATTGTAATATTCGATGTACTGATTGAACGTGCAGAATCAATTCATCAAGTCAAAATAAGTATATTACATGCCAAAATTATTTTATCAATATTTCATTATTACATCGAATTTTCAGACATTACTAAAATGGTTTTATTTTTCACTCTGTGTATAATGATATAATCTGCACCATCTGAATGATAGGTATTTAGTAATATGAAGGTACGTTGATAAGAGCGAAAAAAAATGCAGTTGGCACTTTCAAATCCGAAGAAAATAATTAAATGAAAATTACTGATTTTTTACTTGAACGCCTTGTATTTCAAAATATATCCATCAACGAACTTTGCGATTTTGAACGTTCAATCAGTACATCAAATACTACAATATACTAAAATTTCAGACAATTTCACCGAGAACCATTTTACATATAAAATAGTGCGGGGTTCTTTCTGGTCATTCCAAATAAGCAATTTTCCATCATTTGCCAGTGAAGTGTAAAATTTCGATTTCATTCAAACTGATTTGAAAAGTACAAAATACTTTCTTGTAGTCTGTAAGATCATTCATGCTCAGAACATCGTTGTGTATGGTTCCGCTCACACTGTCCCACATGAACACTATCAAACTCTGTATACTTTAGCTTATAATTTCTAGATTATTTCATTTTATGTATTTTATGCTTATTTGGCATTAATAATCTGGATTAGGGCTTAAAATTCTGTGATAGTCTGGTTTCATGATAGTATTTTAAAGTTACTTTTGTTTGTTTCTGACTGACATGGAGGTAAATTCTTTTGTGGGCAAATTGGAGGTGCTGTTTTCTATTAAATTTTCTTAGAATGGATCAAAAGTTTATAAGCCGTAGTGCCCAAAGTGTAATAGTGTTTGTAGTCGGAATTTTTCAGAAAGTTTTACCAAACAAATAATCCATTAGAATACAAGTTACCAAGTTGAGTGAAAAAAATTGGCTCTACACCAGAAACCTAATTGTTAATGGAATCTTATTTTCAATGCAGTGAACCTACATTGTCGGCCATAAACAGAGGATACAGGTACAGGATTATCATTCGATAATTTCCTCAAGGGACATAAGACTGATGTAGAAGAATTCATTAGAATGTTTTCATGGAAATGAACACAAATCAATTGAACAAATAAAAATGCCATCAAGTTTAACTGTTGCAAATTGTTTGTAGTTGACTGGGGGTGAAATAGGTTTTGAACATCCAATAACATTCATTCAAATTAAGGAAAAAATAATCCTGTTTCTCATTCTATACAAACGTTCAACAAACTTTCAGACGAAATAGAAAAATCAAAGTCAATAGATATTTTTTGAAAAAAACTCAAACAAAATTTGCTGTCATACTGATGTTCATCAATCTATAAATATGCAATTTTTTTTAATTTGTTATTTTTTATTGATTTTGAAATTCTTCAAACTTATGTTCATATTTAATGTATTATCTTCCTTACGCCAGAACTTGTTCTGTTTGGAAGGTGTATTTTCAATAAAGATATGAATACAATTTCAATGGCGTAGAAGCGTAGGGTATTACTATTAATTACAACTAACATTTACAATATTTCCTTTTCAATTTTTACATTTCAGTGTGGTACTCCACAAGAGCAACCTGGAACTATAAGTTCTTTACTCAAATGGGTGTCCAGTAACAATACCAATGGTAGTTTAATATCCAATTCACTTTCCAGTTATACTTGGCTTGCTTACGTCATGATTTCTGTTGAACACGAGGAAAGAGAACTTCGCAATGGATTGTGGAGTGAAATTCTTGTACAGTTGAATAAACAGAAAGGCAAAGTTAATGTTGACCAAGCTATAAAGGTAAGAGTTACTCTGTTTTTTAACTATCTATAGAAGGCATTTTTAGAAGTATTATATTATTCCTGAACTGCAGTTTTTTTTAACTGCATTCTCTCAGTGTACATTTTTTTCTGTTTGAAGAAAAAGCACAAATGTGAGAAATGTACTGTTGAAAATCATTTTGATATGCTTAATGAAATAGGATGAGTTATCCATAGTCATAGTCAAGTTAAATTCATTTATACTACACTAATTTTGTTGAGGGTCTTGCTTTTATCTATTTACTTCAAATGATAAAAAAAAAATTATTTTCAAAATATTGAAATTATCAATCTGGTAAATTTTCTTCTTTCGGCAATAAATATAAATATTTTGTCTGAAAGTAAGGAAATCTATAAGTCTAATAATCTAGTGTTAGTTAATGAAACCATTCCTACTAGGAAAGTTAAGGGTATTTCAATTTTAATTTATCATTTCATTACAAATACTGAAAAAAAAAAGAAATTTCAATAAAAAACACTTCTTTGAGTGATCACAAAATATTTATAACATGCATAATCTGAAAGATATAAATTGTTGTGTATCACAACACAAGGTTCTATTCTTGGCCCGGTTTTATTTTTAGTCTATACAGTCTCTTTATTTAAATTGACTCTTAATGGAGTACTATCTTTGCTCCCTGATGACACCACGATAATTTAATTTTCCAGTAATTTTAACAAAATAACAAATAAAAAAAATTATTATGGTAAAATTGTAATTTGGTTACAAAAACTTAAATTGATTCTCAATTTTAACAAATCTTCATGTATGAATATTTCAAAACTGGTGATTCCAACTTTTACAATTCTCTGAAACTAAATGTCCTTTCAATCCTTCGCGTCACAGTGTGAAGGGTCGGTTTAGTCGACCTTCCCTTTCTGTATGCCTGCTGATTTCTATGAAACGGGCTCGCCTTCAGGGGCCTCTCCATCAGGAACCTAAATGTTTTTAGCGGGAACGGTGTCAGGCTGATGGGTCTGAAGAACTTCGCTATTGTGAAGTCTCTCTTTTCCGTTTTGGGAATAAATACTACTCTCGCTGACTTCCAGGCTTTTGTAACATATTCCAATGCTGGCCCGGATTATCGTCCCTAAGATTGGGTTAAGACATTCCAGATCTCTCTGTAGCATTGCTAGGAAAATTCCGTCGGGTCCTGCTACCTTATATGGATTAAACTCATTCACTGCCCAAGCTATGGCGTCGGGCGTAACAACCCCTTTCCGCCAGTTGCCAGTCCCCATAGAGGATTTGCAGTATTGGCAGAGCTCGTAGGTCGACCTCGACAACGCCCGGGAAGTGTACCTCCAGCAGATATCTGAGCGAATCTTCGGAGGATGTTGTCCATATCCCATCTGGTTTCTTCGAGGTTGTTATGGAACCTTCTGTCTCTTTGCTCAGGATTCTCATAAGTCTGGCAGATTCCTTTAGGGAGCTTGCCCTTTTACTTTTCCTTAGCTCCTTCTTGAACTCCCTTCTCGCCGTTTTGTAGTTTTTCCACGCTTCCCCGTTTCCCTTCTTGATGGGTTTGTTATTGGTCCTTCTGGTCACTCTTCTCAAGGCTGATGAAGATAACTTGGTTATCGAAATGCTCATCTAGTACAATGTTTAAAGAAAGTGTGGAATAGAGGAAAACATATTATCAGCATTACTATTATTTATGGCATACTGCTGGAATACAATCCGTATAATTCAATTATAATACTCATTTGAATTTGATTATTTGAAGTTCGAAAGTTGTACCACATAAATTTTTTATTTATTTTACTTTCAGAAAGCTTCTAGTATCTTGAAGGTTTCATCTTTCACCTCTGGCGGCTTGTGCATATATCGATGGGCTCAACAGGCTCTAGATACTCCAATGGACCATCCTTTATTACCATTGTTATGGCAGAAATTCTTCACCTTATATCTCGCTCGTATTCCAACTGCGAGCGAAACAGAGAGATGTTGCGTTGGCGAGAAGTTTTTTGATGGTTTGGTAAACTTTGCTTTTCTGAAGAGAATAAAAAGAAGATTGCAAGAATCTGTTGAATATTTTGAAAGCAAACTGGATAGTAAAGATGAGGATGATCCTGAAAAAGAAAGGAAGCAATTTTATCAAGCTTGTCTAAAAGTTTTTAGGGCATTTTCATTATGGTTAGAAGAGCCAAGATTACAAGAGAATAATATTTTACTAAAAAATTTACCACCTCAGTACGAACCCAAACTATTAACCTACATTATGCAAGGGAGTAAGGTATGTAAGACAAATTCATCCATTTTCCTTTTCATATAGATTTTTTCAATCAGGCACCAAACTCATATTTTTACCCTTGATGATATTGGATTTTTTATGTTGATATAATAATATAGATAGATAGATAGATAGATAGATAGTTTATTGGCTATGTGACACATACAAAATATGGTTTATAGCAAGTCTGTGTAATACAACAATGTATAAATAAATTTTCGATATATATATATATAAACATACAACCATAATAAAAATAAAATGCATAATATGCATAATGGTCAATAAAAATACATAAATGTGAAGACAAGTGTACCGTGATACGTGATTAATAAAACAAAATACAACAATAATAGAAACAGTATTTATGCATAATAAATATGCATAATGGCCATAAAAATACTTAAAGGTGGTGCACCGTGATACTCGATTAATAAAAAAGTGAGTCACGCACGATAAGGTTACATACTTAATTTTTGATTATATTCCATAACAGAATAGAAGCAATGTTCAAGTAGCATTCTTTTGACATTAAATATGAAACATTTTTCATTCATGGATCTAATATAACAAGGTAGATTGTTATAAAGTTTAAAATTTAATGAATTCTTCTCCGATTTTACTAATCTGTAACGTGGCACTAATAAATCATCAGCAGTCGCAGAGCGTATGTTGTGATGATGTAGGCTAGACACTCTTTCAATACTGTGTCTTTTGGCATGAACTTCTGTCAAATTCTGAAGTATGTAAATACAAGGAAGTGGTAAAATATTCAATCTTTTGAATAGTGGTTTGCAGTGTTCATTATATCTTACTCCAGTCAGTATTCTTATAGCTCGTTTTTGTAATTTAAATATTTTCACAGAATTAACTGAATTACCCCACAGAACTGTACCATAGCTGATAAGAGAGTGGAAAAGGCCGAAATGTATGCTTTTCAAGATATTTGCGTTTAAGCAAAGGCTAAGTTGCCTAAGTAAAAATAAAATACTGGACAGCCTGCTACTAAGTTCATCAATGTGGTTTGTCCAGTTCAGACAATCATCTAAAACAACCCCCAGTAATTTAGAGTGGTTACCTGACGTTACTTGGTTATTAGTGGAAATTACTAGGTTTTGAGTTTTTTTCTTGTTAAGTTGGAGATTATTCGCATAAAACCAAGTTTCTGCTTCAATTATTAACGTTTCTGCATGTTCATGTAAAAGTGAGATATTGCCATTAGAACTGATGAAGAAGGTATCATCTGCAAAGAGTACAATTTGACATTTTGTCATCATATGGAAACATAGGTCATTTATGTATATAATGAAAAGTAATGGCCCCAGGACAGATCCTTGAGGAACACCATGTTGGACAGTTTTCAATTCAGATATGCAGTTGTTGGATAGGTGGACATATTGTTGTCTACTTTCTAAATACGATTTGAATAATTTTAAAGGGGTGCCTCTTATGCCATAAAATTCAAGTTTTTCTAGTAAGATTTCATGAGAAACACAGTCGAAGGCTTTTGAGAGGTCGCACATGGTCAATAATGAATGTTCTTGGCCTTCCAAATCCTCGACTATGCTTTCCATAATCTCAAGTAAAGCTTTTATTGTAGACCTCTTTCTACGAAATCCAAATTGGGAAGGATGAAAAAGTTTGAAGTTTTCGAAATAGTCCAATAGTCTTACTTTCAGTAATATCTCCATTATCTTAGCAAAAATAACTAAAATAGATATTGGCCGATAGTTATCAACCTCTTCAACGTTGTCTTTTTTATGCAGAGGTATAACTCTTGCAATTTTAAAGGCACTAGGAAATATACCCTGAATGATGATTTATCAAGAGTGTTAGTGGTTCTAATATACTGTCTACAGATACCTTCAGAAGAGTATCATTTAAGCCATAGACATCCGCCGAGGAAGATTTTTTCAACGTAAGTATTACTTGGCGAACTTCATGAGAGGAAGTCTTGTATAGAAAAAAATTGCAATTTATGGGAGGTAGTGATTTTAAGAATTTAGAACTATCAGTCGAGATGGATGGAATGTCTCTTATTATTTTATCAGCTATTAAACTGAAATAACTATTAAAATCTTCTGCTGTTAGTGATTTGCTGATTTTTGGAACTGGTTTTCTATTGCATTCGAAATTCACTAAATTCCAACTTGCTTGATTCATGTTCTTAGAATTTTGGATGAAAGAATCATATGCTATTTTCTTAGTTTCTACAACTGCTTTGTTGTAATTTTGTTTTAGTTGTTTATAGAGAGACTACTTCACGGGATCCTTTTCGACATCACAAATAATTTTGAGGGATGATAAAATATTCCTCTTGTTGATTAGTTCTTGACTAAACCATTTTACAGGAGGACGGTTGCCAGATTGACTCGTCTTCAAAGGAAAACAATCCTCAACTAGATTTTTAAACGTATCAACTAACCAGTTAGCCATATTATTTACATCGCGATTTCTATCAAAAAATCTTGACCAATTAATGCTGTCAATAGATGATCTGAACTTCTGCAAACCTGTGTCATTCACGATCCTTCTAGTTACCAGATTAGTATTGCTTACGTTTTCTTGTAATATTAGTATTGTCCTCTATGATCAGCTATGCAAGGTTCATAAACACCGACTTTTCGATCCTTCTCCTGGATGTTTGTAATAATGTTATCAATGCAAGTAGCAGTATGTTCGGTTACTCTGGTATACTCCCTAATGGTTGGAATCATGCCAAAAGAGCTACATAAGTTTAAACATTGTGTCAGGTCTGAAGATTGAATTTTGAAATTCAGATTAAAGTCTCCGACAAGTATGATTCTGAATGTGCCACGTGACAGATCTGACAAAACTTGTTCCAGATTTTTTAAGTACTTTTGGATGTCACTAGATCCAGGTGATCTGTAAGTTACCACAATGACAATTTTCAGTTTTGGGATTTTAATTGCACATAATTCAGATTGTAATTCTTCACACAAATTTGAAACTGATATTTTTTTAAAACGAATGCTGTCTTTCACAAAGATACACACGCCACCTCTGTTATGGACTTTTCTACAGAAGGAAGTTGCAAGTGAAAAATTTTGGATATTAATAGTTTTCAAATTTGACTCTGATAACCAGTGTTCAGAAACACAAAATACATTAATATTAAACTCAGATAAAAACAAATTAATCCTATCTACCTTGTTAGCAATGCTCTGTACATTTATATGGAATATATTAATCGTGTCCTTCTTCAAAATATGTCTGAAATCATTTTTAACATTTTTGTTGATCATCTTCTGTTTTGCAGCAGGCTTATTCTGTTGGTCGGCCTTCGGTATAAAAAAGGTCTTACACACGCATCTTCTGGCCACACTAGAGGGTTCATAGCCTTTTCTAGATGTTTCTCATAAATTCTGATTTTGAAGGATGAGTATAAATTTGGATACTTGGAGGCGAGGGCTTCACAGTATACCTCAGGAAAACTTTCTCTCAGAAAATTTGAGATTGTTTCAACATCCGTATTGGGTGCTACCCTGTAAACATGCAGATCCATTTGTTTAGGAACACCTTTCAGAGAACTTGAAATATCAGTATTTCTTCCAATTACGGTCCTATTACTGATGTGATTTGTTCTTTGTTTATTGATGGTTTTATTCTTCTTGTGCTCTACCACCGTCCAGTCCATTTGGGAAGATGAAGGTTTTGTTTCTTTTGAACAGTGATGTTCCTCCTGTATATGTATGTATTTATCCATAGTCAGTTTCGTTTGTGTTTCTAATAGACCACCTGATACTGTTTTTGCTATTGTTGAGGAATCTCCTATGTTTTGGTCTGGTTTAGGAATCACCTGTTTTTTTGTTGGACAAAATTTTACAGTTTTTGTCTCTAAATGTTCGTCGTTTTTATTATTATCCGTGACCATTTGGAAACTGGATTTTATGGTTTTTGTTTCATTTATCAGTTCTATTTGCTTGTTTAGGAGATTAATTTTGTCGTAGATTTCATCATCACAAAAAAACTCCTATGATTTCAGATTGTATAATGCTCTACCTGCCAATATTAAAAATATGAATATGTTTTGTTTTAAACATGTTATGAAATGTTTTTAATCCACTACAGAATATTTAGATCATGTTCATAAACACACTTTTGACGCAAGGAATATGCTTGCTGAACCTCCACATTTGATTTGATTGTATGTTGTAGTGTATCTTGTTAACTTGTTTTTTGATTGTTTTTTTGTTCTTTCTCCGAAGAACTGATGACATGACAAATGTTGTTTTTAGGCATATCGTAGTAAATAAAAAAAAAGATTTCATGCAAAATAAGTACTACCCACTCATCGCTATCCATATTTATTCTCTATTGATTACTACCATCTAGGTTTTATCTACTTTTTACATGTATACTGAACTGATAGGCCAGGCAAAATAGACCGGCAGTTCACAATAATTACAAACATTTCTTTAGCACCGTCATATGTTAAGGTATCCAGTAAAGACTCTATATAAAAATTTGCACAAAAATCCGGGGACCGGAAATTATGCAAATTCGCATAAAACGCTAATTAGCAATATCTCCTTGGGCAAAATTGAAAACATTGTGCAAATTGTAGATGTATCAACGAACTTCTTTTCTACATTCCTCTTGAAATTTGCACCTGCAATTTTGCAACTGGAAATACGAATAATCCTCAATTACGTTATTATTAGTGCTAATTACGATAACAAAATTGCAAACATTGTGCAAATTCGTTGTAAATCATGGTACAGTCACCCCTAAAATGCTTTGAATTTGCAAACTTGTCATGCGTACGGAACATCCAAAAAACATTGATAACGCTAAAAACAGTCTCAGGGGCAGAGTTTTAGGGGTCACCAAATTGCAAACATCATTTTCGTGTTTTGCAAACATTTCTGCTATAATTTTAAGTCGCCAATTGAGTTTGCACTCTTTTCAGTAACCCGGACGATGGCAGGAATGAACAGTATCTTTAGAAGCAATTTTTGCAAATGCCACAAAATTACAAACTTTGTGCATTTTTTCCTTAAAGTTCTGCTATGGCAAACAAGTCCATGTATAAATTTGCAACCCTATAAAATGTCGGGAAAGCCGGGAAATAGAATATTATAAATTAAGTCGATTTTTGCGGGGAACACAAAATTCCAAACTTTGTGCAATTTTTTCTAAAAGTATGGTATGGCAAACAAGGCTACTTATAAATTTGCAACCCTATAAACCGTCGGGAAAACAGGTCAATAAAATATTATCAATTAAAATTATTTTCTCGGATGATAAAAAATTCCAAACTTTGTGCAATTTTTTCTGAAGTTTCTGAAATGGCAAACAAGTCCACCTATAAATTTGCAACCCTAGGAACCTTTGGGAAAGCAGTGCAATGGAATATTGTCGATTGAGTCGATTATCGCGCATGACAAAAAATTTCACACTTTGTGCAATTTCTTCCCATACTTCTGGAAAATGATACAAGTTGGCCTATGAATTTGCAAACCCATAAAACTTCGGCAAACCCTCCCCGTCCGGCTTTCCGACGCATTTGCCGGCGCCGTGATCACCCTTTCCGTTCGCCACGGACTAGACAAAGCGATTCTATGTTTGTTCTATTTTGGAATTTTCTTCCCGTGCCAAATTCTTCTCTCGTTCTTAAATAGAAAGTATATTTATATTTTCGTTTGAATGATCATTTTGTCCAGAACAATTTATTATCTTTTTTTAAGGTTTTAAACTTTTCATAAATTATGTTTTGAAATTACTCATATTTTGTGAAATTTTGGATTTCATTATTAGTTTCACGTCGATAACAGACATTTTTGTATAACTCCTCGCCCTTAATAAATTCATAGCTACAATCTAATTATCCACGTTGTGTGTAGTAACATAGACTGAAAAAACTTACTTCAAATGTATGTAATGTCGAACGTTGTCAATAAAAACGTTATTTTTGTTTATCGCACTCTGAAGTACTTCTTGATGCAAGACGCTTCTGATCAGTTCTTATACTTTATTCAGATCGAACAATATCAAGAATTTAACAGTTTGATGTATCAAGATTAAAATGTCGAAATAATGTATTTATCATGAAAGATACAACCAATATAGGTAATGCCAAATAATCTTGCCTTGTGATCCATCCTATCTTACTGATCATAATTAGTTTCGTACACATTTGACAGATGGTCGACTCAGGAGGCACGACATCCACACTTTTCTGTTTTGTTTGCTTTGGTAAACATAATTTTTTCGGAGCTTTTACTGACTGGTGTTTTCAAAGCATTCCAAAGCCTTTAAATATTTTTTTTTCGAATATCCTGAAAAGTTCGGATATACTTATGAATTTCTTTATTTTATAATTTGCGAATAATCTAAATAAACTAACATGCAAAAAAACGCAACAAGTTAATATTTGGTAGAATTTGAGGTCTCGTTGTTTTTCATTATTGATTCAATTTTCATTTCCATCAAACTATGGATAAAATTATTTATTCAAACTTGCACACTCAGTCTTTCGTTATATGCAGGCTTATTTGTCATTATACGGGGTTAATTAGAAGTTTGTTGTTAAACCTTAATTTAAAAACATCCTGTGGAATAATTTCGTGGCCAAATTCTTTCAAAATACCAATTATGTTAGGAACCATTTCTTTTCAACCTTTTGTTTTTTGGTTCATGCCTTTAATTAAGTACACTAGTTCATTTTTAAGAGAGAAATGAACTCCAAACAACAGTTTCCCCAATTTTAAGAAATGTTATTTTTGACAGCTCCGTTCATGAGTCTAGCAATGAGAAGGCAACAATATATTGTTCAGTTATAATAAGCAATTATTGCAAAATGTATTTATGCAAACCCACTAAGATAAGAGGGGTTTAACCTTATTAGTGGCTATTGGAAATCAACATACTCGGAGCTCGCTGGGTGAACTCAACATTTTCTTTCACCATCCAATTTTAAAAAGTTGGATCTAGGAGTCTCTCGGAGTACTTTTTCAATATTTCAAAAAACATCTTAAAATGAATTGCAGAAATTAGACCACATTCTCTATTTTTTATCTCACTAGTTGTTTTTTTCAGAAAAAGTACTTTCACTTTTATCTTTGTTGACAAAAAAATTGCAGGGATCCATTCAAAATTATACCGTCAAAGTGTTTTTTGCTGAAACCTTGCAGACTCAGTTTTGGAGTATTTTTCTATATTGATTTGAGCGCCCTCACATAACTATGCACTTTTGAAATATCGAGACAGATTTTTTTTTGGATGGAACGAAAATGTTTTAGTTGCGCCATCTGTTGAGCAATCACAGTGTGTTCCATTTCAAAAAGTAGTATCGGTGAAACCCTCCAAACAGTTTTTTAATTATGTTTGTACGTCAAACCGTTCAAAAGTTAACAGGGGAGGGAACTATTAGACCGGGAGATGGTGACACAAAGTATTAGGTCATTTGTACCAGTATGGCGGTTCTTCCGGAGTCTAATTACGGAATGACAAAGAAGAAAATGATGGTCATAGCGCTGGTACCGGCGGCCTAATCGCGTGGGCGTTAATCGTACGAGTTATAGTTGGATAACCTCACATAGCTTCGCAGAATCAGCCGAACTAAGCGACACCCGACACCTGGAGCGACGTCAGCGTGAGAGCATCCGTGGACTTCGAATCTCTTTTAGAATTCAGTCTGATTCACATTGTTAAACGAATAAGTTGTATTCTTTCTGTAAAATTGTTATTTTAATCTTATAATAAAACTTTTTATAAAGTAAATTCTCAAGGATTCAAAGGACCCCGCACACTTATATGGGAAAATGGCTCTCCGTCAAATTTCTTGAATTTTTGATATGTTGTAGAATTGATCATTCCGATGAAATGTTTCAACGGGTGCAACACGATCCTATGACTAGTTTTCGAGATACAGGGTGTTGAATATGAGAAACATTCACTTTTCATCACTCATCACTCATCAGCCAAGTTACGATTTAGTTCGGATTTATCTTTTGTGGGATCATCATCATATCCGTGTATGATGAATTCATGAGAAATTCATATCCGAATCTTTTCGTAGTACAGGGCGATTTCACTTGAAAACAATGCTATTTTGGGACTTTCATAATTTAGTTGTTTTATAAAGAGAAAATGCGAGAAAAGGTAGAATTATCACATAATATTATAAATTCATTTCATCTAGCATCACAGTTGATACAATTCATACAAGGTGATTCACAAATATGGAAACATAATGAATTTTGTTTTTTGGGACACCTTGTAGTAATAAACCAACCTAAAATGACAAAATTCACTTGAAGAATGTTAAATGATATGTTCCATCGTATACAAAGTCGAATGATATCAATTTGAAAAATTAGTTATACTTTAATAAATAAAAACCTTGATTTTTTAAATCACCCTATATCTCATAAGGGAGTCCGAAAAGATAGCGATATTTTTTCATGGGAGAACTCTAAATACTTTCATCCATATTGTACAAAATTTTCAGCGGAATCCTATGACGGGTTTTTCATATACAAGGCGAAAAATGTATTTTCACTCCAGTTTTCGGCGGGTTTGCTGTAGTTCTTCCTCGTCCGGCCGCTTTTACTCGAAATAAAAATATTTCAATAAAATAATGATCAGTCATTATACCGTACAATAGCGTACCGTATCTCTCGAAAAAAAGCCATAACTCGAATTATTATCTGCATCAGCATCGTCTAGTAGGCGATTCAATGGAAAAGTTATTTTTTCATGCTTAGTGTTTCTCAGAAGTTATATTATACTTATTACATCCGCAGAAGTTCGTTTTTTCGAATTTTCACTCTATAAAACAATAAAATAGTGAAAGTCTCAAAATAGCATTATTATCAAAGGAAATCGCCCTGTACTACAAAAAGATTTGGACATGAATATCTCATGAATTTGTCACATAACGAAAATACCACATAGGATAAATCAGAAAAAAATCATAATTTGTATGTAATTATTTCTATCGGCTTATATAGATATATATTAAATCAAATTCTCGGCATATTTTTACACCAAATTAACGTTTTATGTTTCAATTATGTTCTTGTATCTTCGAATCGTATATATGTTTGTATATACTATATACCCCCTTTCAGATAACGTTTCTCTTTCTTTTTCTTGTATTTGAAACATCATCTGAATCATCTTCGAATACCTACTTATTAATATATTCCTCTTATTTCGTAGTAGGCATGGAGAACAATTCAAAGAGGATAAAATCAACAAAATTCTTATGTCAATAGTCGTTTTCTTGTTGTCATAAAGCCCGAGAACTCTTTTTGGGTTATTGGACTAATTGAAGTTTCTTTTTTACTGTTCAAGTTTATGTGATTTTCAGTGTTTGTTGAACTTTGCTGAACAATATGGCCTTCGCAAATAGAGTGAGTTGGTATGTTTGTGACCGAAATGTTATTCCTAGACTCTCAATGCGTTTGAATAGAGGAGATAATATTGATGTTTTGCAAATTGCAACATATCGAAGACAAACTGCGGGAAATCCACCTATTGATATTCAGGATGATACAAAAATATGTTTCAATTGTAATAACACAGTAATGAATGACATTATTGCTATGGAAAATAACCCGAATTGCCTTCGTCTCAATGTGTTGTCCCGCGTATCAAGTCGTGCGTGCATTATTTGTAATGCTCGTCAAAATATTCAAAGACTTTCTTTAGAATGTAGAGTGGATATTTTTGTTGCTTCTGATATCTATGTCCCAGATTTCTTGAGAATTTGTGGTCACCATCTTGATCATCAAGGTTTCCTTCCAAATTACGTGCATGGAGGTTTGAATTTTGTGAATATTCCATACATAATTTCCAATCTTCAACATTTTCTTCAAAGAATGAGGACATTTGCTAACAGAAACAGGCCACTCCGTAACTGGGAGGATATCAATTGTTTCACTGAAGACGAATTTAAGTATCTGACATCAATCTCAAAAAATCATTTTCGAAAATTACTAGAATTTTGTGATATTGTTGAACAAGGTGGCAAGAGAAGAAATGTTGAAAGAAAACATTTGCTGACATTTTTGATCAAAATGAAACATGGAGTTTCAGATGAGTTTTTGAAAATATTGTTCAGTTATCCTTCTCGACAAACAGCAAGCTTCATTATTTCTAATGTGAGATTATCTCTTTTACAAAGGTTCGTACCGAACAATATTGGATTTAATTCAATAACAAGAGAAAATTATATTAACAGTCATGTATCCCCTTATACGAATCAACTGTACAATCCCACACCAGATATTCCCAAAGCAATAGTTTATATAGATTGTACCTACAATAAAATAGAAAAGAGCAGTAACTTCCGGGTATTGAGGCAATCATACTGTTTCCACAAGAATGAACACTTGGTCAAACCAGAGATCATAGTTGCCCCCGATGGATATCTCTTAGCAATCAACGGGCCGTACTTCGCAGATGCTAGGAATAATGATGCAAGTGTTCTAAATCACGAATTACAAGTTGATTTGAATGGAATGAAAACATGGTTTCAAGAAGGAGATATTGTGATAGTCGATAGAGGCTATAGAGATTCAATCAATAGTCTACAAGAACTTGGCTTGCATTACTATATGCCACCATTTCTACCGCCGAATCAAAGGCAATTAACGACAAATGAAGCCAATCAGGCACGTTTAATAACCACTACTAGATGGATTGTTGAAGCTAGAAATGGACATTTTACTGGAACATATCATTTACACTTGGCTGCGTCATATATCCAAGATACAACTCGTAGAGATGGTGAAGTAGACAACATTTTAGAAGTCGATGAGTTACATGGGGAACCCAATTTCCTAAGATTCAGAATATTTTCTCGATTCAGGAATGCTGCTAAACACATGCTTTGGGTTGTTTCCACTGAAAGAGGTGACGAAAATCTAAAAGATCCTGCTCTCCCCATTACGGGGTATTATTGTACTTGTAAGTCCGGTGCTAGAACTTTAGGAACTTGTGCGCATGTTGCTAGCGTGATATGGTTTTTGGGGTACGCTAGATATCAAGAAAACATACATTTTCCATCCAATCGTCTTTTAGATTCCATAGGAGATGCTGCAAATAGAATGCTTCCAGAGGACATGGATATCGGTCCAGAAATAGTTTAATTTTATTGGTTATTGGTAAGAATCTCCTTCTAATTCGTATTTGATAATGTTTTTTGATTAGGGAAAAATTTAGTTATCCATCATGTATTTTCCTTGTTGTATTGTCATGCACATGCTCGTGCCAACCCAATATCCGAAAGATATATCACATCCCGTTGAACTTCTATCAATTTATGTATAGATTATATATATATATATATATATATATATATATATATATATATATATATATATATATATATATATATATATATATATATATATATATATATATATATATATATATATATATATATATATATATATATATATATATATATATATATATATATATATATATATATATATATATATGCTCAAAATGTCAAAATCATAGTCAACCTCATTTTCACGTAAGTATAGATTCAAAACCCGACACCAGAGGGAGTATCCCTTATCTTGAATTCCCAATAGCCATGGCAAGGCCGTACAAGTTGTTATGAGTTGAAATAATGTTGATTTCACTTTACTGAATTCCTTACTTTTACGTTTTGAATAAATATCAAATAAGTATCTTCTCAATCACATCAGGAGACTTCAATGGATAGGTAGAGTGGTCATTTATTAGCGTAAAATATTGAAATATATGGACTTTTTCACAAATTGTTCGCCTTGTATATAAAAAACCTGCCATAGGAATTTGATGAAAATTTTGTACGATATGAATGAAAGTATTTCGAGTTCTCCCGTGAAAAAATATCGCTATCTTTTCGGACTCCCTTATGAGATATAGGGTGATTTAAAAAATCAAGGTTTTTATTTATTAAAGTATAACTAATTTTTTAAATTTTTTTTAAATTGATATCTTTCGACTCTGTATACGATGAAACATATCATTTAACATTCTTCAAGTGAATTTTGTCATTTTAGTTTGGTTTATTACTACAAGGTGTCCCAAAAACCAAAATTCGTTTTGTTTCTATATTTGTGAATCACCTTGTATGAATTGTATCAACTGTGATGCTAGATGAAATGAATTTATAATATTATGTGATAATTCTACCTTTTCTCGCATTTTCTCTTTATAAAACAACTAAATTATGAAAGTCTCAAAATAGCATTGTTTTCAAGTGAAATCGCCCTGTACTACGAAAAGATTTGGAAATGAATTTCTCATGAATTCATCATACACGGATGTGATGATGATCCCACAAAAGATAAATCCGAACTAAATCGTAACTTGGCAGATACAGAGTGATGAAAAGTGAATGTTTCTCATATTGAACACCCTGTATCTCGAAAACTAGTCATAGGATCGTGTTGCGCCCGTTGAAACATTTCATCGGAATGATCAATTCTACAACATATCAAAAATTCAAGAAATTTGACGGAGAGCCATTTTCCCATATAAGGTGTGCGGGGTCCTTTAACTGGCGCAGTCGGTAGGATCGCGAAAGAGTCTATTTGTAAAGATCCTCGTCGTTTTTTAACGTTTGTTCGCGATTCTCAAGAAAGAAGAACCTCACCCCGGGAGTGCAGCATCGCAGCCAACCACGACCGGACACCCAAGAGAAAGCAGTGAAGGGAATGCAGCTAGTCATCACCACTTTTCTGTGAGTATTTCATGTCAGACTCTGTTCCTAATCCTTTCAGTGAACCTAGTGCAGAGTTAGATTCAAGTTACCTTCTCCAAAATTTAAGTATTGAAAGTGAACCAATTACTGACAACCTTTCTATAATCAATAAAATCGATATGGCAGCTTTTCATGTCAAGAATTTATGCATTTTACCAAATTTTGATGGAAACCCTAACGACCTCTATAACTTCATTAGTGTGGCTACCACTATTCTCAACTACTACTACGATGCAACCCCTGCCAACGTGGGATGCATTCAGAACGTCCTTCTCCTTCAAGGAATTATCAGTAAACTCACTGGGCGAGCCAAAGAAGTTATTTCATTATTTGGATGTGACACATGGGATAGTATCAAGAATACCCTCATCCAAAATTTTGGAGACCATAGGAACGAAAACTCCCTTACCCGTGATTTAGTCAACATGAGACAACTACCAAATGAATCAGCCATCCAATTCTATGAAAAATGTATGGGCCTCCTCAACACGATATCCAACTTCATCGATCTTCACACCGTCAACCCAATTGTGAAATCAAGCAAGAAAGAATGTTTTCAGCAACAGACGCTGACCACCTTCTTAGCAGGACTAAAGGAACCACTTTGGGCGATGAGACCTGCAAATTTGCTACAGCCATCCAGTACATGCAGGAGGAGAACAATATTCGGTATCTTCAGAGAACCCATGCCCCTCCGCAACAAGCAAACCTCCGAAAACCGATGCCAACGCAGTAGTTCCCCAGGCAACAAGTAACGCCTTGGCGCACCCAAAATTTCGATTCAATGGGACCACGTCCGTTTCCACAAGGACTAATCCACGTCACGCCCAGGCCAAATCCAACACCGCAGCGTTTCTCCACAAATCAAGTTTTTGGAAAACCCCAATATGTTTGGACAAGTAGAAGTACCCAGAATAGCTCAGGACCCTCGCAGCAACCAAAACCAACACCCAGGACCAACCATTTCAAAATTTTAGGAGCCAACCCCAGCAAAAACCCAACTTCATATCCGAAGAAATCTTCAATATTTTGATTATTCGACCCAAGACTATGAAGATTTTGGCAATTATACTGAAAACACGCCCTATGAAGGATACATACCCGACGAACGAGTGGAATATGCCCCCGAAGAACGAAATGTCAATTTTCCCGAAGACGGCGACCCACCGCAAGAAATATAGTGGAACTCCACACTTTTACAGACAAAAAAGTGTTACCCTATATAAAAATATCTGAACCGCCACTGAAATTGCTAATCGATACCGGTGCAACGAAGTCAGTTCTCAACCCCGAAATTGCCATGAAATATTTCAAGAAATATATCAAACATGAACCATTCGTAGTGACATCGATTTTTCAAAATTATTCACAAGACTACTGTGCAGAAATTCCAAGTTTCCAGAAATTCAATTGCAACTTCGAACTGAAATTCTACCTCTAGGCCAAGCAATAGAGATATTGTCCTTGACAAAAATACTACCTGGAAGCCGCCTGTGCCATCCCATGCAGGACAGTCCGTAGTTTATTCCCACTATGTCCTCAACTCGAAAATGTCATTTTTTAATTTGTTATAAACGATAAACAACAAAAAATCGCGTTTTTTTAAGTTTTTTTTATTGTAAAATGGAAACTATTGAAGCAGTGTTAACGGTGCAAAACGGTGAACTGTCGAGAATTGAATTCCGAAGAGAATGACGGATGAAACGATCCGATCAGATAATTAGAACCGGAGAAAAGCGGGAAAAACCGGAAAATTGTGTTTTTTTTTTTGTTAAATTTATAACTTTGCCATTTCTTAATATTAAGAGCTGAAACTTTGCACGATAGTAGCTATTGACGTGCACTTTATGTGTGCAGAATCTGAATTCAGTCGGAATAATAGTTTTCGCACAATCCTCATCTGAATTTTTTTTGGAAATATTTTCGCGGAGAGCTGGATGCGTTTGAGGTTGTCCGATTGAAATTTAAAAAATATATTTGGAAAGTAGACGTGAGCAGTAACAAAACGTCTATTCTGATTTTTTGATTAAACGCGTTTAAGTGTGTTGAAAACTAGTGAGAACATGAAGGAAAACGGCCGACCGCGCGTGAGCCATCGAGTGGTGGGGACTGTGCGAATCGAGGAGAAACGTTTATAGTCCGGTGTTAACAGCACCGAAATCGCCTGTTTTAAAGTCTGACCCATTTTTGCGGTATATCAAAATGGGACCTATGCAGGTCGATTCCTTATGTCTTTCCACATATGAAATGGAAATCTACAACACGCCAGTTTGGTCGTTACAAAAATTACATGGAAAAAACGAAAAAAATTGGGATATTCCAAAAATTAAAAAGAAGGCGCTATAACTTCTGGTATAATAGAGTTATTTGAAAAATTCTTTCACTGTTAAAAATGCCTATTCACGTACTTTGGAATGGGTATCCAAAAATTTCCAAAGAAAAAAGCATTTTCCGAAAATGTGCTTTATTTTGTGCTGAGATAAAATTTTCAATAAAATGTAGATGTTTCAACACGCTGAAAGTCACTCATGATTCCCCCAAATAAAATTCTCTTTTCACTAAAAACTGCGCAATTTTCCAAATCCGTTACATGTATATTATATATACATATTTTCTTGACAATAAATTGGCTGCAGCCATTTGACGACGACGAAACATATCATCGGCGAAGCAATATTCGTAAACCACTGTCGCCTGGGACCGTATGGTAAGGTTTGAAAATAGAATAAAGTTCATTGAATTGAAGTTCCTAATTCTTGTGAAACATATTTGTACACAATTCATTATATATTTACACGGTGTTACAGAAAGTATTCACAAGAAATGTGCAATTAATTTTAATTTTATTCGAAACAGATTACTTATATAGACTGCTTGATGATATCATAAGAATATCCAATATGGAATTGGCAATTGGGAAGATCATAAACGATATCTGGAGAATGTACGATTGTAGGATTTGTAGGTTTTCTAGATTTACATGTGAGACACGAGATGTCCGTAGAACTGCTCATTATTAATATCCTATACAATAGGAGTATTTGGATCAAAAATGTATCAAAAAACAACTACTTTCCTGGCTAATACCGCGACCAACATCGAATTACATCTGATAAAATTTCCTTGCAGAGTTCCTCTCCAATAGAGATTTCTAATGGCTTTGGACACCCAAATAAAAAGATACGAAAGTTCTTAATTTTTCCATCCTTGTTGCCAGGGGCGCGCTCTGTGATTGGTTACCATAATGGCGGGGAGTTTGAATGACATGACAGCTACAGTTGAAAATGACATTTATACTTCCTGACCTTATAGTAACCAATCACAGAGTACATTCCCTGGCAACAAGGACAGAAAAATTAATAAATTTCGTCTCTTTTTATTAGGGTATCCAAAGCCATTAGAAATCTCTATTGCTTGTTGCATGGGAATGTTTTCGGACCACCTATAGACCGATTTCGGCATGTCGCCCCTCATCAGTATAGGGTAGGTCTAGTAGTCAATAACTAATGACTGCAACAAATGGTTCGATGTAAATCCCATTTCAGGGCAGAAGCCGCGAACGCGTCCGCACCGTAGAAAAATCCAAACTGAGAGCGCCACTTTTATCACAAGTAATTCAATGTTTGTAGTGGCATTAGCCAGGAAGTAGTTATTTTCTAATAGATTTTTGACCCAAATACTGCTATTTAATAGGATATTAGCAATAAGAAGTCCTGCAGACATCTTGTGTCTCATATTGTAAGCTCATTGGGAACTACAGATTTTTTTGTATTTTTTTACAAGAAAATGCTAATCTTTCTCCGAAGTGGTTTTCTATAGACTTCCGCAGAAACTTTGGATTTGGAGTTGGATCAACAATAAGTTTCTTTTTTTGATGATTTTTAATAACTGAACCAAGAGAGGCAATGGTTTTCATTTTTCTACCTACGATGATACATACTGTGTAAATAGTAAATGATTCTTCCATTGTTTTTGGGGCATAGTTTCCATTTGAATCAGATATTTATTTCTACCGCTTTTGAAGTCTTTTGTTTATTCAGAGTATGAGGGACGATGATACATAGCTTTGGAAACAAATTAATTTGGGTACAATTCCAATTTTTCCATCATTGCCGGATCACCACGTCCAAAAGTTGCCTTAAAAATTGTTGTTCTGTTTTTTACCCAAATTCAGTTCCATTGCGAGCCTGAATTAGGAAATTTTTCTTGTGGGTGCCACATATTTACAACATTTACCACAAATCAATATAATATTTATACTACTGCAAAATGATTTTCTATAAGTCCTATGAATTTGAACTTCAGCAGGATTTTGTTTTCATTTTTGTAATAAAAAAGCTGCGATCTATTCATATATTGTCTTTAAATAAAGATATGTAGCAAAAAACATAGAATACCTGCTTATTCTTTCATCACTCATGAAATCTGATTCACGAATCGAATTCCTCAGGTTTAGATACCCCAAAATCAAGAAAAAGACCAATCAAATAGCTGCAGTACATGCCGAGAAAACAAATGCAAAGAATTATAAGTTGCGCGTAGCGCGCGCCTATTAATATTATATACGTTTCTCCTCGATTCGCACAGTCCCCCACCACAAGATCGCTAACGCGTCGCCGGCCGTTTTCCCTCATGTTCTCACTAGTTTTTAACACACTTAAACGCGTTTTATCGAAAAATCAAAATAGACGTTTTGTTACTGCTCACGTAAACTTTCCAAATATATTTTTTAAATTTCAATCAGACGACCTCACACGCATCCAGCTATCTGCGAAAATATTTCCAAAAAAAATTCAAATGAGGATTGTGCAAAAACTGTTTTTTCGACTGGATCCAGGTTTTGCACACATAAAGTGCACGTCAATAGCTACTATCGTGCAAAGTTTCAGCTCTTAATATTGAAAAATGGCAGAGTTATGAATTAAAGAAAAAAAAAAACAAAATTTTCCGGTTTTTCTTGCTTTTCTCCGGTTCTAATTATCTGATCGGATCGTTTTGTCCGTCATTCTCTTCGGAATTCAATTCTCTACACTTCACCTTTTTGCACCGTTAACACTGCATCAATAGTTTCCATTTTACAATAAAAAAAGTAAAAAACGCGATTTTTTGTTGTTTATTGTTTATAACAAATTAAAAAATGACATTTTCGAGTTGAGGACATAGTGGGAATAAACTACGGACTGTCCTGCACGGGATGGCATAGGTGGCTTCCAGGTAGTATTTTTGTCCAAAAAGCAATCATTTGTGGCTCTATTGCTTGGCCTACTCTTCAAATTCCATATGACATTCGATGGATTGATCGGACTAGATAACCTGAAATTATTACAAGACCATCTGAATTTTCCAAATTCCGAATTGACCACCCAAAATTCGACAATTCCAATTGAGTACTATGAAACCAACAAAACCCAATTCTATTCGATTCAACTGGACCCTCACACAATCACTCGAGTCAGGCTTCCAGTCAAAGAAAACGAAGGAACTATTTTTCTACCTTTCCAAAATCTTCAAGGTGCCATTTTGAGGAATACTCTGACCAAAGCATGCAATCAACTGGCGTGGGCGGAACTAATCAATAATAGTGACGAAGAAATTCATTTTTCCTTGACAGAACCAATCGATACATCGGAATTCATCGAAGAAAACTTCCATATATATTCAGCGGATATTCAACCGATAGCTTCAGATGACACCAATATCCAAAATTTCGTCAGGATCGGTCATATGAACACGGAAGAGAAACAACGCATCGAAAAATTATGCAAGAAATTTTCGGACATCTTTCACCAGCCTAATACGCTCCTGACCTTCACCAATCAAGTCAAACATCGAATTGAAACCAATGATGAAATTCCTGTCTACACAAAATCATATAGGTATCCACATGTGCATAAAGCCGACGTACAGAAGCAGATAACATCAATGCTTGAGCAAAACATCATCAGGCCCAGCGATTCACTTTGGTCCTCACCAATATGGGTAGTCCCGAAAAAGCCGGATGCTTCTGGAAAAATCAAATGGCGAATCGTGATAGACTACAGGAAACTAAACGAGAAGACCATAGATGATAAGTACCCCATTCCCAATATATCAGATGTATTGGATAAATTGGATAGATGCCAATACTTTACAACATTGGACCTCGCCAGCGGCTTTCATCAAATAGAAATGGCCGAAGAGGATATACCCAAAACGGCGTTTAATGTGGAACATGGGCACTACGAGTACCTCAGGACCCCGTTTGGACTTAAGAATGCTCCAGCCACATTTCAGCGTGTCATGGATAATGTTTTGAAGGGACTACAGGGTCATATCTGTCTTGTATATATGGATGACATCATTATATACTCGACATCACTCCAAGAACACATGATCAGTCTCGACAAAGTATTCCAAAGACTTCGTGAAACAAACCTAAAAGTACAACTGGTCAAATCTGAATTTTTGAAAAAAGAAGTGGCATTCCTTGGACACGTCATCACCCCGGAGGGAATAAAACCAAATCCCGAAAAAATCAAGGCAGTCACAAAATTTCCAATCCCACGAACGACGAAAGAAATAAAAGGATTTCTCGGATTTCAGGGCTATTACCGAAAGTTTATCAAAGATTTTGCCAAATTAACAAAGCCTTTGACTTCTTGTTTATAAAAAGATGCAAAAATTGAACACAAACCAAAATTTATAAAATGCTTTGAAACTTGAAAAAATATTTTAACCAATAACCCACTTCTCCAGTACCCGGATTTCACCAGGCCATTCAACTTGACGAAGGATGCAAGTAATTTCGCGATTGGAGCTATCCTGTCCCAAGGACCAATCGGAAATGACAAACCAATCGCCTATGCATCACGCACCCTCAACGACTCTGAACAAAATTATTCGACCGTTGAAAAAGAAATGCTTGCCATAGTGTGGGCCACAAAATATTTCAGGCCGTACCTGTTCGGAAGAACCTTTGAAATTCTGTCAGATCACCGACCACTCCAATGGCTATTTTCGCTCAAAGATGCCAACTCAAAACTTGTAAGATGGCGACTCAAGTTGGAAGAATTTGACTACGAAGTAGTCTACAAAAAAGGCAAAGCGAATACGAACGCCGATGCCCTATCCAGAGTAGAAATAAACACAAAGGAAACTTTCAGCTGTAAAGATTACGTAGAAAACTTCAATGAAGAAATTTCGAACAAAAATGATGACAACGCATCAATGTACAACAATGCATCAGATGGCGAAACATCGGACGAAGTAACGACCTCCAACAAACCTGACCTACCCAAACGTAGAAATGAAAACAGATAAGATGAGCGAAACGATTTCCCAGAACGAGATAAGAACGCACGGGAAACTGAAACTGCAGATGAGCGACCTGTCCTATCTCAACGAGTAAGAGAGAATAACGAAGATTCATCAGATAATAACTCCAATCAAACCATCCATTCTAATGATGAAAATATATCACTGAACGTTCCAATTTCCGAAAAACCTCTAAATTACTACAATAATCAGGTTATTCTGAAATATAACTCCAAAAATGAAATATGCTCTTCTATTTCTTCCCGAAGATAATTATGAACCCACATGTGATTTATTAAGAAGAACTTTCAAAAACACCGCATATAACCTAGTTAAATGCAGTCACATTTTGGAAGATGTCAGCAATCACGATAATCAAAAGGAAGTCATAAAAAACTACCATGAGGGAAAAACCAATCATCGTGGTGTCAACAAAACAGAAACCAGGATAAGAAGACGTTACTATTGGCCCTCTCTGAAAAACGACATTCAGGAATACATCGACCTCTGCAAAACCTGCCAAATAAACAAGTATGACAGAAATCCACCGAAACCAAAGTTTATGGTCACTCCAACGCCAGGGAAACCACTCGAAATAATTTACATCGACACATTTCAGGCTAACGGACAGAAATTTTTAACTGTCATAGACGCGTTCTCAACATATGGACAAGCATACCCAATAGACGGATCAAATGCAATCAATATATTGAACTCTCTTTTGATATTTATAACTCAGCATGGCCTACCACAAATGATCGTATCCGACAGCGGAACTGAATTCAAGAATGGACTCATTCAAGAATTTGTAGATAACCACAAAATTCACATCCACTACACCACACCAGAAAGTCCACAGTCCAATGGTATGATAGAGCGTTTCCACTCCACTATAATCGAACATCTTCGGATATTGAAACAGAATAAGAACAATTTCAAAATTAAGGAGCAAATGCCATATGTCATTCTTGGATACAACAATTCTATCCACAGTGTAACAAAACAAAAACCAATAGATGTACTAAACGGACATTTTGATTCTCAGGATCCTTTCGATATCGATATCCATCGAAATCTAACCAATAGCTATATCGAACAACATCGAGAGAAAACCAAAGAAATCTATAAAGAACTCAATCAAAGAGAAATTGAAATCAAAGAGAGAACAATAGGAAAACGAAACGAAAAAAGAGAACTACCAATAACATAAACCGAGCACAAAAAAGTATACGAGGACTACCGAAAAAAGAAATAAGCTACTTCCTAGATTCACCACAAGACTAGTGAAAACAAATAAACCAATAACCGTAACAGCCACTTGCCATAAGAAAAACATCCAGCGCAAATTAAAGAAGAAAACTGATACTGACACTGTGTTGCAGATGTACTCTAGCCATGGGTCTCGAGATCAAAATTCAAGACCTGAAGGAGAATCCAGGGATCCTACCCCTCAAGCTGGGACCAGCAAGGATTCAAATTAGCACACACGATTTCATCCATTATTACAATCTCATACTAATAGCTCTAGAAATCGATGCAGTAACCTCCGCAATAGAAAATGGATTGACTCACCCCTATTGTATCAGCCTGTCTAATTTCAATCAACTTCAGTACCAATTGGAAGCAGCCGCCGAAAATTCCAATCGATATATTCATCACATCGAACCAAGAGAGGACTAATAAATGCCATAAAGACCATATCTGGCAACCTAGACTACGAGGATGCAGAGAAATATGACAAAGCTATATCCAGCCTCCAGAAAAACCAGATAAATGTAATTAAGGGATTGAATCAACATGTCACTCACCAATACAACCATAACTCTGATAACGCACAATCAGAAAGTTATTGCCCAAGAAATTGAGAGAATCAATTCCAAAATCCATACCCTCGTTTTCAACTTTAGTGACTACATGCAAACCAGAAATATTCTCGATCAATTAAGCCTATCACTACAAATGATAATACAACTTTTGACAGACTTGGAAAATGCAAGGATGAACGCACTACATAATAGTATAATCAGATCCACCGAATTGAAATCAATAATCCATACGATGCTACGAATTCATCAAGAGGAACAGTTGATATATAAGGATGATATCGACTTATTGAAATACTATGACATCATATCAGTCGATGCATATTATTCAAACTCTATAATAGTTTTCATATTGCACTTTCCTCTCCTACACCCCGAAATGTTCACACACTATCACCTATATTCAATTCCTACCAGCAATTTGACTACCATTATACCACCCGCACCATATCTGACAATGAATACGGCACTTCATCAGGACACGAACGAGCCTTGCCGAAAAATCAATCCAGGTTACCTGTGCCACAGCAATTCCATCCGATACAACGAAAAATCAGAGGACTGCATTACCCAAATACTCCAACTCTCGGACGAAGAAGCGAATTGTCATAACGTCCCAGTACCCATCCAGACCACCTTAGTCGAGCAGCTGACTCCAGTCCATTACATTGGCATATTTCCTGAATCGACGAAAATATCGACCCAGTGTTCCACCACCGGAATATTCAATCTGAAAGGAACCTTTCTGATTGATGTACCACCAGGTTGCGAATTCAGGACACCACACGACAGCTTCGTGAACTCCAAGGAAGTCATTCGTGAGCAGCCACTAACCCTACCGAAAGTTAGAACAGCCCCTGTACACCTGAGCGAGAAGACGAACCCCATTCGTCTTGAGAAGATACCCCTCGGCCAACTCCACAGACTCCTAGAGATACAAGACCACATCGTCCCCGTATCCCTTGACCAGGGTACCGATTCGAGTCACTTTTGGACAACCCCGGTATACATCATCATCGCAGCGAGCTTAACCTTCCTTCTCTAAAAATACCGCCGCAACCGTCCAGGACGAAAAGAAAACGCCCAGGCGCCATCATCATCTTCAGAGCCACCAGTTTAGTTCGTCCCTTACAAAACTTCTTCAGGGGATGGAGAAGTTATAGTTGGATAACCTCACATAGCTTCGCAGAATCAGCCGAACTAAGCGACACCTGGAGCGACGTCAGCGTGAGAGCATCCGTGGACTTCGAATCTCTTTTAGAATTCAGTCTGATTCACATTGTTAAACGAATAAGTTGTATTCTTTCTGTAAAATTGTTATTTTAATCTTGAAATAAAACTTTTTAAAAAGTAAATTCTCAAGGATTCAAATTTAACTTACGTGTCGGATAAATAACGAGTTCCACAAAAATGCTTGTATTTTCCGATAGTCGATAAAAAAAGAAGTAGGCGGTAGCGTAATGCCATACTTCTCCGGTGTGACTTACCGCTCGCCATACCGATACGAATACATTAATTAAAAAAAAAAACAATTCAACCATGTGTACCAGGCTAATTTTTGCGCAGCTTATCATCGTCGACTAGAGTAGCCATTCACGGAAATCACCTTGCCATACGTTTCCGACGGTTCCCAAAGGCCGCCATACCACCGCAAAGGAGTACATTTTTTCCGCTGAACGATTTGTACCAGTATTGCAATTGGATTTTTGGAAAGTATTTGATAAAATGTGACCGTTATTATATTTCCCATACGTCTAGTAGGGGGAAAAAGTGCTGACATATTTGAAAAACTTATGTATTCGACACGTTTTGAAAATACGACTAAAATACGTAAAATAATTTTTTACTAAATCATTGTATTCTGTTCGTTTTGATGTAATTCTACCTTAAAAAAAGTATCTATCATGAAGTCCCGTGGTTTTTGTTTTGAACCATTTTTGTTTGCCTATATGCCGATAAACGCGGTTTTCATATCATATCTGATGTCTGCTCATACCTACATCTTCCACTAATTCATTATTCGAAATATTCATCTTAATGATGAAAATATTGAACTGGAATGTCATACCTATATTAGTAGAATTCTTTCTTCCCTTTAAACATTACTGGGCAATGTTGTGTACATACAAATAAATCGTAAAAGCGGATAGCGTTTAGCTGGGAACAGACATGCGGTATTCGGCATATCGCGATTATTCGCCGAGCAACTCGGTAAACAAAATTTGTATTGGGCAAGCAGGGCAGACACACATGCGGCGTATTTGCCAAATATCGTAGCGACAGCAACTGCAAATATTTGTCTCCTTTGACTCGGCCTAAAATACCGACAGACGATGGGAAAACACCGAATAACACCAAAGTGCGAATATTCGAGCAACCCAACACATTAGTCGCTACTTGCCGAAAAGCGAATAATTGTTATTCGAAAATTGCCGAATACCGCATGTCTGTTCCCGGCTTTTGATGACGATCATCGAAGACTCGAAGCGTTCAAGGCCAAATTCACTATAACTGTAATATTTGACACCCCAATCAGTTAGAGTGAGACGCTATTCTTTATGATGGAGCTCCGCCTCCATCGGTCGGGATTCTTATTTCCCCCTTTACACCTCAGATTTAGTTTGGCCTTCTTATGCTACTGACCTGTTTTCCTGACGGTTTATAGGGTTGCAAATTTATAAGTAGCCTTCTTTGCCATACCAGAATTTTGAGAAAAAATTGCACAAAGTTTGGAATTTTGTGTCACCCGCAAAAATCGACTTAATTGATGATATTCTATTTCCCGGCTTTCCCGACATTTTATAGGGTTGTAAAATGGACTTGTTTACCATAGCAGAACTTTAAGGAAAAAATGCACAAAGTTTGTAATTTTGTGGCATTTGCAAAAATTGCTTCTAAAGATACTGTTCATTCCTGCCATCGTCCGGGTTACTGAAAATAGTGCAAACTCAATTGGTGAAAATTATACCAGCAAAGTTTGCAAAACACGAAAATGATGTTTGCAATGTTGTGACCCCTAAAACTCAGCCCCTGAGACTGTTTTTAGCGTTATCCAAGTTTTTTGGATGTTCCGTACGCATGAAAAGTGTGCAAATTCAATGCATGTTAGGGGTGACTGTACCATGATTTACAACGAATTTGCACAATGTTTGCAATTTTGTTATCGTAATTTTAGCACTAATTACAACGTAATTGAGAATTTCCAGTTGAAAATTGCAGGTTCAAATTTCAAGAGGAATGTAGAAAAGAAGTTCGTTGATACATCTACAATTTGCACAATGTTTGCAATTTTGCCCGAGGAGATATTGCTAATTAGCGTTTTATGCGAATTTGCCTAATTTCCGGTCCCCGGATTTTTGTGCAAATCTAATATATAAAATTCTCGTGTCACGGTGTTCGAACTTGAACTCCTCCGAAACGGCTCGACCGATTTTGATGAAATTTTTTGTGCTTATCCGGTATCTATGAGAATCGGCCAACATCTATTTTTCATCCCCCTAAATGTTAGGGGTAGTCCACCCCTAAATTTTTTATTTTATTTTTTAGACAAAATTTTTAATTTCTATTTTTTTATGATACAACATTCAAAAATACATACAATCCTCAATTTTCACCCTTCTACGATCAACCCTTATTTTTTAATAGCCATTTTAGTAATTTAATCATTTTTCCTCTCCGGTCGAAAACTGATCAATCATCATTTAATTAGTTATCCCCTCCAGATGTCTACAGGTGTCACTTCTGACCCAGTAAACAGCACGGAGTAGGGATGAGAACGAAGCCGGTCTCCTTTCTTTCTCACTCCCTACACAGTTGTCGGCCATCAAAATTATTTATATGGCAAAACAACGTTTGTCGGGTCAGCTAGTTTTTATATAGAGTCTTTACTGGATTGATTGAGGTCCCTTTGATTTCGAATACATGTTTCAATTACGGACTGTAACAGATCTTCATTATGGATCAAAATATGTTTATGTTCTATATATATTTGTTCTATTGTTCTAGACCCCATGGTACGAATATTTAGATAATGAAACATTGAAACTAGATCAACAAATGCATATTCGTATTTGGCGAGTAAACAATTTTCGAGAAAAGACCAACGTCAACAAGCCGCTTCCGAATGCTGGCAATAGGATAGAAAGTAATGATCCAGTAGAGAGAATATTGAGACGATTGACTTCATACGATAGTCCAAAACCACCACCTTCGATAGTAATTCCAGCGCCAGTAATTCCCAAGATCGATTTCGCAAACAAAGAAGAAATGTTTAAATCACTGGAGCATTGCTTTAAAATATTGAAACAATCTGCTCATAATCACAACTTGAAGTTGTCTGAACACAAAGCATTAGACAGTGCTTACAAGGAATTGATACCTCAGCTTTACCGATCTGTTTTGAATAAGGTCAAGAAAAAAGTGCCTTGCAAGGGTCGAAATCAAACTGTTCACTGTTCTGGTGCAGCTTTGATTGTTTTAGAAATACAGGTAACTCGTTAACTTCTTCACACATTCACCAAAAAATTTCCATCTATTTTGTATATCACAAGTTTCTATATTATCGAAAATGATGACTGATAATTCAGTCAGTCACATTCTATTGTCTGAAGAACCAATTGATACCTTGTGATAGTATCAATACCGAATTGTGAGCAATTGTGGCAGTTTCCAGTTCTGCAGTTTTTTTATAATACATTTGAAATAGAAAATATGTATATGAAGATATATCGCTATAGTACTTAAATACGCTCATTTTGACGCCCAATACGAACATCGTCGGCAGTTACTAGAGGATGATTCGAGGTACGATACAGTTCAAAATTAGGGGTTCTAGTGGAATTATTAAAAATTGCATCAAAATGGAAAGGTTCCCTTGAAGAGATGTTCCCTTCTTTTCTGTTCGTCACGTTGACAAATGATAAATTATCGTATTATGGTAGGAAAAGTTTGCTCTACCTATTCAATAGAAGATTTTTTGGCGTTTCCCTTTTTCCCTATCTTAATTTCAACCGCTTTCGATGAAGAACTTCCAAGTTTAAATTCTTGGAATTCTCCAAAACTTTTCACGAGTAATCTAATAGGTCATAATTTTTCAACATAACAAAGTGAAAAGAGCTTATCGCCATTTGAGAATTGGTGGTTCTGAACGTTTCTATATGAGTTCTCGTCCGTTTTGAGTACATTTTTAGTAATAATTGAATATGAGAGGTGCAATTCCATTAAAAGCCCAATTTTCAACTGTATCTTACCTCAAAGCTCAGGAGCTCAAGAAACAATGTTATCCAATACCATTCATACTTTGAATTGATCAGGTTATACATCTCAAATTTATTCCACGATGAAATATTGTGTCATTTCAACAGAATAATAATTGTCGAGCTTGGTGTTGCTACTTAGCAACAATCTCCAAAATATGGTGTGTTTTAATCTCGAGATTTCACACGTTTATTAGTTTATTTGACAAAGATTACAAGATAATCTTCATTGAAAACAGTATAAATGAATAACTTTATAGAATATTTTATTTATTTACTTATTGAAAAAATAACTTCTATTCAGAATATGTTCTGGAGTAAGGAAGTTTGAAAGTCTAATAGTTATCAAATGAAGTAAACAATTTCAAATAAACTTATCTAATAATTAAAAATATTCAATATACCCGCAAAAAATACGCAAATGAGTTTGAGATGTCTACCAAAACTTATAGTGTCTTTCAAAGGTATCGGAACGGTCTCATATTTCAGAAACGGCCCAGAGAAAATTTACGAAAATTTCGACAGGGTGGTTTTTGATGATGCCCGATAAAATGGTGATATCGGCAATGTTGTCATATCAACAGTTTTTCAGATATTGCGGGTAACTCAATTTTTTCAAATGGGATACCCTATTTGTTGTCATTGCAATCAATTTAGCGACGCCTCATTACTTATGGAGGTGCTAAGTTTTTCAGTATTTTATAGATAAAAATCATTGTTAATTAATATAACCGCAAAGAAAATGATTTTCACTGTAACTTTTGTGATATAACGCGTATCTCTGTGAATCTATTCATTTCAAAATAATAATATAAATTTAAAACATACATAAATGCCATATATATTTGTTCGTACCTAAATAACAATTAAAAAAAAACAAAACAAAAATATTGTAGTCATAACCAGAAGTGGCAAACAAGTTTTAACAATTAAGAATAAAATAAAAAAACAGTTCTTCAACTTCATATTGTCATTTCATTCTGGTTAGTTTTATGAGTGATATCATTTTCAGGAAGCCAGGGTGAACGAGAGACTTGAACATCAAATTCAGTTGAATCGAAATGCATATGAGTCCCTTTTGACTGGTGCTTTGCAACCTGCATCTTTGAATCTCTGTTCAGCGGCAGTTACAATCCAACAAACCATTAAGCAAGTAATCTATATTTTCATATTCAGGAGTCAAATCATTTAGATACATTACTTATTGAGTTATCTATTCTACTATTTGTTCACAGAATTATAATAATTTTCAATTTGAAATGTTGGTAGTCGACTTTTGTATATTTCATTCATTGAGTGTCTGACTGAAGCTCTTCAAGTCTTCAATAATTTCGAAGCTGTCGAAATCCTTCCCTGCAAACATTTTTATAAAGTAAAATATTTAATTTTATGTATATTTGCCATTATAAAAATGTCAGTAATACCAATTCAAAAAGTAAATTTACATAGCAGATATATTTTAACCGAAAACAGTAACGTTATGTTCTTCCCAAAATTTTATGAATAAAATTAGTGTTTTTAAAAAAATTCCAATGACATCAGTCCTCCACCAATACCATATCAAAAATATTTGAATCCACAGGAAGATCCAGAGTGAAATACTGTTTAAATTTTAAACTAACTTTTTTTAATATAAAATAGGCGGGTCCTTACATTTAACTAACTCTGTGTATTTAAATATGTATAGTATATTTTACTGTGATTTCATTTAACTCAATTTACTCCAGCTAGGTGTGTATATTATCTGTTGATTTTATTATTAGTCCTTAAGGCTGTGAACACATAGTTTTTCCATATACTTTTATTCTTTATTTTAATATTTATAACCATATGCTCTGTCAACAAAAATCTCATTAAATCGAACAAACTTTGAGAAATGTGTAAATGGAGAGGTATCAAATAAATGAAAAGAAATAATTTCTTCTAGTGTCTAGAAAATACCCTTCTCTCCACACATTTCCAGAGAGTGGATAAATGAGGTAAAATCTGACAGAAAACAACTACTTCCCCATACGGACATTGAATTACATCTGTCATCCATTTATGCGAATTTCCTCAAGTAGGACACTATTGTAATAAACTGTAGTCAAAATTATTTCTTTTCATTTAATTGTTACCTCTCCTTTCGTGCATCTAAAATTGAAATTAACTTCTAGTTGTTTGTTTGTTCTAGGGTTCTCCAAACACAAATACGATGTAATCCGGCAACTGCTGAACTGGGTGTCGAGCTTTTTTACTACATTTTATCTCTTCTGAGCGATGAAGTTAATTCTTTTCCTCCGACAAAAACATTATTGTCCACTTGTTTAGAGAAATTAGGACAGGTGAAGTAAACAAAATGTGTTTTTTTTATTTTGCGTTTAAGATGAAGTCATCATGAAGGTTGCTAACATCAAATTCCGAACAAATGAACTGATAGTTACATATTTGATCAGTGTTATCAACCAAGTGTTTCTGATATTTATTGTCACCAAATCATTAAAATAAAACTACAAATGAATGCAGAATAGAAAACAGTATATTACACATTTTATAAATCACTTTGTTTCACTTGTTCGAGCAATCCTCGCTTCGAGAAAATAATATCTTACAAATCTCTGAAAGTAATATGCTATTTTTTCAAATGAATTCATCATAATTATCAATTTCAGTCTCATATTTGTGGTGTCGAATATGAAATGCCAAGATTACTGCAAAACATTTTGAAAGATTCAAACCTAGGGCAATATTTGGCTCCTCATTTTTCACCTAGCAATGTTGGAACTACAAGTCTGCTTCTGATGTACTCTAAAATTTGCAAAGGAATTGGACAGAAATATGACACAACATTTGCCATCCTCTCAAAGGTTCGTTTTTGTTTTTCTATCTTATACGTTATATAGGGGGACTGCGAAACAAATGATATATTTTGTGTAACTAATATCATATTATCACTTCTAATGTTTTCACTCATGTACCATTTGGAATTTTATATTATTCTGTAGGGTACTAAGATGAATAAATGAATAAAAAACAGGATCTGAGAAGTTTGCCAAATATGATAGTGGAATATGAGTCATCTGACACCAAACAACTACTTTTCTGGATAATATTGCAACATATATGAAGTTATATCTGGCAGATATTTGTGAAATATTTCTCATGAAACGCACCATTACCACTGCTTATTTTAATGAAATAAACATTTTATTTGATCAAGTTGAAGACGCCACCTTTAAAAAAATTAGCATTATTTCGTTCACAAACTCTATTATTAATCTGGAATACTACAGAAATTATGGTGATCTGTTTTTTTCTCGCAGATATTTTTATTGCCAATGCTCTTCTGAAATATCTCACTTCATTCAAAACAAGCAAAATGGTCATGGTGTTAGATCGTTTGATTTCCACCCGGGTCCGGGTTCGATCCCCATCGCCTACCACTGAGCTAAAGTGGTTTGGAATTCACTTGTGCGTAAGCTGTAGGTCCCGGATCTCCCTTGCTCGGTCAAGCTCTGCTTCTGAAGGGTGTTTCGTGAAAACAATTTTTTTTTTTTTTACAAATTCCACCGTTACCAGTTTTATATCCCTAAGTCAAAGTAAAAGTCAAAATATATTTTAATGCCGGAAGTTGAAAAAAAACTTATAGACAAATCTTTTTGGTTTTGAGGTAATAATAAAATTAATCAAAGTAATAATAAACAAGTATAATGGTTATACTCCCTACTATCTGCATATCATCCCAGATGAGGGAACTCCACCACTATATGCACTCTGGGGCGACTTGATAATATGATGGCGCATTTGCTATTTCAAATGCAGGAAAAACCCAGAAAAACCTACAGTACAACCATTTAGTCCTTAGCGAATAAGGGAATGAAACAATACAACTAAAACACAAATACATGCTTCTTAGCCGCTTTTGAGACTTTCCAAACGTCTCTTTTCCAGGGCTCTTTCTTTCCACCAATTGAGACTTTGGAACTTATTTTCTAGGGAGGTATTCATGAAGCTTTTAAAAATTCAAGAAAAACACCAATACTAGCATAACTTCTCTTGGTTTTCTCCAGATTCTCTGAATAGAATTTTCCTATCCATGAAAATCTAAATATCAATGTGTTTGGAATTCGTTTTAATCTTTCATTAATTCTTTTTTGTCTTCAAATTTCAGTTTGAAATCGATAACTGGCTCAATAAGAAAGAACCAAAACTAATCCAGAGATCTCAGTTTATTGAATCAGTTATAAAAGCTTTAACGACTCTAGGATATGATCCCCCAATGGAAGCATTGACTTTGCATGGACTTTATCGCAAACACTTGGTGACAGTATTTGAATATCAGTTTCCCGAGCATTATGGAGAAGTTTTGATGCATCTTTTAAAAGCCAGCAGCGGCAGTCCTGAAACTAATCTAATGTCAATAGTAGTTTGGATGGATATTTTAAATTCGTTATCACAACCCGTTGTGCTAAATGTAAAAGCTCCTCTCAGGTGAGTAGTAGTAGTCTTTATTCATTATCAAATACAGAATGCGAGAAATTCACATATTGCATAAAATAAATTCATCTAGTCAGTCACAAGGAAATCACATAAAACAATTTAATATTGAAAAAGTACAATTTACATCTCTTAAAAATTGTTTGAAATATTAAATTGAATTGTTGAGAATTGAAAATTTTATCAATATGGTATGTTTTATTAAATAAGAATCCAAGTCAAAGTCAAAATATACTTTATTGTCGGAAGTTATAAAAACTTATAGACAAAGCAAAGCTTTTTGGTTTTGAATTAATATTAAAATTGAATTCAATTAATTAATGATGAAGTATAATGGAGATACTCCCCACCTATCATCCCAGATGAAGGAACACCACCACTATATGCACTCCGGGGCGAAATGAAAATTTGATGGCGCATATATATATATGTTCAGATAGGTTTCCGCGGTCAGATATTTGAAAACTAAAAGTTCGGGTTGAACCGCGTCTAGAATTTGTTGAAATTCGACGTTTCGGCTCCGATTTTGGAGCCATTTTCAAGAACTGAAAAAGAAAGAAAATTAATAAATGGTTGAAACGTAATTCTACGCTGAGGTCTCAATCTGCCTACTCCTCAGGTATAATTACGTTCGGTTTTTGTGACTTGACGTCGGGGTCTCAATCTGCCTACTCCCCATGTCTCGTCACTGGTTCTCTCTAAGGTCTCAATCTGCCTACTCCTTCGAGAGAACTGAGGAATTGTGGGTTGAGGAACTGTATTTATAGTGGACGTGGCTGTAATGGCCGTGTGCAATGTATTGGCGCGAGGTGAACTATGGGCGGGAACTGAGTTGGCGCTAGATGAGCTGTGTGCGGGAACTTGGTTGGCGCTAAGTGAGCTATGTGCGGGAACTGGGTTGGTGGGAAATGAGTTGATGCGTGCAATGAGAGGCTTCCAGGTATTGGGAAGTCTACGTCCGTCGTCGCGAGTGTTGAGGCAATTGGGGCGCTTCTCTATCTCGAGGGCTTCTCGGATGATCCTGGTTTGCAGAGTTTTCTCGGTGGAAATTGTTTTTGTGTTTTTGAAGTCTATTTTGTGACCTGTGTCTTCTCGATGTTTATAAAGTGCGGAAGTGGAAGATGCCTGACGCACAGCAAGTTCGTGTTCGTAGACTCTGGAAGTTACTCGTCTGTTAGTCTGGCCAATATAACTTCTCGGGCAGTCTGAACATGGTATTTCATATATACCTTGAGAATCGTTTGGTATTGTGTCCTTGGGAGATCTGAGAAATTTGGATATTTGGTTGTTGGCCGTGAATATTGTTTTTATCTCGTGTTTTCTCAAGATATTACTGATTTTGTCTGTCACACCTTTGATGTATGGTAGGAAAGCTTTGTGTGGCTGGATACTCTCTAGTGGATCATTTGTTTTTGGAGGACGGGTCAGTTGATGGCGGATAGACTTGTCGATTAGCGAATTGTTGTAACCATTCTGAAGTAAGGCTGATTTCAGTTTGTCCAGCTCTTGTGGTCTATTCTGGTTGTCGGTAAGCTGAATTGATCTGTATATCAGGGAGTTCAATACGGAGTTTGTTTGTGCTGGATGGTGATGAGAGTTTGCGTGTAGGTATCGGTTGGTGTGGGTCTGTTTCCTGTGTACTGTGTGGGTGAAAGAGTTATTGGATTTCGTAATGAGAACGTCCAGGAAAGCTAGGGAGTTGTTCATTTCGGTCTCCATTGTAAATTTCATGTTGGGATGGATATCGTTTAGGTGATCTAAGAACGTGTTTAAGATTTCGTAACCATGAGGCCATATGACGAAAATGTCGTCAACGTATCTGAACCAGCAAGTAGGCTTGTGGTCAAATGCTTCTACAGCCCTGGTTTCGAAGTCTTCCATGAAAAGGTTTGCAAGGACTGGAGAAAGGGGGGAACCCATGGGAGCACCTTTCACTTGTTTGTAGTAATTTCCTTGGAAGAGGAAGAACGTGTTGTTCATACAGTGACTGATGAGGTCCAGGGTGTCTTTTGGAATTCTGTGTTTCGTTTTAAGGATTTCTAGCGTGTCCGTTAGGGGAATATTTGTGAAGAGGGAGACAACATCGAAGCTCACTAGGATATCTGTGTTCTGGATTCTATAGGATTTGAGAAGGTCTAAGAAGTGGAATGAATTTTTCACGTAGGATGAAGCTTCTTCTGCTCGTGGCTGAAGAGTACTCGCTAGATACTTGGCGAGGTTCTGGGTTGGTGATCCAAAGGCACTGACGATAGGTCGGAGTGGGATATCAGGCTTGTGTATTTTTGGTAGTCCGTAGATACGAGGGGTGCGTGATGACTTCTCTCTAGGGATAGTGGCTTTCTTGGTTTCGGCTGGTAGTTTAGAATTATTGATCAGATTTTTGGTCTTCTTTTCGAGGTAGGTTGTCGGGTCTCGTTGGGTGATCTGATACTCGGATGAGTTTAATAGTGTACTCATTTTGTCTACATAATCTGAGGTATTCAGAACTACTGTGGCGTTGCCTTTGTCTGCTGGGAGAATGATTATGTCAGGGTTGTTGTGGAGGTTTCTGAGGCAATGTTTTTCGGCAGGTGTTATGTTGGATGGAGGGAGTTTCGCTCTCCTAAGTGTGGTGGCAATATCTTGCCTAGTTTCTTCAGCTGTATTTTCTGGTAGATGGGTTATCGCGCTTTCTATTTGTGTGATGATGGTTTCTGTTGGGATTCTGTTTGGTGTGATGGAATAATTGAATCCTCTTGATAGTAGTGCAAGGCTATTTTGATCTAGTGGTGTGTCGGAGAAGTTGTGTACTAATACAGGTGATGCAGCTGGGACCAAGGGTGTGATGTTATTCGTTAACAATGCACAAAGTTTGTTTTTCTGTGTTTCTGTTTTCTTATTGCTGATGTGATCTGCTTTGTCCTGAGATATCCTGGTCAAAGTGTCCCAGATGACTGGATGGATATCTACGGTGGATAATTTTCCAAAACATTTGTAGAGTTTGAATGTTTTGGCAAATTATCCACCGTAGATATCCATCCAGTCATCTGGGACACTTTGACCAGGATATCTCAGGACAAAGCAGATCACATCAGCAATAAGAAAACAGAAACACAGAAAAACAAACTTTGTGCATTGTTAACGAATAACATCACACCCTTGGTCCCAGCTGCATCACCTGTATTAGTACACAACTTCTCCGACACACCACTAGATCAAAATAGCCTTGCACTACTATCAAGAGGATTCAATTATTCCATCACACCAAACAGAATCCCAACAGAAACCATCATCACACAAATAGAAAGCGCGATAACCCATCTACCAGAAAATACAGCTGAAGAAACTAGGCAAGATATTGCCACCACACTTAGGAGAGCGAAACTCCCTCCATCCAACATAACACCTGCCGAAAAACATTGCCTCAGAAACCTCCACAACAACCCTGACATAATCATTCTCCCAGCAGACAAAGGCAACGCCACAGTAGTTCTGAATACCTCAGATTATGTAGACAAAATGAGTACACTATTAAACTCATCCGAGTATCAGATCACCCAACGAGACCCGACAACCTACCTCGAAAAGAAGACCAAAAATCTGATCAATAATTCTAAACTACCAGCCGAAACCAAGAAAGCCACTATCCCTAGAGAGAAGTCATCACGCACCCCTCGTATCTACGGACTACCAAAAATACACAAGCCTGATATCCCACTCCGACCTATCGTCAGTGCCTTTGGATCACCAACCCAGAACCTCGCCAAGTATCTAGCGAGTACTCTTCAGCCACGAGCAGAAGAAGCTTCATCCTACGTGAAAAATTCATTCCACTTCTTAGACCTTCTCAAATCCTATAGAATCCAGAACACAGATATCCTAGTGAGCTTCGATGTTGTCTCCCTCTTCACAAATATTCCCCTAACGGACACGCTAGAAATCCTTAAAACGAAACACAGAATTCCAAAAGACACCCTGGACCTCATCAGTCACTGTATGAACAACACGTACTTCCTCTTCCAAGGAAATTACTACAAACAAGTGAAAGGTGCTCCCATGGGTTCCCCCCTTTCTCCAGTCCTTGCAAACCTTTTCATGGAAGACTTCGAAACCAGGGCTGTAGAAGCATTTGACCACAAGCCTACTTGCTGGTTCAGATACGTTGACGACATTTTCGTCATATGGCCTCATGGTTACGAAATCTTAAACACGTTCTTAGATCACCTAAACGATATCCATCCCAACATGAAATTTACAATGGAGACCGAAATGAACAACTCCCTAGCTTTCCTGGACGTTCTCATTACGAAATCCAATAACTCTTTCACCCACACAGTACACAGGAAACAGACCCACACCAACCGATACCTACACGCAAACTCTCATCACCATCCAGCACAAACAAACTCCGTATTGAACTCCCTGATATACAGATCAATTCAGCTTACCGACAACCAGAATAGACCACAAGAGCTGGACAAACTGAAATCAGCCTTACTTCAGAATGGTTACAACAATTCGCTAATCGACAAGTCTATCCGCCATCAACTGACCCGTCCTCCAAAAACAAATGATCCACTAGAGAGTATCCAGCCACACAAAGCTTTCCTACCATACATCAAAGGTGTGATAGACAAAATCAGTAATATCTTGAGAAAACACGAGATAAAAACAATATTCACGGCCAACAACCAAATATCCAAATTTCTCAGATCTCCCAAGGACACAATACCAAACGATTCTCAAGGTATATATGAAATACCATGTTCAGACTGCCCGAGAAGTTATATTGGCCAGACTAACAGACGAGTAACTTCCAGAGTCTACGAACACGAACTTGCTGTGCGTCAGGCATCTTCCACTTCCGCACTTTATAAACATCGAGAAGACACAGGTCACAAAATAGACTTCAAAAACACAAAAACAATTTCCACCGAGAAAACTCTGCAAACCAGGATCATCCGAGAAGCCCTCGAGATAGAGAAGCGCCCCAATTGCCTCAACACTCGCGACGACGGACGTAGACTTCCCAATACCTGGAAGCCTCTCATTGCACGCATCAACTCATTTCCCACCAACCCAGTTCCCGCACATAGCTCACTTAGCGCCAACCAAGTTCCCGCACACAGCTCATCTAGCGCCAACTCAGTTCCCGCCCATAGTTCACCTCGCGCCAATACATTGCACACGGCCATTACAGCCACGTCCACTATAAATACAGTTCCTCAACCCACAATTCCTCAGTTCTCTCGAAGGAGTAGGCAGATTGAGACCTTAGAGAGAACCAGTGACGAGACATGGGGAGTAGGCAGATTGAGACCCCGACGTCAAGTCACAAAAACCGAACGTAATTATACCTGAGGAGTAGGCAGATTGAGACCTCAGCGTAGAATTACGTTTCAACCATTTATTAATTTTCTTTCTTTTTCAGTTCTTGAAAATGGCTCCAAAATCGGAGCCGAAACGTCGAATTTCAACAAATTCTAGACGCGGTTCAACCCGAACTTTTAGTTTTCAAATATCTGACCGCGGAAACCTATCTGAACATATATATATATATATATATATATATATATATATATATATATATATATATATATATATATATATATATATATATATATATATATATATATATATATATATATATATATATATATATATATATATATATATATATATATATATATATATATATATATATATATATATATATATATATATATATATATATATATATATATATATATATATATATATATATATATATATATATATATATATATATATATATAAACCTATCTGAACATATATATATATATATATATATATATATATATATATATATATATATATATATATATATATATATATGAAAACTAAAAGTTCGGGTTGAACCGCGTCCGGGTTGAACCGCGTCTAGAATTTGTTGAAATTCGACGTTTCGGCTCCGATTTTGGAGCCATTTTCAAGAACTGAAATAGAAAGAAAATTAATATATATATATATATATATATATATATATATATATATATATATATATATATATATATATATATATATATATATATATGCCATTTTTGTTCTAGAATAGTGTTGATAAGTTCTACGGGGATATTGGTGAAAAGTGCACTTAAGTGCAAAATTACACTTCTATCTCAAAAAATCATTTTTTGAACCTCATTAACTTCATTTTCGACAATACCTACTTCAGTTTCGATGGAAAATTTTACAAGCAAATTTTCGGCACTCCTATGGGTTCACCAATAAGTCCAATTTTAGCAGAGATTGTATTAGACCACTTACTTGACTCCGTTATTCCATTGTTACCCTTCCAATTGCCCTTCATCTACAAATATGTAGATGAAATCATTTGTGCAGTACCGGCAGACACTATACAGATGACGCTTGATACTTTCAATTCGTTCAATAAACATTTACAGTTTACTGTCGAAAAAGAAACAGATAACAGTGTCCCCTTCTTAGATACAAGGTTGATACGTACTGAAGACAACAGTATTTTGTTGGATTGGTACCAAAAAGAAACAGCATCAGGACGTTTCATCAACTTTGCCTCTCACCATCCCTTAAATCAGAAATACAACACCGTCATTGCTATGAAAAATAGAGTCACCCACATCTGCCATGAAACGTTTTTGAAAGCGAATCTGAGAAAGTTATTCGACATTTTTACACACAACGGTTACCCAAAACACATCTTAAAGAAACTAATCTATAACTCCAACTTTTATGACGGACCAACTGATGACGTTACAATACAATATAAGTATAAATCAATCCCATTCATCGACAAAGTATCCAACCGCATAATAAAAATTTTCAAAGACTTTCCACAAATCAAAATAGCCAAGCGTAATAATACAAAACTTTCCAACTTGTTCTCCAAAATCAAAGACAAAACACCAACTCCACTCCTTAGCAATGTAATTTATGAACTACCATGCCAAGGTTGTGAAGGTAGTTATGTCGGACAGACCTCACAGTGGTTAAAACAACGGCTAGCCTTGCACAAGAGTGATGCCCAATTGGGAAAAAACTCCTGTGCAGCAGTCGACCACACCCAGAAAACAGGCCACCGGTTTGATTATTCAAATCCAAAAATTCTAGACAAAGTCAGCAATCAAAAAAACAGGTTATTCCTTGAGATGGTCCATATCAACAAAAATCCTAACACAGTTAACTACAAAACCGATACAGGACAACTTAGTAGTATATATTGTAATATTTTAAATTCCATTCAACGTTGTGTGTAGTTTGACAGTTGGTACCAATGGAATACCTACACTAATTAACACCATTGTATTTAAACGATCCCTTATTCAAACCATAGTAACACTCCAGTCAGGTAAATTAAGCGTTTAGTCTGCAGCGGAGAATAACAATTTTCCTCCCAAATGTTCCATAGGTTAGAACTAACTCTGTGAATTTTGTAAGTTATCATGTTATTTTTATGTAGTCCTTCAACAACTCATATTCCTTTTTAATTGTAGCTCTTCCTGAAGAAGTCAATAAAGGTTGACGAAATATTGAAGATTTAAATCGAATGAGTTTCATTGTTCAACAGACCGCTACCCGAGAATTCCTACTTAATTAATAGAGTTCGGTCGAGAATACTTTGTTATTATATATATATATATATATATATATATATATATATATATATATATATATATCAAATTTTCAAGTCGCCCCGGAGTGCATATAGTGGTGGTGTTCCTTCATCTGGGATGATATATATATATATATATATATATATATATATATATATATATATGCGTCTATACACACCCACTTTCATACATACTACCTACGAACCCAGGGCACATCCCACCAACTCAGACCCGCCTTCGGGCTTGACAACGTTTAGCTATGTTAAACTGTCAAGGACGGTCAGGAGGTTCATGGGACGAAATTTTGGGAGGGTCCAAAAAGGCGGTAAAATCATGATTTTTATACAGATTTAATTCCATCATCGACTGTGTAGGGGGCGCTTCTGTGGATCGTGTATATGGTATATAATGCATTGCATTTCACCAACTAATACCAACCCAAGATTTGGCAACCGCGCCGATTGAGTAGTAAGGCCATTTAAGCGTCGAATTTGGACCCTACTGTTAAAATATTGTAATTTTATATGTTTTGAGGATATCTATAGTTCAATGGAAATATGTAGAAGAAGCAGATTGTTACATTTTGCCCAATTCATTCAGGAATATGTTTCTACTAATACAAGTCGAACAATAATCTATTATCAAAAATGATTTTTTTATATTTCAGTTCATTTTTGAATTAACAGGATGAGAAAAAAAATATTTAACTTCATCGTCAGTTACTCATATGCAATGCCTAATCAAAAGATAGAGAAAACCATTTTTTATGTCAATAAGTTATTGGATACTTGATAAAATACAAAACTTTGAAAAGTATAGTACATGCAAAATTTTCGTGAAAATTTTATTTTGAATTGACAGGATATGATTCGAACGACTTTCGAACACATACTGATATTTAGTAAACATTTCTGTAAACATCTTCCAATACTCATATGCAATCAAAAGATAGAGAACGCCATATTTTCATGTCAGTAAGTTATTGAATATTTGATAATATTTTTCGTCTTGGGAACTTTTTCACTTACATCACTCGATACACAACAAATCTCAAATATTGGTAGGTGTATCACGCAAGTGATTTTCAAATTATAAGGTAATACTTTCGATATGTACCAAACATGCGTATTTGTTAATTATAAAATGGTAAAAAGAAGGTTCTCGGGACCAATACCGTGGAAAAAATTACGACCTGATCGTTGAGACTTCCTATCTATTCTCCATATCTGTTGGTAGGTAGCGAAGTGGCCAGATGTCGGCCGTTGAAACTTCTATTGGCGCTTGGCCAGGTGAGAATCCTGAGTGAGAGAGAATGTTTTCCAATTTCATCAGAGTCGATTTGAATTGTCTAGATGCCAATCTCTACGTCTGGTGCTTCCTTTAAATGCGCACCGACCACCCGTGGAGGTGCTGTAGGTTTTCTGGGTTTTCCTAGAGCTGAAAAGTGAATACGCCTTAAAAAAAATCGGTAAGTCGCCCCAGAGCGACACGGCAAATAATAATAGCCGTCCTCTCCCATACAGTCTATGCCTTTGGGTAGACTCTGTGAGTATTCATGAGGGAGTATTGTTATTATCATTATATTAATATTATATTGGATAACATGCTATTTTCTCGGTATTGGGCCCGGTAGTACAATCATTTAAGAGCAAAGAATAATAGAATCCAATTAAAAAAACAGCTCTCAAGCAAAAGAATAAACTATGCTTCTAATGAAATCATATAGGAAATGATTAATTAGGTGATTGAAACTTGAATAACAATATACTCAAAAAGTGTGATGATCCGCAAAAAATTATTAAAAAGGAAGTGGCTGACGAATTCGCAACATACTTTTCGAGTATATGCAAAAACTTCTCTTGATGTTTTTTAGGGATCTGTTTTGGGCGTCTTAATTTTTCTCATTTTCATAAAATTTTGCTTTGAAGAAGATTATGTACTTGCATTGCATTCTTTGGAACCTTTGGTGTAGTAATCAATGTACCCCGACACCAAAACGCTATTTTTCCGACTCCACACGTGTTTCGGTTTGAATCTTTCTCGCCGGAAGATGGTCACTTGGTGAATGAAACACGTGTCGAGGTTATGAAATAGCAGTTTGGTGTCAGGAAAACATTCCAGTACACTTATTGAAGGAGATGAAAAAAGGCATACTCCGATGGGGGCACGCGACTTTAGCAACTTCTACATGAACATATTTTTTTTCAAATTAATCCCTTAGCAAATGGACTTATTTTCTTTAATTTCAAAAAAAAAGAGTGTTATTTCTATTCAGGTTAAACATACGTCCTTAATTCGACCGTTCCATTGCAACTTTTAGTTTTTTGCATTTATTTAATATTATCTACGAAACTTCTCTTACATAAAAAAAATGTAAATTCGAGAAAAGCGTTTTGTACCACTAGCTTCATCATGCTACTAACTTTTAATCACTGAGTAATGAAAAAGTACATTTTACTTAGAAAGAAAAGCGTTTGAATTTTTTTTGATACAGAATTGATGTATTTCAGCATTTAGGATAGAAATTTATTTCAATTGATTTTTGTCAGTACTAAATCGAATCCACACTCATTGAACAAAAAATCATTGACCTACTGTATCTAACCAGAAGAGCATCGTCTCCATGAAAATATCTGAACTGAAGACAGATCAACATCCTTTCTAAAGTGTTCCAGAGAAGTAAGCGAGCTTGTGGAAAAAGCATTGCCGACAAGACGAATGTATCTGTTATGGACTGAATCTAAAAGATTCAGTGAGTGTTAAGGGACTCCATAGAGGGAGTTTCAAAATTCAGAATCAAGATTTTATGGGCGGGTTTTTTTCAGGTCAAACTAAGTTACATCAACATGTATCCGCAAACACTTCGTTACAAATGTACAGTGCGTTGAAATTTTAAGATTTATTTATTTGTTTGATACCTCTCTCAGTTTTTAAGATATTGAGATCAAATTTGAAACATAGATTACGTTTCAGGGCTAACATCATCCAACATGCCAAGGAAGATATTTTTTCAGGGGTCAAGCGTTTTAGTAATGCTTTGCTGGTGTATTCTTATACATAAAATGAATTTTTTGTTTTCTTCACACATTTTTTTCTTTCGTAATTTATATGCATCTACGACCATAATAATTGAAATTCTTCAACGAAACAATGAAAAATAAATTTAACTTAGTGGGCTTTGACTGCTATCTTCATTTTGATGTTTAGGTTTCTTTGGAAGCATTTGACATTATTTGAAAGTTGGTTTGTGTCTGATCGTGTTTGATTCCTAATCGCCAGTTTCCCAACCAGAGAACTCTTGTAAATTCCCATCATCACGTTCGGAAATACGGTAGATTCCAGACTCCAAGGCACAATGCTGGCAGACCGCCATAAGCATGTAATCCAGTAATGGAAGAAGAGATTTTGAATGACAAGTAGCAAAAGATTTGGATGTTTCCCATTCAACTGTCTGGAAACACGTTATACCCATATTATATCCAGAGGTTTGTTTTCTCGAGATTTTCCACTGCGCTTGCAGTTTTTCAGACGGATACTGCACCAAGTAGGGTACCTGAATTTTTATCCAAACATGATCAGACAATCTGGACACCAAGAACAGTTTAGCGTAAACATATGGGCAGGAATAGTGGGGAGATACTTGAATTGAACCTTTAATTTCACCGCGAATTATGAATGGTTGCACATATTATTCATATACAGTGTTTCTCAATCGGAGGATCGGTAGAGCAAATCCAATTGCTTGGACTTCAACACGCTGGACTTTTTTTATGGGGACATGTAAAGGGCCTAGTTTATGGCGAAGAACCAGTGTCTTCCATCAAAGTTTCCACTGAACGAATTATGGAAGCCCTAAAAACCGTGAAAATCTCAAGAACGTGTGCGGCAGTCTATGAGAAGAAGATATAGAGAGGTCAAGGTTCGTTAGGTTTTTTTTATTTTTGGGTATTGTTAACAAAAACTCGCAATTTAGATTAAAAACCAAATTAATTTGTTTTCATTGTGATAATAGGTTCCCACTTTTTGTTTAATTGTAATTGAATGTAGCGAAATACAAAATATTATCAAAACTCTTTTCTCGATATATCGGGTACAGATGTGTAAAAATTACACAAGACAAAAAATGTCATTATTAAAACAAAAAATTCATATCGTATTTCAGAATCTGTCACAATAAAGTTTATGGGGCGAAACAGGGCTTTACCTCTGAAAAAATATCTCACTGTAGATTCTTATAATTAGGCACAAGATAAGAACTCAAATGAATGAAAAAAATTGAAAAACAACGCTTTTTAAAAGTTGGAAGAGTACGAAGCTGACACAATTTCGACAAAGATTTTCCTACACGACGTTCCCAATGTTTTGGATATATCCATGCAAAAAGCGTGGCAACACCGCCGGGTCTGTAAACGTTGGCAAAATGTCGGAAAATGTATATGAAGGCTTGGAAAAGCGGTGAAATATGATGGGTGTGTGAACGTCTGATGTATAATACGAAATAATTTTTTTTCGCCTTTTATTACCCCTCTCGGTTGCCCTTGTTTTATTAGGTTGAAATAGATATAGAACACCAGAAATTTTGTTAAAATCATCAGTACTTCTAGGGGGTCTGAGGTCGCCTGCCATGCTGTACTGGTCTGACAACGGCGGTCATATATATATATATATTTATATATAGAGTGTTTTCGATTTAATTCCGAGAGTTCCACCATCTGCCTACGATCGTTTCATGGTTTCCCAATCATCAGGACAGCTTTGTAGAACTCTCGAAATAAAAACGAATTCACTCTGGATTTGTACCGAAAGGCAAAGCAGTATATAACAAGACGGAAACTATGACATCTACAGTCATTAGTTGAAACTTAATTTGACCCGAGCCATGGAATCCAAAGTTAGATGTTTATCTACTCATAGGTAGGAAGTCAATAATTTGTTGTTCTGTCCAACCCAAAGCTCAATCAAGTTTCTAGTGCGTTAACGCAAACAGAATCTAAAGAGGAATAGAGTGTTTTCGATTTAATTCCGAGAGTTCCACCATCTGCCTACGATCGTTTCATGGTTTCCCAATCATCAGGACAGCTTTGTAGAACTCTCGAAATAAAAACGAATTCACTCTGGATTTGTACCGAAAGGCAAAGCAGTATATAATAAGACGGAAACTATGACATCTACAGTCATTAGTTGAAACTTAAGTTGACCCGAGCCATGGAATCCAAAGTTAGATGTTTATCTACTCATTGGTAGGAAGTCAACAATTTGTTGTTCTGTTAAATCATACACTGTACCTGGTACAAATGTCACAACAACAAACATTGACCCAATTTTAATGTAGGCATATCTATTTGATATTTCCATACACCCTATTATTTATAGGTACGAAACAATATTCATCGAAGTTTATCGAAAACACGAAATTGAAACCAGAATTGTGGGATAAGTAGAGTACTAGAGTTCTCGTCTCGAAGACATGTAAGATATAAGAAAACACAAAAATATAATGCTCTCAATTTCAAATCATACCCACCGAAAAACGTAAACAGTGGACAGCTGTTTCAAACTCCTTGGTTATCATCGGCACTGTGCATACAAATTAACAGTGAATAAAAATTATAAAACTGAGAGCAATTATATCCGAAAATTATCTCTAACACCAATTAGCTATCTGGGTTCAATCCTCTGTACCTGGTACACTGTACCTGGTACAAATGTCACAACAACAAACATTGACCCGATTTTAATGTAGGCATATCTATTTGATATTTCCATACAGCCTATTATTTATAGGTACGAAACAATATTCATCGAAGTTTATCGAAAACACGAAATTGAAACCAGAATTGTGAGACAAGTAGAGTACTAGAGTTCTCGTCTCGAAGACATGTAAGATATAGGAAAACACAAAAATATAATGCTCTCAATTTCAAATCATACCCACCGAAAAACGTAAACAGTGGACAGCTGTTTCAAACTCCTTGGTTATCATCGGCACTGTGCATACAAATTAACAATGAATAAAAATTATAAAACTGAGAGCAATTATATCCGAAAATTATCTCTAACACCAATCTATCTGGGTTCAATCCTCTGTACCTGGTACACTGTACCTGGTACAAATGTCACAACACCAAACATTGACCCGATTTTAATGTAGGCATATCTATTTGATATTTCCATACAGCCTATTATTTATAGGTACGAAACAATATTCATCGAAGTTTATCGAAAACACGAAATTGAAACCAGAATTGTGGGACAAGTAGAGTACTAGAGTTCTCGTCTCGAAGACATGTAAGATATAAGAAAAAACAAAAATATAATGCTCTCAATTTCAAATCATACCCACCAAAAAACGTAAACAGTGGATAGCTGTTTCAAACTCCTTGGTTATCATCGGCACTGTGCATACAAATTAACAATGAATAAAAATTATAAAACAGAGCAATTATATCCGAAAATTATCGCTAACACCAATTAGCTATCTGGGTTCAATCCTCTGTACCTGGTACACTGTACCTGGTACAAATGTCACAACATCAAACATTGACCCGATTTTAATGTAGGCATATCTATTTGATATTTCCATACAGCCTATTATTTATAGATACGAAACAATATTCATCGAAGTTTATCGAAAACACGAAATTGAAACCAGAATTATGGGACAAGTAGAGTACTAGAGTTCTCGTCTCGAAGACATGTAAGATATAAGAAAACACAAAAATATTTTGATTCAGCCAATTCTTCACAATTCCCGCATTATGTATGGAACAACCATCTAACTGAAAATATAAATTTCTTGTTTCTGCAAGTTCATCTATTGCGTCCGAAAATTCATTCCTTAAAAATTGTAGGAAAATTGCGCCATTCATGTTGCCGTCGAAAAAGAATGGTCCAATTATCCTTTCATTCAGTATTCCACACCAAACGTTCACTTTTTCTGAATACTGCCTTTTACAGTTTATCACCCAGTTAGGATTTTCAGTGGCCCAATAGCGAATATTTTGTGATGAAACCACTCCATTTGTTGTGAAACTAGCTTCATCACTAAATAAAATTTTCTTTAAAAATTGCCTGTCATTCAGATACTTGCCCTGGGCCCATAAGCAGAATTCCAATCGTTTTTCTTGATCACCTAGTTCCAGAGTATGTAAAAACTTTGGTTTAAATGGCCTCAATTTATTTTTCTTCAGACATCGCCTAATATTCTCCCTAGGTAAGTTTAAATCTAAGCTGGCAACCCTCAAACTACTATTTGGATTATTTCTGAAGTAATCTAATATAGTCTGGTTATTTTCGTTCCTTCTTCGTATATTGTTATTTAAAATATATGTGGTTACTGCTCCAGTCCGATTGAAAACTTGGTTTATTTTATGTACCGTGCTGTTATTTATGGCTGGACGATTTGGGTGTCTTTCATTGAATATTCTAGTTACTTCTCTTTCACTCCGGTAATCATCACCGGAAAGACGTATAATTTCGATTTTTTCTTGAATTGACAATTGAGCCATTATCTGTTTTTATTTTGGAACACAAATTATTCAGTTCACTAATGGTGCGTAATAAAATGACAATTCATGCGCAAATAAATAGATGAGAAACTGTAAGTCACAGCTAAATTGTTTATTTCATTAATGCATTCTGAATAACAGGCAGTTAAAATTGCAACTCTCATTTTTTGCTATTCAACAAAAGGAAAAATCACAGCTGATGTTACGTACTGGAATGATAATAATTATTATCCATTGCATATTTTTTTCGTTATAATTTCTATTGGGAGTACATTAGACTTGTGTTATATTGTTGAAATTGTTTTCATGAAGATTAACCAGGAGTTCTCTCCTGATTGTACTTGTTTATGTATCCACTCCACTTCGAGAAATACCTATAGACTATTTTTACCATCATGATTTTCAGATGTTATAATTGTACGGCATTGCAATAATCACCCCAATAATTTTTTCAATAATCAACAGTGGTGTAGTAAGAACGTTGTTAAAATTTCATTTTACAACATATTTTTCAAATTTCATTCCCTTATAACTTTTTTATTACTGAACAGATTTCGATGAAACTGTAACCAGTGATATTTCAAGACATCCTGAATCCAGTGGTGTATTCAGAATTTTCATAAAATTCATGAATTCGAATTGGTGGATTGATTAAACGGCATATTTTTCAATTTTCATTCCTTTATAACTTTTTTATTGATTGACGCACTCCAACGTAATTTACATGTAAATCATTTGAAAATGTCTCGAATCCAGTGGTGTAGTCAGATTTTTTCTAAAAAAATCGCTAGTAATTTTTTTAGATTTTTGACCTTGAAAAATATGATTAGTTGGCCCTGGAAATTGAGATTTATTCATGATATTTGGTGTCTTAATAGACTTTTTGAATATCTACCTAACAAAAAAAAAATTATTCCAATCGGTTGAAAAATGTAAGTTTTATAAGGGTGCTTCCATCTTAAATGGGTCACACTGTATATATATTTAAGTGATGATCTCTTTGTGTTGATATAAATGAATCATTTTATTACATTGAACCATTCAATTCTGATATACTTGGGAGAGTTATGGCTTGAGCATAGCCGTGAAAAGGGTGCATGTAAATCTTCTTGATTGTGTATTGAAAACAAATTAATATTTTCTGATTCCACCATTTTTAGTTTTTTATAAACTTGTGATACTTCTTGTTTATTTCCATCAATTGTTTGATTCTTCTTTTTTATGTATGTATTGCCATTATTCAGTGTATGTATTATTATTATTATTATTTTTTTCCCTCTATAAACAGAAATGTTTCTTGGGATCAATAAAGTAAATAATAAATAATTGTATCAATGGTTATCACTGTCTTTGGACTTGTTCATTATCTTTTATGAACACCATCAATTGAAAAATATAAAAAATTGATAAAGTTTATACTTGAAGCTTTGTAAAAAGGCCCTTGCAACTTTTCATTGGGTGGGACATATATTTCAAGATTTTTTTTTGAGGCTTTGAATACAATGTCAAAATATGGTGATGAGCCCTGAAATATCAAACCATACCTCACTGGAGACATCCAATCCTGAGTAAAGGATTCTCATTACCTCAAAAAAAATATCGTTTTGGTTTCTTATTAAATATCGAATCAAATCAAGTATTCTTTCTTGTCTCTAGTCGCATTAATATCATTTTGAATGGTCCTTTATACTTTTCTACAATTTTTTTACTCTGGTTGTTAGTAGGCGTGCTTGATATTCGCATTAGTACAAAATCTCCTACTGCAAACTGATTCGCTACTCTTCTCTTTTTGTTGAATCTTTCCGATTGTTTCTCTCCATTCACTTTAATTTTTTCTTTAGCCATCCTTCTTAATTCGGTGACATCTGAAAAATTGTTCACATCCTTTTCTTATCGGTCAGCCTAGCCTGGCTTCTGAGTGATATACCAAACATTAGTTCCGCTGGGGTAGCATCAGTTGTTTTGTGTTTTGTGATATTCATTCTTTGTTATATCGCTTCTACGTTGGCGTCCCAATTGTCTGTAGAAGTATTAGCTCCCATTGTGGCTAAAGCATGTAATAGCTTTCTATTGGTTTTTTCCACTTGCCCGTTTCCTCAGGCATTTCAACAGCTGTCACATGTAGTCGAATGCCCCTTCTTTCGCGATATTCTTGAAAGTCTTTTGACGTAAATGGTGTACCCGCATCGGCTACAATTCTTCTTGGATTAACGAAGATGGAAAAGATGCTTGACAATTATTTTATGACGTTGGCGGTTTTTGTGTCGGGGACTGCTCTAGGAAACATGAATTTTGTGAACGCATCTACTATTACTAGGAGATGGGTGTTTCCTTTTGGGCTCGTTAAAAAAGGGCCTAGATGATCAACATGTAGGGTATGAAATGGCGTTGCGTGCTTTGGGATTGAATGTAGATAACCCGGTTTTTGTACCCCAACTACTGATTTGTGATATAAGCAGTTAAGACATGACTTCATATATTTTCGTACGAACTGTTTCATTTTGGGGAACCAATAACGTTGTTTAATCATATCTATTGTCTTTTCTACGGCGAAGTGGCCAATATCATCGTGGTTTACTTTAACTACCTGCCACCTGACCTTTATTGGAACCAACCAGCGTCGTCCTCTCTTTGTAATTTTGAATATTCTGTTGCCTGGTTAGTCATATTCCCTAAATATTTGCTTATTGCTTTGTATATCTCCGGACAATGATAGTATATCCTTTATTTTCCTGATACTTCCATCTTTCTCCTGTGCCTCCTTCAACCAGTCTTATGATCCTCCTGCGTTTCCTCTGGGTTGCATCAATTTACCTGATTTGTGTAGTATATGGAAATTGTACTCTTGTAGCGATAACATCCACCTTGCTATTCTAGGAATAATTGACAGTTTGGATATAGCGTTCTTGACTGCATTATAGTCAGTGAATATAGTGAATGTTATTCCGAGTAGTCGTAAGCGTTCCAAGGTCCTCACAATAGTGAGTAGTTCTAATTCAAATGAATGTAGCTTTGTTACGTCAACTGATGTTTTTTTTTGCTATAATAAGCAATAGGTTTCTCCACGTTACCATTCATTTGTGTAAGTATGCCTCCGATTCCATCCTGTCTTGCATCCGTGTACACGTGTATTTCCAGTTTTGGGTTGAATATGGCTAACACTGGTACTGAGCAAATAACTTCCTTCAGATGATTGACTAGGTCTGTGTGTTTAGGAGTCCACTCCCATTTTGTATCTTCTTTTAGTAAATCTGTTAAAATGCTAGTTTTAGATGCGTAATTTTTTAAAATATCCATTGAGCTCTAGAAATTTTCTCACCTGGTGGATAAGTCTTTGGTAATGGAAATTTTTCAACAGCTTTCTTTTTTTCGTCACTGATGGATATTTTATTATTGGAAATAACAAACCCAAGATAATTAATTTTAGTTTGAAAAAATTGGGACTTGGATAACTTAACAGTTAATCCATGTTCTTTAATAATTTTCAAAATACGTTGTAGTTTCTCCATACCTTCACTTATTGAATTTGACGGAATGATATCATTTAAATACGGAGTGATTCCGTCAGCTCTAAAAGGCTCAAAAATTTCAGACATGAATTTTTGAAACAGCAGGTGCGTTGCATAATCCAAATGCAACTCTTAAATAATCAAAATGCTCTTCTGGCGTTACAAAAGCCGTTTTGTGATCAGGGTACAGGGGTATATGATGGTACCCCGCAGCTAGATCCATTGTGGAAAAATATTTGTAACCCCCAAGGAAATCAATTAGGTCTTCTTAATGGCTAAGGGAAACGTAATTTTTTCTGTAATTCTATACAAGGCCTTATAGTCAACTACTATTGCCTCTTTCTTACTTACTAACAATGCCGGACTGGCATACTCTGAATTACTCTTTTTTATTATGTTTGCAGTAAGCAACTCATCAATATGTTTCCTCATAATACTTTTGTCCGACTGTGATAATCTATAGGGTCGGAATGTAACGGAACAATGCCGGACTGGCATACTCTGAATTACTCTTTTTTATTATGTTTGCAGTAAGCAACTCATCAATGTTTCCTCATAATACTTTTGTCCGACTGTGATAATCTATAGGGCCGGAATGTAACGGGTTTTGTCGTAATAGTGTCTATTTTCATAATGACAGAATGTGCTTTGCTTAACTTTTTCATTGATGCGTACAAGAAACAGTGGAATTTCTCAAGGATATTCTGTAATCAATTTTATTTAATAATGAAATATGGTGGATTACGTAATCCAATCTTCCGCAATAAAACCTATACAATAGGTAAAGTCGTCGGCAAGTATTCAACAAAAAACAACTACTGCCCCCTACGACCATTGAATTATATTTGTTTAATACTTGGCAAAGTTTTCTACAAGAACCACTTTGCAATGCATTTCAAATATCAAAGCTGAAATTATTTTTCGATTTAATTGGGGGAACACCTCCGTACCGGTTTCATGGTCATTGCCAATCATCAGCGAAGGCTAGTTCGACCCAATTGAATCGAAAAATCCTTTCATCCTAATTGGAAATCCCTGAGACAAACACTGACGTATGTCAGCGCCATCTCTGGGTTCCAGTTTAAAATGCACTCCGACTACGTCTCGACTTCAACATGAAGCCAGAAACATCATGAAAGAGGGGCGACACCACTTGACGGAAGACCATAAAACTAATAATGAAATATGGTGGATTACGTAATCCAATCTTCCGCAATGAAACCTATACAATAGGTATTTGATTCACACAAGTCTCCGTGACTAACTTGAAATTGATGTGCATTTTCAGAATACTTGAAAGTTAACTCATTGCCAATGAGATAATAAGAAATCTCTTAGGATTTTCTGTAAAATTACAACCTATCAGAATTTCTGTATCTTTGAGGGCGTTATTGATTACATACAGTACGATATCTAAGGTACACCCCTCCAGTGATACTTCAGTTTGTACGTACTCGTTGACCACTGTTACGTTACCCGTGAACCTTGAAAGACGCACCTTTTCTTGTAACTTCATAATCAGTAGATTGAGGCGAACTGCCAACTTTTTTTTCACAGTCACTGCCAAAATCTACAAATGCTTGTAGGTATTGATTATTTATAAGAACTGATTTAAAGAATTATTTTGAATCGTGATTGACTATCATATTGACATTTCCATTTTTCATTTTATTATTTTGGTATGCTCTCTCCGTTTTTATATGTGATTTACAAGCTCTGCTAATATGCCCTTTTGTTTTGCAATTGTTACAAATTTTATATCGATGAGGGCAACTATCGCTACTGTGGCTGCCTATGATACTGCACCTGCTGCAATAATTGATATTTTTCTTTGTACCCATTGCAAATGTATTTAGTTTTTCAAAATGTTTAACTTTTTTGGTTTTGCCTGCGATATCGGTGTGACTGAAATCTTTACTACAACTGGATATTCATGTAAGCTATTCCCCGTTGACGAAAAGGACGCTTTATTCAGATATGTAATATCTGATGCCTCTGAAGCTGAAATGATATTCTTGTCCCCTATATCACCCAAAACTAAGGAAATTTTGTCTTCACTCGAGAAATTCAACTTCAGTGCATCTATCTTTGCTAAATGCTGAAAAAAAATTCGTACAACGAACAACCTTCTGAAGGTTTGTGATTTGCTATGTCTTATAAAAGAGTGTACATGTCTCTTTTGGAATGAAAGGTATCTATTAATTTTATTTCCACTCTTTGCCACTCTTTATCATTTCTTACTAAACTTTCGTTTTTTCTGTACCCTGTAGTTTATTTAATGTTTGATGAATGATTTGATGTTCATTCCAATCGAATATTTTTGCGTGGTGTACTATAATTTCAGTCCAATCACTAACGTATTTCCACACAATTCCACGAAATGGAAAAATATAAGGCTCTCAGAGTAGTGTCACATGAACTGTAATTTAGTGTCGCAAAGAACACATACTCATCTCGAACCAGATTAAAAACTCTCATTTACAATGGGATCAAAATGTATAAGTAAATTGCCCACAGCCATTACAGATATTGCTCCTTTAACTAGTTTTAGAAACATTCAGAAAACATTCCTTTGTCGTAAAGCTTACTATAGCCTCAACTAATTGTAATAAATAAGTTTAATGACTTGTACATCTGTGAAAGTTTTCGGTACTGTTTATATGATTTGTTTAATTTATGCAATTTCTTCCTTTCAAACTCTCGAGTGCTTGTGAACAGATTTTTCTCTTAATTTAATTTAATATTTATATGAAATTTTTATTTTATGTAATTTCTTTGTATTGTACTCGTAAGTGTTTGTCTACAGTTTTTTTTTCTTATGAACAATAAACATATATTCATTATCTGACAGAAAACAACTACTTTCCCCTACGAACACTGAATTATATCATTTCGAACCGGATGAAGGATAGTATTCAATTGTTCCATTACAATTAGCACTTGCAATTATGTGTATGTGAGAAACTTTACACAAATGGGCGACAGATATAGTTCAATGTCCGTAGGTGAAGGTAGTTGTTTTCTGTCAGATATTTTTCTTATTATTTTCAAATTTGTAGAATTTTGTGGAGAGACTGGCATTTTTCATTGAATTGAACCCTCCAATATACACGTTCAAACTTAGTTCGTTTTATAAGATTAAATTTTTTTATTGCATTTGTTTACTAGGTGTTGGTCAGATCTGCACCTAAAACATTTGATGTTATAAACTTAATATTTGTGTTTATTTGTTCTAGGGATCAGCTTAGGCAGTATGCCCAAATCCAAACAATTTTGCAACATCAAGAGTTACTGGAAACATCTGAATTATTGTCGAGACATTTCACACAGGAAAGGCTTCAATATGGTCTATATGGGCTTTATCCAAAGTGCCGTAACTACATGGATGTTTTTGTGATTCTTTTTGGAATAGTAGGACATGGTATAATTGTTAGCATGCTCAACACACATCAAGGTTAGCGAATATTTTTAATTAAGTATCTAAATAATTTTTCAGTTATCGATTATTTATATTTTTGCCTCAACCGTGAAGTGTTTTTTATACTCGCTTTTTATTCACATTAAGAATTATTCATAGACAAGATAGTAATGGTTTATATAAAATTAAACATAGGTAGAATGATAATATTAAAGCAATTTTTAAATTGTCCGACCATGTTAACCTGTTGACTACTTCACATGGAAAATTAGCTGATGTGTGGAAAGTCTGTAGCAGATTACAAGCCGAAAGAGTTTTTGACTATATTGTCATAATTAAATAGCAATATGGTAGGAATGTTTCTTCGAAAATAATCGATGATTCTCGTCAAAAAGTAGGATTATTCTTTAAAAGGAGGTTGAGCAATGGTTAGTTGTTCCAATTAATTCTTTCGTATGTTTTGTTTATTGCGAGATTATCTTTTTATCAGTACGTTCCGTTGAAATTATAAACGGTGTTAACTCAAATAATGGAATTTCAGGGTTGTTAGGTGATAAGCTGTGTGAAAAAATTTGGCCTTATCTGCGGGACATGTTTGCCCCATGGCTAGTACCTTATTCTATGCAAAATCTGAAGGAAAACATGGCCTCCTGGATACAACAACTTGCAGATGATCGATCGATACTTTTACCTTGGATCCCACCAGATGCTGGATTTGCTCAAAAAATTCTGGGTGCTTTTCGAGAATGTATATCGTTTATAATCCATACATTACCAGGTAACCCATCAAATTCAATCATGTCTAAATATATGCAGGTTTAACTAAACACACTCATAAAGAAATACCCATACCTGACTACCTGTTTCATGCCAATATCAATATAGAGCAATTAGTAATTTACATAAAAAATCAAAATCAATTAATTAATTTCACCTAATTAATCCATACCGATTCTTATTTCAGCGTCTAGTAGCATTTTGAGCTATCTTTGGCAGTGGTATGTTACATGTTATGCCCATAGTTCTGTCAAGGATCATATACTGTTACCAGTACACCAGACATTTCTGTGTTTTCCATGGCAAAATTTTTGGCCATCTGTCAATGACCTAGAACTTATGCTCAGGGTAAGTACTGATTGTGAATTATTTCACCATTTTCAGTTCCTAATTCAACTACCCTTGTAATTGACTAATTTTGGTCATAGTTCATACTGTGTTAAGGAACAATGAACAGTTCTGAAATTCTTGTTTTTCTTGGATTGACATTAAAATTGAAGAGTTCAATTAAACCACGTGTAGAAATCTCAAATCTATTTCAGCTATTCGACGTTCCAAACATAGATTTGAAATGTTCAAAATGTCAGAATATTCATATCCTCTCCTCGGATATCCTAGTTTGAATGCACATGACCTTATGAATTTATTTTGAACTCTCTCAATTCTATCAATATACGCTTGAAAGCATGTGATAAGTTGAGCCGGTGTATGAACGGATATATGAGCAAAGAGGGTCAAAGAAGGGAGTGGCTGGCTGCAAGGAGAACCTGCTGATAGTGCTGATCGACAGATGCATCACGCAGGACTCCGTGCAGTATAAGCGTAACCTTTCAATGGTCTGGATCGATTATCGCAAGGCAATTTGCGGTACCCGATCAAATAGTGGGATGCATTAAACAGCTGATGCCGCTCTGGAGGACTCGCTGTACCATAACATCTGGTCAAGTCAAACAGAGCGGGTTATCTTCAGAAGGGGCGTGTTTCAGGGAGTCTCCCTCAGCCTTCATCTCTTCTGCATCTCCCTATTTCCATTGTCCGTCGCAATACGGAGAACCCGGGATACAACTGCGGCACCCCCAGCAACTGGAGGCATAAGGTCACCCATCTGTTTTACATGGATGACCTCAAACTATATGCCTCCGGAGAAAAGGATCTTCATCAATCCTTAAGGGTGGTGCAAGAGAACAAGTATGCTATCGGAATAGAGTTTGGGATCGACAAATGTGCCACGGTTTATCTCAAAAGAGGATGATACGAGGAATACGGAAAGGGCGTTCAGCTCGTAGACGGAAGAATGGAAGCATCCTAGGAGTGGAACAACGCCACACCCAAGAGGTAACCACTGTCAAAAACTTTCTCCGCGGAAAGTATCAGCATAAACTCCGACAGATCTGGTCATCAGAACTGTCGGGTAAGAACAAAGTTGCTGAAACTAATATGCTCGCCGTTCCGATTCTATTTTACTCCTTTGGAGTAATGGAGTAATGAAATGCGACAACTCGATGTATCGCAAAATGATGAATCTTCATAGGAGCTTGCATCCTATTAATCGTCCGTTTCACGGTTATTCTTCCCCAAACAACAGGGAGGCTTTTCTCAGGTCAAGTGGGCTGAAGTCGGAAACCGAGGGATTCATAATGGCCTGCCAAGATGATATCTTTAACACCATTGTCTACCGTAGTCGCGTGATGGGTATAGAGGTCCCTGACACTAGATTCAGAGCGTGTCGTACGGTACACTCGTAAGGTATTGCAGAGACACCCGTGTTGCCTTATGATCCAAAATCCAAAAATCCAAAAATATATAATAATTAAATTTACAATGTATAAAATTCTCAAATTCACAACATAAAAATAAATAAAACCCCTCCTAAAACCATCACTAGCCGCAGTGGGGAAATGAACGTAGGTTAGCGTTTTATAGGGTGGGGAACTGGGGTTTTTCTACCTTGCCCTCCTGTGTATACAGGGGGCAGGCAAAACCTACTTTCGCTCACCGAGGCGAGCCCTACGTTGTTGTGTAGGCCTTCGTACGCTGTGAGTGAGTCATCTGCCCTGGTTTTGCAGCCCTGTCTCCTCCGTGTTATACAGGGGATTTTGTTGTATTACTTGTCAGACATAGGGTTATCGGGACCATGTGTTGTCGAGGTTTCCTTACACCCCCGGAAAAATGTCGAAAAAACCGGGTTTGAACATGGTACGTTGGTGACTACTCACTCCTCTTCCAGAGATTCATGGGAAATATCCAGAGCTTTGTAAATGAGCCCATGCTTCAACCTTAAGTTGTCGCGGGCTCTTATTGTCGTCATACCCCTGGTCAGTTTACTTCCAAGGATGAAGTGTCGAAAGAATTTATCAGACTGCTGTTTGATAAATTCTTCGATTTTTGGAACATCGGCTAGCTCTCTCAATGCGTCTAGCCGAATGTATCTGTCACTGTTCGTGACGATACGGAGTATTTTGTTCTGCATCGTTTCCAGGCGCAACATTGTTGACTTGGGAACGCTGCAGAACACTGGACAAGCGTATGTCATAGTTGGTCTTATGACCTGCTTGTAGACTAACACTTTAGTCTCCATAGCCAGTCTGGAATCTCTCGCGATGAGGGGGTAATTCCTCTTTACCGCTGCGGCGGCTCGCTTTAATGCCAGACTGACATGTTTCGTAAAGGTCAGTCCACGGTCCAGCTGTACCCCCAGGTACCGCGCGGTGGCCGACTCGTCAATCTCGGCGCCCAGTGCCCTGAATCCACCTTGAATTTCCACGTTTCACCTTCTTGGTGAAATTCATGAGCTCTGTTTTCGCCGAGTTTACCACTATCTTGTTTTTTCCCATATACGGGACGACTTCCCCCTGCAGGTGATCTTTCACGCGCAGTGCCGCCTCATTCGAGGTGGCCTCCTGCGCGTAGACCGCGGTGTCGTCTGCATATATGGCCGTTTTTGTGTTCTCGTGCATTGGGAAGTCGTACGTATACAGGGAGTACAAGAGTGGTGACAAGCACGACCCCTGCGGTACTCCTGCTTCGGCTCTCCTCATCGAGGAGCTGGTGTCGTTCACTTTAACCCTGAAGGCTCTGCCCACGAGGTATGAGTCTAATATTTTTACCATTTGAACAGGCATGCCTGCCCGTAACATCTTCATGACGAGTCCTTCTATCCAAACCGTGTCGAACGCTTTCTGTATATCCAGCAGGACCATTACTGTGTTGCGATCCCGATTGAAGCCTTCCTTCACCTCGTGGACAATCCGAGCTACCTGAGAGGTTGTAGAGTGACCTCTCCTGAAGCCGAATTGCTCCTCCGGGATGAGCTCCAGCTCTTCCTCGAGATCGCTAAATCTTTTCAGCAGAATTCTGTCCACCACCTTGGCCACCACACTGAGTAGCGAGATGGGGCGATAGCTATCTATCCTCATGTCCTGTTTCCCCGGCTTCAGGATAGGGATAATCTCTGCCTGCTTTAGGCACGTCGGGTAGTGCTGCCATCTTATTATACTGTTGATAATGTATATAAGTTGGACAAGGGACTTCCTCGGGAGATTCCGGAGCAGAGTCGCGTCGATTTTATCGATCCCAGGTGCTTTGTTCCTGGGGAGCCTCTTTATGGTTTCCCTTACCTCCCCGAAGTTCGTCATGATCTTCGAGAAGGCTCGGTCCACCATTGGGGCTTTGGGTAGGTCCCTGAAGTCCTTGGCTCCCCTGGTTACTTCAGCATGTTCCTGGGATATGTCCGCTCCCGCTCGGAAGGCACTCTGGAAATATTCCCCGAACATCTCGGCCTTCCCTGGATCGGTCATTGCCTGCCTCTGGCCGTTCTCCATGGCTGGGATGACATTACGCTTCCTGCGAAGTCGCTTTGTCATCTGCCACAGAGAACCGTCGTTGGCGTTGAGGCTCTCGAGTTTCCTCTTCCAAACTTCATCCCGGTGCTTTTTAATAAGCTGGTTTACCTCCCTGCCCAGGCTCATCATGTTTTCACGATGAACCGGGTTTCGGGAGGTTTGCCACTTCTTTCTTTCCTTGTTATTGAGTTTTATTAAGTCCAGGATGAAGCTTGGGAGGGGATCCCTGTCCTCTCGCACGACCCTCTTCCTGGTGGTTCTCTCCCTGGCTTCCTGAATACTCTCGATCCACCTCTGGGTTTCCCGGTCTATGTCACTCTCCGCTATTTGCGGGGTGACGACCGTTCTCGCATCTAGGATCCTCCTGTATTCTCCCCAATCAGTGGTGGAGTAGTCATACAGGGTTCTATTCCCTTTCGGGTTTTCTCCACCCTTGATTGTGAAGAATACAGGGTCGTGATCCGAGATGCACTCAGAGGCGGTTCTCAGCTCTGAGATGGATGTTAAGTTCTTATTAACCACCAGGTCGAGGATCGACAGGGCGTTGCCGTTCCAGGGATAGTGCGTGGGCGTGTCTGGATGATCCACTATTATGTTGTTGTTCATGGAATACTTCCAGAGCGCGTTTCCGTTCGGGTTGGCTTCTGTCTGGCCGGCTAGGCTCCACTCCGGGTGTCTCGCGTTGAAATCCCCCGCCAGCAGCACTCTGTAGTAGATAATCAAAGGGGGTTCTGGGACCGCATGCGCAGTACGGTTGAGCTTGCCACGGGCCATCGGAAATAGTCGTGGAGGAGATCGGTAGAAGTCAGCCGTCGCTGGTCTGCGTTCATCGTGTGACGTAGTCGAGAGAGATCCAGTTGATTGATAACATTTTGCCAATACAGCGCGCATCTTGAATATTTAAAATTAATTAAAAGAAAAAAAGATTTCCGAGAACGAGGTTTGAACCAGCGGCGAAAGTTTGGTAGCGAGTGACGTTAGCCTTGTCTCCACGGAGATTTCGTACAAGTTGATGTACAAATGTGGGATATATATTTCTCCAGCTACCAGAGCACGGTGTTTGAATATTAAAAAAAAATAATGATTGAGAGTGTGATGATAATAGTGGTGTTTGGAAAATGGGGAAAAAAAACATGGCGGCTGTCAAATGTTATACAGGTCATAACATAATATTTGAGTGAAAAAACATGGTTGCCTCGGCCATTTGTCGAATTTTCCATTGGGGGTATGGGGGGGATTCAAAATGTTTTCGTGAGGGGGTCCGTCATTTTTAACGTGCGATTTGGAGTGAAAATCAGCAATTTAAATTTTACTCGTTTTTTGAAACGCAAAAAACGCTTATTGCAGTAACATTTTTGCACGTTTTTGACGTTTAAAATTTTAGGTGTTTTTTTGAACGCGAAAAACGACTATTTTGTATGCTTTAAAATGTCAAACCCCCATAAGAAATAAATGTAAAAAGTGTATTTTTACCGCTTCTAATTTTACTTGTTTTTTGGGGCGCTAAAACGCATATTTTTGTCACATATTTTATGCGTTTAAGCGTTCTTATTTTTACTTGTTTTTTGGAACGTGAAAAACGTCTATATAGATCACATTTTTGTGCGTTTTAGAGTTTCAAATTGACCAACCTAACATTTAGGTAAAAAATAAAACAGTTTGAGGAGAAAAATTTTATTGTACAGTTTCATTTTGGTAACATATCACATAGCCATTTGTATAGAATATCTACGTTTCGGAGACTGCAATTATAGTTGGTCCGGTTCCCAATGTGATGCATACAAGGTGATATACCATCATTGTCGCCGAATGTGGGAACCATCCATGACGTATTATCATAGTCCTCCAAATTCACAACACGTGTAGGTAGGTTCAATTGATGAAATTTCTCTGTAAGATAGTCACGTTTTTGGAGTCCTCGTACATAAATGATATCAACATTCTGTAAATTTTTCTTGAGGATGGAATCTAATTGATGATATTCCACAAAGCCAGAGGAATACCTCAATCCATGAACGTTTCGCTCCAAGAACCAGGCAGTACGTTTATCTGCTCTACTCAAAGAGGAAAATGGTATAGTTGGCAGCAGAAGAAAATTACTACATTGAATTCCAATCCTAATGGCAATCTCCTTAGGATGGAATTGTTGCTCGATGGTAAAGCCTTGAATATCTATAACAGCTATTCTCATGTTGACTCTGTGATTGATACTGAAGTGACAAGCATATGTTCAGTTTAATTTGTTAATGATTTCGCTGAGTGGGAGGTGCTCAATAACAGTGTCGTGCACAATGATGCAATAGGCTCTAGTATTTTGAGGAAATCCTTCAGATGCCTCGATTTCGAGTTTCACATCAACAGTGGAACTTTTTATGCTCTCATCCCTTCTGGAACAATCGATGACAAAGAGAGTCTTGCCAACAAATTCGGTGGAGCTCAGCAGAGGATTATGTTGATCAGTAATTTTGTAGCTGAGACCGAATTGTGCATAGTTGAAATAGGCCTGCGAAAAATTCCCCTTTGCGAAATTCAGATGCATATTCTCTTTGGGATAATTCTCGCCGTTTAGAGTGAGCGTTATATTGGCGATATTCGAATGAGCGAATATTGTTGGATCATTGTTGAATTTGGTGTAATCACGGTCTTTTTGGAAACATACAATCACATAGCGAGGACTTTCGAGAAACGAGGAAGTCTTGACGGCCCATATTTCACTTTTTGCACGTTGTGTGAGAGCAGGCAACATATGAAGTTCCCATTTTCTGAACGGCATGAGAATAGGAGTATCAGCTTGGATGGCCTTCAAGAGTTGCAATTTAATTTGATCGTGCGGAAAGATTCTCTTAACTTTGAGTTCAATATTTTCAATTTCCAACTTGACTGCTGTCGTACCAGCCGGCGATCCAGCGGTCTCCTCTATTTTAAAGCAGTTGCTATCATCTGCAGCTCGTACAAATCGGATGGTATGTTTGCCATAGGAAACACATTGATAATCATTGAAAATATTCAAAAAATGCTTCATGGGTATGAGCATATTGAATGATAGATCAGTGGTGTTGATAACCCCAGCGTTGCTGGGAAAAGTCCAACTTGAATTGGCCAAGTGCTTGATATCTTCGTCGGTGTAGGTGAGAAAGCCTCTGACAGTACTAACAATTCCAACTTCACGAACCGTCTCCAACTCCTTACCGCTCTGTTCATAACTAGCAGATTGAAACATGAAAGCACCAGCATTGTTTACGAATGTTACACGACCATCTCCTTTGGTTTTCACAACTTTTCCACTGATGAATAACAGACTATCATACAAAGCATCGTAAGCGTCAGATTGATTGATATTGATTTCAATGAAGTCATTGTTGCGAAAGGACTTGACATATGGGTAGTAAGTCCGCCATTCCACCTTCTGTATGGATTCATCGTTGTGTGGTTTTCGAAAAATGTTGAACACTTGATTGGACAACATGATAACCGAGATATTCCAAAAACAGTTTATTTGCAGGTGACAACAGTTGACGCACGTTGAAGGTCTTGGTGAAGACTGAGGTGGGGTATGGTGGTGAGTTATTCTTATGAATAGTTAGCACCATATTTTCTCTTCAATTCCAAACGAACGATTATTTCTTCGTTTCGAAAATCAACCAGTTGAGAATTTTGGTCGAGCACTCGCAGCGTAATATTGTTTATTTCGTCTCTATGAGCAATGGGTAGATAAATGAGGTGGTTGGGTGTTTCGTCAATTGCGTAACCAGGATCAACACTAACAGCAAATTCGTATATCGTATGAGACGGTACGTCGTTGTAGAATGCTCCAAACGTAATGTTGCTATCTATGTGTACGGTGCGTACTTTAATGATATCCACAGGTAGATCTGATGCGTAATGCAAGTTGGGTTTGAGAAGGGTAGACGAAAACCCTAAAATGCGAGCCAAACTGTTTTCAGGTCGGAAATCAATTGAGTGTTTAAGGCAGAATATTTCGCTTTTCAGCGTATTATTATTCGGTTTGAGGTAGAAAAATTCCTCGGGGTTTTCCTTGTACGTTTTGGGTGTGATGTGTTTGCTAATCAAAGCCTCAATATCACCAATTTCGTAGGAGCCAGCAGGAATATCGATACTCTGTTTAGTTTTGCCACCGTTTTCAAAGTAGTGGAATTTCGTATTTTCTTCAATGTTTGGTATACCGTTGTACGAATGGAAGCTGAGCAAAGTCAAACTGTATTCTGAATCAGAATCCAATTGAATGGGCGGATTGAAATCGATGGAAAGCGTTGAAGAACGACTCGTTAACGTCAATATCATAGACATGACTGATATAGTGTCGGAAGCAACACGCTTTAAATAATAAACAACAACTTGGATGAAAAATCATTTATTACAATAATAACATTCATATTGTGAGCTAACTGGACCATGATACTCTGCTTCTTCTAGTGATTGGGCTGACAATCCACACTCATTTTTGTAATGAATGAAACACGGTAGACGAATCTGCAAAGCGAATCGATTTTTGTAGTCTTGTGGTAATCTATGCCATACATCCAGCAACTCCCAAGGTCCTGCGTTCCCAATCAAATATTCGATTGACAAAGCTCGCAGTTCAGCATCGGTGAAATCTCTCAAAGATTTATATTTATGCATTTCAACCAACGATTTATACATCTCAGCGGTGGACATTATGAAGTAGAAACTTTAGGCAAAGATGTCCACAGTTACTCTGATTGTAATTTTGATATTGACTATTGTTATATGTAATTCTTACACCCCTCCCAAAATATCTTCCATTGGAGGTTTGAGATTGCCGAAACTATCGAAATATTGTGCGGCATTGCCGTTTTTATTGTAAGCTACTCAATGAGTGCCCGCATTCAAGTGAGAATCCAAGTTCAATACAGCGCATTCTCGCAGCCAAGGACCACAAGTTGGCAACGTATCACGCATAAAGACTCCACGAAAATGCGGTATTTTCATCTGACAAGCACAGTTTTTAATTTCCGAATCGTATAATGCTCTATGGGGTAGCTTATCTAGCAGTTTTTTTGTTTCTTCAAATAAAGACCTCGTCCTTTGCGTTGTTGTTTTTTCAGGAACAGTCCAAATCCTCGAGGGGTTTTGCGCAGGTACAGACCCGATCCTAAATGTTCCATGGCTTTATTGTGACGCTGATCTTCTTCCAGCTTCTTTTTAGCATTTTTTGCGTCTATCACGGTTTTTGCGATGGCGCTCGCTCCGCCTGCCATCGTACCCAAAGCCGAAAGTGCAGCAAATATAGGTATGAGGGGTAGGAGTCCTCCAGATTTGACATCGAATGGAATTATTCTAGGAACGCGTATTTTTTTACGTCCTCCAGCTTGACTCAATGCCATTTTAGCAGCTCGCAAAGCCGAAGCACTAGATTTCTTAATATTAGTAGGATTGTGTTTCCAATTTTTAATAATTTTTTGAAGCAAGTTACGGCGAAAGGACACGCCCATACCTAGCTTACGTTTAGCTTTCATGGTGGAAGTAACAAGCCAAGCTGCAGCACGTTCCCCAAATTTAGCGTCTTTAGATTTAACTCGTTCCCAAGCTCTATTTTCCAACACTTGATCTGCTTTATGACGGTCTTCTAGAGAGTCGGATTGAGAATATGCAATAACGTGCTCTCTGCAGCTTTCGTCCAAAGGATTCACGCCAGTTTCTCCGCGTTGTAATCTCTGCCTCAATTTGGTGCCTGGACCGCAAAACGAATAACCTGGTAGATGTAATTCGAACGGGAGCTTATTGATGATTGAATTGACAACACCTGCACCAGAGTAAGTCAACATTGATAATGATGAAAGATACCTTCAATGCGTTTATTTATAACCGTGGCGCACTCATGTTTTTTCATCACATCATGGAGGTCGTTCAACAAGACAAGACACTGCCTATTGAAAATTTAGATTTTTTGAATGAAGACCTCGATAGCAGTATGACTGGGAAGCATGGTAAATTATTACCGAATTCGTTTCGTGCAATTATTTGCGGACCAAGTGGTTGTGGAAAGACAAATGCCATCTTAACACTGTTATTCCACCCGAATGGAGCAAAATTTGAAAACATCTACGTATATTCAAAATCTTTGTACCAGCCCAAATATCAGGTGGTTCAAGAAATTTTGGGGAAAGTCAAGGGATTGGGATATTATCCGTTCAGGGAAAATGAGGAAATCATAAGCCCTCACGAGGCCAAATCAAATTCCATATTCATTTTCGATGATGTTGCATGCGATGGTCAACAGAAAATTCGAGAATACTACTCCTTTTGTAGACACCGAAATATTGATGCTGCATATCTTTGTCAGACATATTCAAAAATTCCAAAACAACTGATACGAGACAATTGTAATATGATTGTGCTTTTCAAGCAGGATGAAATGAATTTGAAACATGTATTCGATGAACACGTTTCCCCAGACATGACGTTCGAAGAATTCAAGGAAATGTGTGCAGAATGTTGGCGACAGCATCGATATGGAACCGTTGTGATTATGAAAGATTTTGATATAAATGCTGGACGTTATCGTCAAGGATTCGATAAATATATAAGTATACAGAGGGATTGATGTATCCCGCAGTCATCATCATGAAACCGTTGAGCAAAGAAGTTGATGTTATTCGAAAGACTAAAATCAATGAAATTGCAAAAGCTATTCGAAAAAAATATTTGGCTTTGAAATTGGGTAGATCTGAAGAAGATGAGACGTTGCAAAAATTCTTTAAACCTGTATCTGTCCCATTGAGGAAAATAGCAGCAATGCCACCGCCGGCATCGCAATCTCCTACTACCACAATGAAAAGTGAGATAAAATCTGAAGTCAAACAAGAGAAAGTGAAAGAGCGTGAAACGTCTCCATTCGAAACAACGACTCCATTCCAATCCCTCGAACATGTTGCAGGTACAGATGATGCTGATGATGAGGATATCTTTAGCGTAGGCACACAAGAGGAACAAGATAAGAGCTTTGTGTCAGACATGAATGAAGAAGTTTTACAGGAATATATCGATCAATATCCTATAATAGCTCAACCGTACATTATAAAACATTGGAGTAATGACAAAGAAATAGATAAAGTATACGGTCCTGTATATGATGGTGTATCTTCAAAATGGTTTCTAGGTAACAAAGAAATAGATTTCGACAAACGCAGCGGATACATTAAAATGGGTGGATATCAGTGGAAAGCAACACCCGGTATATATGAACTCATATTTTTAAACACGCCTGAAAACTATAATAATGAAGATATGCAGACATACAAATCACTTGTAGATTTGTCAAACATTCACAAAAACTCCCTAGGCCATCCGAAAGGTAGTAAAAGATACAAGTATACCGAAATAATTAAACCGATGTTTCCCCCAGCAAATCAACGTAAAATATCGACACGTACCGGTTCATCTAAAACATCTGCAACAAAAGGTAGCGGTTTGCCTAAAAATATACCTATTGCAATGACATTCAATACCAAACCTATGGAGTTTGTTTATTGGGATGACCCAAACGAACTATGCGAACGCCTCAAATTATTGATAGCCTCTCGGGGTGCTGGAAATACTTCGCATGACAATGAGATTATTGCCATTTTGAGTGAACTTAAAGAGGCAAATATAATCGTATAAGATGGTGTACGTTCCTCCATTCACACATTTTCAAAATGGTTATCGACAAGTTTGGACGTAGCGACAGCACCGCTGATAAGAAGCGAAAATTAGCCACGCCCTCTGGAGGCAGTGGCTTGCTGCACACTCCAGATGGTGACATCGATTTTGATAATTTGAAATTGAGTAATGTAAAGAGGCCCACCAAAAATACTGATGCTGCCAATAAACAATATGTTGATGAAATTCATGAAAAAATTACTGCAAGTATACGACATCAGAGTGAACAACACCATTCGGAAATAGCTCAAGTGAATGATGAAATAGCAAAAATGCAACATGAAATCAAAAATGAATCGAATAAAACAAACAAACAGCTGAAAAAGAGAATTCAAACCCTCAATCAGAATTTCGAAAAATTCAACCTACAATACAACACTGATATTGAAAATATTCGTGGTGATTTGTTGAAAAAAATTACCGAAATAACCGATTCGATTCATGCACACAAATTAAAATGGGATATCAAGCACAAGGAAACGCTGCTAACCAAGAATGAACTAAACCAATTTCGAATTGATATTTTACAGCAAATCACCAAAATAAATTCAGATATAGCGAGTGTAAAATCTGCTGTCGAGGAAATTATTAAAAGACAAAATGTTGTGTTTGCATCACCATGATAAAATAGTAGGTTTCACAGTTACGTCATCACATACGTATGATGGCTTCCACAGACAAGATTCAACTTGTCCGTGAACTGCATAAACCTATTAGAAAAAATTATCCTCGACGTCGCACCATTATTAAAGGCTTAGATGATTTATGGCAAATGGACTTGGCTGAAATGAGACCGTACGCCCATCAAAATCGAAATTTCAAACTCATTCTAGTTGTTATAGATTGTTTTTCGAAATTCGTGTGGACTCGCCCGCTGAAAACGAAAATGGGTGAGGAAATTACTAAAACGTTTGCAGATATTTTGGCACACACGAAACGATGCCCGAAAAATCTACAAACCGATCAGGGGACGGAATTTTACAACAGTAAATTTCAGAGTTTGATGAAAAAACATGAGATAAATCACTACAATACGTACAGCATCCTCAAAGCCTCTATGGCCGAACGAATTATAAGGACTTTAAAAGAAAGATTGTACAAGTATTTCAGTTTGAATGGCACCTACAAATGGTTGAATATATTACCTGAAATCACAAAATCTTACAATGATACGCGCCATTCAAAGACGGGTATGAAACCTTCGGAAATTGATAAAACCAACGAAAAAGAAATTCTCAAATCAACATACTCACACTTGAAAATAGCTGGACCGAGAAAATTCGCTATGGGCGATGTTGTGCGGATTAGTAAGACAAAGCACTTGTTCGAAAAAGGTTACACACCCAGTTGGACTACGGAATTATTCAAAATCATCAAAGTCAATATCACCAACCCTGCCACCTTCATGCTGGAAGATATGCAGGGTGCTCCTATCAAGGGTGCTTTTTATGCAGAGGAATTACAAAAAACTGCAAATCCAGATATATATCTCGTGGAAAAAGTTCTGAGGAAGAAAGGCAAAAAAATGTACGTTAAATGGCTCGGTTTGCATAACAAACATAACAGTTGGATCGAAAACGTTGATTTTGTATAGAATCTTATGGAAAAGAAGCACACTCTGCAAGACTATTGGGAGGGCCTTTCAAATATTTTTTCACAGTCAACAAACATGCAACAACAATTTTAAAATTGACCACGTGATCTGAAGCTATAAAAGCGTATGCAAGCACAGACGAATATTCAGTTTGAAAACGAAAATGTCTCAAGACAGTGGTTACGTCAGTGAAGTTGAAGTAATGTGCGATAGTGATGGAGAAGATTACAACGAAACTCTAAGTGCCATCGACAGAGCATTGGGGCAATACGAAATGGCAGCTCGGAACGAACATCAGTTGATGTTGATGGTCTTCCCTATGCCATCCTACGGAATTCGATGTGGCATAAGTCCATCCAGAGATTTTAGTCCATGCATCATTTTGAAGCAGCAATTCTCCATTCGAACTATCAATTTTGCTTCTTTTGAATGGGCAACCCTCATTGACATCCTACAAGAAATAAAGGAAAATTTCTTTGAATCACAAATCGATGAGTATGTAGATGAGTATGATCCAATCACAACACAGTACATCGAAAGTAATACCAAACAAATTTCCATTTCCAAGGATGTCACGAACATGGAACTGTCCCAACAAGATGTAACCGACATTCTAAATACACACTTGGGGGTGCTGTCTGACCGTATCGCTATGCTGGATGCTATGAACTTTTGTGACTATTATCGCGGTGTTTTTGATATTATTCAATCATGGTTACGCGATAATAAGACTAATTTAAGTTTGGAAGAAATTATGGAAGGTTTTTGTCAAGCCTCATCTTTAGATAGTATGTTGGCTAATGCTTTACGTGAATATTTATTTTATTATAAACAAAAATTTGTGTATGATTTATGTAATAAATGAGAAAAAGAAATCAAGTTTTTTATTTCAACAATTATTGGTTAAAAAACAAGTCAATGAACTGTCGAATTTTTTCAGTTTTGAAGTGGAGGCATTTTGATTATCAAACGAATTATAACTTTACCGGGAATTGAAGAAAAAAATATTCAACTTACCTTATTTTGCTCAACACTGTACAAAGCCTGGTGCTGCTTCATATTGTTTTTTATCACTTTGGGGGTGTAGATGAAATATCTACTCCTTATATTTCTAATATGTTGGAGTTTGGACCGTAGACGTTTCATCTACGGTCCAAAAATCGCTCCATTTTTTCATTACTTTTTCAAAAAAATGTTTTGGAAATAAAAAACAAGAAATATTTTTTGTTTTTTCTATATTAAAAAAAAATACCCTCCCTAAAATACAGCAATAAAAGAAAAAAAATATAATATATATATATAAAAAAATAAATGAAAAATGAATTGTTGAAATATAGTTGAAAATAATGTTTCTTATCAACATCACAAATAGTTGGAGTAAGCTTAAATTTTTTTCAAAAAAATTTCGCCCTTTTCGTTCTATGTAAATGATCAATGCATTCATCTTTATTTTGTAAAGTGAAAAGAACGTGCCTAAAATCATATTGACACCAATATGATTTATCTTGGTAGGCATTATGTAATTCATTACTTGTGAAAACTTCATGTAAATGTTTAAGTTCAAAATTTTTTATTTCGTCACACCTGCATATTTTAAGCATACTTTGGATATGTTCAAAACAATCTTTGCATAATCTTAAGTTAAAGTCAACAACTTCGTAAAATTTCATCCAAATGCAGTATGAATCGTGATGACAATATGGTTCCAAATTATAAATGTTTAATAATGCTGCACGTATTTGTTTTTTTCGTGTACCGCCAAAAAACCTCCCACCATATTCGAAATTCATGAGAATGTCCTCATCCTCATCATAAACAATTTCTTGACGATTAATGTTTAGCCATTTGAAATGGGCATATTTTTGAATAATTTGTCTTGTTAATATTGAAGGTAATGATGAATGTGAATTGATGAGGAACAAGGTTGGACTCTTGATATTTTCGCAAACGGTTTTGATGCACAACTGTTGCAAATTTATTGTACCTGCAAACGGGAGAAAAAAATTAATTTAGACTATAGTGCCCCCACGGTAATGTATCAAATGATTTGGGGATAAGATAGCGTTTATCGTCATATGGACTAAGAGCTATTTTCGACTGCTCGATACTAAACACATCGTGAGCGAATGATCGGATTGTACACTGAGTAATTTTCTTTTGCTTGCAATTTTTCAAACAATCCACGTAATCTTCGAAACTTATTTTATTTTTAACGACATTATATTTCACTCCTTTCGCTTTTTTACATACTTTGCCTCCCTGCACTTTGTAGGTATACATTTTTGAACGTAGTCCTGCAAAATGCGTGATAATTTTGCCATTTGCTTCATCCTTCATTAGTCCAGGTACCTTTTTATTCACAAGTGGAATGTTAAACTCGTTATCTTTTGAATAATCAGACGTATCGAATTTGGAAATATGTTTTTTGATAATTTCTTCGTATACATCATTACACGTTAGTTCATAAATGAAACTATCTGTATCGGTATACATTAACTTGGATTTTTCCACACCCATAGTGGGAAGCATAAATTCATAATAAAATTTGAACATGCAAGTTTTTGACAAATCCAAAATAGCCATCCCAACATACATTGGTTTATTGAATACAAGTTCGGCTTTTTTCAGTTCAATAGCCATCAAGTTTGAATCGAAAACTGTACGATTATGAAATCGAGGGCTGGAAATGAGATTTTTTGCTCCATATCTACCCTCGTAGGAAGAAACTAATTTTACGATTCGGTGCAACCGGATGTTTTCCATGGTTTTACCAAAAATAGCATTATTGGCCAACTTGAATTGATTTTTTTCGAAAGAATTAGTGGCTGCAGTCCTCAATCGAGTATTCAGCTCGATATAAGGGCGCAACCACGCAGATTGTTTAAATTTCAAAACTTTATGGATTTTAGTTAATTTCAAGCCATGTTCCAGAGCTTGTTTCAAGTTCCTATAATGAAGCGTATACTCTTTTTTATCATGCAGGGTTGGCATCAATTTTTTCAATTTGGAATTTGGTGGTGTGCGGTGTTCAGGACAAAACGGAAAATCTTTGTGTAAATCGTGCAGGTGTGCAGGGTACTCTAAATCAACTTGCAGAATATAACCTTCAGGGCTGTCGTCGGGAATTTGAGTCACATCAATATTCGTATCAACCCATTCGAAACCTCCATATGGTAGACATTCTGACATTGCCCACCCATACAAGTTATTCACATCGAAATACATGATATATTTTGACGGTTCTGTAGGATTGTATGTTGACTTATACTTGTTATTCGCTTCCGAATATCTATTACAACAAACTGAAATTCCGCCCCTTATACCATTTTCCACAAACATAACCATATCAACATCTTTTAAAATTTGCAATTTACACCCTGTATATTTCAACATACAGTCCCACGTATACCCCGGCATGGTATAATACCACGAAGGATCCAGCCCATAAGTTTTCAAGTCAATTTCACGAAAATTTTCGAAAACGTCTGCCAAAAGCAATATATCTGTTTTCATGTATAAATCGCTGTATTCCCCCAAAGTTTCAATATCAAATTGCTGCCAAATATTTTGAGCATGAGCATACTTCTCATCGTCAATTTCAACATCGTTGAGTTTATTATAAAAGCGTTTTTTGGAGGGTAGCTCGGTGTCGAGGAGTTTTTCCATATTATTAACATAATCGTAAGGAAATACCCCTTTCTTAGTGAGAAGCTTAAATTTTTCATCATCCAATTGCGCAAATTCCTTTTTCAAAATTTTAAAATTTTTTGCATCCATTGTGGAAACCAACTCATCAAGACTAGCTCCCATAAAACGATAAGAATCTATAAATCTAAATTTAATGCTGGTTTCACTATCGTATTGAGTGAATGAAATGTATTTCTCTTTGTTGATGGGAAGTATGCTCACACGCCCCTTTTTTGCTACATCCCTTATAATAAAATGACTATCATATCCGGAAAGGTTGTGGAATATAATGGGTACCATAAAAAGCTTCTTAAAGGCAAGATTGCAAGATTGTTGACTCCAACCCCTGAACAACCCCGAAAAGTGACAATGGTCCCTAACGATAATATCCTGCTTGGAAAATGGCTTCTCGCAAATATGGCACACTCTAGCTTTAACAATATCGGGGTTACATATCATTGGTACGATATTTTTGATTTTGGATTCAACAAATTTGGCAATACTTGCCATTTCATTTGTAAACCATTGGATGCAATCGTTGCCGCGATGACTATTGAACTTGGACAAGCTGTCATCGTAAGAGCATTTCAAGTAGTAACCTGCACTGAATGCCTTGTGCTTTTGATATTTTGTTGATTTATCAGACATTTTTTCCTCACAATTTTCCAAAGCGGATTCAAAATCGGCATATATAACGAATGGACATTTTTGCTTATACACATAATTTCGAAATTCTACATAATCAAATTTTGGAAATGAAATTTTACACTCGTTAATATTCTCACACAACCCGATATGTTCTGACAATTTTTGTTCGCTATGAAAATAATTCAAACATCTATCGCAAAAAAATTTTTTAACTTTATGCTTGCTCAACTGACTTGATAACAATCTAGACATATTCTTAATCCAGCAATAATGATATTTAATTTGCGAATCATCTGTATCCCTAGGTAAGGCGTCGTACTCGTTCAATTTAGGGAAATATATATTTTGAATTAGTAGTAAATTAACGTGTTTATTCAATTTATTTTTGGTCAATCGTGCAGGTACTACTTCGTAAAATGCCTTTTCTTTGACAATATTCATTTCTAAACTATATACATTTACGGAAATATCATTTTGTTTTTCAAATTTTGTAATGTGGTGAATTGGCATAGGAATTTCCAAACCCCTTATATTCAAAACCATGTCATAATTTGGATATGAAGATGCACGTGAAACATTTCCTTTGGGAGGGTACAAAGCACTCACGATCGCTCTAAAAAAACACGCATCATCTTGATTATCAATATTGACGCATGCATGCCTCTTTTGAATTTCTTCAGGTAACCATATAAACCCTGAACCGTTCCCTATTCCGTATTTTTTTATTGATACCTCAAGCAAAAGAATTTTACTCAACGCCCACCCCGAGTCTTTCTCTTGAAATTATTCTAATTTGTTCAAAATAACATCCACAACATGTTTATTGTACCAAACCGTCAAGTCCGTACCCAAATCAATGATTGTATTAGGGGTATTGAAAAATTTTCGATCAACTATTTCGCCGTCATTTGACTCTTTGATGAAATCCCCCAACAGTGTCATGTTCACCTTGAGGCATTGCATCTCCTTCAAAATTTTGGAAATTCTCGATTTGAAAACAAAATACGCATCGCTCAAAAATTTTCGCACTTCTTTGTGAGCTAAATTTATTATTACACCCGTCCTTACTCTACCATTGAAAATTGCATTGATATTTTCCCATTTAACCCTACTGCTTCTATTCAAGCCTGATCCAATATACTTATCATTTTTCATAACATTTATTATACATCTAATACGTTTCAATTCCCCAATTTTACTAACAATTTTCTTTTTTTCCCCTATTGAAAATTTAATTTTTTTCATTGCCAACTCACATTTTCTAATATGCCTACTTATCAAATTCAGAGACGTTCGTGCAATGGCACTTGAATAATTTTGCTTGATCGCTTCAAGCAATCCATCAATTTGTGATAGAGTTTTTGAAAACACCATTTTCAACAAATATTTCAACTTACTACAATTTTTCCTAATGACGATGGCGGATGGTTGGGGGCAACAGCTGTGTGTGTGTGTGTCGGCGGCGGCAAACGGATGCTTGCAGGGTGCGGTGGCAGCTCGGTGATGATGCTGCAAACTGAAGCTTCCTGGAATGGCGAAGTGACGAACGGGGATGATGCCCAAAGGGAAGCCTAATGAAAAATGCTGCTGTTGTGATTAGGGAGGGTATAATATAACTATCTGAAAATGAAAAAGAAATTGTTTTTTATTTTCAAACGAACTTTTGTCACATACAAAGGAACGAACCCGAATGGCAAAAATAATACTAACCTTAATTTTCCACAATCTCAAATGACGCCGCTGGATTGGCTTTCCCAGTGTTCATCAGTCCTTTGAATATCACGGAATATTTGCTGCTCGAGAACTCTTCTATATATAGCCGATATACCTCGGTTACTCTCTGCGGCAAAAAGGTGACGCTCTACCCCAAATCCAGCAGCACAGCCTCGCCAAATTTCCCTCGGACTATCTTCGCACTTAAGATCCTTTGCGGTACCCCCACAGGTAAATCAGCTAGTTTGGTGATTGGTTTCCTGCTCACGATTGACCCGGCGGCGTTCAATTTTTGTAGATCCATCTGAGGAAAAGCATAATAAAAAGTTTTTGTTATAACCCAAAAAAATACACAAAAATCAAATGCACCTTTGAACTATTAACCCACTTTAAATTGGAAATTACAATGAATTTTGAAAGCGCCCAAAGACATGCACAAGAAATGGAAATTAAACGAAAACTCAAAAGGCAAACATAAAACATTTACGTAAATTCATCTGAGTAAAAAGCTAAACTAAAAACACACAAATTTTGAACCGAAAATTAACCAAAAAAGGCAGGCATAAAAATAATTGAAAATTAAATGAGAAACTCAACAGACACATATAAAAACAATTGAAAACACTTACTTTTCAAATGAAGTTGGCACACTGGTAACTTGCTACTAGCACAATCAAACATAAAATGATTTTTCTTCGTGCCTCGCTGTGTTTAAATACCAATTCTCATGTACGCCTTGCCGATAACCTTCGGTCGTTGCCCGTCTGGCAACCTCAACTCGGTCATTAAAATGCTTATCGCATATTAAATTTCCTGTTTGAGGCGGTTTCTCATTGCGATAGCGCTGACTCGAATTGCGCGTTTCACAACCGATAATGGAATGAATAACGGATGTTGATATCAAGCTGTTTGTTCATATATTCACTAGCGAAAATATTAAATGAAATTCGATTTGTTTTTTTGCAATTTTTATTTAAACCAAATACTCCATTTTTTATTAAATTCTACAATTATTTCCTGTACAAGCCTCATTAATATACATGCTAATATAATGGATACTATAATGAAAATTCTATAAAGATCAAATTCCACTTTTGACTTGCTTTTCTCTCGCCCTGCTGGAATAAACTCCTCAGTTTTTGTGTCTATTTCTCGAAGATCTTGAAATATCATTTTCAGCTTATAATTGAATGCTGTATTCTCTGGAACATCACTGGCAAATACTAGTAGCTGTCCATCATTGACTGATGTTACTCGCATTGTTTTCCATTGGGTCCGGTTGCATTCAAATTCATCGGTTTTCACGCATATTGCCATGTATTTCACACCAAATGGCTTATTCACGTACAAAACATTATTTATTATTGCAGTTAAAAGTACAAAATTTGTTTTCAACAGCGGAGACATATTCTGCACTCTGAGGTTGGATTCTTTGTAACGGGTATCTTGTTTGAGGTAATTTTCGCATGAAAACTCTGTCTTGAATGTTTAAATTATTCAACTGCTTCCAAACATTCTCTTTTTCTTCAAAAAATTGAATGTCTTTTTTTAATTCCTGAAGACGTCTCTCAAATTTCTCTAATGTACGTCTGTATTCTGTCGATGTCATTATGCTACTGATTATTTCAACTCTGCTCAATGCTACCTACATACTTTCCAAAAATAATGTTTCCTAACCCCCAAATTTCTCTGAATGGCAACACTCTTTCCCCCTAACTTCACGCTTAATTTTACAACTGGCAACATCGAGCGCTTCATGTAGTACAATCAGTTGCTGGATCTATTTCGATTACGTCACAAATGAACTTAGACCGTCGAGCGATGATTTTTCGTAACACTGACAACACCTATTTGCAGTCAACCTATACGATTAATTTTACAACTGGCAACACTCACATCAATACCTTGATTCATAGTCTAGTGTGTTCAGTGGGTGCTCCATAATCAGCAGTTCGACGGTTCAAACCTCATTCTCGGAAAACTTTTTTTATTTTTTTAAATGCAAACAATTCAAAATATTCAAGTGAACTCGATGAATGGAAGCACGTAGAAAATTATTAGTATGCAAAAATGTAAAATTGGATATAAAACGACTGAAATTTGAAACGCTCAAACATGCAAAAATGTTACTGCAATAAGCGTTTTTTGCGTTTCAAAAAACGAGTAAAATTTAAATTGCTGATTTTCACTCCAAATCGCACGTTAAAAATGACGGACCCCCTCACGAAAACATTTTGAATCCCCCCCATACCCCCAATGGAAAATTCGACAAATGGCCGAGGCAACCATGTTTTTTCACTCAAATATTATGTTATGACCTGTATAACATTTGACAGCCGCCATGTTTTTTTTCCCCATTTTCCAAACACCACTATTATCATCACACTCTCAATCATTATTTTTTTTTAATATTCAAACACCGTGCTCTGGTAGCTGGAGAAATATATATCCCACATTTGTACATCAACTTGTACGAAATCTCCGTAGAGACAAGGCTAACGTCACTCGCTACCAAACTTTCGCCGCTGGTTCAAACCTCGTTCTCGGAAATCTTTTTTTCTTTTAATTAATTTTAAATATTCAAGATGCGCGCTGTATTGGCAAAATGTTATCAATCAACTGGATCTCTCTCGACTACGTCACACGATGAACGCAGACCAGCGACGGCCGACTTCTACCGATCTCCTCCACGACTATTTCCGATGGCCCGTGGCAAGCTCGACCGTACTGCGCATGCGGTCCCAGAACCCCCTTTGATTATCTACTCTCTGTGCCCGCTGCTGCAGAGAATATCCATATCCAGATCCGTGATTTTGTTCCTCGGGGGGTTGTATACCGAATATAACCTCACCCCAGAGTCGAGTTGAACTCCTACGTGCCTTATGATCCGGGGGATATTGAGTCCGTTGTGGTGAATGAGAAATGCCGAATCTCTTGGAATTACTCATTCTCCACCCTTTGGCAAATACAAGCCAATAAGCCTGATGTAGTCCTCCTCGACCATCAAAGCAGGACCATTTTCGTCATAGAGTTTTCGGCTCCTGGCGAAACGAACATCGCCCGAAAAGAGGAGGAAAAACGGACTAAATATCGAGATTATTCTTTGAACTCCGCAGACTTTACCCAAACCATTCTGTTAAAATGGTAGTTCTGATTACAGGAGTACTTGGAATGATGGACACGCTCTCGAATCTGAAAATCGTACCGGCTTGCCGTAATGTGGCAGAAAACCTAGCCGAAAGAATATAGAAGGCCGTAATTCAAAGTCAAAGTCAAAATATACTTTATTGTCAGAAGTTATAAAAACTTATAGACAAAGCTTTTTGGTTTTGGATTAATATTAATATTAATATTATTAATTCTTGGTTTACTTCGTTTACTCAGGGCACATGATTCTCGGACTCAGTAATCACTCACCCCACGGACGTGGGGAGTGTTTACTGGGTTAATGATACACCAGCGCGCCCTTCGTTTGTATCGGAGCTCCGGAGACAAGGCCTGACTGGGATATTCCTTACAAAAAAAAAAAAACTGCCTCATAAACACTCATAGAGTGTACCCTAAGGCATAGCCTGTGGGGGTAGATGACTGCTATGTTTTATATTTGAGGTGGCTCTCTGGGCGACGTACTGATTTTTTGGTGGCGTATTCACTTTTCAGCTGTAGGAAAACCCAGAATACCTACAGCACCATTCCGGGTGGTCGGCGCGCACTCCAAGCAAGCACCAGACGTCGGGATTGGCATCTAGACAAATTGCATTGTCTATCGATTGCTATGAAATAGAGAAAAAATTTCCTATTCCCAGATTCGAACCTGGCCAAATGCAAGCGGAAGTTTCAAAGGCCGGCATCTAATCGCTTCGCTACTGAGCACCCTATCCTCCAACAAACCAGATATCCAGGGTTATTCGGGTGACCATTGAAAACAAGGTAATGTTGAAAAGTTAACAATCGCGTCTACCTAGAAAGTATCACTTCAGCTGATGATAATCCCGCGTTTTTATAGAATTTAATCTAATCTGATGTTAGAACTGTGATGTAAATTGTTCATGGACTACAAGTGAAAACAAGTAAACTCCAGTCAGTTGCTAGGGATTAGCCAATGAAATTGCCAGTTCCTTTGCAACTGAACTCAGTTTAGTTAAACTGTGGATTAACTTGCTTTGTACAACTCGCCCTGAGCCTAATACATTTTTTATTTATATGTACTACTCAGGTGGAATTTGGTCCAATATAAACCTCTGAAACCCCTAAATTGATGATTTTTCCTTTGGTTAAAGTTTTTTGTTTCAATAGTTAGTGCTTCTGATTTCCATTCATTCAAAATTTGAGAAGAACCAAGATCGTGCTTCGTCCTGAATTGTATTTAATTTGCAGAGGAGTTTTAAGTTCATTTAGTGCTCTGCTGAAGGTTGCATCATCGGAATTCAATGTAATTTTAATTTCAGATGTATTCATGAAATGTGGTGATCAGTAATATCAACAGATAACTTTTCAATTCCTTTAATTTTTCAGCTTTTACTGCATTTCTTTTGTTTTGCTTTGACCTTATTTACTTTCACACATTATTCTTATCACTCTCTTTCTATTGATTGTTTGAGTTGAATTATATGTTTTGCCATTATTTGATTGATGTAAATGAACAGAAATGTTTCTTATGATCAATAAAGTACAGTAAATAAGAAAGAGGAGAGATCCCTGAGGAACATTTTACTAACTGACATATCCCATTCAGGTATGATTCTATCATATCTACATACTACACCTCTTAAACTATGTCTGTATTTTGAAGAAGCATTTCTTTATTTAACAATAATTTTTATTTCAAAATGTATATGTACATTTATGTAATAGCATATTTTAACTATTGAAGTCGTGTCTATTCTAAATCATAAGAATATAGCTTGATGATTCACAAAATCAAACACCGATGTAAGATTAGTGATAACACTAATATATTTCTTTATTTTCAAACGAATCTTTTATGTATCTTGCATCCGTGGTTGATTCCCCTGACTAAAGAAGGTTATTTTTGATAAACCACAAGATGGATGAATGCCCCGTGTTTTATTTACATCAAATATTATATTGTAAAAATTACTGCTCATACACCACATCTAGTATGGTATTGTCTAAATTATTAATGAAAATTATTTTTTTTTAGGTTGTTGACCAGTATCTTCCAGATTGTCATTCATTCCTAGGCCACATTTTCATGTCGGTTTCTTGGTCGAACTGGCTGAACAACTTCACAAGTGCCCCTACTCAGTTGAAGAGTCGAGTGTATCAATGTTTTATAAATCTGCTTGTGAAGTTATGCAATGAACCCAACGTCAGAAAAAACTATTCTGAGCAGGCCAACTCGTTATTGGTACAAGCTGAACATTTCGACTGGACATTCTTAGATGTTTCTTTCTATCAGCACGTTATGGATTGGTTTGTTATGAGTTGTGACTCAGCTGTCATTTTCAAAACTGACCCAGTAGATATTGATTATAGGGTTTTAAGGTAAGAGTAACAATATTTACTAAAAAATTACTTGAATCTAGGAGAAACTGAAAGAAGATTTGAGAATGAGAAATGCCTAACCTTTGAGTAAGAGGAGAGTTTTATTTAATCTTTACATTTTGTTCATATTGTCTGATGAGAGATCAACTTTCTGGAGAAGAATAATTCATACATCTCCATCATTTTTATTGTGACACAATAAAAAGAAATTTTTCTATTCATGCCCATTAGATGTCATCTAACGGTATCTGTGTCTTAATTATCATCTATCTTGAATTAAAATTAAAATGATCCCTTATTCACTAACAGATATAGTATTTCTAATCCAAATTGGAACGACAATAAAAATAAGAGCACTGCGAGGAGTGTTCATATGCACTGCTCAGCAAACACTACCAATGTTTTTACTTCCAAAGCATTCCTGGCACAAGGTAAGAAATCAAAATATACTTTATTGCCGGAAGTTATAAAAAACTTATAGACAAAACTCTTTGGTTTTGGCCACTACATTTCAATTTCGTCATGATTTTATAGCTTTTCCAAAAATAAGGGATACGTATTTTGTATTTTTTTATTTTTTTCATGATCTTTGTTAAAAGAAGAGAAAAATCAAATTGTGACGTCATATTTAGTAAAACCGCATTTAATTAATTAATGATAAAAACTATAATGGTGATACTCCCCACTATCTGCATATCATCCCAGATGAGGAAACACCACCACTATATTATCTTCAGGGCGACTTGAAAATTTGATGGCGCATTTGCTATTTCAACTGCAGCAAAAACCGGGAAAAACCTGGAATGGAAAATACAACAACTAAAACACAAATACATGCTCATCCATCATTACACCAAGGACTCCTTCATCTCTGCCTCTCTCTGCAATTTCAGCCCGCAATCTCCAGTTTATGAACAGATGAAAAAAATGTCAATGAAATTGTGGATGATATAGAAACGACCAATAGCAAAGGAGTAAAAATAAGTTGTGACTCTTACTATGCTTTATTCATAATATAAAAATTTTGATTTTCAGATACTATCATCATAAAACTCTTGTAGACTATAATAAGCTTTTTCTGATAATAAATTGGAAAGTGATTAAACATCTTACATCCCTTTTAAAATATCGAGTTTTTGATACGTTTACTTTTAGTAATTGGAAGTTTAAAATCGATACTCTGTCTGGTATTATGAACAGGAGAACTGCCAATAGTGAACTTTGATTTATGTTTGTGTATCAAACAAACAGTGTCAAGTATGAAAATTGTAATAACTGTAAGAATTTTATGTTCAAGAAAGAGAGGTCGGCATGAGTCCCGATATCTCACATTACATAAATATCGCATAGTACGTTAGTACAATACCATATCGTAGATGAGATTCAGTAAGAGAATAATATACTGGTTTAGAAACTGAAAATCCTAATTCATTCGAAACAACTCTCAATGCGTAGCAACCCAAAGAGAGTATTTTTCATAATATTTCAACATGCTCTTCAAATTTTAACCAATTATCCAGATGAACTCCAAGATATTTCATTTTATTTTCAATGATGATATTATCTAACGGAATGTCTTCAAGATGACATCTGAAAGATATTATGTTAGTTTTTCTTATATTGAATGATAGTAAATTTGAATCACACCACCTTCACTTTTTTAAGATCATAACGTATTAATTGATTAATTGATAATCATAAAAAAGTTTTGTCGTGTGGCCCTAGTCGCCCAGATCATTAGTAAAGGCGCTATCAAATATATTTGAGGAGTAAATGCCCAGCTAGCTAGGCTGGACACCTGTTATCTGAAGCCGAATGTTTTTACCAGTTCACAATATTCCTCAGTGCCGTGTGTGAATCACATGAGGCGATCAATTGCTGTGATTGTAAGAATAAGTAAATGAAACAGTACCACTGAAAAAAAATATACTGACGCCTATGTCGAGGCGACAACTGGAAAGAGAATTATTTATCGAAACTTTTTATGCGCGTCCAATTGGTATTAGAAATACTATAAGTTATAATCATATAATGCGATAAGAAATAACAGGTAGATAATGTTAACAATCTGTGACGGAAACTGATAGGTATTGAATTTCACCATCATAATTTTATTATGTTCAATTATTTATATGCTTAGATAGGCATCTAGCTGCCTGTTGTTATCAACTCTATCTTTTAGTCTGCCTATTATATTATGTATCGCAGTCCTCACATTTAATTTCGTAAATTCCGAACAGTTCCGAATTCTTGACCATGTCCTTTGGGTTGCCCAAAAGTCCTTTGGGTTGCCCAAAAGCCTCTGTAGTGTCTCACTTGTTTTGAATACCACCCTCATACCTATTGCCTCAAAAATATTTCATAGACTGTGAAGATTTTCATGTTTCAGATCATAAATTAATAAATATAAAAACCAAAAAAATTATCAAGAATAAATCAAAGATGGTTAAAAAGATTTTGAAAATTTTGGGTAAAAATAAATTTCGAGATTATTTTTCTGAGAATCTAAATTCCCTATGTGATATATCAACATTTCAAGAACTTGCTAATGTTACTGAAGAATCTAACGAGAAAGCGAGAATCTTAAAAAAATTTAAAGCAAGGGAAAATAATAATTGAATAACACAAAATGTAATAAACATAATGGAAATTTGGGATTGTTATAAAAGATAAAAAAAATCCTCATAATAACGAATTAAAAGATACTTAAAAAATGAAATAAATACTTGTTGCAAAAATTCAAAGAAAAATACGTTGAATAAACAATTTGAAAAAGCTGGAACAAATCCAAAGAGAATATGGGAAGTGATAAATAATAATATTGGAACTAATAAGAAAAAAAGCAAATTCCAACCTACCAAATTATGAGTATGACTGGCGTACTACTGAATGATACAAATGATATATGTAATGAATTCGTTAACTTCTTCACAGAAATTGGTTAAACATTATCTAAACAATTCAAAACGGTATTAAAAAATATGCCACGATATAAAAAATCAATTTTTTTGAAGCCAGTTTCAGAAGAAGAAATTCAAAAAATAATTATGGTTTTTAAATCCCATACAGCACCTGGTGAAGATCAAATTACTTCAGACAATTTAAAAAATATTGCTGATTTAGTGAGTGTACCTTTATCCTTAATCATTAATAATTGTATTGAAAATGGCAATTTTCCAGACTATTTGAAATGAACGATTTTGAAACCTATTTATAAAGGAGGTGATAGAACAAATATTTCAAATAATCGTCCAATTGCACTTTAGAATGTTTTTGCTAAAATTTTTGAAAAAGTATTGAAAATTCAATTAGTTGATTTTTTCACTGCTAATATTGGTTTTGATAAGTTCCAATATGCATTCCAACAACGTTCCATCACCCAAGCAGCAGTAACTGACTTTATGAGTAATATTCATGAAACTTTTGATATGAGTAATTATGGTGTTGCAATATTCATTGGTCTAAAAAAAGCATTCGACACTGTTAATCATACAATTCTATTAGATATCTTGGGTATAAGAAGACATGCATTAAATTATTTATTTCAAAAATATTTTCAAAATCGTATACAATATGTACTTATTGACCAATACAAAAGTTACGAAAAAGTATCAACATTTGGAGTTCCGCAGGGTTCCGTTTTGGCACCAATTCTTTATTTGATTTATGTAAATAGCCTTATGAATATCAACCTAATTGGAAAACATTTTTCTTTTGCAGATGATACTGTACTCTATCACACATCCAAAAATGTACAAACTTTAGAAACTAATTTGGAAAAAGATAAAAAAAAATGAAATATGGTTAAATGAACTGAATCTATCTATTAACTCAGAAAAAACTGTCTATATGATATTTAAACAAAAGAATATGAAAAATATCAAATTGAACATTATAATTAAAAACAGAACTATCACTGAAGTAGAACAACACAAATATTTGGGTCTGATGATTGACAATAATTTAAATTTTGAGAATCATATAGAAAAAAGAAAAAACTCTATTATTCCTCTAATGGGAGTAATAAGAAGAATCCAATTTCTAAAAAAAATTCAATTGTTGATATTTAACGCGCATATTATCTCTCGAATAAGATATATGATAACGGTATGGTCATCGTGCGGTCAAAAACAAAAAAGGATTATTCATAGATTAATGAATAAAGCAATAAAAGTAATATTCAGAAAACATCTCGGAATTATACAGAAGCACCAATAATATGACATTGACCAATTCATTAAATTGGAAAAAGCTGAATTTGCATTTAAGTTAACCAAAAATATTCAAAAAAGTAATATACTAATTCAGAAAAATTCCAAATTGCATTCTCATAATACTCTACTTTAAAATTTTTTCAGCCTAGTTACTTTTACAAAAAAACTCAGCAATAATTTGTACTGACAATGAGTGGTAAATAGAACAAGTAAAGTCTTTTTCTGGGATTCTGGCGCTGTTAATAATATCCCACGGTTTTCAGGACCGGTATTTATAGCTCGAGCAATAAAGGATGGGTTGAGGAAGAAAGCCACATGGTCAAAATTATTTTTCCGGGCGTCCAGGGCCGGTTTAACCCCGGCAATATATCCCAACTTTCTTATTATGGACCCTGGTAGTTTCATATTTCAGTAAGACAATAAAGGATGGGTTGAGGAAGAAAACCACATGGTCAAAATAATTTTTCCGGGCGTCCAGGGCCGGTTTCACCCTGGTATTAAATCTCAACTTTCTTACTATGGACCCTGCCAGTTTCATATTTTAGTGAGACAATGAGGATGCGTTGAAGAAAAGAGCCACGTTGTCAAAATAATTTTTCCAGGCGTCCAGGGCCATTCCATAATAAGAAAGTTGGGATATATTGCCGGGGTGAACCGGCCCTGGACGCCCGGAAAAATTATTTTGACATCGTGGCTCTTTTCCTCAACCCATCCTTATTGTGTTACTAAAATATGAAACTGGCAGGGTCCATAATAAGAAAGTTGGGATATATTGCCTGAGTGAAACCGGCCCTGGACACCCGGAAAAATTATTTTGACAACGTGGCTCTTTTCCTCAATCCATCCTTATTGTCTTACTGAAATGTGAACCTAGCGGGGTCCATAATAAGAAAGTTGGGATTTATTGCCGGGGTGAAACCGGCCCTGGACGACCGGAAAAATTATTTTGGCCATGTGGCTTTCTTTCTCAACCCATCCTTATTGTCTTACTGAAATATGAAATTAGCAGGGTCCATAATAAGAAAGTTGGGATTTATTGCCGGGTGAAACCGGCCCTGGACGCCCGGAAAAATTATTTTGACCATGTGGCTCTTTTCCTCAATCCATCCTTATTGTCTTACTGAAATGTGAACCTAGCGGGGTCCATAATAAGAAAGTTGGGATTTATTGCCGGGGTGAAACCGGCCCTGGACGACCGGAAAAATTATTTTGACCATGTGGCTTTCTTTCTCAACCCATCCTTATTGTCTTACTGAAATATGAAATTAGCAGGGTCCATAATAAGAAAGTTGGGATTTATTGCCGGGTGAAACCGGCCCTGGACGCCCGGAAAAAATATTTTGACCATGTGGCTTTCTTTCTCAACCATACTTATTGTCTTACTGAAATATGAAACTAGCAGGGTCTATATTAAGAAAGTTGGGATATATTGCCGGGGTGAAACCGGCCCTGGACGCCCGGAAAAATTATTTTGACAACGTGACTCTTTTCTTCAACGTATCCTTATTGTCTCACTAAAATATGAAACTGTCAGGGTCCAAAATAAGAAAGTTGGGATTTATTGCCGGGGTGAACCGGCCCTGGACGCCCGGAAAAATTATTTTGATTATGTGGCTTTCTTCCTCAAGCCATCCTTATTGTCTTACTGAAATATGAAACTGGCAGGGTCCATAATAAGAAAGTTGGGATATATTGCCGGGGTGAAACCGGCCCTGGACGCCCGGAAAAATTATATTGACAACGTGGTTTTTGTTCCTCAACCCATCCTTATTGTCTTACCAAAATATGAAACTGTCAGGGTCCAAAATAAGAAAGTTGAGATTTATTGCCGGGGTGAACCGGCCCTGGACGCCCGGAAAAATTATTTTGATTATGTGGATTTCTTCCTCAAGCCATCCTTATTGTCTTACTGGAATATGAAACTGGCAGGGTCCATAATAAGAAAGTTGGGATATATTGCCGGGGTGAAACCGGCCCTTGGACGCCCGGAAAAATTATATTGACAACGTGGTTTTTGTTCCTCAACCCATCCTTATTGTCTTACCAAAATATGAAACTGGCAGGGTGCATAATAAGAAAGTTGGGATGTATTGCGGGGGTGAAACCGGGCCTGGACTCCCGGAAAAATTAATTTGACAATGTGGCTTTCTTCCTCAACCCATTCTTATTGTCTTACTAAAATATGAAACTGGCAGGATCCATAATAAGAAAGTTGAGAAATATTGCCGGAGTGAAACCGGCCCTGAACGCCCGGAAAAATTATTTTGACCATGTGGTTTTTTCTCAGTCCTTTTTGATTGTACTGAGATAATACAGTGACAGGGTTCATATTAAGGAAGTTGTAAAATATTGCTCGAGCTATAAATACCGGTCCTGAAATCCGTGGGATATTATTAACAGCGCCAGAATCCCATAAAAAGACTATACTTATTCTATTTACCACTCATTGTCAAAAAAAAAAGAAAAGATTGCCGAACTTTATTGCTAAAGTAACTAGGCTGATTTTTACTTTGTTTGATAATTATTATACTGTAGTAAAACTGCACTAACTAATTGTTCTAATTCATTTAAAACACTATTTACAACAATTATTCACTAAAACATTTACTTCAATAACTATTTCAATTTATTTCTACTGTGGCTATCTATCAGCGAACTCTGGAACTGTAACTAACTCTCCCTTCTGACTGTCCCCCAGCGGTTATATAGTCGCAAGGCTCTCTCGATTATTCTGGAGTATAGAACATCTCATCTAGATGGCTCTTCGAACAGTATCGAATTGATCGATTTATTCCAGCTTGTTCTCGGCGATGCGTACGCCAGCAGATATGCTGTTGTAGTTGAACGAGGGTGCATAACTAATTAGATCAGGGCCGGTCTCGGGGCCGGACTCGAAATCGTTACAGTACTTTCAAACCTTACACCAGAACATGTTCTGAATGGAAGTTATTCCTTCAATAAATTAATTATTAAATAAACACAGTTCGATTATTTTATCTTTACCCGTGCTTCATCAATGACATGCATATGAAATATGTCGAGACGTTTAAGCCAAATGACGTCTAAATGTAGAATGCCGTGGCTAATATCCCGATAAAATTACAACGTGTAGGTAATAAGATAGGATAATGAATTACTGAATTACCAATTTCAAATTCATGGAAATGGCAAACCAGCGACAATGAGAGTGTCTTTTTAGTTCCAACAGAATACCGTGTGACACACTCATGGGTACACCCCCTTTTCTTCTTTCCTATTTTCCTTTATTATCCAAATACCGGGTGGCTACGGAAGTATTGCCTACGGAATATCTCAGTTATTGTATGAAGTAGGTTTGTGAAATTTGGAGCGTCGATATAATGACATAAGAGCTAGAATTTGAGCATATTGACATGTCGAAGTTAACTTCCGGTCTGACCGGAAGTAACATCAACTTTTTTATTTTAAATGGAAACCCTATTTTTTTTTTCTTTTCGCTTTATTCAGCATTCAATTCCCTTTCTAATGACATATCACAAGTTGGTATCTAACCAGAAACTAGATCAGAAAAAAAATATTATTGAAATTCACCGAGTAGGCCGTGGAAGCAAAATGAAAGCCAAAAATTGAAAAGTTGGCTATGGAACCCATACGTCACTTGATAACAGTTGCTACTACTGTGATATTTTATTTTCATTCGTCGGCGTTATAAAAAGCCGCCAAAAAAAATATTGGAAAAATTGGGAAAAAAACAATACTCTGTAGGTCCATAACTTAAATAGGAACATACAACTTTTTCTTGCCTGTACTATTCAGCATAACCATTCCTTTCTAATGATATAATAGAAAGTAATTTTTTGAAATGAAATACCAAAAAATCCAATTATTATTATTCAAATAACAAAAAAACAGATTTATCGAAAAAAAAAAATTCAAATTGATAGGATTAAAGATAAAATAAATTCAAAACAAATGTTCGAAATGCATTCCCTCAGCGTCAATACATTTATTGACTCTGGTGATATTTTCATGTAAAACGTTTCTCAACATTTGGGGCGTGATATCTTGGAAAGCTCTACGAATTTTTACTTCTAGCTCATGTAGAGTTGTAGGCTGTGTGGAATACACCCTATTTTTAAGATGCCCCCATAGAAAAAAGTCGCACGGAGTAAGATCAGGTGACCTTGGTGGCCACCTGACTGGACCATGGGTTGTTATAAGTCTCTCTTGAAAGCGATTTTGAAGATAATTTCTCGCTATTCTTGAATTATGCGGAGGGGCGCCATCTTGCTGGAAGTACATTCTCTCAGTTATTTCCGCTGGTAGGTTGTTAATGAATTCCGAAATTTCATTCGTTGAAAAATTAAAGTATCCCTCTCCGGTTAGTTGGCCTTGAAAACGAATGGGGCCAACAATATGAGTTCCAACTATTCCTGCCCAAACATTCACACCAAATCTCTCCTGGAAGCCACCTTGTCGAAACCGGTGCTCGTTTTCTATCGCCCAGTATCTGAAACAAAAGGCCGTTCACACTTTCAGCACTTTACACTTCGACTATCGACAATAATCCAAATAAAGTACAGTACCTACCTTGTATTATTCCTGTTAAATAATCCATTGTTGGTAAATCTTGACTCGTCCGTAAACAAGATATAATAGTTAAATAGGTGATTCTCAGCATTTTGTCGAAGAAACCAATTACAATATTCCAGGCGCCTTTCACCGTCATTTTCATACAAATGTTGATGCAACTGATACTTGAAGGATTTAAATCGATGTTTTTTCAAAATTTTCCTAGCAGAGTCCTTACTAATAGCTAATTCGGCGCCAATCTGCCTTGAGGAAATTGTGCTATCATGTTGTACTAAAGCTAATACATTAATTTCAGTTTCCTCATTAATAACAAATGCTTCTTGGTCTTCGTGAACATCAGGCTCAGTTCTTAATTTTTCTTCAAGCCACTGGAAATACCTTCTTGACGGTTGCTGCCTCCCTGGATATCGCTCTAAATACAATCGTTCAGCGGCATAAGAATTTTTTAAACATTCACCATAAATGAGAAGCATGTCAATTTGTTCGGTTCGTGAATAACGGGGCATTTTTTGAATATTCCACTAACTGATTTCGATTTCCAAACCCTTTTAAAATGGCAGAATCAAAAACACTACTTCGAACGTCAAAATAATATGGATAGCAGCGTTCGTGAGAGCTCTCGTTTCATTTTTGTTTCATTCCAAAATACATCTTAATCAGCCTACTTGTTAATATTTTGGTTCGAATGATTATTGCAATGGAATGATTATTCTGAATAGCAGAAACATCGTCCATAGGTAGATATTAGAATATCTATGGACGATGGTACAGACCAAGTACGTTTATGTTCCTATTTAACCTAGAACCTACAGGATATAATTTATCATTCCACATTATTTTTAATGATATTTTTGCGTATGGCGATAATAGAGCAAGAGCAACTGTTATCAAGTGACGTATGGTTTCCATAGCCAACTTTTCAATTTTTGGCTTTTATTTTGCTTCCACGGCCTACTCGGTGAATTTCAATAATAATTTTTTTGTTTTGAATTTATTTTATCTTTAATTCTATCAATTTGAATATTTTTTTTTCGATAAATCTGTTTTTTTGTTATTTGAATAATAATAATTGGATTTTTTGGTATTTCATTTCAAAAAATTACTTTCTATTATATCATTAGAAAGGAATGGTTATGCTGAATAGTACAGGCAAGAAAAAGTTGTATGTTCCTATTTAAGTTATGGACCTACAGAGTATTGTTTTTTTCCCAATTTTTCCAATATTTTTTTGGCGGCTTTTTATAACGCCGACGAATGAAAATAAAATATCACAGTAGTAGCAACTGTTATCAAGTGACGTATGGGTTCCATAGCCAACTTTTCAATTTTTGGCTTTCATTTTGCTTCCACGGCCTACTCGGTGAATTTCAATAATAATTTTTTTCTGATCTAGTTTCTGGTTAGATACCAACTTGTGATATGTCATTAGAAAGGGAATTGAATGCTGAATAAAGCGAAAAGAAAAAAAATAGGGTTTCCATTTAAAATAAAAAAGTTGATGTTACTTCCGGTCAGACCGGAAGTTAACTTCGACATGTCAATATGCTCAAATTCTAGCTCTTATGTCATTATATCGACGCTCCAAATTTCACAAACCTACTTCATACAATAACTGAGATATTCCGTAGGCAATACTTCCGTAGCCACCCGGTATGTCAAACACTGCCGTCCAGTGAGCATATTCAATGTTCCAAATTTAATAATAATTGCTGGAGATACAAAGGCGAAAAGGAATGAATCTTTAATATTATTTTTTACGTTAACCAGCTGTCGTCCCCTTACGAACGGCAGCCCTCAGTAGTCGAAACTTGTGCGAGCCAGGGATTAACGAGGTCTTACCTTTTAACGTGCGATTCCTAGCACACGGTGTTTTCCAATTATTACGAATCTAGTGACACCAGGTTTGATAGGATAATAAAACATGGAGGCAGTGAGTTTACTAGAAACTTTTGACCTCCCTACTGTATTCTAATTTCAGTCACACTCATATAAGGAAGTTGTTTTATCCATGCCTCCGCAGCCGTTCGACACAAATTCATCACATCCTAATTTTATCCACATTAATGCAAGTTCTCTAGGTAATAGCTAACGAAAAAAGTTCAAAACATTTGCCTTCGTGGGGATATCAAAAAATGAGTTTCCATTCAAACATGGCAGAGTTTTATGACGACACATTCTAATGTTTCACTAAATATTTGATAACATATCGTCGGCTTAAGGTGTAAACCTGCTAACTCCAATTTGTGACAATTTATTAATTGTTATATATACCATGAAAAAAGGAATCTTCTAGACTTAGGTATTCAAACTTTAATTACCTATTCGTGCATGGATGCAAGGACCCTCTGTATAAAGATAAATAAATAAATATCTAAGAAGTAGAAAACACCAGTTGGAATATATTTGGTAATAAAATACTCATCACATGATTAACAAAAAATGTTTCCATACATTTATTTATGTAATGCGAGCATGTAGAACTATGTACCATTTATGAAAGTAAAAACAAAATTAATATATTTAATCACTTTCTGATTCAGAACTGTCACCAATGTTTATAATAATGGGTTCAATAACCATATCACAAAGGAGCTTTTCTCGTTTCATTTTTCAATGAGCAATTTGGTGTGTTTTACACATTTTGCCCAAGATTCAGTGTTGCACTTCTGTAATGCTTCATTCCACATACCCAATACTTTCACTGTACCCGTCTCTGCCAATATGATTGTTGTAGTATGTCTTACAATTAGCCCAAATTAATTCAATAGCATTAAAGTCTGGGTGATAAGGTGGTAATCTTAATACTTCATGCCCATGTTCTCGTACCAGTTCATCTATAATATATACCTATGTTTTCCTTTCGGTTCATCTTAGCCAATTGCAATATCTCCGGTTTTGTTAATTTCTCATCAAAATCAATATTATTTTCCTGTAGCCAACAAATAATTTCCGATTTTCTTGAAGAAGTGGTAGGCTGTTTATTCAAAATTTCACTGTGGTATGCTGCTTTGTCCATTATTATCAAAGATGGCTCTTCCAAACTGGGAATTAACTGTGAAGTGATCCACTTGGTGAACATTGCACTATTCATTTCTCCATGATAATCTAGAGTCAAAGATTTCAAACAGAACAATAAACTGGCTTCTGGAACAAACCCTTTCGCAGAACCAGCATGCACAACAATAAATCATTTACCATCATATCCTTTTGACATTATCATCCTGCCAAGACGTGGTTTTATTTCCTCCAGAATAAATCCATGCTTCATCTAAAAACCCACTTCTCGTGGATATAAACTTTTTCGGTTTTCCTGGTATTTACGTAAAAAATATGCTATTTGTGAAACAATATAATCATAACATTTATTTCCCAAGAAACATACAAGTTTATGACAGGGAAAAATAAACACATTTTCAACTAAACTAAATTAAATTCTAACTAGTTATTTCTAATTTTCATATATTTATAAAATTCATGATAATAACTTCTCGGCGTTTCAAAAATGTTCACACAGAAGCCTTTTCGATATGAACAAAGGAATCTCGAGCAGGTGTAGGAAGTCAGTTGCAGATATAGTTGGTTCGAAAGTTCGCCAATAGACGGCGGCAGTGTAATAAATGTTTCAAATAAATTATTGCCTAGAGTGGAAATATAGTTGTGTATTTTCATTACAATATGTAAATATTTGAAACTGAATCAATGCCAGTTGTACGAGTGCAAATTTGCCCAAAATATAGTGCAGTGGTCCATAGAATATGTTAATCAAAACTCTTAGTTCTTCCATAAAATGCATCATTTTCAGCCATTGCAAATGCACTCTGATTAACACAAACTATACCAGGAATATCAGTATCCTACACAGATTCAACTGTAAAATTGTATAGCCACGAACCTTTTTGACTACTAGCTGCTATACGCTGCGTCAGACATCTAGAGTGCATTCAATATATTCACAAAATTGATTGCTATTTCTCCTGTACCGATGGCACAGCTAATCATATCATCTATATTCCAAAACTCAGTCACAGCTACAAAATGTAGGGGGTGTTCTCAAGGAGGAATGTTATTGTTTCTTTTATGCGCTATCCTGATTTCACTATTCATCATCAAAAGGTATGTAAGGCAAAGAAGAACAACATTTTACTTCGAACGTTTTCATACCACAATGTACTAACATAACACATTTTATTTTTCACCAGTTCTGAATGGTGACGTGATAGATGCAATTAGTTCCTCGAAAAATACTTATATAGTTGAAATAAAGATTAACCTGTTTTGCAGTCACACAAAAACTTGGTACCGAATCGGTGACATTTTGATGGAATACATTGTTTGTATCCAATCCATCCTTTGAAGGGCATCAAGCTTTCATCTATGCAAATATTTTGGAGAAATCATTGGATCTTTGTAACAGCTAGAAAAATTTAAAGCTCATCAATACTAGTGGGACTAGCAATTACATTCTGATGAGATATGTTTGGTGCAGTTTGGAACCTGAGGGCAGCAAAACGATTCTTTTCATTCATTGTATTCTAATAATTATTCAAAAAATTATTCGGATGAAGGAAATTTTTCATTTCCGAATTAGCGGGATTATCTCCCTGAATAATGAACTAGATCCGGTTGTACCAAGAAAATGTTCCTTCAAGTTTCTGTATATTATCTAATCGTCGGCATCGTCTGAAAATTTACATTATATTTTACTTGTAAATATCATACCAGTCTATTGCCTTCTGATTCACCCTCCGATTCGGCAACTTCGTCCTCATTACAAATAAGCTAATAATTTTCATTTTCTGACAGTTTTTCACCACTATTCATTAAATTCGCATTAAGTTCTTCATGAGTGTGATATTTGTGTTTACGTTGAGGCATTTTTATTACACTGATTTGAGAATATTCTCTAGCGGTCCAAATAGTACTTATTTAATCTACCGAAAGTGATCAAAATTTATTATAAAGTGATACTTAATAGAATACAATTCAACAAATTAACTACAACGTAAACAAACAAACAAACCTCAGAAATCTTGAGGTTCTTCAGAAATGGTTTTTGAAAATCATATATAGGAAGAGTTATTTTAATATTCAACTGAAAATCTGAATAAAAAATCGATGACAATGGACATAAGACAATTATTTGGTGCTAGCTTGGAGTGCGCGTCGACCACCCGAGTGTTGTAGGTTTTCCGGTAGGTATCGACACTCATATCTGTTTGAAATTACTCAACTTTTTCCCAATCTTCGGCCTGAAAATAATTCTGTCCAAAGAATACTAAAAATTTAATGAAGCTTATTGAAATTGCAACCACACTTTCTGTAATTGTAACAATTATCTTACTGAAATTTGGTAAATTTTTGTATTTTGATAATGACCTTGCCCGCATGTTGAGATGTATGTCAATTTTTTTCAATATAAACGAAAAATTATGAACTCAAACTCAAATCACCTTTCACTTCTCCCTTTATTAAGAATATCCGACTAACTTCTTCAATTTCAGTTTTTTAAAAACTGTTGCTTCTTACAACAGTCAAAATTCAACTGCTTCAAATGAAACTCTGCCAAAAAGACTGATTTACGTTAAGAGTTATATAAAACTATTATCAGTATACTGTAACAGAAACAAGAATAATATTTCTCGCAAGGAACGGGATATATACCTTCTGATATCACGGCAGCTCAATGATTTGGAGTGTACAATTAGTAACGAAGAAGACGTGGCCTTGGTACTTAAGGAACTAGCATGTGTTTTGAATATTGACAATATCAGTAAGGCTTCACTGGAAGCGTTTACCAAGTGGATCGAAAACAAACCTGGCAATGGAATTATTGTTAGATCTATGTTGAAAACTTTGGGATTGGCTGTGAAAGACTATGAAATTCTTGCAGTCGTATTTGAAGTTACTATAAATAGTTATTTTTTGAATACAGGTAAGACAAAAAAATTGCTTTTTTTGGAAAAAGGTGCAAAATATTTGAACACATGATTTGTGACCATTCTGATGTTGATATTTTATTTTCCTTTGATTATTAAAAAAATTTATATCTATTTTTGCAAAATTATAAATTACTTCAAACGTATTTTCCTTCATCAGTTCATCAGTTCACCATAGCTCTCATAGAAATAGATTTTACACATCTAAGTTTGGCCACTTTCGAATAGCATGCAAGTAATAGTTCTTCCTACAAGAGATAGCCGTTAATAAGTTTTAATGTCTTGTTTCAGTATCAGATGAGTTTGAAGCAACTTGGAGAGAAGTTTCTGAACTAATGAATATTTTAGTGGCAAAACAGACTGAATTAGAACAGGCAATTCTGAATAAGGGTTGCATATTAACACTAAATGCCATTTTTGTACAAAGAATATCCAAGTACAGTGACACAGAAACGTTATTAAATTTGTGTCTTGATTGGATGGTGAATATCAAAATAAAGTGAGTTTTGGTTTCATTTTGTCAGTAGATCAAATAACGAACGCATAACGTAGGTTGGATATAATTTTCTAGTTCAACTGTCTCTTATTTAATAGTTAATTTGTCAAGCTATGTGCACGCTTCAATATACTTGAAGGAAGAAAATTTGTATTTCGTGCAAAATATTTTTATTTTAAAATAATAATTTATAAAATAAAAATATTTTGCACGAAATACAAATTTTCTTCCTTCATCTTATTTAATACTCTGTATATTGTCCTCAGTGAATCTACAGAACAAAAGATGCCACTGATTTGGTGTGGATTCCTCATGCTGGTGTTACAACACTCTCAAAAGGATCAATCCTATTGTGCAGCAGTCTTGCATAAGTTTTCTCAAATATTATTGCAAATTTCTGATGAGAAAGGAACCAGCAAATGGGCTAGAGGATTATTGAGTGTGATAGGCCTTAGCAGACAAGGAAATTTGTCACTCAATTTCAAATTCATTTGTCGAGCTCTTGCAGGTACTCACTTGATTTAACTACGAAAAAATTATTTTGTGTCTAGAACAGTCCCTGTAACTTTTTCAAATATCTTAGAGCTTCTGTTTTATTTGTTATAAGTGAGTGAATGGTTTCTTGGATATTTTAGCCATTAAGTTTGTGTCACTAGCATTGTCAAATTGTTCCAGAAAAATGATTATATTTCGAAAATCATAAGTTTGTTAATTGAAAAAGTTCAATATCTACCATTCTAAAAGACTTTTCCACGAGCGACATTGAAGATAGACTGCGATTCAATGAAATAATGAAATTATTCGAATAATTTTTTGTGACACTTAGTGACAAAAATTTCAAAAAATGTCACAAAATTTATCAAGAAGTTTACATGATTTATTTTCCAATGATGGTTTTAACTGCACCCAAATAGACTATGTAAGTGGAACTTCGAAGAAGCAAGCAATTAATGATGGAAGAATAGATGATTTGATACATTTAAGAAGAGAAAATGAACTATTATTAGAACTTTTGAAATCTAAAGATGAAATAATTTCGAAGAATGAAAAATTAATTTCCACTCTCAATAGCCAAGTTGACTTCATATCAAAAGAATATAACAAAATGATTACAGAGCGAAGTGAAAAGCAAGACATTCTGACGGAATTTCATTATCTGAATGACAAAATGGATAACTTCACTACAAATAAATCAAATATAATGAAAAATGTAGGAACAACATCATATGCTGACATACTGAAAGAAAATATGGAAAAAATCGATATTCCGCATAATATACCATCTTTGATTATAAATCCCAAAGTTGAACAAACTTATATTAAAACAAAACAGGATATTAAAGCAAAAATCAATCCAGTTTTAGCCAGGGTTAACATAACTGGAATTCGAGAATTTGGAAGAGGAGGAGTTTTATTGAAATCAAATTCTATACAAGAGATAAAATGATTAGAATACATGACACGAAAAGCTGTTGGGAAAGATTACTCAATCAAGATATCTGAACTCAGGTCACCAAGACTGGTTTTCATCGGAACGAAAAATTTTGAAAGTACTGAAGAAATGAAGAAAGAGCTGCAAATGTTTAATTATATTGATGAAAATGACGTTTTAACAGTTAAATACTCCAGGCAATCAAAATATTCAAAAAAATTCATTATTTATATTGAAACTATTCGTTCAACATTTCGTGAGTTGGTCAACAAAGATTTGATCCTTGGATGGCATCAATTCAAAATTAAAGAAGATTTCAATTTAAAATTCTGCTCGAAATGCAATGCTTATGGTCATGTTTCTAAATACTGTAGGAACTCATTATAATGTTCAATTTGTGCAGGAAATCACTGCATAGATAAATGCAATAATCGAGAAAATCCATGCTGTATTCATTGCAAAATTTCAAATGAAAAATTCAAATCCAATTTCAGTCTTGTTCATGACTCAAAAAGTATTGATTGTCCTATCTTCAAAAAGAAAATTACTTTGGTTATAAATAGAACAAATTATGAATAATATGAATTCCTATAACTTGAAAAAGCTCAATAACTTCAATATACTCTATTTGAATATAAGAAGTTTGACAAACAAATTGAATAAAATTGAGATTATGTTGAAAAAATATAAGGAAACGCATATTTTGATACTCACAGAAACATGGTTAAAATCAAATGAAACTGATTATTTCAATATCACCAACTTTTTTAGTATTCATCATTGCCGTGATGATACAGGGAGGAGGTGTAGCAATTTATTTACAAAATGGATTAAAATTTAAAAAAATTAATAAAAATATGAATGTTGAATATAATACAATAGAAATAGAAGTTTCTCAGTTTCAATCTAAATTAAAAATTATTTCTCTATATAGACCTCCTAGTTCAAATTTAAAGGAATTTCTGCAATACTTGGATAAACTGATGGAAATAAACAAAAATCTCATTCTCACAGAGACGTAAATATAAATTTACTGGCAGACAATCATGATATGTTGAATTACATGAATTTAATTAATAGCAATGGTTTCCAAATTGTAAACACAATAGATCCAAATTTTTATACAAGAAGTCAGAACAACTCCTTCAGTATTATAGATCATATTTTGACAAAGTGCCATCATTTGAATTTCAAAATAACATTAGAAAATACTTCAGTTACTGATCATAGAATAATGTACACCTCCATCAAAAGGTCAGATATTGCTTTAAAAAAATTTAAGAAACGTGAAATAATCAAGATTGATTACTGTAAATTCAAACAAATTATTTTCAATTAATTGATTCGAGCTCAGTGTGAAACATTTCAGGATTTGATAGATATTGTTTTGAAAGCAAAAAATCAGTCATCAATGAAAGTTTATATGAGAATACGTAAAAACAACGATTGGATCAGTGATAGTATTATTCGGGAAATGAACATTCGAAATACCAAATTCAAAATACATAAACAAAATATAGATGATCAAGAAAAATTTGATGAGTATAAGATACAGAGAAATTAAGTTGATGCTTTGATCAAAAGAGCAAAAGCTCAATTTGTTAATAAGAAATTTGAAGCTTCTGAAGGCAATCAGAAGAAAATGTGGGACTCTATCAATTATTGTCTCAGAGGTACATCAAAATTGAAAAACAAAAATGAGATAGAATCAATAAAAATAAATAGTAAAATTTTTACTGATGATCGGGAAATAGCCACTATAATGAATGATCATTTTTCAAGTACTGGCGAGAAAATAGCAAAAGAAATAAAATCTTATTACATTAATATTCCATTCTCCCATTTTTATCCAAAATATAATAATTCTACAATGCTTTTGTTCCCAACTGATGAAAAGGAAATTATTGAAATAATTCACACATTGAAAAAAACATGTCCTGATTATGAAGGTTTATTGACTAGAGACATTTTTGAATGAAGAACTATCCTGGCCGAACCATTAACAAAATTGATCAACAAATATTTTACCCTAGGTATTTTCCCACTTGAATTGAAACATGCTTCAGTTAAAGCTATATACAAAAGTGGTGACGATGAAGATCCAACAAATTATAGATCAATAGCCTTATTAAGCATATTTTCAAAAAAATTTGAAAAAATTCTCAAAAAACGTATTGTTGATTTTATTAATAAAAATTATGGTTTTGATATTAATCAATTTGGTTTCCAAGAAAATAGTGGCACACAAGCGGCAGTACTACCAGTATTACAAGCTATTCAAAAAGGACTTGATACAGGAAACTATGTGGTAGCTGTATTCATTGACCTTAAGAAGGCATTTGATACAGTTGATCACAAAAAACTTTTGGTAAATTTGGAATCAATGGGACTCAGAGGTAATGTGAAAAATCTGTTGGAATCATATTTAGAAAATAGGACAATCAGTACCAAATGTTACAACTCTGAATCTATCTGACTACCAATAAATAAGGGCGTTCCACAAGGATCTGTTTTGGGGCCCATATTGTATCTATTATACATTCAAAATATATCTGAAATTGGGTTAGCTGGTAGTTATACCATATACGCAGACGACACAGTTCTTTTATATGAAAACAAAAACTATCAAATTCTGGAAGACATTATTAACGAAGACTTATAAAATTTTGAAAAATAGCTTTATTCTAACCTTCTATCTATAAATACTAATAAAACTGAGTATATGATATTCCAGCAAAAAAGCAAACAGAATATTTCCCTTAGTCTCAATATCAAAAACGAAATATTGAAACAAACTGAACAAAAAAAGTATCTTGGTATTTGGATTGACGATAAACTGAAGTGGGACAAACATGTTGAGATCTTAACGAAAAAAGTATCTCCAATAATTGGTGCTTTGAGAAGATGCCCTAAACTTGATAAAAAAATTATTAATATGATTCTGTATTCGCACATACTTGGTCGCATAACCTATTTGATAATCATTTGGGGATCTTGTTCCAAAAATGTTTTCAATAAAATATCTACATTATACAGTGTGACCCATTTAAGATGGAAGCACCCTTATAAAACTTACATTTTTCAACCGATTGGAATGATTTTTTTTTGTTAGGTAGATATTCAAAAAGTCTATTAGGACACCAAATATCATGAATAAATCTCAATTTCCAGGGCCAACTAATCTTATTTTTCAAGGTCAAAAATCTTAAAAAATTACTAGCGATTTTTTAGAAAAAATCTGACTACACCACTGGATTCGCGACATTTTGAAATGATTTACATGTAAATTACGTTGGAATGCGTCAATCAATAAAAAAGTTATAAAGGAATGAAATTTGAAAAATATGCCGTTTAATCAACCCACCAATTCATGTTCAGGAATTTTATGAAAATTCTGTATACTCCACTGGATTCAGGATGTCTTGAAATATTACTGATCACAGTTTCATCGAAATCTGTTCGGTAATAAAAAAGTTATAAAGGAATAAAATTTGAAAAATATGTTGTTCAATGGAATTTTAGCAACGTTCTTACTACACCACTGTATTAGGGGCAATATTCAATAAAATATTATTCAAATAAAATTCATGAAACGTTTATGGGAGAATCAATTTCCTTTCATATGTATGTCGAACCATATCAATCAATCAGTTTATCACAACAAACTTTAGTGTCAATAATTTCAAATGAATCTACTGTAAGTACATTTTTCTAATTGCTACAAACTAGCGGAAAACAATCTTTTATTCACAATCAATGTAAAAATAGAAACCAAGAAGATACCGAATTGAAAAATAAATGAGTGCAATTCATATTCTGGTGGCCTCCACCAAACTTCCATCCAATTCAACGCATTTATCATATCGCTTACGAATATTTTTTAAAGTATTCCTCAATTGTTGTGGAGTAATTGCATCGCAAGCTTGCTGAATTCTGGTGCACAGTTCCACTCGATTCCTTGGTCGTGATTTGTAAACCTTTTGTGTAACATAACCCCAAAGGAAAAAATCGAGTGAAGTAAGGTCAGGCGATCTTGGTGGCCATCCAATTAATGTACTCCCCCTTCCTATCCAACGATTAGGGTAATTTTGATTCAGCCAATTCTTCACAATTCCCGCATTATGTATGGAACAACCATCTAACTGAAAATATAAATTTCTTGTTTCTGCAAGGGGAAGTTCATCTATTGCGTCCGAAGATTCATTCCTTAAAAATTGTAGGAAAATTGCGCCATTCATGTTGCCGTCGAAAAAGAATGGTCCAATTATCCTTTCATTCAGTATTCCACACCAAACGTTCACTTTTTCTGAATACTGCCTTTTACAGTTTATCACCCAGTTAGGATTTTCAGTGGCCCAATAGCGAATATTTTGTGATGAAACCACTCCATTTGTTGTGAAACTAGCTTCATCACTAAATAAAATTTTCTTTAAAAATTGCCTGTCATTAAGATACTCGCCCTGGGCCCATAAGCAGAATTCCAATCGTTTTTCTTGATCACCTAGTTCCAGAGTATGTAAAAACTTTGGTTTAAATGGCCTCAATTTATTTTTCTTCAGACATCGCCTAATATTCTCCCTAGGTAAGTTTAAATCTAAGCTGGCAACCCTCAAACTACTATTTGGATTATTTCTGAAGTAATCTAATATAGTCTGGTTATTTTCGTTCCTTCTTTGTATATTGTTCTTTAAAATATATGTGGTTACTGCTCCAGTCCGATTGAAAACTTGGTGTATTTTATGTACAGTGCTGTTATTTATGGCTGGACGATTTGGGTGTCTTTCATTGAATATTCTAGTTACTTCTCTTTCACTCCGGTAATCATCACCGGAAAGACGTATAATTTCGATTTTTTCTTGAATTGACAATTGAGCCATTATCTGTTTTTATTTTGGAACACAAATTATTCAGTTCACTAATGGTGCGTAACAAAATGACAATTCATGCGCAAATAAATAGATGAGAAACTGTAAGTCACAGCTAACTTGTTTATTTCATTAATGCATTCTGAATAACAAGCAGTTAAAATTAAAACTCTCATTTTTTGCTATTCAACAAAAGGAAAAAATCACAGCTGATGTTACCTACTGGAATGATAATAATTATTATCCATTGCATATTTTTTTCGTAATAATTTCTATTGGGAGTACATTAGACTTGTCTTATATTGTTGAAATTGTTTTCATGAAGATTAACCAGGAGTTCTCTCCTGATTGTACTTGTTTATGTATCCACTCCACTTCGAGAAATACCTATAGACTATTTTTACCATCATGATTTTCAGATGTTATAATTGTACGACATTGCAATAATCACCCCAATAATTTTTTCAATAATCAACAGTGGTGTAGTAAGAACGTTGTTAAAATTTCATTTTACAACATATTTTTCAAATTTCATTCCCTTATAACTTTTTTATTACTGAACAGATTTCGATGAAACTGTGACCAGTGATATTTCAAGACATCCTGAATCCAGTGGTGTATTCAGAATTTTCATAAAATTCATGAATTCGAATTGGTGGATTGATTAAACGGCATATTTTTCAAATTTCATTCCTTTATAACTTTTTTATTGATTGACGCATTCCAACGTAATTTACATGTAAATCATTTGAAAATGTCGCGAATCCAGTGGTGTAGTTAGATTTTTTCTAAAAAAATCGCTAGTAATTTTTTTAGATTTTTGACCTTGAAAAATAAGATTAGTTGGCCCTGGAAATTGAGATTTATTCATGATATTTGGTGTCCAAATAGACTTTTTGAATATCTACCTAACAAAAAAAAAATCATTCCAATCGGTTGAAAAATGTAAGTTTTATAAGGGTGCTTCCATCTTAAATGGGTCACACTGTATAGAAAATCTTTGAAAGTGCTGTATCATCTTCCATATGATTTACCAACTGATAAACTTCATGAAATTACAAATACATTTTCTTTAGATGAATTGTATAAAATAAATACCCTAAACATTTCATTCAAAATTATAATTAAAATATTAAAAATCAAATTTCATCTTGATAAGAAAATCTGAAATTCATAATCATTGCACTAGACAATATAACCTGTTCCATCTTGATTCTGCTACCTCTTCAGTTGGTCAAAAAAGATTTACCCACGCTGCTCTAGCTGAATTCAATAAATTACCCAATAATATAAAAAGTTGCAGAAATTTCTCAAAATTCAAAATCTCTGTGAAAAAGCACATTATTTCCTTACGGAGTAGATAAAACTTTATTATTGAAATTGTTGTTAAGATTTGATCTTTCTTGAATGATCTGTTTTTTTTTCAATGTTATTATGACTTTACAATTATTATTGTTGTTAATTGTTCATCAGTGATTATGCTTTATGATTTTTATTTTTAATTGCAATTGTTAATTTATTATTATTTTTTATTTTATTTTATTTTTGAACATATGTACAACTTCCTCATACCAGAACTTGTTCTGTCTGGAAGCTATTCTTTCAATAAATAAACAGTCTGAAATAAAAAAAATGCAATTTTATGAAAATCTAGACTGATTTCATATAACTTTGATCAAAACATTTCATTATCTCCAAACGTATAGACTCTGAAACGTCGACGTTTTCTGAAAAGGAAAAGTATTTTGAGTTGAACACGATAAAGACTTGAAAAAAATTAAATAATTTCGTTCAAGACAACAGTCCTGTAAAGCTTAGATTATAGAAAGAGGAGATGTAACATAGACCAGTGCGCACACTAACCATTTTCCCCTTTATCCCCACCCATCACGTCCACCAATAAATTCAACAATTTGCTTGAGTCTCTCTCCAACCGCTCAGAAATGGGTTGACGACGAAATTTTCGGCGTTTTCGGCTCGGTTCGGGCCATTTCTGAATTCCCCTGTTGAATTGAAGAGAAGATGACAGGACCGAATTCTGTAATTTTCGAAAATGCCATCTAATGAAATGATGCAATTTTAGGATTTTAGGTTTTAAAATCAATTTACTGTTGTGAATTGTTAAAATGAGTTCTTTATAGGTATATAGTTTTGTGCCATTTTTGAGTGTCTGTGTTGGAAAGGGTTAGAAACTATTTGGATTTGGACTATTGTGTGTGAAAAGTGACACGTGAAAAGTGACACGTGAAAAGTGACACGTGAAAAGTGACACGGTAAAAATGCCACGGTGTGTCGTAAAAGACTGTATGTATTATAGTAGTGCAGTTTATATGCCCGTTAGAAAAGCAGTTCACTTATTCTGGTAGGTTTTCAAGATTGTACGATGTATTTATGGTGCAGCCCTGTTAGTTCCAATGAAATGAGGTAATTTATATTTCAGTTTTCCCCGGAATGAAAAAAGGCGAGAGCAGTGGAAAATTGCATTAAATCTTACAAAGTCTCGTGTTTGTAATTTACACTTTAGTAAAGATACATACGATTTCGAAAAATCACCTTTTATGTTAAATTTGAAGAATGATTCCACATCAAGTAAGGTGAGAATGTTTTTTCATTAATATTGTTTATTTTTCATGGTATGTATAACTAAGACTGATGGAAAGATGTTTCGTTTAGTTATGGTGAAATTGTAGGTAATAAATGATCATTTCATAAATGGTCTATTAAGTGTATTATCCCCTAAATTCACGATTTTTATCTTTATAGAATGTTACTACAGACAATGCCAGACCATCAACCAGTACTGATGTATATGAAGGAATCAATGAAAAAATTTGTGTTGACCTGGCACCAACGGTACTTTCTGTAATGATAGTTCATACTGTATGTTATTTTGTATTTGATAGTTAGCTGTCAATTGTCAGATAGATGGTTACAGATTAAGTAGTAAAATAATAAGTAAACATTGAAGATACTTCGTTATATTTTGAATATCTCTATTAGTATATCTTCAGAGTATCTTTACATGGTGTCAGGTGTTTTTCACTCATAAGAAAGATAAAAATACGTTCCTGGTGAATGCAGTGAAGGTATGCCGAGAGAAATCGCAAGTTCGTCTACAACTCTACAAGCTTCTTCTGTGGTTGTTCCGCCAGAACCGTTTGATTTTCAAAAACCTCAAGAAGGCAGAAATCGATTCGAAAGGTTCAAAGATTCAGACAAACGTCGGGTCTCAGCCAGAAACCGGAGGAACAATACATCAATACTCTCATGTACTGTCTAGGAGATGAAGCAGATGATATGCTTAATGCCCTCAAGTTATGATCCGAAGATTTACAGAAATATGAGGTCATCAGAAAGAAGTTTGACGGTCACTTTCTAGTCAAGAAAATTGTTATTATGAGCAAGCTAAGTTCTTCAACCGTTTTCAACAAGAAGGTGAATCCGTAGAAGTTTTCATCAATGATTTGTATAAACTTGTCGAACACTGTGAATTTGGACAGTTACAAGCAGATATGATACGAGATAGAATCGTAGTTGGAGTACGTGAATTCAGAGAGTATACGTTGTTGATGGTGTTCAAATTTCGTTGGTGAAATAAATATCGTCCATCAGTTTCCCGAAGTTTTCAATGGTTTAGGGAAAATTGTACAAGAATACAAGTTGAAAGTAGATACGAATGCAATTCCATATGCGATTTGTACCAGCAGACGTATTCCGTTGCCTATCCGAGATAAAGTAAAAGCCCAGCTAAAGAAAATGGTTGACGATGATGTGATAGTTCCTATGGAAGAAGCAACCCCTTGGTGTGCTCCAATGGTTGCAGTTCTTAAGAAAAAACAAACAAACAAGAGTATTTGCAGAGATAGGTTGGTTTTGCCGTCAGTAGAAGAAACATTAGGACAGATGGCAGGAGCCAAAATTTTCTCGAAACTCGATGCTACAAGTGGTTTTTGGCAAATTCCATCGAGTGGTGAATAAAAAAGCTCATGAGAAGTTGGAAGAAATTAGACGTGCACAGAAAGAAGACATTATATGCAGAAAAGTTAAATCGTTTATAATAGAGGGCTGGCCGAAATCAAAACAACTCATAGAATTTTACAAAGTTCGTGCTGAATTAGCAATACACAAGAATATTTTGATGAAAGGAAATAGGATTTTTATTCCGAAGACTATGCAACCATCTATAATCAAGAAAATACATGAAGGTCATTTCGGAGTTACCAAATGTAGATCCAGATCAAGACAGTCAGTTTGGTGGCCAGGTATTTCGTCCCAAATAAAATCTCTGGTTGAAAATTGTAATATCTGTATTGAACATCGAAGTAATCCTGTGGAATCTATGATTTCGACTTCCTATCCAAATAGACCATGGGCACAAATTGGAGTTGATTTGTTTGAAGTAATGCAGAAAAAGTTTCTTTGTATGATGGACTATTATTCAAAATATTTAGAAGTCATTTCTCTACCACAAACTACTTCAGTCTACGTTATTGGCAAATTGAAGAATATATTTGCTAGACATGGCATTCCAGAAATCGTCAGAACTGACAATAGCCCGCAGTTTCGGGATAAATTTAAAATTTTTGGAAAGGAGTATGGCTTCAGAGTGATAACCTCAAGTCCAAAATTTCCCAAATCCAACGGTCAAGTCGAACGAGGGGTAGCTATTGCTAAGAATATTGTTTCCAAAAATAAAGACATTAATTTAGCATTACTCACTCATCGCAGTACTCACTCATCGCAGTACTCACTTATCGCAGTACTCCATTAGAGTGCGGTTTGTCTCCTGCTGAACTTTTATTCGGAAGAAAATTAAGGAACACTCATTGGACAGGTGTTAGCAAGATCATGAGCAAATTCAACATTCAGAGAGAAAAACAAAGAAAATATTTCAATGATCGTCATAGAGCACGACATCTTTACCCATTGAATCCAGGTCAACGAGTTTGGATACCTGACATGTAGAGGTATGGAGTGATAAATAAAAAAGCTGATGAGCCAAGATCTTATATTGTTCTATCCGATGAAGCAGAACTAAGAAGAAACCGAAGGAGTTTGATTCCTGCTGGGGTACCACCATCTCGGACTAGAACCAAAACCCCAATGTGTCAGAATATTCCGCAATCTGTTTCGTCTGGTTTTGGATCTCAACTTGAAGATGATCAGTATAGAACGAGGAGTGGTCGTTTGGTGAAACCAATAAAAAGTTTGTCTTATGAAGTTTAGAAAGGGGAGTATAATGATAGTTCATACTGTATGTTATTTTGTATTTGATAATAAGCTGTGAATTGTCAGATAGATGGTTACAGATGAAGTTGTAAAATAATGAATAAACAATGAAGATACGATATTTTGAGATATCATTACTTCAACAGACGTATAGTTTTCGTTTCAAAAGTAGGTATTATGAATTTCAAAAACCAGTTTATATGTTGTTAAAACTTTTTCCAAAAGTTTTTGACAGCAACAGCATTCAGTTTTTTCTTCCAATTGAAAGTTCCGCTGTTGCCATATATAGCGTTTCCCAAAAGAACCGGAACGGCCTAATATTTCAGCAACGGCTTGACATAAAGGTTTAAAGTTTAGTATACGGGAGTTATCAGCAGTGTCGAATCTAAAAATAATATTTGCAACGCTGCCAGATTTATAGTTTTTCCTATGGAACCCTCAAATTTAGTTTTTTAACGCATTCGATTCGTAGTGTTTGAGTTACTATGACTCTATGATATCAAATTTTAATTCCCCTAATTTTTGTTAATATGGGAATTGAACATTTCGTTAAAACATTTTCCAAAATTTCAATATTTCGAGAAATCGTGGCGATATGACAATGAAAGTTAATTTAATTAATTTCTGTCATTTATTAGATATAGAATTTTCTGTTTTTTGTAGCTTTCTATGTAGTCATCTAATTTTGTGAAATATTTGCAGGATTATACACCTACAAAACAAAAATTGAAAAAGCATTTAACGAAAACTAGAAAAACAATTAAAAGGCTCAGAGTGAATCTTCACCATTATAAGAAAAAAGTTGCTACCCTACAAGCAATTATCCAGTCATTAAAAGGAAACGTTTCAGGTCAAACTTTGGAGATATTAAAACAAATAGGACCAAATGAAAAATTTCTTTACAGGCAGCTTCATAATAAACAGAAATATGGCAGTGACCTTAAAACATTTGCTCTTACTCTGCATTATTATTCTGCAAAAGCATACAGTTTCATAAGAAGAACTTTTAATTCTGCACTTCCACACCCCAAGACACTCTCGAGATGGTATAAAAATTTGAACGGAGAGGCAGGTTTCACATCTGAAGTGTTTAATTTACTAAAAATAAAAGTTCAAAACACAGATCATAAGCTGCTATGCAATTTAACTATGGATGAGATGGCAATACGTCGACATGTACAGTGGGACGGAAAAAAATATTATGGTTACTCGGATTTTGGAGTTGAAACTCAAACTGACTGCAATATAGTTGCTAAACAAGCATATGTTTTCATGGTAGTATGTATAAATCAATCCTGGAAACTTCCTTTGGGATATTTTTTAGTTGACAGTTTGACAGGTGTACAAAAACAGAATTTACTAGTTCAGTGCCTGAATTTTTTGCATGAAACAGGTATTTATGTCGTTTCAGTAACATTTGATGGGGCAGCAAATAATGTCACAATGACAAAAGAACTGGGTAAGTTTGTACTCAACAATTTAAAATCGACTTTTATCGATCCTAGTTCACAACGAGAAATAGCTGTGTTTTTTGACCTCTGCCACATGATTAAATTGATAGGCAACACATTAGGGGATAAATTAGTTTTAATTGATGAAAATGGTGATAATATCAAATGGGAATATATAATAAAATTAAATAAAATTCAAGAAGAGGAGTGTCTATTTAAGTAACAAGTTGAGAAAATCACATGTACTATTCAAAAATGAAGGTAAGGCTGGCTACCCAACTATTTAGTAGTTCTGTAGCACATACTATAGAATTTTTAAATGAAACATTGCATATCCAACAATTTAAAGATTCCGAAGCTACGGTTAAATTTATTAGGATCGTAAATAATTTGTTTGATGTTTTCAATTCACGAAATATCTATCAGGCACATTACAAAAAGCCTTTGAATGGTGATAATTATAATTGGATTAAAAAGTTTTTACCAGAAACCTCACTGTACTTCAAATGTTTGGAATTAACGGATGGCACCCTTCTCATTGAAAGTAAAAGAAAAATGGGTATTCTAGGATTTATATTTTGCATTGAGAGTTTGAAACATTTATACTCACAATTAATCATGTAGAATTGTTTTTTGCTTTGATTAGATCTATGGGAGGTTATAAAAATAATCCTACAGCCAAACAGTTCAAAACTGCATATAAAAAATTGTGGCTACATTTGGAATTAGGGGATTCTTTCATAGGTAACTGTATACCGTTAGAAATGATTGCTGCCATGAAACCCTGTGATGTAATTAATAAATCATGTGGCAAGGAAAGGATCGTTGAAGAAGAAGAAAATCTAATATATAAAATTCTCGTGTCACGGTGTTCGAACTTGAACTCCTCCGAAACGGCTCGACCGATTTTGATGAAATTTTTTGTGCTTATCCGGTATCTATGAGAATCGGCCAACATCTATTTTTCATCCCCCTAAATGTTAGGGGTAGTCCACCCCTAAATTTTTTATTTTATTTTTTAGACAAAATTTTTAATTTCTATTTTTTTATGATACAACATTCAAAAATACATACAATCCTCAATTTTCACCCTTCTACGATCAACCCTTATTTTTTAATAGCCATTTTAGTAATTTAATCATTTTTCCTCTCCGGTCGAAAACTGATCAATCATCATTTAATTAGTTATCCCCTCCAGATGTCTACAGGTGTCACTTCTGACCCAGTAAACAGCACGGAGTAGGGATGAGAACGAAGCCGGTCTCCTTTCTTTCTCACTCCCTACACAGTTGTCGGCCATCAAAATTATTTATATGGCAAAACAACGTTTGTCGGGTCAGCTAGTATATATATAATTTACTCAAAAGTTGTGTACAAATTTGTCTGCATATAAAGAAGAAGTAGTAATATATTTGTAAGGGTTTATTGTGTATAAAATCATGAAAAATCTGAAATGTGAAGAATGCATTGATGGTCTTGTTGGTGATAAAGCTGATTATTTGATATCGTTTATCAACCAAAAAGATAGACCGAATTCTCTAACGTATCCCTCAGAGGATGTAATCGTGATATGCAGGACTACAGAAAAACTTTTACAGCATAACATAAGCAAAGAAGAATACATTAACATCGAAAAGTTACTCATACAAGTATTACATTACATAATTTTTTACATAAAAATCTGTTTTAAAAATTGACACACCATTTTGAGGAACAAACTGTTATAAAACCATTATAATAAAACTTTATTAGATAAAAGCAATAGCAAAAGAACGGTTTATAACAAACTCACGTTATTCTCTGGTTTTAAGTATAGGTATAGTCAGTGTTTATATATTTGAAAATATGTGTGGGTTCATAGTTATAAATTTATAGTTTTTTGTGAACGAATATTAGTTATTATTAAAATGTACTATTTCAGTTATTTTGGTATATTTATTTCCCCGCAAGTTTATTTCAAATTATAAGTATAAGAAAATTGCTGCAAAATACGTATATTGTGAAACATTTACATTAAAGAATAGGTAAAGAATGGCGTTTCTTATCCTAAATCCAAATCTGCCCCTGTCTAGTCCCCCCTCTCATCAAACCCAACGAACCAAAAGTGGCAGCCGATGCGCATCTTTTCTTCGAAACATGTTCCATCTCCTCTTTCTATAATCTAAGCTGTAAACACAGTAAGATATCGGGGACAGTTGATTCATTTGCTCTTTTATACTTGCATAGATTTCCTTGAGCTGACATTTTTCAGACTCTGGAAGGTTGAAATTTCCAAAAATCGTGTCAAGAAACGGATTTCCTCCACAAAAATAAGCTTTTAAAAAATAATTGAATGAATTCAATGAACATTTATTATGAGTGGAATTGTTTTGGACTTCCATTGTCTCAATGAGAGAGAGATTAATAAGTGGATTGTTCGTATCCACAATCGAAACGACGTGACTTAAACCGTACATAATAAATTCCTCTTTTATTTAGACAATGGAAGTCCAAAACAATTTCACTCGGAAGTGAAAAATTGTTGACCATTTTCAAACAAATATCATCATGTTTGAATATAATTTTAGGTTATGTATTGGCTCAGCTTCCAGAAATGAAAGGTGACCCTCAGGTTATCAGAAAAGAGCCTAATGCTCCTGCCAAAGTTGGTCAAATTGGAGGTAATACTGAATGTGTGAAAATTTTGCTAACCTTAGACTTTGGACAGTCTCAGGGAAAAATCAAGGAATGTGCAGAATGGGCACTCAGACAAGTAAGTTCAGAAATAACTTGACTCATTGACATTTTTTTACATAATCGTATATTGCGTGACCACTGGGATAAATAGCTACCTACAAACAAATTATCAAAATTCGTCTGAGACGTGAGATGAACAGGCAAATAAAAGGTATAGATGATCATCTTCCCTTTGGGACATTTAACGTTTCCGCAAGTTTTATTATTAGGTACTATATAGCAAGTTGGTTCTAATCTAATTATCATATATTCCATTCAATTCCCAGCAAACAATTTTAATCTGCACAATTCTGGCCAAGAATACGTTGTCCAGATTAGGCCGGAACGGCAAAATTCCTGTTAACAGCGGCTGGCCAGTGAAAATAGGAGACTGCGCCCTTCATTAGGGTCAATGCTTGTATGCCAATATTGAGGTGCTTTCTGAATGACGGGCCTATGAAGGCAAAACTGTTTCAACGTTTGATGGCCCGGTAAACATATTGAATGCAACCTACTCAGAGAGTTGGTACTGGCGCGTTATTAGTTTTATGTACCCAGCAAATATCCACTCAGCAATTTCTTTTGAGACATCTTAAAAATTTAATAAACCCTTCTACTCTTCTTTCTCCATATCATGCACTTTTCTACTCCAATTTTAATTACGGAATTCAATTATGGGGAAGCTCGCCTCACTCTGTTAGAGCTTTACGACTTCAAAAACGTGCTATACGTTCGATGACTGATGCACACTACAATGCCTCATGCCGAGAACTCTTCAAGAAACTCAGGATACTTTGTTTTCCTTGTATTTATTTTTATCAAAGTCTTTTTGAAATTCATACAAGAAAAACAGACATCGATAGAAACGATGATTTCCATAATTATTCAACTCGGGAAGCTGAACACATGAGGCCTCCGGGATATACGTGTCCGCCAAAAACTTGGATCCATATAATCTCAAAATATTTCAATCTACTTAAAAGTTGGTGCATACAATTAGACTGAATATGCGCATAGCCGTTTTTATCAGTGGCGTGCGGTTAAGCGGGAATCGGCCGATATTCTAATTTCACCAGTGGCGTAGCTAACACCCCCGCAACCCCCTCGGCGCGGGGGGCGCAAGCTTGACAGGGGCGCAAGGAAACCAGAAAAATGTATGGGTTAGGTTACGGGGTAGGGCGCAAGCAGGTTCCTGCGGGGGGGCTCGCTGAAAGTTAGCTACACCACTGAATTTCACTATGGAGTAAAGTGGCATTACTATACAAAACATCGAAAAATTTTATTAAAAAGAAGTTGTTTGCAATTGAAAGATATTTTCAGTTATTCAGTTTAGTCTGCTAATTAATGATTTCAATAATTACCTAATGAGCAATAGATGAAAATGGAGGCTTTTTTCACACTTAAATAAAGACGCAACTAAACTGTATTGTCTTTTAAAAGATAGTTCGTAGATGAAAACCCTGCTTCGCAAAATTTATTGTCGATATATTTCCCATTAAAAATAGGGGTCAACTCATTGAGACGTTATTGAAATTGGTAATTGGCAGACTAAACTGAATAACTGAAAATATCTTTCGATTGCAAACTTTTTTTACAAACATTTTTCGATAATTTGTATAGTAATACCACTTCACTCTATAGTGAAATTAGAATATCGTCCGATTCCCGTTTAACCGCACGCCACTGATAAAAATGGGTATGCGCATATTTAGTCTAATTAAATGCACCAACTTTTATGTAGAATAAAATTTTATGAGAACCATCAGTTGAGAAGTTTCCCATATGGTTCCAAGTTTTTGGCGGACACTGTATAACTTGCAATCTTACAACGCAATTTCCTGAACTTGCATCTCTACAAGAAACTACAATGTGAATGGAGAGATCTCGATCCCATCCCTTTTAAAAGGAAGATAAAACATTTTCTTGAAAATGGTAATTTCTATTCAGTAGAAGAATACTTGCAGCATGACATTTGTAATTTCTAATTATCGAGTACTTATGGTCAACTTAATTTATAGTTTTCAACTGAGTTTACCGTTTGATATTCTTCCAGATTGTCTTCATGCTAATTTTATCATACATTTCATGTTGTTTCTGTTTCACTCATCTATAAGGTCATGTCTTATTTAGGGTTTTAATGTGTCCGTCCACTCTTGGTTGTATACGTTTTACTTCTTTTTTTTTTTTGGTGAGGTTGAGGAAATCTTTTATAGAGAAATATTGAGTCTCCAAGCTCAAATACTGCCAGACTCTCCTTTTCACTAAACTCACTAAAACCTCCACCTCTGTGTAGGTCCGGTCAGGCTATTGCCTCCTGTGACACTTGATCCTATTGGCCAATTGTATCTTACCTATTTTGTTAAGTCACAGATTTCAAGAATCTTCCTCGTTTTGGCTGAATTTTCGAAGAAAATCTGAAAATTAACATTTGTCATCATCTTGTCATAAAAGGGAAATGTTACAAATTGACTTCAACAAGGATTTCCCTCCATCTCTCCCAAGTGCATGGAATTCGGATGATGGTAATTCACCTGGAAAACCCTATTTGTCCCCTAATTATCCAAGAAGTCCCATTAATGATAATTACATCAGATATTTTCACATTTGCTCACAAGATCTCCTAGAATGTGGAATATCAAAAAATCTCATGGAAGAAATGCTTGCAAATGAATATGAAGAATGTGGAATCTGTTCAAGGATTATAAAAAAACAATGAAAAATGTTCATGTTGTGACGGTAGATGCATATGAAATCTTTCCACACTGGATGTCCAAATATCTCCCCTCTTCAATTTCAACAAATAAAATCTCTTATAGAACTCATCATGTGGCTCTATAAAAATTGTACACCACTTATGAAAAAATTCAATGATCACTTACTTTCCACAAGTTATATTTCGACAATTTTGATGAAAATGAATGAGAAAATTAACAAAATCAATAGAATTGTTGAATATGATAATAAAAATTCCAAAATAACATGGTATTCAAGAGTAGCTGAAACCAAGGAAAGTGAATTGACAACAAAAACAAATCAACAAGCGATAATTATAACAAAAACAATACACAGAAACAACAAATAACTTCATTAGGAACAAAATAAATCCCCCTATTATAAAAGCGCCAGTTTCTTCATATAAAACGGTTAAAAATTAAACTGTTGTTATAAAATATCAGACCAAAGAAGCAACTGAAAATCTTTTCGTTCTGGCTAAAAATACAGTAAAACAAAATTTTAAGGTTGAATTGACCAAACAAAAAAAAAAACAAGAAATGTTATATTAGGTTTGGAAAAAAATATATACAAACAGTGATGAATTGTTCCAGGAAATTGAAGATCTTAATTATTTTATTAACGATAAGGATAATTTGGAAATAAAATATACAAGGCAATCAAAATTTTCAAAAAAATTGATAATGAATGAATGGAAAAACATTTAAAAAAATTGTGAACAGGAAAATAAACATTGGCTGGGGACAGTATAAAATTCTTGAAAACTACAACATTTTGAGATGTTACTGATGTGCTCTTGGACACAAAACATCAAAATGCAAAAATTCCATTCAAAATTGCTCTTTTTGTGCAGACGCTCATTCAGTGAATTAGTGCGATAAGAAATGTTCCGCTAAATGTATCAATTGTTTTTATTCTAATGAAAAATTTGGAAGAAATCAGAATATTAATCATTCTAGTGACGATCACAATTGCCCCATATATGCCAGAAGAATCGCAATTTCGAAAGAACATGCGGATTATGGAGAATACTAATGAAAGGTAGTGTAGAAGAAAATGTTATCCATACAAATTTTCTTAAAAACTGGGAAAGTAACCTCCATCTCTGTAAATTTCTAAATCTCAATCTACTTCATTTGAACATTGGAAGTATTAATAAGAAATTCGATTAATTTTTGTTTTTTTTTTAGATTTTAAAAACAAAGAAAACTTTTTGATATTTTAATACTATCCAAAACTTGGAAAATAATTGATCCAGATTTTTTTTTAATATACAAGGCTATAATCTATTTTACAATCGTTCTACATTTTGCCAAAATGATGGTCTTCTGTTTTACATCACACGTGATATAAATGCTAATAGTGTTATTATTGAACATAACAATTTCCAATTCATATGGGTCATTGACAATAAAAGGTAATGATACTTTTGGAATAACTACAATCTATAGACCACGTTCTACTAATATTGAACCGAATTTTCTTTCAAGTTTAAATTATGTTTTTGATCAGTGCAACGAAGGAATAGAAATTTTTTCAGGAGATATCAAACATTAATATTTTATAATGCTTATAACAAAGACCCAAACAAATATTTAGATATACTAAATTCTTATTCTTCTAATAAATGTTCGAATAAACCCACAAGAATTTTCAAGGACTCCTCAACCTTTATTGAATTGACCACTTCTTTGTCAAGATGAACAATAATATATGTGAAATAAATTTTAATATTTTTGAAACCTATATTACAGACCATTTTTCAATTTCTTGTCACATATTACTTGATTTCAAAAGTTACGAAAAAAACTACTGATATCAAATAAATAAATTTTGATAAATTAAAAAAATTGTTAAGAAATGAAAATTGGGATGATATTCTGAAAGATTTAGATCCCAACAGAGCTTACAACAATTTTATATACAAGATTAATAATCAAATCAGGGAACGTTACGAATGGAAAAATTCATTCAAAATATATAAAAAATCAAACCATGGATCACAAATGGGTTGATTAAATCTATCAGAGATAAATTAAAAAAACAAGTTTTGAAAAATCATGAAACTTTTCAAAATTGTAAAGATTATAGAAATTTATTGAATAAACTTATAAAAAACGAAAAACAGAATTATTATCAATATAAAATCAAAGAAGCTGATGGAGACATTGGTAAGATTTGGAAAGTGGTGAATGAATTAACTGGGCAGAAACCGAAACAGAACAGAGTCGTTGAATTATTTGAAAACAACCAAATTGTTACAGATGATTCAAAAAAAATAGGAAATATTTTTAATGTTCATTTTTGTGATATAGGATCTGATTTAGCTAAAAAAATTGATGATACCAATGAATACCTATTCATCGAATATTCCTACAACTCAAGTAATATATTTTGGTCGCCTATCACAGAAAATGAAATAATCAGTTTAACAAATGATTTGAAAAACGATTTTGACCCTGGCCCAAATGGAATTAATAATAAATTATTGAAGATTATAGTAGAATATATTTCAAATATCCTTGAACATATTTTCACTATACGTTTGGTCACATGTATTTTCCCAGTCTTAAAAAAATCGTTTGTTACTCCAATATAAAGATAAAAGACATGGTGATAATTATCGACCAATTTCATTAATTGATAACTTTGCCAAAATTTTTAAGAAATGCTTTAAAATCAGATCAACAGATTTTCTTGAAAATCATAATTTATTATATTCAAACCAATTTGGTGTCAGAGAAAAAAGGGAACGGAAAATGCAATATTCAGTGTTACAGAAACAATTTATAAATCTTTTGATAATCAAAATTGGAAAATTGGAATTGGAATATTTTTAGATTTAAAGAAAGCGTTTGATACAGTTTCAAATAGAAATTTTTTATATAAATTAGAACAGCTTGGTATAAGAGGAATCTGCTTAAAACTATTTGAAAGTTATTCATCTTAAAGAGAACAAACTGTTCAGATTGACCACATCAAAAGTTATCCTAGAAAAGTGACAAGGGTCAGTTCTACGACCCATTTTATTTTTGATATATATCAATGATTTGTTGAATACAAAAATTGTTCTATTAGCTAGGAAGAAACAGTATCAAATGCCGAATTTGATTCATCAATTTCAAGAAATAACCTCAATCAAGACTTACTTTAAATTTGAAAAAATCTCATTTTATGACATTCACATTGCAGAAGAATATGCAACCAAAAAAATTGATAAATTGAAAATACATACTATTTCTTGTCTAAAAAATGAAAACCAGTGTAACTACTGAACATATTTCAAAAGCTGATGAAGTATAGTATCTAGGAATTCACTTAGATTGCAATCTAAGGTGGCATAAACAAATCAATGAATTGATTAAAAAACTAAGGAAAAATCTTCACAATTCAGATTGTTCAGAAACATTGTAAGTCGTAAATTAGTCATACATTTTTATTATAGTATCTTTCCGTCTATCTTGTCCTATGGTATAATAGGTTGGGAGGGGCTATATAAACAAGTTTCAAAACCACTTACATCAATTCAAAAGTATACCTTGAAAATCATTTTCAAGAAACCTTTTGATTATTCTTCTAAAATTCTTTTTGAACAATATAAAATTTTAACTGTTGAACAATTGTTTTATAAAGCATTGACAGCATACATAAGAAAAAATCTACAAATTGAAAATCGTATACAACATAAATATGAAACAAAGAATAAAATGGATGGCTGGATATCAACTGAAAATTTTTCTGCAACTTTGATGCACCAACATGCCATTTATATAGGTAGAAATATTTATAGTAGAGTTTCTTTAAAAAATAAGTTTTTCTGGATTTAAAAGTAAAATCAAACTGTGGTTGATTGAGAATTCCGAAAATTTGGAAAATAATATTATTATTATTATTATTCATTATTTATTTTTTGTCACTGTTTTTATATATTCAAAATGTGGCCAATTATTAATTTTTACTACTTTTCTTTCTTTGTATGTATATATTATGATTTTTCAGTATTTTTATATATTATGATAAATGATTAATTATCTTAATTAATTTTCAACTTATTTGATCATGAATCTAATAATGAAATATGGTGGTTACGTGGATTACGTCATGATTCCATGAAATATTAAATACTTTCCATTAGATTTGAAACTATGTTATTGTCATTTTCAAACAAATGATCAAGAACCAACTATAAAGTTATACAAACCAAGAAAACTACTGGATATAGGTTCTCTATACAAATTGAAAATATGCACGTTTATTGATCTTTTCAAGAATAACCTGATATATTTCTACTTTAATTTTCAAAGTGAAAATCACTTTGAAGATATGGAATACTAGGTTGGTGAGCACTAAATAAAAATTCATTAAAATCTTGTCTACAATCCAAAATTACACACTGAAAATTATTTAAATAAAAGATAGACGATACCCAACTAGACAACTTTATGGAAAGGATATATGCATCATAAAATCACTGTACTTTTATACATAAAAAAGATCATATCTCACATAATACTGCACTCGTACTATTACGTACAAATTACTGAAAGTATCTAACTCTAAAAAAATTACATACAAGATTTACGCTATTTATCCCTAAAGGCTTACAAATTATTACCTTTGAGTACTAGAGATATAAAAAACCACAAGAAAATTTGTAATGCAATGTAGGATGTTTATGAATGACAACGATATTTTATTCATAGAATTGAGTATACTCTGGATTTATAATAATATAATTGTTTAATATAGTTTAATATAGTCAATGATAAATACGTTCTGCACAAATCAAATGTTAAATAACTTAGGCATATTTATGGAAAATAACGTAGCAATAGGTATCAACATTCACGTTATTGTTAAACATATGTAGTAATTTACTTTATATTGAGTATATTAAAAAATATTTATGAATTGATTGTTGACTTTACCGCTACACAATGAATAGGATATAATAGAATTGATTATTTGTGTGGAACTGGTTATAAATAAAACAAGTAAGAAAAAATAAAAAATTTTGCCTTCTATTATGACTGGAAATATCGGTTGTTCCATCGCTATTGTGCAGTGTATATCACTGAAAGTCCCTTCGAGGTTACGGGAGTGTTTACATGAGAAGTGAAACACTGTAGTAGAGTTTTATGCCGGCACCAAACGTGTCAAGTTTTTAATACTCCTTGATAAATATCAATATATTCACTAGCTAGCTAGGCAATAGTTCTGTTATTTTCAATAAAATAACTAGGTCATCACGAAGCTTCAAAATAAACACAGACACCACACATGTTTATATATTTGTTGAATTCTCACCGTGATAGGACATAGTATCCCGTGTTTTCCTACGTGTTTTACACGTCGAAGGCCTGCCAACCTTTCGTGAGGCCACGTTGCCATTCCCCCATCCAGCGAAATCTCCTGGTAAGGCAACCCATCCCATTTTCCTCGCGTCCAAAAATTAGCGTAGACGAGCTTTGATTCATACAGAGTTGTGCTTCTTAGAATGCATAAGTTATTTCTTGCCTGAAAACTCTAGAATATTTTAATTAAATAGTTCTTTCTTTTTCAGATACAAGATTCAAGCAACTCTATTCATAATGCGAGAAAATTCGTCTTTCTTCTCGTCAGGCAATTTTATACTAAACCATATTTAAAAGATATTGGATAACTTGGAGTGTAGGAACAAATGAATTGTTATATTTTCTTACATATTTGTTATTTTTCAGTCTAGAACAGTAGATCATTGGTTGCGGAATACCTCTTCATATCGCCCACCTATTAAAATATAATTTTCTTTTTCAATAATTTTGACCATATTTAGCCCACTGCAAAAAAATCCTTTATTAAAATTCAATAACCAAAAAAAAATATGTTGACCCTAAACAGTTTCTATCAGTATGAATACAAATGATTCAATGATTGAATATTATACTTTCATTTTCAACGCGAGTACAGTTTTTTAGTATTTTAGGATTTGTGATAACTTAAACTTTTGTGATGTTAAATATAGTGCTGATATAGTGGTGGTATGTAAAACCAGTCTGATCCGATTTTTCCAAGAATCCGGATTATTACGTCATTTTATATTGGTACTTCAAAGCACTTAAATTTAGTCACTACTTTTTATTCAACTATAACAAATGCAAATAATGTGTACATACTTGGATATGTATACAGAATGTCCATAAAGTATGGAAAGAACTAATTATTTTTGAATGTGTTTAAGATATTTTGGAAAAATCGTCGGATGGGTCCAATTCTCTTTTATGATGCATACTTTTTTAACCATCCCCAAAATATATACGGTTATTCACATGTGAGCAAAAATTACATCGGTGAGATCTTTCAATTGAACCCTAAGTTTATTTTCCTTTTCCTCATTTCCATCACGTATTTCACTTTTTTCGCAGTAAGGAGCAGTTTTACCTGCAAAAATAAGCTAAACCTGTATAAACCATTAGTTTTATAGAAATTAATATGAATGGAATTGGACAGTAAATTTGAAAAATTCCTTACTGCACAGTACTTACTGGGAGCATGAACGCAATCCGGATTGTGGGAACATCAGTATTATGGCGAGTTCAGAACATTGCAACACCACTGCTATATTATCTCCAAATTTTCTGATGGCAGGGATATAATGGTTATTGACTGTTTTGTGATTTCTAGTACCTGGTTTCAAAGAAATATTTGAGCAACAATATTTTGAGGATTAAATGAAGTTGTTGTTTTGGTTTCTGCATTATATTCTTTGTTCAGATATAATAAACTGGTCTTTCATATTATGTACAACTATACTTGCCCTGCTAATTGAATGAGATTCAAATTATTCCTTTAATAATTATAATAATATGTAGAATTTTCAAGTTTATGTTTTAGGTGAATATGTTCTATTCAAGACCATTGACAATGCTAGAACTTATAATTTATTTTGGTGATAGAAATACCATTGAAACGTATTGTTTAATAAAGTTATTTCAGAATCCCTATGTTTTTTTTTCTTTTATTGTTAATAAATTAAACACAATCGCATACAAAATATTTTCAATTCAATAGATAGTAACATCGTAATACCAAAAATTTCAAAATTGCATATTTTAGGAACGCAAAATACAATGTTGAGAAAATTCCCATAGATAATAGTCGACATTTTCAAAATAGTATGAGTAAAATTAGGTCCAAATTAACCAAACAGTGTTTGAGAATTTCAATAAGAACATTATGAATGACCCAAAAAAAATTGACGCACCCTCTGTGTCTAAACGGAATGTAATATTGAACAACTGAATTCACCACAAAGTTAAAAATTCATATTTCAAACAGAAAAAGTTATCAAGAAGTAAAATACGTTTGAATCGACTTGAATAGACTGAAACTATAATGTATTGGCAAAATATGATTTTTTTGATCTGGAATAGTACTAGAAAAAAAATCCGAAAAACAATATTTTCAACTGTGCCCTGTATAGATCCTAATGAACTATCATTAATAATATTATAATAGAACATGTTAACGATCTCTAGTGAAATACATTGTCATCATGAATTTGTCTTATTTCGACCAACAAAAATAAAAATTTTTCACGATCTTTGACCGCTTAAGTCTTAGAAACGACACATATATACTTATACAAAATCATTCAAACTATCACATATTTCTCAGGGCCCTTGCTACTACGACTTAACATGTTGATGGATACTGCGTGCACAGAGTACCTACTCACGTGTTGTGACACTAAATATATTTTGCAAACTAAGAACCGGAAGATGCTGAATTTTATTCACCAGCGATAATAAATAATAATATATAATAATCCACAAAGGGTAACCTGTGCGTAGATCGCCAGGAATATTTCACCCAAGAATGTTGAAGTGTAATTTCTTACATGAACTTATATGTATGTATTATTCGTGGTTATCCGATTGTGAAATAATGGAAATCTGGCAACATGTGTCCTACCTTATCGACAGCGTCAATAAGGAGGTTGGGGCCGAGTACTGTCCGTAAGGTGCTTCCCTCTAAGTTAAAATAATGAACTGGTGGTCACGCTTTTTTTGGAGCATAGAAAAACGGTATTTCTTTTCAAATAACTCATTTGAGGTGAGAAACAATTGTCGTGGTGTTCAATACGAATTGTATCCTCAGGACATTTTGAATACATCAATTTCAATTACGTAGATTTTCTTTGAGGTTTTCGGTCTGGTGCAGGTGAGAAAACGAACAAATGTAATGGAATATTATTTTAAGGTTATTATTTTGCAGTTTGTATTGGAATACGATCAATTATATCGTGTTTGGAAGTTACAATCCGAGTTTTTGTACGAAAGGGTCAACAAGTGCACGATAAAAAATAACCCTAGAAACGACGGCAAAGGCAACCTTATCCGCTGTTTCGTCACATCTTGGCGCCCAACGTTTTGTTGATCTTTACTCGGAAAGTAAAAATTATGGTACTGCGAACACCAAAGTCATCAGGGAGACCGGTAACAAGGCAGTATCAACAATTAATGGAACAGACTATAAACTCAGAAATTGCTATGGAAGATATGGAGGAGGCAGCGGCAGCCACAAATAATACAGGGGCCATTCCAAAAACCCAACAGAAGAGCGCTACCCTACCAAATATGAATGAACCACCACCAGCATACAGTATGGTGATAACTCCAGTAGCAGAGAGTCAAGGTAGGAATTTTCCAATTTTTTCAACGTTTCCTATGGTAAATCGACATTCAAGAGACGGACATGATTATAATTCAAGAGGTTCACAAAATCCACCGTTTAATAGGGGTGAAAAGAAGACACATACAAGGAATATTACTGATCAACCTCATAACACATATAGAAATTCATTTTTAACAGAATATAATTCAAATAGTTTTGTGAACAGACCGGGAAATTTCAATGAAAATCTCTTGAACCGAATGCCAGAGGAATACAATTGTAGACAGGGTGGTAAAAATCCACCACTTTTTAATAACGAGTTTTCTCGATGTCAAAACCAAAGTATTGAGCAAATACAGGGTCAAACTAGATTCAATAGAGTGGGGAATAATGGGCATTTATCCGCCCAAATGCAAAACATTAATACAGGGGGAAACGCTAATGCTTCTATAGGAAATCTCACAAATCAATACTCACTGCCCATGCCGCAAAATCACGGAAATCAATCCTCAGAAAATTTGTTGTGTAACCATAGTGAGAGAATGGCTAATATTGATCTGTCTCAACAGGGGTTACAGAAAAATGTTATAGATGTTTTGAAGTACTTACCAACTTTTAGGAACGATAACGTAGTTCATCCGGTAGAATTCATACATAAAATAGAACATGCTCTTTACTTCTTCAATATTCCATTTAGTTTCATTATGGCGCATGGAAGTTTGTTCGAAGATGAAGCAAAATTATGGGCTGATGCCATTTTGAATCCAAATATTAGTTTTGAAAACTTTAAAACCATATTTTATAATCACTTCTGGAATGAAAATATACAATCAAACCTTAGGCGGGAACTAGAAATAATGCGTTATGAAAGGGGTTCAGGGTCCTTCGTTGCACATTTCTTAAAAAATGTAACAAAATGTAAGTATTTACAACCACCCTTTACAGAAAGTGCTATTATTGGACTTATAGCTAGGCATTTTCCGGCAGACGTGTCATGCACACTCATTGGGGTGGAAACTATTGAAAATGCGCTACTACGCCTGCGTCAGGTTGACTACTATCTCAGATTAGATACGAGTTACAAATCGGTACAAACTAATGGGAATTGGGCTGGAAACCGCGGCGCGAAATACAGAAGCATTCACACGAAAAGATAATAATAATAATAGCAATAAACAAAATTTCACAAAGGTGTCCCATTTAACATTTGCCAAGACCGAAGGAGAACAAATAAAGGATGATTCGGAAAACGAAGTGAATCTCTATGCAGAAGTCCCCACATAGAGTAAAAACACAAAGGGGACAACTCAACAACATTCAACTCAATCCGAATACTAAATAACTCTTTCATTAGTCATTCTGATGAGTTATTAGAAGAATGTACATTTGTACATGAACTGGAGTCACCACGATGTCCAATAATTAATTTACAACTGAATGGTTTATGTTTTCCAGCTCTTTGTGATACGGGGAGCGAAATTTGTGCTATTTCGGAAATAACCTGGAATGCATTGGGCGAGACACAGAAGAGTTTTCCAATATTTCCAGTATCAGGCTTGAAAGTAGTCGGAGCGTTCAAAGACAAGCAAAGAAAAATAACTCATCAGACGTTTCTTAAATTCGAAATATCAAATGCATTTTTTGAGTATGAATTCTTTGTTATTCCAAATTTAAGTTTTCCAGTCATTATAGGGATAGACTGGTTGAGATCAGTGAGAGCTGAAATCTTGCTAGATAAAAAAATTATTAAAGTACAATCGGGCAAGGGAATTATCGATATAAACGAGGAGGACAACACACACGACTTTTCAGGTAAATTTCCATACGGGTTCAAGACGGTGTCAACATCCAAGTTAAATACCACAATAAGTGTAGCAAACGAGTCAATGAGCGGGGAGGACTTGAGTTTTGAGAATTGTTTAAGGAATGCCAATTTATCAGAAGGTAAAAAACAAGAAATTATAAGATTATTAAAAAAATTTGCACATCTCTTTTCACTGAAGCCGGGACTGACAAAAATATATGAACATAAAATGCGGCTGACTGACGAAACCCCTTTTTTTGTTAAACCGTATCCTATTCCCTTCGCACACAGGGAGACGGTCCAAAAGGAAATAAAGAAGATGGAAGAATGGGGAATAATAGAGAGAGCCTCTACCCCTTACATATCCCCACTAGTAACAACGGTAAAGAAAGACGGGTCTGTCCGGATATGTCTAGATGCACGAAGGCTGAACAGAGTATTGGAAAAGGACCACGAAATGCCGAGACCGATTGAGGAAATAATGTTGTCCCTGACGGATGTAAAATATTTTTCCTGCTTGGATTTTCGGTCGGGATATTTCCAGGTACCACTGCGAGAGCAAGATAGGAAATATACCGGGTTCTTGGTCGGGACAAAATCCTACCAATTCAAGGTTTTACCTTTTGGAATTTCATCGTCAAGTGGATCATTCTGTAGGTGTATAGATTATGTTTTTGGAACAGAATTCCGAGATTTTTTAATTCCTTACCTGGACGATATATTAATTTTTTCTAACACATATCAAGAACATGAGAAACATTTGGAAAAAGTGTTCTCACAGTTATCAGCTGCTGGATTCACCCTCAATATAGGAAAATGTAAGCTGTTCTGTTCAGAAATATTTTTTTTGGGATATAAGATCAGTCAGGATGGAATTCAACCAGACAATGAGAGGGTACAAGCTATTATAGACTTTCCAACACCGTAAAGTATTAGGCACTTGCAAGCTTTTCTTGGAATATGTAATTTCGATAGGATATTCTGTAAAAAAATTTCTGACATTGCAGAGCCCTTGTATAAGTTTTTTAAAAAAAAAAGTAAGTGGAACTGGGGCGGACCCCAACAAAAAGCATTCGAGCAGTTAAAGCAAGAATTAAAACAGCAAACATTATTATATCATCCAGATACGAGTAAAAAATTCTATGTACAAAGCGATTCCAGTGACGTAGGGCTGGGAGCAACGTTATTTCAAAAAATAGGAAATGAAACTAAAGTGATTGCCTATGCAAGCCGGGTATTGCTGCCGCGCGAAAAATCATATTCTTCTTCGGAGAAAGAAGCATTGGCAATTTTGTTTGCGTTAGGAAAGTGGAGGGTTTATTTGTTGGGACGACCGTTTACAATACGGTGTGACAACAAAGCACTAACCTTTTTGAAAACATGCAGATTAGTGTCGCCGCGCTTAACCAGATGGATTCTGGCGTTACAAGAGTATGACTATTCCATAGAATACATACAGGGTGTGAGAAACATTGTACCAGACGCCTTATCAAGGAATCCAAGTAAACGTTTAGTTGTTCCATCGGACAAATGTTTCAGAATATTTTCTTTAATAAAATTTCCAGTGGAGTTACGGGATAAAATAAAAAATTTAGCGCATCTTCAAAAAGAAGACCCAAAATTATCGAAAATAAGAGAAATGATAAGTACAGAGCAGGATCATGAAAGGTTCTATCTGTACAACAACATTATATATCTTCGAAAAAGCCCTGATGAAAAACACTTACTCTGTATACCACGGGAATTAGTGGATAACTTAATCACAGGATATCATGAGACTTTAGGCCATTATGGGGTATTCAAAATATGGTCGGCATTAAAAAGAGATGTTTGGTGGCAAAATATGCACAGGGACATCAAAAGAGTAATAATGTCATGTGATTTATGTCAAAAAACAAAACACACAGTGATGCCACGCCCACCGTTACATCCGGTTATTCCAGATGGTCCAAATGAATTAGTAGCACTTGATTTGTTTGGTCCATTACCACGATCCCGCGGTGGGGTAACTTTTCTGTGTGTCGTTCTCGACGTTTTTACCAAATATGTAACACTTTATAGTTTAAAAAAAGCAACAACATCAGCGATACTAAATCGTTTGTGTTCGGATTATTTTCGAAAAATAGCCGTCCCTAAAGCAATTTTGGCAGATCACGGATCCCAATTTACTTCCCCAGTATGGAGGAATTCCTTACAGAAATTTAATATACAAGTCATTCACAGTTCTGTGCGTCATCCGGAAGGGAATGCATCCGAGCGGGTGATGAGGGAATTAGGGAGATTTTTCAGGGCATTTTGTGCAAATAATCATGCAAAGTGGGCGTGGGAAGTACCAAAAATAGCGGAACTGATGAACTCAGTGACACACGAATCCACAGGCTTTTGTCCCTTAGAGCTACAAATGGGGAGATCCCCGAAGCTCATTCGTTCTCTTATCAGCTTTCCAGCTAGTGCAGACTTAGGAAAAAATCATGTGAACATTTTTTTAGCAAAAGAGTCATTACTGGGGCAGGCAGCAAGAAGGTCGATTTTGAATCCAGGTCGACCCCATCAATGTTTTGAAGAGGGTCAACTGGTTTTGCTCAGGACCAATCCAAAGTCAAACGCGCTGGATCACGAAACAAAAAAATTTATGATATTGTTCGAAGGGCTTTATCGAGTAAAAAAACGTGTAAGTTATGCTACGTATGTTTTAACGCATAGGGAGGATGGCACAGAAAGAGGTACCTTCCATGCCAGCCACATAAAAAAATATAAATAAATTAGATTTCCTCTCAATACGTAGGTATAAGATGAAATCTGGGGGGGGGCAGATGTGAAATAATGGAAATCTGGCAACATGTGTCCTACCTTATCGACAGCGTCAATAAGGAGGTTGGGGCCGAGTACTGTCCGTAAGGTGCTTCCCTCTAAGTTAAAATAATGAACTGGTGGTCACGCTTTTTTTGGAGCATAGAAAAACGGTATTTCTTTTCAAATAACTCATTTGAGGTGAGAAACAATTGTCGTGGTGTTCAATACGAATTGTATCCTCAGGACATTTTGAATACATCAATTTCAATTACGTAGATTTTCTTTGAGGTTTTCGGTCTGGTGCAGGTGAGAAAACGAACAAATGTAATGGAATATTATTTTAAGGTTATTATTTTGCAGTTTGTATTGGAATACGATCAATTATATCGTGTTTGGAAGTTACAATCCGAGTTTTTGTACGAAAGGGTCAACAAGTGCACGATAAAAAATAACCCTAGAAACGACGGCAAAGGCAACCTTATCCGCTGTTTCGTCACACGATGTAGCATGAGTAGTGATTAAAATAAACTGTTACTTAGTAATAATGTAAAACATGATAATATATCAACAACAATAATAAAATACAATAACAAACAAATTATAATGCCAAATAATTTGGCTATGACAGGGTAAATAGAATAATAATTATCAGTAAGGCTTTGAGTGATTTCTGAATATGATGAAACTGTTATAAATGGTAAATCACATAATAAAATACAATAACAAGGATAATAAGAAGGATTAAATACAATTTAGATTTAAATGCCAACTGAATGAGATCAACTGAATATAATTCTGGAGTGTGGTATATTTCAACAAACATTTTTGAGGTCTATCAAAACGGTGTATTTCTATTCTTGTTTTTTTTTAAATCCACTTCTTAGCTTCTTGCTCCAATCAAGTAACACAACCTAGATGAGTAATACTCAAATAGTACTGAGGGTAACATCTTTTCATAATGTTATCCCCCAAATCATGACATTGTTGCCATGTCGCAATTTTTTAAGGATACAATAAGTACGTCAGCTACATTTCGATTTCTGTCGGGTATATTCATGGTAACGAAAACCCAGAAATACTGTCTTGGATGAAATATATAACAATAAGAGGGTAATTGTTCATTGCAGCTTGTTGGGAGCATGTAAAAGCGATAGTATTTCCATCGCCGAACCGAGATTCTTCATTGTCGATATAGTTTGCATGGTCAGTACTGCAACCCTGCATTTGATATTTGACAACAACAAAAAACATTTCTGTTTGTTTTCGTCTTTGACTCATTCAAGTTTTTTTTCGTGAATAAATGGCAAATTCTGAGTTTTTATTATTAAGCAATGGTGAAGCATTGTGAAATGTGTAAAAGACCATTTGAAGCTATAAAAAACAAAATATATGTCATTTTATAGGTAAGCTACCAGTGTCGTAACTATCGAGAAAGGAAAACTGAATTGAAAAAGAGTAAAATGAATGAACATCGGCTGTTCTCAAAATCCTGTGGAGATTATTCCATCATAATTTCAAGTTTCTATTACATATTGGGTTTCCATTATCTCTATTTTATTGAATCTCAATATTTCTGTTAACAACGCACAACACAGCCGGTGAGGGGAGATGTCCCTTAAAAAGTTTAAGGCGTGAGTGGCGAGTTACTCTTCTAGGTTGTGTTATTTGATCGGAGGGATACTGAGTCGAGATTCCTCATCTCAACTGGAATTATGGTAAATATCCTAGGAGCAAGAAATACATAACCGCTGTCCAATAGTTTTAGGTATTTTAGGTACTTCAAGAGTTTTTTCTTTATATCGGGTGTTATTAACATGATCAACTTGTTTGCCTAATGAGATATGTCTACGTTGGTATAAAAAAAGAGTAAGAAAAAAAGCTTAGCGTATATCAAGGAACCCTGATTCACTGTGGTCATTGCTGGGATAGTCCCTTTTATTTTACCAAGTATGATTTTTAAAAACCATTTTTGTAACGTTTCGGGATCTTTCAAATGATTGTTGGTTACTCCACCCCATGCAATTATTCCATAGAAAATAAGTGTTTAGACAAGGGCATAATACATTATTCGAATGTGGTGGATATCAAAGAAGTATTTGAATTTACTCAAATAAAAACGGAGTTTTCTTTTACCAGAATACCAATATGAACATCCCACCGCAAGTGACTATTGATACCCAGATGTTATGTGTTATTTCAATTTAGTCAAACACAGGTAAGTTTGTCTCATAACTGGTAAATGCTATGAATACTGTTTGTTCTATATCAACTGTAAGAAGCTTACTGCTGAAAAAGTCGAAGAGAATTGGTAGCGCACTCTGAACTTTTTCATTCAGAGTCGAGCAATCTTGGTCCTTGAAGAAAATAACCGTGTCATCGGCAAACCCAGTAATATTGACAGAAATTGGTAAGCTGAACATCTCGTTGATGTAAAGTATGAAGAGAATGGTCCCTATAATAGTTTCTTGCGGAACTCCATTTCTCAAAGTATTATCCATTTGTACACACTCTTGCATGTTATTCAAATAGCTATACTTATTAGATTCAATGAATTGTCCCTAAAACCAAAATTTCAAAAACCACACATTAATTCACAATCTGGTATTCGGAGACATAATTAACGACGGGGCGCTGAATTGATTGCAATGAAAATAAATAGGGTTTTCCATTTGAAAAATCGAGTTACCCTCAATATCTGAAAAACTGTTGATTTGGCAAATTGCCAATATAACAATTGAATCAGGCATCGTCAAAAACCATCTTGTATAAAATTTCACGAATTTTTCTTGAATCGTTTTTAAAATATTGGAACGTTCCCAGACTTTTGAACGAAAAAGCCATGTTGTCATATTTCGAAAACTGCATTAATTTGAAATCTGATATTTGGAGACATAATAATTAGTGAGGCGTCGCTGAATTGATTGCAATGAAAACAAATAGGGTGTTCCGTTTGAAAAAATTGAGTTGACCTCAATATTTGAAAAACTGTTGATTTGGCAACATTATCGATATCACCGTTGAATCGGGCATCATCAAAAACCACCTTGTCGAAATTTTCGTGAGTTTTTTCAGGGCCGTTTCTGAAACATGAGACCGTTCAGATACTTTTGAAAGACACTGTATATTCCCGTATCATACAAATGCCAGGTTTCTGCTAAAATTATACAATCAAAACTGTATTTGAAGTCATTTAGGAATAGTACTAGTTCATCAAAGTTTTTTGCAAGACTTCTGATATTATTATGTGAAATATAGTAAGTAATTAGATAAATTTCTTTCAAGTAACTGATCACATTCTTCAATAAACTCTACTTTGAATTTGTGTGGGTTTGCAATCTCTTTTATATGCATCCATCAAGTTTTATTATTGCGAAAGAATGTTTCGAAAATTTGTGATAAAGAAAAATTCGGATATATACTCAACGTTTGGTACCTGCTAGATTGTGTGGTACGCCTTTATCTTTTCTTCTGGTTTCTCAATGCTCTATTTATTTCTGTAGTTTTCTTGGGAGTTTCATGAGATGAAACTAGACGCGTTCTAATAGTGCCCTTGAAATGATTGTGCTCTTCTTCTCTCGCATGAACTTTGTAATCGATTGTTTTTACATGTTCTGGATTATTAACTGATTGATATCCTTCCACATCTACCTCTTTACGAGATGGGATGGATGGTTCGCTTATTTGTACGTTATTATCGTTGGGAATTACAGGCTTTTCTTTTTCACAACTCTTTATTTCGTCTGCCATGAATGCTTCTCCTTCAATTATCCAGTTATACTACCTTTATAAATGCGTGTTTTTTATTTACTCTTGCTTCAGTTTTGATCCGCTTTTCAGTATTTCAGATTTATTCAGGTATCTAATGAGTGACAGTAAAATTGGTGTCATGGTTGCTTCTCTTCCTCAGTCTGAAGATATTATTAATTTCAGTTATTTCTAGGTGTACTTCCAATTTATCATGTTATGTAGTTTTAATATTTTATTTTATTTCTCCAGTTGGTGTACTTTTTCTATAATAGTTTCAACTTCTGAATATAATGGCTTTGTCAAGTTATTCGTTGATTCTTTGTTGCTTGTTGACTCCCTTCAGGAGTATCTTTCATCGAGACTTCTGATTTAAATTTATTCATATTGGAGAATGTTCTCCCATGTACGCCACTGGCAATATGAATTTAATCTGATCTGATGTCTACAGAAAACACGTTTATTTGGCTTGATTTTTTTATTCACTTCTGTGATTATTGTTACTATTCATACACATATTTTTATTTACACTCCTTTACATTTTATGAGTTTGAACTATTTATTTTGTATGAATCCTTTGAAAACGTGTAACGAACGAAACGAAACACTCTGACTCAAACCAAACTGAGTAATGACATTTCTCCCTACTACAATCCCAACCACAGCGTATATACACTGCTCGACATAACAACGATTGATATAAACTGCTCGAAAAAATTCAGATGATGAAATTCTCGTTAGGCATATGGGCAATTGAGAAAAAATTGTATTGCGTAGTAATTGAGTAACCCAGGGCATTTGAAAAATTATAAATATAAGTCAAAGAGATTCGGAGAATTAATGAATATGGCAGATGATATTCGGATGTAACAAAATGCATTGCTATTTGAATAAGAAAAAAAAAAAGAATGTGAACGAGTTTATTTGTAAATCATATGGTCCGATTTCATTCAAAATTGGTTTGTAGTAGTTTTTTGGGCCAAATACGTAGCATATTTGTTTTTTGTAGAAAATACCCAGGAAACGATTTGATTTTCACAACTTTATTTTAAATTATCACATTTAATATCACAACATGTTTCGCTAAAGCATTAGCTTTATCAAGTCGAATTTTCTACAAATTACTATGGATCTTCATCAAGTAACGGCATAATCAATCAGAAATTTAAAAGGAAATGCATATTTGTTTGTTAATTTGAGAATTTAAGATGGCGAACGATTATATTCAAAATTAATCATTCATCATGGTCGTAATTACAAAAACTACGTTAATTTCACTCAACACTCGTTTTGCCAACAAAGTTAACTTTGTCAGGAGATAAAAGTTACAGTTTTACTCAACGCGCGTTAAGTGAAATTGACGTAGTTGGTTTGTAGGGGGTTTCTATTTTACTTGAATTGTATTCACACCACAGTTTCCAAATATGTATTACTCTATTTGAGGTACTTCATAGTTTTTGTGGTAAGCGTACTGATTGAATTTCTACTCTCATCGCTACGCTTGGATAAGAACTATCAATCTCAACAGTCAATCTACCACTTTTTTTCCTTTTAACAATAATAATAACTATTTCCTCTTCAGTGGATTTGAATAAAAGTTCATTTCAAATTTCAAAAGTATTTATTTCAATGTCAAATTCCTCATCATTTAAACATAATCAAACTTATGAATTTAAAATGTATTAAGTGATAAAGTCAATTTTAGTATTCAGAAGAATAAAATCATCATAATTTTAATAAATCTTATTCTAACAAAAAATTCATATGTATATTTCGTATAGCCCTAGTATCAATAAATTTGACTGTAGTACTTAGATTAGGAGAAACTTATGAAATGCGACAACCATGTAAGAATTGCGCTCATTCTCAAACTCTTCGTTTGCGCAGAGCTGGGATACGAGCTCTTGGCGATGCGTATTGAAAATTCAAGCCAGAATTTGGCTGGAGTAGGAGTACTGTATATGCTTTACTGTGGTATTGGTGACAGTATCAAATATTTACATTGCATACGTATGGTGACACAACAAATCAGTTCATATGATATTCATATCTGCGATCCAGGGACCGTATGTTTGAGTTTATGCGAAATCATTTTCATGCGTTTTAAATGACATAGAGCGATACAAACACCGCGGATTGAAGGGAGATATAACATTGATATCGCACGCGATAAAACTCAAACATACGGCCCAGGGGCCGTATGTTTGAGTTCATGCGATTTCATTTTCATGCGTTTGAAGTGACAGAACGATACAAATACCGCGCATTGAAGAGAGATATAACGTATAGATATCGCATGCGTTAAAATTCAAACATACGGCATCAGACCTCTACCGACGTTGCGTCACGAATAGCTATGTTTTAAAAAACGTCTAAAGACGTTATGTCCATCAACATGATAATACAATTTCAGGCTATTTGACCGAGATCCAATTTCCCATATGTTTTCGCGTAAGATCCTTTAAAACGTTTTTGTCAATTAAAGGCGAACAGAAATTTTTCTGAATGAATATGTAATATCGGTCAAATGATAAGTGTGCTCCAGTTGGAAACTCCAGTCACACTCTTGTTTATATTCTACTCTATCGAGCTGTACTGAGAGCACAATCCCTCCTCATTTTGTAACAGTCACCTGAGGGTGCTGGTGAGCCGCAACGGAAAACACACACAACACAACAATTTCAATGAAATAAAAATCCACTTATCACAATGCTTCTAGATCTAGAACCTTATTCATTGGGCGAATATCTCCATTTTGTGTTCTACAATTAGTGAATGTTGCACATTTATCAATATTTATCATTTTATTATTCTTTGTTTGACTAGCTTGTACATTGTATTTTATATTTTATACTATATTTTATGTCACTTACCCCACGGCGTGGGGAGTGGTTATTAAGATAAATGATCCAGCGCGCCCTCCGGAAGTGTCGGGGCTCCGGAGACAGGGCCTGACTGGGATATTCTTGACCAATAAATATTATTATTATTATTGATTCATGAATGAACTTATTTTTCTACATTCATGCAAAAGGCAAAACTTTATTGAACTATATTCAGTGGAAAAAGAAGGTCTTTATTGCACTAGTGCAATAACGTTTTTATTGCACTCATCTGTCATTCAACTTCAACGTGCTCTCATCATGATAAATATAAACGTTCAAACCCTCAACATATTCAGCAGATATTCTGTGAGATTGGCCATACGTTTTAAACAGCTACATATTTTATATTATTTCGTATTAATGTAAGCAGTCAGAGTTGAACAAACAATGCCTTACCGAGAATAACTCCATAATCAAAACTGATCCGCTATGTTCTAAACCGTCTACCCGCATAGAGCAAACTGTACTATGACCACACCTCGTGATAACATACGCGCTCATGGCTACTATGATTTTGATTTTTATAATGCAACTGTGGTTATATAAACGTCAGTCAAAATTTAATTCTGACAATTACAGAACTGAAAGTTTTAAAATGAGTAATATTAATGGGAAACTAGATGATGGTGATGAAATCGATAGTAATAATTATTTATTTAAATTGCGTATAATAATTTTTTGCTTTTTGCATGAACGTAGAAAAAATATTGTATGCAACTCGTGCAAAAAATGTTTATTGCACTCGACGTGTTGTCCAACTCGGCCTGACGGCCTCGTCGGACAATTTCACGTCAAGTGCAATAAACACCTACTTTTTGCACTTTTTGCATAAATAACTATTTTGATTTGATTTTTATTCATTTAAGACAAAGGCGGATAGGCGTCCTACACGGCAGAGTTAATTTGCCAGATATCAGTCTCTTCTGAAAGGACATCGTGAATCTCCGTATCTGTGCCAGTTATTGTGGCTTCAGGATCTTTGCATTATGAAGCGCGCTGCGGGTTCTGATACCTTCCGTGGGCGGTATGATGCGAGCCTTCTCTACAGCTAGACCGACACATGGCATATCTTCCACTTCGTTAACCGACCCGAAGATGAGATATATAATCATTCAGATTTAGGGGAAAAACGGTAGCATGCTCTGAGTGTCTCCCACACCATTCTTGCATTGTATTTTTGCATATATTCTCTCCGGCCTGGCTCACTACTCTCATAGAACATCGTCCCTTGATTCATCTGTCTACTCCAAAGCGTTGGTTGTCTTGGCGGTCATTATTATTATTTCAACTAGTCATTTTCTTGCAGTAGAAAAGTCAAGAAATTTTGAAATTCAGTATTTATAATACATACCTTTGTCTAGAAAACTACTACCAGTCAAGAATGTTCACTTCGATTTCTTTATTTTTGCGAATCTCTTTCTAAGTATTATTGATTTCGAAACATTGACAAAAATTCGGTACATTTAATGAATATGAATTCAATTATCACTACATTAAACGTAAAATAGTTATTCACTTCAGAAATTATGTAATTAAAAAAGACTATCAACAAATCTTAAAGTTTGAGCAAAGTTATGAACAAAGTCAACTCGGTACAATTTTCACAAAGTAATTTAATATTGAAAAATATTTCTTAAATTCAGTTTGAAATGTCTTCCTCCAACTTCTCAGCATTTGTAATCCCTTCTTATGGATTCTCTGCCAACTTTATCCAACATCAGTGGTGTTATTGATCGAAAAGTGTCCATAATTTTGTTTTCCAATTCCCCTAAATTCCGAGATGGTGATAAATAAACTCTGTCTGTTGAATATCCTCACAAAAAAGAAGTCAAGGGGTTTTTAATCGGGAGTCCTAGCTGGCCATCTGACTGGGCCATTAGTTGAATTCATTATATTTCCAAACTTTTCTGTCAGAAAATCTCTAACGTCTAATGAGTTATGGGGTGGAGCTCCATCTTTTTGGAAATAAATATCTGAATATACCGTCAAAGGCAACTCTTCCAATAAATGTGATATTACGTTGACAAGAAATTGTAAAACAAAATTGAACCAATTATCCTATTTCCAATAGTGCCTGCCCAAACATTGACACAAAAGTTCTCTTGAATATTTCCGGGTTTTCTTAAATTTTGATTCTCCTAAGACCAATATCTGTTATTATTACGAATGACTAAGCCCTGATTAGTAAATCTACTTTCGTCGGTGAACGTGATTATATTAATTGAAGCCTGATTAGGTATCGATTAACCAATTACAAAATGTCAACCTTCTCTGATAATCATTGTCTCCACACAAATGTTGGTGAATCTGGTACTTGTAGCTTTTGTAACCGTGTAAAAAACACACAGAATCTTCTTGATAGAAGCTGATTTATCATATTCTACCAAAGCCAAAACATTGATTTCAGTATCTTCACTAATAATGTACTTTTCTTCTTCATCTGGCTGTCTCCTGAACTTTTGTTCAATTTCTTTAAAATACGCTCGACAAGGATGGCGTCTGTTAGGATACCGCTCTGCGTAAAGCCTTTCAGCGACATAGTTTTTTTTACATTCTCCGTATATCAGCAACATATTGACTTTCTCATTTTGTGTATAGAAAACCATTTTATATCAGATTACCCAACGAAAATTCTCAGTTTGACTTGAACCACCGGAATACCGTCAAACTGACAGGCGCTTATATACTAGATTGATATTGACACGACTTCCCTGCAGAGATAATTTCTATTTCCAATGCCTACTTGACCAATACCCTCATTTATAAAATATTTATGCAAATAATGAATGAATTTTGCAAACTACAGGAATAGCATATAACAGGCGCCTACTAGATATTGAATAGTTTGACTTTCCTGCAGAGATTGTTTCCTCTGAACCACTTGTTGGGATTTGTCTCGAAAATTAACTACAAGACGTTGCTTTGGTTTGAGCAAGACTTTAGAATATGATTCATTCGTACATTATAACATTATAAATGTGGTAATTTCCATAAAAAAAAGCGAATCACGTACAATTATGTGCCATTCTCTTCAGTAGCTATAAATAGATGTCCCATTTATTTGTATGGATAGATAATTATCAAGTCTACTTAATTTTACCGATGAGTTGGGCCCATTTTTCATATTTTCAATTTGGCGTTATGAAACTACCTCAGATTTTAATTTTACTTCAAATTGTGACGCCATTTTGAGAACAAATTACGTCATAGATCATATGGTTGGATTCAGAATGGAATAAAAAATTTATATAATGAAAAAAAATTGGAGTATGGAGTACCATTTTAAATTCAAAAGTTGATGTCACTTCCGGTGAAACCGGAAGTCGTATTTCAACGTTCAATACGGACAATAATTGATATTTACCTCTCATACAACATATCCAAAGCTCAAATTACTATCTTTGAAAATAACTATATACAGAGTGTTCCAAATTAAGTCGGCACCATTGCCAACTCCGTTATTATTGATGCTACGAATTCGGTTAACAGGGCAAACTAGTAGCATTTTTAATGGCCTTCTCAATGCCAAAAACCAAAAAAAATGGAACACCCTATATGTTTTCATGCATTTCGATTCGTAATAACATTATCAACAACAAATCTCATTTGACTTTTTTTCGTGATAAAATAAGACAATTTTACAATAGGAAACATTTTATAACAATCGGATTTGATAAAGCGCTATAAAATATCGAGTAAATGTTCAAAAACACCGCCTTCTTGTTGAACACATATTTGGGCCATTCTATGTTGACACTACGTGTGACATTCAACACAGTTCGCCCATCATTTATATTAATTATAATTTCAATATAATTTTTCAGTTCATCTTCATTATTATGTTTCATTTTGTACATCACATTTTTCAGAAATCCCCAAAAATAAAAATCTAGAGGTGTCATGTCTGGTGAATTAGGGAGCCACTTAACATGACCATTTGTAGCAATCCATCTGTTTCCAAAACAGCCTCGTAGCATTCTATTCACGCCACTGATATTATGTGCAGGTGCTCCATCCTGCTGAAAACAGATCATCTGACGAGCCTCCAGATCAAGATCATCGAAAAACTCTTCCAGCACTCTTGTTAATAAAATAATGTAACGGGGTCTGTTCAAAGAACCATGGTAGAAAAATGGACCGATAATTCTGCCTCTTAATAGACCACACTAAACATTAATACTAAATCGTCTTTGCGGATTGTGGGGATGGACCAGAAATGGATTATGACTTCTCCAATAATGAAAATTATTTCTAATATACATCCACGATTTGAAAATTTAGCCTCATCGCTCCATATAATATTTCTATAGAAGTTTGGATCTTTGCATTTATTCATAAACCACCGACAAAACCCCAATCGTCTCTCAGGATCACCATCAGGTTCTAATGTTTGCACTGGTCCTAACTTATAAGGAGAAATCTTATGTTTCTTCAGAATTCGTTGAATACCATACAGTGGAACAGCTATTTCTCTAGATAAATCTCTGATGGAATTATTTGGATATTTCTGTATCTTCAGATATTACAAAACGTTTTTTAGTTCTTCTCAAAAACGTATTAATTGTTCCTGAATCGACGATGAAGCACAGCAAAAAAACGCCAATTAGGTAATTCACGATCGGGAAACGAATTGCTGTAGTGTTGGAGTGCGCTTACGCTATTTTTCTGGTAAACCAAGTAGGATTCTTATCACATTTTTCTTGATGGGAAAACGGCATTTCGAAAAATATTCGAATAGTAGTTGACAGTTTCAATAATTTATGACATTGTCATGATATATTTGAGGAATAAGTATTTGACAAATAGTATTTCAACAAAGTTTCAAGGCAACTTGATTGCTCATAATAATTATATTTTATCGAATCAATAGTTATTTATGCAACAAGTGCAAAAAGTTCAAGTCGAGTGCAATAAACATTATTTGCACAAGTTGCATACAACATTTTTTTTACGTTCATGCAAAAAGCAAAAAATTATTTAGGTGCAGCACTAGGTGAAGGAAAATGAAATACGCAATTTAAATAAATAATTATTACTATCGATTTCGTCACCATCATCTAGTTTTCCATTAATATTACTCATTTTAAAACTTGAAGTTCTATAATTGTCAGAATTAAATTTTGACTGACGTTTATATAACCACAGTTGCATTATAAAAAATAGTAGCCAGGAGCCCGTATGTTATCGCGACAGTTTGCTCTATGCAGGTAGACAGTTTAGAACATAGCGGATCGGTTTTGATTATGGAGTTATTCTCGGGAAGGCATTGTTTGTTCAACTCTGACTGCTAACATTATTATAAAATATGTAGCTGTTCAAAACATATGGACAATCTCACAGAATATCTGCTAAATATGTAGTGGGTTTGAACGTTTACGTTTATCATGATGACAGCACTAGTGCAATAAAGAGCTTCTTTTTCCACTGAATATAGTTCAACAAAGTTTTGCTTTTTGCATGAATGTAGAAAAACATTTTTCCAACCACATTCATATGACCCTTCAGTATTTTCTGTTCTGTACAAAGACTGCTTCAAAGTTATCATTACAGCAGACATATTTTGATTCACAAAATAAATGCGGCTAGTGGAATGGCTTTAAGATGGAAATTATCGTTTTGTACATTAATACCAAATAGCTCAGGTGTGTCAATTGAGTGGTGCGGCAATGATCACAGGTTTCACGATGTGTTCACATCCCAGCGCCATTTTTTCTTTTTACTGTCTTATTTTGCAATTAGTAACAAAATATTGTCATTCGTATAAGTACCATAATTGGGTGTTTGGACAATCATGAGGTTTTATTCGCCAAAACAAAGAAATTTTTTGTACTAGTGAAAGAAATAAATATTTCCACATAAGTCGCGAATTTTCCACTTTAGGAAGAAAGGTGATATGAGCTTTGTTGTTGAGAATGTTATTACGAATCGAAATGCATGAAAAATTATAGGGTGTTCCATTGAAAGAAATATAATTTTATGAAATATTCTGAAAATACGACTGTCTATTTTTTTTCGGCATCAAGAAGGTCATTAAAAATGCTACTAGTTTTCCCATTTAACCGAATTCGTAGCATCAATAATAACGGAGTTGGCAATGGTGCCGATTTAATTTGGAACACCCTGATATAGATTATTTCGTGTATAACTAATTACGTTCACTGGATCTATCTACGATGTCATTTTCTAGCAGAAGAGGACACAAGTTCACTACTGCTTGTTTGATGATTCCCTTTGGAGTTAGAACTGATGCTACTCTGGATATGTTGTCGATGATACCAGGATGTAAAACATACACTAGGTTGATACTTCTCCTTGATGAGAATCATAGATCCCACTCGTAATTGCCATTTATTGACTCTCCATTTTGAACGACATTAGGGCTCGCTAATGTATTCGAAGTGGTGGATTATATGCTGAATTCTCTGTTAAGAAGACATACGATTTTTTGGAAAACCCCTGTAATCTGGATCTGCTATGGATGTTAAAGATCGACAAATAAGAAAATGTGAGGGGGTCAACGGAGAAAGATCATTTGGATTTTGGGGGAAAGGACATAGATGACGTGAATTCAATATTACCTCCACCTGAATGAAAAGAGTGATAATTTTCTCTTATTATGTCAGTGGTAATAGATGCGGGGTGGCCGCTACTGCAGCCATGCAAGTAGGCCCCCATGCGCCCTTTTTGCCATCTTCTTGTCTCCCCATCCATGACATAATCCTAAAAAAAAACTAGCTTAGCCTGGACGTGGTCTCCTAAAAATAAATACTCTGATGAAGCAAAACTCCCTGTGTACGTATTTACTCTAAATCGGTTATATTGATTTTTGCCATTTACCTAACCTCACATTATTAGCATTTCCATGACCTACCCATAGATGGAGGAAGAATGTCCGTATATCCTAAATAAATGTATTATCTCTTGTTTTTATGGCACTAACTAAAAAACTCACTTGCTCATTTGTTTTCTGTCGATTCGATAAATTCTCACGTATGTTATTTCACTGTGAATGAAGGCAGCTCTTAGTTGTAGTATGTATAAACATTTCTTCGAATGTATAAAGTGTTGTGCATCGACTTAGTTCCAGGTAATGTAATCTATGTGTTAAGTGCCCCGGCGAGCACAAAAATATCCCAGAGATGTTACAACTACGATTTTCTAGGACATCAAACCTCCACTGCGATGTTCTGTTCATACATGAATAGCATTTTTTTCTCGCTCTTTTCAAAACCTTTTCAAAGACTCGCGATAACATTTTCAAAGCTGTTTGCCTACATTAAATCACTGTATATAAAACATTTCCAAAAATGTCCCTGGGACATCTCAAAATGTAATTTCTTCTCGTTTTTTTTTCAAGTCGCTTATTAAAAATAGTCTATAAATTAACAATAGTTAAAATATGCAGAGATAAACTTATTTTAATAGTAACTCAAAAAATCAAAAATATATTCCGTATACAAAATATTATTGCATTTACAAATCAAATAATAATTTTTGGATATATATCTAATTAGCCCTTATCAAGAATCACCCTGTATCACAAAGAATGAACTATCTGAAAACATAAAAATTAAACTAGAAATATATTCTGCCTAAAGAGTTAATTATATTTCTTCTGGTCTTCATTTCCGGCTGTCTTCTCTCACAGGAGAAGTTTCGTTGTATTATTTATTGAAACTCTAAACCCCTTCATTGATTGTTGATTTTTATTTATGCATCCTCAACAACGTCTTTCTTTATTTCATTTACTTGACCTGGCTCCTCCTACCGATGTTATCAAAATCACATTCCGTCTCATTGAGGAAACTGAATGAATGAAATATACAATGGCGCTTTCTATCCGAAAACTGCCGAACTAGGAAATGAGTAAGAATGTTGGTAAAGTAGGAACTGTTTCGCGCCATATGTTCGAATTTGGCTATTCCTAGCCCATTTCTAACTTTGAATTAATCTCCCAAACGATATTGTCTGGAGATTCGTTTTCAATCGAAAATAGCACTATTTTTATCAATATTTACATTGACATAAAACAGAAGCCAGTATTGGCTTATTTTCCTCAAATGCTGACCAAAATAATCTTAAAATTCAAAATGAAAAAAATCTCAATATTATCACTCTGTACTCCAATCTTTTTTGAGTTCACCTTCCAAATTTCAACTCTCTATGTGTTACCGTTTCTCAATACAATTAAATGTCGCAATACACGACATCAGACGCCCACCTTAAATAAATATCATTAACCCAATTTCTTCTTTTTTTATTTAAAATCATAATTTTCAAACAACTGTTTTTAAGGAAATCTAAATCCCCTTCGTCGTCCATTTTGAATTGAAACTACGGATGCAACGATTCGCAAACAATGTAACCACACAATTGTACGACAAACGGTCTTACGACACCGCACGACTAAAAAATCGAACGCATCCGCATCCAATGTAACCTCCGCCTTAGTCATCAGAATATTCTTTCCCCATATGCGTTTTACCTTCAGAATTTGTGCTGCGAATCACAAAAGCGATGTAAATCTGTACGAATACTTTTCTTGAATCGGATGTCTCACTATTTTCATTTCATTCAGATTTAAAATTTCTCTTCTGAAAGTCACCCATTTTGTATGAATATCAAAAGGTACTGATTGGTTCCAATCAAGCTTCTCATTCCATAGTTTTTGAAGTAGAATCTTGACTGATATATAAGTACTTAGAAGTCCTAGAGGATCATTTACTTGTACGAAGTCGTAGAAAGGCCACTATTATTAAAATTTTTATTTTTATTAATTCAGAGATATTAAGTCAGGATTCTGACTTAGTATCTCAGAATTAGCTAATTCCGAAATGATACATTTAAGAAGAGAAAATGAACTAAGTATTTCTAAAACTTTTTAAATCTATAGATGAAATAATTTCGAAGAAAGAAAAATTAATTACCACTCTCAATAGCCAAGTTGATTTCTTATCAAAAGAATAGAACAAAATGATAACAGAGCGAAGTGAAAAGCAAGACATTCCAACGTAAATTCATCATCTGAATGACAAATTCGGTAACTTCACTACAAATAAATCAAATATAATGAAAAATGTTGAAACATCATCATAATGCTGACATATTGAAAGAAAATAAGAAGAAAATCGATATTCCGCGTAATAAACCATCTCTGGTTATAAAACTCAAAGTTGAACAAACTTATATCAAAACCAAAAACGATATTAAAGCAGAAATCAATCCAGTTTTAGGCAGGGTTGACATAACTGGAATCCAAGAATTTGGAAGAGAAGTGTTATTGAATTCAAATTCTATACAAGAGATAAAACGACTAGAAGATATGACACAGAAAGCTGTTGGGAAAGATTACTCAATCAAAATATCTGAACTCAGGTCACCAAGACTGGTTTTCATCCGAACGAAAAATTTTGTACCGAAGAAATGAAGAAAGAGCTACAAATGTTCAATTACATTGATGAAAATGATGTTTTAACAGTTAAATACTCCAGGCAATGAAAATATTCCAAAAAATTCATTATTTATATTGAAACTATGGTTCAACATTTCGTAAGTTGGTCAACAAAGATTTGATCCTTGAATGGCATCAATTCAAAATTGAAGAAGATTTCAATTTAAAATCCTGCTCGAAATGTAATGCTTATGCATATTTTGACAAATTGCCATTATTTGAAAATAACATTATTCAAAATAACATTAGAAAATATTTCAGTTACTGATCATAGAATAATGTACACCTCCATCAAAAAGACAGATATTGCTTTAAATTTTTTTAAGAAACATGAAACAATCAGAATTGATTACTGTAAATTCAAACAAATTGTTTTCAATGAATTGATTCGAGCCCAGTGTGAAACATTTCAGGATTTAATAGATATTGTTTTGAAAGCAAAAAAATAGTCAGCAGTGAAACTTTATATGAGAATACGTGAAAACAACGATTGAATCAGTGATAAGTATTATTCGAGAAATCAACATTCGAAATACCAAATTTAAAATACTGTCCTGAGGTATGGTTTCCGGGCTTTGAGGCCGTGGTCGGTTCACCTCCGTGGAGGCGGTTCCACTGGAAGTTTCGCTCACAACTGCGGTGAGCATCTTCAGCATAGCTTTAGTCTTCTCGAAGAGCGACGTATATACAACGTAAAAAGTTCAATATCTTCTATTCAAAAATACTTTTCCACGAGTGACATTGAAGATAGCCTACGATTTAACTGCGATTCAGTGAAATAATGGAATTATTCGACTAATTTTTTGTGACACTTGGTGACAAAAAGTTTTGAAATGTCACAAAATTCATCAAGAAGGTTACAAGATTTATTTTCCAACAGAGTATGTAAGTGGAACTTCGAAGAAGCAAGCAATTTATGAGAGAACAATAGATAATTTGATACATTTAAGAAGAGAAAATGAACTAAGTATTTCTAAAACTTTTTAAATCTATAGATAGTATAATTTCGAAGAAAGAAATATTAATTACCACTCTCAATAGCCAAGTTGACTTCTTATCAAAAGAATAGAACAAAATGATTATAGAGCGAAGTGAAAAGCAAGACATTCCAACGTAAATTCATCATCTGATTGACGAAATCGATAACTTCACTACAAATAAATCAAATATAATGAAAAATGTTGAAACATCATCATAATGCTGACATATTGAGATCACTTCAGTATTTTTAAACAGGATGTCATGTGTACCTTCTCCATGGGCGTGCAATGCCACGGCAGACTTCTCTGTCTGGGCTATCATCCTACATTGCCTGTAGTGTTCAGAGATCCTGGTTTTTACGCTGCGGAGGGTGGTACCGATATATACAGACCCGCAAGAGCACGGTAATCGGTATACACCGGGCGTAGCGAGGTGGTCTCGTGGATCTTTCGCTGAACGTAGCAATGAACCAATTTGTCTGGTCGGCTTATAAATGGCTTTGACGTCGTGTCTCGCCAGTACTTTACCAATCCGGTCCGTGACTCTTTTGATTTAAGGAAGGAAAGCTCTGCTGGTAGGCGTTATCGCGTTGTTGCCGTCTTCTCGATGCAACCTAGGGTTACTAGCCCTAGCAATTTCTTGCCGGGTGTAGTTATTGGCTTGCAAGGCAATATTGAGATGTCTCAGTTCCGATTTAAGATGGGCCGGCTCACAGATGCGTTGCGCTCTGGTGTTTAGAGTTTTTAAAACTGCACGTTTTTGCCCTGGGTGATGATTCGAGTCTTTGTGTAGGTATCTGTCTGTATGGGTAGGTTTTCTGTAGACTTTGTGGCCCAAAGTCCCATCCGGTTTTCTGATGACCAAGACATCCAGGAAAGGCAGTTGTCCATCTCTTTCTTCTTCCACCGTGAGTTGAATCTTAGGGTGTCGGCTGTTAAGGTGGTGAAGAAACCATTCCAGTGCCAACCTCCCGTGTGGCCACACGACAAATGTGTTGTCCACATAGCGAAACCATGTAGACGGTCGATTTGGCGCTGAATCCAGAGCTTGCCGTTCAAACGTCTCCATATACAAGTTCGCTACTACTGGGCTGAGAGGGCTGCCCTTGGCGACGCCGTCCAGTTGTTCGAAATATTTGCCATCCCACTGGAAATAAGTAGTGGTGAGGACAAGTTGAAACAAGTCAGCGAGGTCATCCGGGAACAATTGATGGAGAAGAGTCATAGTTTCAGGAATAGGTATGTTCGTGAATATGGAGGTGACATCAAAACTGACTAGGAGGTCAGTTGGTGTTAAGCGGATATTTCACCATGGAGAAGGTACACATGATATCCTGTTTAAAAATACTGAAGTGATCTCAACAACAAAACATTATCATGCACGCCTCAATAGAGAAGCCATAGAAATACATAAACACAGAAATAATTTCAACAGAAAAGTGGAATCATTAAAGCTGAACAAAGCCTGGTACCCAGCCCTGAAAAACACGAAGATAAAACAATCACATAACATAATCAAGCAGGTAGGAGGGGGCAATCACAACTCTTTAATTAGACAGGTAGGCAATTGCAACATACCAATCGGCCAGGTAACCCAGTCACCCCAAGTGAAACAAAATAATCAAAATAGCCAGGCTGCGACTATAAATTGCGAAGAATTTCAAACCGTTGTATCAGTTTCGAGAAGACTAAAGCTATGCTGAAGATGCTCACCGCAGTTGTGAGCGAAACGTCCAGTGGAACCGCCTCCACGGAGGTGAACCGACCACGGCCTCAAAGCCCGGAAACCATACCTCAGGATTCTACTTCCGGCCGTGAAAGCCTTCATTCTTAAAATACTGTGACGATTTCTCCTCAAGCCGGTCCTGACGGAGCTCGTAAACAGCGCTATTTATAGCCGATGATGTCACCATTAACTTCGCCGCTGGCGATTGACACAAGATCATTCGAGAAGCGACATCTAGTCGCCAGTAGAAATTCGAGAGATTTCCGGAACTCGTTTAGCACGCTATATAAAGAAATCTCCACGGCGGGACGAGAGTTTTTGGAATAAGCCGGAGTACGATATTTGAATAATAGAGAGAGCCAGTAAAGATAAATCAAAATAGTGACTTGTGATATAAATTATTGACTAAGACGTATGTAAATAAATTATAAAAATTAGTTAAAGCTATATACAAAAGTGGTGATGCTGAAGATCCAACAAATTATAGACCAATAGCCTTATTAGGCATATTTTCAATTTTTTTTTAAAGATTTTCAAAAAACGTATTGTTGATTTTATAAATAAAAAATATGACATTATTATTAATTAATTTGGTTTCATATAGATATTTGTGGAAGTGGTCAACAGCCTCGATTATTGCCAGTAGTTCCTTCCTTGTGACGCAATAATTTCTTTCTGTTTTGGTCAGTGCCTTGCTGTAAAACTCAATAACTTTTTCCTGGCCATCTTGCTCTTGTGATAGTACAGCTCCAATCCCATTATTACTGGCATCTGTGTCCAAAACGAACAGGCTTCTTTGACGAGGAAAACTTAAAATCGGACTAGAACATAAAGCAACTTTCCACTTTCTAAATGCCCGTTCACTTTCGTTGGATCAAACGAATTTGATTCGATCTTCTGACAACTTATGTAGGGATGCCGCAATATCAGCAAATCCTTCTACAAACCGACGGTAGTAGGTACAGAGACCTAGGAAGCTCCTCACTTCATGTTTGTCTTTAGGTCGCGGCCAGTCACGGATCGCCTGTATCTTCCTTCCGCCTGTTCGGATGCCGTCTGATGATACTGTATGGCCCAGAAAATCGACTTCTTTCTGGAACAATGAGCATTTCTTAGGATTCAGTTTAAGGTTGGCATTCCTGAATCGTTGGAGTACTTCTCGAAAGTTTTGTAGATGTTCTTCAAATGTCTTTCCCATGACCAAAACGTCCTAGAGGTATACTAGGCAAGTCTTCCAAGTGAGCCTACGCAGGACCAGCTCCATAAGTCTTTCAAATGTTGCTGGAGCATTGCACAATCCAAAAGGCATAACAGTAAACTGATAAAGTCCGCTTACAGTTGAAAATGCTGTCTTTTCCTTATCGTCTTCATGTATGCCCACTTGCCAATACCCGCTCTTCAGATCTAGGATTGAGAACCAACGTGAACCCGCTAAAGTTGTTAATATGTCGTCAATCCTTGGCTTTCCTTCTTTGTGACATCATTCAATTTCCTATAATCCACACAGAATCTCGTGAATCCATCCTTCTTAGAAACTAACACAACAGGTGCAGACCAAGAGCTCGATGATTCTTCAATCACACCATCTTTCATTATCTTGTCAACAGGCTCTTCCACCTCTTGTTATTTGGCAAATGGAACTCTTCTTGGTGGTTGCCGAATCGGATGGGCTTGGCCACTATCGATTCTGTGTTTGACCAGGTTAGCTCTTCCTGTTGTTGTTGAACCAAAGATGTCGCTTTCACTTCTGATTAAATTTTTAGCAGCTCTCGATTCTTCTGTCGACGAGTGTGCAAATGATTTTTCAAGAACTGTCATAACACTCTTTGAGGCTTCCTTTTTCTCATAGTCACTTGAATCATAGTTTGCTACCCATGAAATAGGTTCACAGATTCCAATGATATCGCCTTATTTAGCTGTTATTTCTTCGGGATACATGTTGGCAACTCTCACAGGAATAGCTTGTTTTGTCTTCACCAGGGCTCGTGCAAGAACCAAATTGCTGGGTAATTCATCACATGGCTGTACTATTCCAACGCAGCACCCAGGGTCTTCATCTAATGTAGCACAGAGTACTTTCTCCGATAATCCAGGAATTTTTACGGTTTTCACTAATCGCAGTTTGACAGACATCGTCCTTTCTGCTGGAGTTGTGAGGACAAATTCTTCTCCTCCAAACTTCATGATCCTCTCTTGATTGTCAAATGAAAACCCGTAGTCACTGATCAAATCCATCCCAAGTATAAATTCATCTTCTATATCTGCGTCATACTCTGTATTTGTGATGGTGAGTCACCCAAGAATCAGTGTAATCTCAGCTTCTCCTCGAATAGGTTCGTTTTCACCAGTGACTGTTCGAAGCACAATGTTTGAAGGGATCGGTTTCACATTTTCTGGCCGAAGAATGTCACTGTGTACCAACGAACGAAACTGCAGCACCGGTGTCTATGGTGCATATGACGTCTATTTCGTTCAATTTTCCTGAAATGGTAAGGCAATCGGTTGTTCTTCTTAGCCTGTTGATAGGGATGACCCTGAGGGCTCCATTATTGCTAGCCAGCATGCGCCCCGATATGCTGGCTAATTCTAGTTTTCCTGCCGTCCACTTGAGGACTCGCTGGAAGATCTTGACCTCATAGGTGATTGCGAACGTGGCGGCATTCTTACCCTGCAGTCTCTAATAATGGCCCAATTCCGCTTATCAAAGATTTAATCTCTTCCAGAACCTTCTCGAATGAACTAGTAGCTGCGCTTGATCGTTGTTCGGGTTCTTCTGTCGATACCGCTCGTACTTTCGGCCTCGAGGTACCAAGGCATCGCTACTCCTCTTAAAGTGTGTCAATCGCAGAGTTCTCTGGATTTCGGTGTATCTCAGTCCATCTATAAATAACTGCACCGCAAGCTGTTCCTTGACTTCTCCCGGTGCTAATCAGGTCTTTATATTTATGTTGCTGTTCGATGGGCTGACCCTCTCAAAGCTACTATAAGTGCCGTAGCTTTTTCTTCTTCGTCCCATCCATTAGCCACTGCTGCAGCTTCAAATTGTCGACGATACATTGACCATGACAACTGTCCATCAAATGTCGGTGGTTTTACGGAAATTCCTGATGCGGTAACCCTGTCTCGATGATCTTGGTTCTTGAGGAGAGTTCTCTGGTTTCGATGAGTCCTTTCACCTCCTCTCGCACTGTATTCACGTGTTGAAAGAACTTGTCTTGATGATCTAGAACCTTCTGGAAGTCTGTTTTCCTTTGTTTTTCTATTCGTTCCAATTAATTCTTTCGTTGTTCGAGAATTTTCTGGAGTGCTTCTTCTCGTTCTTGTTTTTCTTTTTCTCGTTCTTGTTTTTCATCTTCTCGCTCTTTTCTCTGTTCTTCGAGAATTTTCTGGAGTGCTTCTTCTCGTTCTTGTTTTTCTGTTTCTTGTTCTTGTTTTTCATCTACTCGCTCTTTTCTCTGTTCATCGAGAATTTTCTGGAGTGGCTCTTCTCGTTCTTTCTTTTCCTCCTGGCGCCTCATATCCAAATCCGCAAATTGATTTTGGATAAATTTCACAATGTCCTCCATCGTATCGTACGATGTACTCCTCGTATTCACCATAAATAGTTTATAAATAGTTTCTGTTTTTCACTAATATCGCACTTCTGACACCACTGTTTCGATTCGCTAAATAATAATGCCGAGCACACTACTAAACTGTTTGTTTTCTAATTTCACTAAAAACATACAACTACTTCACTGACTAATTAAACACACAACAATACAACTAGCTAAATATTCCAAACATTTCTATACTTCTTCAGAAACATCTTCCTCCTCATCCCAGTGATATCTCTCGCTTATATAGGTACTCATGTAGGGTAACCAGATGCTTCGCGACGATTCCATTATCCCGAATATTCAATACCGAAAATCGTCTACGATTTTCCAGGAAGTAGTTATCAATGAACCGCTAGCGAGTCGACCCAGCGGCGCAGCTAGGGGATTTTTTTCAACGTCGTATCATTATTCTGAATTTAATGTTGTACATTTTGTTTATACAGTTGTATTGGTGATGTTGGTTTATGTGACAGCAGTCAGTTACGGAATTTAATAAAAGTTTTGTGTAATTCACGAGTATTTTCCATTGGGTTGAAATACAACAGATTTGGCGACGTGGATGGAATCCCCTTTCCATTTAAAATGAAACCTAAATACTTCAGTTCCTTCACACCAAATTTGCATTTTTCAGTCTTTAGATGGAAACCAAACTCTTGAATACGTTTCAGAACCTTCATCAAATTTTCTTCGTGTTCTTAGGCAGTTCTTCCAGAAAGAAGTCAGTTACGGAATTGAATTAAAGTTTTGTGTAATTCATGAGTATTATCCATTGGGTTGAAATACAACAAAAACAAATACTATCAAATTCTAGAAGACATTATTGATGAATGCAATGAAAGATTTGTATTTCGTGTAAAATTTAATAGAATCGCAAAGCACGAAAAGCACGAAAAACAAATCTTTCATTGCATTGAATAGTTACGTGTACATAGCTTCAAGAACTTCACATTATTGATGAAGACTTCAAAAATTCGAAAAATGGCTTTATTCTAACCTTTTGTCGATAAATACTAATAAAACTGAGTATGTGATATTCCAGTAAAGAAACAAACAGAATATTTTCCTTAGCCTCAATATCAAAAACGAAATATTGAAAAAAAGTATCTTGGTATTTGGATTGACGATAAACGGAAGTGGGACAAACATGTTAATAATCATTTGGGAATCTTGTTCCAAAAATGTTTTCAATAAAATATCTACATTGATTATATAGAAAATCTTTGAAAGTGCTGTATCATATCACATATGATATACCAACTGATAAACTTTAAGAAATTACAAATACACTTTCCTTAGAGAGAAATTCATAGTCATCGCACTAGACAATATATAACCTGTTTCATCTCAATTCTGCTACCTCTTTAGTTGATCAGAAAAGATTTACCCATGCTGCTCTAGCTGAATCAATAAATAACCCAAAAATATAAAAAGTTGCAGAAGTTTTTCAAAATTCAAAATCTCTGTGAAAAATCACATTATTTCTTTAGAGAATAGATAAAGTTACATTATTGAAATTGCTGTTAAAATTCAATCTGTGTTGACTGATCTCTGATTTTTTTTATGTTATTAATGATTTTACAATTATTATATTTGTCAATTGTTTATCAGTGACTTATGATTTTTTTTATTGCAATTTTTATTTTTTTCATCATATGTACAACTTCCTCATACCAGATCTTGTTCTGTCTGGAAGCTATTCATTCAATAAATAAATAAATAAAAATAAATAAGTCTGAATTCCGACTAAGTATCTCAGAATTATCTAAGTCCGAGATAATAAGTCAGAATTCCGACTCAGTATCTCAGAATTAGCTAATATCGAGATGTTAAGTGAGAATTCCGATTTGTTATCCCATAACTAGAACACGTTCTGTCACTCCTAATTCTGACTTAGCATCTCGAAATTAGCTAATTCTGAGATACCAAGTCGGAATTCTGACTTAACATCTTGGAATTAGCTAATTCTGAGATACTAAGTCGGAATTCTTACTTAAAATATAATTAGGTTTGGAATTACCAGTTCTTCAGAAGACTAAATTTGGTTGGATAATTTCTGGACCAATTCATAATAATATGAATCCCTGAAAGCATGCATATTGCAATTTCAGTATCTGCAATGTCGATATTCAAGTGACAATTAGAAACATGTTTGTCAAATCGAAGATAGCAGTTTCCCAGAGAGAACTTTGTCAAAAAAGGAAGAAAAATTTGAAAGTCATTTCATATCTACTTTTAAAAGACATGAAGATGAAAAGTTTGTTGTCGAAATTCTATCAAAAGCAGATTTAGATGTACTGGTAACTCAAAATTTTATGCTTTAGAATGTTTTCTGAAATTAGAACACAAATTTCGGAATAAGTCAGAATTCAGAACAAAATATATAATAATAATAATAATATAATAATACTCCCTCATAAACACTCGTTGAGTGTACCCAAAGCCGTTGTGTTTAGCATTTATGACATAACATTTTTGAGTTGTGACGAGGAAACTTGACCTATTCCTGTAATAGAAATATTTATGTTTGATAGTTCTTGCTGAAGAGATAGCATCGCATAAACCTATAATGAAATTAAACTCTGAAAATGAAGTTGCAATTGCAGGATTTTTGAAGACGTTTTGGATAATTTGAGAAATGAAAATGTTTGTGCTTGAATTTGCAAATAAGCAACTGTTTGCCTCAATCGTTTGAAGCAAATCAGCCTTATTTAAAAAAAATGTTTTCAAATTTTTGCAGTGCTTATATATTTGTTTGCTTTCTCCTCCCGTCTAACAACTGTGATTGAATCTAATTTGTTCTTTACCATATAAATTATTAAAGGATCCCAATTTCGTGAACTTTGTCCCAATAATTCTAGTAATCGTATATTTTCAATGAGATTATCAACTAAATTGCGTATTTGTGAAGAGGATTTTTTATCAATTTTTGGTAAATTGGATATAGATTTTATGTGATTGAAAATCAATCTTTTATTACCTTATCTGTCACTTGATAATTTCCATGCTACCTTGTAATTCTGCTGTTGTTTTCAAAGAGCTTATTCATCATCAAAAAATCAACTGGATCGTAAAATTCATTGTAAGCGCCTTGATAACATGATCAAAATTTTAATCTAATAATTCAATTTTCTGTTGAACGTCTCCAAATGAGGAAATGACCAACTTTTCTATTTTATGGAATCTCTTTTGTATTTCTGTTAGCAATTTTTTGATAAATCGAACGCATTTATGAAATTTTCGAATTGTGTGATCACTGCCTTTTGAGTCGACCAAGTTGTATTTAGTGACTGTAAATTGTTTAAATTGTTGTTTAAAATTATTTTTTCCGTTAACCAGCTGTCATCCCCCTACGAACGACAGCCCTCAGAAGTCGAAACTTGTGCGAGCTAAGGAATAACGAGGTCTTACCTTTTAACGTGCGATTCCTAGCACAGTGGCGTTTCTCAGAGATGGGATTAATTAATAAAATAAACTTGTATGAAGGAACTGAAAAATTTATTAAAATGAACATTAGAGAAACGCCTAGAATTTCTGTTAAAGAAATATTGAACTACAAGGATATAGGAAATAAGGAATGAATGAGGAAACGAACTTACAGTTGGCGCTGTGACTGACTTTATTGTAAGTCTCGGATTCATTCTTAGGGAAATACTATAGCTCTTGAATGTTATCGTTCGTTTTGTAGAACAAGACGACTCTATCTGACCTATGCTAGTACCTACTGATGAGAGGAAATAATTTCGAAACGTGCATGTATGCAGGTGGTCATTTCCAACAGAAGGAACGATAATATTCAATGACTTTATCACAATCAGCAAATGCAATATATTCTCCTTGAGAAACATTGCACAAATGGATGACAGATGTAATTCAACCACCGTATTGGGAAGTAGTTTTTTCTGTCTGATGTCATTTATCCACTTTGTGGGAATGTGCGGAGAGAAGGGGATTTTCGATCATAGTCGGAATTATTTCTGTTGATGATGTTTCAAGTTCAACTGAATCCCGAATTCATGAAATAATATGGATTTATACACAGATAAATTTGAATATTATGTTTATGATCCCATTTATAATTTATCACAGGAATAATGAAATAAATAGTTTATCATATAAGTATATGTGCTAGGAGACTTCAAGAATCAATTTGATAATTTTTACATGTTAATCTGCATAAAGATTTTTAAGGTCCATTCTGGTAATTTTTGCTCTTATTGGAGTGGGGGGGGGGACGATCAGAGTGTCGCTGCTTTGCGTTCATTGTGTGACGTAGTCGAGGGAGATCCAGTTGAGAGATATTCAATGTGCGCTAGCATTGTGTACGGGGTATGCAACATTTGAGAAAACAAAATTGACGGTTCTACGTATACGGGGTGTCATAAAACACATAAATTGAGAGAAAAAAACATAGCGGCGTCCCACACGTGTTAGCTGTTATTCGCATTGCCTTCATTTTTGCTTAGTGCAAATTGTTCAATAAAAAAAATCAATCATAACGTAGAGTACACCCATTTGAGAGGCGTTGACATACGGAATATAGAAAATTATAGTGACCCCCATATAAGAATTCCCATAGTGGAAAGTGTTTCATTTTAACTATCTTGTAGCTTTACTTTGCGGAAAAATACTGCACAGGCGAATAAATTCATGAGTTTTCAATGATTTTTTCTCAGATAATAATAATATACACATTACCTATATACAGGGCGTACACATCAAATTTTTATGTATTTAATATATCTTGAATTTAGCTTCCAGACTGTTTAACAAAAATCGTTGATGATACTTTTAAGGTCATTCTTAGTTTTTAGAAATTACTCAGCGCAACGGCTATTGATGAAAAGACGGTTGACTTTTTCCCTGCACGAAACCACGCCAGGTACTCTTGCGAGGGGAGTGTACGTCCCTCTCTGCAACGGAGTTTGTCGTCATAAAAAGTCAGGTAAAAACAGAGGTTTTCATCCAGGGAAATTGTTACCTAAAGGTTATCAAAGAACTGTATTTTCTTTGTGTTTATATCCATATTTCGTTCGAATAAACTCATGTTTCTATACAACATTTTTCTTCGTTAGTAAGCAAAGAGTTCATTCATACATGCAATATGTTTTGTTTAACTTATATTCATAAATATGATTCGCTAATGTTTCTATACAACATTTTTTCACCATTTGGAGAATTTTTAATAATTTATTTCATTCATATAAACTCGTGATTCCATACAATATTTTTCTTCCTTAGTAGGTAAAGAGTTCATTCTCATATACAATATTTTTTGTTCAGCTTATATTCATGAATATGATTCGTTAATGTTTCTATGCAACATTTTTTCGCCGTTTGGAATTTTTTTATCAATATGAATCATTTAGATAAACTCGTATTTTAATAAATTTTCACGCTATGTTTCCATACAATACCTTTTGTTTGTTCAGTTCAGACCATTTTTTATTGACATATTCAATTCGCCGAAACATTCATATTCATAGATATAATCCACATATGTTTCTATACATCATTATTTCTCCTCTTGGTTAGAATTTTCATTGATATATTTCATTCGTAAAACTAGTGACAACTGATTGTACGGAATATTAACCAGCGATTTGATATAGCATTCCCTAATGAGTTTCAAATAATTATATTGACATGCAGCGTTGATCCATAATTTCTATATCAGATTCGGTATGGTTAAGTGGCCATTTCTACTGAAAAATTCAAGATTCAGTTTGAGATGTTTAGGATGTTACCCCATTTATTTCAGCTGCAAATTAAAAAAAATTATTATTGCCTTATAATTTTTCAATAGGATTTAAATCGGGGTGTTAAAAAGTGATCTCTTTTATATCAGATTCGACATGTTTAAGTGGCCATTATTACTGAAAGATTTAGGATTCAGTTTGAGATGTTTAGGATGCTACCCCATTTATTTCGGCTGAAAATTTTAAAATATTTGTTATTGCCTTATAATTTTTTCAATAGGATTTAAATCAGGGTGTTGAGGAGGTCACCTCTTTTATATCAGATTCGGCATGTTTAAGTCGCCATTTTTACTGAAAAATTCGAGATTCAGTTTAGGATGTTTTAGGATGTCACCCCATTATTTCAGCTGAAAATAAAAAAAAAATGTTATTGCCTTATGATTTTTCAATATGATATCAATCGGGGTGTTGGGAAAGTCATCTCTTTTACCTATATCAGATTCGACATGTTTAAGTGACCATTCTTACTGAAAAATTCAATAAAAAAAAAATTGTTATTGCCTGATAAGTTTTCAATAGGATTCAAAGCAGGGTGTTGAGACGGTCACCTCATTTATAGGATTCAGATTGGGGTGTTGAGCAGATCGCTTCATAATTACCGCAACCAATTTTATCGCGATCGCTTTTTTAGGGACATTAGAAGAATATCTTTCTTTAACTCTAGGACACGCCTACAAAACTGCTTCACCTTCTGTCTCTATTCTTTAGATGCCATTTTATTACTGATTATTTCAACTGTTCAATGGCAATACCATACTTTCCAAAAATAAAGTTACCTAACCCTCTCCCAACCCACCTGATAATGAATACCAAAAAAGAAACAGAGTCAAACTGACACGAAACGAAACGTACTGCGGCGGCGATTCCCTGCAAAAATGTGATCAAAATAGACGTTTTTCTCGTTCCAAAAAACAACTAAAATTTTAAACGCTTAAACACGCAAAAATGCAACACAATAAACGTTTTTTGCGTTCTAAAAAAAAACCTTAAATTGAACCGAAAAAAACTGTATGTTTACATGTATTTCTTATGGAGATTTGACATTTCAAAATTGCTCAAAATACACTTTTTCGCGTTCGAAAAAAACATCTGAAATTTTAAAACGCTGAAACACGTAAAAATGCGACCTCAATAACCGTTTTTGGCGTTCGAAAAAACAGCTAAAATTTTAAACGCTAAAACATGCAAAAATACCACTAAAATAGACGTTTTAAAAGCTTAGTTCAGTAGTTCGTTCTGCTTTGATCAAACTGACTATCTGTCACTCTGCCTGTCTTGTTGAGTATTTACTGTACATTAGGTAACCATATTTTCTTGTACTAATGAGAAATTGTTTTAAAAGGTTTTTGATGTTTGACTTTCCCAGGTTACAAAAAAGTTGTGCAGTCGAAAATTGTAAACAGTTACCGTAAAAATACAAATTCGTTTCAATCTGCGTTTTTCTGTATTAGTTCCATCTTGAAGAATACAATATTGGCGACGAGGCTTCGAGTTCAATTAATATCTCAAGTAAGAATATATCTGCTTTGATCGGATCCATTGAACCGTTTGATGTCAATTCTAGCGATTTTGATAGTTACCTGGAACGCATGGCTCATTTATTCATTGTTAATGAAGTCCCTGAGACTTTAATTGGTGCAAATGCATATGCGGTTTTGAAGAATTTAGTGTTGCCAAAAAATCATACTCAGATAAGTTATGTTCAAGCTGTGCAGATTCTCAGAAGCATTTTGCCCCCATTACTCTTGTGGTTGCTGAAAGGTTCAAGTTTTATAAGATTCAACAAAACGAAAGTGAATCTGTATCTACTTTCATAGTAAGAATCCGAAATGCGTTAAAGAAATGTCAATTTGGAAGTTTTTTGGATGACGCTTTGAGGGATAAATTATCGATGGAATCTATGGAAAAGGAATTACGAAAACTTCAGTGTCAAAATGAAATGATGGTTAACAAGGTGCTTTCGAGATCTCAGAATTCTAACCAGCACATACAAAAACCTTGCTTCCGCTGTGGTCGCTGGCATAGTTCAGTAACTTGTCCTGTTAGTAATTGGTCCTGCCATGGGTGTGGTGATAAAGGACATCTTCAGAAGATGTGCAAGTCGAAGAGAGTCAAGTCTTAATCAGATGATATTAAAGGAGTAGCTGAACAAGAAGAAGTTATTAACTCAGCAACAGAGCATTAGGTACGTTCTATCAGTCTTGCTTTATTCAAAGTTTTGAATATCAACGGGAAGGAGGTCAAAATGGAAGTGGACACAGGAACTAGTGTATCTGTGATGTCTCATGTTGAATTTAGGTCAAAATTTTCCAGTATTGCTTTATGCAAATGTAAAGTCAAAGTGAAAACTGTTTCAGGGGATGAACTTTGTGTTTTGGGAGAAATTCTTGTTGATGTCAAGTTATCATATCAAAAGTATGAATGTTTCAGTTTGTCGTTATTTATTGTTGAGTCAAAGAAAGAGTTTACAGCTCTTATGGGAAGAGGGTGGCTAGATATTTTATATTCAAACTGGAGAAAACATTTACTGATGAAGGAGGAATCTTGTAATTATTTATTTAATATTGATGAATTTATTTCTAGATTGCCTGAAGAGTTTCCTATTTTTTTCAAGGATGAAGGAGTTATTGTGGGACTGAAGGCGAGTTTGGTTCTCAAGGAGAATTCTACTCCGGTGTTTCACAAATCATATGCGGTGCCGTTTGCTCTTAAATCAGTGGTGGAAAAGGAGATTGAGTCTATGGTAGATAAAGGTATTTTGGAACCGGTAAGGTATGCTGAGTGGGCTAGTCCAATTGTTATAGTTCCTCGTAAAGATGGTAAAAGGGTTAGAATCTGTGTTGATTTCAAGGTGACTTTAAATCGTTATCTTGAGATGGATCATTATCCGTTACCTTTGATTGATGATATTATTCATACTGTAGCGGAAGGTGTCTATTTCTGTGTCATTGATATGACTAATGCTATTATACTAGATGATGTAATAGTTTCTGGTACTGACTTAGAAGATTGCAAAAAAAATATATTGGCTCTTTTCAGAAGGTTCCGAGAATACAATGTTAGGGTGAATAGAGATAATAAGTGTAAGTTTTTCTGCAAAGAAGTAGAATTTCTTGGTTTCTTGTTAACTGGAGATGGAATTGCACCCTTGTCTTCAAAAGTTGATGCAATAGTTAATGCACCAGTACCAGAGGACAAAGGTCAACTTCGATCTTATTTAGCTCTACTCAACTATTATCGAAGGTTTGTTCCAATGCTCTCTTCAGGTGTTCGTCCTTTATTCGATTTGAAAAAAAAAATGTTACATTTCAGTGGACAAATGAATGTCAATTTGCTTTTGAGAAGAGTAAATGTCTTTTGACACAAAGTCAAGTTCTTACTCATTATGAACCCAGTTTACCTCTAATTGTAACTACCGATGCATCTCCATATGGTGTAGGTGGATACATCAGCCATATGAAAGATGGCGTTGAACGTCCAATAGAATTTATTTCAAGTACTTTGTCCAAAGCTCAACAGAATTATTCACAGATTCAAAAAGAAGCGTTAGCTATAATTTATTCGGTTACCACTTTTCATAAATATTTGTATGGTCGTAAATTTGTTTTACATACAGATCATCAGCCACTTAAGACTATTTTTGGGCCGAAAACAGGTATACCTCCATTACCTGCTGCTCGACTTCAACGGTGGGCACTTCAGCTTTCAGCTTATGATTATGATATCTTTTATAAACGGTCTTCAGAAGTGGCTGTGGCTGATGCTCTGTCTCGTCTTCCTTTACAAAACGAGGTTATTGATAGGGTGTGCTCATTTTCAGAGTTCTATCAACTACCTCTCAGTGCTCTAGAAGTACAACAAATACACAAAAAAAGACCAAGTAATTTCCAGAGTGAGCCATTATGTCAAAAATGGTTGGCCAACAAGAATTGGGGATGACTGTCTCAAACCATATTTTCAACGAAGGAATGAGTTAGGATTCGAAAATGGCTGCTTGTTGTGGGGAACTCGATTGGTTATACCCTTTCAACTTCGTTTACCAATCCTCGAAATGTTGCATGATCAACATATCGGAATGGTACGAATGAAAATGTTGGCTAGAGGTGAAGTTTGGTGGCCTCTGATTGACAATGATATTGAACAGTTTGTTAAACAATGTGATTCATGTCAATTAAACGGTCCAATACTCAAATCACAAACTATTGGCTGGCCGGAAACTTCTCGTAACTTCGAAAGAATTCACATTGATTTTTTTCAAAAAAATTCCAAATATTTTCTCCTTATTGTAGACAGCCATAGCAAATGATTAGACATCCATCTAGTTCCTTCACTGAATGCAGAGTGCACCATTGAAAAACTTCGACACAGTTTCGCTGTTTTTGGTCTTCCGGAAGAAATCGTGTCAGACAACGGTCGGTCATCCTTTCAATGGTGAGGTTTATAGACAATTTTGTCTGAGTAATGGTATTAAGTGTACCTTTACTCCTCCAAACTATCCACAGTCGAATGGTGTCGTTGAGAAACACGTAGCAACTGTCAAACAAAATTTATCAAAACAAATAACAGAAAATTCTAATAGAACCCAAAAATTATCTTTGCAGCATCTCCTGAATAATTTTCTCTTCTCATTCAGAAATACTCCAAACTCTATTTCAAGATTGAAACCATCAGACTTGGTTTTCAAACAAGCTTCTAGAACTAAATTATCTCTTCTACGTCCAGAATTTTTGAAGGGGGAAGTAAATACAAGCCATATGAAAGTAAAAAAATTATAGAAAATTATAGAAGGTCAAAAAGTTCTGGCACTGATAACCAGTAACAATAGAACTAAATGGGTTTTAGGAAAAATCCAGAAACCTGTGAGTTCGATAACCTATTTGGTAAATATCAATGGGGATATTAGGTATATGCATTATGATCAATTGAAACCTTATCATGAATCTAATAGTGATCTTTCATCAAACTTTGAACCAGATTCTAACCCAAGATCAGAATCCACTCAGTTACCTTCATCGGATTCAATGTTGCCTACCAGAACCCCTGAGACTGAGACACTTGCTTCAGATGACTTGCTTGATACCACTTCTACAAATTTTCCTTCAACAAATATTATCAATGTACCGGCAGAATCAAACTCAACTTCTAAAATGGGTAAAAGTTCGTCAAGACTAACTCCTTCAAATCTTGTTACTACCAGATCAGGAAGAATTATTAAACCTCCACTAAAACTCACTTATTAAGTTTTAGCGTTTAAGATGAATCTCCATGTTAATTCGGGGAGAAATGTTGAATATTTACTCTACATTAGGTAACCATATTTTCTTGTACTAATGAGAAATTGTTTCAAAAGGTTTTTGATGTTTGACTTTCCTAGGTTACAAAAAAGTTGTGCAGTCGAAAATTGTAAACAGTTACCGTAAAAATACAAATTCGTTGAGCAACGTTCTAAACGAAAAATGTCAAACGTTAACCAAACGACTTCTAACATTTGAACGATGAGTACATAACGCAATCGTACGACCGGGAGTATCTAAATTTGGACCCTTCTCAATGCTCTATCTCAATTTTTAATGATAGGAAGTGCTTATTTTCTGATGATTCGTAAAGATCGTTGGTAATTCACACATTGGGCACCTTCCTGACGATAGATAGCGCTGATGTATTCGGTCTCGATGACATGTAATACATTTCCGATTGGGATCGCATGTTGAAACGCTAAGCTCCTGTTGAAACATAATTTTTTTTTCCTATAAATGAGAAACTCTGTATACCTTCTTGATTGGGATTGAAACGCTCTATGAGCGGTTTTTTCCTATCTTGAATAATTTTTGAACACTCTGTGTATGTCTAACAAATTTCTGAACAATCAGTATGACATATCACCATATTTTTCTATTGGGATAGCACGTTAAAACGCTAGACCCAGTCAAGTTTATTTAATATGTTAATGAGCCATCCTGTATGTTGGTACACCCGGTATCCTATACGCTATGATTATGATATTTTTCCGTTGAATAAAGGGCACTAAGCGAGTAAACTACCTTTTTCATCCTCCTTTCAAATTGTTATACGCTCTGATTTTCATTAGCTAAAGCGCACTATGAGAATTCTTATACGGGGTTAAATACATTTTCTATACTCTGTTGTATGTTTTTTCTCTTAATTTATGTGTTATATGACACCCTGTACACGTAGAACCGTCAATTTTGTTTTCTCAAATGTTGCATACCCCGTACACATTGCTAGCGCACATTGAATAGACCTCCGTTAAACCGGCAAGTTTTTATCTTAAAATATATGTATTTTGAAACACCCTGTATACGTTCCTCATTGAACAAAATTAAGTGAAACATTTTGAATCCTCATATCCCAATGATGCGAATTTTCCACCCGAAATTTGCCCAGCAACATTTTTTTTCCTCTCAAATTATATATGTTGGTATAATATGTCGACAACCATTCACAATATTTTTTTCTTAAGCGATGTATTTTCCACCCATGTTTTTTGTCTTATATTTTTAACGATAATACCAATGACAGCAGACAAATATCGAGTGTGAGGAGCCGCCATGTTTTTTTCTCATTTCTTAATCATCATTATTATCATTACACTTCCATACTTCGAATATTCCATCTACAGTTATTATTGTTCTCATATTCCAAGCGCGTTCGACTGGCAAAGTTGTCTTATATTTTTTCTTCAACGATATTATCAATAACAGCTGACAGATATCGAGTGTGAGGTGCCGTCATGTTTTTTTTCTTATTTTTCAATCATTGTTATTATCATCACACTTTCATACTTCGAATATTCCATCTACAATTATTATTCGTAAAGTGCGCTCGACTGGCGAAGTTGTCTTATATTTTTTTCTTCAACGATATTACCAATGACAATTGACAGATATCGAGTGTGAGGCGCTACCATGTTTTTTTCCCTTATTTTTCAATCATCATTATTATCATTACACTTTCATACTTCATTTCATATTCAATTATTATTGTTCTCATATTCCAAGCGCGCTCGACACACAATGAACGCAAGCAGCGACTCTCTGATCGTCCCCCCCCACTCCAAAAAGAGCAAAAATTACCAGAATGGACCTTAATAATGTTTATGCAGATTAACATGTAAAAATGATCAAATTGATTCTTGAAGTCTCCTAGCACAATACTAATATACTGAAAAAAAAATGTATGCCTTTGGTTCTTTAGCCCCTATCACTATCATACCCAAACTCCGGCAAGTTTTGTGATTCAAAAAATTTTCTTGGGATGAAGATATTCCTAAATCTTCAGTTTACATGAAAAAGTTTAAAAAAACAATTTTCAGATGGATATATTCGTTAACTGAAATGGTGCTTAGTTTATGGTGGGTTTATGGTGGGGTGGTGCTGTAGGTTTTCCGGGTTTTTCTACAGCTGAAAAGTGAATACATCACCGAAAACATCAGTAAGTTGCCCCGGAGCGCCACGGCAAATAATAATAATAGACGTCCTCTACCCGCACAGGCTATGCCTTTGGGTACACTCAATGAGTGTTTATGAGGGAGTATTATTATACTATTATTATTATTATGTGAAATTGATTGAAGTTCTATGTGAGTCTCCTCTGTCACAATTGCACCTTTGAAAAGTATTACTTCTCCTAAAGTGGAACTTTGTGCAGTTGGTTTTTTACCAGATTAATCACAAAAGGCAAAATACTTATTGAACTCCCATTTTGATGATAGTATAATATATTCGGGGTGGTGCTGTAGGTTTTCCTACAGCTGAAAAGTGAATACTCCACCGAAAACATCAATAAGTCGCCCCGGAGCGCCACGGCAAATATTAATAATAGCCGTCCTCTACCCACCCAGTCTATGCCTTTGAGTACACTCTATGAGTGTTTATGAGGGAGTATTATTATATTATTATTATTATGTGAAATTGATTGAAGCTCTATGTGAGTCTTCTCTGTGCTTAACCAACAATTGCACCTTTGAAAAGTATCACTTCTCCTAAAGTGGAACTTTGTGCAGTTGGTTTGTTACCAGATTAATCACAAAAGGCAAAATACTTATTGAACTCCCATTTTGATGATAGTATAATATATTCGGGGTGGTGCTGTAGTTTTTCCAGGTTTTCCTACAGCTGAAAAGTGAATACACCCCGGAGCGCCACGGCAAATATTAATAATAGCCGTCCTCTACCCACCCAGGCTATGCCTTGTGTTTATGAGGGAGTATTATTATTTTTTTCAATAGGGAATGTAACAGTCAGGCCCTATCTCCGGAGCTCCGACACAACCGGAGGGTGCGCTGGTGTCATTAACCCCAGCCTTAGGCTCCGGTGTCTCGTCTATACCGTACGAGTGTCGTAGGTGGTATTATTATTATAACAACGGTCCAAAGTGAATGTTTCAATCTCGCCCGTGATGTTTATTGCCTGAGGGCTCATAGAACCCGAGGGCCAATAATCACGTAACCGATAAAATATCACTTTAGTCCGGTGGCATATACACTATTTTTTGCACTTCTCAGTATTATACATTTCAACAATAATACAATTGAATATTTTGATGAGTTATATAAACATGGTACTTAGATTACGTCATAGCAACGGTGTCAACAAAATTTTTCAATTCAGTGTCATTTCAATCAATCAACCAAAAACGTCATGAAGTAACCATTTAATAGCCCAACCGTCAACATAAGTTCCAGTTTGAACATTTTCTTCAAAGTATACTGAAATTTAGCATTTTTTCTATAGATGGCATTTGAAGTGACATTTTCTATTTCGATTCTTTGGCTTCATTGACATCTCATGGAAATAAATGAGAAAATATGTATGATACAGCTTACAGTGTTTGTTATAAAACTTTCAAGTCTGCCAATGGTTTGAGGATTAATGTTGGAAAAGTACACAAATTACCACATTTCAAGTCGTCAATTACTTCAACCGCATTGGATGTTGCTCTGTCGGCATTGATTGCACCTCAAAATCATTCACCATTCCATTGCCGATTAGCGTCTCTCATAAGTGTTAAAAACATCATTAAAATAATCCCCAAGTCGGCTAGAATTTGTGTTGCGTCTGATTTATGTAATGTGATCGATAATTGCCTTAAAACGAATTGAAAATCTTGCTGGCAAAATCTTCTGGCTTTTCCAGATCACTTTTCAGCCATCCCGAGTTCCGGAGAGAGACATAAGATATCTCTAACTTCAGATATAAAATATAATATCAGACAACTAGATACTAAGTCACGAAGTGTTTTCCAACCTCGTAAGCCACATGGTCCTAAGCATGAATCTGCCGATATTGCAAAAGTAGCGCTCATCAAAGTTGCTGATGGTGATCTTTCATCAGCCGTTAGAATTCTAAGTTCTGATGGTTTATCAGATTTTGATATTTCCACTTTCAACATTTTACCATGTGCTCTGAAGACACAATTTCAGATACGTCGCCATGCCAAATTTTACATATTTCTGAAGACGATGTTTTTTTGCTGTGAAATCTTTCCGCACCGGCTCAGCTGGTGGTTTAGATTCATTTCGCCCCTGCCATATGCAGAATGTTCATACTCACAGTTCAGGTGCTTTGAGAGATGAACTATTGAATCTTCTCACTAAATTGTGTAAATGGATTCTGCTTGGAAAAGTAAATCCAGCCATTTGTCCTGTACTTTATGGAGCTGCTTTATGTGAACTGAAAAAAAAAGAGATAGCTATAGGCACATTTTACGTGGGCTTGTAGCCAAAATTTGTTGTATCAAAATTCGAGAAGGAATTAGAGGAACCTTGCGTCCTATTCAGTTTGGTTTTCGTACTTCCGCAGGATGTGAGGCAGTTGCTCACTCAGCTCGTAAATATATAACTCAAAATCCAGAGTATTTCCTCAAAATAGACCTTCAAAATGCTTTTAACATGATAGAGAGTCGATATTACGGAAAGTATATCAAGTGCTTCCCAATTTATTCACCTTTCTTAATCATGTTTGATGTTTGGTAATTACGTAATTGATTCAGTGAGTGGCATTCAACAAGGTGATCGTCTGGGCCCTGTACTATTTTGCCTTTCACTGAAACAATCAATTGTAAATATAACTGTTGGTATTCAGACGATGGTTCTATCGTGGGAAATATGGATGAAATTATTCAGCAATCTAAAGGAATTGGTCTAGAATTAAATCTCAGTTAATGCGAAATTATTCGGGTTTCCTATCCAGAGTCAGTTTTTTATTAAAAATTCAGTGATATTGCTCCCGATATAAGAATTATTAAGGAGTCCGAATGGTCACTTCTCGGTGCACCTCTTTCTTCAGAAGCCCTGGCAGAAAATTCAAAGAACAAAACTGACATTGGGCATATTTTTATATTCACCAAATTGGTGTGGTGGATTCCATTCGACCAATAGTAACACTGTAAATTTCAAATTGACAAATCAAAGGGCGAGTTACCTATTTGGTGAATATAAAAACATGCCCATTCAGAACTTATGTTCATAACATTAATATTAGGTACAAATAAGGTACATTAACACCTCCATCTTTCATATCAAATATGCCATGCTGATCCCAAACTGTCAAATATGAACAGTTTCAAGAAAAAACTGAAAGCTTTCCTCTTGAAATTATAATGTATTTTCTTATATCACCTACAGATTATCTGTCAGTTATTGATCCCTTATATCATTAAATTATTTTTGAGTAAATTAAGTCTTTTTGTAATATATGATGAAAATAAAGGCGTTTATTATTCTTGTTTTCTCTCCAGCTCTGAGTTGTTACTCTGTAACTGTGATAGTTTAGTTGCCAGTCCGTCCTGCTTCTCGTATAACGCCACTATATTTGAAGTATTTTCTGCAATTGACTTGGGGCTATTCTTAGTCAAATCAGTTATTACCTTTCATTACTTTCGGTTTGAGTTTTGAATTATTCGCTCCAAATTTTTTATCAAATGACCCCATTATCATATGGTAGACCAAGGTACATGAACAATAAAAAAGTTGTAGGATTATTATTGAGGTGAAATAATATGACGAAAATTTAAACAAACCATCAAATTGACATTTCATCATGGACTGGAAGTAAACATGTCACTGAAATTATTATTCTATGAGTACATAATATGTATTTGTGCTGAACAAGATTCTGATAAAAAAAGAGCGGTTTGACAACCGCTATCGCCACCCACCGAATATACCAATGCTATTATAAACTGCTCCAATGCCTTGAATTGATGCAAAATTAACTCTCTGATATGATAACGGAATGATTATGTGTGATTTTGTAAATGAGAATCAACTGATTCTGTTATCAGCGTACGAACTTTTGTTGTTTTCAATAAATCATTTGATAATGTGAAGATGCCTTATTATGAAATAACCAAATGCTTATCAGTACTCATATGTTACGTACCTACTTATAAATACACTCAATTATCAGTTCAGTGTGGTTCGAGGATTTGGCAAGACTCATATTTAACATAATAAAAACCATGGTATGTATCAAGTATTTCGAAAAGTTTTGTTGATTTTTCACTGAGGTAATGTTTGTTGACAGGTTATTCTGAAATACAGAGGCCTCTGCGCTCCGGTATTTACCGTCTTCAAGAATGATATGTGAGTTTTTGCCAAGTTCAATACAAATAATTACCCTGTATGTCAGCCAGGGTCATCCTAGTCATTTTGTGTCACCTACTTTTGAATAGTGTGCAACTGGAAACGTCTGTTTTGGATTACTTGAAATAAAAGTGGTTGGAGAGCTGCGTCGGACAAAACTGAATTTAGTGTTTGACATACTATTTTTGAATATTTTACTAATTTTGAGTGATAACTGCTTTGTCTAATAATGCCAAAGAACTAAATGTATCCAGTAATACTTTTCAAACTGCAACTGAAACATTTTCCTAACCATAGTGCTACTGCACTTTACCTGTTTCCATGCTCAGGGACTTTCTAAAAAATATTCTAAATGTTTAATATAATATTAAAAATGAAGTTACATTGAACAAAACATTCGAATTTGTATTGTTTCAACTTATCTTTCGATCATTATCCATATTTAATTTTCAATTGAAATAGGTATACTTACTAGTTTAATTTTTTAAAGATTTTCATAATATGAAATAATTTTTGAAAGAAGACTATTTTTATTACTTGTTGAAATTATTTGATTTAATGTGGCCTTAAACTGAAACTCTGAGTTGGGGTGGTGTTATAACTTCCACTGGGGTCCATTCTAATTTGACAGAATTTGGAATATACAATGAGGAGACTTTTATGTGGTGGTCTGAGGGATATTTACTTGCTTCTTTAAAAGTTACGTAAGGATACCTGGGGATTATGAAAATGTCGTAGAGATGTATAAAATTAACGTTTCAGGTCAGTTAATGTCGAAATTATACCAAAATATGCCAAATTTCTAGCTGACAGTGGAGTTGATGGGGTATTAGGTGAGTATTCAAATTTGTTTGAATCATTTTGTACCTATATCAATAAGTCACGTTGGCCACCAAACATATTCGGAAAGGACCCTGCACGGTCCTTATGGAAAAAGAGTCCTAGTCGAATTGCCTGGAAATTTGGTATAATGTAGTTTATGATATCCTGATCAAATGTCTCCATGGCACAACAAGATCTGATGGACAGTTTTCGAGCTACAGGGTATTAAACATGCGGAGGGAGGGTTGATTCTTTTACCTATGGAATCAATAATGGGGGGGTTATTTCGTTACAAAAAGTTGAGAATAACGATTACCATCCTAACTTTTTCGAAACGAATTGCAATTAAGGGTTCTAAGACTTCGTTAACAAAGGGATTATTTTTCTACTAGTCATTGTTGAGATTTTCATTTAATTCGTTGAACAAACTCAGTGAATAGTCAAAGTCCGTAGTTTTGCAAATTAGTTTAATATATTTTAATATTGGGTTATCTGAGGTGACTATCATACAGGGTCGATATTATCTTTTCCAGTTGTATTCATAATAGTATTTCAAAAACATATATAAAACAAAGTAGAAAACTGAATATTGTATGATTAATAATTCGTGGCCCTTGTTACATCTTGTATGTAATTCCTAATTGTGATGAAAAATTATATGAATATTTACATAGGATGATTCATCTTTTACGAGCCGTTCGTGATATTTGTGTTTATTTAATGGTTTGTTCAAAATGGGATAGACTTGTAACGTACGTAGATATCATAAAAAATGAAAATAGAATAAAAAGCCAAACTTAATGAACAATATCTTCAATTGGGTTGAGGGGTAGCAGATGTTTTGTTGATGGCGTGCGTATCCCAAAAACTATTTTACACTAGCAATATGTGCGCAGGTACCAACAGTTCGGGCACCAGATTTACAGGTGCAGTGATAACCATCTACAGCTTCTTCTTCTGCAATTATTCCTTATCACTTGTTGGTCGGTATGAAAACCACAGCTGATAATTAGCTGAATTTCTGAAATCAACAAATGTAATCTGTACAAAATCGTAATGAAAATGTTTTAACAGGCATGGTATGAATTAGTAAAATGCACAAATTTGAAGCTGGAATGCTGCCGACAGGTACCCATTTCACGGACTTTCTATTGGTAGATATCACACAAACATATTCAATGCAGTATTCTCCCATTTGATTGCTCATCATGCCGTTGAACAGAATCCGTACAAAATTATGGCAACAAATAGACAAGAACTATGGAATATTGATCATATATTTCTACTTTGTATTATATATGTTCCTAAAAAATTGACATAAATACAACTGATAAAGAGAATCCTGTATAAAAGTATCCTCAGATTATCCAATATCAAAATCAAATGATATCAACTTGATTTGCTAGTCTCCGGGTTTCAGCTTTTGACTGAGTTCGTTAAAAGTATTAGAAATCTCAACATTGACTAGTAGAAGAAGAATAACCCTGTATACGGATTCTGCATTGCAACTAGTGTCGAATTTTTAAAGTTTGTAATGGCTATCCTAAACTTTTTGCAACAAAATAATCGCGACATTAATGATTTTATAGGTAAGTATCAACCCTGCCTCCGTATGTTTAACATCCTGTATCTCTAAAACCGCAAATCTGATCTTATTGTGCCCATGGAGACATATCAGGATAACTACATTATACCAAATTTTCAACTTGGACTCTTTTTCCATAAGAACAGTGCAAAGTCCTTTTAGACCGGGAGATGGTGACACAAAATATTAGGTCATTTGTACCAGTATGGCGGTTCTTCAGGGGTCTAATTATGGATTGTCAAAAAAGAAAATGATGGTCATAGCGCTGGTACCGGAGGCCCAATCGCGTGGGCGTTAATCGAACGTGTTGGATAAATAACGAGTGTCGAACAATTTGTTCCACAAAAATGCTTGTATTTTCCGATAGTCAACAAAAAAAGTAGGTGGTAGCGTAATGCCATACTTCTCCGGTGTGACTTGCAGCCCACCGTACCGACATGAATACTTTAATTAAAAAAAAACGATTCAGCCATTTGTACCAGACTAACTTTTGCGCAGTTTATCATCGTCGAGTAGCCATTCACGGAAATCACCTTGCCATACGTTTCCGACGGTTCCCAATAGCCGCCATACCACCGCAAGGGAGTATTTTTTTTGTTGAACGATTTTCACCAATATTGCATTTGGATTTTTGGAAAGTATTTGATGAACTGTGACCGTTATTATATTTCCCATACGTCTTGTAGGGGGAAAAAGTGCGGCCATACTTGAAAAACTTATTTATTCGACACGTTTTGAAAATACGACTTAAATTACGTAAAATAATTTTTTGCATCATGGAATCATTGTATTCTGTTCGTTTGGATGTAATTCTACAAATAAAAATATTCCAGATTGTAACCATGGGGCAGACGACTGTTAAAAAAATATTAAATTTTGACGATTTGTACCAGTATGGCATTTGGATTTTTGGAAATTATATGATACATTGTGACCATTACTATTTTTGCCATACTTCTAGTAGAGGGAAAAAGTGGCGCCATACTGGTACAAATTGTTCGAATTACGAATAAAATCTTAGAATTTTGAAAAAAATATTGTACATATTCGCCACCTCCCACTGGTATGGCTTGTGACTTCTATTTATGATCATACAGAGAACTGTTCACAAAAGTTTTAGGATGGTACAAATCGTTTGGCAAAAAAAAGTTACTCCCTTGGTATGACGACCATTGGGAACCGTCGGGAATGTATGGCAAGGTGATTTCCTTGAATGGCTACTCGACGATGTTTAGCTGCGCCAAAATGAGCCTGGTACAAATGGTTGAATTGTTTATTTCAATTAATGTATTCGTGTCGGTATGGCGGGCGGTAAGTCACACCGGAAAAGTATGGCCATTGGGAACCGTCGGGAATGTATGGCAAGGTGATTTCCTTGAATGGCTACTCGACGATGTTTAGCTGCGCCAAAATGAGCCTGGTACAAATGGTTGAATTGTTTATTTCAATTAATGTATTCGTGTCGGTATGGCGGGCGGTAAGTCACACCGGAAAAGTATGGCTTTATGCTACCACCTACTTCTTTTTTTATCGACTATCGGAAAATACAAACATTTTTGTGGAATAAATCGTTCGACACTCGTTATTTATCCGACACGTTCGATTAACGCCCACGCGATGGGGCCGCCGGTACCAGCGCTATGACCATCATTTTCTTTTTTGTCATTCCGTAATTAGACCCCTGAAGAACCGCCATACTGATACAAATGACTTAATATTTTGTGTCACCATCTCCCGGTCTATTTCTAGAGAGCAACAATATATACGAGGGAAAAAACAAAATAGACGTCGGTCGAAATTTCACTGTATTGGATATGAGGCATATATTGGCTTACCTATACAAGATCACAACACAATTTAAATACTGGGAATTTAATATTAGGGTAAACGACGCGCTATATTGTCAAAATACACATATAAACAGGATTCTGCGACAGTGCGTCATGCTTCCATACAGCAGCGTTCATACCATTCAAGTTACCAATTCAGTTGCACATTCGAATTTTTGACAAAGACGTATAAAAAGAAAATATTTCCAGCTGTTCAAGGTATTTCAAGAGATTGTGGCATATCGAAGTTGTTTTTTTTTTAATGTATATTTTTCCATATTCAGATTCACTAGTTAAAATTATTGTTGAAGTTGTTATTTCTGACAACCGGCTGCATCCTCACGAGTAGGCTAGGGAAGCCGTAGCCCTTACCTTCTAACGTGTGGTGCCATGCACGGGATCCGTAACCGCGCTGAGATTAGAATCCACCAAGCACCCACCAATGATTGGGATGAGAAGCGAACTCATGACTGAAATATTAGCACTACCCTATGGCCGGTTTGGACTGAAATTCTATTAAAAGATAAACAGTGAGCACCATATGTAACGGATAATTTCATTTTCTATATTATTAGCCCTTTTCAAGAAGACTAATGAAACATTTGTTCAACGTTCCTTACGGACACATACTTGCAAGTGCTAATTGTTATAAACCCATTAGATCAGACAACAATATTGTCATATTGTTCCACAATATGAATCATAACATTAAAAAGCCTTATAGTATTCGTTTACGAATGGAGCTGCGACTTACAATAAAGTCAGTCGCAGCGCCATCCGCCAACAGATGAAGAAAGACTTTTGTAGCATCGTCTCCAGGCAGAGGCTAAATAAATGCAAATGAAGCAATATATGATTCGGATTATGATTATCTAGAGAAAGTCTTTTTAGCGTTGGAACTGAAAAATTAGTCAAAAACTCCAAGTAACGTTCACCGTTTAATAATTCGTTAAAACCCTTTTACGGTTATGGTTAATTCATTAACCACCCTTCATCAAAATTACGCGTGAAATTTCATGGCCATTATACCAGCGTTGATGCCGCCCATATGATAAAAACTTGGATTCCCAAACACCTAGAATACGCTCAAGTGACCACATATCAAACTGTGCAGAAGTTTAATAAAAGGTGGTTAGCTGAATGACTTTCGAGATCTAAATAAATTCATTTCGACAACAGATACTGTGAGTGCTGTTTCTTAGTTGATTTTTCGATAAGTGTATGCAAAATTATTTGTTCTATTTCATATGATCTCAAGTGGAACAATCATTAGTATTGATTGATAGTGGTAAGTGTGAAAAAGAATATGATTATCGCCAGTTTTATTCAAGAAACATTTTTCATTCATTATTTGTGTATTTTTGAGGTTACATATTCACCTTCGTTTTGGACAGTTATTTGTTGACCGTTATTTCTGATAATAAATATTATTCAAGATCTATAATCATTATTCATTATTCCAAAAAAAATTCTTCCCCAGCTGCTTCGGCTGAGAAAATATTTCGTGGTATATCCTAGAATGTAATTGAAAATTGATATTTCTTTCTTCTGTATCAAACTTGTTGACGTTGAATCTTTTTCATTTCAATGTATTATTTTCCGAATGAATAACAATTTTGAAGTGAACAATACTATTTCCTTCCTACAGGGTGATTTAGATATAGTGGCCGGCAAGTAATAAATATTTAGAAGGTGAACATTTGGAGCCAATTTGACAGAAAAAATAATGATTACCTTTATATCACTACAAAATTATTTTGATAATTCAAAGAAATGCCCCATCTGAATGATATAAGTTTTTTCGCCTTTTATAAGAATCGTTTTCTTGAAAATAACAAATTCTTCCAGGTCATGAGTCGCCAAAAATTCAATTTGACGGAAATAACGTCAGATCAAGCCTTCGATCTATTAGATGGAATTAGTGAGGAGCAAGCTATAAATTTCGATTACGATAGAGATAGCGATGCAGAAGATATATGTATTGCAAGTACATGTGGAAGTCACAGATCCACTTCTGGACGCACTTCGGTTTCCTCAACAGGTAGCTATAAGGAAAATATCCCCCAAAAACACATCGATGGAGACCATTCTGAAGAACAGTCAACACCAAGTTCTTCAAGGGATATGGATCATCCAGATCGAAGTTTTTCTTTCAGAAAACGAAAATTGGTATGTGCAGATTTTGAAGAAGATAGCGATGATTCAATAGCAGATCTAGACTGGGTGGATGCAGTGGAAAGGATACCGCACACTTTGATAGGGAAAGTGTCCCCTTGTCGAATTGGCTGAATTTTTGATATGTTATAGTCCAAGTCATTCCAAACAAAAAGTTCAATGGGCACAACTTTTTCTCTAGGCTAGTTTTGGCGCTAGAGGCCCTCGAAAACTTTAATTTCTTCTCCATTGTTAAACAACATGAAACGTTACCCCAGTAAACACTCCCCACGTCCGTGGGGTGAATGATTACTGGTTCCGAGAGTCATATGCCCTGAGAAGGCGGAGTGAACCAAGAATTAATATCAATAATATTATCATTAACGATATTTCATTTTAAAACTATGCACTTCATCTTCCAACCTGTTTTTTTTGTACCGCTTTGTACAAGCAAAACATTTTCCCACCTCCAGATTTCTTTTAAAAATTGTTCATTCATTCTCGAAATTGGAGGATACCTACTGGATAATATAAAAACATTGCACCACTTTACTGCAAAAAAAAACATTTTTCTGTATATCGTTTTGGAAATGATGTCAAAGTTCATAGCAAGGTTTTGTTTGTTACTCCATGTCAATATAAAGTGAAATATGGCGTATAATTTCGAAGTGAGATTTGAATATTATGTGTGTGGATACAATGGATCACCAAGGCAAATGGTACGTTTGGACGAAGATACCAGAGGCATTGCCAAACGTCGAAGGAATGAATTAAAATTGCCACAAATACCTTTTATTGAACCGAATCTGTCATTTGAGTATTCTCTCAGAGATACAATCTTATGAAGAAAATCCGGATCCAACTGTACCTAAAGTTTTGTTGCGAACCTCTCATACGTCATGTTTAGTATGTGGTTGATGCACCTTCTGCTAGGTTGGATGTTGGATGTATTTCTGAAGACAGGAATGTTCGCACCTGACAGAGTCAGAATCTGTGGTGGTCATTTGAATGAGGAGGGGCATCTTCTGCCACCTTTCACAAATAGGCTCAGAGGAATAACAAGACCATACAATTCAAAAGGTAATGAACTAAAACATATTTTATTATCGTTTCAAGAAGCTGTGCTGAACTATCGTTACAAGAAGCTGTCCTGAACTATAAATCAACGAATCAATACAATATCGAGGATAATTTTACTGATACGAGTTCCAGGCGTTAACTTCAATAAAAAAGTACACTTCACAGACTTCTTTGAATTTTTCAATCGCGTCAATATTCACCAGAAAAATAAAGCAGTAGCGAAAAAAGATTTGTTATGTTTCTTGTGCAAATTACGACAAGGACTTTCCGATCAATTCTTGATGTCCATGTTTTCCTATTCCAGTCGTCAAGCTGTGAGTTTGGCAATTCAAAAATTACGTGTATATCATTATTACAACAATTCGTTCCGCAAAATGTATCGTATCAGCATATAGAGAGAGGCCAATATATAATATATTGCTAAACATGTTACGGATTTTGCAAACACCCTCTACAATCCTGAACCAAATTATCGAAGAGCAATCGCTTATATTGACGGGACGTATATAAAAATACCCAAAAGTCGGACATTTCAAGTATCACGTCAATCGTACTGTGTACACAAGGGATATCATCTCTTGAAACCTGCCTTGATTGTTGCTCCCAATGGTTAGGTATATCCTAGATGTTCACGGACGTTCTTCTTCTTCTTAATTTTTTTTTATGCGTTATTTCACTGATTCAAGAAATAATGATGCGGCAATGTTGAGGCACAGATTATAGAAACTTATAGATAAGAAGCTCCGCCCATTTCCTTTGATGTTTGAAATGCCGCCTCATTGACCTCGGACATGGTTGCGGATTTAGATTCTTTCCTTCTTAGGCTGAGTGCCTTCGAAAGCTTTTTGCGTTTCAGTTCATCGAAATTCTGATTTTGATTGGTGTCCTATATAGGTAGATATTTGTCTAGAAGCGCGAAGTTCAAACAATTTTTTTTATTAGCCTTCATATATTGCAGTTCAATGTAGATTGACTGAATACTGAACAAAAATCACCATTTATATTGGCTCTACTTTTTTATATAATGTTAATGGTTCAAGATTAAAGGTTTTATGACACCGAACTTCAGAAGAAAATATATTGACCAAGTTAATATTTATATAAAATGATTTTTTAAATATTCAATTCTTTGGAGAATATTCTATTTACGGTTCAGTACTGCAGAGCTGTAATAAGTGCAGAACTGACTGAAAGTCATGAATATTCTCAGATATTCATTTTTATATGAGACTTTTCGAATACACAATGTGATTTGAATCTCGAATCGATGGTGCCCAAAAAACGATATGAAAATACAGGTGTTAGTACATTCTGGAAGTTGGATTTAATCACAAGCCAATTATGATCAAACTGGGCGTTGTATTGGACAAAAAAATGGACTTCGACTAGTACTATGACTACGTAACAAATATGTCTAGAAAACTGAATATAAAAGGATTTGTCAAATGTTCTCTGTGTAAAAACACTATACTATTCTTAGGTGATATCGATTGTGTTTGGTTACCCAAATATTACGAAAGCCTGATATAGTACAACTTGGAGAAAATCAAGAATACATTCCTGTGCTTTGTATCATTAAAGTTACCAATGACTATTAGCAAACACTTATACCTATCATTAATCTTCCAGTAGTGATGTTACTTTATTTTATTGTTGTCTACTCAATGATCTCCAATCATATTAGTAACATCCACATTCCAATAGGAAAATATTCAATTTCCCTTTGCAATAAATGTGCAACTGATCAGTACTTATTTAGATCAAGAAAATTTTTGGAATAAATCAACACACATGACAAGAAAAACATTTATTTCAAATATTCTTCATTATTTACCCTTCGAAAATGTTCTACATGAATTATTTTTCAAGTATTTATCAATGAAATAGTCACATACATATTTAAATTCTTTTGTTCAGAAATCTGAAATTATGTACAATCTGTTTTCTAGTATTTTCAGTGAACATACATGAATTCGAGTTTTCAGGTATTTTCAAGTTCGAAATTCTGATTTGGAGGTTTCTTGAATCATCAGCACAATTTATATTCTTTGAATTGATTATTTTTTAAATGAACAATTTTCTGAATGCCCTAGTGAACTGAATTGGAGTAGGATTCTCAGCATAGCCATTCTGCTATCTAATACAACTAAAAAAATCTTCTAATGGGTCTTGGTTCAGTTTTCTGGCAAACAAAGCTATTAAGCCCCCAACAATCAATGAATTTAACGTAAATTTATTTTGGCCCCTTGAACACTTTCAATTCATTGAGAAAGCATTCTATCCCTGTTAAAAATATAGCTGAAACTTTTCCCCTTTGAATGTTTTGAATGCAGTGCACGTATCATAGCGCGGAAGAATTGAAAAGATCCAATAGTTTATTGAACTTTGATATGACCTCAACAGTGGCCATAGCAGTTTCAGGCAAATTAGTCAAATTAATATGGCTTTTGGTTATTTGGTCGTGAGTCCATTTTGTATTGGCTCTTGATGTTTTGCGGTTAGCTACTTCAGAAGTTACAAGTGTTAGTATAATCTTTCTCTTATACACAAGCTTCTATCCATATTTTGCACCTGTAATGCAATAACACAATCAGCATGGTGAATTTAAGCAGCAGTTTGAAGTCATAAGAAAATATGATTGGTTGGAAATAACGGTCCAACCAATAATTGACGAACATTCTTTCTTATGACTAAACAGTTCACATATTACTAGAAATATCCCAGGAAAACACATACACATCAATCTGTTTCATCACTATCATTAATTGTAATAATTTAATAAATTTAGGAATGTAACCCTTTCCTTTTCTAATGATTGTTCCTGGATACAATACGAGTATTTTATGTCATTGAATAAACAAAAAAGTACTTACTTAATTTCTCCGTATGGAAAACTATGTAATTTGATGTTGTCCGATTTGCTGTTACTATTTCTGCAATTTCTGTATTACAATAATGCCTTCCGTCTCCCCTGTGAGGTGCCATATTCTGTTCATCACTCATCGTTATACTTCAAGGATAATCTAATAATTGTTGTTGTTATTATTGTATCATCTGACATCTGTCAAAGATTGAAGTAGAAGAGGTCTTTGAATGTCAGATGTCAGTGTGGCCCTTTAAATTTTGCGCTTTTCTATCTCTCTCCTCAAATAACGTTCCTTGTCTGCCGTCTCATCAGTAAGTTTCTATAATCTGTGGTTGAGGCATGAGTATGAACGAGATTTAATGGGTCTGAGAAACTGGTTCCAAGAAAGTGATATCTTCATGTTAGATAGGGGATATCGTGATGCACAGAACTTATTGGCTGACTTTGGTATAGTAGTGGAAATGTCCGTGGCACTTGGTCTTGTACAGCATCAACTGTCCGAACCGAAGAGGCAAATACATCTAGACCACTTTGTTATATTTTCCATGAGTTTGATCATCAACTTGAAGTATTGATTTGGCCATAATAGCTGGAACACACTGTATAATTGATCACCTGCAATGAACAATACTTCTAATAGTATCTCATATTGATGAATATTTAGATCATGATTACGCAGAATAGTGATTCTTATCCAGAATACCGATCCGTGTTGTATAACAATGAAGAACAAATGAAAGTTTTGGAGGGCATCTGGCGCCAAAACTAGCCTATAGAAAAAGTTGTGCCCATTGAACTTTTTGTTTGGAATTAATTGGACTGAAACATATCAAAAATTCTGCCAATTCGACAGAGGGCCACTTTCCCTATTAAAGTGTGCGGTATCCTTTCAAATTCATCACTGTCACAGAGAAAAGATGAGACTTCAGAAGAGGACAACACTTCTGAAAGTGAAACAGTTACTATACCAGTACCCGCAGTAGTCACCGAGCAACCGACAGATGCAACCAATTTGAAGGACCCTGTCATACCATCCACTTTCAATAATTTCGTTTTTGTTGAGACATACGGACCTTCCTTTAATGTAAAAATAGACAAGCCCTCAAATATTTTCATACACTTCATGTCTGATGACATTCTGCAGAAAATAGTTGCCGAAAGCAACTTGTATGCAAAGCAGAATGTAAAAGATTTAGATACAGATGTAGATGAGCTGAAAGCATTGATTGGAATTCTCATCATTGTGGGTTTCCATTTATTGTCATCAATGAGACGATATTGGTCAAACGATCCATGATTATAGTATCCCAAGTCTCCACTAGTATTTGTAAACTTTTTAGGGATCGTAGATTTTTTGTTTTATTATCATATCATTTCCTCAAGTCTGAATGGCATTCCTTGTTTATAACTGGAAATTCAAAAATAGCTTTGATATGACTGAAGATAATCGAGGACTTGTTTTCCAAATGATCACTCATTAGTTGCCAAGCAATTTCACATTTATATGAAGTTACTTCTAGAGATTGTATGACTTCGCTAGCCTCATTTTGTAAAGATGATTTCAAATAATAAAATTTTTCTACATCATTAAAGGATTTATCATTGTGCACCAAAGCAGTGAATGCAGCGCGGAACTCAAGCCATTTACCATATGACCCACAGAAAACTGGCAAACGATTTGGAGGATATTTCACTTCATATAAATCAGACCGTTCTCCCGTACTATTACTGTGATTTGAACCAACACTCAAAGGAATATTATTTTGAGAAACATTTTGTTGATCTTCAGTGGCAATAGTTACATTTGAAGGAGATTGAGTATTCTAAGAAGTAATACTAGTATTGATTCCTTTATTTTCATAAAAAGAATTTATGATTTTTTAGTTTTACTTAAAGATGAATAATAGTTCATTTCAAAATCTTCGCGTATCATTTCTTCATTTTGATTATCTTCTTGATTTAACTCAATCTCTATTTGTAATTGCAATTCATTGAATAACTGAAGAATCGGTTCAATCGTTTCTAATCTTTTTTCTAATTGAGTAATGATTTTATCATTTAATTATTTATTGTCAATTGTATTGAGGAATGTTTTGAATCGTGTTAGAACACCTTCGAATTGACCTCTTTTTATTTTCATTCCTGAAATTTCTATTTTTCAAATAATATTGACTAGGTTTAATTCTGAATCTGAAAAATCGAAAATTTTCCTTCAATCGAAATTGTCAGCAATATTTGCAATTGACTAAAACTAAATAACACCATGCACTCATTAGAACACATGAATGACTCAACACAGCAAAAAGAATCTTCAGTAATTGGAAATTGAATAGACTCACGATATCTCTTGGAATCTTCAATTATTGAAATGACAGACTGACGACAACTCTCTGTGCCTCTGAAGTTTCTTTTGTTTTAAATTGAAATTGGATCAAAATGGAAGTCTGGATTTTCTTTTCTAATCATCGACCAAGTTTTTTCTATTGCCATAACTACCACATACAGGACAATATGTAAGTATGATTCTAATACTTAACCATCAGCCCTATGTTGTATCACTTCTGTTAAAAATAACGTCACTGCTATTCGCCATTTTCGTTATTTTGCTATTGCTTGGTTAAAAATAACGTCACCGTTATTCGCCATTTCCGTTATTTTTCTATTGCTTGGTAATAGCAAAATAACGAAAATGGCGAATAACGGTGAAGTTATTTTTAACGGAAGTGATACAGCATAAGGCTGAACACTTGGCAAAGTTTTCTACAAGAACTACTTTGCAATGCATTTCAAATATCAAAGCTGAAATTATTTTTCGATTTAATTGGGGTAACACCTCCGCACCGGTTTCATGTTCCTTGCCAATCATTATGTTGAAAAGATAACAGGTAGCATCATTACTTGGTAACAGTAACGTACAAATGCAACTCACTTTCAAGCCTATTTATAATCAAGAAAGCGATATCGCAGAGATGTTTTTGTTAACTGGGTGATAATGTAGAAAATGAATGTAGGTATCCGTTACATATGGTGCTCACTATATTTCAAACCACCTAATTTAAAAACGTATTTAACGTGTGAACGTTTTATTTTCTTATGAATTCGCTAATGTTTTCATTGGTGATGGTAGAAGGATACTTTCGTACTATTTTTGAAGGTCGGCATCATAGAGTTTTCAGAATAAATTTTTATAGTTCGAGAACTGGTCATGGAATTTTTGATAATTTTGAAATATTAGCTACGGTAGGAGTTGTTTTTGGCAAATATTTGCCTCATATCCTACTTTTGAAGGATAAGAGAGAAAGATGTTATTAGAATATTTGAAATTATTTTTCCATATTTTGTCACACTTTACGGCAAATTTCTCATAATTTATGTTTGTAACCTTCGTTGCTTTCATTACAAAGAAAAAAGCGTGTTTTGATTCATTATTTGTCCCTTTTTCTGAAATTGGAAGGAAATTGTATCAACTTGTTTTTTCAGTCCACGGAACATCTGGAGAAGGTATGTCGATGACAGTCCCAGAAAGAAAATCAGTTGTAGAAGAGTGGGCCAAAGCTGTGAAGTCCACCAAACAACATCTGATGATACAAGTAGGTGGATGTCCTTTACCAGATGTAGTAGAACTTGCTAAACACGCTGAAAGTATTGGCGCTGATTCATTACTTTGTCTACCCGAACTCTATTTCAAACCATCTACTACCAAACAACTCATAAGCTACTTGAAAGTTGTTGGGGAAGCAGCACCTAAAACACCGTTGCTGTATTATCATATTCCCGCTTGGACAGGAGTAAACCGTAAGTAATGCACAATAGAGATATCAATCAGTTACTATCAACATTAATGTGAGGTCTAGGAGGTCAGTAGTTTTTCATGTATTTCGCAGTATTCTAGTCACAACCGCTAAGACCTTCGGCGCTACTCAACCCTCCGCCAATTTTTGCAACATAAGTGATCGCGTGGCGTCTGAGATACGCAAGTTATATTCATTTCGTCATGAAAAATATTTTTCATGTGGAATTGTGTGTACTTGATTGAAAATAATCCAGTTTTTGCGTTTTTTCTATTATAATAGGATTTTCGGCAAAGGTCGAACAGAAAATAAGTTTTTGTGCATGGGTTTCAATTCATTTATTATTAAATTCCCGAAGATGTTCCATGTCGCTGCTGATCAGAACCGTTAGATACTTTTCGAAGAGTTGCCTCCAAAATTTTATCACATATTTTAATTTGTTTGGTAGAAGATGGACAATTCAATATTTTGTTAGAAATCTCAAATCTGTTATTCAAACTATCTTCTATATATGCTTCTGCTAAGTAGGAAGATTTCCAGCCACCGTGACGTTTTATGTATGTAATGTTGCTTCTCCTGAAACAGTGACCTGTGTAGCTCTTATACATCTTTTCCAAGCCATTTTGCAATCAAGCTGGGTATATGTAATAATTATTTACGGCGACAAGCACCGCTGATCTCCAAAATTAAGACAACATACAAATAAAAAATATTGAAATTACTACTAATGTTACAAAATTATGATTATATCTGTACCTTATAAAATAAATCTGTTTCGTTATCAGCATCTTGAATGAATTTATTGATATCATCCCTTGATAAAACTTTAGATTTCTTTTCTCGGTATCCTACGCTTTTGTTCTTAATGAGCGAGACCAATTTTGAAAACTTCCTTATATTAATATTTTCCTTAACATTCAATGTACTTTTCAACATTGAGTAGACACTCCATAACGACGGAGGTTTTCTTATTTTTGATTGCATGCAAGCACATTTTCAGAAACCTCTTTTACATATTTCTTGTCAAATTCTGAATATATTGAGATATATCGTGAGTATAGAGCACTACTATGGCCGCCTCATATAAAAAGTAACAGACGATTTTTGAAACATTCGAGAGGAAAATGTATTAACCAACATGTGGGGATAAATAAAATAGGAGAAATACCCAGCTTGGAAAAGACATGTATAAGAGCTACACAGGTCACTGTTTCAGGAGAATCTCTGTAACTCTTCTGGTCAATGCAGGGGGCAACATTACATCCATAAAACGTCACGTTGGCTGGAAATATGCCTCCGTAGCAAAAGCATATACAGGGGGTCCCTCCGGGAAATGCATCGATCAAAATATGGAAAACCATAGGTGGGCCGAATTGGGAAATTTGGGAGTTCACTATTGTTGATAAGTGCTATCCGGCTAAAATATCTAAGATAAGATTGTGGCACTTCCGGTTCTATCGGAAGTAGACCCCAACTTCGATATTTTAAAAGGGACACCCTGTACATTATCAAAGTTTTTAGATTTCACGCATGATTCTTAACATGTTTCATGTATAATGTCCTAAACCCAAGTCTAACCGTTTTCGAAATATTTAAAATTTCAAGTTGAAAATTGCGTTTGCATACCGAAACATTTTTTTTTTATTTCTGGACATGATCATTTATTTTCGATTGTGTATCGATTTATTCGTAGGAGAGGATCCATTTCAGCAGCATTTTGATATCAATTCGATGATTAGAGTTATACAGGGGGTTCGCCAGAAAATGCTATATATCCAATTGAAAAAATTATTTAAAAAATAAACGGTATCTATCAGAGATGGTAAATTGAAATGGCAGTGGAAAATGTTTTGAGGAAATTTTTTTCTTCTTAGTAAATATGGCACAATTCATGAACGAGGCAGCCAAAGAACTTCCGACCTTTCAAGGAATCAAATACACCTCGAATGATTTGGATGGGGGTGCAGCAGCCCTCAAAGCGAATGATGGAAAATATGCTGTTTTTCTCGGGGCAGATACAGTAAGTAGAACTAGTAGGTTCATTGAAAATTGTTTACTTATAGAACAAATTTTCTTTAAAGACTGATCAAAGCGATATATTTTTTGTATGTTCAACTTTCAGATTTCGATGCAAGAATCTGTTTAGCTCAACAATAATTCATTCTCCTCTTCCAGTGAATCATTTTTCGATGCCTCAAATAACCTGTTTTGATCTATTATCCGCTATAAGTAATTTAAGGGGATACCAAGAGAAAGGAGTCTTGCCACTTTTCCTTTGAAATCGTTTGGCGAGCCTACCTCTCAGGAATCATCAGAATATTATGAACATTGAATATTAAGCTCAGAGTCAGAATGCTAATGATAATAAAAAAGGCTAACAATGTCACAAGACATGTTTGAATTTATAAACTGTAAAAAAAATATTGAGTTGTGAAATATGAAAAAATGTGGAGATTTGTAAATGCAAATTAAATAATAATTGTGAAATATGTAATCTGTACATACAGGGTATTTTTCAAGTACTTTTACAACCTTCAAAAAACAAATCTTTGACTGATTTCAAGATAAAAAGTTTTCAGATGAACATGTGTCCGCAAATGTTTTGTTTCGGAGATACAGAGTGTTGGAGTTGAAATTTTGTTTTCAATTATTTTGAATAACTTTTTCAAAAAATGAATTTTTTGTACCAAATTTGGTAAACGGGTTTTTTCAGTTGAGAATTCAAAAGGACCCTGCTCAAAATAAATTTAAATTGGATCTCGCTGGGGCAAGGATTTTTTATTCAATTATAGTAGTAGATTAATCTTTAAATCATGTATACTGAGCAGGAAGATTAGTCACTACTAACTGTTGGGTTGAAATGAACAATTTCTGCTCCTAAGATGGCGTATGGAGTGAGTAACAAAGCCTATAAGAACACTTTTGGCGGAAGGACATGAGTCCATGGTCAACCGACACCGATTGATACAATAACTACCATTGATATCAAATCAAGAAATGAGATAAATCGCATCTTTGATTCAATTATAATTTTTTTTCTAGTTAATTGCTGGGGCGGCTGTAATGGGATTTGACTCAGTTATTGCAACCACATTGAACATTATACCACAACTTGCAGTAAATATAATGAAGGCTGTGAACGAATGCAAAATCGACGAAGCACGAAAGTTACAAAACAGATTATCAGCAGCATGTTCAGTTATCACTAAAGATGGTGAGTTTGTTATGACTATCCGGTTTAAGACGAATTGACCTATCGATAATTCCTTTTTAAAATCAAACAAACTTCGGAATTTGATGACTAATAGAACATCATAAGAAGTTCTTTATTAACTTCTAGGTATTTTTTTGTGACGATTCTGCATTGACGACTTGAGAACATATTTAGATGATATTTTTCTGTTCCAAAATACTCACTCCTTCGCTGAATGCACTTGAAAACATTTTGAGTACGATTTTTCCTCCAGAAGTCACCAAGTACTGAAATAAGTGTCGAGGTGTTAAAAATAGCGGTGTAATGTAGTGATAGAACTTTTAGAGTAGCCTATAAATAAACGAAAAACACATTGGAAAATCAGGAGTGTATAATTTGAATTGTGGGTTTTACCCCATAGTGAATGTAGGCCAGACAGGTAGGCTATTCAAAAATCGCATTCAAAATTCGTGCATACGAAAGAGTGATTTCATACTTCTCAATATGCAATGTTGGGAGGTGTTTTAATATTTTCAAGTCAAGCAGGACTGGATCAAGGCATTTGAGCGCCCTAGGCTGACATCAGTGTGGTGCCTCTATTTTTCCAGTCATTGAATCCAATCACGAAAGAAATAATTTACAATACAAACAATAAACATTTCCGGTAAGTGCTGAATATAATAGCCATTAACGACGTACAGTTTCCCTGTTGTTCTTTTTTGAATATCATAACTTCGTTTCGATTTTTCAAAATCCATTTTTGAAATGTGTTGTACAACTACAGATGGGTTCATTAACATCCAGCTGGATGTGTGGTATCGACTTTTGAAAGCAATTCTGACGTTTCTTGAGGATTGTTTGATGAAGATGTACAATCCTGAACTTCATTGGTCAGAATTTCATGAGTTTATTGCGATTTCTAGAGGATGAAAAAGAAAAAAATTACAGTCTTACACCGCATGATTCAAAATATCTGCTTACCTCTACCTATAATATTATCAATACTGGTAGATTGGTACCTCACGACACATATCAAGTAATATACCTACTCTAATTCTTCGATCTCCACGAAAAAAAAAAATACATACAGCAAAAATGATATGTAAATTTTGTCAGTCGGCGCCTATTTCTTTCACGGTGCCCTAGGCTATAGCCTCTGTCAGCCTATTGGATAATTCGGCACTGTTTTAGTTTCAATAATGTTACTCTGTGGTATTTTGGTTTTTCTACGTTGAATGACACTAAATTTTAATCACGCCGATCTTTAGCTTTTTTCATCATCATTTGAACGATGGCTCTTCCATTATTTTGATGCCAAAATAAATATGGTATAAATAGTAAAAATACATTGACATTTGAATGTTTAATATTTATACAACGACACGGTTGAAACCGCATCATTTGAATACATACTTTTTAATAGCTCATTATGCAAAATGGTTTCAACTTTTATCATATTTTCAAAAACATTACATAATTTATTTATTAGATAATATCAAAATATTGAATAGTTGTTTGTCAAATGTTCCACCAATCTACCAATTTTGAATGCAGTAACTACAATCGGAAAGGACAGGCAAAAAGTATTTCAATTTAAATATGTTATATATCTTAATTTTCTTATCCATTTTTCAATAACCTACGGATACTGCTGATTTTATTTCAAAATAGATTGTAAGGGGGTCGTACAGGCTGTGCACCCTCACAAGCACTTCGACCTATAAGTTCTTTTGTGAGTCAAATTTCAAAATAATGCTTCAAACTGATACTTAATCATTTATCATCAATTAACATGGATTCTATTAGGATATTAGAAATTTTTTGATAAGATCCATTTGAAACCGTTTTCAAACCAAAACAAACTTTTTCCAGATTTCCTTTCGTATATCAAAAATAAATAAAAAATACCTTCAAACAAAAAAAAAGTGGTTCGTTGATAAAACGTGAGAAACATTTTTATTCAAGTTCGTTGAGTGGGTAGAAACATTTTTAGAAATAAACAAACTTTTTATGATTTTTCTGCTAATATTTCTATTTCAATAATAAAAATAAATCGTTGATGTCGTTTTGCAATTATTTATAAATTAGATATTTGCATGATTATAAAAAAATGTCCCATACGATGCGAACTGTAGCTGTGACACTCTAGTAGATATACATGAAAAAGTTATATACTTCATGAGGGAATGTGTTTATTCATACCACTATATATCTTATTATAAAAATAATTGTAATTTATTATGAATAAACTTTATTATTATTATTATTATTGGTTCTAGTATAGAAACCTCAACAACTCCACATATATTATTTCTTGATTGTGAATATGCCGATTTCCCCAATATTTGAGTCCTATCAGACAAATGAGATTTGTACCCTTCAAGAGATATTCCTGAAACTATAACTATGGTGGGAGTATATCCTTTCTGGTTCTCGAAGATAACCCTTACTATACCCGTTCAATTCTGTCAATTGAGATCTTTTTTCTCAACTTTATGAACTTTTATGAAGGAAAGACATGATTCGATAACACTTGAATATTTATATCAAATTATTAAAAATGTATATCGAAAATGACTATCACCAAGATTCAATCGGGGACATTCAACAATTGATTATTATTATTGAAACTGAAATTGATATAACAGAAACTGATCATGAATTAATATAAATGAGGTAAGATAATTTACACTGAAAGTTGAGTAGAGGAATCATGACAGATATGAAAGTTGATTAGACAAATCAACTTTCTAGAGGAACGAGAAAGAATGTTTATAAAACTCAATAATTGATGATGATAACTGAGAAATTCCTCATATTGTTGAAGCCTGGAACCTTATGAAAAATCAACAGAATTTACACAAATTATTCATAATAAAGTGAACATCCACATCTGGACTGTAACAAGTTGAAACGATGACTGACTATTTTTTCGAGATACTATCATAGTTTAGACCTTCTACATTATCAACTCCGAAAATTTCTTTTTTTTGGGTGATCCTTTCCAAGTATCTTGCCTCTTACAAAAAATCATCAACATGTGAAAACCATAAAAATATTGCTCTATTCTACTAAAATGACCCTTTACAAAAATTTTCTTTTATCATGTATACCTACTTGAAATAATCTCACAAAATGGACATTAATTCCATCCTTCATAATACATATCACCGATGATTCCTCAAATATTGAGTTAAAAACTGAAACTGTAATTCCATATGGAGATGATGTAGCTTTCTACATACTTATAGTTCAAATATGTGTATGAGATTTTCAAATAATAAATTTAATTTTATTATGTTATCTGTCCGTTTGGTTACAATGACAATCATAAACTACCAACAACTTGAAATTGAAAAATTTCAATACGTTCCTGAATAATATTTGTTCCATTGCTTTCAGGTGCTTGGGTACCAACGATGAAAATCGCAATGAATTTGGTAACACCTATCAACGTAGGTAAAGCAAGACCACCTCTAGAAAATTTGACGGAAGGCCAAACAATCGAAATGAAAAAATTACTGCAAGCTATCAGTGTTTTGAAATCTTAACCTAGGATTGTTCCACCGAAAATAAAAATCTACTAACAAAGAAAAAAGGATCGGATAACAAATAAAAGTCCGTTATATAAGTAACATATGTATTTATTTTTGGATTTACCTTTTCATTGTGAATTATTTTCACTTATTTCAACAAGAATTTCAATCAATATTTATTTTCCACATATTCTTTTGTACATCTATTTTAGTTGCATGGCAACAAGTCTATTCGATTTGGTTAGAGTATTACATATAATTCGAATGAAACCTCTATATTTTTAACACTTCACGTTCAGTAGCGTATATATGCTTATTTTCTGTTTGAATTCTGGTTAAACATGATCTTTTTATGAACGAATACGACAGTGGAATGTTGTAATAGCGGCCAATTCTCGATCGAAAGGACGATTCTTGAATAAACTTGCGAATGATATTTATTCCTCTTACTTTAACACAGATATGCAAAGATAATAACACCAAGTTGACAAAAATTATTCGAAGTTTCCACACCATCCATTTATCCAGAAATTAATATGTCAGTTCAACGACTTTATTTAATTACTCTACACTATAATCGGGATACGAGTCGAAGATGTAAATGAGCATTTCAAATGAGTGTAAATTCAGAACATGAATCTATTTCAATGTTTGAGTATCAGTAGTATTCAGATCTTCCAATGCCTTATTACCATTTAATGGCGGTTAAAGATTTTCGTCAACTGAAACATTGTGAAAAATATCAAGTCGTATTATTGTTATGATACCATCAGACATGTTTTTTATTGAAAAACTGGACGAAGAAAAATACATATTGTCTAATTTCCACTTTGAATATGTTACGTTCGGCCTCGGCTTTTACAGCATTATCAAGTATCCACTACTGCAGCTACAATAAAAACCGCAACCGGTCTAAACAAATAAATCAAGTTTTGATGGAAATGGGATAAAAGATATTTTATCTTCATACAGTATTTCAACATGAATTTCCACAAACTGAATAAATAATCCATCGACCATGTTTCGTATTGCTATTGTGTTTCACAAGGCTGCTATGTATTTCAACAACTATGCACATTTTAATATTTCTACGAAAATATCTCGATTATTTTAAATCCAGATTAGATAAGTAGATGGGTGGGAAATATAGCAATATCATCTATTCTGTTATTTTCTATTATTGCCTCTACACTATTTATGCTTCGAGTGAAAATGGTTCATCAAAATACTAACATTACACCCCTTTGTCCGTTATGAGTTTCGATGAAAGTTTTTCACCCGTGTAAATGTAAAATTATAAAGTAATTTATAGCCTATAAGCTTATATTGCTTGAAAAAAATCTATCGTTACTTTTCAATATATTACTAGCAAGATTATCACTGAATATTTCCAAAGTTTTACTTGCTACTAATATAGAAGAATCAATATAATATTGACAAGATAGAGAGATATACAAAAGACACCACAGTTCACGAAGAAGGTAGTTACATGATTTCATCAAGCGATTTCATCGAGGTTTCGGAATATTTATAAGCTTAATGTTCAGGCAGTACTTTTTTTGGAATTTTTCATCTATTTATCTAAATATTGTAGTTTTTGTTTTTGCTGTGTTGGCGAAAAATGTTACATGTCGATACTCTGCAGAAATAATGTAACTAGTATTGCTTCATTTTTGAACTTTCAATTTTATCCACTTACCTACATATTTAAAACGAACAAGAATACATACATAGATTCTTTGAATGATGAGGTTAAAACCGATAAAGAAAATCCCTTCCTAGCACCTTAGGAGAGGTTGAATACAACAAAGTTGACGAAAAATCCCTTTTGAAAATATACTATCGCAAATGTCATATTTGGTGGGCTTCAAGTCAGTCCATAACTGAATATTACTTTTGTTACGAATGTTGTTATCTCCAAATTCAACCAAACCTACCGTAGAAGAAAGGGTTTTCATTTACAAGGATTTATATTAAATTGTGGAATTCTTTAAATTGAAAACGAAGCGAATTACATTATTCGATGTAGAAATGACTAGAAATTAACCCTCCTTCATATTTTGATTTACACTAAAATATTGTGTCTGTATATCATCGAACATTCTCTGCAGGTGAGTTTATTTCACTTTAACAATGATCAAAATGATGAAAATGTGTCTTCATCGTTCGAATTAAATCTTAGTTTTTGATTATATATTTGGATGCTGCTCCTCCAACTGGAAAATACATCAAAATACGCAAATTGAGAGCTGGGAATTTCACTTATCATTTCACTAATGATAAAAGACAATTCCAAAGCAGAGATAAATAAAATAGGCCTTGTTTAAAAGTTTGTATATTTAGCAAACAGAATGTTTGTCTGAACGACTTCAATATCAAATCACATCACTGTTTAATTCAAATTATATTCTGCAATTATCACATTTGTCAATAATCACAGAATAATAATTATTCAATCGAGATATTAATAAACATTAAGTAATTAAATGAGATATAGTAAATACTAACACCCTGCTTACTAAAAAATTTCAAGGACATTTTTTTTCTGAAGTTTTTGCTCTTATCAACTATTTTATTCAGAGCAACAAAACAAGGAAAGTATATATTGGAGGTTAATTTCGAAAGTTCATTTCGTAATAACTTCAAAATGTCCAGGATGATTTATTACTTTCAGAGAAACATTTCCTGTAAAATCATTGTCAAAACTTTATTATTTAAGTTTTGACCAATAATTGTCCTACTAATATTATCGCAGAAAGTACGAAAGATCTTTATTGAAAGATATTTTCATAAATTCAACCTGATGATATAGTTTTGAGAAGATAAACTGATACATTTTACTATCATTTAATGTTCTCTACGATTTAATTGACAATTATTTAAAAAACAATTTTTGAAAATAATGAACATCAATAAAATAGGCTATTTAGCAAATGTTTGAAAAATACTTTTCATTACTTTAGACCAAATGTTCGTACCAGCTTTGAGAAGATATAGCAGCAAGAAATCTGCCTAATCTCTCATGGAAAATAATAGCTCTTTTTTTTCTTAAAAAGGGTAAGTATAAATAGTAGAATTAGGTGATGATATAACTTGAAAACATCAAAATATATGATAATTTGCAAAAATCGTGATATATTTTCAATTTGATACTATATAATTTGGTAGTTGTTGACACCTATCCTTACTGAAATAAATAAAATATGCCACTATTGAAATTGTGTGCAAAATTTTATATTTATCATTAGTCTTGGTATACTTCTAAGAGACAAATATAGATATAAGTAAGATTTCATATATTATTATCAGATATTTTTTCTGAATATAAAACGTTTTCAAATGATATGTTATCGGGCTCAATAGCATGTTGAGTTAACCCACATGACTTCTTATCAAGTTTTTGAAAAAGATTCACATTCAGAAAAGAACATCTCTTAAAAATTATTTCCCAAAATTATTGAACAAAAAGTAAGTATCCTATAAATAAACCAAGAAAGATAATCTTCGAAAATTGAATCAGCCAATACGGTGTTCAACGAAAACTTGAAAATAATTACAGTTTCCTGAAGTCCATATTATTTTCTGTATTTGTTTGTACTTACCTTCATTTGAATATTTTTGTTTGACGGCAATGCAAATAATCTATCAGTTTATATATAGTGACGATGGTATTCAATTATATAAGTCATATAAAATAATCAATCATATATAAGTACATGAGCATGTTTATGCTTTCTAGGGGAAACAACACAGCTTTGTTCTTGCTATTTTTGCAAGATATTCCTAACAAAGAAGTTTCAGTTAACATATTAGCTTATAATATAGTTCCATGTCTTTTAATTTTAAACAACCTATAAAATAATATATAAGATGAATCACAAGAAGATCGCCAAAAATCGACATTCGAATATTCATTTTAATTCATTTCAAAAAGTGATTGTATTGGTCTTGGTTGGAAAAATGCTAGAAAATATGCTTCTAAATCCTATCTCTAGTTCAATCAACACTCTATTTTCAAGCATTATTTTGATAGGAATATCAAAATCAATATACAGTTCTTAACGTTTTTTAAAAATACCACTGCCGTTTCGGAAACCGTATTAGGAACGAGTAAATTGAATAAGGAAAAAAATACTTCTCACGGAGAGAATTTCTGGATCACTACTATTTAAAAAGTACCGATCTTCATTTGAAAAATTTACCTTATGAGGTGTTCCAAAAAAAAGATGTTCAAAATGTCTCTGTTGGAAAAGACAATCACTTGATTGAACCCGTAACGTGTTTAGACATCTAGAATATTTTGTTGTATGGTTTTTAAGAAAATATTAAGTTTTGTGACGTATCATATGTTGTAGCACATGATAAATTGAAGTAAATATTCAATGCCAATGTCGATGTTATTATGTGTCACCTTATATATGACCTTCAAACACATTCATATTGTGTACACTCATTCATAATTCACTTAATTATTATCATTACTTATTATCAACGAGTATGGTGGGCCAACCCACCATGTATTATTGTCAGCACAGCCCTGAGGTGTCAAACCTCGAAATTCTTAAGACTATAATGAATTAAATTATTATATATAATGTGAAAAACAATAAGAAGCACCAGACACAAATTACAAATTTGTAGACGTTTTAAAATTCATCTTCGGTTTACTGAATCAGCAGATGAACCGAAAATGATACTGTTGATTTTGTTTGAAAAAATACTAGAAGAAAAGAAGGAAGCATTTTTCGGAAAAAAACAATATTCTTTCTTTGCAAACTGACTGTGAGCAAACTTCCTGATTTGAACTATTGCAAAATACCAAAATAGAGTATAGAGTGAACATCATTAACTTTTTTCCTGTCGAACTAGTTAACTCAAAGTTTGGAATAATAAATTATTATTTTAATCCACCTATTTTTTTCGAAAAATGCCTCTGTCTTAACTTCTCTGAGAAGTGGAGGATTTTGACCTGAATCGGTAGCATTTATAACAATCGTACTTTGCAGAATAGATTGTGCAATATACGACAGATCTGCAGTTCGAAGTGAACAGGCCCTCTTGCTCATCACGAAATAACAATGAAAACGCTAACGAGTTTCAGGTCAAGTGACTAAGAGAGTAAGATGATTTTTTGATTTTATGTCTTCTGGCTATACAGATATGATGCGAAGCGTCATTATTTATATTAGATGAGTATACTCATTTCATATAACATTCAATACAATTTTTTGAAAATAATTTATCATATTTTTGAATATATCATTGTATCGCAGTGGTTTAGAAATTAATAATTTTTTAATTTTTTCATGTATCATTTATATTATCCAAACTGCAATGAAATTACTTGGATAAAGACCGATTTTCAATACTAAACACGTTTTTTTGAAATCATGAAAAAAAAATTTTAGTACTGTAATTTTTCGGAATCAGTTTTTTAGACTTCTGTTTTAACAAATGAGATTTTAAATGATTTTCCTACTGTAATAAAATACAATGATTAGTCGATTCTATTTCAATTTCTATTCAATATTATTCTAGTGTGACCATCATTTGTATGAGGTCGAATCCAATAAACTGAAACCATCTACAATAGTAGGTACTAAAAAATACAGGTTGGAAATAGTTATTTTTGTATCTAGTGCGCGAAATGCTACTTTGTTGATCGAGAACTGATTTTTTTTAACGAGGCGCAGCCGAGTTATAAAAAATTGTCGAGATCACCAAAGTATTTCGCGCATGAGATGCAAACAAAATTTTTTCTACAAACGTCAAAAATATCGTTCTAAAATAAGTAATACGCTTAGCTTAATATGAAAAATAGTATTGAACTGGCTTAAACTGTTTTTCCAAATCAAGTAATTACTGTAACTATGGAAATAAAATGGTATTTGTTGATATTTGGATTTTTGCTTGATTGAGGAACTTAAAGGTTAAAATATAAAAAACCCATATAGTTTACATGCAGTGTGCGAAGTAAGTATTTCGCACACTACTTCACGCACGGTGTCGTGGTAACGAAGGAAAATGAAAAAAGGGTCACTTGGCATATTGTTGTCAATGCGCGAACCTTGTAATTTTTTGACGTTTGTAGAAAAAATGACTTTTTGCTCTCATGATTAAAATATAGATTGGACAACAATCCTAACTATTGCGTATATCAGTTACCTTCCTTACAGCCATACATAACAAGACATTTGTTTGAGAAAGTTTTTCTTCTTGATATATTCGACAATTTCAACATTCAAGTGAAAGAGAAGAAATTTTTTTATGTTTTATGTATATTTATAATTATATTTTCGAGCTTGGAGGCTGGATGAGTTCCTCTTTCATACTCTTCAAACAATCTTATGATAATCAATAGACAATGTGTCTGCTTTAAGGTACCTAGTATACCTTACAAATCACAGGGTACTAAAAAGAAAAGGTTTCAAACTCGTTTGGAGATATCTAGCTTAACTCCTTATTTGTTTTCTTCTTTGAATTGCAGTTTTCTTCAGGTATTTTCGTTCATTATGAAAAATAAAGGTGCCTCATTCTTGACCTGTATTCATATCTTCCACCTTTTCTGTTTAAGGAAAATTTATTCGAATCCCAGATGGTACAATCCCAGTTCACGAGAAAAAACATTTCATTAAAGATTTTTTCTCATATATTCCTAAAGAATTTGCCATAATAGTTTCACCAACATTATCCAAAAAAGGTTCCTTTAGAAATTTTTTAATATTTTTTCGTTCTTTTTATTGAATGATCACTTTTCACATGAATCAAATGAAATTCACATCTAGTTTATACCTTGGACTTACTAAAAAATATGCCTCATATATCCGAAAAACAAATACAAATCTTTCAAATGTTTTCTATGGTATAATGACATGATGAATCATTAGCATGATTCACAAAAAAAACAACATAAAAACGAGCTCAATTCACCATTAGAATTATTGTGCCCTTATATTACACTGTTCAAAGTCTGAAATTTCTCCGCTAGGGTTTTTTCATACTATACAACAATTTAAAAGTGTTAAAATTTCTTCAACATACTACTTTTTGTACAAATTGACAATACTTTTATCTAAATATATTTTGAAATTGTGCTACAGGTAACAGTTGCCGTTTTACATAGACTCAACTACAATTATGCGAAAACATAATTTTCTCCAACAAATTTTGAGAAAATATCTCGTAAATACATCTACGCATAAGGAGCTGCTGGAGAAGTACCAAATTCGATATTATGATAAGGATGTACTCACGAAAACAACTCATGGATTGAATTATGTGCATCTCACTGAATAGTTTATCATTTGCGACGAATAATAGGTGCATGCAGGCACTTCTTCGAACAAGACCCATGGAGCATTTCAACAAAAACTACAAAGTGGAATTTCGAATTAGCATAATTGTTTTAATTGATACTAACCTCATTTCAGCGACAAAAAAATGGAATGTTATTGATCAATTCACATTGAAGATAAAGTTTTTAAGAATCACGATAAAGTGAATCCAAATAAAAAAAAATACAAAAAAATAAGATGAAACCGGTATCTTCAGAAAACTTTTTTTAGACTTGATATTATGATTGTTTCAAGGAGCAACATTGAACCAGTGATTGTTAAACAGTCGATTATCTTCTATTCAGAAATTACTATAGTTTTATACAGAATTCATGACATATATTCAATAGAAAATAACAATTTTCTCTACTAATGCTACAACAAATATTGAATTATATAATATATGCGCAAAGATTCTCAGTTTGAAAAAAAAACTTTGCAAAAGACAGTTTGCAGTATTTCGCCTGATTCAAAGGGATTACTATTTGATTGTGGAAATGTTCATTATATTTGTGAAGCCTAGGTCATCACGGTTGTTTACATGCCTGGTCTCGCCATCTGTCATCGTCTTTAATGTTGGATGTGTGTCAAAAGTATGACCATTTCATAAGCCGTATTTTTTATATCGTTCAACTATTGACATTATTAGTTGGTGTTTCCTAACTACGGTTCTTAACTGCGGGAGGTGATTCGTTAGGTCATTTTAAAAAGAAAAGTTCCTATGAACATAAGTCAGTGGCCCCAATAATTTCATTCTAGTTGAGTCTTAATGAGCACCTTATTAGTTCAAATGGATATACTATTTTTTTTTATTTCAACGCTTTGTATCTTAGAAACGAAGCAACTTCGGACATATTTGTTCATAGAAACTTTTCTTCTCAAAATGACGTAACGAATCACTTCTGCAGTTAGGAACCTTAGTTGGGAGACACCTTATATAAGACAAATGTTGAAGAAACAATTAAATGGATTGTAGTTTTTCCGCGTGTCTCCATTTTTAGAAATGAATAATTCTAATCATATACATGCAGGTATGCATTTTTCCTGTGTCTTCTTTTATCTCAATTTGGTCCACTACAATTTTCAAACAATATTTTGTTAATCGAGGACCACTCTCAACTATATCTTTGCAAATGCGTACCTGTACTTTTCGGATCAATTTCAATAACCCTCATTTTTCGGAATTTTCTATAATTACATCATATTACATATTTTTCAAATCCTGCAATATTGTTTAATAAACCTTGATGACGAGCAGGAACTGAAAAATAGATGAGAAGTGATCCATTATTGAATGAGACCACTGACATTTACTGGGAAAAATATTAGAAAAATTATGTTGAGGCGGGTCATCGATAACAAAAAGTTGAATCGAGTATTAGAGCGAAACAAATCGTAGAAAATGTGAAATACAAGAAAAAGTTTCTTGAACATTTTTCATATCTTAAGAGGTCGAGAACGATTCTCAGACATCACTGTATATATTTTTTAGTCTGATTTGTGACTAATTTTGTACTTGTCACCGTTCATAAAATGCTAATATAGTATGGTATGATCTAAAAATACGGCCTGAATAATATATGCGGTTCAAAGTGCCGATGTGAGATTTCTTCGAAAACAACACATTCCTGTAAAATCATTCACACAAAAATTGAAGCTTCGAGAAAAAAAAAAAGATATTGACGTTCCACTAAGTAAATGATAGACTTCAATACTGAGATAAAATCACAAAAAATATGATGGTGGAAATGAACAAAAATGTCCTACCATATACTGTTCATTCATTTAATACTTAAAGAACATTATTTTTATTATTTTTATCTTCATTAATCGAAAAAAATAAACTTTCTATCTCCCTTTTTTCTCAGGGAGAAAGACCCTTAATGAAAAGTATTAAAAATTGAAGTCAAGACCCTGAAGTTGAAGCCATGAATCGTAGTGAAAGATCTCGCAATCATAATTTTAGTCTTGCTGGAAATCTATTTAGTTTAGATCTTGATCAAGATCCAATGCAGACTTGAAACATCCATTGTAGGAATCTTTTGTTCGAGATCAAAATCCCTAGCTGAGGTCGAAAGGTGAAAAAAGACGTCCTAGTAAGATTCATCTAGAAAATAATTAAAACTGAATCAGTAAGGGATTTGTTCATTTTCTTTAAATAGTCTGAAATAAATCCTTTTCCATCAATTGGTTATATCCCTCACCGTTGGACACCGCTTTGTCGACCTATTCCAATTCTGAACAACAAGTATTACGGCTTTCATACGTGACCATAGTTAAAAAATTACAATGTTGCACTTTCGAAAAAACTAATAGGTTCTATCGTCTATAGTACCATGCAAATAAGTATCTTGTGCGATCGGTTGTACTATTTCTTGTCGGAATGGATTCGAGGAAGTGCGGAAAGGGTTTGCTGAAGGAATCACTGCTGGTACTGGTTGGGTCGCTATCGTTGTTTGTCCAGTACGATTTGGCGCATCCTCCACAGATTGCTGAAGTTGGGGTCTAGGTGGACGAGGTGGTAGTGGAGTTTCAACGGAACCATAGTGAGTCATGGTGCCACTTGGTAGTCTTGGTAGTATACCACTGGTCTGAGTCTGAAAAAACGAATTATAGAAAATACATTTTATGTGAAAACGGTAATGGTGTACCAAACCAAACATTATACAAAGGAAGTACTGGAGTTTGATAAAGATGATTTATTTTTATGGAAGTGATAAGCACATGTCTATTAAGATGGAGATTTCTACAAACTTTTACACATACAATAGGATAATAGGTGTTGGGTGTTTTTTGTTCATAAGGGCCACCTTGCACTGTGAAGCAAAGTGGTCGTCGTGTTAGCGCGTTAGGCGACCCGAGAACGATCGCCACTGCTTGCCACTGATATGCCGCCTAGTACTGAACTGAAGTGGTTCGTAATCCAATTATACGTAAACTGTAGGGAATCCAATTGTACGTAAACATGGTGAACTGCTAGCTGATTCATTTAATGCCATTTTTTGTAAATCCAGTAATTGTGGTGAAGCTAATGTTATGTTGAGTCTAACATTCGAACTGAACGGTGCCAAATTCAAGAATGTGTATGTGTACCTAAATTCCCTATATCAACCAAGTATCAATTACTTCAGGATGTTTTGAATAAAGTTCGAGGAGTCGGTTATTTTCCATTCAAAGACAACGACGAAATAATGGAACCGTCTGAAGCAAAAGAACACTCCATTTTTATATTCGATGAAGTGGCATGTGATAAAAACAACAATATACGGGAATACTATGAGATGGGTCGACACACGAACATTGATATCACCTAACTTTGTCAAACCTACTCAAAAATACCCCAACAATTGATACGTGATAATTGCAATGTGATTGTGTTGATCAAACAGGACGAAATAAACTCAAAGCACATATTCGATGAGCATGTCTGTGTCTCCGGGCTTTTGCTATGAAGAATTCAAAAACAAATTGCTTAAAGTGTTGGGATGTGAAATATGGTACTTTGGTTGTCAAAGATTTCGATTTGAAACATAGTAGATATCGTATTGGATTTGATGAATATACAGTTTGTCTCACTAAGTTGGAACCATATGGAAATGGAGTAACAATGCAAATTTTACTGTAGTTACGTGTAATCTAGGATGCACTGACAAAGAAATGATTTCTTCATTATTCAATAGCAAGATATCTTTGACAGTGAATGTCAAAACGCGTTTGAAGTAATAAGACACATAAAAATGGTGGTGATATTATCTTGTGAAGAGAAAATGGAAATTGCATATTTGAACGAAATTTTTGATTATGAACAACTTTTTTCTATAAGGATATCGATATTTTCAAATATAAAGGTATTTTAATCTTGAGTAAAATTCATAATTTTTGTCACACTGCGTATACGACTGAAAAAATTTGATATCTGATGATGAGCCGCCAAATCTTATGTGGAAGATCGCATAATCAACTGGTGGAGGAGACTGGGACTGTGCAGTACCGATACTCCACTGTGTCCTGTCAGAATGGCTGATGACTACCATATTCCGATTGAGGCTACGTACCGCACCGACCTGACCATAGGAGCTATAAGTAGCGTCGAAAGTTTTGGATATCTTTCCGGGCTGACTTCCGATATGGTCTTAGGTATGGATGTGCTTAAGAGACGCTGTTTCCGTTTAGAACTAGATAACGGAAGTATCAATTTCGACGAGTCAGTTGTATTGTCAGACTTACAGTCTGTACTATGTAGTCCTATCGATACACTCATGTTTAGTGCATTCCCAACCAGACTTTCCAGTATCCGTCTCACCGACCGTAATACTCGGGAAAGTTACTACGACGGTGACGCCCATCAACAAGACAAAAGAAGGGTAGCCGCACCCAACTCCCACAGTACTTGGATCAGCAGACCGCCTCGACGCCGGAAGAAGCATTCAAGGGCCCAGAAAACCGATGCTGAACACACAAACCTCCAGGTCATAGGTCAGATAGGAGAAACTGCACAGGAAGCAGATAACGTTCGTATCCAACTTCTCCTGCCAGTTCGAGGACGAACAGATCGGGGAGGCCGAACATTGAATACCAGCTCCAATAATCCGATGTCAAGCCCAGAAAATCCACGTCACACAAACTTCCTGGGACGGCCGAATGAGAACCCGTTGAATGAGGAATGAGGGAGAGCCTCCCACCACCGTGAAGTCCAGAAACTTGGATTTTTGCCGACAGTACTGTTCCCAGAATATATGCCTGTCAAAAAGGATCTTTGATGGCGATGTGGTAAACTAAGACACAGTCGCAGTACCTGTACTAAGAGATTTCAGATCCACTTCTGTTCCCGCTGTGGATTGAAGGACATCCTGTCCCGATAGTGCTTGCTCCAAACCCAGAAAATCTTTTTCGTCTCACCAACCTGAGCGAACCGTTTTCGTCTGACCAACCTGAGCGATCCAAGACGATCAGAAAGTCTGGAGGATGGAAGCACGTACAGAATAGGTTAAGTTCCTTTTATCGTACTAGGATGATGAAAAAATTATTACTGATGTATTAATTTTTTTTCCCGAAGTGGGAAGGGAGTGTAACGAAGTTACTTATTTTCCTGGAAAACTGAACCTATTCAGAATCTCTACCAACCGGTATAATTTCATTTGTTCTGCACACCGTCTAGCGAAGACATCCTGGGATCGGCGCGCGCTCTTAATCGAGATACGTAGTAATGGATGGGAGGTGTGACGTCAGCTCGAACATATAAAACTAATGGATCGACGGCAGAAGGGCATTCTAATATTTCTAACCCCTCTTGTTGTTCTAGCCAGTCCAGCCAGCAGCACCAGCAGACTAGCAGAGCAGAGATACCAGCCAGCCGAGCCATTACCAGCCAGCCGAGTCATTACCGGCCAACCGCCAGCCAACCGACACCGCCCGATTGGATCCAGAGTAGGACCGCCGAAATAGCAGGTTGTCCGAGCGAGGGTACAAGGTAAATTATATGGTGGAGTAAGTAAGTCCTGTCAGGCATGAGTAAAATATTTTTATACTGTTTCATACCGGTTTATTATCATTTATTTTGAACTTGTCATTTTCGGAAGAATACAGCTTCATAGACCGGCTCTAATAGTAATCGTATCAGGGCACTACAGGGAGCTTTACTCCCGGGTGTCTCGGTTTGTTGCATCAGCTTGAACTTGGCATAACAGGGAGCTTCACTCCGGGGTATCATATTCAAGTTGAACTTGCTGCAGCAGCTTGAACTTGGCAGTACAGGCAGCTTTACTCCCAGGTATCAGATTCCAGTTGCAAAGCAGTTCCGACTGCAGGGAGATTTACTTCTGGGTGCTTTATTGAATCAAAGCCAAAGTCGTGTTCATTAAGCTGGACGTCGAGCAACAGCAGACCGGTAGTAACTATTAACTATATCAGCTTGAACTTGGCATTACAGGGAGCTTTACTCCCGGGTATCAAATTCAAGCTGCAGGACACCGTCTTTTGCGTTTCCAAAACCTTCAAAGTTTTGTTTGCTAAGCTCGTTATTGTTTGGTCACTATAAAGCAGTAGTTGTGTTTATTAAGCTACGCCGAGCAACAGCAGACTGGTAGTAATTATTAACTATATCAGCTTGAACTTGGCATCACAGGAAGCTTTACTCTCGGGTATCATCTTCAAGCTGCAGGGTAGCGTTTTTTGCGTTTTGTCTGCTGAGCTTATTATGGTTTAGTCACTATAAAGGGGGGCTCACTCCCGAGTGGAAAGTTCAAAGTCCAAAGCTTTTGATTTCTGAATATCTCGTGCCTGAAGGTGAATTGAAAGTCCGCTTGTGTATGCTAGTAGAGCTTCAACCCGAGCTTTAGGAGTTTTAACCCGAGCTTCCACCCGAGCTTTAACCCGCAGTTAACCAAGCTTTTGATGTTAGCTTCAATCCAGCATTGGTTGAAATAATCGGATTATTAGTATGTGAACATTTTTTGCATTCTGATCTAACAACTATTAGCAGCAGGTACCCAGGATTCGAACCTAGGAAGGGCAATTGAAGCCTGTCCTTTTCTGGTCACTTGTGCTTCGGTCAACACCATAATTGACCCCTGGAGTATAACTTCCTTCACTGAAGCTGCCCGGAACAAGTGGACCTTCACACGTCAACCAGAGGTGGTGCCTGGACTCGGCGCCAAAGTGACCCATAACGTTAAAGAGCGTTACACCCTGAAGTAAGTTCCCGAGATTTTCGGTATATATCTCCAAACTGGTAGCCCAGAGGCTAAGGTCATACTGTGGAGCTCCTAGCTCGCATCGGACAGATGTTCAAAGCCTCGGTATGCGAGAAAATTTCTTCTCAAGTGCATAGGTTTCTTCAGGTGGCCACATGACTAGTAGAAAAGCAAGTGTATTGTCTGAATGCCAATCCCGACGTCTGGTGCTAGCTTTGAATGCGCACCGACCACCCAGGGTAGTGCTGTGCAGGACTACAAAAATGACTCCAGATTCTTAATAAAATGACATGGAGTGACAAGATACAGTTTGGTGTTCACAATGCACAAAATGAATATTTCTGTATTCAGATAATCCAAAACCGGTGTGAAGTTAGCAGCTAATTTCCAGCAGCCAAAATGCCGAAGATTACCGAACATCCATAGACGTACCAATTTTTTTTTTATTTCTTATTCGATCATAGATGATTGGTATATGAAATAGTTTGATGGAATTTCAAATATTTTCAAACATCGATTTACAATAAATGAGATATAATTTCAATGGATTGAAAAGGAAGGTTCGATGATAAATAAACTCATCTTTCTCGTATAAGAACAGTAAATACTCGTTCGATGAAAAACTTAGTTACCGGACTTATTAAGGGCATAGAATTGATTTAATAATCGAAAATATGAACGAATGAGCCATGAAATAAAATGAAAAATAGCACACCAACAAACACTAACTAAACAAGCCAGAATCGAAACTTTGGGAAGCAAACGAAATGTCAGATTCAGGGAAACTGGAAAAAGCATAATCACATAAAAAAACATCCAGTGAAAAATTAATCAGCGACAGGCAGTCGGGGGGGTCGAAATCACCATAAGAAAAGAAAAATAATTCGAAATTATAAGAAGAAAATGAAATGTCAGATCCATATTTTAATGGAATAATCTAATTCACTTTACGAAACACCCAGTGGAAAAATTAATCAGTGACGGGCCGTCGGAGGGGTCGAATTCATCATAAGGAAAGAAAAATAATTCGAAACTATAAGAAGAAAATGAAATGTCAGATCCATATTTCAATGGAATAATCTAATTCACTTTCCGAAACACCCAGTGAAAAAATCAATCAGTGACGGGCCGTCGGAGGGGTCGAAATCATCATAAGAAAAGAAAAATAATTCGAAACTATAGGAAGAAAATGAAATGTCAGATCCATATTTCAATGGAATAATCTAATTCACTTTCCGAAACACCCAGTGAAAAAATCAATCAGTGACGGGCCGTCGGAGGGGTCGAAATCATCATAAGAAAAGAAAAATAATTCGAAACTATAGGAAGAAAATGAAATGTCAGATCCATATTTCAATGGAATAATCTAATTCACTTTCCGAAACACCCAGTGAAAAAATCAATCAGTGACGGGCCGTCGGAGGGGTCGAAATCATCATAAGAAAAGAAAAATAATTCGAAACTATAGGAAGAAAATGAAATGTCAGATCCATATTTCAATGGAATAATCTAATTCACTTTCCGAAACACCCAGTGAAAAAATTAATCAGTGACGGGCAGTCGGAGGGGTCGAAATCATCATAAGGAAAGAAAAATAATTCGAAACTATAAGAAGAAAATGAAATGTCAGATCCATATTTCAATGGAATAATCTAATTCACTTTCCGAAACACCCAGTGAAAAAATTAATCAGTGACGGGCCGTCGGAGGGGTCGAAATCATCATAAGGAAAGAAAAATAATTCGAAACTATAGGAACAAAATGAAAGGTCAGATCCATATTTCAATGGAATAATCTAATTCACTTTCCGAAACACTCAGTGAAAAAATTAATCAGTGACGGGCCGTCGGAGGGGTCGAAATCATCATAAGGAAAGAAAAATAATTCGAAACTATAAGAAGAAAATGAAATGTCAGATCCATATTTCAATGGAATAATCTAATTCACTTTCCGAAACAGCCAGTGAAAAAATCAATCAGTGACGGGCCGTCGGAGGGGTCGAAATCATCATAAGAAAAGAAAAATAATTCGAAACTATAAGAAGAAAATGAAATATCAGATCCATATTTCAATGGAATAATCTAATTCACTTTCCGAAACACCCAGTGAAAAAATTAATCAGTGACGGGCCGTCGGAGGGGTCGAAATCATCGTAAGGAAAGAAAAATAATTCGAAACTATAAGAAGAAAATGAAATGTCAGATCCATATTTCAATGGAATAATCTAATTCACTTTCCGAAACACCCAGTGAAAAAATTAATCAGTGACGGGCCGCCGGAGGGGTCGAAATCACCATAACAAAAGAAAAATTATTCGAAACTATAAGAAGAAAATGAAATGTCAGATCCATATTTCAATGGAATAATCTAATTCACTTTCCGAAACGCCCAGTGAAAAAATTAATCAGTGACGGGCCGCCGGAGGGGTCGAAATCACCATAACAAAAGAAAAATTATTCGAAACTATAAGAAGAAAATGAAATGTCAGATCCATACTTTAATGGAATAATGTGATCACTTTACGAAACACCCAGTGGAAGAATGATTCAGTGACGGCCGTTGAAGGGGTCGAAATCGCCATACGAACAGAAAAATAGTTCGAAACTAAGTATAAGAAGAAAATCAAATGTCAGATTTATATTCTACTGGAAAAATAATATTCACATTATAAAACACCTAATGTTTCATAATAATTTGATTATCATTATTTTTATATTGGTGTTAACACCTTCCTATACGCATGTGCAAGGAGGAATTTCGTCTTCCTAGAAGGCAGTCGTGAAAAGCTACAGGACCGAAAACCACATGTTTTATCTGACGGCATACATAAACATATTTTCTACTAACACCGCCGCTTATCGCTCAACGCTCATTACGCAAGAAATTACCAGGGGTAACCCAGCCAGTTACAACCAGAGATCCCAAGAGACCTACAAAGAAAAAGTTGTTGTCAAACATTTTATATATTTATTTCATACCCCATAAATAGTTTTTTTCACGATATTCAAAGAATCAGAATAAGGTCTACTCCTAAATGAAACACCCAGTGAAAAAATGAATCAGAGAAGGCGGAAATATAAAAAGTTTTATTTTAAAACGATATTGAGATGAAAACTCTGTTTTACGTGTTTGAAAAATCATTTACAATCAATAGGTGTCAAAATCGCTTCGTATGTAATAACACTTTCATTTTTGGAATCAAGAAGATTTCAAGAAATATGTTAATTATGATCGTTTCCTGTTTTTGAAAGTCCCCAAAAATTAATTATACCAAACTATAAAGCACAAAATTCTACACAATTTCGATATCATTATAACGAAGAAAATTTGCGGCATTCAGACAGATTTTTAAAATTCTTGAAAAAAAATTCTCCTCGAGCAGGATTCAAACCCACGACCTCTAGATTGCCGGTACTGGGGCCCGATTCTCAAATGTCTATTACCCTTTGTCGCATACGACAAAATATTTCTTTTCAATGCTCATTCGAAAAAAACAATGGACATATTTTGTCGCATGCGATAAGGGATACTAGACATTTGAGATTTAGGCCCCAGTGCTGTACCAACTGAGCTACCGAGAAGACTTGCGTTCCATCTGCAAATCGGGATACCGCTTTTTCCTAGAATTTTGGTGTTGGTGTTTGTGTTGTAAACTACAAACTACGGCGTTTGTAGGTGTTGGAGACTTAGATGTTACTAGGGAACTCATTCGTTTTCAATGATTATCAAGATCCAATTTACCTTTCACACCTAGCATCGTCGACATATATTTTCTTCTTATAGTTTCGAATTATTTTTCTTTTCTTATGGTGATTTCGACCCCTCCGACGGCCCGTCACTGATTAATTTTTCCACTGGTTATTTCGTAAAGTGAATTAGATTATTCCATTAAAATATGGATCTGACATTTCATTTTCTTCTTATAGTTTCTAATCATTTTTCTTTTCTTATGATGATTTCGACCCCTCCGACGGCCCGTCACTGATTAATTTTTCCACTGGTTATTTCGTAAAGTGAATTAGATTATTCCATTAAAATATGGATCTGACATTTCATTTTCTTCTTATAGTTTCTAATCATTTTTCTTTTCTTATGATGATTTCGACCCCTCCGACGGCCCGTCACTGATTAATTTTTTTACTGGGTGTTTCGTAAAGTGAATTAGATTATTCCATTAAAATATGGATCTGACATTTCATTATCTTATAATTCCGAATCATTTTTCTTTTCTTATGATGATTTCGACCCCTCCGACGGCCCGTCACTGATTAATTTTTCCACTGGGTGTTTCGTAAAGTGAATTAGATTATTCCATTAAAATATGGATCTGACATTTCATTTTCTTCTTATAATTTCGAATTATTTTTCTTTTCTAATGGTGATTTCGACCCCCCCGACTGCCTGTCGCTGATTCATTTTTCACTGGATGTTTTTTTATGTGATTATGCTTTTTCCAGTTTCCCTGAATCTGACATTTCGTTTGCTTCCCAAAGTTTCGAATCTGGCTTGTTTAGTTAGTGTTTGTTGGTGTGCTATTTTTCATTTTGTTTCATGGCTCATTTGTTCATATTTCCGTTTATTAAATCAATTCTATACCCTTATATGTCCGGGAACTACGTTTTTCATCGAACGAGTATTATCTGTTCTTTTACGGGAAAGATGAGTTTATTTATCATTATACCTTCATTTTCATTTCATTGTAGTTATGTCTCATTTATTGTAAATTGATGTTTGAAAATATTCGAAATTCCTAAAACTATTTCATATTCCAATCATCTATAATTCAATAAGAAATTGAAAAAAAATTGGTACGTCTATGGATGTTCGGCAATCTTCGGCATTTTGGCTGCTAGAAATTAGCTGCTAACTTCACACCGGTTAATCCAAATACGGTGCTTAAAGCTGACACACTTGGTGGAAACGTGTGGAGAGGAAGAGTACTTCGACTTTGTCGATTTTATTCGTTTCATTATCGTGAAAATTGAAGAAGAACAGTTCATGATAATTGTATTTTTTTCGTAATAGGAATGGCACCTCTGGACACGTTTATACCGTGCGCAAATTTGATACTCTGACTGAAGTTACTGCCAATTTACACCACGTTCAATCAGTAAACAGTTCGGTTAGTAGATCATCTATGCGGATTCTGGGAACGCATGTGCAGTACGGTCGAGCATGTCAAACGCTAGGGAGTCGGCCGTCGCTGCTTCGCGTTCAGCGTGTGACGTAGTCGAGAGAGATCCCTTAGATAAATAGATAAGCTTTATTGTCAAAATGAAACATTTGTCGACAAAGTCATAATTATCACATTTTGTATAGAATAAAAACATAAATGTTAATGTAAATATATACGTTGGGGGAACAGAAATTCTCATAAAGATAAAACATTAATTCTAATTTTGAAGAAGACATTACAAAAAAATATGTAAAATTTTATATGTTTAATTTATACCAGGTGGCTACGGAAGTATTGCCTACGGAATATCTCAGTTATTGTATGAAGTAGGTTTGTGAAATTTGGAGCGTCGATATAATGACAAGAGCTAGAATTTGAGCATATTGACATGTCGAAGTTAACTTCCGGTCTGACCGGAAGTAACATCAAGTTTCTTATTTTAAATGGAAACCCTATTTTTTTTTTCTTTTCGTTTTATTCAGCATTCAATTCCCTTTTTAATGACATATCACAAGTTGGTATCTAACCAGAAACTAGATCAGAAAAAAATTATTATTGAAATTCACCGAGTAGGCCGTGGAAGCAAAATGAAAGCCAAAAATTGAAAAGTTGGCTATGGAAACCATACGTCACTTGATAACAGTTGCTACTACTGTGATATTTTATTTTCATTCGTCGGCGTTATAAAAAGCCGCCAAAAAAAATATTGGAAAAATTGGGAAAAAAACAATACTCTGTAGGTCCATAACTTAAATAGGAACATACAACTTTTTCTTGCCTGTACTATTCAGCATAACCATTCCTTTCTGATATAATAGAATGTAATTTTTTGAAATGAAATACCAAAAAATCCAATTATTATTATTCAAATAACAAAAAAACAGATTTGTCGAAAATTAAAAAATTCAATTTGATAGGATTAAAGATAAAATGAATTCAAAACAAATGTTCGAAATGCATTCCCTCAGCGTCAATACTCTGGTGATATTTTCATGTAAAACGTTTCTCAACATTTGGGGCGTGATATCTTGGAAAGCTCTACGAATTTTTACTTCTAGCTCATGTAGAGTTGTAGGCTGTATGGAATACACCCTATTTTTAAGATGCCCACATAGGAAAAAGTCGCACGGAGTAAGATCAGGTGACCTTGGTGGCCACCTGACTGGACCATGGGTTGTTATAAGTCTCTCTTGAAAGCGATTTTGAAGATAATTTCTCGCTATTCTTGAATTATGCGGAGGGGCGCCATCTTGCTGGAAGTACATTCTCTCAGTTATTTCCGCTGGTAGGTTGTTAATGAAATCCGAAATTTCATTCGTTAAAAAATTAAAGTATCTCTCTCCGGTTAGTTGGCATTGAAAACGAATGGGGCCAACAATATGAGTTCCAACTATTCCTGCCCAAACATTCACACCAAATCTCTCCTGGAAGCCACCTTGTCGAAACCGGTGCTCGTTTTCTATCGCCCAGTACCTGAAACAAAAGACCGTTCACACTTTTAGCACTTTACACTTCGACTATCGACAATAATCCAAATAAAGTACAGTACCTACCTTGTATTATTCCTGTTAAATAATCCATTGTTGGTAAATCTTGACTCGTCCGTAAACAAGATATAATAGTTAAATAGGTGATTCTCAGCATTTTGTCGAAGAAACCAATTACAATATTCCAGGCGCCTTTGACCGTCATTTTCGTACAAATGTTGATGCAACTGATACTTGAAGGATTTAAATCGATGTTTTTTCAAAATTTTCCTAGCAGAGTCTTTACTTATAGCTAATTCGGCGCCAATCTGCCTTGAGGAAATTGTGCTATCATATTGTACTAAAGCTAATACATTAATTTCAGTTTCCTCATTAATAACAAATGCTTCTTGGTCTTCGTGAACATCAGGCTCAGTTCTTAATTTTTCTTCAAGCCACTGGAAATACCTTCTTGACGGTTGCTGCCTCCCTGGATATCGCTCTAAATACAATCGTTCAGCGGCATAAGAATTTTTTAAACATTCACCATAAATGAGAAGCATGTCAATTTGTTCGGTTCGTGAATAACGGGGCATTTTTTGAATATTCCACTAACTGATTTCGATTTCCAAACCCTTTTAAAATGGCAGAATCAAAAACACTACTTCGAACGTCAAAATAATATGGATAGCAGCGTTCGTGAGAGCTCTCGTTTCTTTTTTGTTTCATTCCAAAATACATCTTAATCAGCCTACTTGTTGATATTTTGGTTCGAATGATTATTGCAATGGAATGATTATTCTGAATAGCACAAACATCGTCCATAGGTAGATATTAGAATATCTATGGACGATGGCACAGACCAAGTAAGTTTATGTTCCTATTTAACCTAGAACCTACAGGATATAATATATCATTCCACATTATTTTTAATGTTATTTTTGCGTATGGCGATAATCTGTTTTGTTATTTGAAGAATAATAATTGGATTTTTTGGTATTTCATTTCAAAAAATTACTTTCTATTATATCATTAGAAAGGAATGGTTATGCTGAATAGTACAGGCAAGAAAAAGTTGTATGTTCCTATTTAAGTTATGGACCTACAGAGTATTGTTTTTTCCCAATTTTTCCAATATTTTTTTTTGGCGGCTTTTTATAACGCCGACGAATGAAAATAAAATATCACAGTAGTAGCAACTGTTATCAAGTGACGTATGGTTTCCATAGCCAACTTTTCAATTTTTGGCTTTCATTTTGCTTCCACGGCCTACTCGGTGAATTTCAATAATAATTTTTTTCTGATCTAGTTTCTGGTTAGATACCAACTTGTGATATGTCATTAGAAAAGGAATTGAATGCTGAATAAAGCGAAAAGAAAAAAAAAAATAGGGTTTCCATTTAAAATAAGAAAGTTGATGTTACTTCCGGTCAGACCGGAAGTTAACTTCGACATGTCAATATGCTCAAATTCTAGCTCTTATGTCATTATATCGACGCTCCAAATTTCACAAACCTACTTCATACAATAACTGAGATATTCCGTAGGCAATACTTCCGTAGCCACCCGGTATATATACTAGATAAAAAAAAGAAAAAAAATCATTCAGTTGATTGGAGGCAACATATTTTGTTTATTGAGGAGTTGGTTCTTAAGGGCCTTCTTAAATGTTATTTAAGACTTGGTTTTCAATTCAACGGGCAGTTCATTGTACAATTTGCATATTTGGTATGAAAAAGAGCATTTAAATTGTTCAGTTCGGTGCTGTGGGGGAGTGAGAAGATATTTGAATCTCACATTCAAGTTGTGCACGTCAGTCCGATACCTTATTTTACGTGTGAGATACTTAGGTTCCTTGATTTTAATTATTTTATGGTAAAGACATGCTGCGTGTAGGAGCCGTCTGTTCGCCATATTCAGCCAGTTCATGTCTTTTAGTTTATGTGAGATATGTTGACGTCTTCTCACTCCACAGATGAGCCTTAAACAGGAATTCTGAACTACTTGAATTCTCGGTATATCATGTGCATTCAAGCATGGCCCATATACAACATCGCCAAAGTTAAATTTGCTCAAAACTAAAGCATCGCACAGCAATTTTTTAACATTCTTATTGAGATATTGCATATTTTGATATATCATTTTTATGTTGGCATAGGCTAGGCGGATGCAGTTGTTGATATGATATTTGAATTTGAGATTGCAGTCAAATATCAATCCAAGATTCGCACTTTATCCACCGGTATAATTTGGTTTCCATCATTACGTATCACTATTTGTCTTGTTACTTCTATTCTCGCATTTCTCGGGCCGAATATCAACATACAAGTTTTGGTGGGATTAATTTGTAGTGAATGTTTTGTTGACCAATTTGTTATATCGGCAAAATCTTCATTCAATTCCCTTTCTGCTGTGGCCATGTTTTTAGATGTTTATAGATGAGTATTGCAAAAGGTTACGGCGCTACCAATACTGGAAGTGTATATAGTGTACAATAAAGGGCCCAATTTAGAACCTTGCGGTACGCCTGAAGAAATGTTGGCAGGAAATGATAAGATTTCATCAACTTTCACTCTTCGCGTTCTGTGTGACAGATAGCTTCTAAAAATGTTTACCGAATGTTTTGAGAGGCCAATTGATTTCAAAATAGCCAGCATGATGTCATGGTTTATGAGAAGTTATTCTGTTATTTGTAAAAGAGCAGTTTCACAGTTGTGAAATGGCCTGAAACCAGATTGAAATTCGGGAAGGATATTATTTTCAGCAACATAAGACCTAAGTTGTTTTTCCACAGTTTTTTCTAAAACATTCGAAAGAGTTGGTAGAATACTAATGGGTCGTAAATCTTTGAAGTCACTGGGTTCATCTTAAGCGTGAAAGGTAACTACAACAACGGTAATCAAAACATAAGTAAATTAAACATACACCCATATAGAGACATTTGTATGAGTATTAGAGGTTATTCACTTAAGTATGGTATTTTTCATTCTAAAAATATGTAAATTTATATATATATATATATATATATATACTAGATAAAAAAAAGAAAAAAAAACATTCAGTTGATTGGAGGCAACATATTTTGTTTATTGAGGAGTTGGTTCTTAAGGGCCTTCTTAAATGTTATTTAAGACTTGGATTTCAATTCAACGGACAGTTCATTGTACAATTTGCATATTTGGTATGAAAAAGAGCATTTAAATTGTTCAGTTCGGTGCTGTGGGGGAGTGAGAAGATATTTGAATCTCACATTCAAGTTGTGCACGTCAGTCCGATACCTTATTTTACGTGTGAGATACTTAGGTTCCTTGATTTTAATTATTTTATGGTAAAGACATGCTGCGTGTAGGAGCCGTCTGTTCGCCATATTCAGCCAGTTCATGTCTTTTAGTTTATGTGAGATATGTTGACGTCTTCTCACTCCACAGATGAGCCTTAAACAGGAATTCTGAACTACTTGAATTCTCGGTATATCATGTGCATTCAAGCATGGCCCATATACAACATCGCCAAAGTTAAATTTGCTCAAAACTAAAGAATCGCACAACAATTTTTTAACATTCTTATTGAGATATTGCCTATTTTGATATATCATTTTTATGTTGGCATAGGCTAGGCGGATGCAGTTGTTGATATGATATTTGAATTTGAGATTGCAGTCAAATATCAATCCAAGATTTCGCACTTTATCCAACGGTATAATTTGGTTTCCATCATTACGTATCACTATTTGTCTTGTTACTTCTATTCTCGCATTTCTCGGGCCGAATATCAACATACAAGTTTTGGTGGGATTAATTTGTAGTGAATGTTTTGTTGACCAATTTGTTATATCGGCAAAATATTCATTTAATTCCCTTTCTGCTGTGGCCATGTTTTTAGATGTTTATAGATGAGTATTGCAAAAGGTTACTGTGCTACCAATACTGGAAGTGTATATAGTGTACAATAAAGGGCCCAATTTAGAACCTTGCGGTACGTCTGAAGAAATGTTGGCAGGAAATGATAAGATTTCCTCAACTTTCACTCTTCGTGTTCTGTGTGACAGATAGCTTCTAAAAATGTTTACCGAATGTTTTGAGAGGCCAATTGATTTCAAAATAGCCAGCATGATGTCATGGTTTATGAGAAGTTATTCGGTTATTTGTAAAAGAGCAGTTTCACAGTTGTGAAATGGCCTGAAACCAGATTGAAATTCGGGAAGGATATTATTTTCAGCAACATAAGACCTAAGTTGTTTTTCCACAGTTTTTTCTAAAACTTTCGAAAGAGTTGGTAGAATACTAATGGGTCGTAAATCTTTGAAGTCACTGGGTTTATGCGTTTTTGGTATGGGTCTGACTGAGGCTTGTTTCCATGCCTCTGGAAAGCAAAAGGATACTAAACCTGTGTTTATGATATGTTTTATGTATGGAAGAATAATTGGGGAACATTGAAGTAGCATTTTTATATTGAGTCCATCATAACCTTGTGCGTTCGACTTGACTGTATACAGTATCTCTTGTACTTCAAGTTCGAGAACTTCTCTGAAGGACAATTGCTCCCTATCAAGTGGAATATTAAGATAGTGATTCAATATTTCATTATCGGCTTCTTGATACTGTACAGTTTCAGAGTAGAATCTATTGATTTCATCAACATCTTTCAAGTGATTGGGGATGGGAATCTGTTTTTTACCAATTTGAAGACGTCCAAACTCTTCCATATATGATTAATGCCCCTGGTTCATATTCTATGCTCGATGAATGCTTTTTTTTCATTTTTGCTGGCGAGTGTTGTATAGTTACGTAACATTTTGTAGTAGTCAAAATGACTCTGGATTTTAGTATGTTTCCACCTATTTTTGGCCTTGTTACGTTAATTCATTAATATCCGAATGTTGTCTGTTAACCAGGGACTATAGTTCTTTGTTATTTTTATCATTTCGAAAGGAGCGTGTATATTGAACAACATCAACAAATTGTTATTGAAGTAATTCAGTTTTTCATTAACATCTTCCATATCATAAATTATATCAAGATTGAGAAAAAGTAGGTCTGTCATGAACTCATCTTGGCGAAAGTTTTTGAAATCCCTTATCGATTTAAATTCTACATTTGGTTTTTTGTGCTTTACATTCAGCTTACAAAATATGAGTTCATGATCTGACATATGTTCAACAGATACTACTCCAGAGGATTCGATTGATGATTCGCAGGAAACTATCAGGTCGATTAGAGATTCAGAATTTAGTGTGATTCGAGTGGGTGAACTGATAATTTGGGATAAATGAAACTATCTGTATCGGTATACAGTAACTTGCATTTTTCCACACCCATAGTGGGTAGCATAAATTCGTAATGAAATTGAAACATGCATGTTTTTGACAAATGTAAAATAGCCATCCCTGCATACATTGGTTTATTGAATACAAGTTCGGCTTTTTTCAGTTCAATAGCCATCAAGTTTGAATCGAAAACGGTACGATTATGAAATCGAGGGCTGGAAATGAGATTTTTTACTCCATATCTACTCTCGTAGGAAGAAACTAATTTTACTATTCGGTGCAACCGGATGTTCTCCATTGTTTCACCAAAAATAGCATTATTGGCTAACTTGAATTGATTTTTTTCAAAAGAATTAGTGGCTGCAGTCCTCAATCGAGTATTCAGCTCGATATACGGGCGCAACCACGCGGATTGTTTAAATTTCAAAACTTTATGGATTTTAGTTAATTTCAAACCATGTTCCAGAGCTTGTTTCAAATTCCTGTAGTGTAATGTATACTCTGTTTTATTATGGAGAGTTGGCATTAATTTTTTCAACTTGGAATTTGGTGGTGCGCGGTGTTCGGGGCAAAACAGAAAATCTTTGTGTAAATCGTGAAGCCCCTGTGGGTACTCCAAATCAACTTGTAAAATATATCCTTCGGGATTGTCATCAGGAATTTGAGTCACATCAATATTTGTATCAACTCATTCGAATGCTCCATATGGTTAACATTCTGACATCGCCCACCCATAAAGATTATTTACATCGAAATACATGATAAATTTGGACAGCTGCGCGGGATTGAATGTAGGCATATACTTGTTATTAGCTTCCGAATATCTATTATAACAAACTGAAATTCCTCCCCTTATACCCTTTTCCACAAACATGACCATATCAACGTCTTTTAATATTTGTAATTTACACTTTGTATATTTAAGCATACAATACCACGTGTATCCCGGCATAGTATAGTACCAGCTGGGGACCAACCCATAAGTTTTTAAGTCAATTTCACGAAAATTTTCAAAAACGTCTGCCAAAAGCAATATATGTGTTCGCATGTATAAATCGCTATATTCCCCAAAAGTTTTGATATCAAATTGCAAATTCAACATCGCTGAGCTTATTGTAAAAATGTTTTTTGGAGGGTAGCTCAGTGTCGAGGAGTTTTTCTATATTATCAACATAATCGTTGGGAAATACACCTTTCCTAGTAAGAAGCTGGAATTTTTCATCATCTAATTGTGCAAATTCTTTTTTCAAAATTTTAAAATTTTTTGCATCCATTGTGGAAATCAACTCATTGAGACTGGCTCCCATAAAACGATATGGATCTATGAATCTGAATTTAATGCTAGTTTTACTATCGAATTTAGTGAATGAAATGTACTTCTCTTCATTGATGGGAAGTATGCTCACACGTCCTCGTTTTGCTACATCCTGTATAATAAAATGGCAATCATACCCGGAAAGATTGTGGAATATAATGGGTACCATAAAAAGCTTTTTGAAGGCAACCCTGATGACTCCATCACCTAAACAACCCCGAAAAGTGACAATGGTCCCTAACAATGATGTCCTTCTTTAGAAAAGGTATCTCACAAATATGGCACACTCTAGCATTAACAATATCAATTCTAGCCATTTCATTTGTAAACCAATACGTGCAATCGTCACCCCGATAGCTATTGAACTTGGACAAACCGTCATCATAAGAGCATTTCAAGTAGTAACCTGCACTGAACGCTTTATGCTTTTGATATTTTGTTGATTTATCCGAAATTTTCAAGTTGAAATTTTCGAGAGCCGATTCAAAATCAGCATATAAAACAAATGGACATTTTTGTTTACATACATAATTTCGAAATTCTATATAATCAAATTTTGGAAATGAAATTTCACTCTCGTTAATATTCTCACACAAGACAATATGTTCATTCAATTTTTGTTCGCTGTTGAAATAATTCAAACATCTATCACAAAAAAATTTTTCACTTATGCTTGCTCAACTGACTTGACAGCAATCTAGACATATTCTTAATCCAGCAATAATGATATTTAATTTCAGAATCATCTGTCGTCGTATTCGTTTAAACCAGGGAAATATTTATCTTGAACTGATAACAAATTGACGTGTTTATTATAAAAAATAATAATAGCCGTCCTCTACCCGCACAGGCTATGCCTTTAGGTACACTGCTGCTTTTTCTTTGACAATATTCATTTCTAAACTATACACATTCACTGAAATATTATTTTGTTTTTAAAATTTTGTAATCTGAGTAATTTTCATAGGAATTTCCAAACCCCCTGTATTCAAAACTGTGGCATAAATTGGATATGAAGATGCACGTGAAACGTTCCGTTTAGGGGGGTACAAAGCACTCACGATTTCTCCAAAAAAACACGCATCATCTTGATTATCAATATTGACACATGCATGTTTGCTTTGAATTTCATTAGGTACCATATGAAATTTAAACCGTTGCCTATTTCGAATTTGTTGATTGCTATTTCAAGCAAAATAATTTTACTCAACGCCCACCCTGAGTCCTTTTCTTGAAATTCTTTTAATTTGTTCAAAATAGCATCCACAACATGCTCATTATACCAATCAATTAAATCCGTACCCAAATCAATGATTGCATTAGGAGTAATGAAAAATTTTCGATCAACTATTTCACCATCATTCGACTTTTTGATGAAATCCCCCAACAACATCATGTTCGCTTTGAGGCATTGCATGTTCTTAAAAATGATGGAAATTCTTAATTTAAAATAAAAATATGCATCACTTAAACATTTTCGGACTTCTTTGTGCCTCAAATTTATAATTACACCCGTTCTCACTCTATTATTGAAAATTGCATTAACATTTTCCTATTCAACTCTATTGCTTCGTTTCAACTCCGATCCAATGTATTTATCATTTTTCATAACGTTTATTATGCATCTAATACGTTTCAATTCCCCAAATTTACTAACGATTTTCTTTTTTTATTCAAGTGAAAATTTACTAACTCGCAATCTCTAATATATTTACTAATCAAATTTAAAGATGTTCATGCAATGGAACCTAAGTAATATTGTTTGATCGCCTCAAGTAATGTATCAATTTGCGATAAAGTTTTTGAAAACACCATTTTTAACTAATGTTTCTACTTACGTGAATTTATATGAATGGTGATATAAAGGTGACAGCAGCAGCAGATTTTATTTATTTATTTATTTATTATTTATCTGAAAATGAAGAAGAATTTTTATTTTTATTTTCAAACATACTTTTAGCACATACAAAGAAACGAAGACAAATGAAAAAACTACTAACCTTAGTTTTCTATGATCCCAAATGAAGCAGCCGGATTAGCTTTCCCTGTTTTCATCAGTCTTTTAAATGTGATGGAATATTTACCGCTTGACAACTCTTCTATATATTCCCGATATCCCTCCGTCACTCTTGCCGGCAAAAAGGTGACGCTCCTCCCTAAATCCAACAACACCACCTCGCCAAATTTCCCTCGAACTATTTTTGCTTTCGCTATCACTTGCGGCGCTCCCACAGGTAGATCTGCTAGTTTCTTGATCGGTTTCCTCTCCACAACAGAACTTTCGTTTAATTTTTGTAGATCCATCTGAAAAAACCCATCAGAATAAAAAGCTTTTGCTACACAGAAAACACGCAAAAATTTTGAAAAAGAGTTTTGTAATTCGAAAACAATTGAGTTGCTTTAACTTACAAATCGAACGAAAAACGAAAATTCAAAAAACCAAACGTAAGAACGTGAAAATAACTTCATCTAAAAACATTTAATTGAATTCATCTGAAAAGCTCAAACTAAAAACACTCAAAAACCGAACATGAAAACATTTATTTCAATTTAACTGAAAAACACTTTCATCACATAATGAAAAGATGCATGAAAAACTTACTTTGTATCTAGAAGTAGATGCACAAAACGAGAAATAACTGAAGATATCTGAGTTGCTTGACTTTTCTCTGGTTGACGACTAAATAACGTTCGCCGCGCATCCAACTACTTTTATAACTCTGGTGTGATAAGAAAAGAACATTCGAGAATATTCCAGAATAAACAAAAGTTTCCCATGAACGCGAAGCAGATAACACAATAGTCGTTACTCTGCGGTTTTGATAACGAAACTGCTTGCCTGGGTTTTTTGATAGCCGTTAGTTCGATAAACACATTTCAATGCCAACTGATTATCACTTCCGGCATAATAACCAAGTTTCCTGTTTGCGCGGTTTTTCCATAATTGATAACGTCGAATGGCGCGTTTTAACGTTAACTGGTAACAAATTGAAATTCTCTCATATATTTATAGGTAAAAAAAATGAATCAAAATTCAATTTTCGAATATTTTTATTTAAACCAAATTATGTGAAATTCCAAAATCATTTCTTGTACAGTTCTAATTAAAATACATGGTCATATCATAGATACTATGATTTGAATTCTATAAACGTTATATTCCATTTGCGACTCCTTTTTCCCCTGCCCTGCTGGAATAAATTCGGTGGTTTTTGTGTCTATTTTACGAAGATCTTCAAATATCAGCTTCAACTTATACTTGAATACTGTATTCTTTGGAACATTACTAACAAATACTGCTAACTGCCCCTGATTAACCCGAGTTAAACGCATTGTTTTCCATTGTGTTCTATTACAACCAGGATCGAAATCATTTGTCTTCACGCATATTGCCATGATTTCCACTCTTTTCGGCACATTGACGTATAAAACAAAACAGTATAAAACATTATTCAATATTGCAGTCAGAAGAATAAAATTTGTTTTCAGTTGAGGAGACATATTCTACAATGCTTGAGGCTGGATTCTTCTTAACGGATATCTCGTTTGCGGTAATTTTCGATTGAACACTTTGTCTTGAATACCCAAATCAGTCAACTGCTTCACCACATTCTCCTTTTCTTCATAAAATTGAATATCTTCCTTTAACTCTTGGAAACGTCTAGAAAAATCTTCAACCTTCGGTCTGTATTCTTCAGATGCCATTCCGTCACTGATTATTTCAACTGTTCAATGGCAATAACATACTTTTCAAAAATAAAGTTACCTAATCCTCTCCGTACTGCGGCGGCGATTCCTTGCAAAAATGTGATCAAAATAGACGTTTTTCGCGTTCCAAAAAACAACTGAAAATTGAAACGCTTAAACACGCAAAAATGCAGCCACAATAAACGTTTTCGCGTTCTAAAAAACAGGCTAAAATTAAACCGAAAAAAAACTGTATGATTACATGTATTTCTTATGGAGATTTGACATTTCAAAATTGCTGAAAATACACGTTTTCGCGTTCGAAAAAACAGCTAAAATTTGAAACGCTAAAACATCCAAGAATGCGACTAAAATAGGCGTTTTATAAGGTTTGTTCAGTAGTTCGTTCTGCATCAATCAAACTGACTTTTTGACTGTCTGTCAATCTGTCTGTCTCCTATCTCCTATCACCGAAAAAGAAACAGAATCAAACTAGCACATACTGGGTATCGCACATTGAAAATGACGGACCCCATCAGTGATTGATTTCTTCTTTTCATATTTTTTTGATGATATACTTCAATATGTCCTATGATGTATTTTTTCTTGACCCTCCATGTTTCTTCTGTTAAATGATATGTTATTACACCTGGTATACTAAATTTGACAAGCAGTCGCCATGTTTTTTCTCTTAAATAATATATAAAACGTCCTATATATATTTTTGCTGATTACTTTGCTACCCTCCATTGCTCCAATGACCCATTTCCCACATGATATTTGACACACACACACAAACGCAGCAGTCACGTTCATTTCTCTTAAATTATACATTTTGAAACACCTTGTATACTTTTTTCATTGGAATCGCACCTTCAAACGGTAGCTGGAGAAATATATACCCCACATTTGTACATCAACGTGTACGAAGTCCACGTGGAGGCAAGGCTAGCGTCACTTGCTACCAAGCAAAGGGACGATGGTTCAAACCTGTGCTGCTGAAAAATCTTTTTTCTTTTTAAATTCAATTCAATTAATTCAAAATATGTGTGCGCCGCGCTCTATTGGCAAAATGTTATCAATCTAAGGGATCTCTCTCGACTACGTCTCACGATGAACGCGAAGCAGCGACGGCTGACGCCCTAGCGTTTGGCATGCTTGACCATACTGCGCATGCGGTCCCAGAATCCGCATAGATGATCTACTTCGGTTCTTATTTAGTAAGTTTGGTAATCATTTAGACAGTGTACCACTGAACTATCAAAATATTTGCATCACTACTATGCCCTATTTCATAACATAAAACAATCCGAATTAAATATTCAAGTGTAGACTAGAAACATTATCCATTCGAGGTTATGTTGATAGAAAAATGGATATAGGGACACTGTACATTAGAACTCAGGCGTAGGGCTTAGCAAGGATTCAAACTAAATTTTTCATCTTGCTGGAAAGTCAAGGCAGTAGATGTTTATACCATCGTGGTCATCTAACTATTATGGTCTAGTACACAACAATGTTTGGTACCAAACCATGCTGGTTACTTAACCAAGTGTACTGTATACACCAAGATGACTAAGGGGAATTTGGTTAAGATAAAGTCATTAGTCAGCTGATCATAAGACGGTATAAATGTGGTCACTGTTAGTACAAAAAAAGTTGAAGCTTGGACTTTCAGCTAACTGCTGCAAAGTTGGTATAGATTGTTGGTATACCCTTTATGAATGGGGGACATATAGTAAATTCGGTTGAACGATCATGTCTGCATGCCAAATTTCTGATTAAACGGCAGTCCTACGTTTGCAAAGTTTTACTTACCGGCGATTTCTTGATGGGAATGCCCTCATTCATTTGGTTCCACTGCTTCTCTTCCTCTATTGATGGATCTGCCCACGGCTGCAGATCACCAGAAGCAAAAATACCGTAGAAAATGATTCCCGAGTAGTGAATCAAGGCAGATATTATGAAAACTATCCTCCATTCTTCTTTCGTCTGAAAAAATAATGAACGTGTGTTTGATTACATTAATAACCAATCAACCTTTAAGTAAACATCAATACTATGTGATGGATTTATGTAATCGAAATGAGACTGAATTTCTCTGAGTACATGTGTATTGAACAAAAAAAGAAAAGCAGCATTCTTATCGAAAATTGCTTTTGGTTAAATTCCCTGAATTTTTGGTATGTTGAAGGTTTTCACTTCCTCAGCAAAAGTGTCCATGGACATTTCTATTTTCTTATTCATACCAAGTTCCAAATAATCATTTATTTGTCGAAGAGCATAAAAAATCTAGTTTTCGAAATACAGGTTGTCAAAGTGGAAAAGTGAAGCTATCCGCTCCGAATGTTTAACAATTACATCCAGTGTGAATTCTCTTGATATGAATAAATAATTCAATTCAGCCTGGATGAAGTTCCTCAATTTTGATAGAAGTTAACTGACATTATCTTTTGTACACAGGGTTATTCGATGATAGGGGTACGTCAATATCTGTTTTTTTTTTTAGTTAGGATAGAATGTCTTAGGTATACATACATCAAACAATCTTCAATGTTGAGAACGACGCATAGTTATTTCATGTAAACTGGATGAGTGACAAGAAATACTACATGTTTCTTAGGAAAATATGGTTTATTTCAATGAATACTCTGTATTTCGAAAAAAGTCGGTTGATTCTCATAAAATTTCAATATAATGTACGGTTTGAGGAGTCTGAGATATCGTCATGAATATCTGCAGGTCTCCGGATTCGTTTCCTAGAATTCAGAGGCTGACGATGAAACTTTTTATAGAGGTCAATTCAATCTTGTTTATGTCACGGGTGAAAATTCTCAAGTTCTCGACACTCTCAACAGAGATCCAACCAATGATGTGATAAATAGTGATTTTCTCAAAATATTTTTGGTAATTTCAGTTATTTCTATTTCGAAAAAAAATTAAGGACGACCATTGATGATTCTATTTCACAGAAAATAAAGTTCATTCAAAAGTTGGCTGAAGCACAATATTACTGTTCATTACGACGTAAAAATTATATGTACTTATATACCGGGTGATTCTCCAAGGTGGCTCACCCCTATAACTTTTTTATTATTGAAGATAGAAAAACGAAATTTGGGAGTTTTGTATCATAGTTCAATTTACATTATTTGTCATATTTACTTGCTTTGTCGTACTTCCGGTTCGACAATAACTTTCATTTTTAAATAGGACATCCCATATATTTTTACTTATTTCGATCGAGACTGACATTCTGAATGCAACAACACCTCGCTTCTCAATATTTTACAAATAAAGTCATTTTTATTTAAATTTTTACTTATCGATCTAGAATGCCATGGATCATGTAAATCGCTTCATTCTTGATCAAGTGGCTCGTCGGCTTCTTGTGAAAAATAATTTTCTTCCCAATAATTTGATACCACACACTTTCACTTCACTTTCACTATTTCGGTGAATGATTGCAAGAAGCGATCATACCCAATAACAAAAATAGTACTGAGTCCTTTTATTCTAGTTATTCGTGACAAACTATTGAAGCTGTTGCTAGGACTACCTAAACAAATAGGTCAATGAATATGCTGTCACTTTCAAAAATGTATTTGTTTGCTTAGTTCATAATTTGATATGGAATATCATATTCGAAACGAGAAAATTGACAAGTTGCTAACTTAAGCAAAAAAGAATGCAGCTGATGCAGCTCGAATTTATGTTCAGATATTTCCTAATAGTCGCCATCCCACTCGGCATTATTTTCCAAAACTGGAAAGACTAATGCGAAATCAACCAGAAGAAAATGCCAATAACTTCAGTGAAGAAAAATAATTAGACGTGTTGGCCTATGTTGAAGTGGATTGTACGGCATCAATTATTTGTCCGTTTGGAGAATTCTTCACAAATATTATTATCGCTCATTCAATACCAATTACACCAACATCTTTACGATAACGACCACAACCGAAGATTAACTAATTGCAACTGGTTTTTGACTAAATACAGAGAAGATATATGTTTTCCATTTGAAATAATTTATTCATATGAAACTTGGGTTTGTTTAATCGGAATAATGAAAGGGTCACAAACAAATTCACATCTAATGCAAGAAGCAAATTTTCAGGAGCTATTTGGTTTCAACTGCTGGATGGGTATTATCGGAGGAAAACTTTTGGGCCCAATAATTTTCGAAGGACAACTTACTGGAGAAAAATATCAACAGTTCCTTAGAAATCAAATAAATTATTCATTGAAGATTTTCCACTAGCTACCCAAGTCGATAACTATTTTCAACAAGATGGAGCGCCATCTCACAATTATCAAATCGTAAGAGAACATCTGAATGACACCTTCCAAGAAAAGTGGATTGGCACCAATGCACCTATTCAGTGGCCTGCGGAGTAGATTCTTAAGTTGTCATATTTTTTCATAATGTATTATTTCTTTTTCAAATTTTAGATAACAAGATCTTACTCCAGTAGATTTTTCTCTCTAGGGAACAATTGAAAATCAAGTGTATCATACAGCATCAGCTACTCGTGAAGAACTGGAGTATAAAGTAAGGGTGGCATTTCAGAACATCACTGCGGAACAGCTTAACAATGTGGTGCGTGATCAAGGAGGAGGTCATTTCGAAAATTTAGAACCTTAATAGACTAATGGTAACATTTGCGGCTTTATAACAATTTTTAAAACGACTGTGAATTCAATTGTTTGTCACGAATAACAAGACTTAGTGCAAAAGTATACCGAATACGTATTATTTGTTATTGGGTATGATTGCTTCTTGAAATCATTCATCGAAATAGTGAAAATAAAGTGAAAGTGTATGGTATCAAATTATTCGAAAAACAAACATTTTTCACAAAAAGCCAACGAGCCACACCGTTTCCATTCGAAAAATTCAAGTTAACTGGAAAAATTCATATTTGCGACTTTTAAATAATTCTTACAACGACTGTGAAGTCAAAAGACTTAAAGTTGTATTTTTTCCATGTTACTTAATGAAGAATGAAGCGATTTACATGAGCCATGGCATTGTAGATCGAAAAGTAAAAATTGAAAAAAAAAATTACTTCATTTGTCAAATATTGACAAGTGACAAACAAGTGTTGGATTAAGAATGTCATTCTTGATCGAAATAAGTGAAACTATACAGGATGTTCCATTTAAAAATCGAAAGTTATGGTCATTACCGGTCGAACCAGTCAAAGCAAATAAATCTGTGAAAAAAAGTAAATTGAACCTCAAATTTCGTTTTTCTATCTTTAATATAATAAAAAAAGTAAAAAAAGTAATAGGGGTATTCGGTATTTGAAAGAAGACATTTTTTCCATACAGACAAGGAACATCTGGTGAATCCATATACCTAATTGTACACGTACCTATATTGAAATTTTTAATATCATTCATCAATCGCATCGAGGGGTGGTCTAGTGTCTTGTAAAAAGCGGGCTAGGGAAGCCATATAGGTACTATCCTGGTATGTACACTGATATTGAAAATATGGATCTCAGTTGTGTAACCCATCAATTATATTCGAAAAGGAGTCAGAGAATTAGCTCCACTTGAACTATCAACTCTAAATTTGCAAAAATTGGCTTTGACATCAAATAATTTCTTAATGATTGTTAATTTTAGTAAGCTTACCATTGTTGATAAATCGACGAGTAAAACAGCAGAGAGAGTAATTTGTCTCAAAAAATATATTTTCCATGCATGGACGTCCTATGGAAATTTTTAGTGACAATGGTTCACCATTTCATTCTTATTATCTCAAAATTATTTGATATAAAACTGACTATATCAAGTCTCAGAAATGGGAATAGATAAAAAGGAACCCTTTCCCTGCTACTCTTGAAACAATTATTCAAAAATGAGATTGAGAAGCACTTTTTCTGTGGATAACAACCTACTTAAATCAACATTTTAGATCAATGTTTTCAAAGGGAAGAAGAGAAAAGGCATATTTTGATAGAAGATCTCGGAAAAAACTTATATCTGAAATAATAAAAAAAGTCCAAGACAGAATCAGATAATAGAGTTCTGCATTTACGATTGGAAAAGAAAGATACGTTCAAATGTTGTAGAGTATCGACGACATCGAAAACAGCTGAAAGAATCTAAGAATCTAATACAACTCCTGATAAATCTGCCTACTCTCCTTTCGAATCATCGAAAGCCATCTTCACTTGTTTCAGACGATGATCCTGATGTCAAACCTGTTTACCCAAAAGTTAGGACAAGATATGGTCGACTGGTGAAATTATCTTTATTTACAATAATTTCGTTTCTTGTTTCCATTAGAAAGAGTATGAGATGTATTTATGTTTCAGTATAGGATAATCCTGTTGTCAAAATCGATGTATTGAGACAGTGAATTTGATTTATTCTAATGAATTACTTAGTTTGCTTTTTGGCAAATACAGAAATGCTCTTTCATCAAATACAATGTAATAAGAATTATAGTTTTCTTACGCGCTATTCAAAGATTACGATAAAGAAGAGCAATGTTACAAAAAAACTAATACTGTGCTTTGCCAATAATAAATATTCACAAAAATATTACTAGAAATGGAATGAATGAAGCGAGTAAATGACAGACTGGTTCAAATGACAGTAAAGTACTGTTTCTGTTCTTCCATCACCAGTACCAAACTTAATAAAAAAGTAATTTGAGACAGCATAATGATAAGTCAAGAGAAGTGTGAAAAAAAAGAGACAAAATATAAAGAGAGGGAGAATGGATAACTGAAAGCTTGAACACTAATGAGCTCAACACAATAAAGTGCTCATATTCAAAAACGAATTTTTCTGTTTGGAATTATTGATGATATCGTCACTACCGCGCTAGCGTATCGTTGGTTTACATTTCATGTGTGGACTAATGTAAGCAATTTAAGACGAGCTCACCACAAACTAATTCAAGCCATGCTATTTACCATCAAACAGCACTGTCTTGATAGGATACAAATGCTGGTGGCTGCAAAAAAGTCACTAGGCGGGCGAGAAGCATCGCGGAAAACATGAAATTCCGCGATAAACCTTCTCGCCTATTCCAAGAGCCTCCGCACGCGCTGTGGATAACCCGTCGGCGGCTGATCGGGTAGAAACCTTCTGGAAGGGCATTTATGAGTTTCCACAACCACTCAACGTGGTTACTCCAGTCCTAGCGCAGTTCAAAGCCTTCTGCCTGAGCTCAATGAACTGCGTAATTTGATAATCCCGGAAAAAGTTTGACGGGCTCTCAAAGGCTAGCAGAACTTTGGTGCTCCAGGCCCTGATGGCCTAAATACGTATTGGTGGAAAAAATGTCCATGTACCCACCACCATCTAGCAAGAGATTTTAACTCATGGCTAGATGGGGAGCAGCAGATTCCGGATTAGTTTGTCGAGGGGCGAACCGTGCTTATCCCCACAAAACGAGATTTGTGTGATCCGAAGGACTACAGACCGATAACATGCTTGAACGCATGTTATAAGATGTTCACACGCATCTTATACATGCGAATGATCTCCGCAGTTGAGCCGGTGTATGAACGGATATATGAGCAAAGAGGGTCAAAGAAGAGGGTCGGTGGCTGCAAGGGGAACCTGCTGATCGACAGATGCATCACGCAGGACTCCGTGCAGTATGAGCGTAACCTTTCAATGGCCTGGATCGATTATCGCAAGGCATTTGATACAACATCGGATGAGCTCATCATGCATTGACTCAGATGCCTTGCGGTACCTGATCAAATAGTGAGATGCATTGAATAGCTGATACCGCTCTGGAGGACTCGATTTACCATAACATCTCGTAAAGTCAGAGTCCAAACAGAGCAGGTTATCTTTAGAAGGGGCGTGTTTCAGGGAGACTCCCTCAGCCCTCTTCTCGTTTGCATCTCACTACTGCCATTGTCCGTTGCACAACGGAAAACCCGCGGATATAACTGCGACACCCCCATTAACCGGAGGCATAAGGTCAACCATCTGTTTTACATGGATGACCTTGAACTTTATGCCTCCGGAGAAAAGAATCTTCATCAGTCCTTGAGGGTGGTGCAAGAGTACACGCATGCTATCGGAATGGAATGTGGGATCGACAAATGTGCCACGGTTCATCGCAAAAGAGGACGATGCAACGAGTACGGACGGACAAGACGTTCAGCTAGTAGACCTACATCATCTGGATGTAGGTATATCTACCTAGTGGTGGAACAACGCCACACCCAAGAGGTAGCTACTGTCAAAAACTCTCTGCGCGGCAAGTATCAGCACAAACAAACCATAAATATTTTCCATGATCTTTGTTCAAATTGTGAGAATTGTCCATTTTGTCAGAATTGTCATCACTGTATACTTTGTTGAAGCGCTTTCAGGGCCTAGAAATAGCTGATCCACATATAGCAAGTTCGTCAGATATTTCCTGATATCCCAGTTTCTTGTCATCCAGAACAGTTTTCGTTCATGTTCTGATGGGGATTTTTCAGATTTTTTATTGCAGTTCTTTGACAATACCTCTTGACACATTATTGATATTTATTATGCAAGTTCGTAAAGTAGGAATTTTTTGTATGGGCTTGAATTTTGTTGAACGTGGCGAAGCCGAGAGAAAGTTGGCTGTTGTCTATTAGATACCACAGAAATTGCATGGGCAAGCGATTTGAATCATATTCATTTTTGTTATTTTCCAATTCGAAAGTAGAAAATGAAATTTTTTCGTATTCAGTCGTCAAAGGCAAACTTTCTCTTTTATAATTTTATCAGCATGAAATTCAATTTATGAAATTATTGCGATTTTCATTGTTTCGGTATTTGTTTCGCCTGGTCGCCTCTAAACCGCTAGCAGAACAATGCTATCGGTTTCAGAGAGGGCGAAATGACATGCATACAGAGTTAGTTCATTTTTATGGAATGCGTTGAGTGCATCCGTGCGGAAAAAACTGGGGTTGCGGACTCTGAAAGCTAGTCGATTCAGCGTCTGAAATATTGCCTGTACATTCGACAACAAGGAAAGCTTAACGGAATGAAATTTTGATAGGCAGACCAAATCTACTCTATTTCTGAATAACGAAAGATGTTCCATTTCACGAAACAAATTATTTGGTGTTATAAAAATTATGTTCGTTCGCCATTTCATCTAGGAAGTTAAAATGAAATCTCAATAAAGATTGACTCTATAGACTACTACTTATTAGTTTTCAATGCGAACAGAATAAAACACATTTGTCTATTCATTACAAAATCTTCATAAATGCAAGATTACCTACATCAACTAGTGTGGATATACAGTGCGGCTTTCAATAGTCCCCCCTATTAACTTTTGAACGGTTTGACGTACAGACTTAAAAAAAACCGTCAGGAGGGTTGAAAAGAGAAATGAATTATCTTTTCAACGATGTGACACATGACCCTCCATGCCATTTAAAATTTTTTTGTTGATGTGCCTCCCCGCGCGATTTTTCGAGCACTCACAATGTGATTTATTTTGAAAAGTAGTATCGGTGAAACCCTCCAAACGGTTCCTTTTGAGGTCTGTACGTCAAACCGTTCAAAAGTTAACATGGGGGGTGCTATTAAAAGCCGCACTGTATATACCTACTCAGTGAGAATAAAATATATTTTTTCATTTAACAATAATAGTAATTTCATTTTTAGATGCGCATTTCGTTAACCGAGTTGACTTCAACAGTAGGATTAATTACTAAACTGAATAAAAATGAAATTACTAGTAGGTATGGTGAAAGGGACAACTATAATAAAGTAGTATAAAAGTTATGGCTTTTAACATTTGTAGGTATCAGAGCTGTATAAAATATGTAAGAGAAGTATTTCAAATACCAAATGCTGAATACCTTACCAAAGTACTTTTAGTTTCAAATACCAAATATTTTATGATTTTGAAAGTATTTGCTTTTCCAAATGATTCAAAAATGTTTCAATTTCAAGTACTATCCAGGATTTGAAATATTACTTCAAATACTATTGAGTATTTGAATTAATTCTTGAGTATTCCAATACTTTAGACTATTTCAAATACCCCTTCAAATACTATCGAGTATTTGAATCACCTTTTGAGGACATCGAATACTTTAGGTTATTTGAAATATATTTCCAATGTTCCTTATTCACTTTGAATACTTCTATGTACACGAAAATATGTATTTGCAATTTGAATTACCTATCTACAGAAAAACATATCTTGTTTCAAATAATTTTCATTTTCAAATAACTAATTTCACTCCAAAAACTTTGGGAAGAACACAACTGTTTTTGGTCAAAGTATATCTGTTATGTAAAATTAAATTTTTCAATTAGTTCACTCAATATTTCCCAGGGCCAACATGGTGTCGTCAGTTCGGGAAGAAAGAACATTTTACTACTATAAATTTTATACCGCACACCACCGTTATGTTCAAAATAATGTTGGAAATATCACTTTGTATTTGAGATTTATATAAGATGTATCTATATGCATCGAGTAAAATGTGACCAACACAACTGATAACATATTCCCTTACATAAACAACATTATTAATATTGTTTTAAGACATGATTCTGTTTTATCATTGTGTTGGTCACAGATTACTCGAAATGAATTTAAATCTTGTTTCAAGATCAAATAATAATTCGTCATTTTGAGAGTGACTTAACGTAATCTTTTCAAGGTTTTTAAAGAAGATTTGTTTGAAATCAATTAGTATGTGGTGTCAAATTTATCGTATAAAAATGTATCTCTTATGTATGCTATTATGTTTTCATTTGAAATTATTAGTAAAACCAATTTTAAAATTGAATTGTACATAGTAGGTATATGTGGTCGGTGGATCAGCGGTCTAAGGCACAGGCCGTTCGAAACTTAAGCATAGCGATAGTCGGTTCGAGTCCGATGTAGGTACGAGAATTTTTCTCAACTTCTTTATATCGGATCGATAGGCGACCGCAAGCCTTATTGAAAAGCAAGTGTATGGTGAGTTGTCTAGATGCCAATCTCGTCTAGTGCTAGCTTGGAGTGTACACCGACCACCCGAGGTAGTGCTGTGGGTTTTCCTACAGTTGAAAAGTGAATACATCACTTGAAACATCGTAAGTCGCCCCGGAGCGCCACGGCAAATAATAATAATAGCCGTCCTCTACCCGCACAGGCTATGCCTTTGGGTACACTCAACGAGTGTTTATGAGGGAGTATTATTATTATTATGTTGACTGAAAACTGTTTTGTCGTTTTATTTCTCAGAAGTTTAGGACTGAAATTAGTGACTCCCACTTATCCACAGCCATTTAGATTGAAGAATATAATTAAAATGAGTTACAAAACAAAAAAAAAAAGGTTAAAGTGAAAAGTGACAGATGGTTGTATTGAGAATGTTATTATTCACAGACAAAAAGAGGAAAAATATTCCAGGTATTCAATTTAAATCTGAGTTAGTTGTCAAATTTTATGTATAGTTTCAAGTTGTGTACAGATTCTTCAAATTCAATTCCATTTTAATCAAAAACAAAAAAGTTTTAAGGGCCAGCCACCCTCCGCTGACACCCGATATGTTTACACATATTGATGTGAACTATTCAAATGGTGCAACAATCGAAAATAGTCCTAAATTATAAGATTACTGAATACTACATTTTTTCACTTCAAATTAGTCACAGATTACATTTGAAATATCCACATAATAGGTACATATTACTCTGAAATACAAATTCATTCAACATTAATATGACACTGACCGATATTACTCTATAATATGTTGAAAATACAGGTGAGTACCTTTCCAATGTTATTTTAAATAAGATGTTTTGTGTTCTGTACCAGATCCATCATAAATGAAACATACCTATACCAACAGCATCTGTTTACCACATCATGGACAGTGAGATTTGTAGGTGATGAAATTATGTTATTGGAATCATCGGTAGAATCGTTATCATATGTTTTTAAACTACAATCATCTCAATAATGATTGTGTTGAATGTTGAAGCTATTCACTACCACAGCTTGTTATTAGAAATATTCAGGTTTTCTAAGTATCACAAAGTACAGTAGCAATTGTAGCGATTACTTATGTTCATACTAAAACTTCAGTTTGAATAAAATTACAAGGCGTAGGAAACTGTACTCAAACATGAAAAACACGTCAGTTCCTCACGACAAGCAATGTCAACCACCTTATAATATGTGGATGTGTTACCCACTTGGAGATCTGTGAGACTAGGTACGTACGAACAACACCCACCCCAAAAAAAAACGGAAAATGAAGCAGCAATACACTTGTCAAGTTTTTGTTTGTTATTTCGAAGGTGAAAAAGTGTTTCTGTCCCTCTAGAATTTAACATGTTTTGAATTAAATGTCACTTAAAAAAAAATATAGCAAAACCAATGACTGTGATATCATACATCTCCAAACATCTAATCAAATTTGGCACCAAGTACTTTTTGCCAAATTTTTTATGGTCTTTGTTGATTGGGCCTAGGTTGTTGCCCCTCGATTGACTCAGGCACTGTAGTCTGGGTGCCTTTATCCTCGCCTCCTCTGTGATATTCAAATGCAGAGGAAGGATGTTCAGAATGATCTCTGGGCCAATCGTCGGCTTGCTGGACATAGCATCAATGCATCCGAGCATGGCCACTCTTTGTAAACTAGTCAGTGTATGTATACTAGACATCCTTCCTGTAGTTGTCACGTGCTCTACCTTTGGCTACCACACTTGTGCTCCATACGTTATCGAAGGCATCATTATCGCTGTATATAGCCAAAGGAATTGTTTGAGTCCAAGTCCTCATGATTTTGCCAAAGAAATGTTCTTGACCTTGTCAGCATTTTTAGCTTTGAGCTGTAAGTACAGATTCTCAGAGCTTTGTTGAACTCTAGGTTTATTTTTCTGGTAAAAGGAATAATTAAGCTTCAATTTATTTTTCTGTTATAGTTATTAACGTTACAAGGCCGATATGTACGGATGAGGTTGAATATTGTAATCTGAGGCGCAGCCGAGGAATATATCAACTGAATCCGTTATTTGCGTATCGACCGTGTGTCGTTCAAGACTTTTCGTTATCCCGTTGAGAGATTACATTTTGATTCCGAGGAAAGAACAAACCACGTACCTCGTAATTCTATCGTAAGCAGAATAAAGTTTTGAAAAAAATATTTGAACAAGTGATTTCTTAACGGCCGCCCGCCATTAAAAAATCTTAACGGACACCTGAATACCGTTAAATCAAAAACACAGTATGGGATAACGAAAACCATTATAACCATATCGTCAGCATAGCCCTGGCCGTACACCCCTCCACGGTTTAAGTCTGTGAGAAGGCTCAGTCAAGCTCAGTCGTCACATCCCTTTGTTGGCGCTCTGAAGACATGCCAAACATCCTTTTCCCAGGTTTAGTTCATGCAACGAATGGCAAAGCTGTGGAACTCCTTGCCTAGGGAGTAATGCAGCCTGCAGAAATGCAAGTAGAACACCAATTTCTCAATTCTGCTGACTAGGCAGTGGAGCGCCGCCTGACAGAATTTTCCAGGTTGATAGGCGTGTTGGTATTTTAAGATAATTGGATACTCTGTATCGTTATTTTGGATATTCATATCGACTAGATTTTCCATAATTTTAAGCATGACCGAATGAAGGCAATAATTGATCTATATGCCTTGCCTGGGCGTAAACAACGAAAGTAAATAATAATGAAATATGGTGGATTACGTAATCCAATCTTCCGCACTAAAACCTATACAATAGGTAAAGTCGTCGGCATGTATTCAACAAAAAACAACTACTGCCCCCTACGACCATACTAATACTTGGCAAAGTTTTCTACAAGAACCACTTTGCAATGCATTTCAAATATCAAAGCTGAAATTATTTTTCGATTTAATTGGGGGAACACCTCCGTACCGGTTTCATGGTGGTCATTGCCAATCATCAGCGAAGGCTAGTTCGACCCAATTGAATCGAAAAATCCTTTCATCCTAATTGGAAATCCCTGAGACAAACACTGTAGTATGAATTCAGCGCCATCTCTGGGTTCCAGTTTAAAATGCACTCCGACTACGTGTCGACTTCAACATGAAGCCAGAAACATCATGAAAGAGGGGCGACACCACTTGACGGAAGACCATAAAACTAATAATGAAATATGATGGATTACGTAATCCAATCTTCCGCACTAAAACCTATACAAAAGGTAAAGTCGTCGGCAAGTATTCAACAAAAAACAACTACTGCTCCCTACGACCATTGAATTATATTTGTTTAATACTTGGCAAAGTTTTCTACAAGAACCACTTTGCAATGCATTTCAAATATCAAAGCTGAAATTATTTTTCGATTTAATTGGGGGAACACCTCCGTACCGGTTTCATGGTCATTGCCAATCATCAGCGAAGGCTAGTTCGACCCAATTGAATCGAAAAATCCTTTCATCCTAATTGGAAATCCCTGAGACAAACACTGAAGTGTGAATTCAGCGCCATCCCTGGGTTCCAGTTTAAAATGCACTCCGACTACGTGTCGACTTCAACATGAAGCCAGAAACATCATGAAAGAGGGGCGACACCACTTGACGGAAGACCATAAAACTAATAATGAAATATGGTGGATTACGTAATCCAATCTTCCGCACTAAAACCTATACAATAGGTAAAGTCGTCGGCAAGTATTCAACAAAAAACAACTACTGCCCCCTACGACCATTGAATTATATTTGTTTAATACTTGGCAAAGTTTTCTACAAGAACCACTTTGCAATGCATTTCAAATATCAAAGCTGAAATTATTTTTCGATTTAATTGGGGGAACACCTCCGTACCGGTTTCATGGTCATTGCCAATCATCAGCGAAGGCTAGTTCGACCCAATTGAATCGAAAAATCCTTCCATCCTAATTGGAAATCCCTGAGACAAACACTGAAGTATGAATTCAGCGCCATCTCTGGGTTCCAGTTTAAAATGCACTCCGACTACGTGTCGACTTCAACATGAAGCCAGAAACATCATGAAAGAGGGGCGACATCACTTGACGGAAGACCATAAAACTAATAATGAAATATGGTGGATTACGTAATCCAATCTTCCGCACTAAAACCTATACAATAGGAAAAGTCGTCGGCAAGTATTCAACAAAAAACAACTACTGCCCCCTACGACCATTGAATTATATTTGTTTAATACTTGGCAAAGTTTTCTACAAGAACCACTTTGCAATGCATTTCAAATATCAAAGCTGAAATTATTTTTCGATTTAATTGGGGGAACACCTCCGTACCGGTTTCATGGTCATTGCCAATTATCAGCGAAGGCTAGTTCGACCCAATTGAATCGAAAAATCCATTCATCCTAATTGGAAATCCCTGAGACAAACACTGAAGTGTGAATTCAGCGCCATCCCTGGGTTCCAGTTTAAAATGCACTCCGACTACGTGTCGACTTCAACATGAAGCCAGAAACATCATGAAAGAGGGGCGACACCACTTGACGGAAGACCATAAAACTAATAATGAAATATGGTGGATTACGTAATCCAATCTTCCGCACTAAAACCTATACAATAGGTAAAGTCGTCGGCAAGTATTCAACAAAAAACAACTACTGCCCCATAAGATTATTGAATTATATTTGTTTAATACTTGGCAAAGTTTTCTACAAGAACCACTTTGCAATGCATTTCAAATATCAAAGCTGAAATTATTTTTCGATATAATTGGGGGAACACCTCCGTACCGGTTTCATGGTCATTGCCAATCATCAGCGAAGGCTAGTTCGACCCAATTGAATTGAAAAATCCTTCCATCCTAATTGGAAATCCCTGAGACAAACACTGAAGTATGAATTCAGCGCCATCTCTGGGTTCCAGTTTAAAATGCACTCCGACTACGTGTCGACTTCAACATGAAGCCAGAAACATCATGAAAGAGGGGCGACACCACTTGACGGAAGACCATAAAACTAATAATGAAATATGGTGGATTACGTAATCCAATCTTCCGCACTAAAACCTATACAATAGGAAAAGTCGTCGGCAAGTATTCAACAAAAAACAACTACTGCCCCCTACGACCATTGAATTATATTTGTTTAATACTTGGCAAAGTTTTCTACAAGAACCACTTTGCAATGCATTTCAAATATCAAAGCTGAAATTATTTTTCGATTTAATTGGGGGAACACCTCCGTACCGGTTTCATGGTCATTGCCAATCATCAGCGAAGGCTAGTTCGACCCAATTGAATCGAAAAATCCATTCATCCTAATTGGAAATCCCTGAGACAAACACTGAAGTATGAATTCAGCGCCATCTCTGGGTTCCAGTTTAAGATGTACTCCGACTACGTGTCGACTTCAACATGAAGCCAGAAACATCATGAAAAAGGGGCGACACCACTTGACGGAAGACCATAAAACTAATAATGAAATATGGTGGATTACGTAATCCAATCTTCCGCACTAAAACCTATACAATAGGTAAAGTCGTCGGCAAGTATTCAACAAAAGACAACTACTGCCCCCTACGACCATTGAATTATATTTGTTTAATACTTGGCAAAGTTTTCTACAAGAACCACTTTGCAATGTATTTCAAATATCAGAGCTGAAATTATTTTTCGATTTAATTGGGGGAACACCTCCGTACCGGTTTCATGGTCATTGCCAATCATCAGCGAAGACTAGTTCGACCCAATTGAATCGAAAAATCCTTTCATCCTAATTGGAAATCCCTGAGACAAACACTGAAGTATGAATTCAGCGCCATCTCTGGGTTCCAGTTTAAAATGCACTCCGACTACGTGTCGACTTCAACATGAAGCCAGAAACATCATGAAAGAGGGGCGACACCACTTGACGGAAGACCATAAAACAAATAATGAAATATGGTGGATTACGTAATCCAATCTTCGGTTTCATGGTCATTGCCAATCATCAGCGAAGGCTAGTTCGACCCAATTGAATCGAAAAATCCTTTCATCCTAATTGGAAATCCCTGAGACAAACACTCAAGTATGAATTCAGCGCCATGTCTGAAACCGGTACGGAGGTGTTCCCCCATTTAAATCGAAAAATAATTTCAGCTTTGATATTTGAAATGCATTGCAAAGTGGTTCTTGGAGAAAACTTTGCCAAGTATTGAAAAAATATAATTCAATGGTCGTAGGGGGCAGTAGTTGTTTTTTGTTGAATACTTGCCGACGACTTTACCTATTGTATAGGTTTTAGTGCGGAAGATTGGATTACGTAATCCACCATATTTCATTATTAGTTTTATGGTCTTCCGTCAAGTGGTGTCGCCCCTCTTTCATGATGTTTCTGGCTTCATGTTGAAGTCGACACGTAGTCGGAGTGCATTTTAAACTGGAACCCAGAGATGGCGCTGAATTCATACTTCAGTGTTTGTCTCAGGGATTTCCAATTAGGATGAAAGGATTTTTCGGTTCAAGTGGATCGAACTAGCCTTCGCTGATGATTGGCAATGACCATGAAACCGGTACGGAGGTGTTTCCCCAATTAAATCGAAAAATAATTTCAGCTTTGATATATGAAATGCATTGCAAAGTGGTTCTTGTAGAAAACTTTGCCAAGTATTAAACAAATATAATTCAATGGTCGTAGGGAACAGTAGTTGTTTTTTGTTGAATACTTGCCGACGACTTTACCTATTGTATAGGTTTTAGTGCGGAAGATTGGATTACGTAATCCATCATATTTCATTATTAGTTTTATGGTCTTCCGTCAAGTGGTGTCGCCCCTCTTTCATGATGTTTCTGGCTTCATGTTGAAGTCGACACGTAGTCGGAGTGCATTTTAAACTGGAACCCAGAGATGGCGCTGAATTCATACTTCAGTGTTTGTCTCAGGGATTTCCAATTAGGATGAAAGGATTTTTCGATTCAATTGGGTCGAACTAGCCTTCGCTGATGATTGGCAATGACCATGAAACCGGTACGGAGGTGTTCCCCCAATTAAATCGAAAAATAATTTCAGCTTTGATATTTGAAATGCATTGCAAAGTGGTTCTTGTAGAAAACTTTGCCAAGTATTAAACAAATATAATTCAATGGTCGTAGGGGGCAGTCGTTGTTTTTTGTTGAATACTTGCCGACGACTTTACCTATTGTATAGGTTTTAGTGCGGAAGATTGGATTACGTAATCCACCATATTTCATTATTAGTTTTATGGTCTTCCGTCAAGTGGTGTCGCCACTCTTTCATCATGTTTCTGGCTACATGTTGAAGTCGACACGTAGTCGGAGTGCATTTCAAACTGGAACCCAGAGATGGCGCTGAATTCATACTTCAGTGTTTGTCTCAGGGATTTCCAATTAGGATGAAAGGATTTTTCGATTCAATTGGATCGAACTAGCCTTCGCTGATGATTGGCAATGACCATGAAACCGGTACGGAGGTGTTCCCCCAATTAAATCGAAAAATAATTTCAGCTTTGATATTTGAAATGCATTGCAAAGTGGTTCTTGTAGAAAACTTTGCCAAGTATTAAACAAATATAATTCAATGGTCGTAGGGGGCAGTAGTTGTTTTTTGTTGAATACTTGCCGACGACTTTACCTATTGTATAGGTTTTAGTGCGGAAGATTGGATTACGTAATCCACCATATTTCATTATTAGTTTTATGGTCTTCCGTCAAGTGGTGTCGCCCCTCTTTCATGAAAGTAAATAAGATAACAATTAATTTGTTTTTAACACCGCTTTGATACAATGTATATATGGCCAATGATGTCATCTGAATCCAAGATATTTCTTTATATACTGAGAGGACTGAAATAAATTGAGTATTTCTGTTGAATTTACTTCAGGTTTCGTGATGAATTATTATTCAATTGAATGCACCAATTACGCATGACGCATATTTACTTGAAGAAATACCTACATATTATAAGTGTTATACAGTACGTTCATCTTTCTCATAGGATATATATGTTTGAATCTATGTCTCTTATCGTGTATTGGAGTTTGCCATAATATATGATATTACAAGAAAATTATAGAAAAATAGACTGGAGTTTATCTATATGTGATTTCGGTTTTTTCTTCGTATAACATTTCCGTGTAGTTTGAAAAATAATGATACTCTCTATTCTTTCAAATAAATTTCTTTACTTTTCGACACACGCAAACGGGGATAATACTTTGTATGTTTGAAGAATTGAAGTAGGTTTTATGCGGGAAACTTTTTTCGGAACATTTCAAAATAAAAATGTTTCTTTACAATGACACTAGTAATGACAATGTTTCTAAATTATAACTGTCACAACGCAATGTTACTATGGTAACTTATTTTAAAGACAGTTTATTAAATGAGTTGAAGAGAGAAAAAACTGATTGAAATTATTGGAATAATTAATAAAATCATACCGGAAGTACGAAAAGTATCGTATATACCTTGCGACTGAAGTACATTTAATCCTTCAGGTAAATTATGGCCCTCCCTGCGGTCGGGCCATAAACTTTACCTTCAGGATTAAATGTACTACTTCAGTCCCGCGGTATATAATGTACTATTTCCTTTATTTGAAAAATATATATCACTGAACATAGAATATAATTGGACTTTAAAACATAACTCACTTTATGCTTGACAACCAAATGAACCACATAAGGGCAGATGGCACCAGCTATAGTTCCAATACCGTTTGACATGCCCATTAGGATGCTTGCATACCGGGGAGCGATATCCAGATGGTTCACATTGAAACCAGATATTGCGAAACCACTGAAAGCTACCCCAATCGATAGAGCTGTCATTCCCTGGGTTAATGTGTGGGAGAACGCCATGATCAAGAAGAAGGTTGCTTCCATTCCAAAACCTAAAGGTACATACAGATCGATTAATCAATTATTGTAGTGAAGAAAATTAAAAAAATATTTATCGAAATAACTTGAACAGGTGAAACAAATATGATATCAAAGTTATATTTTTTTATTAATTATTATTATTTTCATCTGCCTATTTTGCCGCCAACCTGTTTCCAAACAGCTATATTAGTGTTTTGGTTGGTTTCCGGGTTTTGCCGTGCTCTTCTTTGGTTTAAATCTCCAAACGTTTCGACTGCAACTGCGACAGTCATCTTCAGTGGCGTGGTCGAAGTACTATTCTAGACGTATCAACAGTTGACGTCTTTATTTGAAGTTTTTATAATTCGTTCAACAGTCTGTTGTGACGTTGACCGGTTCTAACGCAACCGCAAACTCGATGGCCAACTGAGAACAACTAAACTAATAATTAACTGAAGATTATACAATCGGGGGATTCCCATTTGACAAAATAGACGTTGAATAGTTTTTCAGTCACATCTATATGATTGTGTGGTGAACATCCTACATAACTCTTATCGAATTAATATCATAATTCTGCGGAATTGCCTCTCCTAAGAAAAGGAAGAAGACCCTATCTAGGAATAGAAATCTATCGCACTGCTATTTGTTTTCTTGAAAAAAACCGTCAACATCGAGACCATGATCGCTCAAGAATTGTAACTGATCGACAATATGGTATTTGTCATCGAATATGTACTGATGACTTGCTTGCTTATGTCTAACATAGGGAAGTTGTCTGGTGAAATATATTTGGTGAAACTCTAACCGTTTAAATTTATCTCCAAGACGTTTGGTCGCGTTGGATATGAGGGACTCCTCGATAAGCTTCCATATTATGGCTTGTCTCTGTGTTCTTTGCTATTCAGATTTTTTTTTTATACACATCTCTCCCTTTGGTGGCTGATGAAGTTACATCTGATAATCTACCTATAAAGGTTGGGGTACAGCAGGAATCCATTCTGACACCAAAAGTGCATCTTCTTCGCATCAATGAAGCGAAGTGTTCGTAGAGTTGGAGGGTTTGTTTGCTACCCACTCAGGCAGCTTGGGGTCGAGATCCCCACCGCATGCCACTGAGCTAAAGTGGTTCGGAAGCTAAAGGTCCTGGATCTTCCTTGCTCGCACAAGCTTTGATCTTGAGGAGATTTCTCCGAAAACCTGGGTGATTCGTAAAAACAAATTTTTCACAAATCACTTGTTAAGAGCTACCTCATGCCCAGTGCACAGCTTTGCGGATGATAGAACCGTTATCTCTCCCATGGCTTCGATATGAACTCGTGACACCAAAAAAGAAAGGGAGGGGACTGTGAACTATTTAAATATGAAAGACCCAGAAATTATAGAATGGGAATTGAACTTGGTGGAAATCAATGCAAACAAAACACAAGCCTTTTCTCTAGAAAGATCGATCTCACAGTGACCAGTGTAATTATGTCAGATATATTTATGTCATTTCGATGCTTGGTATTACCAACAAGAGTACCCCTTCAAGAAAAATACATGTGAGGTCCATTGCCAAAAAAACCTCTCGAACACTTGGTTTTATGTTTCGTGTCAAGAAATATTTCAGTCCACGTCAACTGAATATGATTTATGAGGCACATATACGACCTGTTCTAGAATACTGTTCCTAAAAACACATTGAAATTTGAAGATTCTGTATTTACAAGTTCGCTCACTTCTCTGGAATATCGCAGAATTGTTGGCGATCGGTATCTGTTTTATGGACAAAGATGCTCTTCAGAAATAGCATTAATCGTTTCACCGTTAGCGGACCTATCGAGACTGAACCGTCGAGCTCAGTCTTCACTTTGAAGACATGCCAAATATCTCATTCGCAGTCTCGTACTTCCAACGAACCGAAAATCTTTGGAACTCAGGAGGTATTCCCACCAGTTGATACCTACTTTCTAGGGCTATCATGATGTCCAATGAACATTATTCCCTCATAAACACTCATAGAAGTACCCAAAGGCATATCATGTGCGGGTAGAAGACGGCTATTATCATTATTTGCCATGACTCTCCAGAGCGACTTACTGATTTTTGGTGGCGTATTCACTTTTCAGGTGTAGGAAACCCGGAAAGCCTACAGCACCAACCCGGGTGGTCGGTGCTCACTTCAAGCAAGCACCAGACGTCGGAATTGGCATCTAGAACACTCACATCCCGATGGCTATTTCAAACAATGCATGTGGCTGCCTATCGACTCCTGTGACATTGAGAAATATTTTCTCATCCCTGGGATTCGAACCTGGCGAAGTGCAAGCAAAAGTTTCAAAGGTCGGCATCAAACCGCCTCTCTACCGAGCACCCGATGTATTCAGCTTACAACGAAGTCGTTTATAATGCATTAGTGAAACCTCATGTCAATTATGTCATTCTATCTTGAGGAGGGTGACCAACAATCACCTGAAGAAATTAGAAAAGTGGATTCTCAAGATTATATTTAATAAAAGTTTTACTTATTCAACTAAGCCACTATATAGGGAAAATAAAGTGTTTGATGCTAGACAATTATTTTATCAGCGAATAATACTTAAGCATTACAAGTTTAGAAATACGTTCAGTCAAATAGAACATGACCATAATACAAGACATAGAGCCAAAACAACAGCTATACCAAAAATTGAAAAAACCTTGACTCAAAGATGCTACAAATACCTTGGTCCCTTTCTTCATTCTAAGATGCCTACTGAACTGACACAGATGTATGCATACCTAGGATCTATTTAAAAAAAATCACGCTTTGGCTTCATTCTGTCCCTAGAAAAGGAATTCACTGCCAAATCGACAGGAAAAATACTTATTACTTGTAAATTCACTTTAATGAAGGAATAAATAGGATACAATTAGATTTTATAAAGACTGATATTAGATTAGAATAGATTTCTTTGTTTTTTTTTTATCCTCAAATATGTTTTATATATACAATTTATGTGTGCATGTATGTGTGTATTGGTGTGATAAGTATATATGTATCATGTGTAATATTGTGCCAGAGAGATATCAACAATGTAAAAGAATACGGGGTACCCTTCTCTCTAAGCGTTTTCACCAAGTGGAAAATAAAAGGCAAACATCTGTCAGAAAACAACTACTTCCCTGGCTCATACCACGACGGACATTGAACTACATCTGACAGATATTTGTGCAACGTTCTTCCAAGAATACCCAATTGCAAGTGCTTGTCTTGTGATAAACAGAAGATTATCCTTCATTTGTCTGGGAATGACCACCTGCAGACATGCATGTTTCGAGGTTCATTGCCTCTTATCAATGACAGGGTAGGTCGGACAACATTATAATTGTCCTGTCCCTGCCAAATGAATAATAATCAACTGTTTAACTAATATTTCCCCACGGATGACAATACGATCTACAACAAAGTTGATCGCAGCGCCATCCGCACGGAGCAAGACAAAACACTCCCAAGAAGAAAACTATAAAAATTCGAACGAGTTCGAATATATTGTGCCAGAGAGGTATCAACAATGTGAAAGAATACCCTTCTCTCTAAGCGTTTCCACCAAGTGGAAAATAAAAGGCAAACATCTGTCAGAAAACAACTACTTTCCTGGCTAATACCACGACGGACATTGAACTACATCTGACAGATATTTGTGCAACGTTCTTCCAAGACAGGACAATTATAATGTTGTCCGACCTACCCTGTCACTGTGCAGATAAACGAAGTTCTAATAAACTTTATTATACTACATGTACAAGTTAACCTCTTACAGACGATATATTTGTGTTCCACTGACAAATCAGCAATCTGCAATTGTAGCTTACGGGATATGATATTTTCACCCGATTGTGCAACGTAACATAGGTATAGCGTTGTCAGCAAGTAAATATTTTTCAGGAATAATTTTTGGTTCCTCATTACAGTCTCATTCAGACAATACCTTCAAGGTTTTTGTATTGAAAATCAACTCAAATATGTTTCACCTGTTCAAAGTTTATAATGGAATTTATCAATGCCTCCAGTCTCACCTCCACAATTGAACAATTTCCTAACTTGCGTCGTCGTCAAAATTCCTTTTTTCCTCAACCGATCAGCCAATATTCCTCCGGTTGGAACTATTATGGTCATGAGCAGATGTGGCAGTGCTCCCAACAGGGCATTCTACAAATAAGTTAAGGTTTTTGATATGTTTATTTGTTGTTTATTTAGCGATCAATAAATAATTCTGCAGTCAGAGGTCTTTAGTGCGATAATAACCAATAAAAATATTCCGATACATATTTTTTTTAATGAGAACAGAAAAAAGTGCTAGCAAATCAGAAAACTTTAGCAATAAACTGAAAAATTTCAATTCAGAAAATTTGTGTTTCGCGTTTTCTGAAATGATCAAAAAGTAAACTACTCTTCAATATCCATTTGTATGCCTCACGCGATGAGCTTGGTAATGTAATGTCAGGTTACCAATTTTTGGAAGCTGAACGCTCTATCGTTCTATCGTTTGTAGAAACATCAGGCCCCGTTGAATAGACGTTCCGCAAGTCTACAAAGTGTGAACAAAAGAGTGTTGAGACTCAATCTATCGGGTCGATGCATAAAATTCTAACAGTAGAACGATTGATGATATTTCAGAAGAGTTATGGTGATAATAATATTTTTAAAATTGAAACCGATCGCTAGAGGTGAGCGAGGTTTTGAGCAACATACCATCGACGAGAATTATTATTCTGAATAGAATCTAAAAGTTTTGGTGTATACGTATGGTGAAGAGTATTCCAGAACAGGTTGGTTCTGTTCCTCAAGCAATAGATGGAAAAGCTGTTGAAGGAGTGCATGACCATTTCATTTGAAGAAAAGGCAGGAATGAATAAATTTTGATCCAAGACAGCAAATAATGATCGTTTTCACAGACTGAATTTCATGGATACTGACCAATTTTCATAAACTATCCTTCAATGGCCTGTATCAAACTCGGTTTATTGCAATTTTAATGTAAGAAACATGTTAATATTTTTTATTTCAATTCAAATTAAAACTGATAAAAACCGTTAGAATTCTTGAAGCTCCTTTGTTTCTTTCATTTGTTTTCCAGTTGACAAGTTTGAGTTACTTTACCACAAAATTAACGCATAACAATAAAATTTTGCGAAAATATATTATATGTTTTCTGTAATATATATTTAAGGCAAAACATTTTCAAAAAGACAACTCATGTAAAATATTTTACTTGAATTGTAAAATAAGGTATATGGTGGTTGAAAATTCATTGAGATTTTTAAATTCTGAAAACCAGGAAGAGCTAAATTCTTGAACGTTTCGAGAACATCGTTAGAGAGGAAGGAAAGGAGGTATATAATGGTGTTCTTGTGAAGATTGAAATCATCAGTTATAGGTGCATTTATTTGACTGAATTGATTGACTCATCTTGTTGAGATATGAAGAAGTTAATATTGAAGTAAAATAGATAATAAAATGTTTAGAACATTGTCTATAGTATAATTATAATAAGCGTATGCGTTTTTTTTGTTTATTCAGTACCTACTATTTCTCAAATATAAGTATGATATATTATTGAATGAGAAATCAAAAGGACTGTATAAGTTGAACACAAACAAACATTAGGGTGCAATTTGGGAAACTGAAGTTGGGGCTAGTTTCTCGAAAAATGTTTGTCAGAAGGTGAAGTATGCTATGCTATACAGATTATCTTAAAATATCCTAGGCAAATTTAATATTCATTATTGAAAATTTCTGCAAATAACTGATATATCAGCTGGTCTAAAAGCTCTGGAATACCCAATATACAACTGTCAAAAAATTATTCAGATTTGAGATACTTTGAGTTTTAAAAAATATGCGTCATTTTTGCGGCAAAGTATCATATGTCCATCGACAAAGTTTGAATGATCTACTGCATCCAATATAATATTTGAAACATGGTTCAAGAAATGGAAACCACCCAGACCACCAAAACAACGTTAATATTACTCGCAGCGCTCATGAACAAATTGGCTGGGAAGGGAGACCGAAGGTTACCCATGGCTGTACCACAGTTTATAGCTGAAAGCTATAATTTTGAACAATTTTAATATAAACCATACAAACCTCGAGTTACTCGAGGTTTCGACAGCATTCTCAAAACCCTTAATATGAAGGTGGTATACAAAACGAAGTATGGACTACAAAATATCCTGTGTGCTTCCAAAGATAAGACAGAAGGACTGCGAGTAGAAGCATGTGGGTCAAACTAAAAGGGCCGTGAAAGTACGGTTCAAAGAGCATATAGCTTATGTCCGTTTTTCGAGACCAGAAAAATCGACTGTGCGGCCTGACATGCTTTGGATCACGACCACCGATTTGATGACACAAGATGTAAATTAATTAGATAGGTTCATGACAACAGACTTCTCGATGCATTTGATTTGAGAGTCTGGAAATTGCAAAATGTAAAAATAGAATAGAATAAATAACTAGTTATTGAATTTTCAAGAATGTTTTTATTCATTAAAATTTGTTCTTAAAATTGTTTTTTCTCTTAACCACCTGTCATCTCCCTACGAACGACAGCCCTCAGAAGTCGAAACTTATGCGAGCTAAGGATTAACGAGGTCTTACCTTTCAACGTGCGATTCCTAGCACGAGACCAATGACTATACTGGGAATCGAACCCACGTCCTTCTGATTGATAGACTAGCGTTCTACCATCGTGACCACTGCGGCCAATTATTTTCAAGAAATTTGTCATTGAATCAAAAAAAAATTAAGTAGAATATAACAGAAAATTAGGTCCATAATTGTAGCAGGAACAAAAGTTATTGTAGGCAGGTATATTGTAGGTAATGAGTGAGTCCAATTAGCCACTCAGATGCTTGGTATAAATAAGATTACGATATTATTAGTATTCAATATGTTTTTTTTCAGCCCCCAAAGGGGCCAACTCCGTTGGCGAAAAGCGCGTCGAGTGATATTGACGATGTTTTGGTGTTTTGGGTAATTTCCATTTCTTGAATTTTATTCACAGTTAACTTTCCAAATATTCATTTATCAGATGTTTTCAAGATAAAGAATTAAGGTGATTAGTAGCGTTTGCAGTATCTATATGTACCCATTCGCGCTCGGTTTTGTTGTAAAGCATTCGGAAAAAGTTGCAGTTTTGAACATTGACTGATAAATGTATTGCAACCAAAATCGTATGCTTTGTATAATTATCAACATTTATATGGTATATACATATCACATATCATATTTTCACTATGTTATTCATAGATTTGAAATTGATTGCTTGAAAAATACAAGGTTGAAAAAAATCTTACATACAATTCTGGATGTAGCGTTGTAACTCGTGAAAAACATACAGGGTGGCCCACCTATCCTCGTAGCATTGATCTGATTGCTGCTAGGCTAATGAACATTGAGGAACCAATCTGATTGAAAGTTATTGGACACTTGATTCATTGTCGAGTATTTAGGGTGCACCATAAATCCGGGTCATAATATTCAGTATCTTCTTTGAATAGACCGCACCCTGTACATTCTTTAATTTTCAGCATCTGCTTCATGTGGGCTTCCCGAATCATTTTTAATAAAATTTAATCAAAAGTCATAGACCGAGAAAAAAATTAACCAAACTTTATTATGAAAAATGAATGAAAGAATATGGGTATGTGAGTACCCACTGTATGCCTAAACATACATAATATTTGGAATCGCCTAGAATACACAGGGTGTTCTGAAATAACGATCATATTTTGATAAAATAATTTTTTTTCAAATGTACCTCCCCGTTTATAGCTTCATATTCTGAGAGCTCAGCTAATGAGATATTCAATGGTATCATATCAAACAATTTTATTCAAAAGTACCAGCAAATAGATTAAATCAATCCGACTATTTGAATAGATTGAATTTGAGAGAGTTTCAGTTTCAACAGTTTATTTTCAAGAACAGCTTTGCGTTTATTTAATCAGTAGATTACATAATTTGAGTGAGTAATCATACTTACAGTTGAAATAGCAAATGCGCCATCATATTATCAAGTCGCCCCGGAGCGCATATAGTGGTGGTGTTCCCTCATCTGGGATAATATGCAGATAGTAGGGAGTATCACCATTATATTTATCATTATTAAATTGATTTAACGCGTTGACTGCTGGGCTCATATTTCCACTTCTGGTATCAGAGCCGAAGCAAAATCAAAATTTTTATCATAATATATATTTTTTTTAACTCGATCTCATAGACCGAGTTGACGCTATTGTATATGTGTATACCCGTGTACGCCACGTTAGTCCGGCAGGGTTCGACCCCGGTCTAATGCTGTATAATACTTGTCCCATCCTGCATTTTGAATATGTCAAGAGTATATTCCGTTTTTTCTATACTGGAGTCGAATCGTTCATTGCTCATTTGATGTTCTACGCTTGTGTGCTTCGTACTCAAATACGGCCAACACGCCTAGTACTCCTATACGAAAACGGATAAAGCATGAAATTGCTCCAAATCCGCATGAAATACGAAGACCCTGCTCTAAGTGGTAAGAGGGAATCCGAATGGAGAGCAGCTCGGAATTTAAGACTAATACTATATTTTTGTAAAGGATTTCATAAAAATATATAACGTATTTTTGGACAATTTTGCTCGATCGTATATCAGAAAAAAAAGTATACCTACTACATTTTATTCCTTGAATGAACTTTTATTTCACAGTATTTGCCTTCCAAAAAGTCTGTGTATGAGACCGAGGCGGCACCTCGAAATTTTTTTTTTTGTCCCGCGTCTTATAGACCATGTTAATATTATCTCAAAACCAATAAGATTTGTTAATAAGTTTTTTATAATTTCCGACAATAAAGTATATTTTTACACTAACTTTTATTGAATTATAGTTTGCTCTATTGATTATAAAGGAAGAGAAGGAGAAAATTATGGAAATATTTTACATTTTGGATGAGTGTCAAAAAACTGTCTTTGTCCACAAAGAAGACATCCCATAGTTGACTGTTCCGAAAATCTAGCAGAGGAATTCAACAATAGTGGTTCAGTGAATTATCTAAAAATAAGAGACCAGCATCTGTCCTTACCGAAGATATTGAGATGATGATTTTGACGGCTGTGATCGAAAACCCAAATATAAGTCCCAGATAATTAGGACAATATGTAGACATTTCAAGAAGTACGGTACAACGGATTGAAGGAGAATTAATGTCATCCGCTTGATGTTCAATTACACCAGCAACTGCTATCACAGGATTTCACTTTTTTGATGGCCTAGTGAATGGGACAATGGTTTTAGATTTTTTTCCAAACCATTTGAGAGTGCTACTTCAACGAGAACCACTGTACATGGTTGTATCATCTAGTCGCCAATGGTTGAATGAGCAATTTCAAGAGAGATGGAGTGGTAGAGGTGGTCTACTACACTGGGCCGCGAGGTCACCACATTTGACACATTGGGATTTATTCCTATGGAGATTGAAGTATTTTCTGAATCAGTAACTACAAGAAAAAGATATGAAGACGAGAATAAGGGACTTTGTCTTCCATGACACCAGAAATAATAATAATAAATCGACTTTATTTAAAAAAATATATAAATAGGTGCTCAGGAGGAGAACAAATTTTACCGGAAAAAGTTTCCTCTTTGTGGCGGGGTCTAGCTCAGAGCTACTCAAACTTAACCACCAATAGGAACCTCATAAGAGAGATATTCAGCCCTTGGATACCGAACTTTCCATTCGATCACGAACGATCGAACGATCAACGATTCGAACTTCAGACGACAAGAAGTAATCGTCGGGTGTTCTCGGTACTTGATGAAAATGGAGGTAACATGATCGTAGATCGTGGAAAATAAGAAGAAATGAAACAATTAAGTAGCATTAACGTCTTTAATAATTTAAAATCCAGAATAAGTTTTTAGCATAGCAAACGGGAAGATGAAAATTAGAAGTGAATTAAAAAAATGTGGGCCAACCGGGATTCGAACTCTTGGTTTGATTGGAAATTTCTTGTAAATACCTACCTAAATGACATTCTTGGACGATTCGACTATAATAATTGATTCCAAATAAAATCGTCGGGTGATTTCGGTACTCGATCACTCAACACAATAAAATTAACATAGAACGGTAAGATGATGAATTAAACCTCATTAAACATAAAATTCTGAATTGATAATTGACATAATCTTGATATTCTCAATATTTTTTAATCAATCTCCTAGTTTTTTGTGATTTTAAATTTACATTATTAGTTGAAGGAGTCCAGAGTATTGATTGAACATTTTATTCTGTGAAGGAAATTCATTTCTTGAATGTTTGTTTTTGCGCTTAATTAAGTACGTACTAAAATTGCATGAAAATTGCATAATGTAAAGCCGCTCTAAGAAATTTGTAATCACTGCGCATACCTCTAGGATGCTATATATAAAGTAAAAAGCTATTTTTATTCAGAAAACATAAGCTAGTTATATTAGGGGCAAGTTTTCATGATAGGTAGGTAGGTATACCTCCACGAATTCCAATTAACTTTGAAAAGATAATCGTGACCGTTGTTTATTGTTTAAGAAGTCGAAATGCATTTATAGAATGTTTGGAATTTTCCAGTTGTCTACAATTTCAGTGAATTTGTTAGACAAATTGACTGACTATTTCTGTATTCATTCATCCGCTGTTTTTGGAGCATTTAAATAATAAAGAAATTTTTAATCGCAATAGGTAACTCTACAGTAACTCTACAGTATCGGAAACAATTTATCTGGGGTATAGACAGAATCTACACGAGCAACAAGGAACGCAATGATATGGTAATACAACATAATCAAGAGACACGCACTGCTGTGCGCCCCTCCTGTTGCCCCACTCGACAAATCAACAGACCACGTCGATATCCCTTCCTCGAACGAGTCGAGGAGAAATTGTAATGCTCTCTCAGCAATCTTTTCTCTACGCTCTCATGAAACCACGATACCCAAGATTTTCGTCAACACGTTTTTTCACAATATGCATTTCAAAAAGTAGTATCGGTAAAACCCTCCAAACGGTTTTTTTATAGTCTATACGTCAAACAGTGGGGGACTATTAAAAGCCGCACTATATATTCATGTCTTTGATGTTTATATTTCTCCGTATTTTTTGCTTCGTCTTATAAAATATTTAGAAAAAAAAAACATGGTACTTGCCTCTCAGTATTCGTGTATGTATCAAAGTTTCAATTGTTCGAAGAATCTCAAAATGTACGATTTTGGAATTATTTCAAGCATATTAAGTAGAGGAAAACAAAATTTTCGTCAGTCCTCCCGAATATCCAAACTTAAATTCTCGTCGATGTTTAGTACATCGTGACAAGTAAAACAAATTTTCAAAAAAAAATTCTGAAGTTACAGAACCCCGATGATGAATTAAATATAGTTCGAAACGTTGGCCCAAAAAAGAAAGTTTTTCTTTTCAAAGCTTAACTTTGAATGCTAGGTAAAAGTTTCAGTGAGTTATTAAGTACAATAAATATTCTTATCCTTTTATTGTAGTATTTGTCTTGTCCTTCATTCACTTTCCATATCCTAAAAATCTCATTAAAATACATGACATGAATTTAAGTTTGGATATTCGGGAGGACTGGTTTTCTCTACTTAATATGCTTGAAATAATTCCAAAAACGGACATTTTGAGATTCTTCGAACAATTGAAACTTTGATACATACACGAATACTGAGAGGCAAGTACCATGTTTTTTTTTTCTAAATATTTTATAAGACGAAGCAAAAAATACGGGGAAATATAAACATCAAAGACATGAATATATAGTGCGGCTTTTAATAGTCCCCCACGGTTTGACGTATAGACTATAAAAAAACCGTTTGGAGGGTTTTACCGATACTACTTTTTGAAATGCATATTGTAAAAAACGTATTGACGAAATTCTAAAATATTTATATGGTTGAAAAGAGAATTGAATTATCTTATCAACGATGTGAACATAACCCCCATGCCATTTAAAAATGTTTAGTTAATGTGCCCCCCTGCGCCATCTTTCGAGCAATCACAATGTGTTTTATTTCAAAAATTAGTATCGGCGAAACCCTCCAAACGTTTTTCTTAAGTTTGTACGTCAAACCATTCAAAACTTAACAGGAGGGACTGTTAAAAACCTCACTGTATGATTAACATCAAACTAAAAAATACTGTGTTCAACCCTTCAATATTCCTTCTGGTATTGACACTGTTGTGTTTTAATATGTGAATAATTTCACTGAGTAGTCTTGGCGTACCAAAAACGTCATGAAATTAAAACTGTGGCCTTTTTCTGTGATGTGTTCAAGATTTTGAGATTTGTGGTGTATCCATAACACTTCCAAAAAATATTGTATTGTATGTTTTGAGCTTGTACAGGTCACCATCTGGGGATTTGTCGGTATTTTTTGCTGCCTCAGAAAAGGCTTTAGAAAGTTTATATTGTAACGATTTCGAGTCCGGCCCCGAGACCGGCCCTGATCTAATTAATTATGCACCCTCGTTCAACTACAACAGCATATCTGCTGGCGTACGGATCGCCGAGAACAAGCTGGAATAAATCGATCAATTCGATACTGTTCGAAGAGCCATCTAGATGAAATGTTCTATACTCCAGAATAATCGAGAGAGGCTTGCGACTATATAACCGCTGGGGAACAGTCAGAATTCAGAGTTAGTTACAGTTCCAGAGTTCGCTGATAGATAGCCACAGTAGAAATAAATTGAAATAGTTAGTGAAATGAATGTTTTAGTGAATAATTTTTGTAAATAGTGTTTTAAATAAATTAGGAAAATTAGTTAGTGCAGTTTTACTACATTTGTTGTCAGAAGTTGGATGTTTAAAATAAATAAGTGTTAAAGTGTTCGTCGCGTTGAAAAACTGATAGACATTTATCGCGCCTAGTAGACAGTTATAGTGGACCCGTTGAACATTTGAGTGCAAAGTGGACAGTTTTGCGCGTCGCGGGACAATAAACTGAAAACTGTGTGTGAAATAAATAATAGACTGATATCTCGGTAAAGACAATAAGAGACAAAATGTTTTCGAGAAGAGTTCACCTAGTTGACCTTAAAGTTAGTGAATTAAAGACGGAGTCATCGAGCCATCCGACAGTCCCTGGTCCTCTCCAGTCGTGTTGGTGAAAAAGAAAGATGGATCAACACGGTTTTGCGTAGACTACCGTCAACTAAACAACGTGACGAAAAAGGACAGCTACCCTCTCCCAAGGATAGACGACACGCTAGACACGCTGGCTGGATCTACGATTTTCTCGACCTTAGATTTGAAGAGCGGATACTGGCAGGTAGAACTGGCCCAGGAAGATCGAGAAAAGACAGCTTTTACCATCGGCTCCGGATTATGGAAGTTTACAGTCATGCCATTCGGCCTCTGCATTGCTCCAGCTACGTTCGAAAGATTGATGGAGACGGTTTTGAAAGGACTGTCATGGAAGACGTGTCTGGTGTATCTCGACGACATTATTGTGGTTGGCAGATCGTTCGAGGACCATGTAAAAAACTTGGAAGAGGTATTTCAGCGACTGAGAAGCTCCGGACTGAAACTGAGCCCTAAGAAATGTCATCTGTTTCAAAAAGAAGTACGTTATCTCGGCCATGTTGTCTCTGGGAAAGGAGTGGCAGTAGATGAGCAGAAGATCAAAGCTGTTAAGGAATGGCCCGTTCCGAAAGACATTCACGAGCTTCGAAGTTTTCTTGGCTTGTGCACTTACTATCGCCGATTCGTGCTGGGATTTGCTAACATCGCAAAACCACTGACCAGGCTCACGGAAGGACAAACAAAGTTCCAGTGGTCAGATGAATGCCAAAATTTATTCAGGAAGTTGAAAGGAGCTTTGATCAACGCACTAGTCCTGAGCTACCCCCTTCCAGACGGGAAATTCATTTTGGACACGGACGCCAGTAACGTGGGACTTGGGGCTGTTCCATCTCAGATCCAAGAAGGACAAGAAAAGGTCATCGGTTACTTCAGCAAGACCCTCAGTAAACCGGAGCGGAATTACTGTGTCACCAGGCGGGATCTGTTGGCTGTTGTCAAGGGAGTTGAGCACTTCTACAAGTATGTGTATGGACGAAGATTCCTACTGAGAACTGACCATGCAGCTCTCAAATGGCTCCTACAGTTTAAGAATCCCGAGGGTCAAGTGGCACGCTGGATTGAGAGGCTCCAGGAATTCGACTTTGAGATCGAACATCGGGCGGGGACCAGCCATAAGAATATGGATGCCCTATCGCGAAGACCATGTCCAGACGACTGTTCGCACTGCCGACGAACAGAGGAAAAGGAGTCGACACTCTGCAGAACCACGGCGGTTGATGATAACTGGAATGACCACAAGATCCAGAAAGACCAAGGGAAAGATCCAGATCTTGGTTTAGTCATCGGCTGGAAGAAGAGTGAGCGAAGACCGTCGTGGCAGGAAATAGCCAGTTGTTCTCCAGTCGTTAAAACTTACTGGGCCCAATGGAACTCTTTCACCTTAGACAATGGAGTCTTGAAGCATGTGTTGGAGTCGGAGGATGGCGGGGAAGAAAGACGTCAGGTAGTAGTTCCCAGGAGCAGAAGACAGGAAGTGCTCCGAGAAATCCATGATGGGGTCACCGGAGGACATCTGGGAGTGACGAAGACCCTCCAGAAAGTTAGGCAACGGTTCTACTGGGCCAATTGTCAAGCTGACGTCAAGGACTGGTGCAGAAAATGTGCTGTATGCGCTGCCAGTAATGGGCCTCGAACAAGACCTAATGCCCCGATGCGCCAGTACAATGTGGGCAGCCCATTCGAAAGGATCGCCATTGACATCGCTGGCCCGTTCCCACAATCTGAACACGGGAACAAGTACATCCTTGTGGCGATGGATTACTTCAGCAAGTGGGCCGAAGCTTATGCCCTGCCCAACCAAGAAGCCATCACCGTTGCCGACGTCTTGGTGAAGGAGTGGATTTGTCGATTCGGTGTCTCGTTAGAACTGCATTCGGATCAAGGCAGGAATTTCGAGTCAAACATGTTCCAGGTGATGTGTCAGATGCTGAACATCCGGAAAACGAGGAACACAGCTCTACATCCGCAGTCCGATGGAATGGTGGAGCGGATGAATAAGACGATAAACCGCCACCTGTCCAAGGTAGTCTCTGACCACCAGAAGGATTGGGACCAGTACTTCCATCTGTTCCTGATGGCGTATCGTTCCGCAGTTCATGAGTCAACCGGCCAAACCCCTGCTAGTGTTATTATGGGCCGAGAGCTGCGACTTCCATGTGACATGACGTTTGGGACGCCACCAGGACAAGACACTGCGGGAGATGACTACGTTAGCAAACTGCGACAGAGAATGGACGACATCCATGAACGGGTCCGTTTGAACATCCAGAGTGCCAGCGACAGAATGAAGGAGACCTACGACATCAAGGCGGATGCTGGTGGATATCAGACAGGAGATCTTGTCTGGCTATACAACCCTAAACGTCGCCGTGGACTATCACCGAAACTTCGGAACTCGTGGGAAGGTCCATATAAGATCATGAAAAGGATAAATGACCTCTTGTACCGCATATATAAGCCACCACGAGGAAAACCTAGGGTAGTCCACTTCAATAGGTTGTCCCCTTACGCCGGAAACCACGATCAAGTCCGCACAGTCAGATCACCGGAGGACGAAATGACGTTTCAGAGGTTCATGTCCCTGTACTCAAACGGACAGAGAGTTCAACATGGAGTAACCCGAGAGGTTACTTATATAATATTCGTAGTATTGATACGGCTTTCACCTGTTTTTTCAATACATTCCAATTTCATTTCGAAACTAATTTTCCAACGCGCAAAATTAAAGTGCATTCTGACAAAAAAAGCTGGGTTGATTCAGAAGTTAAAGATTCATCCTCGAATTTGAAAGATCTGTACATTCTCTCACGTAAATACCCAGAACTGAATGATGTATATAAAAATGAAAAACAAAAACATAGAATCTTTATCGGAAACAAGAAAAAACTATATTATCAAAACAGAGTCTCTAAATCTGATAACTTAAACAAAACTTGTTGGAGGATAGTGAATGAACTATCTAATAAGGTTAATCTTCAAAGTAATATCTCACTCTCCACCCCTGATGGGGAAATCATTTCTAATACTGAAAAAATTGCGAACTCATTCAACAATTTTTTCAAGCAGGTCCCGTATGATGTTATCAACAAAATACCTAAATCAGATAATAATACATACACCGAAAACAAATCTTTCAATCATTTGAGAATGAGTCTCTATCCATTTACAAATGAGGAATTATTTGAACTGTTATTTTCTCGACTAAAAAATTCAAAATCTCATGGATTTGATGAAATACCAGCTTTTGTTGTCAAGAATGTCCTACCACTTATCATTTCACCACTGACATATTTAATAAATCTGTCCTTCTGCGAGGGCCAATTCCCGAATATAATAAAGATAAGCAAAGTCGTTCCTATCCATAAAAAAGGCAATCGAGAAATAATCTCCAATTATAGACCTATTACGATACCGTCTACTTTCTTATTTCTACACCGCCTAATGAATTTTGTTGTTACAAATGGGTTAATTTCTAAAAATCAACATGGGTTCAGACATGGAAAGTCGACGACGTCAGCAATTCACTGTTTTTATAGTGAAATTACATCTCTGATTGACTCTGGCGAGTGCCCTGTTGGGATATTCTGTGATCTCAGCAGGGCATTCGACTGTGTTAATCACGACATTTTGATACATAGATTAGCCAGTTATGGTATTAAAGACAATGCTCTTCTATGGGTCACCAGTTTTTTGACAAACCGCCAACAGTATGTATGCCTCAGAAGCAAACGAAATGATGAAGTAACTGTCACAAAATCCCCCCTAGTGGATATTGATATAGGTTCCATTCTTGGACCAGTTCTTTTTTTGTTATATGTGAATAGCATTGATAAACTATGTGAAAATATCCACGTCACTATGTATGCAGACGATGTCTCTGTCATTGTTGTGGATAAATCCGATGAGATTCTAGAAAGAAAATGCAATGAGTTGATCCAGTTCTGAGCGTCTTGGTCGATTGAGAACTCCCTTTTCTTCAATGTTGAAAAGACACAGTATCTGAGGTTTCACAATAGACAACGAGTTTGCTACAAACCTAATCTTGTTGTTAATGATGTGCCCATATCAGGCACAGCTACACACGTCAAATTTTTGGGAATGAACATTGATGAACATCTAAACTGGAAAATTCATTGTACAAACCTAATTTCCAATCTTCACTCACAATGTTATTTATTGAAAAATTTACGAACAGTTCTCACATACAATCAATTGCAGATGGTGTATTATGCACAAGTGGAAAGTCGTCTCCGATATGGAATCTGTTTCTGGGGTTGGTCCATTATGAATGATGATGTGTTTATAGCACAAAAGAAAATAATAAGGTGCATTGCTAATGTTTCTAGTACTACCAGCTGTAAAAACCTATTTATTAGTCACAAAATATTAACGCTTCCTTCCTTATATATATTTGAACTTTGCCTTCATATATTTAGAAATAAATTAACATTCATTAAATACTCTGATGTGCATCAAATGAACACTCGTAATCGAGAACTATTCTATGTACCATTCAGTAAAAGTAGTACTGAATTTAATTCTCCAGATAAAAATGGCCGGCGAGCTTTCAACAAGTTACCGCAGGAACTCAAGGAGTGTTCTTCACTGCCTGTCTTTAAAAAAAAACTCAAGGAATTTCTAATTGTAAATTGTTTTTATTCCACAAAAGAATATTTTAGTACTAATTAGGGAGTAAACTGTTAAATGTTAAATACATTCATGTTATCATGTGATTTTCTGTTCTGTTCATATGTATATATTTATTTATTGACTATTCCAATTCAATTTTATTGTCATATGGAAATAAAGTATTATTATTATTATTATTATTATTATTATTAAGGTAGAGTTGTTAACATTTAGTTTTTTGCATATCTTTCGTTATCCGCTATCCTTGTTCACAGGTAACATTTAGTATATCCTGTATAGCCCTGAGGACAATTTTCAAACTTAATTTGGTTAACCACATTTGATGTAATATCTAGGGGTTTTTTTGTTTTTTGGTGTGAAGAGAAATGTCTTTCAATAGTGTTTTTATTTTCATACGCTATTTGTGAATGTTCATCTTTGATAACCGCTGCAAGTCTTTCTGAAAAAGTTTTTACATATGGTATTTTGTTGTGTCGATTTTGTTGTTCTATTCGTTTTTTTAGAGTTCTGTTTATCGCTTAGTATTTTTTTTGACTAATGATGTTTGGTAATTGTTTTGTACAAGGCATTTCTTTATCATTTCAAAATTTTTTTATGGTTTTCTTGATTGGAAATTGCAAGTGCCCTTGCATGGTTTTTGATTTTTAATGATGCAAGGTATTCTAACGAGCACCTCTAGTCTAACCACTTCTGAGCTCTGAAATAGTGACAATAGGGACCAAATTTCGAAAATAGTGAGAAAAGTGACACGATTTCAAAATAGTGACCAATAGTGACAATAGTGACTCATTGGCAAACCTGGAAATATTACAAAAAAAATACTTGAAAAAAATTACTAGTCAATTTCGTACTTCCTAGTTGTATAATTGAAAATTGTTGTTACTCTGTTGGTCTTCAGCGGCATAATTGAATGTGATATTTTTCACTTTTTGTCTGAAATATTGTTTTTATATTTGTATTTGAATTTATTAATATTGAGTATTTTCAAATTCTCAGGTAAATTGTTATAATGTGCAGATACTCCTCACATTCCTAAAGTGAATGTCCTTATGTAATATCAATTTGGATTTCAGTGGGGAAGATTTTTCAACTTATGTACAAAGCAACCCAGTTGTTGTCGAGAGTACCAAATTCAATAAAAGAAGGAGCACAAAAATATATTCAGCAGGATGGAAGACATTTCAAATATTATTTCAGATGAAAAAATCTCGTTCGAATTTATTATATTCAGATAGTCACATTGATTGATTGATTTAATCTGTTTGTTGGTAGTTTTGAATAGGTCATTAGAGGAGCTGTCAGAATAGGAAGTTATACAAATGAACATTATCTCATTTGAAAATAGCAAAACTCGATAGTTGTTTCAGAACAACCTGTGTATTCTTGGTGACTCCAAATACTATGTATGTATAATAAGGTCTTGTTTAAGTTTTTTCTTCTTCAAATTTGTTGCGTCTATTCTAATATTAATGATTTGTGAAGCCCACATGAATCAGATTCTGATCTATTGAAAAAAGATACCAGATGCCCCGGATTTATGGTGCAACCTGTATACTCGACAATAATTTCAAAGTAGCACTTTGTAGCTACACTCACATCCCTCCGAGTATAAATTGGGTACTTATATCCTGTGGAAATGTTGAACACTCACCTCTGTCATGGACGAATGAAAGGAATCTTGAAAATACGAAGCTTGAAACAAAACTAGTAAGTAAAAATTCCAAGACCGACAAAAATTCGCCACAAAAATGGCATAGCACGGCAAGGACGTGAAAAATGAGCCCCATGGAGTGTTCCTCAACGTGGGAGTGATGTAGGTTTGATGTGTATTGCCTAGAGAGTTCTCTATGAATGCTAACTCTTTCACTTCTATACACGTGTGATATGAGGGTTTTTCGAATACCAACCAAAGCCACATGAGATACCTGAAACAAATTGAAATTGCAGAGGGTTACATTTTGATAGATGGAGAGTTATAGGAATGTTTTGCTTTTTTATATTTAAACATGGTTTAGGATAATAAATCGGGGATTATTCGGATTCATCAGCCCTTTAGAGTCAGAGTGAAAATATAGTGCAAAAAACAGTTTTCTATCAAATAACAGTATTATATATACAGGGTGTATATAATGTAGTAATATGAGGAGAATCGTGATAACTTCCATACATGATTATTAATTAATCGGGTGTTTATGCCGTCGTTCATAAGTATGGGTCATCGGCACCTTCGTCATATTTTGAGGGCCAGAGCAGTTTCATCTTCCAGTACCTGGGCAGGTGAAGGTTGGGCGCGTTGCTTGTGGCCCAAGAATAAATCATATTGGTCAAAATTCCCCAATGGCGATTATTGACATTTGACAGCGCAATTTTTTTAGAATTGATTAATATAAAAATTTAGATAAAACGAGTAGAATCTCAATTCAATGCTTTCCGAAACAAGAAACTATAACGCAGGTACGAACAATGGTTAAATGTAATAGTTCCCAGAGCTCTGAACTGGGGCGCAAAATCAGGGAAAATAAAAACAAAGTTGTTTTCATATGCCACAATTTACCAATGAAACCACTCTCTTGGGTTGTTTGCGTCACTTTACCAATGACTATCATTACAAGGGTCAAGTTGAAAAACTGAAGAAATGCGCTACATGCAACATTTGATAAAATGATAAAAGGGTCAAAATAACATTCGACTCGGTTGAAATCCAGCCGCTATGATTGTACTTGTTCCAGTTACAACGCCTAAGAGGCATTTGGCGCGATTTTCCCTGTCAGATGGTGTCAACATAATTTTTACGTGGGCGTTGCAGTCATTTTCAGCAGAAAAATGTTTTCAAGAAGTAAGTATATCAATTAAATTAACTACATATGAAATTTTAAATGACTATTTCAGTGAAATGAAAGATAAAAGCATGTTTCAATATTTTTTTATCAGTGACTGGATGAATTTGTTTTTTTGGGGTTAGATTATTCGACATATTTGTATGTCATCACAATTGTGTACCCCAGGAGTGTACTTCTACATTTCTCGTGTATGGTTTTCAATTCAAACTTTTGAGTGTATATGAAAAGAACGCTGAATCTCATGGTTCATTTTTGTTTTTTCAGATAAAATTCGAAAAATCGACATTGCCAAATTAGAAAAATCGACATTGCCAAATTAGAAAATGATCCCGAAAAAATCTATGATTTGTTGGATTAGATAGGATCTGATCTAGAAATCGATTCAGATGGAGATGAAGAGTGGGAAGCAACTGAACATGAACACCCTGTACGGGCAGAAGAAATGGATGTGGAATAGGAAGAAGAATCCTCGTATGAGGATCAAGAATACGATGATGAGGATAATATTCCTTTAAGCTATTTTTTGACTTGGCACAAATCTCAATTCCTCTCAAAATCATTTCCAGATGAAACAATAGAAGGAGATTACACTGTAAACATTTTATCGCCCAGGGGGTATTTGGAAAAATATTTGCCAGAATAATTTTATGAAATTGGGGCTTTCAACACGGCTCTCTACTATTTACAGCAACACAACCGAGAACTGAAGCCAATGGTCACTCCCGAAGGAATAAAAATTTTCTTTGGAATTCATGCATTGATGGGTTGCATAAAAGGACCCTCACATTTCTTTTGGGAAATGGCTTTCCGTGAATTTGGCTGAATTTTTGGTATGTTGTAGTTCTTAATGAGTTGATCAAAAGTGTTCACAGCCACAAAGCTCAAAAATGGACAGTTTTCGAGATATGGAGCTTTGAAAATATTTTTTTCTATTTTTTGGGGTATTTGGTCATCCATCGGAGAGCTCTCATTTCTTGTTGGGATGGAATTTCACTATTCGATGCCTAGAACCCGACTGAGAAATGGTCTTCCTCAGTTATATTAGGCACCGTTTTCGAAAAAATTTTCATACACTGTTCTACACTGTCTATGGAACGAGGTAAAAATTCCAAGATCTTCCCTACATCTTTCCTTGCTACAAGATAACGCTAACGCCAAAATATATCTAATATCCAATAATATCAAATATGTTTTCCAAAATGTTTATAATAGGCTCAGCTAGCTGTAATGTGAGAACACGGAGAAATCTTATCATATATCCTCAGAAATAACAATTTTGATCACTATTAATGTCATTCACATATGATATGTCATTTATTTCTCACAAATCTCGATAATCTGATAATGGGATGCCAAGACATTTTCCTCAGAATGGCTCGAAATGGATGATAGCATCTCACAGCCAAATGAATCCGTGAAAATGTCTGCATCGTTGACACCTGATAGTACTTTCCAGATAGAATGGAAAGTTCAGGTGTTAAAAAGCAAATTATGGAAAGAACTTAAGATATTTATACCTGAATTCTTGAAATTATAACTCTTTTTATAAATGTTGCGTTGAATATTCCAAATATATATAAACGACTATCTTTTCATATGATATTTTGCAAAATAAATAAGTGGATCAATGAAAAACGATAAAAGGAGTAACACTGAAAATGATTATTATAATGATATTGAGCAAAAAAAAAACAATAATAAGCAATCTTAGCATCGCAAAAAATCATTTGGAATATTATCATGGTGCTGTTGGTGTTACTGTTGTTTTTGGGGTCTGACATCAGTTGCAGATCGGTATTCCACTTGTTGATTGTTTTGCTGATAGAAGAAATGAGGGTGGAGGATATTCAGTAAATCCATGCGAGTTACATATATTTGTTTCTTTGTTTGCAATCCTGATATAGCATTTTGCTTGTTAGGAGGAGATTATTACAACCGTACGTGTTTTTGATACATCCTTTTTGTTCGGCTGAAAACAATTGGTCGTGCAATCTCTGAGATACTATTTATGTAAAAATGATATTGATGTTATTGAGGCAGGTAATTGGTCTGTAGTTTTCGGCTAGTTCTGTGTTTTTATTTTTGGGTATTAGGTATGTTCTTTCATGCTTTGGTTGTTGTTAATCATTCTGTTGTTAATTCTTATGTACTGCATGGAGCTTTATCAGACAAAAAATGGTTATGCTGTCAAAACCTGGCGATTTCTAATTGACTATATTTCCAATGGATGCTTTTACTTTGATTTCGTCGATGTTATTTATTATTATTATTGTTATTATTATAAATATTATTCTTACTAATATATTGTTTTCGATTTTATTTTGTAAACAATCATATGAATAAACAGTTAATTATATTCGTAAACTTAAATGTAACATTTATAAAAACATAGTGTTTTCAAGAATTTGGGTGTAAATATCGAAAGTTCCATTCATAGTTTGCTTCCAACACCTGAACTACCGCATTCTACCTGGAAAGTACTATCACGTATCAAAGATGCAGACATTTTCACGGATTCATTTGGCTATGAGGAGCTATTATCCATTTTGAGCAATTCTGAGGAAAATGTCTTGGCACCCCATTGTTAGATTTTCGAGATTTGTGAAAATCAAATCACATGTAATATGTAAATGACACCAAAAATGATAATTGTTCTCTGAGGATATATGATTGAGATTTTTTCATTTTCCCTTATTACAGATCGCTGGGCCTCGTTATGAACATTTTTGAAAACATATTAGATATTATTGGACATCAGATATATTGGGAATCGGTTATTATCATTACTCGTTTTCCGAAAATATAAATTATTTTGGTGTCATTCTGAGCATGGAGAGGTGTTTGGAAGATCTTGGAATTTGTACCTCATTCCATAGGCACTGTGGAGCAGTGTGTGAAAAAAATGTTTGATAACGGTGCCCAATATAACTGAGGAAGACTATTTCTCAGTCGGGTTCTAGACATCGAATATTGAAATTCCATTCCAACAAAGAGCTCTCCGAAAAAATGGAAAAAATTTATTTTCAAAGCTTCATATCTCGAAAACTGTCCATTTTTGAGCTTTGCGGCTTTGGATACTTTTGATCAGCTCATAACGAACTGCAACATACCGAAAATTCAGCCAAATTCACGGAGAGCCATTTCCCATAAGAAATGTGCGGGGTCCTTTCCAAGGTTGCACATGTACTGGAGTACTAGGTTCAAATTTAGGGTCTATTTGCTGAGGGTCCATTTCCATGTTGTCGATGCATTGGGTTACACAGAGGAACAAAGGAAGAAAAATAAATTATGGAAAGTACAGCCAATTATCGATTTTGTCAGAAATCGGTGTCGGGCAATAACGTGTAGGGAAAATAGTTGTTTCTCAATCGATGAGCAAATTATTCCATTCACAGGAAGATGCAATGTACGATAGTATGTGGAAAATAAACCTAGACCTGTTGGTCTAAAGAATTTTTTTATGACCACTTCCTTTGGGGTAGTGTTGGATTTTGAAATCTACCGAGGAGAAACTACACCTTTTCCAAACAAGTCATTGGGGTTGGGACCAGCTGTTGTTTTGCGATTGGTAGAAACTTTTCCAAAAGGTAGTTCTGTCTTTTTTGATCGCTATTTTACTACCCTTCCACTACTGGAAGCGTTGTCAGAATCAGGATTAGATGGAACAGGTACACTAAATTCAAATAGATTCAAAGGCCACTAATTCACATCAGACAAATTTCTAAAGCGTGGTGAATGTGAAGAAGTATCACAAAGTGATTGAAAAATTTGTTTAAGGAAATGGAAAGACAATAAGGCTGTTCTAATGGCTTCAACTGCTTTTGGCGTCGAAACAGTGCTTCAGGTGCTGTCCTACAGTAGTATGCGCGTACAATAAAAAAATGGGAGTACCTAGTTGATTTGTGTGATCAAATGATAGAATGTTATCGCATATTTTTCAAAACACGCAAATGAACATTAAAAACCATATTGCATTTATTTAATCTTTCTATAGTCAATAGCTGGATGGAATACAGGACAAATTGCAAAAGCAAGCGAAATAATGCAAAGGTCGAATATTGCTGAATATTTGTTGTGTGTAACAAGAAAGCGGTCAGCGGCGAAAAATATGGATGAAAATTCCCAGGAGCAAACTGCGTTGTTGGCAAATAAACCAGCTCCTATGCCAACAAATGATAAACGGTTCGATGGTTTCGACCACTGGCCTATCAATGACTCTCTGAAAGCACCTAGGACATGTAGACTAGAGAGTTATGATAGCCGTTTAAGGATGCGATGTCAAAAGTGCAATGTATACCTCGGTCTTAACAATAGACAAAATTGTTTTTTAAGTTTCCATATAAACTTCAAATAAATACTAATTTTTCCTTTATCTCTTTTATCTCAAAGTTAAATATGTATTTCACTCCCAGGAAACACAATTGTGAGGGTCCTGAAAATCCCATGAATAGACCCTAAAAAATTCTGAAAAGAAATTAGAAAGTTTTTGATGCCACTTTGAGCTACACCTGCTAGATACCATTCAATTATTTCTTTTTTATACTCTCGGGAGTGTAAGGGTTAAGGCTAATAGAACACTCATACAATGAATAATTATATTCAAATGTGAAATTTGAAATGTATAGGTTTTACCGTAAATAAATGAATAATTAATATACATGCATGGTTTTTTTCTATTGAATTACAGTAAGGTGATCTGGAAATTTCATTAGGTCTATTTATTAATTCAGCTTGCTTTCTTATTCATTTCCGGATCCACGATTCTAGGACACAAGGGTCTCAAAGGGATAGTTTTTGTGTGAATGATCGTGGAGATTCAAAATATTTATGATTCAACTGGGTTTGTGTTCAAATTTCCTCAGATGAGAATGTCTGCATTTGAAATCTAGAGATGTACTCACCACAAAATACCCATCACTCCATAAAAGTAAAACGGAGCCAAAACTCCAAAATTTTCTACTAGTTCGCCCGATATAGGCATTGAAAACATCACTCCGGCGTAGCAGCCGCTGAAGGCAAGTGTTGCTAACCGCGACCTTTCTAAAGGTGGGGCCCAATGCCTCATTATGCCGTGACAGGCTGGGTAGGTTACCCCCTGTGAAAGAAAAAGTAATATGAGTTTTATTTGACACCAGCGGGGTTCCGAAAATATTTGTATTTAACTCCTTATCAACAACACCAAGCATTTCTTCCTTCAAGAGTTATTATGTAGTTGTATTACAAATCAAAGTAGATTTTTTCATTTCCTGATTCTTGTTTGAGTTGCTGAATTGAGAGAATTGAGGAATTTAGATCAGTTATAATTATTATTTGGAGGGTAATCAGCTCCATAATAAAATCACTGGAATATACTTGTTCCTAATAGTATCTGTTATTATATATTACATACCACCATGAAAAGTAGCGCATAACATGCTGGTGTGATGGATGATTCACACACAAGGCGCTGGGACGACAAAAAACATCATTAGTTTTTCAACTTTCAGATGAGAAACTCGTGACGATAATATCGATATTAATCATGAATTATTTGACGTGAGACAGACATATTTGCAACAATATAACTCGGCAGCCAATCAATCGTAAATTGACTGGGCGTAAATACCTAGACAAAGCTAACTTCGGTATTTCATTTTACGCATTGTCTCTTTTCCGCAGGAATTTTATTGAACAGAAAATAAAATGAAAATATTGTAAGTCATGAGAGTGTTCATATAATTACTGTTATGGTAAAAAACAAATTAAATTTTCTATAAACTACTGTGCTTTTCGTCAATTTCCTAAAATACACATGTTAGGAAAATATTATGTAGGTAACGCGTGTGTTAGCATTATTCTGCGAATTGTTTCTTGATTTGTAATGTGTAATAATAATCCCTTATAAACTTTTAGAGTGTACCCAAAGGCATAGCCTGTGCGGGTAGAGGACGGCTATTATTATTATTTGCCGTGGCGCTCCGGGCGAATAACTGATTTTTTGGTGGCGTATTCACTTTTCAGCTGATTGAAAACCCGGAAAACCTACAGCTCCACTCCGGGTGGTCGGCGTGAACTCCAAGCATGCACCAGACGTCGGGATTAGCATCTAGACAACTTACATTGCCTATTGACTTCTATAAAATTAAGAAAAAATTTCTCTTTTTCCAGGATTCGAACCTGGCTAAATGCGAGCGGAAGTTCAAAAGGCATGTAACCGCCTCGCTATCGAGCACCCAATGAAATAATAGTTCCTTCACACTGGTCAATTACTTTTTATTGAAATAAAAAACATCCATCATTTCGATATCTGTATATAAATGTATCCAAAATTACACAAATTATCAGGTGAAATAGACAAAGCCATTAGGATAGCATTTCTTGATATTTTTTATGAGGAAGAGAAATATTCCTTTCTGTGCAATTGTTTGTAGTATATGAGGGCATATTGACAATTTTTCTTAAAATAAATGGAATATGGACGTCTGAGGTGACAAACAGTGAAAAAAATATAGATATTTCCCCTTTATGTAACAAGTAGTCCGAACGTGCAAACACTCCCAGTACTTAAGTATCCCTTCAACTACGCTTGGAAATACATCGGAGAACTGAACTGGGTAATTTCTTCTTCTCTGTATCTGGTTTTATTGAAAGTAGATAATCCAACAAGAATTGTTGGAATTTGTGAAATTATCTGGCTGATGCTATACTATCGTGAAATATCTCAAAATTAACCCTCTGCCCGGAACATCCGTCATTATGACGGCTACGATTCACATTTGCTCCGCTAGGGGTGCGTATGGCAGCACCAGGGGGCTGACATCTTCAGTTGGACTAATGCGAGCACAGAGGAAGCATCGGCGGGCTTTGGACTCTCGTCACTCAGCGGTAAGTCGTATTTATTTGTAACCTTGGCAGTCATAATGACCGATGTTCCGTCTGGAGCATGATTAATATACCGGTCCATATGACTGGTGTTCCGCCTAACGCATTATTCTTATACCTGTCAAAAAGACGGGAATTCCGCCTGCACCATGCTGGACGAAGATGAACTTCTTTTGGATGAAACCGCAATTGCAAGTTCTACTTCACAGCCTCTAATTCCTGATCACATCGAGCATAGATCACATTCATCAACTTCTTCCCTCCAAAACATGAATTATTCTTCAGAAGATGAAGAAAGTATCCCCAGGACGAATTATAGAAAGTGACGATGTAAGTCAAGATGAGTATCGAGCAAATACTGAACAACCGGAACCTACTACTTACTTTGGAAAGAAAAACTGTTCCTCTAGTCATCCATACCAGTGTGTCAAGCTACACAAACTGCAAGACATAATGTGATAACAGTACGCCTATAAAAAGTTTCCGGTCCTGCCCTAAGTCTAGGTACAAGTCCCACTCCAGAACAAGTGTGGCGCTTGTTTATAACTCCAGAAATGGTCAACAAAATCGTGATACATACCATTGAAAAATTAGCGGTAATGCGATTAAAGAAAGCTAGAGAACCCAGACATCTGTTATAAAGACACAACCAGAGACGAAATAGATGCTCTGCTTGGGATTATAGTTTTTTGTTCTATCTTCAAATCATCTCGCGAATGTCTATCTTCCTTATTTTCAACTGCTATCTCTGAGCGTCCAATACTTCGAGCCATAATGATTGAAAAAAGATGATCAGTACTTATGAGAGCACTGAGGTTCGACGACCATAGGACCAGAGCAGACAGAGAGAAAAGAGACAAGAGTGCATGCATTTCAGAACTTTTCAATGACTTTATTTCAAATTGTCAAGCAAATTATTCGCCAGGAGCACACCTTACAATTGATAAGACCCTAGTGCCATTCAGAGGCCGAGTAGGCTTTCTCGTGTACATCCCAAAGAAACCTGCCAAGTATGGAATGAAAATAATGAGCATGACAGATGCTCACAATTCCTATCTTAACAATGCGTATTTGTACACGGGCAAAGGTAGTGATGGGGCTCCTCTTTCTGATTGTAAAAAAAAACTATTCATTCCCACTGTTTTGGTACTAAAAGGAATGTGACATGTGACAACTGGTTCAAATCACAAGAATTAGCAAATATATTCTTGAAAAATGGATTGACCATGGTTGGAACCATGAAGAAAAATAAACCATAGATTCCCCTAGAATTTCAACCAAGGAAAGAAAGAGAAGTTCCTTCAAGTCTCTATGGATTTACCAAAGACCTCACCCTGTTCTCGTATGTTCCAAAAAATAACCAAGCAGTTATTGTTCTGTCATCCATGCATCATACAGGTTTCACAGATAACAGGTTGAATAAACCGGAAATGATGCAACGAAGGGTGGCGTTGATTCCATCGATATGAAGTGCAGAACAAGGAGGTGGCTACTGGCAATTTTCTATAATATGATAGCCATGACAGGTTCAGATGCACAATTCTGCATCAAAATGTTCAAAGACAACAAAGAAATGAAAAGGTTTGAATTTACTAGAACAGTCGCTTTCGGATTGATTCACAATTTCCCCAAGATGAGGTTGCTAATATCTAATTTGCCCCAAAACCTGAGAGCCATTATTTTAGAAGCTGATGAGGAGGCTACCAGATTGAAAGATAATTCAGAATGACGACGGCCAACAAATGACCATGATACTGCTTCGATTTTGCGTCAGGGATTATCTTCAATTGAGCCTCGAACAGATAAACCTCAACGCAGGGTAACTTGGCGATTTTGTCCATACCACAAAAAAAGAAAAGCGGGTTATAAATGCACCAAGTGCAGCAAACCTACGTGTGCCGAATGTTCTGGGAAAATTTGCAAACTCTGTGTGACTGTGTAGGTGATAGGAACGTTTGTTGGAAATCATGGTTCGATCTATTCTGTAACTTTGCGATTTATAGAAGTTTTGTTTTTAGTTTGTTTTTATATACTACATACTTTTTATGCCTACCATGCAACAAATTTGAGACTGTAACTACTTGTCACACAACTAAAAAGTCACATAGTTTTGTAGAAAGGTGACTCCTTTTTCACTTATTTCAATTGAAATGATTTTTCTTCAAATGTGATTTGAACTAATACGTGTATCCAGTAAACGGAATGTACCTAAGACTGCGAAATTATTATAGTACTTGTGATACAGAAGTATAAGTTAGATAGTATTGAAATACTTGCTATCATCTGTTCAAGTTTCTATATCTTCATGATTTGACTGTATTTAGTTCCAATTTTAAAATAAAAGTATGTTAACTTTATACTTAGAATATGTTCTGAATCACCTCGCTGCAGTTATTAAAATTATGATAGCGGTCATTATGACCGGTGTTCCTTGTAATGGGGTATTAAAAGAGAGGGTTAAAGGCTTTTCTTACCCACATTTTTAACTTCGAAGTTAGACTTTCAGAAATACCATCATCAGGACCCAGGAAACTTGGTATGGCCAAAATTGGTCTTATCGTGCGCGTCCAAAGGTCAATAAGCATATGGATCAAATCGAGAAACCTAGTGGTTACCAAAATGTTTTGTAGTTATATATTAAGGTATATTTTCACGATATCGTGCATGTGTAAAAGAGAAATAATTTGTGCAATGTTATTGGAATAAACAGTACAGTTGCGAAAGTAATTACTCGCAACGGTACCTTTTGAATTGCTTCAGTAGATACAGTTCATTACACTTCGTGTTCTGTCTTCAATATTGAAACATGTTGTTATTCCTGATAGATAACCATGTTCAAAAAAATAAGTATACCTAAAAATTAAATTTGGAGCTGGCAACCCTGTTGACCTGTCATCCCTATCAACTGATGCAAGGGTAACCAAACTCACTTTTTTCTGTGGTACCTATCGTAGGACGTACTACGTTCACAACTCGGTAAACCGAGAAAAAAGTCAAGGAAAAATAAGAAAATGCGTTTGAAAAAACCTGAAAAAATTTAAAAGAAGTTGAACTGCAATCTAATTTGAGTGAGTTTTTATCACCAAATCTAATTGAATTTGGAAAAATCCAAGAAAAATGGCGGTGATTGTCACATAATTTGAAAGCAAAATGGATAAAAAGTGAAAAACTGCGTGATTTCACTATTATATGATATGCCACCAGAGGAAAATAATTCATAATATCTGTTATTAGGGCATAAACATGTCCCTGGGGTGTGGGTTCACATGGCCCTTTTCATTGATAATGCAATTTACTTGGTTGAAAAGTGATGAATATGATCTGGAAGTGACACATGCCATCCTATTATTGAGGCACAATATGTATGCCTCCTGGGTTATAGGTTTTTCTCTGCAGTATTCAATGCTCCCCTTCTTGGAAAAAATGAGCATGTTGCTCTGGAAATGAGATATTATTTGCAGCTGTGAGAGCGAATGCGCCATCGAGTTTATATGAGCCGCACTGGAGTGCCGATCATTTTCTATATTGTTATTGTTGTGTTCGATATTTTAATAAATAAATACAGAATTGGTTGATTTTTCAAGTTACCAGGGCATACATATGTCCCTGTAGTATTGGTTTACATAGAACTATCTAGAAACTGAGCTGTCCAAAGGTACCTGTTATTAGGGCATACAAATGTCCCTGGGATATGAGTCCACATGGACTCCAATAGTCGTATGGTTCATTAGCGACCTGGGGAGCATCTTGTGGAATCCAAAATTACCATGGTTTCTGGTCCCGCACACAAATGAAAAGTTACATAATTCACTTGGAAATCCACCTATCGATCTGAAAAGCCAGACAGTTCCACAATTAACTGAAAAGATTTATAATTGTAAGCATTCCCTCAATTCTACTAGATTAAAGTATTGTCAAGAATAAGCACCGACAAGGCTACTGGGACATAGTGGTATAGTTCATCCATTATCAATTGCAACAACTCGTATAGATTCAAAGGAAGCACCGCGGTCCAAAGGAACCTAATTAACGTGCCTTAAAATGCAAAATCGTTGGCTGGCGGATAATAAATCATCACTTAAATGGGGTGTCGGCAGATCAAACGAAATTGTCGGTATAAGGGTTCCGAACGAGTTTTTATGTTCTGCAATTGATATTGGAATGACTATAATACCTAGATGGTTTGGTTTCTGACATTTCTGAACCTATTTATATCTGAATCATTGATTTTTGAAGCAACCATTCATCTAATGCACTTTTTTTCATAACTCGACACCTCCTGTGAAAGAACATTTCTCTGGTGACAGGAATTTTGTCAGGAAATACTTCATCTACAGGGGATGATATAATACATCTATATCAGACACCGCACCTTAAAACACTATGAAATGTGCTACAAAGATAGTGGAGGTTTTGTAAGGAAGGAAATTTCAGTCCATACTGCAACAATCTGATTAGTCACAAGCTTTTTCAGCAATCATTATCAAAAAGTTGCTTCATTCTCAACCATGAACAGTTTCAAATTGGCCTTATCAGTAGTTTTATCTTGTAATGAAAAAGATGAAAAATTCATGAAAGGTAAAGTTTAAAAACAGCTCAAGCTGACACCCCACCATCAACATTTTTCCTCTACAAGAGCTTTTCATGTTCAATTGATTGTGGTGAATAAAGATTATTATTATTCATAATAGCCCGCCATCACAACAAGAACGCTCAACATGGGATCCTCATCCTCTGTCCTCTTAAAACTAGACAAAATTTCACCCCAGAATCACTATCCGTGAAAGATCTATCAGTAAAACTCGGGACCTTATTGGCCATATGATCTCAGGTCACACATTGTTTCAAAACAAAATTTGAAATATAATTTAAGTACAAACGTTTGTGGAGATTGAAACCAATAATTTAAAATAATATGAAGATAGACTGGAAATATTCATTCCTAACAAGAAATCAAGTACACATCAATCGTTGATACTTTTATTCATAAGAGGCATCCACAATAAAATATTATATTTCAAAGACAAGGCATCTAAGATCAGAAGGTTAAAAAACTCATGCTGACACTAAGAAAAATAATAATAATTAAATAACCATCACATCCAGCTTTATTCCAAATCGTTCCAAACATTGTCCGTTGGGTAGAAAGAAAGTGAAAAAATCTACGACAGCTATAGCACTATGCACGCATCAACATCAGCAGCTTTCAGAGGATACAGCGTGGAAGAAATTACAGAGAAATTTACAATATTTGTAATAAACCTTTAGCAACAAGGAAGGGCACATTTACGATTTACGATTAGCTACTTAAACTAAGTGCCCATCGAATATTATTTAAATGTAAGTAATGTTTAGTCTATGAATTTGTTTTAGGTACGAAAAATGGATGATTTTATATTTTGTGCCCCTGAAATGGGGAAGCAATTGTTGAAATCGAACAGTTTGTTTCATTCACTCCTACCCTATAACTCTATCGCAGTACTTTGAACTTCTACATGGTTTAATAATTGAAGACAAAAGCCGAAGTATAATTGTAAGATCAAATGACTTACTTGTGAAGGAAATTTGTTCATAATTATACGAGGGTTCGGTCGAAATGATTACAAACCCTCCCGATGAAATAAAAAATATTGGGAAATTCCAGAGAAGTCCCGCAGTTATTCAGTTACCCGCCCATGCATCGATATAGTTGTATTCTCCTTCAAATATGTGAGTTTGGTTACCCTCGGATCAATTAATAGGGATGACTGGTCAACAGGGTGCCAGCTCCAAATTTTATTTTTAGGTATATTTCTTTGAACGTGGTATAAAGACGATACTATCAGGCATAACTACATGATTTGATAATTTAGACAGAACCCTCGTATAATTATGATCAAATTTCCTTCACAGGTAAGTCATTTGATCTTACAATTGTGTTGTCAGTTTCCTAAAAAGCTATGGTGATGAAAATAAATGTATAATGAAAAAAATTTTAACTATTAGAATTCATTTTTGAAAGATAAACTCAGGAACGATATGTTCAGCCGATCTCTTTCAATATTCTTCCATAATATGGTCCAGCCCATACTAGTAATATAGCATTTAACTGGCATAAGTATGGTGGTAATCGTAATATACCTTATGGCCATTCTCACGTAATATCTCAATCCACGGTACAAATTATAGCTTTTTCCATGGAGTTTGAAATCGAAAGAAATTCTGATTTTAACATATTTGGCAATACATTTTGCTTATGTTTTTCAAACCACTTATAAATTCCACTTTTTTGCCTAGAAGAATTAGGCTGTTTATCTAAAATTCATGAATAAGATGCATTGTCCAAAATAATTAGAGACGAATCTTCTATATTTTGTATCAACCATTCTCGTTCAAAGTTTTCGACTTTGAAGAAAAAATCAAACTCGCTTCTGGAACGAAGCCTCTTGAAGAACCGACATGTAATTATAATGTACCGTGTTCCCTGACAGTATCCTCTTTTTCTTTTAACGCTCTTAACGGACTTATCCTGACACGATTTTGACCCACTTTCATTTGGAAATATCCACGTTTCGTCTAAAAAACACAATTTTTCTCTATTTGAATTATAATTTTCTATATATATTTTTTTAATCAATCACGTTGACTTACAATTTGAGGCATTTTACATAAATATCTTCTGTTTCAAAGCGAAAACCCAAGTTTTGACAACGCAGTGAGTACAATTACTTAAACACTTCTCTTTTTTAGATCATATTTCAAAACTGGAAGCATCTCGTTTGTTTTCGTATGAATCATTTACTTCCATTTTGATACCATCATCTGTGAAATCCTCACTCTTTGTTTTTTACATTTTTTGGAAATTTTTTCGATTATATTATTATTTCTCGTAAACATTTTTTTGCACAGAACTCAAACTTACTCCCAGTGCTTTTGCTACTGTTTCCTGTACTTCTATTTCGTTTTTAATTTTCGAAATAATTCGAAAGATGCAGTACTATTTTTTTTTGCTTGCGAGTATAAGGAACGAGTATTGAATTTCATTTTCCCTTGTACAAACTTTGGAATGTCAAATAAACAATACTGTTATCAATTAATCAAAATGAAGTCGGTGAGTCGAAAAGTTCAGAACTCCTGAAACTTATCAATACATCTTCTTTTCGCTTGTGAAAATTGTATAATATGTCTGTCTCATTCATCATTGGGAGTTTTTTTGAAAGGGTATGATTCAACACAATGGAAGATAAAACTAAAAGGCTTGTCGGTGATAAAGCCTCACACCAGCATGTTAAAACGATTATGACTATAATAATAAAAAAATGATCCAGAAAAAACCGAATATGCTCTGTTTCCACGATTGCAACTCACTAATGTCTACTACTTTATCATATATGACTCACTTCTACTAAACCCTGTAGAACTTTAATGACTATAAGAAAATCAGGTTTCTGATATAACGCTGGAATTATCAAATTCAGAACACAGGAAGACACAATGGCAGCTCCAAATAATTTATTGGCTGGATATGCGGCTGCTATGAGTCCTCCAGGTATTTGGGTGACAAAATATCCCCAAAAGATGGCGGCATCGACTGCAGATAAGGTCTCTGGTGTCCATGTGTTGTTCTGAAATAAAAGGATGTTCAGTATTATAATACTAACTATTCACAGTCCGAAAAGTGTACCGTAGATTTTTAAATAAATGAAATGAATAATTACGACAAAGTCGAAATCCCCTTATCTTTACGCTATCCCACAAAGCGATAGATCTTGTTTGATTTCGAAAAATTCATGGGTTCAAAACCGCTTTACTTACCTGTTTCATTTTTCAAATCAGTATTACAAATTTCGAAAAGTGTGCCGGAAATTTTGAAGGAATTATTTGTAGCAGTTATGATAGGCGATAATATTCAGTGCTTCATTACAATAAGCACTTGGAATAGTGTCCTATCAGAATAACATCGCGCAAAAAGATGTAAGTCGATCTTCCAAAGGGAAAGTAGTCCTTTCAGTCATATAACGTCATCAAGGGTACATTAGCTTATCAAAACATGGTAACTACGAAAAATTCACTGTTGCAGATTATGGTCTATCGTTCAAAATGGCGTCGGGTTGCACACATCCGAGTATGTTATCGGTATATAGCCACAAGTCAAAAACTAATGCCAGATTGTAGTGGATTCTTAGGCATTTGTTCTACTAATACTTATTTAGCTTATTAGGGCCTAGATCGGCGAAGTTATTTGAGTATTCGAGGGCCCGTCGAACTCTTTCGGGTTTCGTCGGGTTGCGAAGATCATTGCGCTTATGCTGACGAGGCATCCTGCAGAACGCTTCGAACTGCGCTAGGGCTGGAATATCTACTTTTAGTGGTTGAGGACACTCGTGAATACGTGAATGTTCTTCCTTTAAGTGGACGGATGAACTAAGGGACAGTCTTCTGCAATGCTATGAGAGCATGCTCTGTGGTGTGAAATACACTCAGAGCATGCTGCCTTTTCCACACAAAATCTAAGAGATTATGTGTCACACCTTTGGGTTTGAGGCTATGTAAGAGCCCCTCCTTAGCTGGATATCGCAGTGGCAGAAGTGACAGATATGCCACGTGTCGATCTGGCTGTATAGAGGAGGCCCGCATCATACCACCAACGGAAGGCATCAGAACCAGTAGGGCGCTTCATAACACCAAGCCCATGAAGTCACAACAACTGGCACGGGTGAATGCAGGGATTCACGATGTCCTTTCAGAAGAGGCTGACATCTTGAAGATCAACTCTGCCGTGTATGACGTCTCTCAGGCTCTGTCCCAAGCGGAGAGGAGGGATGTCACCCCTCTGATTAGGAGGCATGAGCGATGCATTCACAAGATGGAAGCTAAGATCAAGTCAGCGAGACAACACGCGTCTCGTATCCAGTGTGTGGCGGACTACGTGGCGACCAATAGGCCCTCCACGCCGGCAGTGCGGCAAATTGCCGCAAATTCAATACGAGCTCACCACACACTAAATCGACGAGGAGTGCTGTTCACCATCAAACAGTACTGTCTTGATATGATACGAATGCTGGTGGCTGAAAAAAAGTCACTAGTGAGGCGGGCGAAAAGCATCACAGGAAACATGAAGTTCCGCTATAAACCTTCTCGCCTATTTCAAGAGCCTCCACGTGTTGTGGATAACCAGCCTGCGGCTGATCGGGTGGAAACCTTCTGGAAGAACATTTATGAGTTTTGGCAACCAATCGATGTAGATACTCCAGCCCTAGCGCAGTTCGAATCTCTCTGCAGAAGGCCTCGTCAGCCTGAGCTCAATGAACTGCGCAATCCGATAACTCAGGAAGAAGTTTGACAGGCCCTCAAAGGCTCAAAGAACTTTGCTGCTCCAGGTTTTGATGGCCTAAATAACTATCGGTGAAAAAAATTTCCGCTAGATGTGGATGGGGAAAAACGGAGATTTGTCCGATCCGAAGATCTACAAACCAATAACCTGGTTGAACGCACGTTTTGAGATGGTTACCCGCATCTTGTACATGCGAATAATCTCCGCAGTAGAGCCGGGGTATGAACGGATATATGAGCAGAGAGGGTCAAAGAAAGGGGTGACTTACTGCAAGGAGAACCTGCTTATTGACAGATGCATCCGCAGGACTCCGTGCAGTATAAGCGTAACGTTTCATTGGCCTGAATCAATTATCGCAAGGCATTTGATACAAGATCGCATGAGCTCATCATGCATTTGCTCAGTTGCCTTGCGGTACCAGATCAAATAGTGATATGCATTGAACAACTGATGCCGCCGTGGAAGACTCGCTTCACCATGACATATGGTAAAGTCAGAGTCCAAATAGAGCAGGTTATTTTCAGGGGGGAGTTGTCCCAGGGAGACTCCCTCAGCCCTCTTCTCTTCTGTATCTCACTATTGCCATTGTCCGTTGCACTACGGAAAACCCGCGGATATAACTGCGGCACCATCAGCAACCAGAGGCATAAGATCTGTTTTACATGGATGACCCCAAATTATATACCTCCGGAGAAAAGGATCTTCATCAGTCTTTAAGGGATGTGCAAGAGTACACGCATGCTATCGGAATGGAGTTTGGAATCGACAAATGTGCCACGGTTCATCTCAAAATTATGCATCTTCATATGAGCTTGCATCCTAAATGGTCTGTTCCACGGTTGTAGTTCCACAGACAACGGGGAGGCCGTGTACTTTTGAGTTCGGAGTGTCTACATTACTGGATGGAGCCTGTGAAGTCATCATGAGTTCAGATCCTCTTCTCTGCTTAGTATGCGATGATGAAAACGCAGGGATTGGAGCATTTTTTGTCAAGGCAGCAACCCGTGCAGCCGATGAACTCGGTCCCATATTCGACTCTGAACGGACGAATCAGAACTCTGTCACTGAGTTGCAATCAGCAAAAAGCACACGTCAAAGCTGCGGAGTTTGAGACGCTCCTACAACTATATGAAGATAAGCCAATGAATAGGGTCTTCTTCAAGAACATTGAAGACCTTGGCTTATCCAGAAACCTGACATTTGCTTTTCTCAGGTCAAGTGGGCTGAATTCGGAAACCGAGGATTTCATGATGGCCTGCCAGGATGGTGTCCTCAACACCCTCGTGTACCGTAGTCGCGTGATGGGTATAGAGGTCCCTGAAACTAGATGCAGAGCGTATCGTGGGGCAGCTGAGACCATAACGCATTTGCTGTCAGCCTGTCCAGCATATGCGGTCTCAGTCTATATTCACAGGCATAACGCGGGCCTACGAGTGTTGTACTATCATACAAGACAAATATATGACTAAATCAGTTTTTCTATTGAACATGATCCCACCCCAGACAGTCACACTTCCACCCCCAAATGCTACCCTCGCTTCCATAATCTCTTCAATAAACCTTTTATTCCTACCTCTCCACACCAATACTCTTTCATCTGACCTGTACAAATTAAACTTACTTTCATCCGTGAACATACATCTACCCCACTCTGCTATTCCCCAGTTTGAATTATTCTCTTCCCATCGTCGTTGCAACTCTGTGTCGCTCTTCTCTCAACAAACAACAGGCTTCCCGTCTTCTAGCACATAAATTATTCTCGTGAAGTCGATTCCTTACAGTTTGTTCAGCAACATTCAGGCCATTAGCAGCTCCCAAATAATTATTCAACTGCCTGGCAGTTATGGTGCGTCTTCTTCTTGCGGATATCGAAATGAAGCTGTCTTGTCTACCAATAGTTCTTCTCACTCGTCCGCCATGTCGGTAATTAAGGTGCCGACAGTTTTCAAGGCCACCTATTGCTCTTTGAACGGAGCTCTTGGACTTATCCAAAATATCCGCAATATTTCGAACAGGAAAACCCCTCTCTCCCGGTCTCCCTACCATCACCAATTGCTCGTTATTCATTCGAGGCATATTTACTTAATAAGAATAAAATAGCATATTCAATACTACACAAAACGTCAGAAATATTGAAATTTACTGGTTGCTATGAAACATTCATCTTTTGTTTTCCAAACTGACTTGATTTAATAAACTTCGGGAAATGACATTTAAGTTTAGAGGTTTGTAAATTAGCGAAGTCGTAAAATGCTTTGTCCCGTTGAAACATCGATATTCGGAACTCCATTGCAATTATTTTTTCCTCAAAAAATCAGAAAATGTTTGTTGAGAGAGCAAGTAAGACGACGATGGACAGAAAATCATTCAAACTGGGGAATAGCAGATGTATGTTGACGGATGAAAGTAAGTTTAATTTGTACAGGTCAGATGAAAGAATATTGGTGTGGAGAGGTAGGAATGAAAGGTTTATTGAAGAGAATATGGAAGCGAGGGTAGCATTTGAGGGTGGAAGTGTGACTGTCTGGGGTGGGATCATGTTCAATTGAAAAAGTGATTTAGTCATATTGATAGGTGAATGTATGAATGCTGAACGGTACAGAGATAGGTGTGTAAGAGATATTGTGGTTCCTCATGCTCAAAATGTCGGTCCCCAATTTCTATTAGTTGATGAAAAAGCTCGACCCCATCAACCCGGAATCGTAAATGACGCTTTGAGGGAGCACAATATTGATAGAATTTAATGGCCCGCGGTGTCTCCAGACATGAATCCCATCAAACATGTTTGGAGCAGAATGAAACTGAGGCTGGAAGAAAGAGAAGTTGAGTTTTTGAATTTTGAGGAAATAATGAGATTTGTTTCAATTTCAACGAACGATGACTTCTAATCCTTCTCTTTGGAAACCAATGAAATAATAATAATAATAATCTGCAAATAAAAATCAATCAATCGAAAATATATTCACAAAATAAGTGAGAATATGTGAATTTCTTTGGATTGGATGATTTTTTGTGGAATTCATAGTTGTTATAACAAAAAGGTTTTTCAGAATATCGATGTAATAAACACCAATCAAAGAAGTCTCCAAAGTTTATGAAGTATGTTCAATTTGGTTCAGAAATGAAAGAGCTGAAATTGTTTGTAATTGGTAAGGTGTAAAATGCTATGTTTTCTTAAAACATTGATATTTCCAATTCCAGTGCACCTATTAATTTTTTTTATCAAAATATCATGAAAATGCATGAGATTTCGAATAGTTGGGAATGAAAAAAAATGTCTGGCGTAAACGAGGGTTGAATGATTTTTAGTCGAATTTACACAAACTAATATATCACCCTGTAATTTTTGCGTGGGTGACAATAGGCAAGATTCGGCCCAAACGGTCAAAAGCCAATGAAACGGATTCTCATTATCTGCAAAGAACATTCAAATCGGTTGAGGCAATCAAAAGTAACAACTCCTCAAGTTCGAACAAAATTTTTAGGTGTCCCGTTTCTATTTTTGAGCACTGTATAAGCCTCAAATGGCAGAGTTCAATTTCACGATTAGATTGCTTATTGCTCTTCCAGTCAACCATAGTTAATTTTCAATTGCAAAATAATACTCTAGATATTGGGTATCAGATTATGAAATTATTTTTCTACTCCATTCCATTCTAATGTGACTGTCCCCGATATTGTTGTATGTCATCTCTGTCCTACTTGCTAGGCGAATTGGTGATATTTGTCGAAATAACAACTTTATTTGTCGATATATGAATAACTCGTTTCATCTCGTCAGTTCTATAATCCTGGTGGAACGGACAGTTACAATGGGGAGATGCAGAGAAAAAGAAGACTGAAAGAATCACCATGAAATACACCCGTTCTGAAGATAACCTGCTCAGTTTGGACTCTGACTCGACCAAATCTCATAGTGGAGCTCATACTCCAGACTGGTATCAACTGTCCAATGCATCTCATCATTTCACAATACAACTTGATCATGTAACGCATCTGAGCAGAGGCATGATGACCTCATGCGATGTATCGAATGCTTTGCGGTGATCGAGCCAGGTCATTGAAAAGTTACGCTTATACTGCACAGAATTCTGTTGATACATCTATCGATGAGCAGGTTTTCCTTGCAGCCAACGACCCCCTTCTTTGATTATCTTTGCACGTATACCGATTTAACTACGCATAGCACGCATTCATTGGTCAGAATATTAACGGTAGAATTTTTTTGGATCCAACAAAGTTTTCTTGGATAACTGAGTATTACCAATTTTATTCAATATTATAATTCAATAATGAAACCTAAAAGTACTGCAATACTTTGATGAGCTGCCATTTACTGCAATTTACAAATCAAATGTAGCTTATCTCTTGAACTACCAGGGTAACTTCGTAACTATAGAATATTTGAGATTCCTATTTCCGTTCACTCAAGAAGTATTTGGTATATCTACATGAATAATTGATTAATGATTCCTCAAGTATCGTAACCTTGAATCTTTGACAAACCGGCACCCAATTTGTACAATCTATTAATTCAATATTTTCTCACCATTTTCAATTTGATCATACCCATGCTGCTCCTCATACCGAACATGATAATGAAACCTAAACAACTCAGCAGGGCTACAGTAGCTCTTTTCGTTAGACATGGCAGTTCCGGTCTAATGTATTGATCGATTTTCCGGAGAGGTGGCTGGTCGTACTCGGGAAGGCTTTCCGGGGTGCTGACGTCGTCCGCGACTGTTCCTTCGCTTTTCTGGTGTTTGATTGATGCATTGAATTGGTCGTATTGTTTCCTGCAAAAACAGAATATCTCATTTTCGTATACATTGGAACCTTGGTGTGAATACTATTCAAAAACTCAGAAATGTATACCCATATATATATACCCATCAAAAAAATACATCATAAGAAGCTGTAATGCTAAACTGGCAAAACGTACCTTTATTTTACACACCCTTAAAAAATATTTTCTATGCTTAAATAACTTTGTCATGAAATATAGAATATTTATTCGATTTTTGTTTTTCAAATGGAATACTTGGTATACTTTTATATTTTTGATATCCAGAGTAAGTTCAGATCATAATAAGCTGAATTGTTTATTGTATTTTCACGTTTTTCAATGCGTCAATAAAAAAAAAATTTACGGTTTTCCACATGTGATGTGTTTCTTTCTGACGCCATGTTGTCCATGAAAACTGATTGAACATTTTGAATATACTATACCATGCCACCAACCAGAGTTTGAATGTGCTATAATCACTTTTCACCTATTTTTTTTTTCAAATTACATCTTCATGTCGTACGCTGTATAACAGATAGTTGGTGAAAGAGACGAATCGAATAATAATAATAATACTCCCTCATAAACACTCATAGAGTGTACCCAAAATCATAGCCTATGCGGGTAGAGGACGGCTAATATTATTTTTTGCCGTGGCGCTCCGAGGAGACTAACGGATGTTTTAGGTGGTGTATTCACTTTTCAGATGTTGGAAAATCCGGAAAACATACAGCACCAACCCGGGTGGTCGGTGCGAACTTCAATCTAGCACCAGACGTCGAGTGGCATCTAAGCCACTCACATCACACTTGATTCACAAGGCATGTGGGCACCAGAAGTTCCACTGCTAGATACCTTAGCCACTGGTCCACCGATTTCCTCAAGATACCAAAAATTGAGAATATCTGTCAACCTCTGCTTGGGAGATAATGATTGTAATAGTAGCTGAAACAATTTCTGTAAAATGTCGACCCTGATGGATATTATTAAACGGCTTTCATTATTGGTTTGCATGTTGTCAAAATGTACAAAGTGACGTTGAAATTTTTTATTCGAATACTGAAGAACAAGTGCAGGAGTTATTTCTAGCATGGCACCAGAAAATTTAGGCAATGATATCAATTGGCAAATTGCGTTAATAATATTCATAACAAGTTATTGAATTGCTATTATTGAAGATATTGTTCCTATTGTTCTTCTAGTGTTTAAAACTTTATTGATATTTATATATTTCAAAAAGGAATTTGGTAATGAAGATGGGTGAGGAAAATGCGTGCAATAATGCGTTTATGATCTTCTGCAAAATCAGTGGGGTAAGTGAAATTTATCGCATCAGAAATGCTTGACAAGTTTGTCAGCTATTTCGTTTCCTGGAGTTCCGTTGTTTCTTGTCATTTTATTTTGTTCTGATAGAGTTTTCAGGTCTTCGAGGGTTTTCCACACAACCTTGAAAGTCAATTTTTAGCACGTCAGAGTCTTCAGTGCCCATTTTCTCATATTTTCATGGTTTTATTGAAGTATTGGGTGCTTTCAGACTTGGAATACTCTACTGGAGGTAGCTTCGGGATTTTCATTGATTATGCCTGATCCCGTTTCATTTATCAGTCTTTGGTTCATGTGAGAGTCAGCTTCACCTCTCTAATAATATGTTCAGGTATTCTATTTTTTTTCTCTCCACGATTTGCTAGAGTGGCATCGAAGAGTGTCTAATAGCATAGGGGTTTCATTTAGTCTGACCGCAGTTCAAAAATAGGGTGTCCCAAAATTATTTTGACGTCCAAATGTGACTCATCTGGAATACTGCCCTTTAAAGTTCCTGACACTACTAACCTGTATAATCCTGTTCTCGCCTAATTTCTCAGAATTAAACTAATAGGTAACCCCTTAATGTCTGACATATCATATGATATGTACCGAAATTCGCCCCGAACTCCTATTAAAATCAGTCCAGAGAGTGCCGCCTATCTCTTGGCGTCATCCATAAGTACCCTCATATTGTAATATGTGTTGTCTATCTCGGACGTTTGAGTTTAGTGTGCGGTTTAGATTTGAATGGCAGTAGGTACCGTCTTTTCCATCCACTCTAATTTTGCACATCCTTTGGAAAGCGGGAAGAAAAATATTGATTGTACGTAGAAAACCTCTACTTGTGATAAGTTAACAGATATTTCCCTGATATTTTATGCATTTTCTGGTAAAAAACATATTATTAGAACCGGCATTAGTGACATGTATGTTTTTCACAAAACTGTTTCAGTTGGATTATTCTGACGTTATTTTATACTCATTCAGATGGATAGGTAACTAGAGACAAGAAGAAATAATGGAGCACTCCAACCATTTAGGAGACCAGTAAGGACGAACATTTGCCACTTTATGAGGAGAAAAACCAATGTCTGGAATGAACGTTCAATATGATTCTGGGGATGAGAAAACATTGGCTAGATTAATGAGTACACTGTTCTGGAGAGCTATATCGGCCAATGCCCCAAAAGTAACACGAACATAATGTTTTCCAGGAAGATGTATGTAAACCGATTGATTACTTTGAGTCGATTCTACTGAGCCATACATATATAGTCGAGCACTCAAATGTACAGGTTGTTCATTAGGTTTTTGTACAAACTTCAAATGAGAAATCTTTGACTAATTTTATGATAAAAATTTCCCCAAATGTTCCCAAATGTTAAACAGAATTTTTTTGAAGTGAATAATGAACATTTGGTAAAAAAATTTAATGTAGCATATAGAGGGCGCTGCATTTCTTCTTCGATGCAGGTTATGGGGTCACTTAAACGCCAGATGAAGTAGCTCCTAACATATCAAAAACAACTGACAAAATTGAATGTTGAGTACAATTGTCTTGTCAAAGATTAACGTATCTGATATATCTTGCCAAAATAAATAACATTTTCTATCAGGATGCATCTAAAGATCACACGGTGTTGAATGTTAAAAAGTATCGGTATTTCAACTTCTGATATCTTGGGAACGGATTATTTGTCGATACATCTTTTTACAAAAAAAGTTTTTGATTATTTTAAGTTCTGAGCAACTTCATTCGGCATCCAATTGACCCCATAACCTGCATCAATGCAGAAATTTGCAAATTTATCAAAAAAAGGTTGCACCTAGCCATGTATGTGGTTAAACTTACTCACTGCTGATATTTTCTCTCCATACAGAGGCCACATATGTTAACGCAGGGCATTCTACCTTCATACGGGGTCCCAATAATTACTATAGTTTCCTGCAATTGCCGCTAGGGTAACTTCCTCTTGAACTATGATAGTTTCAGACGAGCTTAGAGTCAATAACAACTCCCGCCTCCCTTGATAATATCCGTTCTTCACTTTCGAGTTTGAGAGTAGTTAGTTCCTCTGCAATCCTCATCCAGGTAAATGCTATCGATTATGGTAGTTTTCTGAGGGCCGACCCATAACTTTCCTGTTTAAAACTCAATTTATATCACTTTACATAAGCTTTCTGACTCTGCTCTTGAATTGACCCCCTTTGTTTAAAAAGTTGTGAGCATATCTTAGGGTTTCGCACTGCACTGTTTGGAACCTTTGGTGTAGTGATGAATGTACTGGAGTTTTATCCCAACACCGAACCACTTTTTTAACACCTTGACACGTGTTTCAATCACCAAGTGATTATCTTCAAGAGGAAGATTGATCAGTATATTCATATCTTTGGGTGATGAATCCTTTCATATTGAGTCTGCTCACAATAGAGACGATTCCACTTAAAAGCATCCCCTATATTGATTCGCAGTTGATTGAATCTATTTCACAGATGTTGGGGAGGTGAATTTCAGGAAACTTTCCTAGAGCAGCTTTATTTTCCTTCACTATATAGTGAAGTGCCGGCTGTGTTAATTTGACTGCTTTATATGCATACTGGTAAGAGTGTAGTGGGTTTGGAACCGGTACTCCGTCCCATATATATCCGCCAAGCAGTGTTTCCAACGTTCTTAGTGAGAAATGCAACAGACTCATTGACCTCAGATATTGAGCCTGAGAGAGTTATTGATATACCGATTGGATTTCAGATCATTAGTAGCGAGATTTGATTATTTCAAATTTTCTGAGCAGCAGGTCTGTGAAGTACTGAAACTTTGCTTGAAGGGTTAGATCCGAACCCATGTATTCGAAAAACTCAAATTATTCGACTGTACAATTGAGTCTTGTTTGTGGAATCACCATCCTAGTGGCTGCCCATTTGGGCCCAAAGGCTCTGTTTCTATATATCCCGGTCTTCCTGTATGGCCAATCCTAGAGTCACTGCTCAGTTATGACGATTCTAGGAAAATGGACTTCCAAGAATTTATCCACTGTATATCTTCTTGTCTCTGGGAATATGTTTCCAGAATATTGATAGTGTATTGATACATTTTAGAAAACATTTAACACTCAGCGATACTTGTCTACGCCTTTCTCAAATTATATTAAGTGAGATGCGATTTGTAATCGACCCACAGTCCTATTTTCAGCAAGATTAATGGCGCGTCTCTTCGGATTACTCAAGGATTACTCGTTCTATCAGTGGACTTTTCTGGTGGTTATTCTCGTTGCCATGAAGCAGTTTTCATTGCTTGGCGAAATGATCTCCTTCTGCAGTTGTTCCGTGGCCGTCTTTATAATAATGACAATGACCAAGGCAAACACCACGACCACCTTTAAGGACAAAATATGTAGTTGCAATATTCGTATAAGGAGTTCTGTTAATCCCTAATTCATTCCATTGTTTGAATCATTTGATACGAAAAAAATAAAAAATAAATATTATGAAACAGTTCCGCAAAGCTGAGTTTTTGGGTATTTTATTTCCTTCGCCAAAAAAGTTCCAAATATGATTCGAATTGTGCCATTCTGCCAACACAAGGATTTCCTTTGGCAAGAATGTGACTATCATACTGCCATTGATAGATAAATATATAGAGAGACATTTATTTCCCAACTAGGTATATTATAAATCATTAGCAATATTCTTACATGAAAAAAAATATTTTCATACCCATTGCCAAAGGCTTGGGAAAAGGGCTGACTGATTTTTAAATTTGATACAATGAAGTGGGTACCTTCAAACAGATATGTATGTCCTTTAGTTGAAGTTAACTAGAAAAAATTCTTCCAGGTCATAACAAACCTGGTGGTGCAATAAGTTTTTTAGTTTGTTTTTGAATTTATTCATTGATAACTGTTTCATGTAATTCGGATGATGATTGTACATTTTTATTCACATATACAGAGGTCCAGTTCGAGTTCCGTTGTATTTATAGTTAGGTAGAATGATGATTGATTTCTTGTTGGATAATGGTGTGTGTCTATCAGCAGGTCGTTCAAAAGAGTTTTTATTTTTATGAATTAATTGAGGGTGAATATTTTATGGCTCAAAAAGTGGTTAATACATGAATCCTTAGAGTTAAGTCCGAAAAGAGTACGAATGGCTCGTGTTTGAATTATGAATGAAGGCTGTTTGCGCATGTGCTGCCGTTCCCCAGAATTTGATACCATATTGAAGTAAGCTTTGAAAATAGGCGAGATACACCGATTTGGCAGCTACCATATTTGTATTGATTTTAACGGTGCGAATATTAAAAATTGTTTTGCGTAGTTTGGAATTCAGTTGAGTGATATGTTCCGTCCAAGTCAATTTACCATCAATGATAATACCAAGGAATTTTGTTGAATCTTTCACTACTAGGCTTATATCCGTAGTTTCACGATAGGGATGGAATAATATGTTTTGTGTTTTATCGATGTTCAGGGTGAGTTTCTTGGCTGAGAACCAATCAGATAGTGCATTCATTATATTTTGAGCTGTGAGCCTCAGATGTTGTTCATTTTCTCGGATGATCATACTAGTAATATCCGCGAAAAGGCAGAATGATACCGAAGGAAAATTACAGACGATATCATTGACATAAATCAAAAACAGTGTGGGGCCCAGAATGGACCCTTGTGGCACACTGGCCCGCACAGTAGCCAGTTCAGAGTAGTGAAAATTCACTGTGTCATTCTTTGTTCTCGATTTTAAGTTTCATTTCTAGATTAAGGGGATAACTTTGAAACCAGCTCCTTGGGACACCCGAAATACCATAATATTCCATCTTGTTCAAGAATATAGTGTGGTCGACGCAATCGAATGCTTTCGATAAGTCACAGAAAATTCCCAGTTGGTGTTGTTGAGATTTGAGTGCCATATTAATGGTCTCTAACAGTTTAAAGGCAGCGTCGGTTGTATTAGAATTTTTTCGAGAGCTAAATTGGGAATCTGTTAATATTGAGTTAATATGAAATTTTATATGAAATTTGATATTTATTAATTTGATATAATTTAATTTACAATAGTGTATGTGAACAAGCTAAGATGTATATATTAAACTTATTTAACAGAAATAACTTAACTGAGCTTGCAATACATATACATATATAACCTATTTGAAGTTATTTTGAAATGTTTTGCAAGAAGTACTTTGAACGTACTCTTTAACGAATAGCAACAATTCACCGTTTTCAGCTCCATTACCATTTTCAAAAAATTTTCAATTCCTGTCTGAGTGTATGCATAAAAATTTCCCTGAAGTGAACATTATATATACACAAAATTGCGATCACAAGTAATATCTTCAGGAATTTGAAAAAAGTCATAAAATTATCGCCAACAATATTATGAAGTACTTAATCAAAATGCAAACGTTTCGCTGTAAATGAATGCTGTGTGTTGCTGAAACTTGAGAATAGACGCTCATTACTGAAATTTGTTTTTATCATTTTTCCACTACGGTAAGTCAATTAGCATGTCATGTGTTTATATCGCATGTCGATAGAAAACCTAAATGGATAAAACACATCAGTAATTTCAGACAAAACTAGAGATTAGATTAAGCGCCGTTTAAAGCCTGTTTTATGATGAATGTCCCCTAAAAGACTGGTATAATGCATTGTAACACAGACTTCCATATCGGGTAATGACTATCTCAGCATTGTGTAGGGAACCATGTTAATGTATTTTAGTCATCAGCAAAAAGGGGAGAGAGATAAAGATCGACAGGACTGTACTCAGCCAGATTCTGCAAATTATGGAGAAGTTAACTGGCATTAAAACTTATTTTATGCAACATTATGGAGGTAGTGGAGTTAATTCACTCACAGAGATTCAGCAAAACTAGTTCTCAGATATCTTGGTCTCCCATTGACTTTGAGAAATTGTGATTTGAATTAGAATTTTTCATATCTAAAAATTACATAAACTTACAACAAGACATATGATATTCAGTTCGAAGGTTTCAGAAATTGTATGTAGAAAACTACTAGGCTCGTGATGTCATTCACTGCACGATCAACTACAAAGTTTCCTCTGCATGATCACCTACCAAAAGTTTCCTCCCTTTTATATTTTACTAATTTTGTTTAGGTTTGAGAGGTTTTGAAGGTTGAACAAATATATAATAAAATTAAGCATAGGTGCTACAGTTATCACAGAGGACCCCGCACTATCAATAGGTAAAATGGTTCTCGGTGAAATTGTCTGAATTTTTGGTAAATTGTAGTATTCGATGTACTGATTGAACGACTGAATATGCAGAATCGCAAAGTTCGTTGATGGATAGATTTTGAAATACAAGGCGTTCAAGTTGAAAATCGGTAAAGGCGTTCAAGTTGAAAATCGGTAATTTTTATTTAATTATTTTCTTGGGATTTGAAAGTGCCAACTGCATTTTTTCCGCTCTTATCCTCAACGTATATATTACTGAATATCTTTCAGATGGTGCCGATTATATCATTATGGACAGAGTGAAAAATAAATACATTTTGGTAATGTCTGAAAATTCGATGTAATAATGAAATATTAATAAAATTATTTTGGCATGCAATATAATATTCTTATTCCATCATTAATCACAATTTTACATTTTGTACAGGGTGATTTGAAATATTGGTGTAATATATAGCCAGTTCTTTCGTACACATCCTGTATATTCAAGTGAATTATCATTCTCCGAAGATAGCTGATACCGTATAAACATGATTCCGTTGGGATATATACAATGATCATGAACATTTTCTATGATAAAAATTACAAAATATCAACGTTTCAGAAATCACCCTGTAATTCACGATTAACTAGGTGAAATTCCTTTATTATTATCTAATATATTCATCATTGTCTCCTCAACACTATCCCAAAAATTCGGTTTCCCACTATGACTAGTTTCATAGTTATTAATTCAGAAACTTATTACCATTTGGATGACGAGATGAAGGAATTTGTTCACGCGTACGTTCTACTAGTGGCCAAGATTTTTCAGAAATAGTGAAGATGTGGAGAATAAAATAAATGCAAAAGAGGGTGAAGATTGGATATAATAATCACATCAGATATATGAATTTAATAATATAAGGTACAGATAGTTAAGTGAATTTTGTTGGTTTAAGCTTTGTCAAAATTATAAACGAACTATCTGGGGAAAGTGAAAATGATTGATAGAACAGTCTTTCATATTTATTTTGATCTCCACATTCATATAAAATTTTGGCCACTAGTAGAACGTACGCGTGAACAAATTCCTTCAACTCGATATCCAAATGGTAATATGTTTCTCAATTAATAACTATTAAACTAGTCATAGTAGGAAACCTAATTTTTGGTACAGTGTTGAGGGGAGAAGGATGAATGAAATATTAAATAATAATAAATGAATTTCACTGAGTTAATCGTGAATTACAGGGTGATTTCTGAAACATTGATATTTTGTCAATTTTATCATCGAAAAATTTCATGATCACCCTATATCATATTTATACGGTATCAGCTATCTTCGTAGGATGATAATGCACTTGAATATACAGGATGTGTACTAAAGAACTAGTCATATATTTCACCAATTTTTCAAATCACCCTGTACGAAATTTATGAATTGTGATTAATGATGGAATAAGAATATTATATTGCATGTCAAAATAATTTTATCAATATTTCATTATTAAATCGATTTTCAGACATTAATAAAATGTTTTTATTTTTCACTCTGTACATAATGATATAATCTGCACCATCTGAATGATATTCAGTTATATGAAGGTAAATTGATGATAAGAGCGAAAAAAAGTGCAGTTGTCACTTTCAAATCCCAAGAAAATAATTAAATAACATATACCGATTTTTAAAATCTATCCATCAACGAACTTTGCGATTCTGCTCGTTCAATCAGTACATCGAATACTACAATATACTAAGAATTCAGACAATTTCACCGAGAATCATTTTACCTATGAAAAGTGCGGGGTCTTTTGGAAGACCTTCCCATATTGGAATTGTTCGAAATGTGCTTCATCTATTTCCTGACAGTAAAACACATTATTTGTAAACTCTTGTCGTACTCGTTCAACTGTTTCAGCGAAAATTGCTGTACACTCTTCAACAATCTGTTGTTTGAAAACACCAATAGTGTCAGGTGCTGTAGCGTTAACCTCAGATTCCAAACGTCCCCACAGGAAAAAATTTAACAGAGTAAGGACAGATTTCATTGGACTACGTCTTTCTATCTATCTACCACGATATTCCTCATCCTAACAATCAGCTACTACTAATCATAGCAAAAAAACGGAAATGGCGAATAACGTTGTCGTAATTTTCAACGCAATTGATACAGCATAGGGCTGAATGTCGTACTGAAGTATAATAGTGTGGAGGACAGCTCTTGTTTTGAAATGTTATTTTCAAGTCAGAAAATTAATTTTGGTTCTCTTTCAGAATTCTGGAAATTGACGGCCGAATTTTTGTATCTAACATATCCAGGTACATTTCTTCGGTTAGGTTGGCATTCAAAAATAAATTAAATTTCTCAGACGTTTACTTTTTCTTGACACGGGAAATGTTTTTCACGGAATACGTGAAGATTTGTAGAGTACCTTACATTCTGAGTATTCACATCTTCACTAAGATGAACGTACTTTCGCCACTAAATCAAATTGTTTTTACATATTGTGGATCTCGGTCAATTCCAGTGGTCATATTTTCACGTAGTAGGTGCAACTTGGGTTGCAGAATAAGTAGGGTTTTAATACCGTTTCAGCAATTGAATACTTTTTGTCATCAGACATTGTTGATCTGCCAGAATACTTTGCATCTGCGGCATCTGCTACACTTCCTGCTTGTTGTTTTCGACTTATATGGAAGCTCCCTTACATAAATCTTCGCTTTAGGGCAATCAGGGTACTCATAAAAAATGCGTTACGAATCATGATTTTTTTTAACTCCCATCAAGAAGGAAACGAAATTAGTATGGTTGAATAAGTATTTCAAATACCTTTCAAACGAAGTAAGCATTGCTTGTCATAGGATACCATTTAAAGTTATTGGTCACAATGACACGGTGACTGCATATATGATGGTTGCAACATTCGTCACCAATTAGCACTATACAGAAATGTACGTGCGCTGCTTATCTCACATTTAGTTTTTTTTTTTTGATTATGTAACTGTTAAAAAGTTACAGGGGACTTTTGGCTAGCACTGTATGTTCATGTATGAATACTGAATAAAAAAATTGCTACTTTCATTCCTAATTCCTAGAGGCTGTCAATAAGGAATCAATGATTGTGTTTCATTTTGTTGCATGTTTTTTTGTATAATTGGTGTTGAAAAATTGTACCTAATTCCATGATTGAGATTTGTGGTTGAATAGGTAATTAAAACTAGGATAATATCCAAGACAAAAAAGAGTTATTCTATTCGAAGTGCGAAATTGGTTTATATTCAAATTTGATCTAGGGATTATGTTAAATTAATCACCTCCTAAGATAGTTCGTATACTCAAATGGTATTTTATTGCTGAAATCGATAAGTAGAAATTATAAACATGGCATTGGAACCAGTTCGGTCCTGGAAAACCGCGGGGATAAAAGAAGTCCCCGATCAAAATGGTCACCCATTAATAACCATGTCGTGACAATTTGACGAATGTATGTCGGAACACCCTTCCTGACCTACAGGAGGGTGGCTACAAATCCAACTTCAATTACGCTGGATCAAAAAATAAACAAATTATGATCTTGCATATTGGCGTCTGTAGAAACGTGATGAGTTTTGGTGGGTACAATTTCATCTGGGCAAATGGAATATATCGACGTGTTTCATAATATATAGTGTATCTCTTTTAAATTCTCATCATACGTTGTAGACCTTCAGAAAATGTACGAGTTTCATTAGAAAAAAATACTCAATGACACATTCAAACTGAAAAGAACATTTCTGAACTTTTTATCGGTTTGGAAAGAATAGTTTGAACTCAAATAAACTGATTATGTTTCATCATTGCATATTGTATGATGGCCTTTCATGATTGAATATTTTCAGTAATTTAATAGACCCTGGAAGTATCTAGATCCGAAGAAGTCGTTAATATTATAAAAATAGTTACCTGATTTTCATAATGAGTGATATGGTTTGAGACTTTATGGGACGATTTGAAAAATAATCTCGAATTTTAACTTTTTTATATATTGGCTGTTCAATTTGTAGTACCAGGTCATGAGATCAGACCGAGCCAAAAGTTCATTTATATAATAATTTATCATTAATAGGTATACGGCCAAAATGCAGGTAGTTCTGCGTTGAACCTTTCAGCTCCCCGCTGTCGAGTACTTCTAATGAACTGGAGATCTGGAGATTTCTCACGGGATTTTCCTGTGGGATGTTATCTTCTACACTACAGTGTACGAAGATATCCATCTTCATGCGAGCCAGGGCACAGAACCTTCGTAGTGTGGAATCTTGAATATACCCAACATATGCAAGTGTTTTCTAAGGTGACAGTGTCCTGTTATTAGTCTCATCACCTACCCGAGGTGGTTCCTATACTGTTGTACAGTTTAGGCCGGGGACAGGGAGAAATTTGGAGTGTTGAACACACTACCAGGGTAAACGCCCGGATTGTGCTAGGCTCTAATTTGACATCAATAGTCTGTCAGTCATTTTGCAAATATGGAATTGTCAAGACGTAAGAAACTAGCTCTCCTTTGTTTACTTCGCTACCGAAATAAGAAAAAATGCTTCAGAAGGTTTTGGGTTCATCCCATTTTAGAAAGAAGGCAACTTCATGGCACATTCTATTTATTATTTTTAGAGTTACGGGATGATAATAGTAAGTTTTTCAACTATTTTCGAATGTCTGTGGCGTCATTTGACGAACTTCTAGAGAAGATAAAAGTACACATTCAAGGACAAGATACCAACATGTGAAACTGCGTTCTACCGCAAGAGATGCTTGCAGTAAGCTGAAGGTAAGTTCACTTTGTCTACCTATGCCTTGACCACTTCGCTTATATAATAATATTTGGGTGTAGGAATATGTAACCTAACTTTATTATAGATTTGTTCCCACCGTACGTCGCAACAGTAGTCCTCTAATCGCGGTCGCCATTGGCACCAGGGGGCGCTTCAAAACTCCGGGAATTAAAGCAAACGTCACATCAGTCACGTGACAGTGACGACTTTTAGATGTTTTGTTGATTTGGATATATTTTATTTTATTTTTATGAATACTTTAGCTATTAATTATTTACGTTTAATTATTAAACTGATAAAACATCTCCAGATCCTGTAACTTCTGCACCATCAACAGCGTCTAACCTTGTGAAGTATTGAAATCATTGAACAATTACAGTTACAGAAAATCCTGTTACCATTTTCTCCCAGATCGGTTAATATTTTCTGGAAGTTTTTGAGATAGAATGACCGCTTTCTTTAATCGATTAAATGTTTTGCTTCTTGTGTCTAGAAAATAACTGGATAGATTTACGCCAATTAATATTAACAAAATATAACGTACTAAGTGTGAAATCTTCCAATTCAGTCTAATTCCCCAAGCTTTCGCTAATTTCTGGCACTATTGGTTTCTGGAAAAAGAGTGCATGGACACATTTGAAGATAAATAATTCTTACACTGCGGCACTGAACAACATTTCTTTGACTTACTAATCCTATCAAAGCTATGCTTTCTGCATTAAATCAAAAAAATCGAACCAAATATAGAACGACAAAGAAATAATCAACAATTTATTAACACTAGATCTTATGGCAGAATGTTTGTTTTCCCAGAGTTTGACGTACACATTTCAAAATGTAGATGTCGCCCACTCCGTGGCGACCCCGAATATAACAGTCATTATAGGACTATTATGAAACAAATAAATGAAGTTTTAGCAAAATTGATACTATAATATTTATATTTATTCAGTAAGTTTAGAAAAAAACAAAAGTAAAGAATAATTTGTAGGTACTGTATAACAGAACAAATTTGACAAACAACAAATAATTAAAATGTTACATCTGAAAATGGAGAATATGTTGGTTTCTTCAGATGACTCGGTAAACTGGGTTTGTTGAGACGATTCACGTATTGATGGAAGAGGAAGAGGTTGACGTGGTGATGAATGAAACTGGGCAGGTTGAGTTGATGGGCTTGGTCGTGTAATGTACTGTGTTGGTCGAGACGGTTGCTCGTAATTACCGAAAGTTGAATATGGATTTCAGTGAAATTGGGTATTGGTACATGATGCATTTGGTAGATTAGCAGTTGGTAGGTAGGTGGTATAGGAAATGGGTTGCCTTTGGATATCCTTCAACAAGTGTAGAACACCCATTCGGAAGTCTACTGTTGAATTTTGAAAACGTTGGCAAAATTCCCTTAAAAAACATAAGGTGTCGGTCTGGCTCCGGTTCTGTAGTTTCGACCACTTTCATCATTTTCAGTTCGAATTCATCGAGCTTCCTCTTTCCATTTTTTCCTTTGTTTGTAATGTTTTGTACTGCTTCTTTCTGAACTTGTGGTGTACGTGTTGGTGTTGTAATTTCTGTTGATGTAGGTTCTGGTGATGTAGGTGCTGGTGGATCATTTATTGTTTCGATTACATCAGGCCGTCCTTCTCCCTCGCCGACGATTCGACATTAGAAGTCGTTTCAGCATAGGTTCTAACTTTCTCCAAAAACAACAAAGCGTCATGATATATTTATTTTCTGAGTTCTACAGCTCCGGCACCAGATTTCTTGCATTTTTTTCCTTAATTTTATACTTCATATACTGGTCTCTTATGTTACCCCATCTCTTCAATACAAGTTGACCTAGAAAGAAACATATTATTGCATTTTGTAAGTAAAGATATGGAAGGAAGGGGGTTGTATTTTATTAATTCCTGAACAATACATGTACCAACTTGTATTGCTTTCTATATTTTATTTAGTTATTTCAGATACCTCGAAAGTGGTTGCACATTTATTGATCTCCACTACGCATATCGATTAGGCCGATCTACAATAGCAAAAATCGTGAGACGTACATGCGATGCTATATGGACATGCCTCAAAGACCAATGCATACCAAAACTTACCACACAATCATGTGAGCTTGTCGCCAAGGAATTTGAAAGTTCGCATCATTGGGACAGTCGATGGAAAGCATATACGTATTGTGAAACCTGAACTCAGTGTATCGATGTATTTCAATTACAAAGCCTATTTTTCAGTAATCCTTATGGCCGTTGCAGATTCAAATTATAAGTTCTTATACGTTGACATTGGTGCGTATGGCAGTGAGTGTGATCCAACGGTTTTTGATATCTGTACGTTGTGGAAAAGTATTGAAGAAAATAGATTACTGCTTCCTCCAGCAAAACCATTGTATGGTACTATGGACCCTGATTTTCCATATTTTTAAATTGTCATCTACAGAGGCCGTTTGGAGGAAAGCAACTCACTGTTAAGGAACGTATTTTCACCTACAGACTCAGCCGTGCCAGACGTTATGTTGAATGTACATTTGGCATATTAACAAATGAATGGAGAATTTTTCACCGTCCACTCAACTTGAACACAGACTTTTCAGTTTCTATTATTAAAGCTTGTGTAGTACTTCACAACTTTGTGCAAGAGAAGTATGGTTTCAACTGTGAGGACACAATGGAAATTGTAGGAATAGAAGATTTCAATGTCATACCAGAGGAAAACCAAACACGACTTGGAAGCAAAAGAGCTAACTCTATTAGAAATGCTCTTGCAGAGTACTTTTCAAGTGACGTTGGTTCTGTCCCATGGCAAATGACTAGGATTTGAGTCAATCGCATTGAATAGCGTGTATTGGGTTATGTGAGAATTGTTGATTTATCTAAATAAAGAACTTATAGCATATATCTTTTTTTTATTTGCCCACTTCCAATTCCATTATACCTTTATGATTATTTTATTAATTATTTTAATAATTTTTAACTTTGAAACGAAAATACGGAATGGTTATTTACGTAACATGGCTTTGTGGGTACTCCAATTGTGCAGAATCACTTCCTGTGTAGTAAGTTTGTAAGTCAAACAAATATTATGTGAACATTCCAAGAGAATCGTGAAAAATTTAACAAATGCAGTGTTTTCGTGCAAGATTTTTTTGATAAATAACTATACCATTGTGTTCAGAAAGTAAGTTCACATAAATTGAGTTCCCATAAAGCCATGTTTGCCTAAATTATGGTTCAAATGATAATGCAAAATGGTCAACGGAAACTAAACTAGTAAATCATAGAAGGATTGTACTCACCATAATTTTTCCGTTCCTTATCGCTGAACTTTTTAAACTGTGGATTTAGTATTGTGCAAATATTTCTCCAACTGTCCCTGGTTTTGTTTTTATCCTTATAACTATCTAATGTTCTGTCCCAAAGTTCAGACCTTTCTTGTACAAGACTCACTAATAAGTCCACATCTATTTCCGTAGACATCAAAATTTGAATTCTAGCACAAGTACACGGACACTGCTATTCAAACGTCACCAAATAATACAGTAGTTGACAGCAACTTCTTTCACAACACACCGTGTTGCCGGGCGATCGTACGGGTCGTGTGTTCACTTCCATTTAGTACAATGCCCCGCTACCTGTCTTCCGAGACAAACTCGGCCCGGGCGAATAGAACCCGGACCGGGCATTCGTCTAAGGCCGGGAACACACGGTCCGGACGAATGCCCGGTCCGGGTTCTACCCAGATCCGGCAAAAATAGAAGTACATTGAGAGGTATGGGTCAGGCCACATGGAATCCGGACGGGCAAACGCCCGGACCGGGTGCAAAAGTGTCCGGGTGTTCGCCCGGGCCGAGTTAGTATGAGTCTTGTACAAGAAAGGCCTGAACCTTGGGACAGAACATTAGATAGTTATAAAACTTACTATTATCATCCCGTGACTCTAAAACTAATGAATAGAATGCGCCATGAAGTTGCCTTCTTTCTAAAATAGCATGAACCCAAAACCTTCTGAAGCGTTTTTTTTTTATTTCGGTAGCGAAGTAAACAAAGGAGAGCTAGTTTCTTACGTCTTGACAATTCCATATTTGCAAAAAGACTGACAGACTATTGATGTCAAATTAGAGCCTAGCACAATCCGGGCGTTTACTCGGGTAGTGTGTTCAACACTCCAAATTTCTCCCTGATCCGGGCAAAAGCCGAACCGGCCTAAGTGTTCGTTTTAAAAATATTTCAAAAATTTTGACAACTGTATTCCATTCAATGACATAGAAAATGGGGTATTGGACGCCTGCGGTGTCACTCAATGAGAACAAAAGAAGTTTTCCACTTCACCACACTAGTAATTTTATTCTGTTTAGTTTAGTAATCCTACTGATGAAGTTAACTTGGTTAACGGAATGCGCATCTAGGAATAAAATTACTAGTGTGGTGAATGGGAAAACTTCTTTTGTTCTCAATTCAATGACATACATCAAACTTGACAACCCATCATCTTGCATCTCTATATCAGTTCCTCCATTTCCATTTCCTCCACACTTCAAACAAATGCTATGTTGGGTTAACTCAGAAACATCAAAATTCTACACGATGGCTGGAGCCAGGGATGTCCGTCAGTTTGAGAGAAATAGAACTTCTTGAAAAATGAGCTATTTCTGACTATCTGTTTTCCTTCTCTCTCCGCGGTGATCTGATGGATTCCTAATATCCTCACAACCGTATCATATCATAGGGTGTACTGAATCTATTCAGCTTTAGCTGTTTGCATGAAACTGTATCTCCCACAACCAAAAAATGGTGTTTAACTTATCTTCTTCTGTCAGCATAATTCTTCTGTTTCAGTTTATACTTATCATTCACTACTTTTATCTTCTCTTGATTTGCCTTTTGGTTGAATAACATGGGTAGTGTGGTCTTGATGGGCCTCCAAAAATTACCTCAAATGGTGTCATTTCCGTAATTGGGTGTTTTGTAGCTCTATAATTGAGTAAGGAATTGTCAAGTTCCTCTCTCGTCATCCTACATCTCTATATCGAGTGAACACTACAGTTCCTTAGTTCAAGAAGATACCTTGATAGCCGGTCAGTTGGCCCAATCGTTTAAATTTGTTCCGTGAGTATTACCTGAGGTGGCTCCTCAGGAATATTGATGATGACTTGACCAATTCCTTCGTGTTCGACTTAATATCTCCAAATGGGATCCAACAGGCTGGTCCAATGAGAGTTGTTGCTACCCCTGCTCTCTTTAGGGCATCTGCGTTCGGTAGCAAGGAGGTTGGATGCCAGCCTTCTGAACTTCCGCTTGCATTTGGCCAGATTCAAATCCTGGAAAATGAGAAAAAATTTCTCAATTTCTTAGGAGTCGATAGTCAATGTAAGTTGTCTAGATGCCAATCCCGACGTCTGGTGCTAGCCTGGAGTTCGCACCGACCACTCGAGGTGGTGCTGTAGGTTTTCCGGGTTTTCCTATAGCTGAGAAGTGAATATGCCATCAAAAAGCAGTAAGTCGCCCCGAAGCGCCATGGCAAATACTAATAGCCGTCCTCTACCCGAACAGGCTATGCCTTTGGGTACACCCTATGAGTGTTTATGAGGGAGTATTATTATTGGTGGATGTCCTTGTGATTTGGTTCTCAGACACGTTTCACCCTTTTCTGTGCTCCTAGGTCGTTGAGGTTTTTGTGAGTCTCTCAAACTAATTTGGAAGTGAACCTGCATGATCGCAGAGCCTAGCTGTCGTCGGAGAGAATGACTATGGGTTGGTTTCTAGGACCTCTTTGTAGAATCTCTCTCACGCAGAAGGAAATAGCTGTTACCCCGGTTTGGAATATTGAGTCTTGTACATTGAGGATTTGACTGAAGTCATGCCTCGGGCTTTGCTCTTATATGCTAGCCCCCACCCCATTGCTTGCCTTAAAGTCATTCGTATATCATATTTTTTCCCGTCTGAATGATTTTGAATGATGGTGGTGAATATGTACCATCAAAGGAGTAGGTTGGGGACATTTTGTCTGATGGCATCTCAGTGGTGGCCTATATTGTTTTCCCCTCTCTTGGCCAAAGCACTTTAATCTGGATGCTTCTATCCTTGCCTTTGCTATAATGTGCAAGGCAAGGCAAGTTCGAGATCACTACAGGCTATTCGTCGATATGCTGGACATCGCACCAGTGACTCCAAGCAGAGTCAGTCTTTGCAAACTAGCCAACTTTCCTCTGGTTAGTTGGTTTGATGAATGAGACTACCATGATTGTGAGGCTCATTTTCGCACTCAGTGAGTGTCATTATCACACTCAGTGAGTTGTTAGGTCTCTAGTTAGAGGACTTCTGCAGAGTAAGTAACTGTAAAACGTATATGAAAGTTGAAGTCTGTGTGAGCTGCCTCAATGCATCCAAAATAATGTATCGATCACTCTCGGTGTGATACGTAAAACGTTGTTCAGCATCCTGTCAAGTCTCTGAAACTGATGTTTCTTCAGACTGCAAAACACCCGAAAGCTGTAAAACATTGGTGGTCGTATCATCTGCTCTTGAATGAGCAATGTATGCCTAAGCTGAGAAGAGCTTCTGGTTAATAGAGGATACGTACGTTTGACTGCAGCTGATGCATTCTGGATATCAGACTGATAGGAAGTCTGAGAATTGTATAAAATCTATATTTCTTCAAGAAGTAATCATGCCCGTTTTTGACGGATTCACCATAATCTTGTTCTCATCTAGATTTGACATGACATTCATATCAGAATGCATTTGTTGATTTTCCGGCCAGGTAAGAGTTTATTTACCATATCATAATATGAGGGCATACCTTCCATAAGAATTTTGGTGATCAGACAGTATCAAAGATCTCCATATAAACTAGGCTATAACCAAAGCAGGAGATGTTGATTTCTGGAGAATTATTTTAGTGAAACTAAACAACTAGTAACTTTGAAAGACAAATTTTTAACAAATCAGAACAAACCCTGGAAAAATTTGGTTTGGAACCACCAAATGAGTAATAGATAACTTGAAAGGAATAGACGAAAACATAGCTTCCTGATAGTATTTGTTTTAGACAAGATCCATCTTGTGAAAATACTAGACGTATAATCTTTTGGAAAATACTATTTTGGAATGATGAACTGAGATGAAATATTATTTATAGTGGAACTTGACGTCATCATATTTTTGGCAAGTACATGACAGTTTTTGAACAGCAAGAATATGCAGTATGAATGATTTCATATAACATAATTATTAATGCGGTTTTTAAGTCTTGAAAACCTGTCAATTTATCAGACAGTAATCATACTGATGTTTTGAAAGAATGGAGTTGCCTCGATGTTTTTGAAAATTTGGATTAAACACAGATTGTGAGTCTCTGATCAAGCGATCATTCAGTGCGATACATATCCGTGCGTAGGCTGATAATTATTTTCTACGATTTACAGGGAAATGAACTCCATATTATTTGAGGATCGAATTGCTTGAAATGGAACGAAAGTGGTATGTTGCAGACCTGATCCTAGGAAACGTGACTGAACAACAAAATAGCCGCTTAGTGAAATCCCTTGTTCAACTTCGTGAATTGATAGGATTGCATTTATTAATATCGAGCTGTTTCTGGATGAAGGAAATTCCCAGAATCAGTTTCCATAAATTGAATTGAACGACTCCGTCGACTGTAAAATTTGCAATTGTTTATATGGTTGGCAATAATATTATGATAGAATGGTGCTACTGGAGTTTTTATATTTTCGATGAATTTATATCAACAATTGTAAAGGAAACTGAGAAAACACAAAAAAGTATACATACACGTAAAGCTTTAGTTTCTTACCCAAACGACAGCGATAAGTAGGTTTGCATAAAAGCTCTTGGTACTTTCAGAGGATTTTTTTATGGAAATCTGGCTGTTAGGTTGACGACAAAATTATAATATCATGATGGTGTATGCGTACTTGAAATTACATTTATTTTGACTCGACAATTATTTCTAGTATTTCCACAAGAATTGAAAATAGCCATACATTCTGAAAATTACAGCTTTATTGGTGAATTAGCGAAAGTACTTGATAGATATCTGTAATAATTATAATAAATACGAAAATACCTGAAGGGTGTGAACAATAGCTCTCATGATTACTTGCCCTGGTGCATCAAGTGACAACTAAACAGTTGAATATAATATTCAAATTACAAGAATCATTATGCTGCCCTTGCTTATACAACGAAATCAACTGTATTAAATTCAACAGATATATCCTGGAAAACATTCTACAAATCGTACCATGAAAGTTTCTCCTTCAATAATGATAATAATACTCCCTCTTAAACACTCGTTGAGAGTACCCAAAGGCATAGCCTGTGCGGGTAGAGGACGGCTATTATTATTATTTGCCGTGCAATGGATAACAGATTGCCACTGTTTCGTTGAAGATAATTCTTCGACAACTTCTAAGCATTGTAGAAAGGTAGAGCATATTTTTAATCTAGGAGTTTAGAGTAAAGTCAGGTTTAAACAGGAAACGTCGCTATAAGATACATTATATTAAATGGGACCACACGTATTAAAAGGTAAGGGCTACCTACGTCTTCCCCTAGCTCGCACAAGTCTCTGACTTCTGAGGGTTGCACGTAGGGGTGCAACCGGTTGACGGATATGACGGATATAACAATTTCGGCGGTGAATGAGATTATTAACATACAGTCCTTCATAAAGTTCGCATCAAATGAAAAAAAAAACATTGATACTTTATTTTGATATTCAACTTGGGCGTAAGGTTTTACTTCAAGAAATATGGAAAATGACCGACTCTGATTATAATCAAGCTCTGAATACTATCCCCCATCTGGTTGGGAATGACCACCTGCATACATGACATGTTTCAAGGTCGTTTCCTCTCATCAGTGCCAGGATAGGTCAGACAACATTAGAGTTGTCCTTTTCCACCCAACGAACGATAACAACTAAAGCTCAAAAGCAAGAAGCCCTCCTCGGAAGTACAGACACTGGTAAGAGCAAATGCATAAATTCGAACAAAGGGCAAAGTGTTTCGGAGAGTTTCAAACAAATAAATGATAATAACTATATTAAACTCCCTCATAAATACTTGTTGAGTGTTCCCAAAAGCATAGCCTTACTGGGTTTTGGTGGTATATTCCTTTTTTTCGCAGCAGGAAGACCTACAGCACCACCCCGGGTGGTTGGTGCGCACTCTAAGCAAGCACCAGACTTCGGGTTTGGTATCTAGGCAACTCACATCACACTTACCAAGGCACTTGAGAAAATATCTCGCGTACTATGGTCTCGAACCTCTGTACGATGCTAGCAGAAGTTCCACGGCAGGAAACATAAACTACTGAGCTACCGGCCACCCATGAATGAAGTTGAAATCTCCCACTCTGCGCGATATTCAACAAAGTGGAAAATTTGAGTCAAATATCTCTTAGAAAACAACTAATGTCCCTCATAAATATTAATGGAGTATACCCAAAGGGACAGCCTGTACGGGTAGAGGACGGCTATTTTTATTTGCCGTGGAGCTCCGATGCAACTCACTGATTTTTTTGTAGTGTATTTTGAGGTCAAAAGATGAAATTTCGAGATTTTTGTCGAAAATTTTGACATTAAAGTCGAAATTTCGAGTTTAAAGTCGAAATTTCGAGATTAAAGTCAAAATTCCGAAATTAAAGTCGAAATTTCGAGATAAAATTAAAAATTTCGAGATTAAAATCGAATTTTCGAAATTATAGTCGAAATTTCGAGTTCAAAATCGAAATTTCGAGATTAAAGTCGAAATTTCGAGATTAAATTCAGAAACAAATCGTGAATCTGTGACCATTGAATGATTTAGCGAGGAACATAAAACTAAATGCATTATTTTTATGTGAGTAGAAAAAATATTATTATCATTATTAATATTAATTCTAACCTATCAAAATCAAGTATATCTGTGATAAGGAATAGGTATACAAGTAAAGTATCTCTTAGAATTACATTCCTAATTAATTTTAGTGAAGGCATATTGCTGAATTTCAAAATATATTTTGATATAAGTGTGGATAGGTTGGCATTGTAAACAGGGTGTCCGTAGACTATTGGGACCGAACCAACAGGAATTATGAGAGGTAAATACAGTAATAACTATTCTTTAAATTAGTATATTCATAGTAAAAATCAATGCATGAAAACTGGACCAACTGGTGCTTGTCTACAATTATTTTATGATTTATTCCAAAACTCCACAATTTTTTTTCAGTAAATAGTGAAATTTCTAATAAGAAAGTGTAAAAAACTGTGACTGACACAATTTTCATTTCTATTTTATTTTAATAGTGTTCTGCATTTTACTACTTGTACATTATTGTACAAATAATTACATGATAGATCTGGAAGATCACCATAGAATAATAGCAATAAGCAGAAAAACCAAATCTGATCTGTTAGATTCGGGTTTTTCATTATAAAGATGAACGTTATCATTGTGTCGCGGTGTATGATAAAAGTGAGACCGAAAAATAGAAAATGAATATTCTGCGGTACGTTCTGATAAATATGTATTTCACTACTATTATTAATAAGCGATGGGAGCGAAAGAAGCCTCGACAAGAAGTCTGCAAACACATTCATCTCGTTGCCTTGGCTCGTCTGTAGGCGTACAATACGCATTTCCAAGCAATTTCTGAGACCACTTCACGTCATTTGCCGGCTTCTGCTTCTCGGTATTCATGGAGTTTGTGAGTGGTTTGCAATCAGCGGGAATCATATCACAATCGGTCAGTGGCGTAACATACAACAAAACTTTAATATTACCTATATCCATTTTCAACTTGCGTCGCGTTTCAAATTTGTTTTTTTTGGTGGGTGTTTCAATACAGACAGGAGATATATCAGAATTGAAAAAATGTATTGTGATTTGTGAAACAACATAAATATGAGTTTTCATTAATTGTTTCTGGTCTCATTTTTGGTCACATCATACCGTTCATACAAGGAAGGACATTATTTGGTTCTCTAGCCTCGAATCAAATAAATTGAACAATAATATATTAGATAGATATGCTTTACTGTCTAAAATAGTAACATTTTGTCGACGAAATCAAAAGACGAAACACCCTTATATGTATAATGACATGATGACCAAAATTTGAAAAAAATTGCAACCTACATCTCAAACAATGGAGAAAAGACTAGAAGTTATTTGAAGTTAAAAATCATATTCTTTAGAATCATTATCATTTATGCTTATTACAGGCCAGGTAGCCAAGTAGTTAAAATCATCGCTTTTCAATCATTCTGGCTGCCGGTCGTGTGGGTTCAAAACCCAGCGACTGCAGTATATTTTTGTGATGGCCTGAGAAAGTGCTAGGAATCGCACGTAAATAGGTACGACTTCGTTAATCCTTGGCTCGCACAAGTTTCGACTTCTGAAGGCTGTCGTTCGTAGGGGGATAACAGTTGGTTAACGAAAAAAACTTTTTTTCTCATTGTTTCCTTGGGTTAATGAACTTATAACTGCATACTTCAGTGAATAAGATATTTTCTTGTTAGGTATTAAGTAGTAATGGGGATGGCGAGCTTTCTCTCGTGAGGAGTAGACCTTTCTGCATTGGAGATAGTACATCTTTCCCCGTACTTATGTAGCAGATAGATCGTCTTTCGATCAGCAATAGTAAGTATTTTGTATTCGAAAAAAATCCGGTGGTACAATTCTTACATCTTGAATTTGAAAATGAGTCCCAGAGCTCAGTTCTGGTACATGAATATACTTTGCAAAAGAACTTGTCTGCAATTTCTCCAGAATGAAACTCCATTCCGCTAATGAATCTCGATAAATGAGTAGTAGGCACTAAGATGTCTGAAATCCCTAGTGTATCGACTGCTTAGATATTGTTCAGACTTCTTTGAAAACAAAACAAATGAATTCGCGTTCAGCTTCTGTAATCGGTTCCAGAGATGGCGTCGTCGTCTTCGTGTCAATATTCTATAGTCATAGTGAAAATTTTAAACAATATACGAGAATATTAGTCCATACTCGGAGTAGAAAATCAAGTTTTTTTTTTGTTGAAAAATACCATTTAAATATTGATATTTTTCCAAAATAATCTAAATACCGTTTGAAAGGCAATGTTGTGGCGAAACCAAAACTTTCGTAGTGCCATTTCCTTGAATTATTAATTATCATAAATGGTGTGTATTTCTCCATTTTCCTGTATTCTATATAATTTTCTGAATAATTTCACCATGTACCGTTTTTGTGTGGCCAATCCAGAGAGACGAACAAAATAATTCATTTATATCCAGTACCGAAAGGGTATTAAATTATTTTCAAATGAGATCCCTGTATTATATTGCATCTTCAGTTATACAAAATTATAGAGGATATGTGTTTCACAACTTCACATTTTTTTTTTATCGACATTGGGAACATTATAATGATTTATGATTACTGTATAATAATTGAATATATTGGAAGTATTCCGATGTGTCCAGTCATGGCATTGTAATATTTTCATATGTCGAGGTTATGTTACTATGAGGTGAAATAGCGGAGAATATTCTCGATGGGGTGAGTTCTTTGTTTTTTAGGGAATTTTCAACATAACTTTCTGCTACTGAAGATGATTGCCAGCCACCATGTCTTTTCAAATCCAATGTAGATCCCCGCCAGCATCGACTTAAATAATTGTCGAAGATTTGCGAAAACAGTATGCTGTGTAGCGATTGGGATTTTCTAGTTTAAGACATTCTGCAATATTTTTGGTAAACTGCCTAACTTGTTTATCCCAACGGGTTGTTTGGTGCATTTTCCATTTATATATTAAAAAAAATATAAATTTTCTTTCAGGATTGTCGTGCGTGTGTGTAATATTTCTTCAATATAGAATAAAAATATTCACAGATCACAGAAGACCGATGAATTTTGGTTTTTGTATTCAGAATTTTAATGATGAAGATTTTCCTATGTCCTCAATATCTTCAATTTTCAAATATCTCAGTTCCTGTTTTCGGCATGCACCAATCACGCCAATTATGTGCCAGTTATATAAGTGTGGAAAATAGTATTAGTGGACATATTTTACCTTCATAAACAAGTATTGAATGTCAGGAGCCATTTCGTTTTTGACAGTCAAAATTTTAGGGCCAATTTATGCAACTTGTCATTATCATAGTCACAATCATTCTCATAGTTTTAGTCTCAATTGTTGATGTTTGTGACTAAAATTAAGGAAATTGCATAAATGCATGTACTGAAATGTATAGTTTTAATTTTATTTTATGATTAAGACAGAGACTGTGATTAGGACTATGATAATGAAAAAATTACATAAAATGGCCCTTAGATTTTGTGCTTCTTAAGTCATTCGATTTTCTTTTCAATAGCATAATCAACTAGGAATAAGCTTCTATATTTATATTGTGTTTTATGTTTAGAGTCGATCTAAGTAAGCATTGAGTAAAAGGCCTATAATAGGTGTTGAAAATATGCTATCAAAACATTTTCGGAAAAAGAATTCACCTTATGTTCTAGTCTCCTGTCAATGAATAAATAATCATTCGTTGTCATTTTTGCCATTACCATGACGTTGGGAGGAATAGACCCCGCAAGTGGTGACGTGACAAATGTCAAAATATCATTTGACGCGTTCCAAACAAATCAGTTTTAGGTAACAGCTTTGCAAAAACTTTTCCTATGGCAGTGAACCCGATAACGAGATTGATTATGGCGATTGCTATAGTTGAAGAGCTTATAAAGATGTAAGAATAAAATTAATTATCAATCACTTGAACTCACTTTTGGAACCGAAACCTAACGGAACCCAACAAAGATGTTGAAGTGACGTCACGCTTGCGGAGTCTATTGAATTTTCGTTTTCACTACCGCTTGACATATTGAAAATGTAGGTATTATTTGTTGAACAGTATGTATCTTTTAATTATCAACTAGAACATATTTGTCTTGCAAAAAGTTTGTTTGCATTATTTAAATTTTGACAGTTGCTACTAGTACGCTGTTGATGCGATTGAACGATCATGACCTACTTGCGAAATTATTGAATCTTCCGCTTATTTTTCCGCGTATATATTTCGATTCATTGAAAATGTGCGTTTTGTTAACAATCTATCGATTTTGCATATCATCAAGCTTGTTTGCAAAAAATGTTTACTGAGGTGAAGTTTTGCAGAGGACGTTTCAATACATCACTATCATTCATAGAAAAAATGTACACCGAAGTGAAAGAGTCAATGTATAAAAATGCATGTTGCGGTATACTTAGTTGTAGAATTGATGAAAAAACTTGCATCGAAATGAATATCAGTATAGAAAAAATTTATCTAACTTGATATGAGTGAATGTTTTTATTCTAGCAGTTGATGATTCATTGAATCGGAAAAATTCATTTCATCTTTGGAGTATCACCATCGTTTCATTCAGTTCAGTATAACCATGAACTGCAAATTTTAAAGACGCTGAATGCAAGGTTTCTACACCACTGCCATTGATTTATCCAAGTAATAGCATTCCAGGAATAAACGTATAATAAAAATCTTCACTTAATAATCAGCAAATACTAATCTAATTCATTAGAAATTGAATTATCTCGGTATTAGAATATGAATACATAGGCAAAGTAGATGTCGAAAAGTTGCATTGGGCAATCGAAAGAAAATGAGGGATAATTTCCATTTGAGTTATCACCAACCTTGAAAATCAGTAGGCAATCCGTGATAATTTTGGAGAGCTTTGCTATAGGTAAACTCAAAAATACATATTATATTATATTTTAACCTTTAATGGTTTGTTCATTCATTTATATTTCTCAGTCAGATTTTAAGAGAAAAACAGATTATGCTTAGTTAAAAAAATCTAAAGAATCACGCTTTCTTATAGTATATGAAGTAAAAGGCAGAAAATAATCATTATACACAAAACCACTGTGGCTCAACCATACCATTATTTGGTATATAACAGAATCAAACTTAGTAACGACATAAAAAATACAACACCTCTTAGCATATTCAGAAAACAAAAAACACTGTGCCATCACTGTGGCCCCAACTTTGTCTCAGACGTGAAGATGAAAAAATTTAAAGAATGTACTTGCCCCATGGTAACATTATAAAGATGTGCTTTGAATACAGATTTCAGTAAAGTGACTGAAAAGAACTTATTGAGCCTACGTAGGTGATATTTAACGTGTTTTCTTCAAACGAGATTTTTTGGCAAAGAGTAGAAATAGAAATTGAATTCATATATCCGAAAATAATACTTGATAATAAAAATAAACAATTCATTACACATTAAAGAAACAATCATTTCCATATGAAAGTATTCCAATTGTGTTCACGAAATACTAACGAATGATTATTATTCGATTCGATTCGATTATTGAGGGCTTCGACATAGAAATCAATGGAATTTTCTGTTGAAAACCTTCAGCATGAAACGACAACTAGTGTGTTTGTTACAGTTCAGAACCGTTTTCATTGTTTTATATTGTAAAATTTGCAGCCTATTGAAATTTGATGATGCCTGTGTAATTCAAAGAGCAGCGCGGTATAGAGAACTTATGGCAGTATCAGTGTTATAAACATTTAACTTAGTTTGTAGCGACATAAATGGTCCTCATAAAAATCCTACTTTCTTTTCCATCTTTTTGGACATGTATCCAGAATGTTTATTGAATTTCAATTTCTCATAATCTTATCACGTCTTATAATTCGTTGATAGATGAAATAAAAAGTAAGGCTCCAAAATTATTGTATCATTGTGGGGCCATAAACTCCATCATCACCTTCAATAATTTTATATCAGTTTGTTAATTTTTTTTCAATCATTTCAGAAAGATCTCTTCAGGGCTATAAAAATGAAACCTGGTGTATCCAAAATCTGTTTTATATTAGATATGATTGATTGCAATACTATTCCAAAGGAGTGGAAATTTCTGAAACATGAAAAATGTGAACATATTTTATTCCACAATTCAGTTGTAATATAGCCGAAGTCTTAAAACACTGTGGTATATTTCCTTTTTCTAAAGTCAAATTGATCAAATTCAGTAGAGGGTAACTTAATAGAACAGCAAGACCGATTTCACCTCTACTATTCAATTTCTTCTGAATTTTTAGGAGCTTGTACAGTTAGTTATTCTAATGTAGAAGAATTTAAATTTTATATTGTTGACTTAACGTTAACGGCACTGTTCTCAAAACATTATCGATATCTGAATTTGTTAAAGATATATTTTATACTAACTAGATGGCACTGATTTTGGAATGTCAGCCCTATCGCAATTGACACATATTTGTCTCAAATTTATCACTTGCTTAAATTCCTAAATTACCATTTGTTCACCTGTATCCTACTGCCACACGATGAGTATTATATATAATTTTTACGTTCAGGGACAACAACCAATGTTTCACGCTTTCCTGGTAAAAACCAACATTCATGGTTGTCAAAATCATTGTAAGATAACACACGTTTCTGTAAAACATTAAATGTGTGGTTTATATAATTGAACGTGGTATATTCATATAGCTCATATTCATTCACTCATCCAAAACATAAGCCACTTTTCTTTCAAAAGAAGGTAGATTTCTGAGATAACACTCAAAATAGTGTCACAAATAATTGTTTCAGCGCAAACTGTCCGTGTGTTTTGCAATTGTGAATGAACGCGTCAGGGTGTCGTGAATGGGTAGGGTTGTGAGCATGAACTCCCCGTATTTCTGTAGGTAGAATTATTCACTGACGATGAGAAAAAATGGAGATGCCATTTGAAAAAATAAATTTTCAAAATAACATACTTTGGCGCCAATTTCTGAGCATCCAGTATTTAGGACAAATTCTGGCAATTTTAGATCTGACTCTTTGTTTCTGATGAATTTTCGGGAAAATTTAAATAACTGAAAACTGGAACGTTTAGACATGATGTAAAATTCATCGGAGATTTTGAAAATGCAATTAAAACAGTGTGTTTCATTAAAAAAAACTGAAAGTCGTAGACAACTGAAAATATTTTTTCTTAGACCACAGAGCAATTTATGCGCTTCATCGATCAAGGATGTAGGCCGATTGTATACACTCTTTCATTTCTACATCGCGAGCTGTATTGTAATGATCATTTCAGTACAGGCCATGGTACAGGTATCGCTGAAATAAAAAGCCCAAATAGGTCAGTCCGGTCCCAAAATGAGTTGAAATAGGATAAGAAATTCAATAGAAAATTGAGAAAATTTACCTTCAACTTCTAAGGATTGGAAGAGTCAGGAAAATTCAACTGTCCAAATATATCTGTCAGTCATTGTGGAAACGTAGCATTTAATATTGTGAATAATAAATAAACTAATGTTGAATAGTAGAATATGATTTGAAAAATATAATCGAAGTTCATATTTTATAATTACTTCGTCATATAGTGTGAGGCTTGTGAGTAGTGAAATGTCGCTATGGTCGTAGAAAAAGTATAGTGTACAGCGAGCATGGAATGTCCATTTCTCACTCGTATGATTCACGTCAATCGCCTTCGGCTCGTACAGTAATTTTCATAGTGTGAAATGAGTGTCATTCCATGCTCGTTGCACAAAATACTATTTCCTACGACCACTTAGGCAAGAAACGTATATTGCACTGTACAGTCCTACGAAAAGTGGTTTATATCCACACATGTGCGGAAAGTTACTTTGTGGTCATGTTCGTAAAGTAAATCGCTCGCACGCACGTTATTATAATAATTTTTTTGTGGCAGTAGCTGTCGCCAGTGCGTTCAACTCAATTTGGCAATAGCCAGGATATGTGGATAGGAGTCTCTTCCATTTCTCTCCTTTGTACCTCTGTCACATATAACTGTCTGAGTTCAGTGCTTGAAAGCCTGACAAAATAATAGATCTTGGTCTGTCGGTTGAAACTTTCATAACAACCTAAAAGAAACCAACTTGTGAAATACAACTTCGCTGTTTGAATATGAATTCGCTCGTGCTTGAAACACTCGTTAGTGAAGAATACTATTTTACTCAAATTTCCATCATGCCATTACAATCGTGATATTTATGCAGAGTTGATTGACGTTATGTCTCAATAATTTGGTTTTCAATCAGTCTGGATATCAAAGATATAATTTTTGTACTTTTTTCAGCGACGCCGACGATATGGGAAATGAAACTGGTCAAATTTACAAATTGCTCTTTCTACACCATGCGTACGATTGAGCTGAGCAATAACGCCATGGAAATCATCCAAATCGTTTATTTCATAATCGGAATCAGCAAATCATAATATGATGATAGCGAATCGATCGAATATTTCTGATGGGCTGGTTTTTCAATGTTCAGTTCAGAGCCTTGGGCTGGCTGACGGATAATAGTCCTCGGGCCCAATAAAGAGAGAAAATAAATAATTCTACATCCGTTGAGAATTGATTTATCTGATCTTCATTTGGAGTTGGACACCATGCTATGCGAAAATTCTCGATAGCTTGTTTTTGACTCGACATGAGAAACAGATATACGAAGTCTCAAAGGTTAATGATCATTCTTCTTTTATTTGGTATTGAGCCCGAGGACTATAAGCAGTCAGCTAGCAAGCCGATACTCTTAGGGCGGGTTGTACAAAACAAGTTCACCAACAGTTCAACTGAACTAAGTTCAATGGCTTATCCCTAGCAAATGACGCCAGTTCACTTAAACTGTTGGTGAACTTATTATGTACCACCAGCCCTTAGCTATACTAATAACATGTGTCAGATCAGATGACTGATGGTTAATTATTTAAACAAACATGTGAAAGATGCTGTTATGCACCGATCTACTATTTCAATTTATAATTTTATTGTGTTTACTCATTTCAATGCATTCATAGACATCCAACTGCCCGCTGTTGTTCGCTTGCTTGACTAACCTCATTGAAGTGATTGTTTCCAAAACACGATATACGACTGCTGATCCGCGTTTTTCATGTGCTAAATATTTCTTTTATCTTACTTTCATGGATCTTCCTATTTGTCCATTATATTTTGCATTGCAGTCCTTGAATCTCTTCATTTTGCAACTTTTCTCCTGTGTTTTATGTATAAACCAAAAGGGTCTGTAATGTCTGAGTCGTTCAGAATTCCACCCTTAAACCTATTTCATTGAAAAGTTCTTGGTTTACTAGTGGTAAAAGGAAGAGAGATGTATCTATCTTGGGTTATTTCACCAGAACATCTAGGATTCATGTGCGAATCTTATTGATGGAAATCTATATTTGATAAGCAATCAAAGTTCTCGATAATCGATTTTTTGTTAATATGTGAATTTCATTGACGGGAATCTATTATTTGAAAAGCAGTAAAAAAATTCAATAATCGATTTTTTATTATCCAATAGGTACTGCGAAACATCATCGACATAGCCATATTGTTAAAACCTATTAGAGCTTTTATTACTGTATGAATATTTCAATGTATTGAATATTTTGTTACCCGATGTATATAAAAAAAAGGAGTTGTTGATTGTCAGTAAATGAGAGGAATAAAGTCATATAAATCGCCCAGACGAAAAATTTGTTTTATTGTCAATTTCTGAATCTGGAACACCTGAATTTCAACACATTCTAAATAAATACTGTGACGTTTCTTAGGCATTCATTTTCACACCACTCATGTAGAATTAGCCAATTAGATAAACATACGGTTACTCATCCGTACAGTGGCGTATTTACGGGAGGGGGGCCCTCCCATTAGCCTCATAAGGATTCATTCTTGTATCGCATTGACTCTGATTTCATATCAGACAATTTTTTTACAATTTTCAACAATTTAACATTCTTGCCAGAAAAAATAGGCGCGTACAAATACTTCTCTGATAATGTTCAGTGTAGAAGCATTATAAATGATTTGGTTTTTATAAACAAAATAAATTTTTTATATACCATCTATCGGCCCCCCATACGAGTTTTGTAAATACGCCACTGCATCCGTACCTTGTTATTTTTCATAAGAGCAGCCTTCAACCTGGAAACGGTTTTGTTTCATGAATAAATTAGTAAAGAATCAAATTCTTCAACTTCGATATTATTATAAGTAATTGTTTTTCAGTATTTTCCTGAGGTACTGCAAAGTCTGTGAAATTGGGGCACTAGGAAATAATGAACTAAAATGGAAGATAAATAAAATTTCACATTCTTGCAGATTGAAATATTTGTGTTAACTGATCTGTAAGGAGTTTTTCATTCTGAAACTCCTGTATAAATATTAATATTGTAGTAGTATTGTACAATTATTGTAAATCAGATTGGATAGAACGGAAAGGAATGAAAATCATGTAACTATAGGTCGAATTTTATGTATGAAAACACCGAGGGAAAGATAATTAAGCATTTTAGGAATCCCTGAATATTATTAATCATTTCGTCAATTTATTGTCTCATAAAACACAGCAGATTCTTCTCCTACGATCGATGTTATTATAGCTATACTTTTTGTAATAATTCACTTTTCCGAACTTGTGTGAATCGAATGCTTCCGTAATTTTATAAACGGTAATAAAATGAAATGAAAGAAACGGTGGGAAATCACATCCGATAATAGACTCGATGATCGCCCTCAGAGAGATGTTTTACTCACACCAGAGCTAAATAAAAAATAAAGAAGTGTCAACCTGTTGACTGTGGGGTGAACGATTGAAAGCGCGAGGAAGGCAGGTGTTGTGGGAAAGCAAGATGAAAATGTAATCGAGCTGGCACAAGGTAATCCGCAAATTGAAATGAATTCGCGAAAAAATAAAACGGTACATTATTTAATTTGTGTTCATTAGATTTAGTTGTGTGATTCAATCACAGTTTACTTAAGTCGTAGCCTTAATCTTCGCGTCAGGGGTTTCTGCACGTACTTCTGTACAAGGTGAAGGGGATTCTTTTCTCGACTTTAAACATTCTTATTCGACGAAATAAATGTGAATGTTAGAAATGCTACAGAAACTGAAAAATCATATACGAACAATTTGAATGCAAAGGTGAGAAGTGCTTTATATCAGCTTTTGAGAGAAGTATTGTCAATTTGAAATAGGCTATTGCAATCACCTACAATATTTTCAATATATACTTACTCTTACATTAGTGCTGTGATCGTTTGTAGAGTGGAATGAAGAAACTTTTTTACGATTGATATGAAAAGTGTTGGTTTTTTTATCTATTATATAGGTTAATGCGGAAATCAAGATATTACAATTTGTTTATTAATATAAGCCAATCAATACAGGACTTTTTCGTGTCAAAAATACTATAGGAGAATAGCGACCGTGTCATCACATGAAATACATTCCTTAGTTATATTCTGTTATGTTGTCGACTCGCAACATTCATATATTATTAAAATGTGTGTTTTTAGTATTTTGCGTATGAAATTCTTGCTCTGAAGAGAAAAATTGTAAAGAATTAGGGGATTATCGTAACGCTGATGGATTCAAAGTCATTAACAGACAGGAAATAGATGTTAATTTCCAAGAAAATCAGTCGCACATTAAGTATGATACAGCTCGATTCTGTGTCCCATTCTCCTTTTGCCTCATTTGAATGATATGGTAACCATTGACATCAAAAAGAAGTTCACACTTTCTGCAGATGATACCACCATCATATGGCGAGGAACTAATATTGATAATCGCAGGTACAACATAACTCTTGATATTTGTAGAATTATATAGATGGTGTACCACAATTCTCGGTTCTAAGTCATATTCTCTTTTTACTTTATTTGAATAATATGGCAACCGTTGACATCACAGAGAAGTTTGCAGATGATACCACCATTCTATGGCATTGGATGTTGTTGACAATCTCAGGGACAACATAACTCTTGATCTATGTAGAGTTAAAGAGTGGTGTGAGTCAAACTCATTATGTTTTAACACATCATATAAAAAAAAACAAAGTTTACTTCAAGTTCAGTTTTGATGATCTTCTCATAGAAAATCACACAACAGATAATATAACCCACACAAAGTTTTTAGGAGTATTCACAGATTATAAACTGAAATTTGACAAATATGTATTGAACTTATTATGTAAAAATAGCGTGTGGCTGCTATGCGGTTCGAGTAGTTCCAAATGAACTCAATCAATCCTCGGCCAGAATTGAATATTTTTCTCTGATCGAGTCACATTTGAGAAAAGGCATTGTTAACAACTATTGAATTCAGTACATATTCGATTTGCAGAAAAGGGCTGTCAGATACATTTGTAAAGTAAAATAACAAGATTACTGCAGACCACTTTTCATTGATCAAAACATTTCAACTTTACCTTTTCTTAGAAACCGTGTGCCTAATGCCCAAAAAGTGTACTAATTCAGTAGCAGATGATGACAGACGATCCATTCAAGCATAATTCGAAATTTACCCTTATCAATTTCAAAGGTAACAATAACAAAATTTTCTTTGATACATGAAAGCACGATAATATATAAACCATCTTCTGATACACTACAGGGCAATAACAAATTTGATTACCTCCAAAAAATCAGTCAAATGGGCAAAAAGCCTTCTATAAAGGAATTTTAACTTTTTTCATTTGTGTTGCAGGTATTTTTGTTATTTACTCATCCGCCGAATTTCTTGGAAAATGGAGTATATTTAATTGATTGAAAAAATTGATATACAAACGAAATGGTACGACCCGATAGGATCATTACTAAGAGGAAAAAATACAGAAATAAACTGAACATTCAGCGTTGATTCTAGAATTGCAAGAGTACAACTAGACCTCAATAAAATGGAAAAGACCCTAACTAGCAACTACAGACCTATTGCAATGCTATTATCTGTTATTTCCAAGGTTATATAAAAATCCTCAACGTCGAACTATGAAACAAATATGCATGATTTTCGGTTTGAAGGAAATAACTTATTTTTTTACAAATATGTACGTATTTTTGTCTGGTTTTCCTGAACATACTGTAGAAGAATTTGTTCGTCTATCTCTAGATTTTCTCTTTATCTCGGTACATGTTTTTCATCAACTCTCCCGGTAATATCGAATAATGTATTTATATTGAAGACGGTATGGTATGAATTATTGGTTAATTGGTTCACGATCAGAATGTCTTCTGTTGAATTCTTCAGCGATTTTCATACAGGTCAGTAGAGAAAGCATGAATTTGGAAATTTGTTATCATAAAACTAATTCCCTATAAGAGACTGGGCTGAAACTTGGTGAAGCTTCCTTCTTATCTCACAGACATGTTTTCTGCCATTTAGCTTTATCTCAGACAGATATTTTTACGGGGTGGTTGATGGAATTTATTCCGACATTACACCTATAAATTTTGGTGTTCCACAGGTATCCATTGTAGCACCAACACTGTTTCTTCTTTACTTCAGGGATTTGTTGGGGGCTACCTTATATCCAGTTCATAGCTTTGCGGTTGTTGGTACCTTTCATACCACTTTCTCTTTCAAAGCTTTGAAGATATTCCACAAAATCACAAGAGAATGGGAGAAAAACGTGAACGATTTTAAATACTTCTAGAAAGGGAATCAAACAAGTTCGTAGAATACATATCGTCAAAAGTTTCATAACTGAATCTTTCAAATTTCCTTCAGAGTTAGTATACATGACGACGACCATTATCAATTTCATCATAAGTTACAATGTGGTAAAAAATATTTTGTCATTATCGTTATATTGTGATAAATGAAATTAAACGTCGTATTTTATATGAAACAAACGTTATATAAAGATTACAGTACGAATAGATTATAGCACAGTTTGTGCTAGGATACATAATAGAATATCAGCGGCATAGCTGAACTTAAATTTGTGTTTCAATACTTGGATGGAGTATTTCCGAGTCCCTGAGAAAGCGAGAAGGAATATAAACATAATAACTAGACAAAGAAAAAATAAGTTATTCTTGGTAACTGAAGAGAGATTCGTATACAACTTCCATGATGGTTGTTAGGTAATATAAAATGGCGGAGGCGCCCTATTCAACATTTATTTCAATAATAATGCAAGTAATATTTCATTTGGAATTTTGCTCTTTCAACAAATCTCACATGAATGAAATATGTTTTTTTCATAAACTTTGTTTTGAAATAATGTGTGCAAATGCGGGGGCACTTGATCATAGGAGACATAAAATATTTAATTTTTCGCCATTTAAACTGTGGTGACTGACTAATTGAAATGGGTATTCTGAGCCTTCTTAAATGTTCCTCGTAGTCGCGAATATTGACGCAACCAGTAGGAAAACTAAAGTACTGCTTCAAGATAGGGCCACAAAAAGACATCTAGTGGTGGCATATCTGGAATACTGCTCTTTTTGTCCAACTATCCCAGAAAAAAAAGGAAATAGCTACATTCTGCTGAAAAATCATCTCACGGTCATCGAATTTGTAAGAAAAATCCTTGAGTATTTCGAGAATTAGAAGATCAACAGCAATCAATAGTATACCCAGTTATACTTCTTCACAAGTTAAAAGGCAAGATCCTTGTATTTCATATCTGAGGATTATTTGTAACGATAACGGGAGAATTAAACAAAAAATAATTACTGAGGAATTACACACACTTTACGAATAATGTGATGTTTTTTGTCTAATATTGCACATTTTGAGTGTGTTAGGAAAAGAAGTGAAGTCGTCATTTGAACATGCTGTTCTGAGGTAATCACCACATCACAAAATTACAGCCAACGGAATAGTAGGAATCCAATTAAAAATTTACGATGCTCAAATGGTACAAATAAATTTTGGCGTCTTTGAGTTGTAACTCAAATGAGTCGAAACTCAAAAATTAGTGGAAATATTTTAATCATATTGAAATCGTTGAAAAGATCTTGAAGATGGCTTTCGAATATGATCTCACTTGAATTAAACTACATAATAAGTTTTTCCTTTACCACACTCTTTTTTGTTCATACTTCTAAATGCGTATTTCGATAACCAAGTTATTCACAAGCTTTCATCATCCTTTTTTTCAACTCTTTCAAATGGTAGAGTACTTGCCGTCAATTGACTGCATCCTCACCAACAACCTTCAGAAGTCTTTGAGAAACGAGCCCCATACCTTTTAAGGTGCGATTCCTCACTTAAATTTCAAAATGACACCTCACTACCATTTCTATAGATTATCTCACTGGTTGATATTAAAAAAGTTGTAGTTCAGTTCAGTTAACCAAAGTTCATCAGAGTTTTATGGTGTGAGGAAGGGACTTTCAGAATAATACTACTTAGGGATGTGTCAATCATTCTTACAAAACATAATTTTCCTCAAAATTTGTTAAGAAGGCATTTTTATTGTTAGATGAGAAATAAACTAACTTTCGCAAACATGCAAAGAAAAGAAGTGAAAAAAATTATAAGAAATAAACTCACCTAATATCTGACATGGGACACAAACTACAGCGCCTACTTAAGTATTAATTCGTCCGCAAATTTTTAATCTTGGATGAGTTGTTATTTGGAAACGAAATGGCAGTTCGTAAGTCAGGAGAACTAATAAACTCCGTGCGATGGTCTGGAGTTCGCGTTTCATACTGAAGTCACGTGTTTTGAGCAATTCTACCCGTTTGTCTTGATGTCTGTTTCGGTTTTCTTTCGCTCCTTTCGCTTTCCACAAATATGTACCTATCGGTTTGGAGAATATGCCTTTCTTCATTCCCGAATAATTTATATAATTAATCGAGAGCTTACACAAGAAAATTAAAAATTGAATCTCAGATGACAGAAATATCTGGAGTGTTCGGGAACTATAGGTGACTGCAACTGTAACTGCAACTGTGTATGAGATTCAATTTATACTTCAATATAATTACCGTGAATTGATGCCGATACTACGTGGTTGGAGATCATTAATGAATATGATAAATCAAAATTTCTATGCTTTTGCACCACTTATATTATTTGTAAAACTAATGTTACCGCAGTTTCGTTCTATATGGTCATTTTCAAACTACTATTTTAAAGTAAGTGTTGAAACACTTCAACAAATTACCTTTGAATCCACCATAGTGGTTTTAACGATTGATGGTCTATTTTAATAACCCATAAAAAAATTACCAGTTATTATTACCATTATTATAACAATTTTATTTATCTGAACTCAGATTACGTATGACAAAGTGTACACTGCGTCAAAAACTGGCGAATATACTAAATCTAATTGATCATTCAGCAGGTTAAATTCGCAATGTTCATGCTTACGAATTTCTAAGGAATATTAATAATCCACTTTCCAACCTTTGCTTGCATAGTGCAAAATTTCCGTATCGTTTAGATTCCGGAACTTGTGACCGCAATCCCAGCAATGGTTCGAAAATGGCGAATCACTCTTTCCAAGTCTGAATGATCTTTCATGTTTGGACTCCTCCATAAACAAAGTCACACTTAAAATTGTCAGATTTTTCCATTCCATCTATTCTGGGCCGACGGTCAACCATGTGCCTTCGGCAACGGGCGGGAAGACTCACGGTGACTCCAGGTGGCGCATGCCACCTGGTTAAAAGCCTGCTGAGTCCTCGCCCAAGTGAACATGGTAGTGACCGTAACTGGTCAAGAACGGTCACCCATCCAACGTTGATTAGATACTTCTGATCTTACATGGGTAAGTAGTATGTGTGAAAACGACTACAGACGGTTACTCATCAAACGGAGTTGGAGGAATCTGACTGACATGAGTACCTGGGGGGAGGGGGACCGGCCCCAGCAAGGTATCTTGTTGCGTGGTTTCAAGGATAGCTAAAATAATGCCGTACTACGGTAGAGGCTCTTTCGGTTCCGGCTCTATGGGCTCAGGGTTTGGTTCACTTGGGGTCTCGGCGTGTGAGCAGCGCTTATCCTGCTCGGGCACTGACACTGCAGAGCCAGTAGTTTGTGTCATACGGCCCCACCAATGGATAATCAATTGGTAGCCTGGCGTGCTGATTTGGCGTATCCAAATTAGGTCAGTCGGTTAGCCCTCGGCTACCGGGGTTTAGTCGAAAGATAGGTACCCGGAGTCGTGGGGGCCGCCGGTTGGCTTGGCCTCGACCACACAACTCTTTATTATGATTATTATTATTTCATCTATTCTATCTTTGGCTTTGAAAAGGATATTATGTACCTACTCTGATAGCATTCGGCTTAAATGCTAGTTCTATATTGTTCTTTATGAAAAAACTAACAATATTCCCTATTCTTTTTCCAACTGACATGCATTACTTATCGTTTCTTCTTTCTATGAAAATGGAAGTTTGTTTTATGAGTCATAAAATTGTTTAGTGAATCAAGGAATTGTATGGTAAGACAATAATAGATTCAATTCAGTTTGTTCGTCCAAAATAATAGTAGTAACAATAAAGCATAGTCGGGTTGTCGGGTATAGGTTTATCATTATTAGCCGTATCTCTCCGGTAAATGACCTTTTTGTTTTTGGTACATTCACTTTTCAGATGTTGCGAAACACCGAGAGTCTACAGCACCACATCGGGTGATCGGTTCAAACTCCAAGTAAGCACCAGACTTCAAGATTGGCATGTAGGCAACTCACATCATACTCGCTTTACAACAAGGCACGTGGCTGCCTAATTTTTTAGCGTTGGAGTAAATACAATCTCCATCCTTGACAGCACCATATCGTTAGGATAGCCGAGCGATGAACCATCGCCAGACTGAGTAATTGAATCATGTTGTGAAATTTTCTAGAAAAAAAAGAGGGTTTGAAAGCTTTATTATTAATAACATCGTAAGCATGTCTTTGCGAGTGGATTAGCAAGCATTTGTGTATTGCATATCTTGAAGTCGGGCGCCCAAAACGATTTCACAACCACCACAGCATCCCTTATGAGTTAATTGATGTTTCCAAGTAACTGAAGCGATAAATGAAAAGAGGTAATTCCGACAACGGTCGAAAATGCTCTTCTCTCCACACGTGAAAAAATGAAGCAAATAATCTGACAGAAAACAACTACTTTCATCCATTTTTGCAATGTTCCTGAAGGAAAACATATTGCAAGTGTTGATTAAAATGAATACATTGAATATCATCCTCCATTTTGTTGGAAATGATCACCTGCATACATGCAGGTTCCGAAGTTATTTCCTCTCATCTCACCACTGCTAGGATAGGTCAGACAACGATAGAGTCGTCTTGTTCCCCAAACGAACGATAGATTTTAAAAGCCTTATAGTATTCCCCCACTATTTTCGAATCATTAAAGCGATAAGTTCAGAACTTGGCGAATGAATACACCCCGACAAGGATGAAGATCTTAAATCTCTTTGCCTTATCCGTATCAACTGTCCTGCTATTAAAAATATCTTTCATTCCTTCAAAACTTGAGGTAATCATTTTTCCTGTCTCTCTTATTTTCGTTTTTCTAACCACCCTCTGTCTCGTGGCTATATTCGTGACCATAATCTAATATAACGTAATGAGTTTTGAAGAATATATACCTACTCATAAGAGGATTGAATAATAACACGCACTAATCCAAGTCGGTATATAATGTCCCTTCAGGTCAAATATCCCACATTCGTAGGAATTCATAAATTTCAACAACTACATTACTAAACTGAGAAAAAATAACATTCACGGAATAGAAACCGAAAACACCAAAACAATTTTATGGGCTCGCTCCGCCACCAACGTTGGCATCCTCAGGATCTCAGAGCATACTGTACGCTTTGAGATTCTGAGTGTGATAGGAAATTAACGCAAGAGCATGGTAGATGATAGTTACATTAATTTGATTTTTGTGAAAGACCATCCTAATATCTCTTATAGTAAGCATTTTGAGTTATAACATAATTGTATTACTACTCCCAGGAGTAATGATGTCTTTATTTCATTATCAATATTATAAGTAACCCATATTCAATATAGTTCTCGTGAAAAAAACAACGCGATTCGACAATCCATGAGATAAAATGCCAAGTTAACTTTGCCTAGTTACTTCCATTGGAATTTAATATCACAATGATTGGCTGACGCTTTATATTATTTCAAATAAGTCAGTACTACGTCAAATAATGTATGACTGCTATCTATATCATTAATATGAGTTTGTTATCTTATAGTTGAACATATTTTTATGATTTTTTTAAGTCATCCTGGGTTGTGGAAAAATGTTTGTACACAATTAGCTGGAGAGAGCACTGAAATGAACGTGCCATCACACTCATATGTTATACGCTACTTTCCATACTTGTTGAGTAATTTACCAATATTGACTCATAATATGACAACATAATATATCGTTATCATCGTTCGATTCCATTGAACAATGAGAACACAATTATTGCTTTGCTTACTTCGATAATCAAGTATGCTGAACTAAATTCATTGGAATAGACAGATTTTTGTTATTTAATTATTCAATAGGTAGTTATTTATGTGTCACAAGGCTTCTAGGTGTGTTTTAGAGGTCGACCAAAGTCCGTTTCTTTTCTGAAATCTTCTGTAAATATTGCAGAATCTATGAACAAATAAGTAAATCTGAGGGAGAGAAATTGCAATTTTTAAAAGATTTCAATAATTTTCCATTATTATTGAAGAAGTCTTTGACACAAAAGTGTAATCAATGGAAAGACCTCCCATTTCGAAGAAATTCATATTTTTATCCAACCCATGACAGTTATGACTATCATTATTGATGTCATTTTAGACAAGTAAACTATCAAATAGCACACTAGTGTGTTATAATCCATAACTCACTAGTGAGTTATAGATTATAACTCACGTTGATATTTAAAGTAGTATTTATTCTATCTATTATTACTATTACAAGCCGAATTCACATTAATATTGAAATTGGAGGAAAACGCAAACGGTTTATTCGAATTTGAAGTCATTGTAAAATTTGTTGGCTTCGACAACGTATTAATCCCACTCATTGGCTGCTACACCTCCCATTTTTGTAAAAAAAGAAAAAAGCGGCTAAAAATAGTATTTTTTGGTCCCAAAGACATGTATTTTTTACACAAATTGATTAGGTTGACTGGAAATCCTTCTTCAAGTATGGTGAAACTCCTCAATTTCTTGGTTTTGGTGTCTGGCAAAACTACGTGAAAATATTTCCCTTTGTCTTGAATATTTTCCATTTTCAAATTCATCACATCTACAAGCACCGCTAATCCCCATTATCAAAGCCACATTTATCAACAAGTACTCGTCGTCGGGAGCTTCGTTCAAAAACTTCTCTATTTCAGGTCGTTCTAATGTGTTGGACTTCTTTGGGTAAAACTTAAGCAAATGGTTAACAGAGCGATTTTTCTGAAATTTTTTCAGATGTTGTGGAATATCCTAAAAAACGATAATGCATAGAAAATTTTAAGCGGAAATTATTAATTTGCGAGTTATAGCCCTACAAATGTCCTAAATGGGTGTATTTTCAAACAAGATTTTTACTTACTTTGAACATGTTAGATTGTCTATTAGATCTTTCAATAGAACATCATACTTTTCAATATTTTGCACACTTAGGCAGGATGATGGAACACAGTATTAGGATGAAAATAACTAACATCCATATCAACAAGAATCGACTTCTATTGTCTTGGTAACTGTGGTAAAATTCCGTTAAATAATAGCCACAAGCAATCAACAAATTTTTTTTGGAACTTACGTAGTTTGGCCTCCTGGACAAAAAATCCACATGAAATTTTTGGCAGTCTCAACCAATTTCGGAGATATGGGCCTATTTTTCAGTGATGACTGGAATTTTTTAGGACACATTCTACATCGGAAAAACACTCAAAATTATTCCTTCTTCAAACTAACACATTGTACACGTCCTAATTCACCCATTTCACAGTATTTTTTATTAAAAACGACATTGTTTATCCAAATATTCAACCTTATTTTGAAATCATGAAAACAACACATATAATATGTAAAAGGTTTAGTAAATTTATTTATGATGTGACATGACATCTAAGGTTTGATATACCCAAGCTGCTTTTTGGCGTTGAACCGCATTCAATAATGTTTTGAAAACTTATTCAATTTTACGACATAGATTTGACTTTCGCGAAAACAATATGTGTCAAAATATTGCATTGTTAATTATTAACTCATAAAGAGACGATTTCTTCCACTTGTTTTGGATAAAATATTGTATGCCAATCATGTGTTGTTTCCTGAGTCACTTGAGAATTTATACCACTTAGTCTGACGACCTAGTGGTATAAATCTTTATCGCGTGACTTATTTTCAACATAACACACTAGTACCATACAAAACTATTTTCTTCACATCGCACAGTGGGCTCACAGAGCGATTTTTTGCCAAAACTCCTGTATTCATAATAATGGTTTAAAAATTATTTCTTTATTTATTTTATTCATTAACTTCCCACAGATACAATTTCAAAAAACCAATTTGCTTATTAATAGTTCATAGGCGTATGTAATTCCCGAAATCATCCTCAAAAATAATGAAAGGCTTGTATAGTTTTATGAAGTCCTATGCGTTTCGTTGCTTCAGTGATGAATATAAAATTGTAATTACATTACAGGAATTAGTGAAACATAATTTCCCAATTAAAAGCCAGTGCCGTAGAATGATAACTGAACGAAATAATGTTCACAATTCATTAATACGGTTTTTAGTAGAGAAATTGACCACCTACATATTCAAATATTGAATCATAAACTGTAGCAAAATAAAAATTAATTGAAACTATTAAAACTGTCAAACTGTTATTCATTTTCCGAATCAGAAGATTCATTAGCCTCGTTATTAACAAAAAGGTCCATAAATGAATCTAGTGCTTTCGAGAAAAACACCTGCCTTTGTCGTTTTTGGTGTTGATTCTAGAGGTTTTTCTCGAAAAAAGCTCTCTATAGTATTATAAATTCCATGATTATTGGGCTTCCTCCGAAAGCATCCCTATCATTGGAAAAACAGGTGATGCAATTATGCTGGCGCTATGTATCAGAACTGTATGTTGGTGTATTAAAAAAATATACAAAAAAAATGTTACGGTGTCGCAAAATAAAATGTGTACAATTCTTTTTAAAATAAAGTACAACTGGTTCCAAAAATAGGTAGAACAGTAAATAGCAACACTGACTATTTCCAACATGAACGTGCATTAAAGCCAACAGAAGTCACAGCTAGGCCAAAGTAAGTTCTTCCTATTTAATCTTTTGTTTGTTTGTAATTGTCATTACTTGAGATTTCTATGAATATTTTAACAGAAACATTTACTACGTATACGTATATCAAGTCAAGACTTAGTCCTAATACTCAACCCCTTATTTTTGTAGTACTCACTAAAATTTCAGCACAAAGTCCATTCAGCAAAATTTGAGTTCATTTATATCAAGAACGAATCGAGATTGAATCAAATCACGTGATGAACGTGCACGACCGTTTTGGAGATTAGAAAATCTCTGTCGTTAGAAATAAAGCATAAACTATAAAAAATGCCCCACAATTAATTCTTAATTCTTTGTTTTTTTGTTGGGTGATGAAAAATAACAAAAATAAGCAAAAACGAAGCGAAAGAGCTGTCAAATGTCAAATTCTCAGATTAGTTTCGAATCTATCCTGTCAAGAAAACATTAAATACCTATATGAATCCAAAAAACGGTACACAGAACGAACTCAGTCTTGTGTATACATAAAAATTGATAGCACTGCTGTGAAATGTATCCATATCTGTAAGGTTATGTTTAAGAATAAATGGCAAAATGTTATACAAATGCAAATGGATGCAGATATTTTTCTCAGAGTTATAATCCGGGAAGTATATAGTTTTGAAATATATCTAACTCTAAGTGGAGGTTCATGGAGAATATAAAGTTTCACTCTGACGAAATCAAAGTCAATGTATATTTTTAAGTTAAGTTCTTCGAGAATGAATTTCCTACTGTCCTTGAGTCATTTACTAAATTACTTTTAGATAGACATTTCTAGAATGTACTCACCTTCCTGTCTTATATTCATGTTGGATTTAATTCATAGTTCAAAATAATCCAAGTGGAAAACGCTGTCAAACTTAATCCAAATTGGGGAAAAAATGTACTTCACAAATCTCGAAATCACAACATAAAAATAAATCCTTGTTGACGCTTGTCAAACAATATTTATATTTGTTTCTTGCAATTCCAGATCTACTAGATTGTTAACTTCAAGTTAACACTAAATATACTTGCAATATGAGCATATCACATTCATTGAGTCAATTTTGGCCAAAAATCTGAGACGAGAGCCGTCTGTGCATCGCTAAGAAATCTAAGAAATAGGAATGATGGAGAAATACAACACAGAGAAAACAAATATTCTGTTCAAAGGTTTCACAATCATTTCCAAAAGGGTTTTTGGATTAATTATAATCATTGTACATAGGTAATGAAAATACATGGTGACAGTTGAGTTCCAGTGAAACAGTTCAATATAATCGCACTCTTCAAGGTCTCACTCCAAAACAATACTTTTCATTTCCAATGATCCATGCAAAATTATGTGCTCGAATCCCCTATCACAGTGTAAAGTGTTCAATGCATTCCGAGTATATAACATTTATATAATGATCGCAAAGGGTGGCACTACAGTGAAAGGTTTGGAAGAGCAGAGAGGAGTGCTTTAAAACGAATTCGAATTCTGAAAGCCACGCTTTTTCCTTGTATTCCAACAATACTAGACGGTATATTGCTACTCGATGCAAATTGTTTTGGTACAGTTTAGTCAAGAACACTGACGTTGACGTTTAGCATTTTATAGCAGGTACCTACTGAAAGGGTGTAAAAAGTAAGTGAAGTTGGTAATATAAGACGAAGTAAGTTATTGATAATAAAAATAAACGTATTGATTTGAGTTTTTCGAATTTTAGATTTGGTGATGGTTACAACACTGAGGACAAACAAAAAATCAAAGAAATTATTCTTAGAAGCGAGAAACAATAAAATTCTGCAAATTAATGTAAATTGTGGTATTATCGACCCATTAAAGGAAATTTTGGATTTAGGTGCTTGGATTAGTGCGTGAACAGTTCATACTATGAAAATTAATTTTTTTTAGAGCAAACAAAGGGGAAATTTTCTGTGATTTTGAACAAAAAAATTACATATTACTTATGTAATACAAAAAAATTATATTTTTCATTAAATGTCCCTATTTTCTATTACTGGCCTATCAAATAATCTCCTTATCTAACGACGGCCTAAGCTTAGTCTAATACCAGCTTATCACAACATTTTGTGCTCAATCACGAAGAATAAATAAAGATTGCAGAAAGTACTTCACTAACTTGTGTATTTCCAAAAACGAATATTTGGTTATCAATCCTCCATTGTTGATTGGCCGAGGCGGCTCTATTTTGGAGATCTGGTTTAAAATCTGAATTTTTTTTCAATGGGATTTACTAAATGAACCAAAATTAAAATCATGCATATCCCAAATCTGCCATTTTTATTGAATAACTCGGGTTGGTCTAAGAAATAAATTTCATTGACTCCTTTTGTAAACACTCTTTAAAAGTGGGCAATAAAGAAGACAAATTCTTTTTATTTCTGTTATGAAACTTGTGCGCCGTAAGTAAATAGTTTATATATTCTTCGAATCATATACGTCACAAACATTCAAAAACAGTTTTTCTTTCCTTAAAAACGGCATTAAAAACGATTGAAAATGATATGTCTAATACCGGCCTATTTAAGTTTTGCAATTAACACCATTTTTTCTACCGAGTCTTCTATAAAAAGAGAAAAATGAATTCAATAGACCTTTATAAACCAACCAAATTCAAAAACATTTTCAATTATTTTGCATTCTACCACTCTCATTGAAAAAATGATTGCCTTCTAAAAAAATTCCACTGAATCTTTGTTTTAAAACACATTGAAATTGATTGATAAAAGTTCTAATGCAATAATTTGATTTGCGAATAAACATCCTAAACTGGAGAGTTCCGTCCTTTTAATATTCTGCCATAAATGTGAATAAATCATGCGCAAAATTGATGTAGCTATTTAGGCCGGCATTACCTTATGATTTTGCATGAGCCGGTAATCACACATTTTACCTTAGGCATTATTCTAAAAAATAGGCACTTTTGGGAAAATCTGCCTGTGATTGATTCATTGATTGATGGGGTGACCAACATCGAGATGAGATCTACACAAATGAATAGTAAAATATTATTTATTGCGTATCGTAATGGTAGATGTTTTGCTCAACAAAACATTATGGGCCGCAGTGGTCATGATGGTAAAGCGCTAGTCTATCAATCAGAGGGACGTGGGTTCGATTCCCAGCATGGTCACTGGTCTCGTGCTTGGAATCGCACGTTAAAAGGTAAGACCTCGTTAATCCTTAGCTCGCACAAGTTTAGACTTCTGAGGGCTGTCGTTGGTAAGGGGATGATAGCTGGTTAACGGAAAAAAACAATTTTAAAAACAATTCTTTTAAACATGCAGGGTGTCATACCATCAGTGGTACATCAAATCCAATTACTGTATATCTGAACATAGAAAATCCAGAAGATTATACTGGACACGGCTTAAGACAATCTTCAGCATTAATGTGGGTGGAGGAAATTTGTTTACTCTGAAAAGGCAATCGATCGAAGAATTGGTAAGCAGAGAGATTTTTCAGCCATTCAAAAACAGTAAATATAACGCCTACATCAGGATACAATGCAGTGGGGAAAAATCATATCTGAATACTTCTACTAATATAGTAGCACCTTCGAGATTATCAACTACAGTTATCGAAAATGAAGTATAGCTTAACAAGAACACAAATTGTACCATGAATATTTCAATTAATAAAAACCAAAAATGAATGTTTTGGATAGTTAATTTTTAAAAATAAAAGTTTCCTAATAATCTGTGGTTTACAGGTGAATAAAATGAGAAATATCGTTCATTACACGTCCATAAATGCTTTTTCCGTGCCTGCACGACTTCAGTAATATTTTCAGTTACTTCCAGATTTTTTGGAATTCTTGGAGTAGCTTTTCATCTCTAACGGTAAAGATTCTGAGAGAAATAGATTATTTTCTCTATCATTTTATATACAACATTACTCATTCTCAGAATTCACATCGAATCAGATATTTCTCGGCATGCAATCTCCTTTATTGTTAGAAAATCCCTCTTCTGTTGTGACAAACCGGATGCCGAAAGAAACGAAAGCTTCGCAAAGCTCCATCGTGGATTGTATGTTGATTGACAGAGATGGGAGTATAAAATTGACATTAAAGGACTGAGATAAGGATTGTAGTGACCCTTCATCGGGCGGGATGAAAAGAAAACTGATCTGATAAGATTTTGTGTGGATAGAATGAATCTTGGAATTCGACATAAGCTCAAATTCACGTTATCTGAAAAAATAAGAGTAAATATCATGTTCGTTAGTGAGTGTGGAATAACTAATTGTATAGAATCTTATATTTAAGTGGAAACTTGTTGAATTGAAAATACAAACAAGCCTATAAGGAATACAAACAATATATAGGGTTCAAACCTCAAACCTACGTATGAACACGAGGGTTTCGTTCATCAACTCTGTAATATACTAAAAATTGCTATAAGATTTATTGCACTTTTTATGCTACCCCCCTTAATCATTGCGCAATAACATTCATCTTTGATTTTATTCTGTGAAATGGTAATTCATAACATGCTCTTTGACAATAATAAAACCAATTTGAAATATTTTCCAAATGGCACAGGGGGTCCTGTTTTACCTCATTCTTCATACAACAGCAGAATTTAAGACAAAAATATTCATCCAAAACAAAATAGCGGTACGTATTTTAGAAATTTCATACGAGGTTTTTTTTAAATAGATGGTTATAAACGAGCTCTAGTAAAATGAAATAATATATTTTGGTATATACAAAGATCTCTGTCCTGCTGAACAATATGAGGGAGATTATTTTCTGAATTTTGTAATGATTCAATAAGACGAGGTAGTAGTGGAATTTATTATCTGTGAACTCTTCTTGAAGTAAACGTGAAGACTTCACGAAAAAACTGTGTCAAATTATTATACAAAAATGGTCATTACGAGGAAAATAAAAAAAGAAATACAATCGGACGTAAATTCTGTTCTAAACACCATATTGAAAAACGATTCATAAACAGCATAGCAGAAAGAGTGAGCGAGGTAGTAACAAAAAACGTTAATGAAAAACTCGTGGATTTAGAACAAGAAATTAATAACCTCAAACAAGAACTGTCTACCATAGAAATGGAACAAACTTCGATGAATGAAAAAGTAAATAAAGATCTTATCGATATCAGGAAAATGCATCTGGAAATAGCTCGGAAGTATGATGATATGGACCAGAGAACGAGATACCACAATCTGAGAATCTTCAGTTGGGGAGAAAAGCCGATGGAAAAAACGAAACTGGAAGTTATCAACCTTATTAATTCCAAGATGTCTCTTCATTTACAACAGGATGACATTGAGTTCTGCTACAGGATAAGTGCCAAAGACAAACATGCCAATAATTCCCGCGGAATAATTCTTAAATTAACATCCCTCACAATGAAAAAAAGTATCTAAAGCAAAAAAAAAGCTCTTGGAGGGCATCATCATCAAAGAAGACCTTACCAAAGCGAGGTTACTGATGTAAAAAGCCATTGAAAAAACGAATTTGAAGAGTGTATGGTCAGAAAACGGAAACATCAGGGTGAAAATAAACAATACTGCCCTCAAAATAAAAACTGAAAATGACCTACAAAAGCTACATGTGTGATGATTACGAAAATTCTTCACTTACTCATTATCACTTCAGCATGTTTTCTTGCGCAATCTTTCCGTTCTGATTTAAACGTTCACATTTTTTTATGTTGGTGTTTTATTTCATATATTTACAAAAATGTCAACAGTTAAGGAGCTGTCGCATATATGCTAGAATAACACTCTACGAAGTTGTACCTCTACTTTCAAAATACTTGAATTTTTGAATATACTTGATAGGGATGGTAAAATAAAAACCAAAGTTTGTGAAAATATTAGTAAATGTTTAGAGGTGAATGATGAAGGGCATTGTCTTAATGTGATTAATTTCAATTAGCGGAGCATGAGAAAAAACCTTGAAGAAATGCTAATATACCTACAAGAAATAACGACAAACATTGATGTAATTGTTCTCTCTGAAACCTAGAATCTAGAGGCGGTGAGTGATTTTTGTATCCCTAACTATAGTACACATTATAATGAATCCAAATGGAACCAGAACGATGAGCTTATACTTTATGTTAATAATAATATATCTGAATTTGTTGAAAAAATTGATTTCACTCAGACCAAGCTGCTGAGACTCACTTTCAAGTTTGAAAAAACCTCCTTTGGGTTAACAGCGTCATACAGACTTCCATCTACTGATGAGTCTATTGATAACTTGAATTTGTTCCTTTCTGGTTTGAGAGAAAAACAAGTGGAAATTTTTGTGGGTGATATAAACATAAATATTGCAAATAAATGATCAGATTATACTAACAATTACTTAAATGTCTTGGACGGTAATGGCTTCATATCTTACATGAATACTTTTAGTAGGGTACCACAACAAACAAATAGCATCATTGATCACATTTTTATGAGAAAAGTAAAATCAGTTGATGAATCGCTTGAAATATCTCCCGCAGTGATAGAAACGTCTATGACTGATCATTTTGCAACATTCTTATCAGTGAGGACGATAAACAATAAAACACAACAATCTCAAAACCATAAAAAAAATTAAAAAATTGATTTAAAAAAATTGAACGATTTTCTTCAAAATGAACCTTGGACAAATACTTACACTTGTAATGAAGTACAGTTTGCGTATGAAAATTTTATTGAAACATTTACTGGTCACCTAAAAAATTGCACTAAAATTGACAAACCAAAACAGAACCTCGTCCACAAAATTAAACCCTGGATAACTGTTGGTCTAGTAGGTTCTATCAAGCATAGGGTCGCCCTTAAAAAAACTTAATTCGTAACACACGCCAGAATTGGGAGCACAATATAAAAATTACAGAAATATGCTGAACAAATTAATTAAAAACACAAAGAATGACTATTACAAAAACAAACTTTATGAAGCACAGGCAACCTGTAAAAAAACCTGAGAAATCATAAGAGAGGCCCCAAACTCATCTTCATCAAAAAAAAAAATTACAAATGCAACAATAATTAATCCAGAAGGTGTAGAAATTGAGATATCGCTCCCGCCAGAGAGCGCTAGTGTGAGTGGAGGTCATGAGTGACAGTAATAACAAGTAATAATATACAATAACACTTTAATTAGTTGCTGTTATGGAGAAATACGGCCCTATAAGTGTAAAAAGCCTCATTTATGAATTGAATAAAGGAAAAGCAAAAACTTCCAGCCGTAAAGAACAGTTAATACGAAAATGAGTGGACTGAATCGGTGCATAAACGTCAGTTTGTAGGTTAACTTGTCTATATTTGGTGAAATTTATTTACTGGCTATAAATCTTATTCTTTCAAATTACTCGATTATGATAAGAATAAACTTTCCATGTCCGTTATGCACTTCTCAACTACTCCAATCTGACCTCCACTAACAATTGCGCCATCTACGTTAAGCTTGCCAGAATATATGCCATTGGGATCGGCTCACCGGTAGTACTGTTTCTTGCTTGGAATCTTGCTTACTGTGGTCGGCCAGCTGAACTATCGAATCACCTACGCGACGATTCAATCAATACTTGTCTGGTCCGCTCGTTCGCTTCTTCCCGGCTGCATTTTCGACTCTATATTGTTGCAGCACGTTGTAAATTGTGGAATTATAGTGTATTGTACCTAGTTTATTCTTACTGGATTTGTATATAGTATATTTGAAGGACCAATATGTTATTCGATTTTTGAGTGGAATGATTACCAGAAAAAGTATTGCTTTATTGACAACTATAATATGACAAGACATGACATTTCATTTCTCAAAAAATTCAAAATCTGTGCGCGGCCAACTCTCCTGCCTGCTACGGCATTGGTGAACTTGCTGGCGCAAACACCCACAAATTCTCCCAGTATCTCACCTTTTTCTGGTTTATAACCTTGAATTTAAAATTTTTAACTTCTTTGTATTTCAATTGTTTGCCATGACAATAAAAGTTTCATGGAAACCAAAATGTATGTGCCCACAATGAACAAATCATAGGTATAATGTGAACTATTAGGAATGTTTCAATCGTGTTGTTGATCCGAAGATGTTTAAGTATTTATATTTGGAAATGCTTCAATATTATTACTGCTATCCCATTACAAAGTTGGTTTTGTTCATAAAACCGCTGAACATATTTGGGTACATTCAAAGTCATCTTCCCAAGTAATGTTATTACTGACTGATTTTAGTTGTCATGAAACTCTGTTAAAAATATGGCTCATTTTCTGGCTGTTTTCACGAACTTATTAGTCTCGCTTCATTAGGCCTTTTCATCTCAGTTTTCCTTTTGTGCGCATGCGTCAGTGTCAGCCATCTTTTTCAGACTGTTTTGTACACAAACGTGTTAAAATATCCGAACACAAATATTTAAAATTACCTGATATTAAATGAACCTCATTTACTTAAGAAATTACTAAGAAATAAATAAAATAATAAGTGTCCTAGTTGAATAAAAATAAGTTATTATTTATAATGGTTCCCGTACGAAAAGGAACAACAAAACGGTTTTGTTATGGAGTGTGGAGTGATACACAAGTCATTTAAAGCCAGTACATATTATTTTATAATATTTCCAAAACGTTGCCTTCAATATCATAGAAAAATAATTAAATCATCAGGCAAAGTATATTTTAAAACATATTCAAAATGCAGAAAATGTGATTTGTAATTGTAAAAATGTAGTCGAAGTGGGAAATGGTTGCAAATTTGAGGAAGAATCAGTTACTTCAGAATGAGAAATGTTCTGTAGGTATAACATTACCTTTCTTCAAAATATCCAGACAATTTCCATTTTGTCAAAAGCTGGGTCAACACAAGTAGGTACATATTATTTCGCATAGCATTCTTAATTCTTAAATATTATATCATCTAGTATTAAAGTATTATACAATATTTCTTCAATACTATTTACAGCAGTATCTATTATACACGATCGTATGATTGAAAATTTCGATTTTATTGCTCCTTTTCAATTATTTAAATAATTAATAAAAATCGTTATGAAGTTTCATGTTAATTTAAATGTTTCTGCAAGTGTTTACAAGTCATTGTCATACTTAATCAGAATACAATACAATTATTTTTTATTTCATTATTTATTTACTTAAAAGGGTTGTACTGATGGCTAACCTCTCAATCAACTCAATTTTTTTACCTTTTTGCGAACGCCCATGACACTTTAGCCACCTTTTTAACTTTTCACAATTATGTGCTGCTATTGAATCGTGAACGAATGAAACACCATCAATAATTTTTTTCAGTAATCGTTTTTTGCGAAGATAGTACTGCTTTTCCAGCCATTATTGCACAAAATAGTACGAAACTTTTGAACCCCCGCTCATTCAACATGGCGGTTGCGCATGCACTTGTAACATGATGAAAAGTCCTATTTAAAGTCACCGATGAACAGAATATAATAACGCTTAAGTATATCATTCATTTCAATATCACCTATATTAAGATCCAAGGTGGTTATCATTGACTGGATATTGCAACGAATTGAATTGTATCAATTCTACCCTCCGTCTACGTCTGAGAGGGAGCCTGATTTCATTTGTGAAATCAAATAACACCCTCAATCTCGTCGAAACCTCATTAGATGTATCAAAAAATATATTGTGTGTGAGTATGTTAGCTTTCTTCGAAGCAACATTATTGGAGAATACGAAATCAAATCGATTGTACGTGGAGGAAACAAGATATATTTTTTTATGAAGTTGAAATAGTATATTTGATATTGAGAAAGTTTGTCGTGCTATTCATGTGAACTTATAGAACGTTTTGAGATTGCTCATAAAAATTCACCAGGTACCATAAAAGTAATGAAGATCAAGCGTTTTATTGTCATATGCGACTTATAATTGAGAGAAAATTTCAAATATGGATTCACAACCTTCCTTTTCAAAAAAAAGTTTTTACTGACTGAATCCTTCGTTCATTTCGATACTCCAAGAAATTACAATGGGAAATTGTAAAGCAAAAATTAACTCATTGCATATCGAATTATTTAAATGAAGTTGAATTCGATCCAATTATGAACTAGAAAATGGACAAAATTGAATAATCCTCGTTTCAATAAATAGTGGCCATTCAATGATCTGTGGACGTCTATAAACAAATCAAAATTATCTTACTCCGAGTTTTACTATAATCACTTTTGGAGGAGATATATGCACGAAGGAAACTTTTAATAATAATTCCTAGTCTCTCATATACACACACACACACTTGTAGGATGTCCACTCTCAGCTGTCAAAAAAATCATAAAACTAACAGTACTTCATTTATATCACTCGATGTGTTTAGTCTATTATTTTTAATGCCATTAGTGTTCATTTGAGTTTTCCGGATGGATGTTCAGATTATTGTAATGAATAAACAAGAGGAGATCCCGAAACAGAGCCTTGGGGTACTGTAATTCCATCGAGCATAGGTGTCGATACGAACTAAGATGAAATATTTTCTACTCTATGCTTTAATTCAACACTTATTTTGGAGATACGATTCAAACCAATCATAAGTTTTTCGCACCTTCCAAATTTTTTTCATAAAGAAAGTATATAGCAGTAATTGCTGTACGACTTAGCTTCATGTTCCATGTTGGTTTCGATGAAATATATCATTCTTCATCAGAAATCCCATCAAAGAATTCAGCATAGTATATTCAAAAGTTTTCGATAATACAGGTGATTGAGATACTGATCTGTAATTTTTGGTATTATGCAGATTGCCTTTTTTGAAAAGAGGTGTTATAAGTGGCATCTTCAGTATGCTTTGAAAAATTCCATCCTGAAAAGATCCATTTATGATATAACATAGGGGTTTTGTAATTTGAGTCGAAATACGTGTTTTATAACGTATGCAGATATATCTGGACCAGAGGAATGTTTATTTTTCAATTTATGTTTTATCATATGTTCTATTCTTCTTCATTTACATGTCGTAGGCATTTTTTTCATACGTTATATACACTATTTATATCACTTATAATATCATGATGAGATTGGAAGTTGCGGCTCAGAACATCTACTGCGAATTCACACAATTTGAACTATACCATTTTTGTTAATGTTTTTCACTCATGAATATATTTTTTCTATGCATGCATCAAATCGAGTTTGGGTAGCTATGTATACATACCAAATGACGTAGCTGAGCGAGGAATTATATTGCAACGATTTCGAGACCGGCCCTGATCACCTCATTAATAATGCACCCTCAACAAGTCAACAAGGTCTCCGCTCGAAAACACATCAGTCACGCGTAAAAGAAACGCGAACTTGCTGATGAACGAAACCGAAGTTTCGAGAGACATCTAAGAAGTCGACGTGTAATCCCGATAGATCGAGAGCTATAAATAGAATCTGCTTGCGGGTATATAAGGCGCTCGACAGCAGAGGGCAGATGGATAGTCACATATATAAAAAATGCAGAAGATGGTGAGTATGACCCTCAGAATGTAAAGCAACCGCCTACTCGTGTTTAAGACTTCTACGTCATTATCAGTAAGGTGTAGCTGAATGAAGAGATGGGCCACACTTGGATGCAGAATCCAAACGGAGCCAAGAAATCCACTGTACTTTTGTGGCTTCAGATAGAAGAACCTGCGTTTCCAAGGAAACAACTGAGGTTGTCACGGAGGCAGCTGTAGCCACCTACGAGCATGACAATCCTACCCAGTAAAACATATTTTCGATCAGAAACAGAAAGTTTTGTTACGAAGAAATAACTTTTAGCTGTTACAATCCCATTGCTACTTGACCACGAGTTTTCAATGCAATAACATAAAATGTAAATCCAATCCCAAGAAATATTTCAAATTGCTAGATGGAAAAGCATAAAATCTGATTTTTAATTTACTGTAAGTGATATGGAATGAATTCCTGACAAAAGAAGACATGTATATTGTTGCGGAATCTTGTGTGGGAAGGATCACAAAGGGTATTTCCGTACCAGTTTAATCTGCTTAATGGAGAGCATGAAACGATTTTTCGGAGATACCACAGTTCTTTCACGTGTATGAGAACAATGTTGTTAGATGCCCGTATCGTGAATTATTGTTGGTCTTTGTGGAACACAGTTCTTTTATTTGTACTCTATGTTGTTCTCGGATTTTTGTGAGAATTTATCTGTGTTTAGGTATGGGTGTTGGTGAACTTTCATCAAATGAAAGAAATAAATTGACAGTAGCACTATTATCAGATTTTTCATTTACCTAAATATTTGAACAATGTGTATAAAGACTGATGGATACGCTACTTTTCAGGTTTCACGAAAGATTTTTCCATAATACAAGTTCTATGAAATTCAATGAAAAATTCTATAAGGGTTGGTGATTCTGAAGAAAAGTCATTCCATCCCACCATTGAAAATTACAACATATTGCAGCAAGTATGAGTATTTTCTTACAATTTGGTGTAAGTTTATTGTGACTTTGTTTTTCCCAGTTTTCAAACAAGAATTCTCTACAATATTCCATCGTAAAATTTACAGAACTAAAATTACTGTAATTTTCAAAAAATATCTTTCAAAGTTGGTGATGAACTTTCCCATGTAATTTTTACTGATTCACGTTGACTGCAATGCCGGAGTTCCATGAATTTACTCAAATTCCAACTCATGTGCGGATATCAGTTCTGCGAGATGATCACAGATTCGATAGAATAAGTTATGGTAAGATGAAAAACACATTGAATTTATTTTCTACACTCTACTTTTCAAAATCATTCAGTTCATTTTCATACATTTATTTTCTCCAGTTTGTTGTTGGTGAGGTATGTTTTATAATATTCTTGTTTTAGGTACCTTTTTCTCGATTTAAGAAAAGAACTACTGATGTTTGAACGATTGACGATGTTTCATTATGGCATGAATTTATTTGTTTCTATGTGACATTCAAAATCATTTGTGTATGATAATGTGCTGGAACTCTCTGATTTATTGAAAATTCGGAAGTTGCGGGATGTAATGTAGGTATTGACAATAAACGGCTTGCTTTATGGTATTTTTCGGCAATACACCTCACAAGGTTTCTCCCAAGGAACACCAATACCTAATGATTTCATGAATACATCCAATTAAAATCCCCATACGCCAATCACATATCTTTCATTCGATTAGAAAGTATATTACTCACCCCACATTATTCTTGGATGATTTGTATTAAGAAGTAACATTGTGTGAAACTCCATACACAATTGTTGTCAAATTTCCCAAGACCATATACCTGACTGGATTCAATTTAATGAAGACTAACGAGAAAAGTTTCATCCCTAATAAACGTTCATTAAGCCAGAAGAGTAAGTTCTCACTGAAGTTATAGCAAATATCAAGGATAATTATTATGTGATTGATGGCACAATTATTAGAGTGGCCGTACTTGATGCTGATGTAAGACAATTTTTTTTATGGATATTCTCAGAACATCTGATGCTCGCACTCGCAGACATAAAATTGATAATAACGAAAGTCTTCATACATTTATAATGAAGGCAAAATAGGACTGTTATTGAAATTAATCTATTCAGGAAATTCTCAATAGTTGTTTTCTAAATATCAGCCGTATTTAGATATTTTCAATAGTTTGTGCAAGTTTTCGAACAATTTGCACTACAAAGCACCTAACAATTTGAAAACATTTGGAACAATTCTCGATTATTGTGTTACTCGCATTCGAGTAACTAGATTTATGTGGTATTTAATGATGGGAAACCTAGTATATTTTTCCATATTTGGTTAAGGACAAACATTACCAATTCAGTGATAACACATCAGATAGGATTTTGTTAAACGGCTGCGAAGATACAGTTTACATACTTGACAAGAATTTGACTATGTTACTAGGTTAGATGTGTAACCTCCATCATACATCTGAAGCAATTATTTGATCCAATTTGGAGCATTTCTGGAAAAGCTTGTCTTCATTTTCATATTTTAAAATCAAAATGGATTTATTTATGACTATTTAGAAGATAGCCGGTAACTCTGCCGTGGAACTTCTACTAATATCGGGCAGAGGTTCGAGACCACAGTAAGTGAGAATTACTTTCAAGTGCATCGGTATCATAAAGCAGACACATGTCTTATAGCAAAGCAAGTTTGATACCAATAACGAAGTCTGGTGCTTGCTTGGGGTGCGCTCTGACTACCTGCGGTGGTGCTATACGTTTTCCGAGTTTTTGTACTGCTGAAAAGTGAATACACTAATCACTCCCCACGTGCTTGGGGAAGAATCATGTGCATGATCCCTGAGTAGCTGGATTACAGCTTTGTGCATTCTTCCGGCAAAGATTTCTGCCGTATAACGGCAAGCCTGTATAATTTTCAGATTCCAGAACAACGTGTCCATCGTTACAGTGAGTAGCTCTATGATCAGAAACGCCATTTTAACAAACTGGTTTGGGTAAAGCCTGCGGTGTTCAAAGAGTGAGTCTCGTTATTCATTCATATGGCATACGGCGTTGTTCCACTCCGAGGTAAGTGTACGTTTCTCCGGCATCAAGAAGTTTCCATCTACGAGCTAAACGTCTTCTCCGTATTTTTTGCATTGTTCTCTCATGAGATGAACCGTGACACATGTGTCGATCCCGAACTCCAATCCGATAACATGCTGTACTCCACCACCACCTGCAAGGACTGATGTAGACCCATTTCTCCGTAGTACAACGGATGATGGTGATGGGGATATGTAGAAGAGAAGAGGGCTTGAGGAGTCTCTCTGAAACACGCCCCATCTAAAGATAATTTGCTCTGTTGGGACTCTGACTTGACCAGAACTTAGGGTGAAGCGAGTCCTCCACAATCAGCTGTCCAATGCATCCCACTATTCGATCTGGTAACCCAAGGCATCTGAGCAAATGCATGATGAACTAAATTAAAATGTTACGTTGATACTGCACGGAGTCCTCCATCTTTGACCCTCTTTGCTCATATATATCCGTTCATATAGCGGGTCAACTCCTGAGAATATTCGCAGGTATGAGCTGCGGGTAACCATCTTATAACATGAATTTAAGTAACTTATCGGTCTGAAGTTCTTTGGATCAGACGATATTATTATTATTATCATTCATTATATTTTTTCCATAAGGAATATCCCAGTCAGGCCCGGTCTCTGGAGCTCCGATACAACCGGAGGGCGCGCTGGTGTGTCATTAACCCCAGTATACACTCCCCATGTCTGTGGGGTGAGTGATTACTGGGTCCAAGAATCATGTGCACTGAGTGAACGGAGTAATAATAATAATAATAATGACGGCCGTCTGCATTCTTCCGGCTAGGTTTTCTGCCGCATCACGGCAAGCCGGTATAATTCTCAGATTCGAGAGCAGCCACCATCTTGACAGAATGATCCAAAGAGTAGATCTCAATGTTAAGTCCGGTTTGCCTCCTCTTTTCGGACGATGTTCGTATCGCCGGGAGTTGAAAACTCTATGACAAAAATTGTGCTACTTTGATGGTCGAGGAGGACTACATCAGGCTTATTGGCTTGTATTTGCCTGAGGGTGGGGAATGAGTAGTTCCAATAGATTCGGCACTTCTCATTCTCCACAACGGACTCAATATCCCCTGGAGCATGAGGCAACACCGGTGTCTCGTCAATACCGAACGAGTGTCTTAGATGGTGGTACAACACTCGTAGTGCCGCGTTATGCCTATGGTTTTAGCTGCCCCATGACACGCTCTTCATCTAGTGTCAAGGATCTTTATACCCATTACGCGACTACGGTAGACGAGGGTGTTGAAGACACCATCCTGGCAGACCATTCATTTGCATGTATAAGATGCGGGTAAACATCTCATAACATGCGTTCAAGCATGTTATCGGTGTGTACTTCTTCGGATGAGACAAATTTCTGTTTTTGAAGATTAGCACGGTTCGCCCCTCGACAAACCAACCCGGAATCTGCTGCTCCCCATCAAGCCATGAGTTGAAAACTCTTGCTAGATGGTGTTGGGTGCATGAAATTTTTTTCCACCAGTGGTTATTTATTATTTTTTTGTATCCATTGAGTATATTCCAGTCAGGCCCTGTCTCTGGAGCCCCGACAATTTTGGAGGGCGAGCTGGATCAATTATCCCAATTACCACTCCCCACGCCGTGGAGCAAGTGACTATTGGGTGCGAGTGTCATGTGCTTTGAGCAGGAGGAGTGAACCAAGAATCACGGCCGTCTGCATACGTCCGGCTAAGATTTCTGCCATATCATGGCAAGCCGGTATGATTTTTCTGAAAATTGGTATAATGACTATTTATACCCTGTTTGTTTACATATTGTACCTACTGTATTGTTTATGTAGGAAAAAATAATACTCATATTTCCACTTGTGGACAATTTCCTGACTATAGAACCAGGAATAAATATGAACTACATCAACCATTCACTAGACTATCGTTGACCCTGAATTATCCGGGATCGATTGGTGTCAAGCTTCATAATGCTCATGATGCTAGTATCGAATCCACCTCTAGCTTGCATTGTTTTGAAGCTAGTCTGAAAGACCATGTGGTGCTGAAAGCACACAACTCCACTGATGAATTTCTCCATTCTTCTTCCAAGCTTACTTGACGTGTTGATATATTTTAATATAGGCTTCTGTACTGTTATTGATATATTGCATGCACTGTTTCAACCCTATGTCAAGGAGGGCATTTATTTTCCACCATATCATTTTCGATCGAACGCATTGTTCAATTTTTTTTTTATAACAGCGCCACTGTGTTTGTATCAGAAATTTTACATCCTAGAATGATCATTAAAACATTAAACCAGTTCGTCCAGCAGAAGTTCAGAGAAAATAACCCAATACAAAAAAAGCTTTTTCTGTGTACATGTTTCATACTGATCGAATTGAATTGATTCACAAAACCTCTCTTTCAAGGAAAAAATAACTTTGAAAAAATTCGACTATGTCCGTCAATCAAAGTTGAGCCGGGAATCCGTGTGTAATCCATCAGGAAATGATGTGAACGGGTCTTTCCGTAGCCATTGAAGTGTGACCGCGCGATAGGCATTCAAGCCAGGCCCCTGGGAAATCAGCTAAACCTCACCCGCTACAACCCACAGACTGTCGCTGATAGACCTCTTTAGATACGATACTCGTATTTTTAGCAGATCATCGTAATGGTTTTTCGAGTTATATTAGTCTTGAACAACTCTTTCGATAATAGCGAGTACCGACAATTCAGTTTCGATTTTCTGTTCATTTGTATATATTCCATATTGGTGAATGAATGATATACTTACACCAACAATAATTCTATTTAATGCAAAAATATCTTGTGACTCCTAGTGAGAAGCGGGAAATGATCTCGATGATTTTTTGGTCAAAATTCAATAATAATAATTGTGTGAATGTTTGTTTTGTTGGTTATTTTACTATTCAGTATTAAGTATTTCGTCAATAAAACCAAACTAGCAGGTAACATTCTCTTCATTCATCAGTTACTGGAATACTGAAAAAATTAATGAAATTCGTAACATTTAACATATGGTTATGAATACTATAATAATAATAATAGTACATTGTGATACAAGTCTATGAGTGAGCCTTTGAAGCAAGATGCAAGACGGAGAGCCTTTAGCTTTTTCATCATACCTGCATCATAACCCTCATCAAATGCACTGAAAATCATACAAAATCTTTCAGATTGAAACACAAGTGCTGGAAAGGTTGTTGCTAGGTCTGACGAATGAAACTTTCACTGTTTTAAACGAGATTCAAATAAAGCTCATCAAAAGTTGTGTAAATGGAATAACTCCGTTCTTGGCAAGAATGATTAATGAGTCGATTTTTTCGGAAAACTTTTCAAAAACGTTAATTCACATCTAGTTTTTAGACACAAAGGTGGATAGCGAGAAGAACAGGAATAATCATATCAACTACATCTGCTCCAAAAATTTTGGTAAGTTTGACACATTTCCTCAAATGAAAATATTTTGCTTCCGTTGATTCAACAATGTATTATAGCGTTTGGTCAAGCCACTCAGACTAGTGTGTTTTTTATTCAGAAGAAAATACTCAGAATTATGTTCAATCTAGATTATGGTACATCTTGCACAGAAACATTCAAATTCAAGATGAAGAAACTATCCAAAACACCAAAACAACGTTGATTTCACTCGATACGCGTTTTGCCAACAGAGTTTGCATCATCAGGAGCTATACAAAGCGTACTGAGCTCACACAACGTTTGAAGACCCTCCAATTCGAGACATGTCCTTAAACTTATTTAAATATCACACACAACATTTCAAGAGGTAGTATATTTCAACTACTGCAGTTCACAAAGGATGTTTCAGATCGGAGACACACATGTTGTCAGACCGAAATATATCAAATAAAGAAACTGTTTGACTTCATCGAATAGCTTCTTTATCAGAAAAATAAAATAACACATCCATACTTCTCCCCACTGCAAGGAATAGAACTCCACCATATTAATCCATTTTCATTTCACTATATATTTAAATGATTTCACTGAGATTTTCAAAGAAATTAATTGTAGCCGAAGTGGATTTTGAAGTTACATAAATCTTCAAAATCATTTATAATTCGATTGATGTTTTACGAAACTAACATCTCAAAATACCCACAAATATCTATATCGGTACTATCACTGATTGGATATGTGTCGAACGATAATCAAGCCAAATGATAGTTGGCAATATTTGAATTGCATTAGATAATGAAGGCAGCAGAAACGTATTCTGTCAGACTGAGACTTGTACAGTGTTGTCCGCGATTGCAATTGTGTAGCAAATTAGAGGATTGTTCATTTTCAATTAGGTAAACTTTTGAGAAGATATTTATGTGAATAATTAATGTGCCATTGAATGATAATATGGTATTCAACAAATAACACTTTAAAAAAGAATTTTTGTTCTTGAAAACTGTTTGTATCGACAAAACAAAAAATCACATATATCTCATATTTACTGCAATTAACTGAATCGAATATTTCTTGAAAATCCCCATTGGGGGCTTTCTGCTGTATGTGATTATTGAATTTACTTAATAATTTCAGTTCATCTCAGGTATAGACTCGTATAAAAAAATTAAACCAAAACATTTATTGATATCAACTCTTTCAAATTGTGCCAGTATTTCTACGTAAAATTCACTTTATTGACGTAACAAAATCATTCTCAGTCTCTTCAAAGAAATAATTACAATACAGTTCTGACAACAGCGAACAGCGCCAGGCACAATGTGCGTTTTATGTATTGTCTACCATTTTGTTTGAAAGACTCATGATACTGGATGGTACAACCTGATGGATTTCTGGTCTACAGAATCCAGTCTGATGAAATCCGGGTTTGACCAACTCCGAATCAGCGTAAGTACATTTCTGCTGTATTTCGTTTCTGTTAATAAACCATTTAAATGAAATAACTTTCTGATAATTTCCAAGCACTTTGCATTACTTGTTTATATTTTTACTAATGCACATTTCTACTGTTATCACAGAATGCAGTCTGCATTTTGATGTTATAGAAGTGTAATTTCTGATAGGATCTAATCGCTATATTGCCAGTTGACAATTGCATTGTCGCTAAATTACTGTTTTATCATAATCCAATTCTATGTTTATGTTTCTGCGTTTGTTTATTATTGAGAATTATCTGTCGGATATTTTGCTTCTCTGCTGATATAAAATAATGGTAATAACAATAATATTACTTTATTCACAGTAAAATTAGTAAATATACAATTTCATGAATTGAAAATCCCATGGTGGGAGTGAATAAAGTAGTTGAGCGATAACTGCAAAGCACTTGTTTCGCAATACATAAACAGTTGAATAAACTATGTATGAATATCCGCAAGAATATGGTACCTATATTACAATATACAGTTATTATAATGTTAGAGTAGGTGAACAGGTATCACAGCGATAGGTGCAGAGCACTTGTTTTGCGAAAAAGGACAGTTACTTAGTTCAAATATACATAAAAAATAAAAACTTTTCATCTTAATATATATATATATATATATATATATATATATATATATATATATATATATATATAAATTACGTGTCACGTTGTTTGTCCGCAATAGACTTCCAAACTAGTTAACCGATTTCAATCAAATTTGCACACCGTGTGCAGTTCGATCTAACTTAACAGATAGCATAGCTCACATCTCAATTTATAGCCACAATATTATTTTATTGCAAATTATTTATTGATGGCGAGAGAGTGAGACAGAACACATTACACGTTCTCGGTCTCCTCTTTGTGCGATGCTTCGTAGTTTCCACACTATCGTCTCCTAAGCATTATTTGTTTATTATTCGACAGTCACAATTATCTGTCAGTCCCAAACGATTCTAACAGATGGCGGTATCTGCTGACTGGATTGAGTAAGTATTCTAACAGATGGCGCAGTGTTAAAAGTACTAACGTTTCACATAAGTTACAATTTAATGGCTTAACCACCACGTGTTGCTGAGGCTAAAGTATAACTTAAATTTATTTCGTAGTAAACGCAATACAGTGAAGTTCAATTGTTCTTACGTTCTTAATTTTTGGTATTACCATAGCCGGCCACGTGTTATTTAGACTGAATTATAAATTGAATTCATATTATAGTAAAAGTAATACAGTTGAATCCTTTTTGCTTTTTAATTATTAGTGCTTCATTATTTAACAATCTTTAATTAAAGTATATACATGTAAGTATTACCACGTAGTTATATTATTATATATTTTATTATTATATATTTGCTATACATCAAATCACGATGTACGATATATGTATTTTGATGATTATGAGGTACTCAAGGCTCCAGAATCAATATCAACGGTAGTAGAAAATCAATGATGGCGGTCGCCATGTATTTTAACAAATGGCATCTGTGTAAAAAAGCATGGTAGTCCCCATGACTGGTGTTCTCCTACCGTTTCCCTTGAATAATTTACTACTATGTAATATAATAAAAACCTTAGCCACAGCAACGCGTGGCCGGGTCTGCTAGTATACATATAAAATTATGTCAAGTAATTTGTGACATCTACAGTCTATACATCAAAAACAAACAACCTTTCTGATCAACTGGTTTCGACGGTAAGTTTTCTCTGAAGAATATCGCTATACTTCCTCTTCGCTGAGATTAGGTAGGGTGTCTTTAATGTAAGTTTTGATTCCTCAAAGTTGAAAATTTTCAGTTGTTTGAAATTTTTTTTTAAGAATTTATTAATAGGGTCGTTTTTCGTCAGCATCTCTTCAATTTGTGGTAGTTAAATTTGCAGCTATCACAGTTATAATGGAATATTCGTGGAAATGTACATTAGGAAAGAAAAATAAAAATATGGAAGAAAAAATTCTTCAGTTTCTACTTCAGTGAGTTTGACGCATGTTTAAATATCAATTTTCATACATCGTTGAAGTCAAGAAAAAAATATATAGGGTGTCGCTGATTAAAATGGAGTGTGAGAGCGGTTTCTCGATGGCAGTTTGACAGAAGTTGACTTTGGCAGAATAGGTTCAGAAACATAGGCGTTTGAATGACGTATTTTTATTAATATATACGCAGCATGAGTGAAATATATATAGGCCGTATCAAAAGATCTCGGATTAACAGTAAAAAGTGGATGGAGAAATACATGCTGAAATGTAATATTTACATACTCCTTTTATTATTATAACTTGAATCAACAAGTAATTTTAAATTTTAATGGAAAACTGGGTAAATGTCCTCCATTTCTCCTTTATTTTACAGTGAGCATGTAATTCAATGCTTTATTGCATGTAATTTCCATTGGTTTACATGATGACTGTAAATAAGGGCCGGTTTTTCAATGTACTTTAACTTCGAGCTAAATTTAACTCTTGGTTAGAATGTGAGTTGATTCCTCCATTTAGCAAATGACATATTCATTCTATCCACGACTCAAATTTAACCGTGAGTCAAAGTACGCTAACACGACATTGATAAACTGGCCCTAAATGTAATAATTAATACGATGTATTGTTACATCGGATTAACGCCAATTTACAAAATATTACAGGTATTGTGTGAATTCTCCTTTTTTAAATGTGATTTTTCATGACGCCTAATCCTAATTCGCTAATTCTCATTTCTTTGTTAATATTGGTAGGGTGAGTATCGTTCAGCGTCTAGGACGGATAGGTCACTGAACAAAAAGAATGAGCAATATTTTGTGTGACTAGTGAGTGAGTGCCTTATTGTTTTTAGGTGAGTAAAGAGGCATTTGGAATGATAGCTACTTGTAAACGAATCGAAACTTTCGTTTTCGCAGACACAACTGATATTATAATTTGAAGTACTTATTCGACATTAAAATCTCATGTGGATCGATATCACCTCAATTCGATTAATTTTCAGAATCGTACTGTTATAGGTATACAATCAAATTTTTGCAGGTCTGGAGTCAATCTTTAGTCTGAAAATGGAAAAAGAAATTCTCTTATAGCTACTGTAGAACATTTCCGGAAGCCTTCATTGCCATGTAATTACTTTTAATACTTTTCGAAGATTATGAAAAATACAGAAAGACTATTCAAAACATTTTGTGGTTTGTTAACGACTTTCATAAAAAGAAATAAATTATTTCGATGTCGCAAACATTCTTTCCTGAACTCTTCATTACATATTGAATTAATTACTGAATTACCTTTTACGTTTCATTCCATCCGTACAAAACGGTGGCACCTGGAGTATGACACTTTTCTCAAGATTATTATTGAGAACTAGAATTTTTATCCAAAAATACTTGAATAGTTTTGCACTAATACCATGTGAAGTTATTTACATGAAACATGTGATAATTTGAAATACATCTGTGAATAAAGTGGAAAGCACACGGAAGTTTAAGTGATCATCTAAGACTATGTGGAAATTCACATAAAAGGTATGTAAAGATGCATGTCTAAGTTAATCTATTAAAAAAACTGGATTTTTCCTCACAAATACTTGAATACATATCCATTTATACATACTGAAGCATGTAATGTTAATTGGCACCACTTGATTTTAATGGTAAAAATACCTAAACAAACATGTAGAAATCGCCATTAAATTTGGAATAACTGAGAAAGTTACTTCAATATATAAGTGATAATTAATGAAATATATTGGACATTCACATCAAAAGTCAATTTATGACTTAACATTATATTACAGAGGTATGTAATTTTACATGTATATGCATGGCAACGCATTACCTATATGGAATCATGTAATCTCATGGAATTAATTTTTACAGTGTATCGGGGTAACTGATAAGGATCAATCTCAAACTGACACAAAAATTGTTCATGACTATGTTGTTATACTTACGTGTATATCTAAAAAACGATTTTGAAATACAATACGTATCTGGATATAAAAAATTCTTCTATAGAACGTTTTCACTTACCGACAAAAGAGAATATAACGTTTTAACGCGCGCAAGGGCGTTGATTAAAGAAAAGACTATCGGTCCATCACAATTACACTGGAGCTGAGTTTTCAGATAAGACACCCCATTCTAAATCCATTTCCGCTTCTCGACGCTCACTGAGATTTTCACGGATTCTATTATCAGTGATGTCCTCCTGGCTATTTTTATTTGGTAAACTCGTCACAGTATCTATAAAAATACGTTTCAAATTTGACAAATCAGAATCCAAGTTCTTCTTTTACTGATATTGATATTATCGAATAATTATTTTCAAGGGATTACATGTAAGTGAAATCTAGTTACTCTTCACCACTGAGTGTTAGAATTCTGAATTGAGAGTCAATTTCAGAGTTGACTACACGATTCATTTAATTTCTATACAATCTTTGCATTTTCAAAATACCTTTTTTTATTTTCATCACATTCACAAAAAATAATCCTGAATATTCAGAGAAAATCAAGAAACCCAAGAGTGGGGATTTTGAAAATATATAAATTTTTAATTTATAAAGGGTGTAGAATTTGGCAAATAAACTACTAAGTCTTGAGGAAGTGATGTTTGGCAACTTTCCATAGTGATGATAAGGGGTTCTATTTTCCTGAAACTATAAAGGGAAAAACAATAAATGAAATATCAATCAGAGGCAGCAGCCCTTTGTTTCCTTCAATGTTTAGGAAGAGTAAGGAAGCTGAGGTACCAATAAGACGAATTGCTGTTTTCTCAACAGAAGCTAGAAGTATTAGTGAATGTCTTTTCTAATGTAAAAACAAAACTTCCATATCCTTGGTAAAATCAATATTTTAAATTAGAGTAAAATGTAAAGTAACATTCAACAAATTGATTCAGAATATCTCTTATGTTCTTTGTTTTCTCAAGAGTCAATTAACCGTTTTGAATTATTATGTCGTTTCTGGAAATCTTTTAGCATATCTCTCCATTTTAGATCTGTGAATTTTCTTATTGATGTATTAATATTTACAGGGTTTTCTCTGCATATTCCACAGCAACCTCTTGTTTGTCAGTTTCCTAGTTTTTGGTAAAACACATTTTTTATCCTTTGTGAATGTGAGTCGATTCTAATTACCAGTTCATCGAGTGGTTTTCTAAAATATCTCAAGTGTCTTTTAATTTTTTCTGGAATCATCTCTTACTTCAAAAATTTTCTTTAGCTAGCTTCAAAATATGAGTTTCAACAGTTCGATAATATTGATTGAAAAATATGAAATTTAAATATAAAATAATTTCAAGAAGAAAATCTGATTGCATTGGGAAATTAATCAGTGTCCACTACAGGGCCCTCGGTTGAAGAAAACGTTTCTTATACCCAAATTTTGTGTAGATTTCTTAAAATATTCTATTCATTTCACAAATGGAACAGTATAATTGTATAAAGAGTACATCTCATTGTAGACTTCAGCTGACCGACAAAAGCATCCGCAATTTCGGAATCATCAGTAGACGCATATATTTTCCAAGAACGGGAGACTCCTTGATTATCATTCCAGGAAACAGGTTATTTTTAAGTTGATTTTCCACTGTTACTCTATTCAAATCTTCATGAACACCTACAAGAAGGTATCTCAAAAACTCTTTCGCATTTTCTGCGGTTATCATCAAAACAAGGCGCAAATTTTCTGAAATGACGGACAAAATGTGAAATATATTTCTATCATTATATCGGAATAATCGGGATACCAAATAATTTCAATAAAAGCAAAAAAAGATTCGAAGTCTCTCCTTATTCTTGAAGTCTCTTCTTATTCTTGAAGTAGTAGTGTTCAAAACAGTTATTTTCTACGTTCTTCAATCCTTTTAGGCCAAATGTTTTTCTGACAAGTTATATATCTAATATTGTTAAATTTTTTGACAATTAAAGAATTGATAAAATTGTTATATCCGTCAACCGGCTGCACCCTTACGAGCAACCCTCTATCAAAAGTATTCGATACAATAAATACACGAAATTTTATTATTTCATTAATAGGGAATATAACATGTGATGTACTACAAGGTTCTATTCTTGGACGTGTATTATTTTTTATATTGTTAATATTTTGTTGACATTGTTATATCCGTCAAGCGGCTAAAAAGACGTAGCCCTAACCTTTTTTTGAACGTGAGATGCCATACACGAGACTGGTGACCACGCTGAGGTTCGAACACATGCACCTACGGATGATTGGATTGAGATGCAATCACTTAATCCCCACGCCACCACGGTCCATATCCGCATCCTTCTATTCTATAAAAGTTTATGGTTTCACATTTTTTAATTCTAGATTAAAACTAACTAATATGATCCTGTTTTCCAACAATATTTTCAGTGGTATTATAACAAGATCTCGTTTATGAGCGAATTCATTTTTGATTTCCATGAAAACTGATTTGTTTGAAAATGCAAAGCGTTGAATTCGGTATTTGCGTTTTCGAATAAAGCACACAAGGTCTGAATTTTCTCAAACAAATAGGTTTGTGCAGTAACGTTCAAAATTCGAAGCACGCGGCTAGGACGTGTTCCATTCATTATGGTATTTGTGAAGACGAAATATACAGTTCATCCGCAGAGGAAGACGTTTCATCAACCCTGATAGTAGGGCAATCTCTTCTGAGTTCAAATCCCAGCATGATCAGCTGCATAAGCTCTCAGGAGTTTCTGTGTTGTTTCTCAAAAAATCTGGATGATTCATAAAAAAAATAAAGGTTAAAAAACTCAAAAACTTAATCTAAAAGAAGAAAATGAACTTTTATGTGAATCAAACCCATGGTGTTAAATGTTAAAAAAATGTTATATGGTGTAAAAGCGAATTGACTTGACCTGTGTCAAGATTTTTTGTTGCTTCAAGCTTTCATATTGTATCAAAATGATGGGACTTAATTACTTCTAAGTTTATTTTCTTCTTATTTTTAGCGCATTCAGATTAAGGCTTTTATAATTTGTTCAAATGTCTGCCTAAATAGGTGCACCAGGTGCCCAGCCTTTCCCTTTCGGCATGTACCCAGCATTACTGAATACAAGTCGAGCAACGAAAATTATTCGTTAATTCGACGTTTTTTATAATTTTAACGGATTCTTACCGATTTTATTTTCGAAATTTTCGAAATTTTTTTCTTATAGCAGGGTCTGAGACTCCCGACCGATATTATTTTTTGTAGTTATTTTCCATATACAAAGCAGTCGGGTATTTTTTCGAATTTCTAGACGTTCTCTATAGAGTTTCTGGAGTAACATAGCGGAATTTTTTTTAATTGAATTATTCGACTATTCAAGGTTTTTCACAAGTTTCACGGATTTCTTCGATTTTATTTTCATGACCTATATTGCTGAAGGAGAAAGGGATCACCAACATTTTTTTTGTCATAATTTCCAAGTCGGAAACCGTTTGAAGCTTTCCGAATTCGACGCATTCTCTATCTAGCCGGCATAGGGATAACATTTTTTGATATTATTATGTATTTCCATCGAAATCGAAACTGAATTGACATGTGGAATGTCAACTCCGAAGGACGAGAGAAAGAAGTTGTAAATTAGCTTGTAAGTTAATATCTAAATCACACACTATCAAACAAAGCAAGTTATATACAGGGCTATTCAAATTCGTTTCTGTACATGAGGATCTCGTAAACGATAAGAGATAGAGTGCGGCAAAGTTGCGTATTTTAGAGACCTTTTTAATGATGTGAAAAAATCGAATCTAGCTTTCTTGGTTCTGGAGATATACAGGAAAAACCAAAAAATCTCAAATTATTTTTTTTGCCTGTATCTTCTTTATTCGCAGACATATTGAAAATCTGTCCATATTTTGCTATTGGCACTTGATGTGGGCCTTCAGAATATGTACATGAATCTTTCATATAGGGTGTCATCTGACTTGGGCCACCCCCATCTTCACTTCATACTGAAAAATTTAATTTAATTTATTATTTCGGGATGTTTCGGTAATATTTTATTATAATTGGGTGAATCATTCCCTTTTAAATTACGGCCCTGGAAATTGGTTGCCTGAGCTAAATAAAAACACATTAGCAACTTTCACGTCTCCCCATGTACCATAGATTTTTTCGAAAGTACTTTTTTCATTTTTAGGTACCAATTCATATTTCTTCACATTTTCAATGCTCTTTGAGCGTTTTCTACAATGAACTTCGAATAGCAAAACCTTTCATGATTATCTAAAACATATCTACAACAAAAATACATTATATGTATTCTGATGAGCTGCAAAATGGAATGATAGCAATAAGTACATCCGAAACGAACACTATAATTGTAATGAAAATTTAAATGAAGTAATTTAAATACGCAAAGAAATTTATGGCTCAATAAGTATTCGAATTGGAGTCCTTCCATTTCGAGACATTTTTGAACTCGTTTTTTCATATTATTCATTGCCCTTAATATACTTCTTTACTGTATTGTTGTGAAAGCATTCAAAATCCTCAATCTCAACTTTTCCACATTTTCTATCTCTCCGCCAGCGTAAATCCTAATTTTCAATGTTCAGATAATCATAAAAGGTTTTGTTATTCGAAGTTCATTGTGGAAAACGCTCAAAGAGCATTGAAAATGTGAAGAAATATGAATTGGTACCTAAAAATGAAATACATTCTTTCGAAAAACTCTATGGCACATGGGGAGATGTAAAAGTTGCTATTGTGTTTTTATTTAACTCAGTCAACCAATTTCCAGGGCCGCAATTGAAAAGGGAATAATTCACCCAATTATAATAAAATATTACCGAAACATCCCGAAATATAAAATTAAATTTAATTTATCGGTATGAAGTGAACGTCGACGATCCAAAAACTACAACAAGTAATACAGGTCCGTATTTAGAAATTCAAAGATGGGGGTGGCCCAAGTCAGATGACATCCTGTATGAAAGACTCATGGACCTATTCTGATAGCCCACATCAAGTGCCAATAGCAAATTGTGGACAGATTTTCAATATGTCTGGGAATAAAGAAGATACAGGCAGAAAAATAATATGGGATTTTTTGGTTTTTCCTGTAATCTCCAGAACCAAATGAGCTAAATACTCAACTAAGCGACACTCTATCTCTTATCCTTTACGAGATCCCCATATACAGAAACTTGAATAGCCCTATATAAGTTTTCTAAGACCGTTGAAAAAAAAAACTCTTTATATAATGTTTTAGTGTAGTAAAATGATAAATTACACGCAAGACACAAGAGACGTCCCGTGAGTGGTATATTATGACTCATGGGCTGTGGCCAATCAGCGACAATCAATTTCATTATTACAAGTTGTTAACAAGATGAAAGTGATAGAGAATATCAGTAGGTCAGTATAATAATATAATAATAATAATAATAATAATAAAAATAATAATACTTCCTCACTCGATTTACCATAACATCTGGTCAAGTCAGAGTCCAAACAAAGCGGGTTACCTTTAGAAGGGGCGTGTTTCAGGGAGACTCCCTCAGCACTCTTCTCTTCTGCATCTCACTACTGCCATTGTCCGTTGCACTACGGAAAACCCGCGGATACAACTGCGGCACCCCCAGCAACTGGAGGCATAAGGTCACCCATCTGTTTTACATGGATGTCCTTAAACTTTATGCCTCTGGAGAAAAGGATCTTCATCAGTCCTTAAGGGGGGTACACGCATGCTATCGGAATGGGGTTTGGGATCGACAAATGGGCGTAGTTAAGCAGAAAAAATCCGACCAATAAATTTTCCATCCAAACTACTTGAACGATTTGTACAAATAAAAATCTTATTTTGGCCCATATGTGGCTTAGCATAGTAAATATTTTTACACCGAGTAGTAAATTCGTTTGGACTTTTGGAAGTTTTCTGCAAATGATCAAAATGTTGATTTTACAACAGTTTATATATAAAACACATTTTTGATAAATTGTGGGTTGGACGTTTTCTGTTTAACGACGTCCAAATGTGCCACGGTTCATCTCAAAAAAGGACGATGCGAGGAATACGGAGAAATACGTTCAGCTCGTAGACGGTAGCATACTACATTATCTGGATGCCGGAGAGCCGTATACCTCCTACCTAGCGGTGAAACAACGCCACACTCAAGAGGCAGCAACTGTTAAAAACTCTCTCCGCGGCAAGTATATATATCAGTGCCGGACTGGCCTATCTTTGCCAAGTGAGATTTTGAAAAATGGGGGCCCCCAATTACTAAGTTCATTCTAATTCATGAGTCGCATACGGAAATTTCAACAAATTATTGGTTTTCGTACTATTAATAATTAAGGTGCAAGATCAGCTCTACACTTGTCTTAGAGTAAAAAATGAAATAAACATAACAAACTTTGAGCGACCCGATATATAGAGTTGTTTACCTGTCCGCGTTTGCAACTACGCCAAATAAAATTATTTTTGGACACAGGCAGGCTTTACTCTCTGCTGTCTCAGTGTCTCGCATAAGACTAATCATTAATCCAGCTCGCCGCGCGCCAAGACCAAAACCGCCCACCGCCCACCGACCATATATACTCGCGCATCACTGTTGCCACGTTGCAAGAGATCCTCAAGAAATCCTACCAAATCGAAAGTGAAAATTTGCGTTTGTCATGTTTCTGGCAATAACCAATTTCGACATTTGACCTTTTTTCTTAATTAACTTTAAATTATTGTTTCCATGTCTGTTTTCCTAGGGGCCCCGAGACCCCAAATGGAGGGTGAGCCCCGTGAGATTTTTCTCACTATCTCACCTGGCCAATCCGGCACTGGTATATATCAGCACAAACTCCAACAAATCTGGTCATCAGAATTGTCGGGAAAGAATGAAGTTGCTGCAACTAATATGCTTGCCGTTTCGATTCCTCTCTACTCCTTTGGAGTGATGAAATGGACTCAAGAAGAGCTGCGACAACTCGACGTAAAAACTCGCAAAATGATGCATTTTCATAGGAGCTTGCATCCTAAATCGTCTGTTCCACGGTTATACCTCCCCAAACAACGGGGAGGCCGTGGAATTTTGAGTTTGGAGTGTCTACACAACAGAATGGTACTGGATAGAGCCTGTAAAGTCATCAGGAGTTCAGATCCATTTCTCTGCTTAGTATACTATCATGAAGAAACAGAGATTGGGGCATTTCTTTTCAAGGCAGCCGATGAACTCGGTCTCGTATTCGACACTTAACAGACGAATTGGAACCCGTTCAGCAAAAAGCTCAAGTGAAAGCTGCGGAGTGCGAGAGGCTCCTACAGCTACAAAAGGATAAGACCTTGGCTTATCCAGAAACCTGACCTTTACTTTTCTCAGGTCAAGTGGGCTGAAGTCGGAAACCAAGGGATTCATAATGGCCAAGATGGTGTCTTCAACACCCTTGTCTACCGTAGTTGCGTGATGGTTATAGAGGTCCCTGACACTAGATGCAGAGCGTGTCGTGGGGCAGCTGAAACCATAATGCATTTGCTGTCAGCTTGTCCAGCTTTTTGCGTCTCAGCCTATATCCAAAGGCATAACGCGGTCCTACGAGTGTTGTACTACCACCTACGACACTCGTACGGTATAGACGAGACACCGGTGTTGTCTTATGCTGCAGGGGATATTGAGTCCGTTGTGGAGAATGAGAAGTGCCGAATGTATTACTCTCATTCTACTACTCATTCCCCACCCTCAGGCAAATACAAACCAATAAGCCTGATGTAGTCCTCGGCCATTAAAGAAGGACGATTTTCGTCATAGAGTTCTCGGCTTTTGACGAAAATAATATCATCCAAAAAGAGGAGGAAAAACGGATAAAATATCAAGATTTACTTTTCGAACTCCGCAGGCTTTACCCAAACCATTCTGTCAAAATGGTGGTTCTGATCATAGGAGTACTTGGTGGAATGATGGACACGCTGCTCTCGAATCTGAGAATCATAACGGCTCGCCATAATGCGGTAGAAAACCTAGCCGGAAGAATGCAGAAAGCCGTTATTCTTGGTTCACTCCGTTTACTCAGGGCTCATGATTCTCGGACCCAGTAATCACTCATCCCACGGACCTGGGGAGTGTTTGCGCGCCCTCCGGTAGTATCGAAGCTCCGGAGACAGGGCCCGACTCGGATATTCCTCATGGAAAAATAAATAAAAAATACTCCCTCATAAACACTCGTTGAGTACCCAAAGGCATAGCATGTGCGCGTAGAAGACGGTTATTATTATTACTTGCCATGGCACTCCGGAGCGACTTACTGATTTTTGGTGGCATATTCACTTTTCAGCTGTAGGGAAACCCGGAAAACCTACAGCACCACCTCGGGTTGTCGGTGTGCACTCTAAGCTAGCACCATACGAGATTGGCATCTAGACAACTCACAATAGTTTTGCTTTTCAACAAGGCATGCGGTCGCCTATCGATCCGATATAAAGTATGTGAGAAAAAATCTCTTGTACCTACATCGGGCTCGAACCGACTATCGCTATGCTGGAGTTTCGGATGGCCGCTGAGCTACCGGCCACCTATAGCAAATGTTTATGGCTGGCTCAGATGGATGAGTAGCCAGGAACACCAATTTATTGTCGAGTTGGCGAAATGGATGCGATATTTGAACTATAGTACGAATTATTTCCAAATTTCTTACCAGCGAAAAAATATAAATTCATTCAAGGTTTATTTTCCTTTACCTACCAGAAGAATCATATCGTATATTTGAATAATTGAATGGTGAAAATTGGTGATACTCGTAACAAAAGTATAGTATTCTACTCGCGAGTTATGGCTGTTACTCACTGATTCACGACACTCGCCTACGGTTCGCGTCGCCAACCTTATTCTCATGGGTGATAATGACGATAATTACATTCTCTTTGAATAGTATTCTGAGTATTTTATTATAGGTACCTTCTTCAAGATAGAAACACGCCGTGCTAGAAAGGTTGTTGCTGAGTACAAAGCCAAGTCCTCAGTTTCATTGGGGGTCAATGCATACATTTTATTGTCTTTACAAAAAATCGAGAATCAAGGCAGTGAAAAATTTGCCAGAGCTAACTTCCCTTGATTCGTTTGTTGTCCTTAAACCCGTTGCATATACTTTAATGATGAAGGAATTTGTAATGATTTTGTTTCAAGCGTACCATTTGGAAATTCGACTTTTCGTACGTATAGGAATAATTTAGTCGTATCGCAATATGCCACTCTCTATGAATTCATAAAAACACTTTATATGCGTTGAGTATCAGACTTGAAAGTTCTTACATATCTCATTTTCAGTCGCGGGTACTTTCAAGTTTGGGGTTTCACGTTTTCAAATTTCATCCCAATGCAAACATTAGCGCATTGTATAATCCTAATGCCCCAGGATATTTGCTCTAATGACTTCCTTTCATATAGGGTTGCTATAAATGTATCTTTTCCGTTACCCTCATTTTTATGCCATTCATGCTGCATAAAGGATCCAATCGATATCTTTTAAACGCAGAAAATAAGTATTACTATTATCTGGAGTCGTTGAAACGTACCGAATGTGAAATATACAGTTGGATTTGATACGAATTTCAATTTCATCGCCAGAAAAAGAGTGAAAAATGTAATCAAATGCCTTTTTGCAGAATCCAGTTTTCGTATCTATTATCAAAACGGTGATCCTTGTTTACAGGTAGGTGATTTACTTTCCGATAATTCCTGTTCCTACCACCTTTATACTGCATTTTCTGTTCCAATAATTCATTAATTTTTTTAATTTTTGCTTGCATTGGTTTCAGCGCGATGTAAGAATTCTATGTTGTGGATTTCTTTATTAAGTTCATTTCTTACCGAGGAACACTGTTCCTATTAAATTTCTACAGGCTGTATGGCTCAGAGTACTCTTCCCAGAGCAGTGAGTTTCACAGGTTTGCATTCGTTCACAACAAAAGATCTGGGAAAAAGATGTTCGTCATGTTTCGAAAGTAACAACAAATAGATGTGAAGACTGAGATCAACGGGTCAGTCTCGATAGGACCGCTAACGGTGGAGCGATTAATGATATTTCAGAAGAGCATCTTTAATGAAAATGTCTGTAGACCAACGAGACGAATAGCTGTTTTATGGACGAAATCTGAAAATTTATTTGAATGAAACCATCAACTACCAGAACATAACAAAAATAGTTTTAGACATTTCATTATAAGTTTTTCAACTTATCTGTTCAGAAGAAAGTGTTTTAAATGCTACAAAATTGATGCATGTCAAAAATATGAATTGCATGTACTGAGCGTAGCTCATTATCATAATTGGATAACGAATAAATGAATAAAAAACGTAATGTGGATAGATGAGGGAACTTTGACTAATTGGGTATGTACAGGAACCAGGAAAATCGTAGAGGGTCGAGTACAGATAGGCCACAAGGCCACAGATACGGTTTAGTTCGAATAATAGAATGAAATTTTATCAAGAAACAATCTTTGGTTCTTATTTCTTTAATGGAATATCCATTGGATTATCTTATCTGGAGTATTTCGGTACGAACGACTCGATAATGATATCTAACGCTATGGACCAATCAGAGGTAAGAACGCGAACTCACAGATACTCATTGCGACAACAAATGTCAAATGTCAAGCAATCGACAGTGAATCACAAATTTTCTTCTTGAGATGCCAATCACTCGTGCTTTTGAAGAACGATGGTTTAAAAAACACCAGTAAAATCATCGTGTAAATATCGATGACCGCGAAAGCCCTTCACAGTTTTCAAAATTATTTTCGTTTTATAAATTAACGACTGCAAATATGAAAAACTGCATAGAAGCTTTATTATGGGACACAATATCAGTTTCCATTTGAGTGAAAGACATTTGAAATCGGACAATACTTGCAGATATATGATCGTTTCAAAAGTGAACATCTGCTATCTTGGATTAGCCGCTATTTCTATTAGCCAACACTTTGATATGGTAATAATATTGTTTAGTGATCCTCTTATACTCATGTAACTGTGTTAACAAAGGACATTGAATTATACCAAAATTTTGGATGTACTAATAGACAATAAACCATCAATTTGTTCAGATGAATCATAGATCTGATAACAGCCAGAATAAATTCAATTCTGAAGATTGGAGTACCCCAAAGATCGGTGTTGCTATTTATACTACCTATAATGTAATGGTATTATGATTGAGATTGCTGACACTATAGGTATGCGTTATGTATACAGATACTTTTGATATCATACAGGAATATCAATTTTCTGGAAGAAAAATGTAACGTAGTATTTAATAAACCAATTTAGCTGCCACTGAGCTAGAGTAGTTCGGAATCCACTTGTGAGTAGGCTGTATGTTCCGTATCTCCCTTGCTCACACAAGCTCTGCTTTTGAGGGGTTTTATATGAAAAAATAGGTGATTCGTCAAAAACAAATTTTAAAAGTTTTTGAGAATTCTGAAAGGAATCGAAAGAACGGGATGTTTCATTATGAGTATATTGCCATATGAGAAATGCAGTTGTGAACATTTCTTTATAGGTACTACTCCATTTTGAGGAAATTTTGATAATTGTTGGAAAATGAGGTTGCTGCAATTACATGAGAAGCTCAATTTTCAGCTGTATCTTACCTCAAACCTTCCTCTCGTAAATTTTGATGCCGTTCGTGAGTTGTGATGATTTGAGTTTAATGTTCATATCCAACTTTGTTCGATTGAACAATTAACTATATCTCCACCATTTTTTAACTGATTTTCAATTTTGAAGAGCAGTGTTAACAGAAATTGCGTGTCCGGATAATGAAAAAAAAATGCATAGGGTGTCATTTGAAAAAAAAAGTTTGGGGTCACTTCCGGTTAAACCGGAAGTGGTGAATTTTTGGTAATGGATTCAAAATATTCGTATTTCAGTAATATATCGACGTACTAAATTTGAAACCTGTATATTTGAAACTATAGAAAAATTAGGGGGCGTACCTCACCTCGTATATAGATGAATAGAACTGTTTTTATTAAAACTATAATAAAATATAGAATGACAATAGCGACTGACTCTATCACTATGTGTACTATTATTAATATGATCACCATATGATTATAATAAAGAATTCCAAAATCATTGCAGATTCTAAAGAAATATTGAAGAAATAATAATCGAATCCTGAATTATTTTGTTCAATTGCTGTCTGTACAACTCCTGAATTTCAATACATTTTTTTGATGAAATAAGTATTAGTATTTTTTTCAAATAAAATATGCTGTACTATAATTGAAAATATTTGATGAAACCTTTTGAGTTCAATTCCTAAGTCATTATTCTGAGTCGTCTCTCAAACAGCACCAACGATCAATATGACTTCCACATCTCGTCCATTACTCATTGCAAAATCAAGGGAGTATTTTGTAAACACGATACGACCAGAAACAGAACGCTTATTTTTCAAGACAGCCAGTTCATAAATCTCGGAACAATGAATATATGTCTGTGGAGAGCCCTCGAAACTCCTCTCAACAAGAAAATCTTCTTTATTGCATTGTCGATCCTGCAAATCCTCCTGTAAAGCTGCCCGCTGAAATACACAGAGTGGTTGCTTAGCGATGAACCGTTCGCTACGCTGCACTCCCAGTAAAATAGGACCATCGAGCCTTTATTACAGCGTTAAGAGGATGAGAAAACGATAATGTTTTAGATTCAATCAATTTAGAGATTTGTTTTTTACACGTGTATTTGAATAAACAGTAGGAGAGTTGATGCCAGGAAAAAATAGATGAGAACGCGTCAGCACCAGTGGGGACAAACGGAATCGAATTTGATGTCCTGAAAGTAGGATATAAATGTCAAGTTTGAAAGAATTTTTTTCATAATTCATAGAAATATTTAGTTTTGGTAGAATAACTAATGAAAGTAGCTTCATAGAGGGCAGAACAATCTAACAAACGCATTAGATCCAAATTACTTCGTCACATCATGCTATATGATAGGGATATACTTCATATAAAATGAAAATGAGTTCGTATTACTGAATCCGAATAAGAGATAAATTTGTTAATGCCGAATTGCGATATACACAAAAATATGGTATATGGTAAGGATTTAAGCCTCAAAATCAAAATCATGGTAGCATATTTGAAAGTTGTTAGCAGAAATATCTCGGATATAATAATAATATTCATTCAGAAAAATACAAGAACATATCAAAAAACACACACCAATAGCTTACTTACAATGGTGGCGATAAAAATTTTAAATATGAATATTAAAACCCCCTGAAGGGGGAAACTAAACTACAAGAATAATAAAAACCATAATCTTGATACTATTCATTGCATGAGGTTGTACCTAGTAACGAAACAAAATAGGAGATCCGCTAGATCCAGTAGTCTTCTAGTTTGATAATTTGATGTACTATTAATACTGATAGATTAGATTGGGACCTCTAACTTGGTCTTAATCAAATAACCTGATGCTTCAGTGGATATTGAGTTGTGGAGAATGAGGAGTGCCAAATTTGTTGGAACTATACATTGTGCACCCTCAGGCAAATACAGATAAATGAGCCCGATGAAGTCCTCGACCATCAAAGTAGAACGAATTTCGTCATAAAATTTTCAGCTCCTAGCGAAACGAATATTGTCCTAGAAGACGAGTAGAAAAGAACTAGAAATCAAGACTTAATCTTTGATCTCAGCAGGCTCTAACCAAACCATCAGGTTAAAATGGTGGTTCTGATCATACATGGATACTTGAATACTTGAGAACTTGGTAGAATAGACACGCTTCTCTTGAATGTAAGAGTTATATCGGCTTACCATTAAGCGGCATAAATCTTAGCCAAAAGAATGCAGAAGGCCGTAATCCTACTCAGGGCATATGATTCTTGGATCAAGTAATTTTTACTTAGGTTAATAATACACCAGTGTGCCCTCCAGATGTATCAGGGTTCTGGAGATACGGCCCTACTAGAATTTTCCCAACAGGATAATAATAATAATACTGTGGGTAGAGGATGACTATTATTATTTGCCGTGGCGCTCTGGAGTGACTTACTGATTTTTGGTGTTGTATCAACTTTCTCAGCTGTGGGAAAAGCGAAAACCCTCCAGCACCACTCTGGGAGATCTGTGCGCATTCCAAGCAAGCACCAGACGTTTGGGAATGGCATCTAAGCAGCTCACATCATCACACTTGCTTCAGAACAAAGCATGAGGCAGCTTCAATAATCATATTGGTGTATCTGTGGTCTTGACCAAGTCAAAATCTATGTTTTCAGTTCATAAAGCTTATGAGGAATGTTTTGTATTTATTCGGTACAGTAACTTACTTTCGAATAATAAAAAATCCGTAATTCTGATCGACAGAAAGCTACGCGGTCGTCATCAAAGCGAATGATATCTGCAGAGGAACCAAAAAAGACAAATGATATTAGTAAATTCGAATTAACAGGTGGGTATACTGTTTCTTGCTGTTTCAAAATATGTTCCGATTGATTCAAAGGTAAATATTGGAGTGTACTGCTTATCAAGTTCTGTTGCGTTTTGCCAGGTTTTTTTGGAATGAAAACTTTTATTTTTGGTGTCTCTTTCCATTAAACTTTTATTGCTTGTGTTTTGTTTTGAAGCTTTTTTGATTTACGACAAGGGTTTAGTTCATAAATGTAATGAATGAAATTATATAACTGTGTGAGGAAGAAATCGAACAAAGGGAGAGTTACACTATGGAGATTTTTGAATAACAATTATGTATTGGTTCAATTATATCTTTTTGGAACTGTGAAGGAATAATTTCAGATGTTGGGAATGTATTGATTATATGTATATGATACGGGTTTACTAATTTCTTCATAAATATCATTTAGCATTTCTGGTGGTCGAACTAAGAAGTTTTTTTTCAAAATTTATAGCTGTAACAAACAGACTATGTTTTTATGTTCCAATTTGGTACAAAATTTGGTTTTCGTATTTTTTTTACTATACCTAATAGTATAGAAATGTGGTCGTCGTATCGGCATATTCTTTCGATCTTTTAGTCAATTTATTTACGATATAGATATACGTTTATATTTTTATAGTACAGACCTTTAACTGTTTTGATATCATATTCGATTTATCTCTGTAATTGAGAAATTGTAGGTAAATTTTTCATTGTCAGCATTTTTATCCAACGCTTCGTACATGATATATCTATTTACAATATTGATGAATACCGCTTTAGTCATTCACCATTTTTTTCTGCTTGTTGATGATTTTTATGGAAAAAAACTGAAATATCTCCAACAGAGAAATCAGTTCTTTCGGAGGAATAAATACGCAGATTGAGACCTTGCACTATCTGACTAATTATTTCCCCGGTTACTACGTTTTCATTAAATCGACCACTTGCCCCTCTGTTTATTTGTTTGTTGTTCGTCTATTTGCTACAAATTTTCAAATCGATTTTGAAGTAACTTCCCGATTCATCGAAAAATGCACTCAAGTTGTGAAACTGCAATCACCTAACATCAAATGAGCGTTGTGTACATGATTTATTAGGTGGACCACATGATAACGTAAGGTAATATGTCGTAAATTTTGGTATCAAAGCAAGAAATAACAGTTAATAGGTGATTTGGATGGTTCTTTGCAATGAAATACTAGTTCAATATACAAGGCAAAACAACATATCTTTATGAGTAGTGAGTCTATTATATGTGCTCAACGTTTTTAGTTTTAAATTTTACAAGTATTGTGTAGCTATTATTGAAATCACAAATTTCAGAACAATCTGTATGGGGTTATAAATCTTTATGGGACTAGTCTGATTAGATATGTATGAGTAAAAGTATTGATTGTGACATGAAAAAATCATGAAGAGTTTCAGTAAAAAGATAACATTATGTTAGAAATAATTCACAGCAAACCACACTCAAATAATCATGATTGTCTTTTATAACTGAACAAAATTCCTCAACCCTAACTTGAATGATACGCAATCATCTCATATGGGTTACCAGCAGATTCAATTTTATGATTATGATCATCAGGTGGAAGCTAGGCACCAAGAACTGAATGACGGAAAAAATATGCACAAGAAAGCAGTGTCTCAATAAATTTTACCCAGAAATAGGATAGGTAAAGTTTTGAAGGAGATTCGTAGCGAAAAATCATATCATAACAATCCATAGAAGACATCCAGGTTCGTCTGTTTAATAATCGTGGAAAAAAGTGTGTCTTACATCAACGTCTTCTAAGAAAGAATAAAGAAATGGATCAACGTTGTGTCGCTTTCTAGGATGCAATATCATTGCCAATATCGTCATTATCGAAGCATCTAGAACGGATGCGCTCTTGATAATTCAATTGATTTACATAAGACGGCTACACCTGGAAATAAGGGAGTTAAACACAAGTCAAAGACTGCATAGAAAACATGTTCGGGTACTTCACCAATAAATTCTAGCTGTTATTTATTTGTCAGAAATAAGGGTTAGTAGTAAAGCTGTATATAAGTAAACGATTTATGATTTAATGGTAAGTCCTAAATATTTGCAACTTGTCATCATTACTGTTTTTGAAAGAATTGAAGAATAAAATTTTCAAGTGGTTTTTGTGGGATTATTACTTTCCACAGTCTGAATATAGAAATCTATATAAGTAATAACTAACCCCTTTTTGAAAACAGATATTCACTCAATTTAGGGTCAGCGAGTCTATTAAAACTATTCAGAAGTCATTCATAAAACCCAACTCCTAACCGCACAAGAAGACGACGCTGGGCGCCGAAGACCGGCGCCTGGATTCTTTTTAGGGTTAACATCCGAGTCATTCGTATGGTTTGGCGCCGAAAAGTTTCCAAAACTATTCATTTGTTATCTGTCTCATCCGAAATGATGCAGTACAAAAGCCGAGACGCGATGACGCGATGGGGAGTGATTTTATCGATTTCCATGACATAAATACGGGAATCAAGGACAGTAAAAATTGGCAGTGGCTGCGTATTGGAGGTCGGATACGTGACGGAATCCAAAGGAATATTATGATCTTCCTTTTGTTCGATGGTTTGAGTACTTATTCGTCTGGTAGCAGGAAGTGAAAATGATTAACTTTCGATGACAATCGAGAACTAACAAAACAAATGAAACGTGAAAGCAAACGGTTGAACGATGAATGAGAAACTAGGAGAGTTATTAAAATTCCGATAAACTTTTTATCCTAGAAAATCTCACTGTTACGGAATATTATAAAAAATAACTATCTAGTGTCCAAGAGGTATGGATATCAGCCGTTCAAAATTCATACAGACTCCTCAGGGTGGTGCTGTTGGTTTTTCCAGCTTTAGGTATAGCTGAGAAGAGAATGGTCTATCGTGACATTATTTTATGTTCTGGTTATTAAAGATTGAATTGAAGAAATGCTTACTTGCAGTGCTAATGCGCCTCATTCCGTCTTTGGGTGGAGCAAGTTTAATGTTGACAGTTTAGTTGATGGAAAAATTATAAATTCGATTAATCTTGTAATGAGTTTTACTCCTATTTCTCTATTTCTTACAGTTTATGAAAGGTTATGGGCCTAGCAAGCTTTTGAACGTAGGGAAGACAGTGTAATGATCGAAATAAAAGCCATGGACCAACTTCCATTCGTGGAAGGCAATGATTCAGTGTTACATGTGGATCTCAACAATTTTAATAAAATCGTCTTTGGTTAAGAAAAGAACCCCGAACGGAAAGGAAATTCACAAATTTCCGAAGACAATGACAATATAAGTACAATCGAATGACATAGATAATAAGGTCTTGCACCAATAAGCCTGTTTAATAATATTGATAATTTCAAACAAATTTTACCCAAAGGAAAGCCATCTATAGATTGTAATGCATGTATCAAAGATGACAAGAACTATATCTAAAAAAGGAGAAAATTCTTGTCCGAGAGTACTAGAAAAGATACATTCGAAGTAGATAATCAAAGGGGGTTCTGGGACCGCATGCGCAGTACGGTCGAGCTTGCCACGGGCCATCGGAAATAGTCGTGGAGGAGATCGGTAGATGTCGGCCGTCGCTGGTCTGCGTTCATCGTGTGACGTAGTCGAGAGAGATCCAGTTGATTGATAACATTTTGCCAATACAGCGCGCATCTTGAATATTTAAAATTAATTAAAAGAAAAAAAGATTTCCGAGAACGAGGTTTGAACCAGCGGCGAAAGTTTGGTAGCGAGTGACGTTAGCCTTGTCTCCACGGAGATTTCGTACAAGTAGATGTACAAATGTGGGATATATATTTCTCCAGCTACCAGAGTACGGTGTTTGAATATTAAAAAAAAATAATGATTGAGAGTGTGATGATAATAGTGGTGTTTGGAAAATGGGGAAAAAAAAACATGGCGGCTGTCAAATGTTATACAGGTCATAACATAATATTTGAGTGAAAAAACATGGTTGCCTCGGCCATTTGTCGAATTTTCCATTGTGGGTATGGGGGGGATTCAAAATGTTTTCGTGAGGGGGTCCGTCATTTTTAACGTGCGATTTGGAGTGAAAATCAGCAATTTAAATCTTACTCGTTTTTTGAAACGCAAAAAACGCTTATTGCAGTTACCTTTTTTGCATGTTTGAGCGTTTCAAATTTCAGTCGTTTTATATCCAATTTTACATTTTTGCATACTAATAATTTTCTACGTGCGTCCATTCATCGAGTTCACTTGAATATTTTGAATTGTTTGCATTTAAAAAAATAAAAAAAGTTTTCCGAGAATGAGGTTTGAACCGTCGAACTGCTGATTATGGAGCACCCACTGAACACACTAGGCAAGGTATTGTTGTGAGTGTTGCCAGTTGTAAAATTAATCGTATAGGTTGACTGCAAATAGGTGTTGTCAGTGTTACGAAAAATCATCGCTCGACGGTCTAAGTTCATTTGTGACGTAATCGAAATAGATCCAGCAACTGATTGTACTACATGAAGCGCTCGATGTTGCCAGTTGTAAAATTAAGCGTGAAGTTAGGGGGAAAGAGTGTTGCCATTCAGAGAAATTTGGGGGTTAGGAAACATTATTTTTGGAAAGTATGTAGGTAGCATTGAGCAGAGTTGAAATAATCAGTAGCATAATGACATCGACAGAATACAGACGTACATTAGAGAAATTTGAGAGACGTCTTCAGGAATTAAAAAAAGACATTCAATTTTTTGAAGAAAAAGAGAATGTTTGGAAGCAGTTGAATAATTTAAACATTCAAGACAGAGTTTTCATGCGAAAATTACCTCAAACAAGATACCCGTTACAAAGAATCCAACCTCAGAGTGCAGAATATGTCTCCGCTGTTGAAAACAAATTTTGTACTTTTAACTGCAATAATAAATAATGTTTTGTACGTGAATAAGCCATTTGGTGTGAAATACATGGCAATATGCGAGAAAACCGATGAATTTGAATGCAACCGGACTCAATGGAAAACAATGCGAGTAACATCAGTCAATGATGGACAGCTACTAGTATTTGCCAGTGATGTTCCAGAGAATACAGCATTCAATTATAAGCTGAAAATGATATTTCAAGATCTTCGAGAAATAGACACAAAAACTGAGGAGTTTATTCCAGCAGGGCGAGAGAAAAGCAAGTCAAAAGTGGAATTTGATCTTTATAGAATTTTCATCATAGTATCCATTATATTAGCATGTATATTAATGAGGCTTGTACAGGAAATAATTGTAGAATTTAATAAAAAATGGAGTATTTGGTTTAAATAAAAATTGCAAAAAAACAAATCGAATTTCATTTAATATTTTCGCTAGTGAATATATGAACAAACAGCTTGATATCAACATCTGTTATTCATTCCATTATCGGTTGTGAAACGCGCAATTCGAGTCAGCGCTATCGCAATTAGAAACCGCCTCAAACAGGAAATTTAATATGTGATAAGCATTTTAATGACCGAATTGAGGTCGCCAGACGGGCAACGACCGAAGGTTATCGGCAAGGCGTACATGAGAATTGGTATTTAAACACAGCGAGGCACGACGGAAAATCATTTTATGTTTGATTGTGCTAGTAGCAAGTTACCAGTGTGCCAACTTCATTTGAAAAGTAAGTGTTTTCAATTGTTTTTATATGTGTCTGTTGAGTTTCTCATTTAATTTTCAATTATTTTTATGCCTGCCTTTTTTGGTTAATTTTCGGTTCAAAATTTGTGTGTTTTTAGTTTAGCTTTTTACTCAGATGAATTTACGTAAATGTTTTATGTTTGCCTTTTGAGTTCTCGTTTAATTTCCATTTCTTGTGCATGTCTTTGGGCGCTTTCAAAATTCATTGTAATTTCCAATTTAGAGTGGGTTAATAGTTCAAAGGTGCATTTGATTTTTGTGTATTTTTTTGGGTTATAACAAAAACTTTTTATTATGCTTTTCCTCAGATGGATCTACAAAAATTGAACGCCGCCGGGTCAATCGTGAGCAGGAAACCGATAACCAAACTAGCTGATTTACCTGTGGGGGTACCGCAAAGAATCTTAAGTGCGAAGATAGTCCGAGGGAAATTTGGCGAGGCTGTGCTGCTGGATTTGGGGGAGAGCGTCACCTTTTTGCCGCAGAGAGTAACCGAGGTATATCGGCTATATATAGAAGAGTTCTCGAGCAGCAAATATTCCGTGATATTCAAAGGACTGATGAACACTGGGAAAGCCAATCCAGCGGCGTCATTTGAGATTGTGGAAAATTAAGGTTAGTATTATTTTTGCCATTCGGGTTCGTTCCTTTGTATGTGACAAAAGTTCGTTTGAAAATAAAAAACAATTTCTTTTTCATTTTCAGATAGTTATATTATACCCCCCCTAATCACAACAGCAGCATTTTTCATTAGGCTTCCCTTTGGGCATCATCCCCGTTCGTCACTTCGCCATTCCAGGAAGCTTCAGTTTGCAGCATCATCACCGAGCTGCCACCGCACCCTGCAAGCATCCGTTTGCCGCCGCCGACACACACACACACACACAGCTGTTGCCCCCCCAACCATCCGCCATCGTCATTAGGAAAAATTGTAGTAAGTTGAAATATTTGTTGAAAATGGTGTTTTCAAAAACTTTATCACAAATTGATGGATTGCTTGAAGCGATCAAGCAAAATTATTCAAGTGCCATTGCACGAACGTCTCTGAATTTGATAAGTAGGCATATTAGAAAATGTGAGTTGGCAATGAAAAAAATTAAATTTTCAATAGGGGAAAAAAAGAAAATTGTTAGTAAAATTGGGGAATTGAAACGTATTAGATGTATAATAAATGTTATGAAAAATGATAAGTATATTGGATCAGGCTTGAATAGAAGCAGTAGGGTTAAATGGGAAAATATCAATGCAATTTTCAATGGTAGAGTAAGGACGGGTGTAATAATAAATTTAGCTCACAAAGAAGTGCGAAAATTTTTGAGCGATGCGTATTTTGTTTTCAAATCGAGAATTTCCAAAATTTTGAAGGAGATGCAATGCCTCAAGGTGAACATGACACTGTTGGGGGATTTCATCAAAAAGTCAAATGACGGCGAAATAGTTGATCGAAAATTTTTCAATACCCCTAATACAATCATTGATTTGGGTACGGACTTGACGGTTTGGTACAATAAACATGTTGTGGATGTTATTTTGAACAAATTAGAAGAATTTCAAGAGAAAGACTCGGGGTGGGCGTTGAGTAAAATTCTTTTGCTTGAGGTATCAATAAATAAATACGGAATAGGGAACGGTTCAGGGTTTATATGGTTACCTGAAGAAATTCAAAAGAGGCATGCATGCGTCAATATTGATAATCAAGATGATGCGTGTTTTTTTAGAGCGATCGTGAGTGCTTTGTACCCTCCCAAAGGAAATATTTCACGTGCATCTTCATATCCAAATTATGACATGGTTTTGAATACAAGGGGTTTGGAAATTCCTATGCCAATTCACCACATTACAAAATTTGAAAAACAAAATGATATTTCCGTAAATGTATATAGTTTAGAAATGAATATTGTCAAAGAAAAAGCATTTTACGAAGTAGTACCTGCACGATTGACTAAAAATAAATTGAATAAACACGTTAATTTATTACTAATTCAAAATATATATTTCCCTAAATTGAACGAGTACGACGCCTTACCTAGGGATACAGATGATTCGCAAATTAAATATCATTATTGCTGGATTAAGAATATGTCTAGATTGTTATCAAGTCAGTTGAGCAAGCATAAAGTTAAAAAATTTTTTTGCGATAGATGTTTGAATTATTTTCATAGCGAACAAAAGTTGTCAGAACATATCGGGTTGTGTGAGAATATTAACGAGTGTAAAATTTCATTTCCAAAATTTGATTATGTAGAATTTCGAAATTATGTGTATAAGCAAATATGTCCATTCGTTATATATGCCGATTTTGAATCCGCTTTGGAAAATTGTGAGGAAAAAATGTCTGATAAATCAACAAAATATCAAAAGCACAAGGCATTCAGTGCAGGTTACTACTTGAAATGCTCTTACGATGACAGCTTGTCCAAGTTCAATAGTCATCGCGGCAACGATTGCATCCAATGGTTTACAAATGAAATGGCAAGTATTTCCAAATTTGTTGAATCCAAAATCAAAAATATCGTACCAATGATATGTAACCCCGATATTGTTAAAGCTAGAGTGTGCCATATTTGCGAGAAGCCATTTTCCAAGCAGGATATTATCGTTAGGGACCATTGTCACTTTTCGGGGTTGTTCAGGGGTTGGAGTCACCAATCTTGCAATCTTGCCTTTAAGAAGCTTTTTATGGTACCCATTATATTCCACAACCTTTCCGGATATGATAGTCATTTTATTATACGGGATGTAGCAAAAAAGGGGCGTGTGAGCATACTTCCCATCAACAAAGAGAAATACATTTCATTTACTCAATACGATAGTGAAACCAGCATTAAATTTAGATTTATAGATTCTTATCGTTTTATGGGAGCTAGTCTTGATGAGTTGGTTTCCACAATGGATGCAAAAAATTTTAAAATTTTGAAAAAGGAATTTGCGCAATTGGATGATGAAAAATTTAAGCTTCTCACTAAGAAAGGGGTATTTCCTTACGATTATGTTAATAATATGGAAAAACTCCTCGACACCGAGCTACCCTCCAAAAAACGCTTTTATAATAAACTCAACGATGTTGAAATTGACGATGAGAAGTATGCTCATGCTCAAAATGTTTGGCAGCAATTTGATATTGAAACTTTGGGGGAATACAGCGATTTATACATGAAAACAGATATATTGCTTTTGGCAGACGTTTTCGAAAATTTTCGTGAAATTGACTTGAAAACTTATGAGCTGGATCCTTCGTGGTATTATACCATGCCGGGGTATACGTGGGACTGTATGTTGAAATATACAGGGTGTAAATTGCAAATTTTAAAAGATGTTGATATGGTTATGTTTGTGGAAAATGGTATAAGGGGCGGAATTTCAGTTTGTTGTAATAGATATTCGGAAGCGAATAACAAGTATATGTCAACATACAATCCTACAGAACCGTCCAAATATATCATGTATTTCGATGTGAATAACTTGTATGGGTGGGCAATGTCAGAATGTCTACCATATGGAGGTTTCGAATGGGTTGATACGAATATTGATGTGACTCAAATTCCCGACGACAGCCCTGAAGGTTATATTCTGCAAGTTGATTTAGAGTAAGTACCCTGCACACCTGCACGATTTACACAAAGATTTTCCGTTTTGTCCTGAACACCGCACACCACCAAATTCCAAATTGAAAAAATTGATGCCAACCCTGCATGATAAAAAAGAGTATACGCTTCATTATAGGAACTTGAAACAAGCTCTGGAACATGGCTTGAAATTAACTAAAATCCATAAAGTTTTGAAATTTAAACAATCTGCGTGGTTGCGCCCTTATATCGAGCTGAATACTCGATTGAGGACTGCAGCCACTAATTCTTTCGAAAAAAATCAATTCAAGTTGGCCAATAATGCTATTTTTGGTAAAACCATGGAAAACATCCGGTTGCACCGAATCGTAAAATTAGTTTCTTCCTACGAGGGTAGATATGGAGCAAAAAATCTCATTTCCAGCCCTCGATTTCATAATCGTACAGTTTTCGATTCAAACTTGATGGCTATTGAACTGAAAAAAGCCGAACTTGTATTCAATAAACCAATGTATGTTGGGATGGCTATTTTGGATTTGTCAAAAACTTGCATGTTCAAATTTCATTATGAATTTATGCTTCCCACTATGGGTGTGGAAAAATCCAAGTTAATGTATACCGATACAGATAGTTTCATTTATGAACTAACGTGTAATGATGTATACGAAGAAATTATCAAAAAACATATTTCCAAATTCGATACGTCTGATTATTCAAAAGATAACGAGTTTAACATTCCACTTGTGAATAAAAAGGTACCTGGACTAATGAAGGATGAAGCAAATGGCAAAATTATCACGCATTTTGCAGGACTACGTTCAAAAATGTATACCTACAAAGTGCAGGGAGGCAAAGTATGTAAAAAAGCGAAAGGAGTGAAATATAATGTCGTTAAAAATAAAATAAGTTTCGAAGATTACGTGGATTGTTTGAAAAATTGCAAGCAAAAGAAAATTACTCAGTGTACAATCCGATCATTCGCTCACGATGTGTTTAGTATCGAGCAGTCGAAAATAGCTCTTAGTCCGTATGACGATAAACGCTATCTTATCCCCAAATCATTTGATACATTACCGTGGGGGCACTATAGTCTAAATTAATTTTTTTCACCATTTTTGTTCTAAATTAATTTTTTTCTCCCGTTTGCAGGTACAATGAATTTGCAACAGTTGTGCATCAAAACCGTTTGCGAAAATATCAAGAGTCCAACCTTGTTCCTCATCAATTCACATTCATCATTACCTTCAATATTAACAAGACAAATTATTCAAAAATATGCCCATTTCAAATGGCTAAACATTAATCGTCAAGAAATTGTTTATGATGAGGATGAGGACATTCTCATGAATTTCGAATATGGTGGGAGGTTTTTTGGTGGTACACGAAAAAAACAAATACGTGCAGCATTATTAAACATTTATAATTTGGAACCATATTGTCATCACGATTCATACTGCATTTGGATGAAATTTTACGAAGTTGTTGACTTTAACTTAAGATTATGCAAAAATTGTTTTGAACATATCCAAAGTATGCTTAAAATATGCAGGTGTGACGAAATAAAAAAATTTGAAGTTAAACATTTACATGAAGTTTTCACAAGTAATGAATTACATAATGCCTACCAAGATAAATCATATTGGTGTCAATATGATTTTAGGCACGTTCTTTTCACTTTACAAAATAAAGATGAATGCATTGATCATTTACATAGAACGAAAAGGGTGAAATTTTTTTGAAAAAAATTTAAACTTACTCCAACTATTTGTGATGTTGATAAGAAACACTATTTTCAACTATATTTCAACAATTCATTTTTCATTTATTTTTTATATATATATTATATTTTTTTCTTTTATTGCTGTATTTTAGGGAGGGTATTTTTTTTTAATATAGAAAAAACAAAAAATATTTCTTGTGTTTTATTTCCAAAATATTTTTTTGAAAAAGTAATGAAAAAATGGAGCGATTTTTGGACCGTAGATGAAACGTCTACGGTCCAAACTCCAACATATTAGAAATATAAGGAGTAGATATTTCATCTACACCCCCAAAGTGATAAAAAACAATATGAAGCAGCACCAGGCTTTGTACAGTGTTGAGCAAAATAAGGTAAGTTGAATATTTTTTTCTTTAATTCCCGGTAAAGTTATAATTCGTTTGATAATCAAAATGCCTCCACTTCAAAACTGAAAAAATTCGACAGTTCATTGACTTGTTTTTTAACCAATAATTGTTGAAATAAAAAACTTGATTTCTTTTTCTCATTTATTACATAAATCATACACAAATTTTTGTTTATAATAAAATAAATATTCACGTAAAGCATTAGCCAACATACTATCTAAAGATGAGGCTTGACAAAAACCTTCCATAATTTCTTCCAAACTTAAATTAGTCTTATTATCGCGTAACCATGATTGAATAATATCAAAAACACCGCGATAATAGTCACAAAAGTTCATAGCATCCAGCATAGCGATACGGTCAGACAGCACCCCCAAGTGTGTATTTAGAATGTCGGTTACATCTTGTTGGGACAGTTCCATGTTCGTGACATCCTTGGAAATGGAAATTTGTTTGGTATTACTTTCGATGTACTGTGTGATGTAAATATAATCTCCGCAACGTGTTGTGATTGGATCATACTCATCTACATACTCATCGATTTGTGATTCAAAGAAATTTTCCTTTATTTCTTGTAGGATGTCAATGAGGGTTGCCCATTCAAAAGAAGCAAAATTGATAGTTCGAATGGAGAATTGCTGCTTCAAAATGATGCATGGACTAAAATCTCTGGATGGACTTATGCCACATCGAATTTCGTAGGATGGCATAGGGAAGACCATCAACATCAACTGATGTTCGTTCCGAGCTGCCATTTCGTATTGCCCCAATGCTCTGTCGATGGCACTTAGAGTTTCGTTGTAATCTTCTCCATCACTATCGCACATTACTTCAACTTCACTGACGTAACCACTGTCTTGAGACATTTTCGTTTTCAAACTGAATATTCGTCTGTGCTTGCATACGCTTTTATAGCTTCAGATCACGTGGTCAATTTTAAAATTGTTGTTGCATGTTTGTTGACTGTGAAAAAATATTTGAAAGGCCCTCCCAATAGTCTTGCAGAGTGTGCTTCTTTTCCATAAGATTCTATACAAAATCAACGTTTTCGATCCAACTGTTATGTTTGTTATGCAAACCGAGCCATTTAACGTACATTTTTTTGCCTCTCTTCCTCAGAACTTTTTCCACGAGATATATATCTGGATTTGCAGTTTTTTGTAATTCCTCTGCATAAAAAGCACCCTTGATAGGAGCACCCTGCATATCTTCCAGCATGAAGGTGGCAGGGTTGGTGATATTGACTTTGATGATTTTGAATAATTCCGTAGTCCAATTGGGCGTGTAACCTTTTTCGAACAAGTGCTTTGTCTTACTAATCCGCACAACATCGCCCATAGCGAATTTTCTCGGTCCAGCTATTTTCAAGTGTGAGTATGTTGATTTGAGAATTTCTTTTTCGTTGGTTTTATCAATTTCCGAAGGTTTCATACCCGTCTTTGAATGGCGCGTATCATTGTAAGATTTTGTGATTTCAGGTAATATATTCAACCATTTGTAGGTGCCATTCAAACTGAAATACTTGTACAATCTTTCTTTTAAAGTCCTTATAATTCGTTCGGCCATAGAGGCTTTGAGGATGCTGTACGTATTGTAGTGATTTATCTCATGTTTTTTCATCAAACTCTGAAATTTACTGTTGTAAAATTCCGTCCCCTGATCGGTTTGTAGATTTTTCGGGCATCGTTTCGTGTGTGTTAAAATATCTGCAAACGTTTTAGTAATTTCCTCACCCGTTTTCGTTTTCAGCGGGCGAGTCCACACGAATTTCGAAAAACAATCTATAACAACTAGAATGAGTTTGAAATTTCGATTTTGATGGGCGTACGGTCTCATTTCAGCCAAGTCCATTTGCCATAAATCATCTAAACCTTTAATAATGGTGCGACGTCGAGGATAATTTCTTCTAACAGGTTTATGCAGTTCACGGACAAGTTGAATCTTGTCTGAGGAAGCCATCATACGTATGTGATGACGTAACTGTGAAACCCACTATTTTATCATGGTGATGCAAACACAACATTTTGTATTTTAATAATTTCCTCGACAGCAGATTTTACACTCGCTATATCTGAATTTATTTTGGTGATTTGCTGTAAAATATCAATTCGAAATTGGTTTAGTTCATTCTTGGTTAGCAGCGTTTCCTTGTGCTTGATATCCCATTTTAAATTGTGTGCATGAATCGAATCGGTTATTTCGGCAATTTTTTTCAACAAATCACCACGAATATTTTCAATATCAGTGTTGTATTGTAGGTTGAATTTTTCGAAATTCTGATTGAGGGTTTGAATTCTCTTTTTCAGCTGTTTGTTTGTTTTATTCGATTCATTTTTGATTTCATGTTGCATTTTTGCCATTTCATCATTCACTTGAGCTATTTCCGAATGGTGTTGTTCACTCTGATGTCGTATACTTGCAGTAATTTTTTCATGAATTTCATCAACATATTGTTTATTGGCAGCATCAGTATTTTTGGTGGGGCTCTTTACATTACTCAATTTCAAATTATCAAAATCGATGTTACCATCTGGAGTGTGCAGCAAGCCGCTGCCTCCAGAGGGCGTGGCTAATTTTCGCTTCTTATCGGCGGTGCTGTCGCTACGTCCAAACTTGTCGATAACCATTTTGAAAATGTGTAAATGGAGGGACGTACACCATCTTATACGATTATATTTGCCTCTTTAAGTTCACTCAAAATGGCAATAATCTCATTGTCATGCGAAGTATTTCCAGCACCCCGAGAGGCTATCAATAATTTGAGGCGTTCGCATAGTTCGTTTGGGTCATCCCAATAAACAAACTCCATAGGTTTAGTATTGAATGTCATTGCAATAGGTATATTTTTAGGCAAACCGCTGCCTTTTGCTGCAGATGTTTTAGATGAACCGGTACGTGTCGATATTTTACGTTGATTTGCTGGGGGAAACATCGGTTTAATTATTTCGGTATACTTGTATCTTTTACTACCTTTCGGATGGCCTAGGGAGTTTTTGTGAATGTTTGACAAATCTACAAGTGATTTGTATGTCTGCATATCTTCATTATTATAGTTTTCAGGCGTGTTTAAAAATATGAGTTCATATATACCGGGTGTTGCTCTCCACTGATATCCGCCCATTTTAATGTATCCGCTGCGTTTGTCGAAATCTATTTCTTTGTTACCTAGGAACCATTTTGAAGATACACCATCATATACAGGGCCGTATACTTTATCTATTTCTTTGTCATTGCTCCAGTGTTTTATAATGTACGGTTGAGCCATTATAGGATATTGATCGATATATTCCTGTAAAACTTCTTCATCCATGTCTGACGCAAAGCTCTTATCTTGTTCCTCTTGTGTGCCTATGCTTAAGATATCCTCATCATCACCATCATCTGTACCTGCAACATGTTCGAGGGATTGGAATGGAGTCGTTGTTTCGAATGGAGACGTTTCACGCTCTTTCACTTTCTCTTGTTTGACTTCAGATTTTGTCTCACTTTTCATTGTGGTAGTAGGAGATTGCGATGCCGGCGGTGGCATTGCTGCTATTTTCCTCAATGGGACAGATACAGGTTTAAAGAATTTTTGCAACGTCTCATCTTCTTCAGATCTACCCAATTTCAAAGCCAAATATTTTTTTCGAATAGCTTTTGCAATTTCATTGATTTTAGTCTTTCGAATAACATCAACTTCTTTGCTCAACGGTTTCATGATGATAACTGCGGGATACATCAATCCCTCTGTATACTTATATATTTATCGAATCCTTGACGATAACGTCCAGCATTTATATCAAAATCTTTCATAATCACAACGGTTCCATATCGATGCTGTCGCCAACATTCTGCACACATTTCCTTGAATTCTTCGAACGTCATGTCTGGGGAAACGTGTTCATCGAATACATGTTTCAAATTCATTTCATCCTGCTTGAAAAGCACAATCATATTACAATTGTCTCGTATCAATTGTTTTGGAATTTTTGAATATGTCTGACAAAGATATGCTGCATCAATATTTCGGTGTCTACAAAAGGAGTAGTATTCTCGAATTTTCTGTTGACCATCGCATGCAACATCATCGAAAATGAATATGGAATTTGATTTGGCCTCGTGAGGGCTTATGATTTCCTCATTTTCCCTGAACGGATAATATCCCAATCCCTTGACTTTCCCCAAAATTTCTTGAACCACCTGATATTTGGGCTGGTACAAAGATTTTGAATATACGTAGATGTTTTCAAATTTTGCTCCATTCGGGTGGAATAACAGTGTTAAGATGGCATTTGTCTTTCCACAACCACTTGGTCCGCAAATAATTGCACGAAACGAATTCGGTAATAATTTACCATGCTTCCCAGTCATACTGCTATCGAGGTCTCCATTCAAAAAATCTAAATTTTCAATAGGCAGTGTCTTGTCTTGTTGAACGACCTCCATGATGTGATGAAAAAACATGAGTGCGCCACGGTTATAAATAAACGCATTGAAGGTATCTTTCATCATTATCAATGTTGACTTACTCTGGTGCAGGTGTTGTCAATTCAATCATCAATAAGCTCCCGTTCGAATTACATCTACCAGGTTATTCGTTTTGCGGTCCAGGCACCAAATTGAGGCAGAGATTACAACGCGGAGAAACTGGCGTGAATCCTTTGGACGAAAGCTGCAGAGAGCACGATATTGCATATTCTCAATCCGACTCTCTAGAAGACCGTCATAAAGCAGATCAAGTGTTGGAAAATAGAGCTTGGGAACGAGTTAAATCTAAAGACGCTAAATTTGGGGAACGTGCTGCAGCTTGGCTTGTTACTTCCACCATGAAAGCCAAACGTAAGCTAGGTATGGGCGTGTCCTTTCGCCGTAACTTGCTTCAAAAAATTATTAAAAATTGGAAACACAATCCTACTAATATTAAGAAATCTAGTGCTTCGGCTTTGCGAGCTGCTAAAATGGCATTGAGTCAAGCTGGAGGACGTAAAAAAATACGCGTTCCTAGAATAATTTCATTCGATGTCAAATCTGGAGGACTCCTACCCCTCATACCTATATTTGCTGCACTTTCGGCTTTGGGTACGATGGCAGGCGGAGCGAGCGCCATCGCAAAAACCGTGATAGACGCAAAAAATGCTAAAAAGAAGCTGGAAGAAGATCAGCGTCACAATGAAGCCATGGAACATTTAGGATCGGGTCTGTACCTGCGCAAAACCCCTCGAGGATTTGGACTGTTCCTGAAAAAACAACAACGCAAAGGACGAGGTCTTTATTTGAAGAAACAAAAAAACTGCTAGATAAGCTACCCCATAGAGCATTATACGATTCGGAAATTAAAAACTGTGCTCGTCAGATGAAAATACCGCATTTTCGTGGAGTCTTTATGCGTGATACGTTACCAACTTGTGGTCCTTGGCTGCGAGAATGCGCTGTATTGAACTTGGATTCTCACTTGAATGCGGGCACTCATTGGGTAGCTTACAATAAAAACGGCAATGCCGCACAATATTTCGATAGTTTCGGCAATCTCAAACCTCCAATGGAATTGGCAAGATATTTTGGGAGGGGCGTAAGAATTACATATAACAATAGTCAATATCAAAATTACAATCAGAGTAACTGTGGACATCTTTGCCTAAAGTTTCTACTTCATAATGTCCACCGCTGAGATGTATAAATCGCTGGCTGAAATGCATAAATATAAATCTTTGAGAGATTTCACCGATGCTGAACTGCGAGCTTTGTCAATCGAATATTTGATTGGGAACGCAGGACCTTGGGAGTTGCTGGATGTATGGCATAGATTACCACAAGACTACAAAAATCGATTCGCTTTGCAGATTCGTCTACCGTGTTTCATTCATTACAAAAATGAGTGTGGATTGTCAGCCCACTCACTAGAAGAAGCAGAGTATCATGGTCCAGTTAGCTCACAATATGAATGTTATTATTGTAATAAATGATTTTTCATCCAAGTTGTTGTTTATTATTTAAAGCGTGTTGCTTCCGACACTATATCAGTCATGTCTATGATATTGACGTTAACGAGTCGTTCTTCAACGCTTTCCATCGATTTCAATCCGCCCATTCAATTGGATTCTGATTCAGAATACAGTTTGGCTTTGCTCAGCTTCCATTCTTACAACAGTATACCAAATATTGAAGAAAATACGAAATTCCACTACTTTGAAAACGGTGGCAAAACTAAACAGAGTATCGATATTCCTGCTGGCTCCTACGAAATTGGTGATATTGAGGCTTTGATTAGCAAACACATCACACCCAAAACGTACAAGGAAAACCCCGAGGAATTTTTCTACCTCAAACCGAATAATAATACGCTGAAAAGCGAAATATTCTGCCTTAAACACTCAATTGATTTCCGACCTGAAAACAGTTTGGCTCGCATTTTAGGGTTTTCGTCTACCCTTCTCAAACCCAACTTGCATTACGCATCAGATCTACCTGTGGATATCATTAAAGTACGCACCGTACACATAGATAGCAACATTACGTTTGGAGCATTCTACAACGACGTACCGTCTCATACGATATACGAATTTGCTGTTGGTGTTGATCCTGGTTACGCAATTGACGAAACACCCAACCACCTCATTTATCTACCCATTGCTCATAGAGACGAAATAAACAATATTACGCTGCGAGTGCTCGACCAAAATTCTCAACTGGTTGATTTTCGAAACGAAGAAATAATCGTTCGTTTGGAATTGAAGAGAAAATATGGTGCTAACTATTCATAAGAATAACTCACCACCATACCTCACCTCAGTCTTCACCAAGACCTTCAACGTGCGTCAACTGCTGTCACCTGCAAATAAACTGTTTTTGGAATCTCTCGGTTATCATGTTGTCCAATCAAGTGTTCAACATTTTTCGAAAACCACACAACGATGAATCCATACAGAAGGTGGAATGGCGGACTTACTACCCATATGTCAAGTCCTTTCGCAACAATGACGTCATTGAAATCAATATCAATCAATCTGACGCTTACGATGCTTTGTATGATAGTCTGTTATTCATCAGTGGAAAAGTTGTGAAAACCAAAGGAGATGGTCGTGTAACATTCGTAAACAATGCTGGTGCTTTCATGTTTCAATCTGCTAGTTATGAACAGAGCGGTAAGGAGTTGGAGACGGTTCGTGAAGTTGGAATTGTTAGTACTGTCAGAGGCTTTCTCACCTACACCGACGAAGATATCAAGCACTTGGCTAATTCAAGTTGGACTTTTCCCAGCAACGCTGGGGTTATCAACACCACTGATCTATCATTCAATATGCTCATACCCATGAAGCATTTTTTGAATATTTTCAATGATTATCAATGTGTTTCCTATGGCAAACATACCATCCGATTTGTACGAGCTGCAGATGATAGTAACTGCTTCAAAATAGAGGAGACCGCTGGATCGCCGGCTGGTACGACAGCAGTCAAGTTGGAAATTGAAAATATTGAACTCAAAGTTAAGAGAATCTTTCCGCACGATCAAATTAAATTGCAACTCTTGAAGGCCATCCAAGCTGATACTCCTATTCTCATGCCGTTCAGAAAATGGGAACTTCATATGTTGCCTGCTCTCACACAAGGTGCAAAAAGTGAAATATGGGCCGTCAAGACTCCCTCGTTTCTCGAAAGTCCTCGCTATGTGATTGTATGTTTCCAAAAAGACCGTGATTACACCAAATTCAACAATGATCCAACAATATTCGCTCATTCGAATATCGCCAATATAACGCTCACTCTAAACGGCGAGAATTATCCCAAAGAGAATATGCATCTGAATTTCGCAAAGGGGAATTTTTCGCAGGCCTATTTCAACTATGCACAATTCGGTCTCAGCTACAAAATTACTAATCAACATAATCCTCTGCTGAGCTCCACCGAATTTGTTGGCAAGACTCTCTTTGTCATCGATTGTTCCAGAAGGGATGAGAGCATAAAAAGTTCCACTGTTGATGTGAAACTCGAAATCGAGGCATCTGAAGGATTTCCTCAAAATACTAGAGCCTATTGCATCATTGTGCACGACACTGTTATTGAGCACCTCCCACTCAGCGAAATCATTAACAAATTAAACTGAACATATGCTTGTCACTTCAGTATCAATCACAGAGTCAACATGAAAATAGCTGTTGTAGATATTCAAGGCTTTACCATCGAGCAACAATTCCATCCTAAGGAGATTGCCATTAGGATTGGAATTCAATGTAGTAATTTTCTTCTGCTGCCAACTATACCATTTTCCTCTTTGAGTAGAGCAGATAAACGTACTGCCTGGTTCTTGGAGCGAAACGTTCATGGATTGAGGTATTCCTCTGGCTTTGTGGAATATCATCAATTAGATTCCATCCTCAAGAAAAATTTACAGAATGTTGATATCATTTATGTACGAGGACTCCAAAAACGTGACTATCTTACAGAGAAATTTCATCAATTGAACCTACCTACACGTGTTGTGAATTTGGAGGACTATGATAATACGTCATGGAAGGTTCCCACATTCGGCGACAATGATGGTATATCACCTTGTATGCATCACATTGGGAACCGGACCAACTATAATTGCAGTCTCCGAAACGTAGATATTCTATACAAATGGCTATGTGATATGTTACCAAAATGAAACTGTACAATAAAATTTTTCTCCTCAAACTGTTTTATTTTTTACCTAAATGTTAGGTTGGTCAATTTGAAACTCTAAAACGCACAAAAATGTGATCTATATAGACGTTTTTCACGTTCCAAAAAACAAGTAAAAATACGAACGCTTAAACGCATAAAATATGTGACATAAATATGCGTTTTAGCGCCCCAAAAAACAAGTAAAATTAGAAGCGGTAAAAATACACTTTTTACATTTATTTCTTATGGGGATTTGACATTTTAAAGCATACAAAATAGTCGTTTTTCGCGTTCAAAAAAACACCTAAAATTTTAAACGTCAAAAACGTGCAAAAATGTTACTGCAATAAGCGTTTTTTGCGTTTCAAAAAACGAGTAAGATTTAAATTGCTGATTTTCACTCCAAATCGCACGTTAAAAATGACGGACCCCCTCACGAAAACATTTTGAATCCCCCCCATACCCACAATGGAAAATTCGACAAATGGCCGAGGCAACCATGTTTTTTCACTCAAATATTATGTTATGACCTGTATAACATTTGACAGCCGCCATGTTTTTTTTTCCCCATTTTCCAAACACCACTATTATCATCACACTCTCAATCATTATTTTTTTTTAATATTCAAACACCGTACTCTGGTAGCTGGAGAAATATATATCCCACATTTGTACATCTACTTGTACGAAATCTCCGTGGAGACAAGGCTAACGTCACTCGCTACCAAACTTTCGCCGCTGGTTCAAACCTCGTTCTCGGAAATCTTTTTTTCTTTTAATTAATTTTAAATATTCAAGATGCGCGCTGTATTGGCAAAATGTTATCAATCAACTGGATCTCTCTCGACTACGTCACACGATGAACGTAGACCAGCGACGGCCGACATCTACCGATCTCCTCCACGACTATTTCCGATGGCCCGTGGCAAGCTCGACCGTACTGCGCATGCGGTCCCAGAACCCCCTTTGATTATCTACTATTCGACGCAGATGGACTTTTTTTAATCTGTGGGAGGAAGTTTATACTCATTAACATTCATTGACGAGTATTCACGATATATTAAAGTACGCTTTCTCAAACATAAAAGTAATGTAGAAATGGCTACAAAAGACTTTCCAACGTATGGAGCATCAAACAGAAATAAAAGTTGGAACGTTGAAAAACGACAATGGTGGAAAATTCATTTTCAATTCATTAAAAAACACTTCAGTATAAAATTGAAAAACTCCATAGCAAACGTACATGAAACAAACAGCATAGCTGAACGCCCATACAGAACAATAAAATATAGGCTTCCAGATTCTTTTCATAAAATGACATCATATGAAAAATGTTTAGGGAACCAAACAAAAATTTCTCAATCAAAGTATTTTGGGCAAAAAGCTTTCATTCATATAAACAAGGAGACCAGAACCAAGTGGAGGTATATTTTCTCCCAGTTTTAAAGGAGATTTATGATTGTATATAAAGCAAGAAATGGATGGTACAGATTTTACACTGTCAACAAAGTCGTAACTTCAAGAGATTACAGATCTTTGAAAGAAAAAAATGCCAAAACTCCAACCTCTAAAAACAGCAACCTCATAAAACAAGAGAAGACAAAAATTTCTATAACGAAAAATGAAATTGAAAATAAACTTTCAAGATCTTTGGAACCAAAAAGAAGTAGCAAGATACGCGATCTTCCATAATTACATGAATTTTTTTTATATATTAAACAGATAAGCTTTAAATAGTCCTGAAATGGATTCTGCGATTATGAAATGTGGGGAAGAACAAAGTGTGGAACATTGTAGCAAAGCTTTCAACTTTCACATCTGTTGATTGTAAATGGATTTTCAAAATTAATTCTCTAAAACTGGTGAAGTGACTAGATATAAAGAGAGATTCGTTGCTCAAAGATTCCAGGACTTGATTTTGAAAAGAAATTCTCACCAGTTGCACTATACGAAAGAATCAGAAATTTGCTGGCACACAGTGTCCATAAAAATATGATTGCAAGACAACTGGACATCAAAACAGCATTTACCAAAGGAGATTTAAGATTTTGACATATATATGAAAATTACTGAAGAAGTTCATGCTGAACCAGGAAGAGTATGCTGTTTGAAGAAAAGTATATATGGTTTGAAGCAGTCTCCAAGAAAATGAAATCAAAAATTAGTTAGCGCTTTGAAATTTTTTTATTCAATTCGATCATCTGCAGATCATTGCATATTTATGAAGAAAACTTAACTCAGAATTTTGACTTTACATTCGTAGGAAAACCGAATCCTAGGAAGATATATTCAAAAATATTGGAAAGATATGACATGGTTTATTGAAATGCGGCTGCTGTCCCTATGGATTCTGGTGCAAAGCCACAAAAGGCAAAAGAAAATTATGATAAAACCGATAAAGTGTTGTATCAGTCAAAAATTGAAAACCTTCTCTTTCTTGCTTTGGAAACCAGACCTGACAATGCATTTACAGCATGAAAATGATTCAACAGATTTTCAGATATTCGAAAGAAACCATAAAAAAGAGATTAGAATACAAGTATACTTGAAACCCAGAAATCTGCACTTTCAGTGATCATAATATATGCAGATTGTATGCAGACTAGATGTACTAGCGGTTATATTGTATTTTAAGGTAAAGCACCATTCATAGAAATAGAAATAGAAATAGAAATATTTTATTAATCCTTTGTGACATTACAACGTGTATAGGACAAGTCAATCACTCACTTGAAGAAGTGTGTTTCAGATTATCTTAAAATTATGACAGAAAAATATTAAATAATAAAATACAGACGACACAATTAAAAACAGTGAAGTTCCTGCAGGCTACCATGGAAATATTCTTTTACACTGTAGTAGCATTTATTTGTTATCAAACGTTTTATTGTCTTTTTGAAACTATTGAAGGAATCGATACTTCTAATGGTTACTGGAAGTTTATTGTAAATTTTTATTCCCATTTATCTGAAACTATTTTCCAGTTTTGTAGTTTTGTGTCTGGGAACACATAGATGATCAGAGTTCCTGGTGTCATTATGATTTGATGAATTCAGTCGGAATTTATCAATGTTTTTCCTCACATACAAAATACAGTGGTAGATGTAAATGCTGTAAAAGGGCATAATGTCATATTTAATGAATGTGGGCCTACAAGTTTGTCTGAAGTCTAGGCTGAACATTTTTCGTATAATTTTTTTCTGTGTTACAAATATTTTACTGGCATCGATGGAGTTTCCCCATAGGATTAAATTATAACATAAGTGAGTGTACACTAAACTGTAGTAGACATTAACTACTGCACTGGTGGGCATGCGATCTTTAGTTCTTGAAATACGGACTTCAAAGAAGTAGAAACGTGTATCTGTATCAATATCGAATAACAATACATGGATATGTCACATTAACTTGCAGAGCTAGTGGATGAAACAATTGATATTGGATATTACAAATCAAATACACCAACCATTGCTGTTATGCGATAACCAAGCTGCAATTCAAATTGCTACGAATATCATTTCACATCCGCGCAGCAAACATTGATGTATCTACTGAAGAAAATGCTGCCGATGTTCTAACGAAACCCTTGCCACTAGATGTTTTCAATTCCTGCTTGTCCAAATTGTTGAAGTGATAGTATTGAAAGTTTTCAACTGAAGAACTTGTTCGCAATGCTGATATGCCTTATTCTATCTCTGAGTATTGCAAATTTTGTTTAAATTCTAAGTTGCTCAGATGATAGAAAATAATACGTTTCATTTTGACATAATTGTCACTCCTATTTCTCACAGTTAATAAAACTGGTTCCACGAAAAGGAATATCCTATAAAACATCATGAGGTCCGAGGAAAAGTAGGTAAGAATAATTGGTATTCTCGTAGAATTGCTTATGAACACCTCCCTGGTCAGGAAGTTACAAAGTTTTAATAATAATGATAACTATACTTTATAGTCATAAAAAAAGTGCTTCTTGTCGTCATAGCCTTAAAACATACGAAAAACATTGTACCTTTATATAATAAATATAAATTCAAGACTAGCAGTGATAAAACGTTCAAAAAGTATTATTTTGTCGAAGCATAAAAATTAAAAGAAATTAACATAGGTATTAATTGTACACAGATTCCTTACGTCATTTTGAGGCGTGAAGTCCTAGTTCGTGAAATACGTGCTTTCCGGACTAAGCCGGAAAAATGCTACTTCGTCAAAGAAAAAGCCGGGAAGTGAGTACTTCCCGGAAAGTTGTAGAGAAAACTTATTTTCAACCAGTTTTACCAGTCACATTTGATGTAGGTACTCTTTTCTATTTTTGATGAAAATATTACAGGGCTCATAAAATAAAATGAAAAACATTCTGAACTTATTTTCAACTATTTTGCAAACGACTCGACTGTCCGCTTGAAAAAATTATACTCCGAATTATACTGTCGATTTTCGACAAAAATATTCCTTAATCTGCCCGCCTAGAAAGTATAGGGCCCATGTGTTTCTTGTTATATATAGACTCCGTTTTCCAGTTCATCTATCGAGTTTAGGATTTCCGTTCAATAGTTAGCTTGTATTTACCCAGTACGTAGTTTTGATATCGATATCTTGTTGAGTCGTGCCTGTGCTTGTCTTCATTTACTGAACTGTCCTGCAAGAATTTTCCACTAAAGAATAACCACCACATGATTTTTCTTCATAATTCTGGCCGTGGGAGAGTTACTAAGTGTGAGAATCAGGAGGGATGAAGATGTTGAGTAATTTAATATATTTGGGGTATCTGGGAACTCTCAACGAATCCGTATAAAACATCAGAATCGAGTCCTTCTACCTTCGATTTCAATCGAACACTCGCCATCTTCTTTCTAAGGAGCTGTTGAACTGCCTGCTGACAGGAAGTGGTGATAATTGAGTACTATTTTCCTTCAGTTTCCCTAAGGTATTGGCGATTAGACTTTTATGCAGACATTATACATGAAATATGTGGATGGGTCCACACCAGGTATAACCAGAAGTGCCAAATTTTAGCCGGATAGCCCCCATTAAAAACAGGAAACTACCAAATTTTTAAATTGATTCCTCTCATAGTTTTCTATACAGTGTGGTTTTTAATAGTCCCCCCCCCCCTATTAACCTCTGAACGGTTTGACGTACGAACATAAAAACACTGGAGGGTTTCACCGATACTACTTTTTGAAATAAAACACATTGTGATTGCTCGATAGATGGCATTGAAATGGCATTGGGGATCATGTGTCACATCGTTGAAAAGATAATTCAATTCTCTTTTCAACAATCTGAAATTTTTAGATTTTCATTTGATCGTTTTTTCACAATATGCATATGAAATGTCAGAATAAGTGTGGATATGGCGGATCTGACCCCCGCGCCATCTATTGAGCAGTCACAATGTGTTTTATTTCAAAAAGTAGTATCGGTGAAACCCTCCAAATGTACGTACGTCAAACCGTTCAAAAGTTAACAGGAGGGGATTATTAAAAGCCGCACTGTACAAATGATCGAAGCAGTTTCCTAGGGACTCTATGTATAAAAAAATGTGTGATAATAACACAACCCAAAATTGAGACTTCATAGTTCATAGTTCATTATTTTCGTAATGTCTGGGCCAGAGAGAGTTACTGTAGGCTTGGTCAAGAAATGTTAACCAAGGAAATTTCACAAAGCGAAAACTCAATAAAATAGACATTTTAATTTCATTTACTTTAATACGATTGATGACATATTTGATAAACGAATGTGGTAATACATTCGAATAAAGAGTTTTTCACTACTGTACGCCCTCAAATCTCGTTATTAGCGTTGATGTCGCTTGGAAAGCTTCATCGCCTACTGTCAGAGTTCCAACAAGAAAAATCAAGCAAGCCAGTCTAAATGATGGTGAAAACGGCGCTCGGGGCGACTTAATCCGACTAGTGAAGAGTTATGCATTGACATCGACATGGGGAGAAAACGAGAGGATACTACTGGGTGGTACGTGAATAAAACCGAATAGAATATTAACTTGTTGTTCCTTCGCAAGATACTGGAAAGGAATGTTTGACTGATTTAAGTGAAAGAGCTGTTATTTGGAGAACTTTCAGCTGACTCCGTCCCTATCAAGTATTATACCATATTTAGACAGTTAACTTTGAGTGTCATTTGTCATTTGATATGTGTATCATTTTATATAAAATAATATATTCATGAGTTTCACGAAGTTCTTTGGATAGTAATCCATAGTATGAGAGAATATCTATTTTGTTTTCGATGTACAGTTTTGTAAAAATCTGAATATTATTCAATGGTTCACTAGAAACAACTCACAATTAGACACCAAAAGTTTCAGATTTGAATTCTATTTTGACACTTCCATCAAATACAGAATACACGATTCACACAAATGATATTATCTCATTCCGAATTATAGTACTGCTTGAAAATTTTATTTAGTTAAATGAAAAATTCCTTCCCTGCTATTGAAACATGATTATCCATAATTTAACTCTGAGCTATGAATAACAAATATTCCTATTCGGAAGAGATGAGTTCCATTTTCTGAATAAATTTGAGTATTGTAATGTTTGCAGTTGGAGTTGAGATGTCCTCATTTTGTCAATTTTGTTTCTGCTTGCTTAGTCAAAATTTCTCCATAATTGCAGTACATAGTATACCTTAAGTATATCGCATAACATATAATTAATCTTTTTCACCGTTTCAACTTTCTGTATTATATGTCAGCATTAGTCTTCAGTCCCTTCATATTCACGTAATAGTTGTGTCTAGTAAAGTTCTTAAAATACTGCTCATCGATCGAACTGTAAAGAATTTTGATTTGGGGCAAATGGTATAAATGCTGATGTCTCGGACTATCACTGTCTACTGCAAGTCAACGATTTTTTGGGAACAACTTCTTGTCTAGTAATTACTCGTCATAAAACTTTTTTCTCCAACGCTCCAATAAGTATCAGCACATTAGTCATGAAACTATAAATGAATGAAATAATGGGCCTGCATATACTTTCATATTCCTTGCTCACAAAGTTCACTATTCTGGAACACCGCAGAATACTGATATTTCAATGGACTTTTTCTCTTATGATATTGTAATATATGACACTATTAGTCGTTTCACCCTTAGCAGTTTCTTTGAATTTGACTCGTTGAGTTCAGTCTTCACATCACTTTGAAGACATACCGAACATCTCTTTTCCGGGAATCAATTTTTCAACGGACGATCAAGCTTTGAAACTCGTTGCATGAAGAGGTATATCCGGAACCATACAAAACTGAGAAATCAAAAGAAAACACCAATTTCTACCTTCATTCTCTTGGTTCTCAAGAATTTTAGAGGATTTCTCTCCTCATGAGAACTAAGAACAGCTGAGTTTTCGTTGAAGATATAAAAGATATCATTGAGAGTGCGTACCGCTTATTTATGAAATATTCAGCTTGTCAAGTCACAGAACCGAAAAGCACTAGATATACAAGGAATTTTGTTGTGATATGAATTTTATATTTTTTCGAAATTTATAATATATATAAAAATACCACGAGAATGTCAAATCCCTATTGAAATATTTTCATATAGCAATAAGTGTAATATATTGTAGTTGTACTTATTTTCTATTGAATTTTCCATTGTTTTCCACGTATTGTTTTGATATACTTATTCAGGATGCACCCCTACGAGCAACCTTCAGAAGTCTTCAGAAGACTTGTTCGTACTGAAAATGTTCATCTAAGTATACCAGTCATCCATCCAAACAGTAACCGCTCCCACGATTGTTTGACTTCCTAATCGACACCTTTTGACTTCTCGATTGTCCTTGCTGTAGATTCACGAATGCCTCTGATTTTACTTTTGTTGTATGAATTAAAATCTGTTATATTACAGTTTCTTGACGAAAATAACAAATAAACAACTTATGATACTTCAAACGCCGAAACTTGAATCCTAAATCACTGTATTAACCCTGATATTTCAGTTCCAGAAAGAGTGATTGCCGAAACTGAAACAAGAAGGAACTAAAAGCATGAAGACCTTTAGGTCTCCTCCTCGTAAATGCAAATGTTTTCCATTTGAGAAATAAAAAGTGCTGATGCCAGTGCCATAAACTTTAGATACTTATATTGACTTTCAAACGAACTCCATCCGAAACGAACTCTTGAATAAGTAGAGTCGATCATTAAACAGCGAGAGAGTCAGGCTGGTTTGAGATTTGTTGATAAAGTGGGTGAAACGATAAACGCTTTGACCCGGGGCTAGGATACACTGCGATATTGGCGCTCGCAGGGAGTTGCAGGAGCGTACAAATATTTGAGTAGTCAACACGCGTCTATTCGAATCCATCTTCTGAGTACACATCGCTCTTCATATCGGTGTTTAATATCCATCCAGACACCCTCCGACTTCTATTGCATTTCCACTCGATATGCTCTTCATAATACTTGATTTTTCCTTTTCAAGTCCCTTTCAGTTGGGTGGTTTTCATGAATACTCGCATATAATTCTCGTTCAACTTGATAATTTCCCAAACATCAAGTTACTGAAAAAGTTCGTGATCGTTTGAAAATGATTGCACATTTTTTGTACAATAATAATATTAATAGAATCAGTACTAATGCTATTTTTGAATAATTAATAATGATAATAATAATGAATTTATTCAGTATTTATTACATATGAGTTAGTATTTAGTATAAGCATCTGATAGCAATTTAAACTATCCGAATAACTGCAAGTAATCCTAGAGAAAAACGTGCGAGCGTAGATATTATCGATATATTCAGGTATTACTGATATATTCACATTGAATATTACAATAAACAATGATTATGACAAATAAAGAATATGAGTATGTAAATACAAAAAAATTTTTACAAATGTATGAATGTAAAGAATTGTAAAACTCAAAAATATTAAAATGTATAAAAGAAAAAATATATACGTGAAATAAAGTCAATCCTCATTATCCTAATATGTGATAGCAACGCTAATTATTTTTCAAATCAACCACGCTTTGTATTGCGATCCGGGGTTTTTCTATAAACCATTTCTCAACTTCAGACTTCAACAATGTCTTGGAATTGAGTGTTTCCAGATGTCTCGGTATTTAATAATAAACTTCTGGTGTGAGGAATACGTGGCACCTTTGTCCTATTGTCTTCAACATACGAGCTGTGTTTTCTTTATGTCTATAGTTGTATAGATGTAAACGACACGTTCAACTTTCGATAGGTTTCTAGTTTGGTGTGTCATGATAGCCAAAACAAATATTTGATGAATATCCATTATTCTCGCCTCCCTGTACAATTCATCACTAGAATATCTGATGTCCTATCCAATAATTATTACCAGAATCCACTTTTGTATTGTGAGTAGATGCCACTTGAAAACGTTTTTTTAAGTATTTCATGTCGAATAAATTTTTTTAATAAGTATGGAGATTTTTACGAAGGCGTAGAAATTAGCTAATTCTGACTTAATATCTCGGAATTAGCTGACTCTGAGATACTAAGTCGGAATCAGCTAATTCTGAGATACTATGTCGGAATTCTGACTTAATATCTCAAAATTAGCAAAAAATATTTTTTTATCAATATATAGGTGGCCCTTTTAGGCCTTTGTAGATTTTGATAGATAATATCTTAATTTCTTATTCACTTCATGTATTAAAATATTTCATATCTGATTGATGTATACGTAAACTATCAAAAAAGTTACTGTTTTTTCGTAACCTATTTGTATCACCCTGATGAAGGAATTCTTTTTCATTATACGAAAGAAAATTTGATTCATAACTCGTGAAAGGTAAGCATAAATTAGTTTTCAGATTGATAGTGAGTATACTACTGAAGAACAGCACTAGAAGAAATTATTCGATAATTTTCTATTCTAGATCAGACCAGTTTTTGTCCCTGATGATGGTGACAGTATTTTCAGCGAAACTACTTATTTTCCCAGCTACAGGTAGGTCGAATAAATGAATGAAACATAGAATCGATCCAAGGACGGTTCCCTATGGCACTCCATAACGTGCATTTTTCCTGTTGCTTAGTACGTTTTTAATTTTCACACACTGCTCCTGCCCTTCAAGATACTTCTCCATAAGTTGATAGGCTATAGTGTCTGCTGTTGTTTCATTTGATATCAGTTCGTTTATTACCTTCTTGACTTAGTCAGCACTCACTTCGGAGAGATAGATTGAATGATCAATTCTTTGTGCTTGATTTTTTTGTTGGTCTTCTATATTTTATCTGCGGGATAACTCTAATGTAAGTGAAATAATCGTTACATTCTTCTGCGATCGAAGAATTTTCCTGAATAGTGATTTCTTAATATTATGTTATGCATGACAATTTTGATATTTTATTTTCCTTGTATTTTTAACCGTTCTTGAATATAGCAGTGCTTTCATAATAATCTAATTTCCTATAATCAGTTTTCACTAATTTGAATTTTCGAATATTGTCTTTTTGATGGGTTTCTAGTAAATGATCAGCAACACTCGATTTATTCTCTCGTAAATATTTAGCATGGGCTAAATGTTCACGAAAACGTATATTCGTTGATCGCTTGGTTTGGCCATAGTGGGTATATAATATCACAATTTTGACAGATAATTCCGTAAATTCCTGATCTATCTGAAGTTGGAATTTTGTCTTTCGGGTTCCCTCAAAACATTTCGAGATTGTTCGTACTGCTTTGTATAAGCTGAAGGTTTACATCCCGAATGATAGAATTGAGACCTCTCGTAAGCCGTGTATCGTGTGTGATTTTTATGAATTTCTTGTTATCTTCAGGTCAAACTACTGTAGATATTCGTCTTAGGAACATTTTGTACCTTTTCTTCTTCAGCTAATTATCCATCATGTTAATCTCCTCGATTGCTTTTACTTCTTTCCGAAGACGTTCATTACTAACTGGGAAGCTCACTGCCCTATGAACGAAGAAATTGAAACTCACCATCTTGTGGTGAATGTGGTGGTTAGGAATCAGCGGGTATGAATATATTAGTGATAGTAGTTTTCCTATAAATATCTAATTTCCACACGTTCTCCATTCCTGATAACCAATGTGTCTATACATGGCAACTGTCGCCAGTGTGAGCTTCCTTATTCAAATACTGAATTCAAACTGTTCCGGCAAGTGTTCTGTATTTTGGTTTTTCGCATCGAGAACACAAAATACATCATCCACATACCCGATCCAAATAATCGGGAAATAGGAAATGTGTAATTATTTTGTAACTTGTGAACTGTTTCGAACCTGCCCATGAAGAGATTGTTCATAAAAGGTGATATATAATCGTGCCTTCTTGCTGTTGAAAGAATTTACCTTGAAAGATAAAAAAATTCTGCTCCACGCATAAGGCCGTAAAAACTTACGTACTCACTAGCCTTTTACCTTTGAATATTATTGAGTTATTGAGTCAAATTATCCAAGGTTTCGGGAATGGGCACACTGGGAAAAAGTGAACTGACATCGAATGAAACCAGCTTTTCCCTCTCCGACAGTTTCAAAGTTTATTTTCTATCAACAGAAAAACTCTCGTGCTGGATAGGTATACTGCCAAACTTACTCAATATCCACTTCCACAATTTGAAAGTGCGGGAATTCATACCGGACACGATAGGTCTCATGTTATTGCCGGGTTTATGCATTTTTAGCAAGCCGTTCAGTTTTGGAATTATCAAAAGACACTAATTTTTAGTTAATATTAATGCATCACAAACAACCAATTCAATGACATCTAGTAACACGGTTCATAGCCGTATTCCTACGATTGCTGGTTACGAAGCAGAATATCGCCAGTTCGAATCCACAGAAGATCTTTTTCTTTGTAATATCTATCAAACTCAATGTGTGATTTCACGGACAAAGGTTGGTGTTGGCAAGTGACGTAGTAGCCATGTTTCCGGATGATGGAGTGGCAACCATGTTAGGACGATTAATGTGGTGTCAGTGATGAAAGGTGACGATGGCCATATTTCGGAAGATGAAGAAGATGAAATGGCAAATGACGGATGAAGGTTGACGGATGACGAGGTGTGCTCCGATTGGTTGGTCGGTGGCAAGGACATTACACACAGGACTGCTCCATTCCTATCTTCCATGTTTGTATCGGAAATGACCTTGAAATGACGTAATGCGGTGGCCTCCCTCCGCCACTTTATCCGCAGTTGTTTGTAGTCTTTACCTGTTTCTTTTTTCCCTGTTGCAGAAGAAAGATAAAATAAAGCTTTTGAATTTTTAAGCGCGATTATATCAACTTTTCAAAAACTCATTTCGTATTTGTAATACTCACATTTACTGTTTTTACTCATTTTACTCGCTTGTAAATTATTCATATTAATCAAAAGATGATTCAAACTGCAAGAAGTTTTATTTGAAAAGCCAACATTCTCAATTGAAAACCAGACATAAATAAAAAAAAAACTGAAAGTTAAAATTTCCATCTTCATTCAGATTGACGATTGATTTTGCAAATACACTCAGAACTAATGTAGAGGAATTATTTTATGAATATTAGAGGTCCTAATTTTGGAAGAAATTTAGTGCATGTTGTGTTAAGGAAAAACCTACCTACTTAATATCGTTTTGTCTGACCCTAATTAATTGAAGAGAAAATATTGCTATTATCTGGGTTATTAAATGCCTACTTACCCACGTAGGGAAAACGATTATACAAATGTTATAAATAAGTTAACGTTTTTCGGTATTCTCCGTACCTACTGAAAATAAACAATGTTAATTCTTTGTTCTTCGAGGGTAATTCCCCTACTGCACTGTGGTTTTGAAAATATGCAAATTTACAATTTATTGCTGCCACAGGGAGAGAAAATAAAATTAAACAGTAATATTCATATAACTCCTAAAACAACACATGTACATTGAAATAAAAGATTGCCAGGGAAAAATGAAAATATCCTTTACAACATGAAATTTTTTATTGAAATAATTTTCAAAAGATACACCACAATAGTAGAATAGAAATATATTTATTCATATGATAAAGTATCAATACAAAAATGATAATACATAGATGTACCTACTTTATTAGACTACTCATAGATCAAGATGAGTGAATGAATAAAATCATGCACCTGATAGTCATACATACATTTACATTTGCATTAATATAAAATACATAATTTATGATAAGCAAAATAAGGTCCAGTTCCAGATCAAAAATTCAATTTATAATTTTTTTAATTTTTTTTGTCAACTTTCTGGAATCAGAATCATTAGCAGATTTTTTTCTTTTCAAGTTCTGAGATTTGGTTTTAGATTCCTCATTTTTTTATTAAAATAATTCATTCTGATTATTGTTCGTAACCTAACAAATACTTCAATGATATCAGAATGAACAATTTTCTGTTTAAGTTTGTTTTGTATTCTTTCAGTAACAGTTTTGACAACATTTTTTTCCTTATTGAAACCCAAAGGATCCTCACCATGATATTTCAAAAATCTTTTATTAAATTTCTTCACTAATGAAAGCAATTCTTCAGTTGGTTTATCAACCCACCATATGATAAATTACTAACTCATGATTAACCCACGTTAAGAGATTGGATATACTTGGAGAAATATAACTATAGGGTGAGCCACAATAGGCCATTGGCCGCAGTGGAGGGCCTGATATGGGCCCACTCACGTTCAAACGTATCCTAACCTAACCCATGATGGTAATTGATAATCATGTTCCTTCGAACATTTGTGTGTATGAATGCCTAAAAAGGGGTATTTCTTTTTGAATTTTTTTGCCAAATATCCAGCAATGTATTCCAGTGAATCATTGGTCATCTCTGGTAAATAATCGTTTTCTGAAATATTGGCCTCGGATGAACCAGAACTGCTACTGGTGAATCGAATTTCCACATTTTCTTTATTTTCATATTCCTCAATGGAAATACCATCTTCATCAAGCTCTGAGTCAATATTGAAGCCCACTTTCTTCATTACGTTTGCAATCAAATACTCATCTTGCATTATATCTTCAGTATTCACAGCAGAGTCAAGGATACCAGGATTTTTTCCTAAAATAACCATGCGAATTCTGTATAGAGCATTCAGTGGTGAAGGATGGTCATCCAAGCCTCCTCTACTCCGCAGTTGAAAGAAGAAGTTTTCCAAGGAATCTTGATTGAGTTTATGGGTACAAAATGAGGAAATACCATAAGCTTTTTTCAAGTCGGAAAATAACTGCCTAAGAGATTTAATTGATATGATGATTCCTTTCTGATAAATCTGTGAACTTCCTTTCCCAGTAGCCCTTATTGTCAAAATTGTATGAAGCATGTCATCAAGAACTTTATTTTGCTCTTCCAGGTAAATACCATAAGCAGATTTATGAGGATTGTTATTGAAAGGTATATAACTATTGCTTATATCAAACCAGTTATTAACCAACTCAATAAAATTTCCTACATCTGTAGCCAATCTTTTATCAGTTCCTAGTTGATAATAATGAAGAGCTGTAGCCGTTGAATGTGATAGCAACTCAGCTGCTAAACGAACATTTTGACGTTTTGTCTTTTCACATCTTATATGTTTCTCTGTTAGTTTGAAACATACATTCAATTCTTTATCTGTCATTTCAATCAAATCAAGTGGCTTATGATTGATGCTAGTTTGGTCCTCTAGAATAAAACCTGTATCAATGAGCCAATTTCTCAATAATTTGAGTAGATGCGGTATATCTGCAAACATATAAATTTTTTCATTGGTCTGAGGATGATGAAAATAAGTTTTTTTGAATGTCAACTCCCATCTCCTTCAACAGACCTACATTACCTACAAAAACAGATATAATATAATTATTTCACAAAATTAAAATTAAAAAAAAAAACTTACCTCCTCCACAATCGCTGACAGTTGCAACAACTTTATAATTAATTTGATGAAGTCTGTAAATTATATCAAAGATTATGCTTTTAGTCATCTTGGAATCAAATGATATGTAAACAGGTTGTTTCCATTTGGCAAATAAGACTCGAACCATGATAACTTGCATTTGATTGTGAGGTCCAATGAGTTGGTCTTCAGATTTGTCATATTCCAAAACTGACTTGACTTTAACTTCATCAAATTGAATGATGAGGCATTTCTCAAGTTCTGACATATCCTCACCAGCTAATTTCATGAACTTCAAGACGTCTTCTAGAATTCCTTTTTTCATATTGATTTTGCAGGCCCATTTTCGAAGTGATGATAACCCAGGCAGAGGAAACTTTAAAACATTCCTCAAATATAAATATGACTTTTTGCTGTAATACCGCAATGTGAAGGCCATTGAGAGTTCTGATTGAGTCCAATTAACCCTTTTTTTTTCTGAAGTAATAGGTTAATTTGATTTTTGGAAAAGAATTTACTCAAAACTTTCTCAGCTTTATTATTTTCTTTATATTGCACCTTCTTCTTATAATAATTTAGGTGTGTTTGTAAAGAATTTACCCGTCTTTTACACTTTTGCTTGTGAGTTCTAAATTCCAATTGCACCTTATTATGACTTGCGAGGAGTGTTTCATATTTCCTTTGATAATAGGTCTCATTCAGAGGATCAATGTTTTCGGAACTCCCAACAGCAATAACTTCATTTTCCTCTGGTAACAATTCATCTGGAATAACTTCTTCATTCGCTTTTCTTTGACTTGAAAAAGCTTCTAGAGATATCGGTTCTAGTCCCAAGAAAAGGGATGGCACGACATTGGGTTTAAGAAATTTCTTAACAGGTAATCCTGAAACAAAGATTTTTTTTGTATTATTTTGAAAACAAAATGAAATAAGTAAAAACCTAGTAATTCATTTCTCAAGTCTCGCTTGTAGTCCTCTTCAGTGAAATGAACTGAGCAAATGCTACTAGTCCTAGGGTTCCATATGTCACTCCTATTGCATAAACGTATCCAAACTTGTCTTATTCCATCATCCTTTGGGAAGTTGTGAAATATGTAACCCAAGCCTTTGGAGGATTTATTCTTGCAAGAGGCGATGGCACACGCTTTTCCTGGCATTTCATTCAACTAAAAGAACAGGAATAAACAAATATTCAACCACAACAATACTGAAACCCCAAACCTTTAAGAACTGGCAAAATCTTTCAATATTTTCACTTCACAAAGAGTAACAACTGCAGAAAGAGTATAAAATAGTTTCTAAACGTTTCCTCAATCTGTGAAACAGGCAAACAGGCACTAGACTAGACACAAATATAACAATAATTCTATCAAAAACTCAATAACTCAATATACGAGACACCAAGCAAAAAGTAAAATAAAAAAGTGATAACAGATAAAGTGACCGTTTGTGTTTGGTAACAATGGTAACCAAAAAAATCGAACATCGAACTCAATGTGTATTTATTTCTTTTCAACAACAGATATAATAATGGAAGGAAAGTGCAAAGGAAAAGTTGGAATGAAAGAAACAAATTGTTAAGTGGAATGGTGGTGGGGGGGGGGCACTGAGGTACGTCACAATTCAGTGATTGGTTGAAGTCTCATCGGGCAGTCCTGTGTGTAATGTCGTTGGGTCGGTGGTGGCATATGACAGATGACAAGCGCTCTGATTGATCGGTCGGTGGTGGCATATGACAGATGAGAAGTGCTCTAATTGGTCGGTCGGTGGTCTTGGAAGATTTATTAAGTCTTGTTTTTTGTCTTGGTCTTGGTCTTCGTCTTGTATCAAGAGCAATACAAGACCAAGACTATTCTCTTGATCTCGCGAAGCCCTAGGTCTTTCTGTGTCGTTACTATAGAAACGGTTTGTTGGCACGCCGCATGACTGACTGTGTTTGCTCGTAGTTGGTTCAATTCCATGAGATATATCTGAAAAAGCAAATGCAATAATATCTTATTTATGAAACCTTGTACGCTATAGATTGTCTACTTAATGTTGAAAAGTACATTGAATGTTAAGGAAAATATTGTAATGAGGAAGTTTTCGAAATTAGTCCCGCTCATTGAGAACAAAAGCGTCGGATACCGAGGAAAGAAATCTGAAGTTATATCAAGGGATGATATCAATATATTTATTCAAGATGCTGATAACGATACAAATTTACTCTAGAAGGTACAGATATAATAATAATTTTGTAAGATTAGTAGTAATTTCAATATTTTTTATTTGTAGGTTGTCCTAATTTTGGGTATCAGCGGTGCTTGTCGCCGTGAAGAATTATTACAAATAACTTACTAATGATACCATTGAAGATGCTGGATCTATACTGACTATTAAAATAGCTGCGCAAGAACGTTTACTATTTCAAATTCTGATTATATTGAGATATACCGCAAGTAGAGAGCACTACGACCACCTCATAGAAAAGGTAATAGATTGTTTTTGAAATATTCGATGGAAAATGTATTAACCAACATGTGGGGATAAATAAAATAGGAGAAATTTCCAGTTGATTGCAAAATTGTTTTGAAAAGACATGTATGAGGTCACTGTTTCTGGAGAAGCCCTGTAACTCTTCTAGCTAATGCAGGGGGCAATATTACATCTATGAAACGTCACGGTGGCTGAAAATCTGCCTCCGTAGCAGAAGCATAATGTAAAGAAGATAGTTTGAATAACAAAATTGAGATTTCTAACAAAATATTGAATTGTCCATTTTCTTCCAAACAAATTAAATTATCTGATAAAATTGTGGAATCAACTCATCAAGAAATATCTAACGTTTCTGATCAGCAGCAACATGAAACATCTTCGGGAATTTATGTTGGAAGTAATTGTTCAAACTTTACAATCAATAATTATTCCGATAAATGAAATTGTTTCATGATGAATAATCAATTAATAATTGACTCTGTTGAAAATAAATCCTTTAAAAAGTAATATTTCATGTTTATTTTGTGAATTATTTTGGGAGTGAATAAAAGTGAACATTTATGCATCAATTGACAGTTGTTCAAAAAGGCATTTTTATGCACACAGAAGTTCCTTCCACAAGAAACGTCTGGTAAATCCACATTATCCCACAAGTGAAATTTTGAATATCATTCGCATCAAGGAGTACCTAGAATCCTGTAGAAAGCGGTCTAGCGAAGCCATATACTATCTTAGTATGGACACTGATGTTGAAATTATGGATCTCAGTTGTGTTACTCATCAATTATATTCAAAAAAAATTAAACATTTAGGCATAAATAGAGATGCAGAAATGTCAAGTTTTCTTGACAGTTGCACAAAAATATGTTTACATCATGACGGTGTCAAAACTTCTTGTGTAAGTAATCGTTTAATTCTTCGAATTCATACACTTGTAAAAGTAAAATGAAAAAATATGAATATTCAAGTAAATTATTTCTTGTTTTCAAATCGTATTGATAGTTATTATGGACATACATACAGACAGAGTAAAATTTCAAATTTGCACCAAAAAAATTGAAAAATGTAAACCATTTTCAGCAAATATCGATATACCAGTTCGAATAATAAATTAGACTGAATTTTGCAATGAAATATCACGAAGATGACAGATGCGCCTAAGGTATATAATATGAAGTACTCTTTATGAGGCTAAAACCATAAAAGATGTGTTTTTTCTGTTTCTTTGCGCAGATGGCTGTGATTTCAAATTTTAATATTGTTTTCAAATATAAACAAGTTTTTTGAGTAATATTCTTCAACAATATCGAAAATTTCTATTTTTTATTCTCCCCTGTACACTGTTAAAAAATTTGGAATTTTGACACCTCAAATTCAAGTTTCCACAAATAACAAATGGATATTAAGAAAGATTCCCATATGGTGCAAACTTTTAGAAACTCACTGTATGATAACTCTTTGAAGGACTCTTCAAATCATGATAATAATTATTATAAACTCGTCTTGGCTAACAAAATCGATATTGAAATTGAACATCCCCCAGGAGTATATTACAGGTTTGCCAATGAGCATTGAGAAGGGGAAGGAATAATCAAACCCCGTCCTATATTCGGGATGATTGTTTTATTACAGTTATTATACAACCAGCACGGTTCTTTATTAAACACTTGATGAGATGCACTGATACAGCTTCCGCTTTCCTAATCAAGTCGCTCGAGTACATATTTGAATAGTATGCAAGTATCTGTTGACAAAGTGGATAGTACATCAGTAAATGATTGGCTCGGTGTGTACTGTACGACACCGTCTTTACCGGGTGTTACTTAATTTTTTCGACAATGTCGGTTTAACGCGTCATCTGCAATGCTCAAACTTAATCGTATTAAGTATCTTCTTCGATAAATTATAAGAATATATATATTTGGAAGGTGTAATTCTCATTGAATTCAGTGAGAATGCTGGTAGTGTTGATCATACATTTCAATTGGAATCATCACTCTTATTAATAGTAATTGATGAAAAAATCTTAGGAATAATCTTTTTTTTTCTCGAATAAAATAAGCCCTGATGAACTCCACATTCACCTTCTCAAAAATATTCATGATATTATAAAATAATCACTACGGCATTTGATAAACTCCCTGTAATAAGGAGTGGTACCATCACTTTTTCACAAAAAACAAATGAGGATTAAGGCAGAAACATAGTTGCGAGTCAGCAATCCTGCTGGTACTAAATGACTGGAAAAACGATTTTTATGTTGGGAAAAGTACTGTTGCTGTTTTCTCAGATTTACATTCTTCGAAACTATTGAGTTGTTTTTTTCTGACTAAGTATATAAGAAATCGAATGGAAAAGGTGAAGCTGAACGGAATAATTTCCAATATGACGGTGAACAATCATGGTGCACCACAAGGAAGTATATCAGGACCATGACCATTGCTTCCATCTTTTATACAGTGCGGCTTTTAATAGTCGTAATTGACGTACAAACCAAAAAAAATGTTTGGAGGGTTTCACCGATACTACTTTTTGAAATGAAACACATTGTGATTTCTCGATAGATGGCGCGGGGGGGCACATCAACTAAAAAATTTTGAATGGCATAGGGAGGTCATGTGTTACATCGTTGAAAAGATAATTTAATTTTTTTTATTGTTAAACCGTTCAAAAGTTAACAGGGAGGGAGACTATTAAAAGCCGCACTGTAACATATTATAACATAACACTGAACATATTTCATTAAACTGAAATACATTTGTTTTGTGACAATACCCTAACATACGCCTCTTCAAACGAACTAAAAGATTCTATCAACAAAATAAAAGAAACATCAAACAATATTAATGAATTTACTTGTAAACACCTTCTCAAAATGAATGCACTAAAAGGTGAATGTATGGATCATAGGTATACCGATAAAACTATAGCTGAGTTCAGTTATAATAGATATGCTGAGAATATAGGAGGTGATATGATTGAATGTGTTGAGAAATTGTAGTACTTGGGCGTCATTTCAGTCAGACTATATAATTTCAAAAATGTGGTCTGAATTAACTTGAATTATTGTTTTACAATCCTATATCTGTCAAATCAAATCGAATTATCTCGGCTTCAGAAATTACAGAATAAGTCGATGAGGATAATAATAATATATCTTGTTCAAGGTACACTCCAATAAAAGTTATGCAACAATATTTGTATGTAAGATGGTTGCCAGTAAAGGAATACAAAAATTGCAGGTGTTAGTATTCATTTCCAAGATGAAATCGAGTGATGCCCCATCCTACTTGAAGAATAAAAAATGTATATTGATGAAATACATAAATACAACAGCAGATAACGAAGCGATTTCTTCATTCCACCAAGAAATTATAAAAGTGGTCAGAATTCTGTTCTTCATACGGGATTGATATCATTTAATGAACTTCCTGATGGTATTAAAAATTCAACTTCAGCTATTGGTTCAAAGCTTATCTCAAGAAGTATTATATCTAAGAATCAGTGATATTAATTAATTTCATAGTTTGAAATATACAGTGTAACAATTTAAAAACTTACAATCTCACAGATAAAAAATGAAATACAAATGTTTGAAATAGGATAGGAAAAGGAAACTAAAATGACATAAAAGAGAACTCCTCCCCATCAACCCCCCAGGCCGCACATACTCCTACTAAAAAAGTTTAAATAGTAATCCCCTACTTGTTATACGTCATTGAAAAGCTTATAAAAATGCCAACCAATGGTTAAAATCATAATTATACAGTGTGCATCAATGATTGTGAAACCTTGCCTCAAAAGTAAAATTTAAAGAAGTTTTGTTGAACTAAAAATTTGTCAAAATGTCAATGAAGTTGATATTCAAAGTGGGTTCCGTTGTTTTGTGAACAATAATACAGCCTATTTTTAATCTATACAAACTTTGACGAATGTTGTTCTAGTAATAGCGCGACATGCATAAGTAATTTTGTCTCACAATTCCTCAAGTGACGCAGGTTGAGTTTAATAAAAAATTGACTTGAGGTAACCCTAAAGAGAAAATCAGGTGGCGTTAAGTCTGGTGACCTCGATAGCAACTTAATGGAACCTCTCTTTTCATTCCATTTTTTCCGATAATTAGTATTCAATCAGTGCCTTAATGCAGCTGCATACTAAGGAGGTGCTCCATTTTGTGCAGCATATTTTCTTCTAGAGCTAGATTGCCTTGGTCGCCCCTTTAGTTCTCTAGTCCATGCACGATCCATGCATGATCTTCTCTGAATTGATGTGGTTTTGCATCACTCCAGTACCGACAGTTCTGTTTATTTACATTATCATCATTCAGTATAAAAAAACATTTATACCTGAAACAAATATTTTTCAATAGTCTTGGTTCAACGAATTATTTCAGTCATGAGTTCACAAAACTCAATTCGTCAGTCTGGATCATCATCGCCAAATTCTTGAAGAATTTTCATTTTGTACGGGTAGAACTTAAGTTATTTCAACACCTTCATAATCGACTCACTTGATAGTTCTGTCATTGCATATACTTGAGGTGTTGATGCAGTAGGCTCTATTGCAAATTGTCCAAGTACCTACACCAATTTGGCTTGCTTCATTCAGTAATCTTGGGGCATCCCTTCTTTTATTTTGCACTGATCCCGTTTCTCTAAACTTTTCAACTAAATCGCGGATGTAGGTAGGTACAGTTGATTTACATTTTTGTCTGGATGCCTCTCATTAAATATTTGAGCTCTTCGTGAATAACACTGGTTCTGGGTGGCAAATATGAAAATCATCTCCACACGTTAAGGTATACCGTAAACCATCGGGACAACTACAGCTGAATGACAGTAGCTATCGTACAAATAATGAACACTAATGACATTTAAATGTCTCAAATAAACAAAAAATTATTGACTGCAACAAAACTCAAAAAACCGAAGTTTACTACTTGTTTCGCGAAAACGGCAAACTAAAGTTTTTATTTGAAAACCAAAAGTACAGAGACTTACCAATGAAAATAAGGTATATTTGTATTTAAAATTGTTAGATGTTAATTTGGTAGTCATTCATAGATCTGTTATTCATATCATTGGAGAGCATTTTTCATAGGGTTTTTGAAGATGTATCGCAAGTAGGGATTTGTTATTTAAACTATTTTAGTCGTGGTGGGTAGGGCCTAGATGATGGGGGTGAGTTCTCTTTCATGTCATTTTAGTTTCCCCAGTTTTGAGTGTTTTCTGATATAATCTCTCATTTGTGAGATATAGCCCATTGCATTTATAAGGAATATCCGACATCAAATTATCATAGACTCGGCAATAAAAAATATGCCTTTTGCCTATTGAATATTTTAGCAACTCAATAACGAAATTAATAATTAAATTATTAATAACTTTGCTGATGATTCCCATGAAACCGGTACGTAGATGTCTCCCCATTTTAAAATAGAAAGAAAATTACAACTTTGAAATTTAATAAAGCGAATTGAAAAGAAATTCTTGTGAAAAACTTTGACAAGTATCAAACAGACATAACAGATTGTATGCGGCAGTAGTTGTTTTATATTTGACACTTGCCAGCGAAAATATCTATTGTTTAGGATTTAATGCGGAAGATTCGATTATATAATCCATTTTTCATTATTAGTTTACTGGTCTCATGTCAAGTAGTTTCATCCATTCCTACTGAATTGTTTAGTCGAAGCCTCCATCATTATTGGTATTTAGCTGGGGTGCAAATTGAAACCACATAACTGATTCTGCTGAAGTTATCACGGTAATACGTTACATATGACATGCCACTTTAGGGAGCAGTTATATAGTAGTGACTATAAAATTAATCTCATAGTTTTTAGACTTTTTGTCCGTAAGAACTCTTCGAACTTTTCCAACAGATCAGCGCTCTGTCCCCTAAAACGTATTTTCTCGAAATAAATTGAATTAATTTCAATGCCGATAAAAAACATAACGCAACTTCTCAACGTTCTTCCCACGGCCCTACTTCGAGACGAGATTTTGGTAATGGAATATGAAGCCCCCAAAGATGCCTCCTAAATGTCGGGAGTCGCTTGCAAATTGAGTTACATTCATACAATGCCCTGTTTACATCAAGAGTTTTCAGTGGGAGACTAAACGCACTCAAGGGCAAACCGAGTAATTGATTTTGCCGCCCACAACTCTGCATCCCTATATTTACTACCCATTTTGAAATGTAATTTTATTATTGCGACTGAAGCTCTGCAGCACTCAGATTCCACTCAACGATACTCTGATTTCAGGATTTGAATATATTGGTTAGAGAGATGATACGTTCGTTTAGTTCAAAAAACGAAATTTCTTCTCGTTGGTTCACATACTATATATAATATCAGAAAGGTTTGCAGTGAGTTTTAGTGTCGTGACAAAATCTGATTATTACGAAAGCGTAGAAGGGCCACAAATAATAAAAATATATAATCAGCCTAATTTCGACTTCAAAACTCGGAATTAGTATGTTTCCGACTTTAAAACTCGGAATTAGCCTAATTCCGACTTTAAAAATCGGAATTAGCCTAATTCTGACTTTACAACTCGGAATTAGCCTAATTTCAACTTCACAACTCGTATTTAGTATAATTCCGACTTAATAACTCAAAATTAGTCTGATTTCGACTTTACAACTCGGGATTATCCTAATTCAGACTTCACAACTCGAAATTATTATAATTCTGACTTCACAACTCGGAATTAGCCTAATTCCGACTTTATAACTCGGAAAATACGTAAATCTAGTATGATCTCGACCATTTAGCACAAAAATACATGAAGTGTGTTATAGCCTCGGCTCATAGTCAAATAGTTTCATGAAATTTCTTTAAAATGACGCCATTTCCATTGGTTTGATTCTCACAATTTGTATTCAATCAAAAAAAATTACGTCCCTTCAAGGCAGTGGGTTCAACATATTTACGTTAGCAGTGGTAATTAGCAGTTGGTGTTAGCTGGATGGTCGTGAACAAATTTTCATTTTTAATCAAATTCGAATAACATTTGACTACTAAGGATATTTAAATAAAGCTTTGACTATGACATGATCAGAACTAACGAAAAAATTTGTACTGTGGTGGTCGGTAGCGAAGCGGTTAGATGTCGGCCGTTGAAACTTTTGCTAGCACTCGGCCAGGTTAGAGTCCTCGGAATGAGATTTTTTTTGATTCCATCGGAGTCGATAGGCGACCTTATGCCTTGTTTGGAAAAGCAAGTGTGATGTGGGTTATCTAGATGCCAATCCTAACGTCAAGGGTGGTGCAGTAGGTTCACAGGATTTTCCAACAGCTGAAAAGTGAATATGCTACCAAAAGTTAGTAAGTCGCCGCAGGGCACACCTTTGGGTACACTCCATGGGTGTTAATGAGGAAGTACCTATTATTATTATTAGTATTATGAAGTGTTTACGTTGGCAAATTTGAGGAGATGGTAATTAAAGAAGTACATTCCGTTAGATGATGCACAGCATTTATGAGTCTATCAACATTTTTCTCATTTTCACGGACGAAGAGCATGCGCACTCTCTTTCATTCAATGAACGAACTCCACCCAGCACGTATTCACTCGCAGCAATATTTCACTTTTTAAAACTCGACAACCGGAATTCAGGACTGATTTTTCGCAGACAATCCTATACCTCCGTGTTTGTAATGAAATAATATTATTTTAACTTAACTTCAATTCGTTAACCAGACCAGTGCAAGTTACTAGTATCGATTTACCTGTTTATACCTGCTTAACCAAGAGTTGTGACAAGAAAAAAATAGTAAACCTAACGTTAGCATATTCTATAGGTAGTTTGATACGGAATTTGTCCAGTGCGGATTTTAATAGTCCCCCCCCCCTGTTAACTTTTGAACGGTTTGACGTATAAAAATAAAAAAACCGTTTGCAGGGTATCACCGATACTACCTTTTGGAATACACATTGTGAATGCTCGATAGATGGCGCGGGGGGGCACCTCAACTTAAAAATTTTAAATGACATAGGAGGTCAAGTGTCATATCGTTGAAAAGATAGTTCAATTCTATTTTCAACCACCTTAATTTTTTTTAATTTCGTGACACTTGACCCCCTATAATTTTTAAAATTTTTAAGTTGATGTGCTCCCCCACGCCATCCATGAAGCAATTACAATGTGATTTATTTCGAAATGTAGTATCGGTTATACACTCCAAACGTTTTTTTGAAAGTTTGTATCTCAAACAGTTTGAAAGTTAACAAGGTGGGGGCTATATTAACAAAACTAGTCAAATGTTTAAAAAATGTCTAAGTTGTTAATGAATCATATTCTGAATTGAAGTTTGTTAGTCAACTCGTTTGCAATATATATTTATTGACATATTCAATTTGATATAAAATACTTTTCATCCATTAACCAGCTCCGTGAAAGTCGTTTTTTACTGGCATCTTAGACTATTAGGATGGTTCTCAAATATTTTCCAATCCATTTCTGAGTACACTACATGAATGCAACGCCTGTGATCAACAGATTACGTGAAGGTGTTTGACGAATTCCCCGTAATTTTTGCACACGATGTCTGGACTGCAGTCTCAGAATATCTGTGATAGCTTTGATAACAGACTCGTCTGGTCTCACTCCATCACCAGAATTCATATGACCCATATAAGTTATTAATTTTATGCTAAACTTGCAATTTTAAACGCATGTTGTTGTCCTCTGCTAGCTTTGAGACTTTTTTAAATCTAGAATCATGTTCAGCTTCATCTCTACCCCAAATCGAAACATTATCAATAAAAGGGTCTACACCTATAATACACCATAGCCTCAAAATATTGCAGAAAATCTTCAAACAATGGAGGAACGCTGATATTGATAAAAAATAAGTTGTCTAATACATTTGTATTGGAAAATATTACTAGTTATAATAACTGAATTGTAGAACACACTTTCGAGTTTTCGTTGGTACACAATAGGATTAATAACCTATATATTATCTGTATTTATAGGGCTCCGAACTCAGATTTAAGAATATTTTTTGGAAATTTTGAATCTATTCTTACACAGTTACCTTTAATTCAAATTTAATTATAGCCGGGGATCTCAATATAGATTACTCGAATGAGCAATCTCCATAACACTAAACTTGAAAAATCTATTCACTTCTTTCAATCAGACTATGCATGTATCAAATCCTACTCGAATCTCTTCACACTCATCCACTACCATAGACTATGTCTGAACCAACTTTGATAATGAAATCATTGATTGTACTGTTATTCCTGCAGGTCTTTCTGACCATGAGGCAATCTATACGTCGTTCCTTATAAACGAGGATTCGAAGATAAAGAGTCACAGGTTTGGCAGAATCTTCAGTAGGGTGAATTTTCACAAATGTAAGCAACTATTTTCTACAACAAACTGGGTATCAAATCTGAATTCCCCTGAACCCCTTGATGCATTTCACAAAACTATTTTGCACGCCTTTCAAACTTGTTTTCCTCTACAGAAAATAAAGGATAAGAAGGAAAAACCATGGATATCTTTTGGAATAAGAAAATCGGCTGCAAACCTTGGATCATTGAATATAATAAGAAAACACACCACTAATAATTGGTTTTTAAATTACTTCTATAATTACAGGCGTACCTACCAATTTGTTATCAAAGCTGCTAAGAAAAATTACTACAAACATAGATTAGACAAATCAAAAACAAAATGCACGAAAATTGGTCCATAATAAACAACCTAAGGGACAAAAGTAGATGATCAAAGAGAGAATTGGGACCGCATGCGCAGTACGGTCGAGCTTGCCACGGGCCATCGGAAATAGTCGTGGAGGAGATCGGTAGAAGTCGGCCGTCGCTGGTCTGCGTTCATCGTGTGACGTAGTCGAGAGAGATCCAGTTGATTGATAACATTTTGCCAATAGAGCGCGGCGCACACATATTTTGAATTGAATTTAAAAAGAAAAAAAGATTTCCGAGAACGAGGTTTGAACCAGCGGCGAAAGTTTGGTAGCGAGTGACGCTAGCCTTGCCTCCACGGAGACTTCGTACAAGTTGATGTACAAATGTGGGATATATATTTCTCCAGCTACCAGAGCACGGTGTTTGAATATTTAAAAAAAATAATGATTGAAAGTGTGATGATAATAGTGGAAAATGGGAAAAAAAACATGGCGGCTGTCAAATGTTATACAGGCCATAACATAATATTTAAGTGAAAAAACATAGTTGCATCGGCCATTTGTCGAAGAAAATACCATTGGGGGTATGGGGGGGATTCAAAATGTTTTCGTGAGGGGGTCCGTAATTTTTAACGTGAGATTTGGAGTGAAAATCAGCATTTTAAATCTTACTCGTTTTTTGAAACGCAAAAAACGCTTATTGCAGTAACATTTTTGCATGTTTGAGCGTTTCAAATTTCAGTCGTTTTATATCCAATTTTACATTTTTGCATACTAATAATTTTCTACGTGCGTCCATTTATCGAGTTCACTTGAATATTTTGAATTGTTTGCATTTAAAAAAATAAAAAAAGTTTTCCGAGAATGAGGTTTGAACCGTCGAACTGCTGATTATGGAGCACCCACTGAACACACTAGGCTATGAATCAAGGTATTGATGTGAGTGTTGCCAGTTGTAAAATTAATCGTATAGGTTGACTGCAAATAGGTGTTGTCAGTGTTACGAAAAATCATCGCTCGACGGTCTAAGTTCATTTGTGACGTAATCGAAATAGATCCAGCAACTGATTGTACTACATGAAGCGCTCGATGTTGCCAGTTGTAAAATTAAGCGTGAAGTTAGGGGGGAAAGAGTGTTGCCATTCAGAGAAATTTGGGGGTTAGGAAACATTATTTTTGGAAAGTATGTAGGTAGCATTGAGCAGAGTTGAAATAATCAGTAGCATAATGACATCGACAGAATATAGACGTAAATTAGAGAAATTTGAGAGACGTCTTCAGGAATTAAAAAAAGACATTCAATTTTTTGAAGAAAAAGAGAATGTTTGGAAGCAGTTGAATAATTTAAACATTCAAGACAGAGTTTTCATGCGAAAATTACCTCAAACAAAATACCCGTTACGAAGAATCCAACCTCAGAGTGCAGAATATGTCTCCGCTGTTGAAAACAAATTTTGTACTTTTAACTGCAATAATAAATAATGTTTTGTACGTGAATAAGCCATTTGGTGTGAAATACATGGCAATATGCGTGAAAACCGATGAGTTTGAATGCAACCGGACCCAATGGAAAACAATGCGAGTAACATCAGTCAATGATGGACAGCTACTAGTATTTGCCAGTGATGTTCCAAAGAATACAGCATTCAATTATAAGCTGAAGCTGATATTTCAAGATCTTCGAGAAATAGACACAAAAACTGAGGAGTTTATTCCAGCAGGGCGAGAGAAAAGCAAGTCAAAAGTGGAATTTGATCTTTATAGAATTTTCATTATAGTATCCACTATATTAGCATGTATATTAATGAGGCTTGTACAGGAAATAATTGTAGAATTTAATAAAAAATGGAGTATTTGGTTTAAATAAAAATTGCAAAAAAACAAATCGAATTTCATTTAATATTTTCGCTAGTGAATATATGAACAAACAGCTTGATATCAACATCCGTTATTCATTCCATTATCAGTTGTGAAACGCGCAATTCGAGCCAGCGCTATCGCAATGAGAAACCGCCTCAAACAGGAAATTCAATATGCGATAAGCACTTTGATGGCCGAGTTGAGGTTGCCAGACGGGAAGTATGCAGACCGCAACGACCAACGGTTATCGGCAAGGCGTACATGAGAATTGGTATTTTGTTCCAGAAAAATCTCGAAGGTTGTGTTATCAGACTTTATTTTATATTTAAACACACAGCGAGACACGAAGGAAAATCATTTTATGTTTGATTGTGCTAGTAGCAAGTTACCAGTGTGCCAACTTCATTTGAAAAGTAAGTGTTTTCAATTGTTTTTATATGTGTCTGTTGAGGTTCTCATTTAATTTTCAATTATTTTTATGCCTGCCTTTTTACTCAGATGAATTTACGTAAATGTTTTATGTTTGCCTTTTGAGTTTTCGTTTAATTTCCATTTCTTGTGCATGTCTTTGGGTGCTTTCAAAATTCATTGTAATTTCCAATTCAAAGTGGTTTAATAGTTCAAAGGTGCATTTGATTTTTGTGTATTTTTTTTTTGGGTTATAACAAAAACTTTTTATTATGCTTTTCCTCAGATGGATCTACAAAAATTGAACGCCGCCGGGTCAATCGTGAGCAGGAAACCAATCACCAAACTATCCGATTTACCTGTGGGGGCACCGCAAAGGATATCAAGTGCGAAGATAGTCCGAGGGAAATTTGGCGAGGCTGTGCTGCTGGATTTGGGGGAGAGCGTCACCTTTTTGCCGCAGAGAGTAACCGAGGTATATCGGGTATATACAGAAGAGTTCTCGAGCAGCAAATATTCCGTGATATTCAAAGGACTGATGAACACTGGGAAAGCCAATCCAGCGGCGTCATTTGAGATTGTGGAAAATTAAGGTTAGTATTATTTTTGCCATTCGGGTTCGTTCCTTTGTATGTGCCAAAAGTTCGTTTGAAAATAAAAAACAATTTCTTTTTCATTTTCAGATAGTTATATACCCTCCCTAATCACAACAGCAGCATTTTTCATTAAGCTTCCCTTTGGGCATCATCTCCGTTCGTCACTTCGCCATTCCAGGAAGCTTCAGTTTGCAGCATCATCACCGAGCTGCCACCGCACCCTGCAAGCATCCGTTTGCCGCCGCCGACACACACACACACACACACACACACACACACACACACACACACACACACACACACACAGCTGTTGCCCCCAACCATCCGCCATCGTCATTAGGAAAAATTGTAGTAAGTTGAAATATTTGTTGAAAATGGTGTTTTTAAAAACTTTATCACAAATTGATAGATTGCTTGATGCGATCAAGCAAAATTATTCAAGTGCCATTGCACGAACGTCTCTGAATTTGATAAGTAGGCATATTAGAAAATGTGAGTTGGCAATGAAAAAAATTAAATTTTCAATAGGAGAAAAAAAGAAAATTGTTAGTAAAATTGGGGAATTGAAACGTATTAGATGTATAATAAATGTTGTGAAAAATGATAAGTATATTGGATCAGGCTTGAATAGAAGCAGTAGGGTTAAATGGGAAAATATCAATGCAATTTTCAATGGTAGAGTAAGGACGGGTGTAATAATAAATTTAGCTCACAAAGAAGTGCGAAAATTTTTGAGCGATGCGTATTTTGTTTTCAAATCGAGAATTTCCAAAATTTTGAAGGAGATGCAATGCCTCAAGGTGAACATGACACTGTTGGGGGATTTCATCAAAAAGTCAAATGACGGCGAAATAGTTGATCAAAAATTCTTCAATACCTCTAATGCAATCATTGATTTGGGTACGGACTTGACGGCTTGGTACAATAAACATGTTGTGGATGTTATTTTGAACAAATTAGAAGAATTTCAAGAGAAAGACTCGGGGTGGGCGTTGAGTAAAATTCTTTTGCTTGAGGTATCAATAAATAAATACGGAATAGGGAACGGTTCAGGGTTTATATGGTTACCTGAAGAAATTCAAAATAGGCATGCATGCATCAATATTGATAATCAAGATGATGCGTGTTTTTTTAGAGCGATCGTGAGTGCTTTGTACCCTCCCAAAGGAAATGTTTCACGTGCATCTTCATATCCAAATTATGACACGGTTTTGAATACAAGGGGTTTGGAAATTCCTATGCCAATTCACCACATTACAAAATTTGAAAAACAAAATGATATTTCCGTAAATGTATATAGTTTAGAAATGAATATTGTCAAAGAAAAAGCATTTTACGAAGTAGTACCTGCACGATTGACCAAAAATAAATTGAATAAACACGTTAATTTACTACTAATTCAAAATATATATTTCCCTAAATTGAACGAGTACGACGCCTTACCTAGGGATACAGATGATTCGCAAATTAAATATCATTATTGCTGGATTAAGAATATGTCTAGATTGTTATCAAGTCAGTTGAGCAAGCATAAAGGTAAAAAATTTTTTTGCGATAGATGTTTGAATTATTTTCATAGCGAACAAAAATTGTCAGAACATATCGGGTTGTGTGAGAATATTAACGAGTGTAAAATTTCATTTCCAAAATTTGATTATGTAGAATTTCGAAATTATGTGCATAAGCAAAAATGTCCATTCGTTATATATGCCGATTTTGAATCCGCTTTGGAAAATTGTGAGGAAAAAATGTCTGATAAATCAACAAAATATCAAAAGCACAAGGCATTCAGTGCAGATTACTACTTGAAATGCTCTTACGATGACAGCTTGTCCAAGTTCAATAGTCATCGCGGCAACGATTGCATCCAATGGTTTACAAATGAAATGGCAAGTATTGCCAAATTTGTTGAACCCAAAATCAAAAATATCGTACCAATGATATGAAACCCCGATATTGTTAAAGCTAGAGTGTGCCATATTTGCGAGAAGCCATTTTCCAAGCAGGATATTATCGTTAGGGACCATTGTCACTTTTCGGGGTTGTTCAGGAGTTGGAGTCACCAATCTTGCAATCTTGCCTTTAAGAAGCTTTTTATGGTACCCATTATATTCCACAACCTTTCCGGATATGATAGTCATTTTATTATACGGGATGTAGCAAAAAAGGGGTGTGTGAGCATACTTCCCATCAACAAAGAGAAATACATTTCATTTACTCAATACGATAGTGAAACCAGCATTAAATTTAGATTTATAGATTCTTATCGTTTCATGGGAGCTAGTCTTGATGAGTTGGTTTCCACAATGGATGCAAAAAATTTTAAAATTTTGAAAAAGGAATTTGCGCAATTGGATGATGAAAAATTTAAGCTTCTCACTAAGAAAGGGGTATTTCCTTACGATTATGTTAATAATATGGAAAAACTCCTCGACACCGAGCTACCCTCCAAAAAACGCTTTTATAATAAACTCAACGATGTTGAAATTGACGATGAGAAGTATGCTCATGCTCAAAATGTTTGGCAGCAATTTGATATTGAAACTTTGGGGGAATACAGCGATTTATACATGAAAACAGATATATTGCTTTTGGCAGACGTTTTCGAAAATTTTCGTGAAATTGACTTGAAAACTTATGGGCTGGATCCTTCGTGGTATTATACCATGCCGGGGTATACGTGGGACTGTATGTTGAAATATACAGGGTGTAAATTGCAAATTTTAAAAGATGTTGATATGGTTATGTTTGTGGAAAATGGTATAAGGGGCGGAATTTCAGTTTGTTGTAATAGATATTCGGAAGCGAATAACAAGTATATGTCAACATACAATCCTACAGAACCGTCCAAATTTATCATGTATTTCGATGTGAATAACTTGTATGGGTGGGCAATGTCAGAATGTCTACCATATGGAGGTTTCGAATGGGTTGATACGAATATTGATGTGACTCAAATTCCCGACGACAGCCTGAAGGTTATATTCTGCAAGTTGATTTAGAGTATCCTGCACACCTGCACGATTTACACAAAGATTTTCCGTTTTGTCCTGAACACCGCACACCACCAAATTCCAAATTGAAAAAATTGATGCCAACCCTGCATGATAAAAAAGAGTATACGCTTCATTATAGGAACTTGAAACAAGCTCTGGAACATGGCTTGAAATTAACTAAAATCCATAAAGTTTTGAAATTTAAACAATCTGCGTGGTTGTGCCCTTATATCGAGCTGAATACTCGATTGAGGACTGCAACTACTAATTCTTTCGAAAAAAATCAATTCAAGTTGGCCAATAATGCTATTTTTGGTAAAACCATGGAAAACATCCGGTTGCACCGAATCGTAAAATTAGTTTCTTCCTACGAGGGTAGATATGGAGCAAAAAATCTCATTTCCAGCCCTCGATTTCATAATCGTACAGTTTTCGATTCAAACTTGATGGCTATTGAACTGAAAAAAGCCGAACTTGTATTCAATAAACCAATGTATGTTGGGATGGCTATTTTGGATTTGTCAAAAACTTGCATGTTCAAATTTCATTATGAATTTATGCTTCCCACTATGGGTGTGGAAAAATCCAAGTTAATGTATACCGATACAGATAGTTTCATTTATGAACTAACGTGTAACGATGTATACGAAGAAATTATCAAAAAACATGTTTCCAAATTCGATACGTCTGATTATTCAAAAGATAACGAGTTTAACATTCCACTTGTGAATAAAAAGGTACCTGGACTAATGAAGGATGAAGCAAGTGGCAAAATTATCACGCATTTTGCAGGGTTACGTTCAAAAATGTATACCTACAAAGTGCAGGGAGGCAAAGTATGTAAAAAAGCGAAAGGAGTGAAATATAATGTCGTTAAAAATGAAATAAGTTTCGAAGATTACGTGGATTGTTTGAAAAATTGCAAGCAAAAGAAAATTACTCAGTGTACAATCCGATCATTCGCTCACGATGTGTTTAGTATCGAGCAGTCGAAAATAGCTCTTAGTCCGTATGACGATAAACGCTATCTTATCCCCAAATCATTTGATACATTACCGTGGGGACACTATAGTCTAAATTAATTTTTTTCACCATTTTTGTTCTAAATTAATTTTTTTCTCCCGTTTGCAGGTACAATGAATTTGCAACAGTTGTGCATCAAAACCGTTTACGAAAATATCAAGAGTCCAACCTTGTTCCTCATCAATTCACATTCATCCTTACCTTCAATATTAACAAGACAAATTATTCAAAAATATGCCCATTTCAAATGGCTAAACATTAATCGTCAAGAAATTGTTTATGATGAGGATGAGGACATTCTCATGAATTTCGAATATGGTGGGAGGTTTTTTGGTGGTACACGAAAAAAACAAATACGTGCAGCATTATTAAACATTTATAATTTGGAACCATATTGTCGTCATGATTCATACTGCATTTGGATGAAATTTTACGAAGTTGTTGACTTCAACTTAAGATTGTGCAAAGATTGTTTTGAACATATCCAAAGTATGCTTAAAATATGCAGGTGTGACGAAATAAAAAATTTTGAAGTTAAACATTTACATGAAGTTTTCACAAGTAATGAATTACATAATGCCTACCAAGATAAATCATATTGGTGTCAATATGATTTTAAGCACGTTCTTTTCACTTTACAAAATAAAGATGAATGCATTGATCATTTACATAGAACGAAAAGGATGAAATTTTTTTGAAAAAAATTTAAGCTTACTCCAACTACTTGTGATGTTGATAAGAAACATTATTTTCAACTATATTTCAACAATTCATTTTTCATTTATGTTTTTATATATATATATTATGTTTTTTTTCTTTTATTACTGTATTTTAGGGACGGTATTTTTTTTTTAATATAGAAAAAACAAAAAATATTTCTTGTTTTTTATTTCCAAAATATTTTTTTGAAAAAGTAATGAAAAAATGGAGCAATTTTTGGACCGTAGATGAAACGTCTACGGTCCAAACTCCAACATATTAGAAATATAAGGAGTAGATATTTCATCTACACCTCCAAAGTGATAAAAAACAATATGAAGCAGCACCAGGCTTTGTGTAGTGTTGAGCAAAATAAGGTAAGTTGAATATTTTTTTCTTCAATTCCCGGTAAAGTTATAATTCGTTTGATAATCAAAATGCCTCCACTTCAAAACTGAAAAAATTCGACAGTTCATTGACTTGTTTTTTAACCAATAATTGTTGAAATAAAAAACTTGATTTCTTTTTCTCATTTATTACATAAATCATACACAAATTTTTGTTTATAATAAAATAAATATTCACGTAAAGCATTAGCCAACATACTATCTAAAGATGAGGCTTGGCAAAAACCTTCTATAATTTCTTCCAAACTTAAATTAGTCTTATTATCGCGTAACCATGAATGAATAATATCAAAAACACCGCGATAATAGTCACAAAAGTTCATAGCATCCAGCATAGCGATACGGTCAGACAGCACCCCCAAGTGTGTATTTAGAATGTCGGTTACATCTTGTTGGGACAGTTCCATGTGCGTGACATCCTTGGAAATGGAAATTTGTTTGGTATTACTTTCGATGTACTGTGTGATGTAAATATAATCTCCGCAACGTGTTGTGATTGGATCATACTCATCTACATACTCATCGATTTGTGATTCAAATAAATTTTCCTTTATTTCTTGTAGGATGTCAATGAGGGTTGCCCATTCAAAAGAAGCAAAATTGATGGTTCGAATGGAGAGTTGCTGCTTCAAAATGATGCATGGACTAAAATCTCTGGATGGACTTATGTCACATCGAATTTCATAGGATGGCATAGGGAAGACCATCAACATCAACTGATGTTCGTTCCGAGCTGCCATTTCGTATTGCCCCAATGCTCTGTCGATGGCATTTAGAGTTTCTTTATAATCTTCTCCATCACTATCGCACATTACTTCAACTTCACTGACGTAACCACTGTCTTGAGACATTTTCGTTTTCAAACTGAATATTCGTCTGTGCTTGCATACGCTTTTATAGCTTCAGATCACGTGGTCAATTTTAAAATTGTTGTTGCATGTTTGTTGACTGTGAAAAAATATTTGAAAGGCCCTCCCAATAGTCTTGCAGAGTGTGCTTCTTTTCCATAAGATTCTATACAAAATCAACGTTTTCGATCCAACTGTTATGTTTGTTATGCAAACCGAGCCATTTAACGTACATTTTTTTGCCTTTCTTCCTCAGAACTTTTTCCACGAGATATATATCTGGATTTGCAGTTTTTTGTAATTCCTCTGCATAAAAAGCACCCTTGATAGGAGCACCCTGCATATCTTCCAGCATGAAGGTGGCAGGGTTGGTGATATTGACTTTGATGATTTTGAATAATTCCGTAGTCCAATTGGGTGTGTAACCTTTTTCGAACAAGTGCTTTGTCTTACTAATCCGCACAACATCGCCCATAGCGAATTTTCTCGGTCCAGCTATTTTCAAGTGTGAGTATGTTGATTTGAGAATTTCTTTTTCGTTGGTTTTATCAATTTCCGAAGGTTTCATACCCGTCTTTGAATGGCGCGTATCATTGTAAGATTTTGTGATTTCAGGTAATATATTCAACCATTTGAAGGTGCCATTCAAACTGAAATACTTGTACAATCTTTCCTTCAAAGTTCTTATAATCCGTTCGGCCATAGAGGCTTTGAGGATGCTGTACGTATTGTAGTGATTTATCTCGTGTTTTTTCATCAAACTCTGGAATTTACTGTTGTAAAATTCCGTCCCCTGATCGGTTTGTAGATTTTTCGGGCATCGTTTCGTGTGTGTTAAAATATCTGCAAACGTTTTAGTAATTTCCTCACCAGTTTTCGTTTTCAGCGGTCGAGTCCACACGAATTTCGAAAAACAATCTATAACAACTAGAATGAGTTTGAAATTTCGATTTTGATTCGAGGGATTGGAATGGAGTCGTTGTTTCGAATGGAGACGTTTCACGCTCTTTCACTTTCTCTTGTTTGACTTCAGATTTTGTCTCACTTTTCATTGTGGTAGTAGGAGATTGCGATGTCGGCGGCGGCATTGCTGCTATTTTCCTCAATGGGACAGATACAGGTTTGAAGAATTTTTGCAATGACTCATCTTCTTCGGATCTACCCAATTTCAAAGCCAAATATTTTTTTCGAATAGCTTTTGCAATTTCATTGATTTTAGTCTTTCGAATAACATCAACTTCTTTGCTCAACGGTTTCATGATGATAACTGCGGGATACATCAATCCCTCTGTATACTTATATATTTATCGAATCCTTGACGATAACGTCCAGCATTTATATCAAAATCTTTCATAATCACAACGGTTCCATATCGATGCTGTCGCCAACATTCTGCACACATTTCCTTGAATTCTTCGAACGTCATGTCTGGGGAAACGTGTTCATCGAATACATGTTTCAAATTCATTTCATCCTGCTTGAAGAGCACAATCATATTACAATTGTCTCGTATCAATTGTTTTGGAATTTTTGAATATGTCTGACAAAGATATGCAGCATCAATATTTCGGTGTCTACAAAAGGAGTAGTATTCTCGAATTTTCTGTTGACCATCGCATGCAACATCATCGAAAATGAATATGGAATTTGATTTGGCCTCGTGAGGGCTTATGATTTCCTCATTTTCCCTGAACGGATAATATCCCAATCCCTTGACTTTCCCCAAAATTTCTTGAACCACCTGATATTTGGGCTGGTACAAAGATTTTGAATATACGTAGATGTTTTCAAATTTTGCTCCATTCGGGTGGAATAACAGTGTTAAGATGGCATTTGTCTTTCCACAACCACTTGGTCCGCAAATAATTGCACGAAACGAATTCGGTAATAATTTACCATGCTTCCCAGCCATACTGCTATCAAGGTCTCCATTCAAAAAATCCAAATTTTCAATAGGCAGTGTCTTGTCTTGTTGAACGACCTCCATGATGTGATGAAAAAACATGAGTGCGCCACGGTTATAAATAAACGCATTGAAGGTACCTTTCATCATTATCAATGTTGACTTACTCTGGTGCAGGTGTTGTCAATTCAATCATCAATAAGCTCCCGTTCGAATTACATCTACCAGGTTATTCGTTTTGCGGTCCAGGCACCAAATTGAGGCAGAGATTACAACGCGGAGAAACTGGCGTGAATCCTTTGGACGAAAGCTGCAGAGAGCACGATATTGCATATTCTCAATCCGACTCTCTAGAAGACCGTCATAAAGCAGATCAAGTGTTGGAAAATAGAGCTTGGGAACGAGTTAAATCTAAAGACGCTAAATTTGGGGAACGGGCTGCAGCTTGGGTTGTTACTTCCACCATGAAAGCCAAACGTAAGCTAGGTATGGGCGTGTCCTTTCGCCGTAACTTGCTTCAAAAAATTATTAAAAATTGGAAACACAATCCTACTAATATTAAGAAATCTAGTGCTTCGGCTTTGCGAGCTGCTAAAATAGCATTGAGTCAAGCTGGAGGACGTAAGAAAATACTCGTTCCTAGAATAATTCCATTCGATGCCAAATCTGGAGGACTCCTACCCCTCATACCTATATTTGCTGCACTTTCGGCTTTGGGTACGATGGCAGGCGGAGCGAGCGCCATCGCAAAAACCGTGATAGACGCAAAAAATGCTAAAAAGAAGCTGGAAGAAGATCAGCGTCACAATAAAGCCATGGAACATTTAGGATCGGGTCTGTACCTGCGCAAAACCCCTCGACGATTTGGACTGTTCCTGAAAAAACAACAACGCAAAGGACGAGGTCTTTATTTGAACAAACAACAAAAACTGCTAGATAAGCTACCCCATAGAGCATTATACGATTCGGAAATTAAAAAATGTGCTCGTCAGATGAAAATACCGCATTTTCGTGGAGTCTTTATGCGTGATACGTTGCCAACTTGTGGTCCTTGGCTGCGAGAATGCGCTGTATTGAACTTGGATTCTCACTTGAATGCGGGCACTCATTGGGTAGCTTACAATAAAAACGGCAATGCCGCACAATATTTCGATAGTTTCGGCAATCTCAAACCTCCAATGGAATTGGCAAGATATTTTGGGAGGGGTGTAAGAATTACATATAACAATAGTCAATATCAAAATTACAATCAGAGTAACTGTGGACATCTTTGCCTGAAGTTTCTACTTCATAATGTCCACCGCTGAGATGTATAAATCGCTGGCTGAAATGCATAAATATAAATCTTTGAGAGATTTCACCGATGCTGAACTGCGAGCTTTGTCAATCGAATATTTGATTGGGAACGCAGGACCTTGGGAGTTGCTGGATGTATGGCACAGATTACCACAAGACTACAAAAATCGATTCGCTTTGCAGATTCGCTACCATGTTTCATTCATTACAAAAATGAGTGTGGATTGTCAGCCCAATCACTAGAAGAAGCAGAGTATCATGGTCCAGTTAGCTCACAATATGAATGTTATTATTGTAATAAATGATTTTTCATCCAAGTTGTTGTTTATTATTTAAAGCGTGTTGCTTCCGACACTATATCAGACATGTCTATGATATTGACGTTAACGAGTCGTTCTTCAACGCTTTCCATCGATTTCAATCCGCCCATTCAATTGGATTCTGATTCAGAATTCAGTTTGGCTTTGCTCAGCTTCCATTCGTACAACAGTATACCAAACTTTGAAGAAAATACGAAATTCTACTACTTTGAAAACGGTGGCAAAACTAAACAGAGTATCGATATTCCTGCTGGCTACTACGAAATTGGTGATATTGAGGCTTTGATTAGTAAACACATCACACCGAAAACGTACAAGGAAAACCCCGAGGAATTTTTCTACCTCAAACCGAATAATAATACGCTGAAAAGCGAAATATTCTGCCTTAAACACTCAATTGATTTCCGACCTGAAAACAGTTTGGCTCGCATTTTAGGGTTTTCGTCTACCCTTCTCAAACCCAACTTGCATTACGCATCAGATCTACCTGTGGATATCATTAAAGTACGCACCGTACACATAGATAGCAACATTACATTTGGAGCATTCTACAACGACGTACCGTCTCATACGATATACGAATTTGCTGTTGGTGTTGATCCTGGTTACGCAATTGACGAAACACCCATCCACCTCATTTATCATTGCTCATAGAGACGAAATAAACAATATTACGCTGCGAGCGCTCGACCAAAATTCTCAACTGGTTGATTTTCGAAACGAAGAAATAATCGTTCGTTTGGAATTGAAGAGAAAATATGGTGCTAACTATTCATAAGAATAACTCACCACCATACCCCACCTCAGTCTTCACCAAGACCTTCAACGTGCGTCAACTGCTGTCACCTGCAAATAAACTGTTTTTGGAATCTCTCGGTTATCATGTTGTCCAATCAAGTGTTCAACATTTTTCGAAAACCACACAGCGATGAATCCATACAGAAAGTGGAATGGCGGACTTACTACCCATATGTCAAGTCCTTTCGCAACAATGACGTCATTGAAATCAATATCAATCAATCTGACGCTTACGATGCTTTGTATGATAGTCTGTTATTCATCAGTGGAAAAGTTGTGAAAACCAAAGGAGATGGTAGTGTAACATTCGTAAACAATGCTGGTGCTTTCATGTTTCAATCTGCTAGTTATGAACAGAGCGGTAAGGAGTTGGAGACGGTTCGTGAAGTTGGAATTGTTAGTACTGTCAGAGGCTTTCTCACCTACACCGACGAAGATATCAGGCACTTGGCCAATTCAAGTTGGACTTTTCCCAGCAACGCTGGGGTTATCAACACCACTGATCTATCGTTCAATATGCTCATACCCATGAAGCATTTTTTGAATAATTTCAATGATTATCAATGTGTTTCCTATGGCAAACATACCATCCGATTAGTACGAGCTGCAGATGATAGCAACTGCTTCAAAATAGAGGAGACCGCTGGATCGCCGGCTGGTACGACAGCAGTCAAGTTGGAAATTGAAAATATTGAACTCAAAGTTAAGAGAATCTTTCCGCACGATCAAATTAAATTGCAACTCTTAAAGGCCATCCAAGCTGATACTCCTATTCTCATGCCGTTCAGAAAATGGGAACTTCATATGTTGCCTGCTCTCACACAAGGTGCAAAAAGTGAAATATGGGCCGTCAAGACTTCCTCGTTTCTCGAAATTCCTCGCTATGTGATTGTATGTTTCCAAAAAGACCGTGATTACACCAAATTCTACAATGATCCAACAATATTCGCTCATTCGAATATCGCCAATATAACGCTCACTCTAAACGGCGAGAACTATCCCAAAGAGAATATGCATATGAATTTCGCAAAGGGGAATTTTTCGCAGGCCTATTTCAACTATGCACAATTCGGTCTCAGCTACAAAATCGAGGCATCTACTAGAGCAAATACTAGAGCCTATTGCATCATTGTGCACGACACTGTTATTGAGCACCTCCCACTCAGCGAAATCATTAACAAATTAAACTGAACATATGCTTGTCACTTCAGTATCAATCACAGAGTCAACATGAGAATAGCTGTTATAGATATTCAAGGCTTTACCATCGAGCAACAATTCCATCCTAAGGAGATTGCCATTAGGATTGGAATTCAATGTAGTAATTTTCTGCTGCTGCCAACTATACCATTTTCCTCTTTGAGTAGAGCAGATAAACGTACTGCCTGGTTCTTGGAGCGAAACGTTCATGGATTGAGGTATTCCTCTGGCTTTGTGGAATATCATCAATTAGATTCCATCCTCAAGAAAAATTTACAGAATATTGATATCATTTATGTGCGAGGACTTCAAAAACGTGACTATCTTACAGAGAAATTTCATCAATTGAACCTACCTACACGTGTTGTGAATTTGGAGGACTATGATAATACGTCATGGATGGTTCCCACATTCGGCGACAATGATGGTATATCACCTTGTATGCATCACATTGGGAACCGGACCAACTATAATTGCAGTCTCCGAAACGTAGATATTCTATACAAATGGCTATGTGATATGTTACCAAAATGAAACTGTACAATAAAATTTTTCTCCTCAAACTGTTTTATTTTTTACCTAAATGTTAGGTTGGTCAATTTGAAACTCTAAAACGCACAAAAATGTGATCTATATAGACGTTTTTCACGTTCCAAAAAACAAGTAAAAATAAGAACGCTTAAACGCATAAAATATGTGACAAAAATATGCGTTTTAGCGCCCCAAAAAACAAGTAAAATTAGAAGCGGTAAAAATACACTTTTTACATTTATTTCTTATGGGGATTTGACATTTTAAAGCATACAAAATAGTCGTTTTTCGCGTTCAAAAAAACACCTAAAATTTTAAACGTTAAAACGTGCAAAAATGATACTGCAATAAGCGTTTTTTGCGTTTCAAAAAACGAGTAAGATTTAAAATGCTGATTTTCACTCCAAATCGCACGTTAAAAATGACGGACCCCCTTACGAAAACATTTTGAATCCCCCCCATACCCCCAATGGTGTTTTCTTCGACAAATGGCCGAGGCAACCATGTTTTTTCACTTGAATATTATGTTATGGCCTGTATAACATTTGACAGCCGCCATGTTTTTTTTTCCCATTTTCCACTATTATCATCACACTTTCAATCATTATTTTTTTTAAATATTCAAACACCGTGCTCTGGTAGCTGGAGAAATATATATCCCACATTTGTACATCAACTTGTACGAAGTCTCCGTGGAGGCAAGGCTAGCGTCACTCGCTACCCAGTATCCAATGGAATGCAATGAACGACACGCATAAGCTTCGCAGGAGGCGTGTTATTATGTCACTACGACCCACATAGGCCCTACAGTCCGACCAACCGCCAACACCAGCGGAGGCGGCAGTCAGCGTCCCTTGATCGGGGCTCTAGGCACCACTTGGCACAAGCGCTCGCCCTCCTCCCCAGCAATGGGGTGAAGGGGGAGGCGGCTTTCCGTGCGTCCGGAACAACATCCCCTGGCATCAGAGCCCGAAAGGGCGAAGAAAGAAGGCGGTGTGTGAAGTCTGTTATGTACTGTAGAAAATATTGGAATTTTTACTGTATAATTTCTACAATATATTTTTATTTATTTATTTATTTCACTCGCTACCAAACTTTCGCCGCTGGTTCAAACCTCGTTCTCGGAAATCTTTTTTTCTTTTTAAATTCAATTCAAAATATGTGTGCGCCACGCTCTATTGGCAAAATGTTATCAATCAACTGGATCTCTCTCGACTACGTCACACGATGAACGCAGACCAGCGACGGCCGACTTCTACCGATCTCCTCCACGACTATTTCCGATGGCCCGTGGCAAGCTCGACCGTACTGCGCATGCGGTCCCAATTCTCTCTTTGATCATCTACTGACAAAACTACTCATCTTCCCCCTCATATGAATATTGAACCAAAATTGTGGAACTCAAATCAATTTTCATTAAATTGAAAAATAAATAATCTTGTGGTTTGGATAAAATATCGGTGACAGTATTACAAAATTTGCCAGATGAGGCATTGCATGTGTTAGTAGAGGCAATTAACATTTCATTTATGACAGGTAAATTCCCCAAATGCTTAAAAACTGTAATTATAATTTCCCTTAATAAAGATGGTCAACTCGATGGTCCTTCAAACTTCAGACCCATCGCACTACTGTCAACTCTTTCGAAAATAATAGAGAAGTTAGTTAAGAAAAGAATCAGCACAATATATATTGTCGTCCTCTCAATTCGGGTTCCAAACAAATAAAAATACCAATGATGCAATCTTCAACTTATTGAAGAAAGTATACAGAAAATTGAACGACGGTAATGCTGTTGGGGCGGTATTTTGTGATTTTTCCAAAGCATTTCATAGAATATTACTCCAGAAGCTTGATCGTTATGGATTCAGAGGCATAGCAAAGAACTAATATTGTTTTTGGTGTTCCTCAAGGGTCAGTATTGGGGCCAATTCTTTTTCTTATTCATTTAAATGGTCTTAGCAAAATTAAAATTTCCAGAAAATTCACTATGTTTGCAGACGATACTACAATAATGTGGCACGGAAGTAATGTAGAACTCCTAAAGGAAAATATCGCTTCGGACTTGGAAAAAGTCAAACGATGGTGTGACTCTAACTTAATCTGCTTCAACATAGATAAAACAAAAATATTAACCTTCAAATTCAACTTTGATAACCTATCTTTAGGCAACCATAGGGTAACTAATCCACCACTCACCAAATTTCTAGGTATATACCTAGATAACAAACTGAGATTTGAAGCACACATATGAAAACTTAGTAAAACATTAGCTTCAGGCTGTTATGCTGTCCGTATCATTACCAAATAATTTTGCAAAGGACAGAATGGCTTACTGCTCGCTAATAGAATCTCACATAAGATATGGCATTTCCTTCTGGAGGTCCTGCACCAACCAATTGATGTATTCAATATTTTTTCTGCAAAAATGAGCAGTGAGGTATTTTTGCAAATGTAGATCAAGGGTTCACTGTAAGCCTCTTTTCATTGAACATCGAATTCTAACACTAACTTGTATATTTATTCTCGAAACAGTGTGCTCAATGCATGACAAAATCAAAAGAATAAAAAAATAGACCCCAAACTACCCGTGAACACAATAATATCAGTCTGCCTAGACCAACAACTTCTTTGACAAAAAATTTCCTTATATCCGAAAGCAGAAAGATTTATAACCATTTACCTAGTCTCCACAAAGACACTGTAAATCCAAGACTGTTTCGAAAATCAATAAAATATCTGCTTCTTGAAAAGGCATATTATAACCTTCATGAATACTATGCATGACTTGCACTACACCATATATATATATATATATATATATATATATATATATATATATATATATATATATATATATATATATATATTTGAAAACTAAAAGTTCGGGTTGAACCGCGTCTAGAATTTGTTGAAATTCGACGTTTCGGCTCCGATTTTGGAGACATTTTCAAGAACTGAAAAAGAAAGAAAATTAATAAATGGTTGAAACGTAATTCTACGCTGAGATCTCAATCTGCCTACTCCTCAGGTATAATTACGTTAGGTTTTTGTGACTTGACGTCGGGGTCTCAATCTGCCTACTCCCCATGTCTCGTCACTGGTTCTCTCTAAGGTCTCAATCTGCCTACTCCTTCGAGAGAACTGAGGAATTGTGGGTTGAGGAACTGTATTTATAGTGGACGTGGCTGTAATGGCCGTGTGCAATGTATTGGCGCGAGGTGAACTATGGGCGGGAACAGAGTTGGCGCTAGATGAGCTGTGTGCGGGAACTTGGTTGGCGCTAAGTGAGCTGTGTGCGGGAACTGGGTTGGTAGGAAATGAGTTGATGCGTGCAATGAGAGGCTTCCAGGTATTGGGAAGTCTACGTCCGTCGTCGCGAGTGTTGAGGCAATTGGGGCGCTTCTCTATCTCAAGGGCTTCTCGGATGATCCTGGTTTGCAGAGTTTTCTCGGTGGAAATTGTTTTTGTGTTTTTGAAGTCTATTTTGTGACCTGTGTCTTCTCGATGTTTATAAAGTGCGGAAGTGGAAGATGCCTGACGCACAGCAAGTTCGTGTTCGTAGACTCTGGAAGTTACTCGTCTGTTAGTCTGGCCAATATAACTTCTCGGGAAAAAGAAAGAAAATTAATAAATGGTTGAAACGTAATTCTACGCTGAGATTTTCAGTTCTTGAAAATGGCTCCAAAATCGGAGCCGAAACGTCGAATTTCAACAAATTCTAGACGCGGTTCAACCCGAACTTTTAGTTTTCAAATATCTGACCGCGGAAACCTATCTGAACACATTGCACGCCTCTACGGGGAGGATATTCTCCATCTCACGAAAAACTATTCATCACTCCTTATCCGAAGATCCAAACTCCTGTGCGACCTCACGTTCCTCAAATCATGCAGAGACCACAGAGTCATTCCCAAAGCCTTCCGGTTGAAACATCATGATACCTCATCGTCAGCCCAGCGTATTCTCAATAAAGCTAGCCAAGCACTTATTCGAAAAACACTTCACGACATCAGACGTAATTTGGACATCACCAACACCTCACTCTACAAATGTTTTGGCAAATTATCCACCGTAGATATCCATCCAGTCATCTGGGACACTTTGACCAGGATATCTCAGGACAAAGCAGATCACATCAGCAATAAGAAAACAGAAACACAGAAAAACAAACTTTGTGCATTGTTAACGAATACCATCACACCCTTGGTCCAAGCTGCATCACCTGTATTAGTACACAACTTCTCCGACACACCACTAGATCAAACTAGCCTTGCACTACTATCAAGAGGATTCAGTTATTCCATCACACCAAACAGAATCCCAACAGAAACCATCATCACACAAATAGAAAGCGCTATAACCCATCTACCAGAAAACACAGCTGAAGAAACCAGACAAGATATTGCCACCACACTTAGGAGAGCGAAACTCCCTCCATCCAACATAACACCTGCCGAAAAACATTGCCTCAGAAACCTCCACAACAACCCTGACATAATCATTCTCCCAGCAGACAAAGGCAACGCCACAGTAGTTCTGAATACGTCAGATTATGTAGACAAAATGAGTACACTATTAAACTCATCCGAGTATCAGATCACCCAACGAGACCCGACAACCTACCTCGAAAAGAAGACCAAAAATCTGATCAATAATTCTAAACTACCAGCCGAAACCAAGAAAGCCACTATCCCTAGAGAGAAGTCATCACGCACCCCTCGTATCTACGGACTACCAAAAATACACAAGCCTGATATCCCACTCCGACCTATCGTCAGTGCCTTTGGATCACCAACCCAGAACCTCGCCAAGTATCTAGCGAGTACTCTTCAGCCACGAGCAGAAGAAGCTTCATCCTACGTGAAAAATTCATTCCACTTCTTAGACCTTCTCAAATCCTATAGAATCCAGAACACAGATATCCTAGTGAGCTTCGATGTTGTCTCCCTCTTCACAAATATTCCCCTAACGGACACGCTAGAAATCCTTAAAACGAAACACAGAATTCCAAAAGACACCCTGGACCTCATCAGTCACTGTATGAACAACACGTACTTCCTCTTCCAAGGAACTTACTACAAACAAGTGAAAGGTGCTCCCATGGGTTCCCCCCTTTCTCCAGTCCTTGCAAACCTTTTCATGGAAGACTTCGAAACCAGGGCTGTAGAAGCATTTGACCACAAGCCTACTTGCTGGTTCAGATACGTTGACGACATTTTCGTCATATGGCCTCATGGTTACGAAATCTTAAACACGTTCTTAGATCACCTAAACGATATCCATCCCAACATGAAATTTACAATGGAGACTGAAATGAACAACTCCCTAGCTTTCCTGGACGTTCTCATCACGAAATCCAATAACTCTTTCACCCACACAGTACACAGGAAACAGACCCACACCAACCGATACCTACACGCAAACTCTCATCACCATCCAGCACAAACAAACTCCGTATTGAACTCCCTGATATACAGATCAATTCAGCTTACCGACAACCAGAATAGACCACAAGAGCTGGACAAACTGAAATCAGCCTTACTTCAAAATGGTTACAACAATTCGCTAATCGACAAGTCTATCCGCCATCAACTGACCCGTCCTCCAAAAACAAATGATCCACTAGAGAGTATTCAGCCACACAAAGCTTTCCTACTATACATCAAAGGTGTGACAGACAAAATCAGTAATATCTTGAGAAAACACGAGATAAAAACAATATTCACGGCCAACAACCAAATATCCAAATTCCTCAGGTCTCCCAAGGACACAATACCAAACGATTCTCAAGGTATATATGAAATACCATGTTCAGACTGCCCGAGAAGTTATATTGGCCAGACTAACAGACGAGTAACTTCCAGAGTCTACGAACACGAACTTGCTGTGCGTCAGGCATCTTCCACTTCCGCACTTTATAAACATCGAGAAGACACAGGTCACAAAATAGACATCAATAACACAAAAACAATATCCACCAAGAAAACTCTGCAAACCAGGATCATCCGAGAAGCCCTTGAGATAGAGAAGCGCCCCAATTGCCTCAACACTCGCGACGACGGACGTAGACTTCCCAATACCTGGAAGCCTCTCATTGCACGCATCAACTCATTTCCTACCAACCCAGTTCCCGCACACAGCTCACTTAGCGCCAACCAAGTTCCCGCACACAGCTCATCTAGCGCCAACTCTGTTCCCGCCCATAGTTCACCTCGCGCCAATACATTGCACACGGCCATTACAGCCACGTCCACTATAAATACAGTTCCTCAACCCACAATTCCTCAGTTCTCTCGAAGGAGTAGGCAGATTGAGACCTTAGAGAGAACCAGTGACGAGACATGGGGAGTAGGCAGATTGAGACCCCGACGTCAAGTCACAAAAACCTAACGTAATTATACCTGAGGAGTAGGCAGATTGAGATCTCAGCGTAGAATTACGTTTCAACCATTTATTAATTTTCTTTCTTTTTCAGTTCTTGAAAATGGCTCCAAAATCGGAGCCGAAACGTCGAATTTCAACAAATTCTAGACGCGGTTCAACCCGAACTTTTAGTTTTCAAATATCTGACCGCGGAAACCTATCTGAACACATATATATATATATATATATATATATATATATATATATATATATATATATATATATATATATATATATATATATATATATATATATATATATATATATATATATATATATATATATATATATATATATATATATATATATATATATATATAGATAACACAATCAACAAATAATATCTTACCATGATTTGGAAGTGTTATTTCTTGTATCTTAGTGAATATATTTTATGTGTTAATATATTCACAAATGTATGTATGTGTATGTATATATTTTATGTGTAATAATTTTTATTTCATTGTTGTAATTCCTTTTCACTACGCTTTGTCAATAAGAATTGCTCATGGAAGTATATTTTGATTGATTGTTAAAATTGAAATGAAAATTTCCTTGATTCGGGTATGAATTTGATCTTAAAATTCATACCTTCCGAAAGGTGTTCCTTTCTTCTGCTTGTTATTTTATCAAAAGTTGTAATTTTGCAATATTCTATTTTGATAACTTTGTTTAGATATCTAGGCAATAAATCGAAAAGAGCTCAAAAAGTGTGTATACGGAGAGTCTAAAAAGAAATAATTCCGACTACGGTCGAAAATACGTTTCTCGCCACACTCCATATACTTACACACTTTTCGAACTTAGTTCGATTTTTTGCATTAACTCCTCCTGGAGTATGTAATACCGACGAATTCTGTTTAGTTTTTCTCTCGCGGTTAGCGCTGTGACGGACTTATTGTAAGTCATGGATTCGTCGTGTTACTTTCACTCCCGGTTAAATTTGACTCGTGATTGGAATGAATATGACATTTGCTTAATGATGGAATCGACTCACATTCTAATCATGAGTTAAATTTAGCTCAGAGTTAAAGTGAAAAACCGGCCCTGAATGTTATCGTTCGTTCAGTAGAACAAGACGATTCTATTCCATTCTAGCACTGATGAGAGGAAATAACCACGAAACTACATGTATGCAGGTGGTCATTTCCAACAAATTGAAGAATAATAATCAATCACAATTAGTACTTGCAATATGTCCTCCTTGAGGAAATGGATGACAGATGTTATTCAATGTCCGTATGGAGAAGTAGTTGTTATCTGTCAGATATTTGTCTCATTTTTTCACTTTGTGGGAATGTGTAGGGAGAAGGGTATTTACGACCGGCGTCGGAAGTATTTCATTCAAATATCTAGGATCTAGTCGTATCCACGATTTATGATCTGTTTTTCTTTACTAGATATAACGTAAACCATTCATTCAAACAGAACTTTCACTAATTGTTTCAATAATTTTCAATTTCTTCACTTGGCATTCTTAATATTTCAAAGCCAAACTTAAGTTGAATTTTGAAATAAATAATTAAGTAATAAAAAAAAATTCCAAGCGTAGTCAATGAAACACCCTGTATATTGTCACATGGAAGGACTTCTACGAAAAGTAATACGAAATCATATGTTATATGTCTAAATTCAATGGAAATAAACGAATAAAATCAATTTTGCAATAGAATCGGGGCTTTCAGGAGGTAAATAAAGATGTCTTGGGGAGAAGTGACGTTAAACAACCCTGATTGATGACGGAAGTTGGCGGAGAGTGACCAGCGACCGACATTTGTTTTCTTTTCAGAGCACTCTATGCGTAGACAGAAAGATACCCTCGAAAGTCGACCTATAACGGTTTCCCTGTAACATAAAAAACGCATTCGCGAGACATTATTTTTATTCGAGATTTTTTAAATCTTGAGTGCTGGTAAAGGACCTCGTTTGAATGGGGTGAAATTATTCATACTGAACTACTAATAAAGTATTAGGTGAAAAAGGAGTTCACTTCTCCAAAGGTTTACTGTGATGTTTGCTTATATATTATAATGTGTAATTTCCAGATATACAGTTTTGTTGGTGAAAGTTACATTATATTCATGTACTATATAGTGTAAGTGTTGATGGATTTACACTCTGTTCTTCAAGAATATTATGAATTTTGTTAAAACTAGAAAACGATGAATTAAAGTTAGGGGAATTTTAATTCAGTCTAGATAATATAAAACACTTTTTAAGCTTTTTGCTGCTTGCGGCATATTCTATAAAAATGCATGGTGGTGGAATATCATCAGGACTTAAGGCCGTTCATTTGAGTAATTCTAGTGCTTCTGAGAATAATATATTCGGTGATGGGCTCATTGATAGGATCTGAGTTATTTACTATTGGGACTGTTTATGAGCAAGAGTTATTATTGTTGTGTGCATAGGTAGAATAATAATTTAGAGTTCTGCTATTGATGCATTGTACATATTTTTTTCAGGAGTATTTTTTACTTAAAGTTTCATGAGGGCAATTTTATGATCCCCATTTCTGATTAATTTGTACCTATTGAAAGCGGCCTTACAAGCTTTTATTGCTTTAATGACAAATTGCAAATGGCAATAACTCTACTTCTTCAAATGCAACATCTTATATTCTATTTCTGTATTCAAGAGCTTTTGTCGATATATTGTGAAGTTTTCAAAATATGTGGCGAAGTAAGATATGTGGATGGTTTATGAGAATTAAAGTAGTTATGTTGATGATGTTGGTTGGTTGAATCCCACGCACCACATGCATTCATAATGGATATTTAACAGTTCGAAACATCAACTGGATATTCAGAATTAATCCAATGTACATCCAATGGAACATTTGTTATATGAGGAGGAAGTACACAACTAGAACGTATTGTCAACATGAAGACTATGTTGAATATAAAATATACTGATTGATGTCGTGGTATCTCCAGACATATATGTTTGTGTATTTTCTGTGTATCATAACAGAGCATAGACTGACCAAGACAGAGAAAGTGCCACAGTATGCATCTATTAAATTCTATAACAATGTACCCATAAAATTAAAAAAAAAACATGTTTTCGATCTTGTGTGACATTGAACCATATTCATTACAAGAATTCATGGAGAAATACCTTTATTTTTGCTGAATGGAATGTTCATTCTAACTTCAATGATTGTGATATTTATGTATGTTTATATATTTCTTGTATATTGTATTGACTTCTATAATAATAAATATGATTACATTTGCTGGTTATTATTAGGTCTGTATTTAGCAAAAATTCTAATTCACAAAATTACAGAGTACACATGTATACAAAAAAAAAGCATAGCATGTAAAACACTTATATAATCAATCAAATTTATGCAACAATGATTTTTCTGTGCTTTTTTATTTTTTCTCTGAACATATATGTCATTTTGTGAGCGTTTATTGTGAGTGTGAATATTATTGTTAAATACCAGTTTAGACGACGAGATTTTCAGGAGGGACCGATTGGTAGGTAGAGGAGGAGGGACTTACGCTGTGAATTGCAAGCAAAAATTATCAAATTGCCCAACGAAAATATCACTGAGGAACTGTGGGTATCATTCAAATACAATAAAAAGTCCATTAGTGCTCTTGCTCCTAAGTATGATGCACTGATTTGCACAGGCGACATCAATATAGACTTATTGAATCATGGAGATGTCCATACAAAAAAATTCACAGATATAATGAGTTCGTATATGCTCGACCAAATCATTCAAGAACCAACCAGATATGGTAAAACTAGTTCCTAAATTTTAGACCTCATCCTAGTAAGTGACGATTTTCCTGTTAGAAATACTTCAGTGAAACCTGTTCCAGAAATATCAGACCACTCTTTGATATCTTGCGTGTTCGGGACTGAAACAAATGAAACAACTGAGCCTTCCTTCTATACATTTCGCGACTATAGACGATTCGACAGCGATTGCTTCAAAAGTGAGCTGGAGCAAATAGATTTTTCTATCGTATATCAATCAAATAACATCAATGAAAAATGTATTTATCTTAACAGCACTCTCATTACTTTATTCTATATTCATGCACCCATTAGAACAGTAAAAATAACTCGCCCTAAGGCAACTTGGATCACCCCTACTATCAGAACGATGATGACATTTCGTGATAGAGCTCTCATAAAATTCAAAAAGAGCAAGCTCGAGAGACATTGGACATTTTACAAAGACCTTCGAAACTAAACAAGATATGCAATAGAAAAGGAAAAAAAAATATATCTATGCTTCAAAATCAATTCATCTAAGAGTCCCTATCCCCCTGATGAAAATACCATCAACTCTTATCTAAATAATGACAATCCGTTGGCAAGAAACTTTTCATTTGCTTCCAATAATGAAACTGAAATCTATAAAGCTATTCTATCTATCAAATCCAAAGCCATTGGCGTAGACAAAATTAGCAAGGAAATGATACTTCGCTCGTGTTCGGTTATCTTACCGATAGTGTGTCACATTTTGATTTTTGCATAGAAAATAATCTGTGCCCCAATATATGGAAAACTTCCTATGTATTACCATTTCCTAAAGTGTCCAATCCAATGGACTAAAAAGATCTTAGACCGATAAGTATTGTGAGTGCCCTATCGAAGGCCTCTGAGAAAATACTTCTTTCACGTATGAAATCGTACCTAGAAATCCACGATATAGTACCACCACATCAATCAGGTTTCAGAGCGGACCATAGCTGCGTCACGACTCTACTAAAAGTGACTGATGATATACTGAACGACTCAGATAACAATAAACTCACTGCATTGATTCTCCTTGATTACGCGAAGGCCTTCGACAGAATCAATCACAGACTGCTTCTAGCTGTACTCCATCACATAGGATTTACTGAAACTGCAACCACACTGTTAGCAAATTATCTCTCACACCGATATCAGACGGTTCTCTTAGATGGTGACCAATGGAATCTTCTGGCAGTGCGAATTGGGGCCAACTTTGTTGATATTATATACCCATGAATTCCATAAACAGCTGGAGTATTGTGACCGTCATTATTAAGCTGACGATACGCAACTCTATTTATCATTTCCTGAACCCGAAATTCTAACTGCAAATGACCAAATTAACTCTGACTTGCACTCAATTCTATCGATTTCCTTCTAAGGCCCGGTTTTTCAATATCCAGTTAAGGGTCTCGGTTAGCTGGCTGACGGATAATAGTCCCCGGGCCCATTACATGAAGGAAGGAAGTAACCAACCTTTGAGTATATTTGTTTTCAGTATCGACTTGGACTACTTACTATCGATAATTTTTGCATATTGCGTGTGGTCCAACATGAATTGAAGAACAAATTAACGAAGTCTCAACGGTTAGAGAATACATTTTTCTCCTTCAGGTAATGGGCCCGGGGACTATTAGCCATCAGCCAGCTAACAGAGACCCTTAACTGGACATTGAAAAACCGGCCCTAGTCATTCGTCATGCTTTTCGGTAAAAAGCAGGCGAGGGAAAGAAATATTTGCAAACTGGATATCAGGATCAAGGACGAACTAATCCCAACAACGGAATGTACAAAAAACTTAGGTCTTCATATGGATTCCTCAATCAAGTATAATGAACACATTATAACTTGAAATTGATTTACTTTAGTTTTAATTTCAAAAATCAATCAAAAATCAATCATATCAAAAATAAATATGCGACGCCTTCAACTCATAAAAACCCGTGTGTTTGATTGATATGTGAATTGAGAAGAAGAGATCACATCACAGAACATTTGAATGATATTGGCTGGCTTAACATACAAAAAAGGTTTGTTTTACACTCCTGTAGTTTGTATCATAAAATAATACAAACTAGAAAACTGGCTTTTCTGTGCAATAAAATCGAACACAGAACCTTTTGAACAGATGTTCATAACCTCAATGTGCAATTTAAGTCACGCTTAACTCCTCCTCTGCATACTACAGTTCTATACCATTTATCATTTAGTTACATGATAATCAAGCTTTATAATAGGAATCCCGATGTATACATATATAACTGCTATTGAAGCCTTCACTGAAAGATTACTGCCACTGTGTTTCGGGGATGGGGCTTATTGAATAACCTGTTCGAACTCCAAAGTTTTTGAACTTAGTAAATACGAGTACTTGAATCTCGCGTCAAGCCTAGCTTTCATACATTATATTGTGAATAGAGTGTTTTCGATACAATTCCGAGAGCTCATCATCCGTGGACAGCAGTGTTTCGTGGTTACTCATCAGCATGGCTTTATGAGTTCTCTCGAAATTGAAACGAATGCACTCTGAATTGGTAACCCAAAGCGGAGACAGCATAAATGAAAAGTATATCAATGTGTGTGTATATTTGTGATATATCTTGTATTTTTACTTGTTTTATTCAGCGTATTATTCACTAGACGAATTTTGCATCTAATTGTAATTCATTACTTTTTTTTTTTCTATTATTCCTATGGAACAAATACTATATTTGAGATATATGATATTTTTTTGTATCTGTCCTTTTTGTTCTTTGGCGTGTTTGTTCATTTATATGCACAGAATTGGCTACCTAATGCTGCTGAAAAAATAACTGAAGTCGTTCATTCGTAGTGAAATAAGACAAAAAATTGCAGATTATGTGGACAACAAATAAATTGTTATTCTCAATAATGTATTGCTGATACCTCACTCAAACCCTGCTCGTGTAATTTATTATTCGAGATTATGTTAAAAAATTTCCTCCTTTCTTCAATCGAGTAAGTAAACTTCATAATATGTTTCAACCCTAATAACTCACGGGTATTTTTTTGTTTGTTTATTACGTAGGTGTGTATTGTCTTCTATATGTATGTATTTTAAATATTTGTATGTACATGTCTTTTAACTTTGACTTGTTTAGGGACTTGTTTATGCTATATGGAATGGTTTGAAAGCTTCGCTACAGACTCAGCCCAGAAGAAACCTCGAATGTGGTTGAGATATGTTGACGACACGTTTGTGATATGGAACCACGGAGACCAGAAACTGGACAACTTTCTAGAACATATAAACAACATCACCATTCTAGATGTGAAAGTTCAAAAGAACAAGGATAGGTGCCAAACATCAGAATACAGTAAGCCAACTCACACAGGACAGTACCTGAACTTCGAATCGAACCATAATGGTTCCACAAAAAGAGGAATTATTCGATCGTTGGTGGACCGCGCCTACAGCCTTTGTAACACCGATGAAACTCTCACCACCGAATTAGACAATATCAGAAAAAATGGATACCCAAAGAAACACATAGAAGAGGTTCTAGCCCACCCTGTGCGTCCCTTATGTTAAAGGACTATCGAAAAGAATAAGGCGAATCGGGTCGAAATACAAAATACGGACATGCTTCAAATCAGGTAACACCATTCGCAGCCACCTCACAAAGACAAAACCACGTAACGCTGACATTGACTCCAAAAACTGCATCTACCGCGTGCCCTGCGAGGCGTATATTGGAGAAACCAAGAGACCACTGAGCGTGAGACTCGCTGAACACAAAAAAAACACTCAACGGGGAGAAACAACGAAATTAGGGATAGCGGATCATGTTTTGACGACCTAACACATAATCAAATGGACGGAAGCCGAAGTCATCCACAAAGAGGACAGCTGGTATAGAAGGAAATTTAAAGAGATTGCATATATTATGAACAATAATCTCTTCAGTCAAGCGAGCATAGAAATCCGTAATTCGTCAATTGAAATATCGATAACAATTAACAATGCTGTACCAGAGGGGCCTGGCACGGTAATTAACATACGTACCTGGACACAGGTAAATTGCCCCCAGGCTAATATCACAAATGTAAACCAGCCATATATGAGAAGTATCCTTGAGAACGTCGCATTTATACACTTGAAAACGACTGTAGATCTCAACAGTCGAAACGTCGTGAACAAAAATTGCAGAGAATTGAATTTTCTTTCTTTTCTTTGGCCGTATAGACAATGAAAGTCCAGAATAACCTTACCAAAAGTGAAACATTGTCAACCACCTTCAAACATTATAATTATTATTCCGTTTTGGTACCACCCGCTTGAAGCCTTCTGAAAACTTGTGTGAGCTGCGAATGACGTACGTTCCCAAGCTGCGAACCCAAGCACCTTGAAACATAGTTTTTCTACGAGCGTGCATGATTCACCCTATTTCCGTACGCATACAAACACCTTGTGGGCCAAAAATTCTATGCTGAGAAGTGTATTCAAAATTAAGCTCAATACGACAACATAACAAAATTTACGATTGAAGCACCTGATGAAATGTACCTCATGATGAAGTTGGTAGCAATTTTTGGATTAGCTGGTGCCTGCAGATGAAGCTTACCATTGACGACATAGACAACAAAGAAAATCTCATAATTATCAATACTAAGGATTCCACAAATCATTCTTCTAGATCCTTCGTGATATCCGAAAAAGCAAATAATGGTTACTTTTTGAACGTTTACAGAAAGTATGCATATTTACGTCCGAAACAGACTCCTCACCGTCGATTTTTTTTTGTTTTACAGAAATGGAAAATGTATTGTGTAATGTGTGAGAATCAATACTATATAGGAAAGATACCCTCTGCAATCGCAGTCTACCTGCACCTTCAAAATCCGGAGCTTTAAGCTAGTAGTAGTCGTACTCGTAGGGAGGCCGCTAAAGCCGCAGCCAGGCAAGTAGGCCCCAATAGGCCCTTTTTGCTGTCCCCACTCTCCACATAACTACCTTGCCTCTCCTAGTCTTTCTTTCCGAATCTTTGTGACCTTCTGATGAAGGTCAGTATGTCCGTCCACTTTAATTCCATGGGTTCTTCGTGTTGGAGTTTTTCAACTCCGAAGATTTCGAATCTCAGCCTTCGTCTTCTTCACACATATGGCAGGTGGGGCTGTCTTCTATACCCATTAGTGACAGCTGTCTGCCTAGTTTGTTATGGCCTGTTAGTATTCCTACAAGAAGGCGTAGTGTTTGGCGATCTCTGCCTACGAACTACACCATCCCTGACTTGCTAGAGCCGGCTACAAAGTCTTTTGACTGTCTGCATCCGGCAGTGTTCCTCCAGAGTTCGTTTAGTTCCCTTTCCGCCCAGTCGTTCACAGAACGGCGCCGCGGAACCGGTTCTGGCAAGTTCGTCAGCCATCTCGTTTCCCGGCACCCCTCTGTGACCAGAAACGTATACCAGCTCGACTTCCTTTGTTTCAGCTAATTTCTTCAGAGCGTCTCCGCATTCCTGTACCAGGAGTGAACTTGGCCTGTTTGTCGGTCAGACGCGAACCGTCCTTGTAACGTAATAGGCTTCCTGGTTGGAACTCCACTGTATTTCTTTCCCATTGCTCTTTGCTCGGAATAGTTAGAGCAACTTCCTATTCCATCGCAGTCTGTCTTGTGCGCTTTTCACTCTGAGAGCGGAAATAGAAATCTCCTGCTCCGCCCACTTTGTGATTTTTGCATGCACTATCATCTCATTTCATTTACTCAGACCTCCGAGTCTCGCATCCTCAAATGGGCTGCCATTGCCTCCTCCTTGATCCAGACTGGAAGGGGTGGTATCTTCAAGATCACTTCCTATACCGCGGTTGGAGTCGTTCTCATTGTACCCGTTATTAATAAACAGGCCTCTCTGGACTTTACTGAGCTATCGACCTATTGTGCTACTTTGTGCGCCTGGCCACCATACAGCTGACCCATATTGGATCTTTGGTCTTACGACCGCCGTGTATAGCCAGCGCATAATCTCTGGATTGGTTCCCCAATTTTTCCCTACAACTCTCCTCATTTACCATAGAATTGCTACCGACTTTTGAATAACCCTATCGACGTGCGGCCTTCATGAAAGTTTGAAGTCCAAAATCACCCCCAGGTAATTGACCTGCGGAGCTAGTTGCAGCTCTTGGCCAATCATGGTGGGTGGTCTGAACCCATCCTTCTTCCTGCGTTTGATGAACAGGATCATCTCCGTTTTTGTCGGATTTACTGAGAGCCCTGCTTCGCCGCACAACCTTTCGATAATCGTGCATGCGGCCTGCATACGGTCGCAGACGACTTCAATGAATCGTTTGCTAACCAGGACAACTCCATCATCTGCATATGCCTGTGCCTCGAAACCTTCGTATGTGAGTTTACTCAGGAGTTCGTCCATGACCAAGCACCATAGGTGAGGAGAGAGTCAGCTTCCCTGAGGACTGCCCCCCCTCACCACGGCTTTCAGTCTGAGGTCCCCCCTGAATATCTCAACCCTCCTCTTCCTTAGTGACGATACAACCCAGCTGACCATCGAGTAAGGTGTTCCTCGGGCCATTAGTGCTGCCTGTATAGTTGCCTGTATAGTCGTCGTTTTCGCTTTGTCGAAAGCGTCTTCCACATCGAAAAATACTCCTAACGTTGCCTCTTTAAACCTTGAAGTTCTTTCAATTCTTCGCACTACAGTGTGGAGGGCCGATTCTGTCGACTTCCCTTTCCTGTATGCGTGTTGATTTCTGTGGAAGGGGCTCACCCTCAGGGGCCCCTCCATCAGGAATCTGTCCAGCACCTTTTCCAGCGTTTTGAGCAGGAACGGTGTGAGGCTGATGGGTCTGAAGGACGTTGCTACTGTGCAGTTTTCTTTCCCCACTTTAGGGATGAAGACTACTCTTAACTTCCTGACCTTCGGGACGTACCTCAGCGCTAGACTGGCCCGGAAAATCCTCTCCAATATTGGGGCGAGGTACTCCAGGCCCTTCTGTAGCATTGCTGGGAAAATTCCATCAGGTCCTGCTGCCTTGTATGGGCTGAACTCGTTCACTGCCCAGATTATGGCGTCATGTGTAAAAACCCTCTTTGCCAGCTGACAATCCCCTTAGGGGACCTGCTGTATTGGCAGAGTCCGTTGATCGTCATCAACGCCACTCGGATAGTGAACCTCCAACAGATGTCTAAGCGAATCTTCGGAGGATGTTGTTCATGTCCCATCTGGTTTCTTCAAGGTTGTTATAGAACCTTCTGTCTCGTTGCTCAGTATTCTCACGAGTCTGGCGGATTCTGTTAGGGAGTTGATTTCCCCACAGTAGGACCTCCAGCAGGCTCTCTTACTTTTCCTCAATTACTTTTTGAATTCCCTTCTCGAGGTTTTCTAGTCTTCCCACGCTTCCTCCCTGCCATCCTTTAAGTTAAGTTTTCATGCATCCGAATTTTTGGTTTTTCGTAGGAAATTTGAAAGAGATGCCACTTTTCAGTACGAATGATATTTTGAGCGGTTTTCATTTGTTTCGTAGTTTGAAAATAGGTTTCACCTATAAACGTTTGGGAGCCCTTTTTCTTTTATTATTCAATTCAAAATTCCAATACGTCAACAAAATCAGTAAAATATAAAATATTACGGCTGTTCTTATCCTTATATTATTAATCATGAAATTGCTGTCCATAATTAACATTAAAATTTTCAATATGCCTTGAAACAAATATACATAACCGCACTGATCATTGTTTCCCTTTAAAATTTCGGACAAGTTGACTTTATTTCAACTTCTTGAATTTATTCGTACCATCAGATAAAATTTGCCGCCACGAAATATATTTGAACAGCTTTTGATAGATTTCGTGCGGAAAACGAATCATTCGTGTACATGAAAACTTAGCTTCACACACACAGCTTCAGGCGTTCCTTGGCCATTTAACTTGCTGATTGTTGTGGTGTTGGTATAACAAATATTAAACGTCTATGAGGATGGAAATCAACTTCAGTTGCTGAGGGTAACTTAGAAGACTCCACAAATCGAAAAAAGGAAATGTCAAACAAAATTCTCAATTTGAATCCTTCATTATCTTCCGAAGTTCATTTCAGAACCATCGACCTCTCTCTTCGATGTAACATCTGCACCTAACAATGACGATTTGATGCCCGTTCCTGCTCGTCGCCTTCAAAAAATTTGTGTTCAATGTTTGAGCTTCCGCAATAAACCTCCATAACGCGTCGAACTGCTCATTTACAATGAATATTTCAATTATTAAAAAATAAAAAAAAATCTGAATTTTAATTGATTTTCTCACGCTTGTAGAAAATATATTTATCCTAACTCATGCGGAATAACACTTTCTCTACGATCATCACAGAATTTGCTAATTCTGAAATGAAATTTGATTACAGAATGCTGGAATTCTCTCTCTCGAGATTGAAGAAATATTCTGCAAAACCTCTGCCCCAATGCAATTCAAATGTATTTACATTCTCTCTCTTGTAATAGAATAATATTCTCACACTGGTAGCAATAATAACATTAGCCTTGATTCAGTTGATTGTCACCGTAGTGGCAAAATTATTTCCACTCGCTTCGAATTTTCATTCTAACCTTGTTACAGATTATACTCTTTCCGTACTTGTTAGGATAATAACTATTTCCTACAAGCATGCGAGTTCCGCCCTATTCCCGCACGCAATTTTATTTGAGAGGTGTCATATTCCCGCACTAGTGCGGGAAAAATTTTCCCACACGCTTATGTCACTTCAAGTGAGTTTTTCCCGCACGTGAAAATTTGTTCAAGAGCGTCACATAAGATGTTTCAATGCGCTTGTAGAAAAAATCTTGATCCTTACTCGTACGGAAAGGTACTATCCCGCACTCGACTGCTTACCCGAACTCCGCTTTGCGTCGTTCGGGTAACGGCAGTCTCATGCGGGAATGGTACTCTTTCCGTACTTGTTAGGATAATAACTATATTCTCTAAACATTACGTAATTCTGTTTTTTGTAGGAAACGAAAGATAAAAATATAATCTCTCATGGAAGGAAATACATTGAACCAAGCACCAGTCTATTGATATAATCGCTGTGAGACGAGAATGTAGTAGTAGCCTCTGATTTTTTCTGGTCTTCAGAAAAATAAGAGCTGTGATGTTCAGACAACGTTGTAAAATACATAGATGTGCCCGTAATCTTCAATAGAATAATTGAATATTTGAAACCTTGGGTGTGAATACAATTCAAGAAATAGAAACCATACCTAATCACCAAATCTATACGCCAATTTACTCAACCTGCGTTCCACCAACAAAGTCATCATCTGCAAGAACTCAAGTCTTATGATAAAATATGTTCAATTTGTTGACGAAATGCGCTTCTTATGAAATTGACGTAGTTTTGGTGTTTGGATAGTTCCTTGAATTGCACTTATCATACAAAATGCAGTGTGAGTATGGAGATTATTTGGACAAGAGAACATATCAGTTCAAATTTATTAATTTTCTCTTTGGAACAAGAGAGAAAATCCTCATAGTGAGAAGTACACCAAGCCAAAAATGTTTCTACAAGAAGTAAGATTACTGATTGTCCTAGAAATTTCAGAATTAGAGGAATCATTATTCATACATGTGGCAATTCGAAACCAATTCGATTTATTGTAATTTCATATTGGAGTTCTCAATTTAGAATTTTGTAGATCTGTGGAATATTACGAACCTAAAGAGGACTACCAACACTGAATGTGTAAAACAAAATTCGTTTGAAATTTATCGCACAAAAAATTAGTATTTCAATTGGATGGTGTCTAACTAATAATATCACCTAAAAGATTTGTATCATATCAAGCATTTAAGTAATGTCGAATGTAATTCCCCTAAAAATCTTCAGGAAAGAATAACCATTCCACCGTTCTGCATATCAAGTCCGACGTCAATCAGAAACTTGTTGAGTGATATCAACACAAACACTTTTTTCACGTACTACTTCACTCGAAACTTATTTGAATTGTACCTGATGTAAATGTTTGGATATTATTTCATAACCGGCTTTTCGTCTAATCTTCAAACAATGAAGTATCAAAAACAAATCGTGTTTTACATATATGACCAATTCCAATTAGTGATATTACATCACTTCCCAGGAAGACCGAACAAAAAATCACAAGAATAATACAGTTAGCAATAACAAATAGCTATAAATAAGAATTTTTGTCCGATATGCTCATAGTCTGCTTGAATTTTGATCTGTGAATATATCCCATCCATAAGTCCATTATGTCTAAACTTTTCGTGAGTACTTTATTCATTTTATGTTTCAAGCATATACATTGTCGATTAGTAAACCATCTTCAGCATTTTCAAATGATATTTTTATTTGCTTTTATTGCTACGAAGGCTTCTACTTTTCAAATATTCGATTTTGATCAATAATATATCAGAATTGGTTTATTATTTGCACCTTCAACAGAATATGCACAGAAATTGAAACATGATGGAAATATAATTGAAGATTCTTCTATATGATTATGTTACTTCATTATGCTGTTTGAAAAGGTTTTGTTCTTGTTGCAGTATTCTATTCAGAGACTCATAGCTCCTGATGATGCTGACTTTTTTAATGAAAACTCCTAGCGAAATATGACATAGTTTCAACAGTTTTTTACGTATCCTAATTGTATTCACATGAAAGGTTTGAAATATTCATATACATTCGAAATTGATGTTTGAACGTTTTCTCTTGCTGATAAGCCAGTTTGTGAGTATCACATAAATGAAGTCATATACATAACTGAGGCCGAGTTGTGCGAGTTCACCAACAGTTCAAGTGAGTCGACTTCAATTGGCTAATCCCTAGCAATTGAACTCGGTTTACTTGAGCTGTTGATGAACTTGTCTTGTTCAACTAGCCCTTAGAGGCCATAGTCAGTGGTTAAGACAGGATTCTAGAGTAAGAAAACAAATACCTAATATGAAATTTGCCGCGACTACAACTGAAACATTTTTTGGTCTAAAAAAAACTGCATTGCCTACCCAGCCGTATTATGTTAGAGTACCATATTCACCAATGTTCATATAGAATAAGTAGTTCACATGAACATAAATAATCCGAATTACTACCTGGAACTTTAACTTGAAATTATCATATATAGACTCATTACTGTTCAAATAAAAGAATAATTCAAAGTTTCTCCTGTACTAACTTTAAATATTCAGCCCTTTGTTTTTACAATACCTCCATATATCATCTTCAAGCTACGAACATAGAGAAAATAAATGAGGGATATGGAGTAAATTGTGTTTTAAATAAGGTTGCATGATTCGTTGGTCTATATCGTTTTATATGATGATTTTACGAAGCGTCTTTTCTTCCATATTTTATTTTTACAATAAGCAAAACTAAAGCAAATACAAAATTCACAGGAATCTGACATCTACCTACGCAGAACGAAATCTAATTTATGATAATGTCATCTTAATTTATTTTCAAGTTCATTTGTACGTACTACAATAACGCCAAGCCGGTCAGACTCTCTTCATTCATTGTCGACCTCAGATATGATTTTAAAAACCTGAAAATAGAAAAACTGCGTTCAGCTGTTGCTATAGAATAGGGCAGACAAACTAGAATGTTTGAAAGTCTGAGAATATTAGGAATATTATTTTTACCGCAATTGAGATATGTGCATATGAATGGCACCATCAATATTTTGTGTCATGAAACTGCGAATTTTTGTACACCAACAATTTGCCCATATCTTCCGAAATTGATTGATTTTCTACCAGGCACCAAAATTGGTAAAGAATTTGCGTGATCTTCACTCTCATTACAGGCTGATCAGACATATGGATAATATTTGAGACCAATATTTTCAAAAGGAAACTGTTTACAGTCCCTTCGGCAAATCTATTCCTTAGATCCCAAATCAAATGATCGAATATTGGTATATAAATCACTCTTTCCCACTAGTCTTTGGCTGATAACGTTTTGAAATGACGAAAATTATCACTATGTCGCTGTTTAGAGGAAAGTCGAGGAATTTTCAATTTAATATCCAATGTACTCATCATCTCATCTCCCGTCAAAATATGTTAGAGCCCTGAATCATCCTCAGTTCTCTTATCTTCGAAAGTTTGCAGTAATACTTTCAATTTTGAAGCCACAGCTTGTTAATCGACGCTATTTTCTTGTAAGTACTTTATTGAATATATTTGTCAGTACAAATACTTCGGATAAACAGAAAATTGTTGAAATGAACTCACAGCTGCAAACTGCTTTCATCAAAATGTTTGCCTTGCAGGAAGATACTAGATCATTCTGAAATTGGATGATGGTATTGTTACGTTCAACCTCTCTTGTTTCACTTGGACTTTTCAGGGTATGATTCAGATTTATTTTCGAAACGAATGATCGTTTTGCCATAGCATCAATGGAAGAAACTATTTCTTGTATTGTTCCTATGCTATTTTAATGTTCCTAACTGCAGCCAATTAAGACAAAGCAAGGTTCAACGCATGACTATAGCATTGACAAATTATTGCATTTTTCGCTTGTTTCTGAATTTCTTTAGCTGCTCCTTTCATCATGGACATGTTGACGCAACCACTATTGATATTTTCACCTAGAACATCTCTAGTAATTGCTGGCTCCCCTTCATATGTTGAATATCCTCCATAGTATTTTGATACAGATACTGATGGAAACACTGATTTGAGATTCATGAGATATGTTGGTGGTTTCGTCAAACATTATCGAATAATATCTATTTTCGTTGATTTTTCCGATTGATGACGATAATATTTCATCTCCATAACATTTTATCAGATCATTTGATGCTGTTTTGCCTATATACGTGGCTTTCGAACCGAAATTTGTAGGATGTTTCCCAAGTGTTTCATTATTGTCATGTCGCAATTTTTTAAGGATACAATAAGCACGTCAGCTAGATTTTGATATCTGTCGGCTATATTCATAGCAACAAAATCCCAAAAATAATGTCTTGGATGAAATATAAAGCAATAAGAAGGCAATTGAACATTGCAGCTCATTGGGAGCATATTAAAACGATAGTATTTCCATGGTCGAAAGGAGAATATTCGTTGTCGATATAGTCTGGTCAGTACGGCAGCGGTGCATTTGAAATATCAAATATAACAGAACAACAAAACATCTCTGTTTGTTTTCGTCTTTGGCTTATTAGAGTGTTTTTTCGTGAGTTGATTTTTGTTGAACTATCGTTAGTTATTATTTTTAAGCAATGGTGAAGCATTGTGAAATGTGTAGAAGACCATTTGAAGCTGGAAATCAAAATATGTCATTTCATAGGTACGCTACCAGAGTTGTAACTATCGAGAAAGGGAAACCAAATTCTAAAAGAGAAAAATGAATGAATAATGAAAAAAAATGTCAATTAGAGCATCCTGTGGAGATTATTCCATCATAATTTCAGGTTTCTATTCCATATTGGGTTTCCATGATTTCTATTTTATTGAACCGCAATATTTCTGTTAAGAACGCACGGCACTGCCGTTGGGGGAAGATGCTCCTTACACACGAATTTTAATGCGTGTGCGGCGAGTTACTCATCAAGGTTGTTTAGAATAGAATAGAGTCCTGAAACACACGTCATTATTATCCACCAAACTGAACTGCCCACTGTTCGTGAATATCGAGCCATGGTATGTCCTCTCAAAGGAATATTTTGACGTCCGTGCAAAATAATGGTATTCGAAATGGTAGTTACCCTCGTACGATTTCCTAAAACTTGTTGTTTCCTGTTCACCGACAGCTAAAGTAACTTTTATGTTCGACTAACAGATTTAATATCGTTTTTCTCCAAATGACATTAAAAGCGGCCTTTTAATGACACTTGGCAGGCTTAGAAGTTGTACTTTTAATGCCTAGGCAGAAAAAGTCCACTTTTACTGCCTAGGCAGAAAAAGTTCGTTGCTAGGCAACCTTCCAAGTAATAATTTAAATTAAACTGGTTATTAAAATTGACAATGACAAAGTGAACAGTAAACAAACAAATTCAACAAACGTCATCAGCGGTAAACATAGTAACGCAGGGCCCAGTTACCTTTGATGGAATAATTCAGTTATTTGGATATTGATAATGAAACGCAATTTAAATATGAAAAAGTCGATTTTGCGTGGAATTGGAACAAATTTGAAGAAAAAATTATATGTTTCACACGGCAGAAAAGCAGATTTAATCTTGTGCTTTTATGCCTAGTAAAACAAATAACTGTTTTGTTGAATTTTATATGTGAAATTACTTTTCTCGGATCATTTATGATTAATGTTCGTAATGTGTTTGAGAATGAATGGACGACAGCTCTTGGCTTATCTTTTTCTATTGTGTGTTACACTATTAGGATTTTCTAGTGCCGTTTTATTGCAATTTGTTAAGTGTTATTCTGTTTTTCAGATTATAACTTTGGCAGTCCTCATCGCTTGCGTAGTGGCAGTACCTGGAGGATATGGTCAAGGTGGGGGGCACGGTGGAATACAACAAGGTAGCAACCATGGACAAGGTGGTGGAATCCATGATGGAAGTCAAGGTGGTCATGGACACCAAGCGGGACATCAAACTGGACAGCAAGCGGGACACCAAACTGGACACCAAGTGGGACACCAATCTGGCGGACATTCTACCGGATATAAACATTGAGTTGACTGAATCATTCATGCAAAATTCTTACAAAAATAAATCACGTTGAGAAGTCTATGACATTATTTATAAATAACCGAAACTGCTTTCATGATTTGAAAAGGCAAATAGTCATTTGCTCAGAATTATTCAAAATTTCATATTTGGTTCAATTCTCATATAGAATGTCTGAAAAGCTCCATAGTTGACTTTCTAAACGGTACCGGGATATTGCGGAGATAGTTATTCCGATGCAAGTTTCAAAAGCTGATACCTAAACCTCTGATCCATCGGCTACCGACATCGGTCACGGCACCATCTTAGTGGAGAAGCCTCGCTCACATACTCGCTCACTAATCTGTAACACTGAAAAAAAGTTTGCGATCTGTTTTTATCTCATAAATATTTCCAGGAATGCTGGTTTTCTGAGATATCATCAGTTGTTCCACCGTTAGTAGTTTCATCGAAATCAAGCCATCGTGTTCAGTCTTTTCATGACATTGTCGTCATTCCGATTACTTGACATACATATATTTTCAAGACTTCTTGCAATTAAGGAATAAAAAGGTTTGGAACTCTTTGCTTTGGAAGGTAATACCGAAAGCAATTAGCTTTCTGAAATAAAAAAAAAAAAATCCACTACAAAAGTACACTGAATTGCATTTGCTGATCGTCATCTGGATCCACACCTATGAGCAACCCTCATAAGTGTTCCGAAGACATCTGCGAGCTGCGAGTGATGTAACATCCCAAGCACGTAAAAACATTGTAATTGTCTGAACATTCACATGAGGATCACAATAACGATCATTATTTATAGTGGTAGCCATGAACATAACAAGACCTGCACCATAATTATCGTTTTTGATCCGAATTATAAAACTTCAACTTGACTTCAATTAATATATACTTGGTATTCTTATTCTGAACTACATTCAAGTTATTCATTATAAAAAATAGCGAGCAAGCTGTGCCTTACCATTTCGTAACAATACAATAGCATATTATTTATTCATTGTCAAACACACATTATTGCTGTCAATTGGAACTGTAGTGAAATCTAATGAGAGTTCACCTTCTTATTCGAAGGAAAGAGTTTTTTATGTTGAATGAGATTGTTATGAAGGCATAGACATTTCCGTCATTGAATTCAGAATTCAATTAAATTCCGAGATCAAAATTTTGCCTCACAAGTTGCTACTACCTTTTGTCTTCCGGAAAACTGGTGGAATTAAGTATGTAAATATTCCTACTACTAACCAAACATAATGTTTGTTCATCCCCGGATACAAGAAGTAATGCAACTGTCTCCCAGCTTTTTGATAGAATTTCTGTATTTTATATTACTGTCATTGATTTCTGAAATAGATTTACTTTAGATGTCACTTTTCACAAAAGTATGTAAAAAGTATTATCCTGTTCTTGAAATCTTTTTAGAGGAACATAAGTATAATATCACACAAATAAATTTCAGAAAGACAGTATGGAAAAATTATTTCAGAAATACTTCTACGGAAAAATATCAGTCAACTGTGAGAGAACTACAATTATATTTATACGACGGCGTATAGCGCCAACACGATTAAAATATTATTTGCCAAAATCTCGAAATTTTGAGAATATATTTTGAAGTTTTATGATTTTTTCTCAAAATTTTGAGTTTTTTCTCGTAATTCCGAGATTTTTCCTAAAATTTTAAAATTCAATTTCAAAATAATTGCCCTGCATATTTGAAGCCGCAATGCAAGAACCTGTGAACAGTATCAACACGTCAACGATCCTGCCAGCAGCGCTATCGTTCTGTCTGTGAATAATAATTGAAGACGTACCTACTTTATTTTGAGAAAAACCATGTTTCAAAAACCAATGAAATTCCTGTTTGCAGGAAAATGATATAATCTCGCTACTAAAACAAAACATAAAATTGGATCAGGCAGATACAATAGAATTCAATGAATTGAAATCAATATTCAATCATATTCAAATCAATAAGCCTCAAACGTTTCAAGTTCAATTTGAGTTCATTCAAAATCATTGAAAGTAGGTACAGTTGCATGAGATATTTTGAAAACCTTAATGTTTGTGAAATCTTTTTCAGGAAAATGAATCAAATAAGGACAAGTACATTTTTATAAACTCCAGTCCTGATATGAGCCAAGGAACTGCCTCATTCAATATGTACATCACATATAGAAACACCCTGAGTAATTGTGTAAACTAGTATGTAGTTGTTTCATGAACATTCAATATTACATAATCCAAGTCATCCTAAAATTTCATCTTGAACTACAAAAAAATCTCAATCTCCAATGATAACATTATTTTCAAGTATACTGACGTTGAATGTGATTTATTATCGCACTATTAGATGTCATTTTATACCAAGCTGTTTCTTTCTTTCCTCAATGATAAGTCCGACATGCTCTTAAGGACTCAACCGTACCACCAAATACAGCTGGATCATTAATCGTAAATGCTGATTCGAGCCATAATAGAAAATTCATCAATGCAACCGTTAATTCCTATTCTATATGGCTTTAGTTTATCATGTGAATTGATATGCCATAAGAAATGAGGTGTAAATAAATATGAGGTATTAATGCTCCAGTATTCTTTTCAATAATAATATAATAATAATAATACTCCCTCATAAACACTCATATAGTGTGCCCACAGGCATAGCCTGTGCGGGTAGAGGCCGGCTATTATTATTATTATTTGCCGTGGCGCATCGAGGTGACTTAATGATGTTTTTGGTGGTGTATTCACTTTTCAGCTGTAGGAAAACCCGGAAAACTTACAGCACTACCCCAGGTGGTCGGTGCACACTTCAAGCTAGCACCAAACGTCGGGATTGGCATTTAGGCAACTCACATCACATTTGATTGAGAAAAGGAATGTGGCCACCTAAACAGACCCTTGTACTTGAGAGAAAAGATCTCGCGTACCTGCCGGAGCCTCGAACGTGTTTGATGCGAGCCCAGAAGTTCCACTGCAAGTTACCTTAGCCACTGGTCCACCCAAATGATATGATCTACTATTGGCTGGTTCTATTCTCATATGTTTTCCATCGATCGTACCTCCGCATTTTATCTCGTTGCAAGAGCCAATCTTTCGACCAAAACCCTCTCTGCTTTCTGGACACTGGTTCTTGCAATGGTAGAAATAGAAATGCAGCAATTTTCTCCTTCCTGCTTTCATTACGAACATTTTCACTATTATGCACAGATCACAGAATCTGATTGATGAATGAAAAGTGATGGATAACTATACGTGTATGTTGAAATCTGAGGTCGCCGGCAGATCTAGGTCTAGGATGTAGGTTCACATGAACTGACTCATGTATGGCACACAACAGATCGTTAATTCAGATTGTACAGTCTTCAGACTGCAGTCCTGCCGTACGTGAATGGGTAAAGTGATTCCTTCATTGTGGTGTTTGAAAAGTAATAAAATAATGTTACCCTAATTGAACAATTACTATATTGGAAATTTTAATACTTTATGATAAGACAACTGAAACATTCCTCATGTTGTCGCACTGATCAGGGGGAGTTGCTGATGCGCATGCGTGGCTGAACAGATACCTGCGCAATCAACAGCATATAGATGGGGAAAGTTACTTCCAGGAACTATGGTCTACCTACATTACACACACCCCCTCTTATTTGACCTAACATAAGCATTATATTTTTCCTAATACATGAGCCTGTCTGGAACATTTCTAATTCTTTTTGGACAATTTATTGGAGAATTTTTTTCTTCACCTTCACCTTCGCCAAGAGCGTTATTTATACTCTCTATTTCATTATTTAAGTTTTTTTTGACAGAGTAATCAGGACCCAAGACAAAATCATTATCACTACAGTACCTTATTTGGTTGAAATGTCTTTTCCACTCAATACTTGTCTTGAACTCTTTTACCCAACATACATTTGATCCACGAAATTTTAAAATTCTGCCTTGCACCATGTGGGTTTAATACCTCTGTAATCTGTAGCATATACAATTTGTCCTATTTGAAAATTATTAACTCGCCTCCCCCTGAAAAATCGTTTGTTTGCTTCTTGTGCTTTAATCATTTTATTTTTTACCTCTATATGGCTCTTAACTATTGGATTGCTTTATTCGTTTGGCATGGTGAGATTCAAACGAGTTCTCAAAGGTCTTCCCAAAAATAACTTTGCTGGTGTTTCACCAGATGAACAATGGGGGGTGTTTCGATAAGTCAACAAAAATTTAAATAGTGATAAATTAACATTCTTCAGTTGATTATCAGAAATTTCTTTAATTAAAAAATGTTTGACTGTTTTCACAGAATTTTCCGCTAATTATATCCGAAGATATCAACCCATGTCAGCGAACTCGAGTACTCCCATGAAGATTCGCCGTACCTCGGAAATGCGTCAGCAGTTTCAATCTCGGACGCTGCTATATCATTTTTCACCTAACGTCAGTCAGTATTTATACAGTACACATATATTTTTATTGTTATATTTTTATTCAATAAAGTATTTAAATTTTGGTTCAACTCAACCTGAGTTAAAAAATTGGCGCAGTCGTAGTAGGATAGTCGGGAAAATCCATCAAGGAAATTTTCTCTATTTCAATAGTTAACCGACTATAAGGAAAAGTACCCACTTCCCATCGCTCTATCGAAGAAAGTTGGAAGCAGAGTGCAGAACCTAAGCATATCAGAGACGAGGCGAACCAAATACCAAGCAGAACAGAGCAGAGCAGAGCTTAATGGAGAAACTCGTACTGTAAGTCTCTTTTGCTTTCCATGTCAGACTCCTCTAGTGAATCCTCATCCTTTTGTGATCATGCAGACAATCTAGAGTTAGGTTTAGGTATTTCAACTATCGATTCAGAACTACATAATTTAACTCAAAGTTCAAATTCTGTCAGTTTGATTGAGAGAACAAGAGAAATAATAATGTCTCTACCAATTTTCACAAAAGCTCATGCAGAAACGATCCAGGATTTTGACGGGCACGTCAATGAACTACAATTCTTTTCAGGAAGTATAGATAGTATTGTAAAACACTTTCACAACAAACTCAATAACAAAAATTTTCAAAATATAGTCACAACCACGATAGTTTTCACCAGTCACAAATTATACACAATTTAATTCGCCATCCCAAAATTTCCCGAAACCACGAGACTACATGCAAGCCAGTACTAGTGGCCAACAAAATCAATCATTTCCAACAGGCCCCATTAATATTCAGCCTAGACAAAATAATTTCCAAAGATTCCCGACAAACCAACAAGTTTTCGGAGCCCCGACCTAAATTCGAATAATAATCTTGCAAAACCTACTCTAATGAGTATAATATCCCTTAAAACTACAAATAATTTCAGACCCAATCAATCGAACTAAAAGTGGCATACAGAACAATTTCATTATACCGACCAATTTGATTTATCTCCTAACGATGAATATACTGATTATTCTCAACAAGAAAACGAATACCCATCGACTGATTTCCTACGCACGAAAACAGCGAGGATTTTCAGTCGGACGGCCATCAGAATTCCATCACGTAATTCAATACTATAATTCATATGATAAAAGGCAACTACCGTATATAGTAATAAATGAACCTCCTCTGAAATTACTTGTTGACACCGGAGCGACCAAATAATTTTTATGTCCCGAAATTGTTGATAAATATTACATGAAATTTAAAGTTAGCGATCCGTTTGTGGTCTCAACAGCGTTTTCGTCGTCTCGACACGATTTCTCAACCATAAAAGATTTCTGAATTTCTATGCTTACAAGTTCCATAGCGTGTTCGATGGATTTCTAGGAATAGATACTTTACAACTTTTAAATGTAAACCTAGACTTTGCTGAATTACAATTTGTTACAAAGAACGCCTGGATTTCAATGAAATATTTCAGTGCCGTGCCTAAAATATTTTTTGAAAGGTGGCAGGGCAATACAGTTACCCAAATTAAAATTCCCGTAACTACTGAATCTGGAGAGATTTTAGTTCCCGAACAAATTTTCCAGAATTTCAGAATTTCCGAAACAGTAACCATGTCAACAAACGGTTGGGCAATTGTTGAAATTTTTAACAGTTTTGTTAATGATTCCAACCTTACGTTACTATTCCCTATTCAAACTATACCTATGCACGACAACTTTGAATATTTTAACATGGATTTTGTTGACTATTCTGAAACCGATAATCAATTCGATAGGAAAAATCAGCAATTTTAACGTTATGCAAAAAATATGCTGATATATTTCACCTGGACCACAACACACTGACATTCTCAAACCAAATTAAACATCGGATTTTGACTCGTGACGAAATACCAGTACATACGAAATCGTACCGATACCCCTTTGTCAACAAAGAGGAAGTGAATGCACAAATTCAAAAAATACTTTCAACCTTAGTACGGACGCCATCGGTGCTGTCTTATCACAGGGATCCGTTGGTCAGGATAAACCTGTTGCATTCGCACCAAGAACATTAAATCAAGTGGAACAAAATTATAGCGTGGTATTTCTGGCCATATTTATATGGGCGAAAATTTTTCATTTACAGTGACCATAAACCGCTGCATTGGCTTTTCTCGATAAATGATCCTAATGCACGCCTCACAAGAGGGAGACTCAAACTTGATGAGTTCGATTACACCATCCTCTATAAAAAAGGTACACTCAACGCCAACGCCGATGCCCTCTCGCGGATAACAACTAACGAAATTAATACTAATAATGTATCTACCCAGAAAGAAAAATTAAATGAAAATATAACCCTTAACTTCAAACAATCGCGACTCAGAGGAAGACAACGAATCGATATCAGGAATATCGATGAATCCCCAAATCTAGACGACACTAATACTGAAATCGACAATAGCGACAACGAAACTGTTCATACTAGTCGAGAAGACCCCGTATACAAAAATCCTGATTTCAGAAACGGCCATTAACAACTTTCAGAACCAGTTATTTCTTAATATGGTTATATATTCGCCAATAGTCCCAAAAATTAAGCGATTATTCGAAAATAAAACTAGAACAGAAATTCAAATTTCCGAAAATAATTTTGAAAGTGATATCATAAATACCTTTAAAGAATTTATTACTACAAAAAAAATGTTTGCAGTTAATTTTGTCAAACGCGAATATATTCCTCGATTCTGCGAAATCCTGAGAATTACATTCCGCATTCAAAATTATTCTTTGTAATAACATATTGGAAGACGTGATATCAGCCGACGAAAGACAAGACATCGTTCAAGGATACCACAGTAGTAAAACTAATCACCGCGGAATTCTTGAAACTGAATCACAAATAAAACGCCGCTATTATTGGCCAAATATTAGAGCTACAGTTACAAAATTTATCAATAACTGCGAAATATGTCAAAAGCTGAAATATGATAGGAATCCACCAAAACAGAAATTTGAATTGACCCCTATTCCAAATAAACCTTTCGAAGTCGTTAATGCCGATACATTCATGATCAAAAACCAAAAATTTCTGACAATGGTAAACAAATTTTCAAAATACGCGCAAGCGTATGCACTAACAGGACTGGCTGCTATCCATATAGCAAAAGCACTTATAAATTTAATGACTCACCATGGTACACCAAAAATGTTAGTGTTTGACCAGGGCACCGAACTCAAAAATAATGTCATACAAGAATTCACAGCCCTACTTAAAATAAATATCCACTACACCACTGCCTGGAATCCGAACTCAAATTCAATTGTTGAAAGATTTCATTCAACACTCATCGAACATCTTCGGATCATTCAAGAGAACCGAAAAGACCTTAATATTCTCGATCAAATGCCATACGCCATATTGGGTTACAATCATGCCATTCATTATGCCACCAAACAACGTCCCATAGACATTATCACAGGTCATTTAGACAGTAATAGTCCATTCGATATAAATTTTAACGAAAAACTGTACGAAAACTACGTTAATAAACACAAAGAATGTAGGAAGAAATTTACAAACATCTAAATGAACAAATGTCCAAACAGAAACAAATTGTCATCGAAAAGGTCAATAAAAACCGTCACGATCCACTTACTTATGATCCGAGTACTCTGATTTATCACAAAACTAGATCACGAAATGAAGCTAGTCCCAAATTCGTGTCCCGACCACTCAAGAAAGATAATAAAATGCAGTCGAGCAATAAAATTAACAAAAAAAACATCCAGGTAAAATAGCTTGCAAAACCATTACTTATCATAAGAGTAATTTGAGGAGACCTTTATCTAATCAGAAAATTGTCCCATTGCAGGATACTCTTGGTCCTTCCGTTAGCCGAGACCACGCAGGAAGTCAAGTTGACTAACCTGGAGTCCAACCCTGGCATATTACCATATAAGCTAGGAGACGCAAAATTAACGAGTACCTACCACATCTTATCCACTATTTCGATTTGAACCCAATCGAAACCGAACTCGAAAAAATCGACAATCAATTCCTAACTATTCAAAAAACAGTTCATAGTAAACACAAACTTTTTGACGAAAAAATCAAAACTATTCAAATTAATATTTTATTTCAACTTAACCAAGCTAAGGAAAAATTAAATATTCTTCACCCTACTAAAAGAATAAAAAGAGGCCTCATTGATGGTCTTGGAAGTATTTTCAAAATCCTTTCAGGAAACCTCGATGCCGAGGACGGAAAAAGATACGATAGTGCCATAGAGACTCTAAAAGAAAATCAGAAAAACATAGTAATGACTCTTAAATAAATTTCATTGAATAGTAGAATAATCGACTATTACAACAACACGCTATCTTTGATTAGACAAAACGAAATGCAAATCGCCGACAAAATCAACGAACTCAATTCAGAATTGAAAGAGTTGATGTTTGATTTTAATGGCTCTCACAGCCAAGAATGCCTTAGATCAAATCAGTGCTGTACTTAACATTTTAGCGGAAATAATAAACAATTTAGAAAGTGCGGTTACTTTTGCTAGATTGGAAACAATTTATTACAGTATACTGAAAATCGAAGATTAGGAATACATCATACAAGTCCTATTGAAAAGTCACTCATCTGAAGACTTGATGTTTGAAAGTCACTTTTCAACCTTTCACAAATATTATGAAATACTCAAAGTAGAATCGTATTGTTCCAACGATAGAATTGTCTTCATAATACACTTTCATATCATGCTACCTGAAACTTACAGCTACTTCCACCTATATTCAGTACCCACCAAAAACAATACCATTCTCGTTCCATCCAAACCTATTCTGGCTATGGGAAGTAAATTCTTCAAGTACGAGGACAAGAAATGCAAAAATACACACCCAAGGTATTTTTGCGAAGATGGTACCCAACTCCAGCCGTTCAACATGCGAACCAGTCCGAATCAGAATTGATCACGAAATCATTGAGCAAATCAATGATGCCTACTACATAGCCGTCTTCCCCTACGAAACGAAATTCAAAGTCCATTGTCAAAAATCGGACCTTGCCACTCTCAAAGGCGCCTACCTCGTAGAAGTGCCAACTGGTTGCAGCTTCCAGACCACAAGGCACGCATTCACCAACACAGATGACATCATCCCAGGCCAGCCACTACTACTACCGGAGGTTAAGACTACCGGAGGTTAAGACTACCGGAGGTTAAGACCCCCAGAGCAAGCCTGAGCCACCTACAAGAATTGAACCTGCACGATATTCCCCTGGACCAAATTCATAAACTACAAATGATACAAGAGGAAATTCAACAGATCACGATGAAAAGCTCACCCCAAGGTTCGACATTCAAATGGACAATAATAATGAATTATGGTGGATTACGTAATCCAATCTTCCGCAAAAAAACCTATACAATAGGTATGGTCGTCGGCAAGTATTCAACAGAAAACAACTACTGCCCCCTACGACCATTGAATTATATCTGTTTAATACTTGGCAAAGTTTTCTACAAGAACCACTTTGCAATGCATTTCAAATATCAAAGCTGAAATTATTTTTAGATTTAATGGGGTGAACACCTCCGTACCGGTACGAGAGAGAAAATATTCTGAGAGGTATTAACGTATTGTATAGTGAAATCCAATCCGCTCAAAAAGTAGGCATACCTCTGCAACCGATTTGCCGCCATGATTAGAACGCCGTTTTCTGGTTCAAAAATACTATCTAGCGGTTCATTGTCAGTGTATAAAATGAAATGCCTACCATACAAAAATTGATAGAATTTTTTTACACCGAAGACGATTGCCAAAGCCTCTTTGACCAACTGTGAGCAATGATTTTCAGAATCAGATAATGTGCGAGATGCAAAACAGACTGGTCTCAATACGCCATCCCTACCTGATTGTGACAACACCGCCCCTAAACCGTATTCACTACTATCAACAGCTAAAACTGTCTCACAAGTTGAGTCAAAATGAACCAAAAATGTATCAGAAACTAAAACACTTTTGTGTAATCAATAACTACAAAACAATTGCACAATGCGTGAGTACATAGTAGTAATCCAGTTTGTGGCAAATTTCAGCATTTCCACCCGCTAGTAACTGAATTAAGTGCAATCTTCTGAGCATCACTAACAAAAACATGTTTCGATAATGGTTTCGTCAACAAATCAGCAAGCTAGTCTCAACTTCTGTGATACATCATATCAATGATTCCGGTTTCACAAAGATTACTGAAGTACAACTTTACGTCTACGTGTTTGGTGCGATGGTGAACATCATGATTTTTCATAAGACGTATTCCACTCTGATTGTCTATGTTGAGTGGAACAGCAAAATTGATTCCGATACAAATCTCTTCAAGGAGTTATCTCAACCACAAACCTTCTTTTCGGATTCAGTCGTGCATAAAGCTACCATGCACAAACTGATGATGACTTCTACAAGTGATAGGACCTCCAGCCAACATGAATATGTTGCCAGTAGTTGAAAAAAAAAGTCCATTTCAAAATGTTGGAAAATACTATTGAGTCCCTTAATAAATTTTCGAATTGATTGCTTCAATTCAAAAAGTATATTTTTTTTTTGTTTTCTGAGACAATTTCTTTTATTACTCATATTTGGCAAATATTTCTGTGACATACATTTTTTTTCTGATTATGAAGTAATCACTCATCACCGTGGGATAAGTGACTATTGGGTCACAGAATCATGTGCCGTGAACTGGTGGAGTATATTACGCCCGGCATAATTTATACGTTTGAGAGCGAAGGATCCATCATTCCACCAAGGACCCCAATTATCAAAACCACCATTTCAACAGAATGATTTGGGTAAATCCTGCGGAGTTCAAAGAGTAGATCTCGATAATCAGTCCGTATTTCCTCCTCTTTTTGGACGATGTTTGTTTCGCCAGGAGCTGAAAACTCAATGACGAAAACTCTGTTGGTCGAGAAGGACTACATCAGGCTCATTGGCTAGTATTTGCCGGTGAGTGGGGAATGAGTAGTTTCCCCAGAGCATAAGAAAACACCGGTGTCTCGTCTATACCGTAAGAGTGCAGTAGATAGTAGTACAACATTCGTAACGCCGCGTTATGCCTGTGGATATAGGCTGAGACCGCATAAGCTAGATAGGCAGACAGCAAATGCATTATGGTCTCAGCTGCCCCACGACACGCTATGCATCTAGTGTTAACCCACTAAACATGATACATAACAAAAATATTTTCCAGATATAACTTTTGTGCAATTTTGTGATAATGGCAAACTAACATTATATTAATGTCATCTTGACGTTTCCAACACAGTGTTTTCAACTATATGTTTATGTAACATCAAAATAATGTCACCAATAATATTAATTAGATAGCACATATAATGTTGATTATATGTTGCCCAGATATGTCTTAGACAGAGTAGTTATATTATTTGTTCGATATTTTTGTCTAGTCTTCTCAAAAAATTACTGACATGTGTACAGGGAGCCTTGAAATTAATATTATCTTAAAGGCTTCTTAAATGTAATTTTTGGGCAATGACCACGTCATTGCGTCATTCATATGACATATGACATTTCAACATAAGGTAAAACCTAACCTTCTAACCATATTACAACATATATCATAAATGTCGACAAAAACTCAAAATCTACGTAACTTAAAAAAATGATATCCACGTTCAAACAATATTACCCAGTAAATATGAAATAAATATATTACTGACGCCATCGTTCATTTTATCCTAATAATCATGGCGGTCATGGTAGCAGTTTTGAGTTCATAGAATTAAAATATAATTCAAACTACTTAAGTGATTGGAATCAATAGTATTGCAAAACTCATAATTTTCATGGTAAGATTAAGATTTTCCACTACTCCATCCACTAATTGTTATTTTATCATTTAGGTTATGTAGGTGATAAGATTATCTACATATGATGCTATGAATAGTAGAAAAGCTATCAGTTGTGGTTCCTGCTAATCAGATATTGGACAGTATGGAAATGGTTGCTGACATCTGGAGCTGTGTCAAATTATTTTGAACCGATTGATCGAGGAATTTTGGAACTGAAACCAATGAATTTAGCTTGCTAAAACAACAATATTGGAGCTTCTTAATTTGTAAGTGAACTCACAATTATATATTTTATAAAGAGTGTTCTGATCTTTCTTAATTTCATTAATCTATGATAATATTAACGTTTCTTGAGATTGTAGAGAAATCACTTGAATTGTTTAATACAAATTATCAATAAACTAAATGCCTTTTCTCTTTCTTTTCAGTTTGGTAGTGTCCTTTCACAGTCCTCTATCAGTTTTGGTGTACAAACTGGTACTTATTGAATGATCAGAGTACAAAAACTCAAATAGCAGTTGTTGTTTCCGAACTAATCGAAGATGAGCCCTTCTGGACTGGGCAAAGAAAAAAATCCAAAAATTTTGATAATTATGGACATACTGAAACGTAAGTAATTATTTTTCTTTCACCTCTAGGGGCAAATAGAATTATTAATAATTATTGGATGGTCGTTTTCTTATATCATAAAGATTAATATGAGTTTTCAGTGACTGTAATGACTATAGTTTCAGAATATGTGAAAGATGTTTGCAGTTCAATCACAGATGAAAAGTTTTACTCATAGTGATGGATTGGATGACATTAGCGGAGCAGAAACTAAAGAGAAAGGAGAAGTGACCGAGATAACAACCATATAATTATTGATTCAGTGATATCTGTTTTTATTTTTCAAAAGAAATAGGTTTTCATTCAATATTATTCTTCTAATAACACTTAACTTTGGTAGATCTATCAATAAATTTTTCATCTGATTCAGGTGGTAAGTCATATTATTAGGTACTTTGGTCTGTTCATAGTGATTCAAGATTATATTTTTTATACTGCTAACTTTAATTTAAATGTTAATGATGTAACTGTCTTGTTTTATAACGCTTCATTCATGAGATTATAATCATTGACAATAAAGTTTTTTGATTGATTGGTATGTTTTACATCATTACCCCCTTATATACATATTTTATTTCTTAGTATACAGGGTGGAGCTTATACTCATTGTTTACCAACACTTATTTCTCTACACTTAAAGTTGTATTTCTGGAATTTCAATTGCCACTCTTTGGTAGATGAATAATTTTTTTATTTGCTATTGTTGTTATTCATCTACTGAAAAGTGACCACTTGATTTCCAGAAATATACCTATAAATATAGAAAAAAGTGTTGGTAAACCATGAGTATATGCTCCACCCTGATGTTACGATGTTACATTTTACAAATGTTGCATAGATGTTTTGAGTAACATTATATGTATGTAATAAAGTCACATTAAAGTTACGCAAAATATGATACATTTATGTAATGTTAAGTAATCGACATTACATTGTAATATTTAAAAGAGGCACAAAGACATATGTACGCAACGTATCTGTAACATCAATCATATCTCTGAATAACATCACCAAGTCACAATAGTCAAATAACAGTTATGTTTAAGTTATGTTTTTATGTTTACTGGGAGGGACCTCTATACCCATCACGCGACCACGGTAGACAACGGTGTTGAAGACACTATCGTGGCAGGCCATTATAAATCCCTCGGTTTCTGACTTCAGCCCACTTGACCTAAGACATACAATTATCAGGTTTTTTAATGTTCTTGAAGAAGACCTCAATGCTTGAGTAGATTTAGGAGACCCTCACTCTCCGCAGCTTTGACGTGGGCTTTTTCATTCAGTGTCGAATACGATACCGAGTTCATCGGCTGCACGAGTTGCTGCCTTGAAAAGAAATGCTCCAATTCCTGCTTTTACGTGATCGTATACTAAGCAGAGAAGGGAATCTGATCTCCTGATGACTTTTAGAGGCTTCATCCCGTACCATTCAGACATAAATATTATGGATCAAATATACCTCTAATAATACAAAGTAACACAACATACCACTATACAACTACGCTTCAATTGATAATTGACCATAATAGTAGCGTTACAAATCCTTTGAATAAATAAAAAAATACACACCGATGTTATTTCTTGCAAAACAAGTGTAATATCATTATAAAGTGTTTTTGTAAACCCATATGTCTTCTTTTATTGAATACAGTTATCATTATTCTGTTATACAGTGTGTCCCAGCTAAAACTTGTCACCCTCCTAATATCCGTACTCATGAAAAAAATGGAAAATCGCTCAGACCCGTCGATTTGTATTTCAAGGGGGAACACTTTCACCAAATACACCATCATTGTGTTGTCAACCCCCTCAACCCCAGCACCCCCTACTTCAGAATTTTCAATGGGACTACTATACTTGTGATACATCATTTTGAAGGGAATTCAATCCCAAATACATCGGTGTACTGAAATTGAGGATCGATCAAGTGTTGTTGAAGTTTTCATGAAAACTAATTTTTTCCAGATATTTTTATTTTTCATCACCTAACATGTTATCATCGTATGAAAGGTTCAAAATGTGAACCATTCAGTTCCATACAGAAGTATAAGCGATCTTCGAAATTTCTTCGCACATTGCTCAACATTTCTGGAGTCACTGCACGACACTCCACAACAATTCTCCTGCGTAGATCATCAAGAGAAGTTGGCTGGGTAATATAAACTTTGGATTTCAAATGACCCCATAAAAAGAAGTCTAATGGTGAAAAATCAGGAGATCTAGCCGGCCATTCTATTGGTCCTCGCCTTCCAATCCATCGCCCTGTGAAATTGTCATCTAAAAATTGACGTACAGGTGCAACAAAATGTGGAGGAACTTCATCTGGTTGAAAGGTGAGCTGACCGTCAAGTAACCTATCGTCGTCTTCAAGTAACTGAGTGATTTTGGGGTTCACAGTTGTATCAAGAAGTTCAAGATACGTTTGTCCGTTGAGGTTACCATCAATAAAATATGGACCTACAATATGGTCTCCCAGAATACCAGCCCAAACATTCAATTTCTGGGGAGTTTGTGAATGAGTTTCCCTGTACCAATGGGGATTTACGTCACTCTAGTATCTGCAGTTGTGCCTGTTCACATGTCCATTTAAATAAAAAGAAGATTCGTCAGAAAAGCACACATTGTAGAGGTAATTATTATCACCAATCAATAATTGACTCACGATTTCACAAAACTCTGTACGTCTGTCAGGATCATCTTCATTTAATTCTTGTGCATTCTGCATTTTATAAGGATGGAATTTTGCGTCTTTCAGAATTCGATGTATGCTGCTTTTCGAAACTCCAGAAATAGTCTCAAGTTGTCTTAACGATTGAATGTTGTCCATCACTGCATGTCCTACAACTGCAACAGCGACCCCTTCATTTCTCATAGCCTTCTCTCGTTCATGTTTTTTATCCAGCACTGATCCCGACTCCAAGAACTCATTCATCAATTGAAGCACGTACTGATATGATGTGGTGTTTTCTGGATGACTTTCATTGAAACTTCGAGCCGTAGCTCTAGCACATCGTCCATTTTCAAAATACGCAGCTACAATGGATATTCTCTCTTGTACAGTATAAACCATTTTCGAATGTTTTCAAATTGTTGAATGCAGTGACTCGAATACATCAATTACCAAGGCGTAAACAAAGATATGCGTATACAAAAACACATGAGGGCAATTTTTTTTTCATTAAAACGTCTGTCTCACTTTCGAAACTATTATTTCTGACAGCATATTATTTTTCAATACAGTGGCGTACCCACAGTGAACCTTTCTTACGACGCTAACATTTGAGGTGATGAAAAATTAAAGTATCTGGAAAAAATTAGTTTTCATGAAAACTTCAACAACACTTGATCGATCCTCAATTTCAGTACACCGATGTATTTGGGATTGAATTCCCTTCAAAATGATGTATCACAAGTATAGTAGTCCCATTGAAAATTCTGAAGTAGGGGGTGCTGGGGTTGAGGGGGTTGACAACACAATGATGGTGTATTTGGTGAAAGTGTTCCCCCTTGAAATAAAAATCGACGGGTCTGAGCGATTTTCAATTTTTTTCATGAGTTCGGATATTAGGGGGGTGACAAGTTTTAGCTGGGACACACTGTATAGACACTCCAAGCTCAAAAGTTCACGGCCTCCCAGTTGTCTGGGGATGTATAACCGTGGAATGGACGATTTAGGCAACTTTATTCTTCTCCGACAGTTCTGATGACCAGATCTGTCTGACTTTATGCTGATACTTGCTTCTAGATAAGTATACGTCTCTCCGGCATCCAGATGATGTAGGATACTTCCGTCTACGAGCTGAATGTCCTCTCCATATTCCTCGTATCGTCCTCTTCTGAGATGAACCGTACCGTCGATCTCAACTCCATTTGGATAGCATGCGTGTACTCTTGTACCATCCTCAAGGACTGATGAAGATCCTTTTCTCCGGAGGCATATAGTTTGAGGACATCCATGTAGAACAGATGGGTGACCTGATGCCTCCGGTTGCAGGGGATGCCGCAGTAGGGAGAAAAGGAGAGGACTGAAGGAGTATCCCTGAAACATGCCTCTTCTAAAGATAACCTGCTCTGTTTGGACTCTGACTTGACCAGATGTTTTGATGAAGTGAATCTTCCAGAGCGGCATCAGCTGCCCAATGTCTTATCATGAACCCCTTGGGATCTAAGCAATTGTAATTGCATGCAATGTTGTATCAATGCCAGACCATTGAAAGGTCAGGCTCATACTGCACGGAGTCCTGCGTGATACATCTGTCGATCAGTAGGTTCTTCTTGCAGCCAGCGACCCCCTTCTTTGACCCTCTTTGCTCATATATCCATTCATACACCGGATCAACTGCATAGAATGTGTATTAATAATATTGTAATTTTTAATCCGTTGGAAATTTTCCAGTCGGGCCCTGTCTCTGGGGCTTCGACTCTTCCGAAAGGCGCTCTGGGTCATTTACCCCATGCTTATTATCATTATTATCATAATATAAGCAATTAATGAATAATGTAATTCCTCTAAAAATATTCAGACAAGAATAACCATTTCATTAATGTAGTGTATTCAGTCCGAGGTCATTCAGAAATTTGTTGAGTAATATCAACACGAACAGTATTTGAGAAAACTACTTCACACGGAAATGTAGATAATTCAGTAGGTTATTTAAATTATACCTGTTTTAAATGATTGGAGATTATTTCATAACCTTCTTTTCGTCTAATCTTCAAACAATAAAGTATCGAAAACAAATTATGTTTTTTACGTAGATAGCCATTTCCAAATTAACGATATGACATCACTTCCCAGGAGGACCGACCAAAAAATCACAAGAAAAATACAGTTAGCAATAACATAAACATATAGATATAAATAAGAATTTTTGTCCGATATGCTCATAGTCAGCTTGAATTTTGAACTGTGAATATTTGTCAACCATAAGTGCAACATGTCTAAACTTTTTGTGAGTATTTTATTCATTTTGAGTTTTAACGCATTATATTATATTGTCGATTAGTGAAACATCTTCAGCATTTTAAAATGGTTTGAAGCGGTTGGAGGCGATAATATTTTAAAAATTTGATTTTGATAAATGTAATATCAACATATGTATATTATTAGCACGTCATCCTGAAAAGTTAACATACAAAGAAATGGAATAATTCGAGCAAAATATTCACAGAAATTAAACATAACAGAATAGTTATTTATGTAACAAGTGAGTAAAGTGGTACTTTTTTTATGAGTAGGAAATATTGACGCACTACGCCAGGTCCTAGGGGGCGTCCATAAATTACGTGAGGTGTTTTTTTTAATTTTCTGCCCCTCCCTCCCCCCCTGGTGAGATGTCGTGAGATTTTATTCAACCCCCTCCCCCATCTCCCAATCTCACGTGAGATTTTTCAAAATGTGAGTTTCTTACGTAAACGTGTTGGATTGTTATTGTAAAAAGAAAAAAACAAATTTGCTTCGTGCTTTTATTTACGACTAGTTATGACTAGTAATCAATGTTGCTGAGAGTTTAATTATAAGTGTGATAAAAATTTAACAATAGAATACTTAAATCGTAACTACTTAGATTAAAAAAGAGTATCTACTCTAATTCAGTCTTGATCTTGATAACTCATTTTAAATTAGTAAGAGCATGCACTGAGTCGAGTAAAACATTTACAAGAATAAACAAAGCAGGTTGGAACCTGTCCGTGTGTCGCTGCCACTCAGCTCGTACGCTCTCGTTCATCGAGTCGCGCGTTCGGCTGACAGTGGCGCGAAAACAAAGGACGGGCTACACTGTACCGTGAATTCAGATTGAATTGAGCTATTTGGTATAAAACAAATATGGTGGTTTGACAGTAAGTAAATGTATAACGTCGAAGTATGAATGAAATTATTTTCTATTGAACGAATTAGTGAATGATCTTTATCGTATTACGATTACGCTTAAGATTAAATCTTATGCATGTACAATCTGGATTAAATGGACCAAAATAGTATAAATTTTTTTTTGTTTCAATCAGAAAAAAAATTGCGTGATATTTGCCGAGACCCCCCCTCTCTCCAACGTAAGATTAGATGAGATTTGACTCGACCCCCTCCCCCCCTTAAACACCTCACGTAATTTATGGACGCCCCCCTACGAGTAAAAAAAACACTTGACTCACGTGTTGCATACAATATTTATTCTACAAGTGTCAAAAATAGGTCAACCAATTTCTATAGTTCATTAGCTACTCAACTCAACCTCACCCAATTTATGGTGCAAACTGTCGAAAATAGTGAACATTTTGTGTATTTTGTGTGCCGAAAGTATGTAATTCTTCAATATCAAAAAAGTGCGAGAAATGCACTTTTTTTGGCAGTTGTAGAAAAATATAATTGAAGTTTCTTCCTTATGATTATGTTACTACATAATGTTGTTTGAGAAAGTTCTTTTCATGGTGCAACTTAGCTCCTGATAATGCTAATTTTGTCGGTGAAAAGCGCCTCTAGTTTTGATGGGTTTTCAAGGGTCTAATCTGTATTCACATCAAAGGTTCCAAATATTCATATACAATCGAAACAACATTTCATTTGAACAATTACTCATGCTGATGATCCAGTTTGTTAGTTTCACATAACGTGACATCATATGTCATCATGGCCCCTACATTAGCTAGCAAATTCAACAATTTTTCATTTACAGATATGACTTAGTTCGATAATTTTCAAATGTAATTATCTAATAATTATGTAGTTTGAATTAATTTTACTTCACAAACAGACTGAATGTATGTGCGGTCTACACAATATTCCGAACAGTTCTATTGGTGCTTTAGTCTCATCGAGCACATATCGAATTATATAGAAATCATCCGACTGTGTGAGATGGTTTATGAATAGAAATCTTTTGGAGATCAGAAACGATGTGCGGAGAATTTTCTGATATCTCCATGATCTTTTGATAATTTATAATTTCTATGAGTTTTGCATTTGAGGAAAAATGGAAGGTAGTTCTCGGCTAATCCTTCCATATTGTGTGTAACACTATTTAGATTTTTTGTGGCCCTTTTGATGCAATCTGTAAAATGTCATTCTGATTTTCAGATTATAACTTTGGCAGTCCTCATCGCTTATGTAGTGGCAGTGCCCAGAGGATATGGTCAAGGAGAGGGTCGTGGTGGAATACAACATGATAGCAACCATGGACACGGTGGTGGAAACCATGATGGAAATCAAGCTGGATATGGACACCAAGGAGGATATGGACACCAAGGTGGATATGGACATCAAGGTGGATATGGACACCAAGGTGAATATGGACACCAAGGTGGATATGAACACCAAGGTGGATATGGACACCAAGCTGGACATGAACACCAGTATGGACATGGACACCCAGCTGAACACCAATCTGGACACCAATCTGGACACCAATTTGGACACCAAGCGGGACACCAATTTGGACACCAAACTGGACACCAAGTGGGGCACCAATCTGGACACCAAGAGGAACATCAAGCAGGTCACCAAGGTGGACATGCTACTGGATATAAACATTGAATTGACTGAAATATTCATGCAAAATGTTGAAATGATTAAATCACTCTGGTAGAAATGTATGGCATTATTTCTAAATTACCTAAATTGCATTCATGATTTGAAAAGGCAAATCGTATTTTGCTCAGCCTGAATCAAAAAATTATATTTGGTCGAATGAATCTGGGGCAATAAAAACTACAAACCATTTACTAATGTAAGCATTCTGCTAAGTTCCACAGTCGAGTTTATAAGAAAAAACAACTCTGGGCGTTCACAGAAACAAAATTAATCATGATTATGGTAAACAACAGGCAAATTTGTTCCAGAACAGAAGAATGAATTGTAACACTATGAAACTTGGCACGTGACTTCTTGGCATCATGTTTAGTTGACGAAAAAAATTGTTTACCAAAAAATCAGGAGTGGAACACGAAAAAATTATGACTTCATTAAAAAAAATAGAAATTTGGAGTTTTCTCGGTAGAAACGCTATCAGAAAACGGCTTTGATAGAATTACAAAGTAGTCCTGTAATACTTTTAGCAGGGTAGGTTAGGTTAGGTTCGGTGAGGTTATTGCTTCATATCTGAATCGCAGCTGGATCTATTATAATCTCAATTAGTATCTTTCACTATGAACAAAAAACTGCGTGGTAGTTGGGTTTGACATTTCTATAATAAGCCAGAGACCGGGAAGAGATACTACGGTCGCATCTCTTGATCTGAACGGGCAGCATACTGAGAAATCTGCTCCAGAAGTGTGTCCGTTGTTGGCTAGATATGAAAATATTGAAGTTTTATCCCAACACCAAACCACTATTTTCAACACTTCAACAACGTGTTTCGGTCACAAACTCCAGTATATTCATTACTACACCAAAGGTTCCAAACAGTACAGTGCAAGTAAATTAGATATTATGGTTGGATGATCCTGGACTATGTTGTTTATATGGAATGAACAGATATATTTATCTTCACAACAGAAATGTGAAGTGCAAACCTCCAGCTTGAAATTGCATGCATAATTTATTTTTTATGCAGGATATGTAAAAGCGATTAATTTCTGAATACAATGTCGGAATTATGAGGAATTTGAAAATGGGACAAGTGAAGTACCCAGTTTTTCTTTGGTGTGTGTAAGTGAGACCTGTTTCACTACTTTTAAATCATTATATAGTGTCTGAGGAGGGTGATGGTTCCTGCTTCAGTGCAATTATTCCGGAATGAGTAAAATATCTATGATTTTTGCATTCTCCGAAAACAACGCCCTAGGAATATGTGGCGTGGTAAAAAAAACATTTAGATACCCAAATACCCACATGTTATATTTGCATTTGCATAAAATTTAATGTCAATTAGTAAGGGTCATTCATGAAAGGGAATTGAATGATCTTCAATACTATTCAAACCATTTTTTTATAAATTCCATAGATATTCAAGAAAGATTTTTTTTCAAAACAATTTTTTTTTTATTTTTACCCCCAGATTTTTGGTAAACTATTATTTTCTTGTTTGCCATGGTTTCAACTACAAGCATGCCAAATTTGATGGTGTTACAACCGATCCTCGTCTTAAAAACTGAGTGGACTGGACTATATATGCGTTTTTGAAAGGTAAATCCTGAACCTCCACACCAATAAAGGCCAAGATTCTGGAACAAGAACACAGACATGATGCAACTCCTGCAGGAATCTACATAAATGGGCGTTGGGTGGGATCAACATCATGTCAAGAATAGCGCCAGTTCCTTCATTCTTAAATTTACCAAATGCTGCAATATAATATATAAAGGTCATGGCATGTGACGTTCTTCGTTTACGATGACGATGTTCGCTAAGGCTGAAGGCGGTCTTAAAAATATCAAACGATACGGTGCATGGAAATCATCAACTGAAACAGAAGGTAACATGGCGGGTTTGCTGTCAAATAAATAGACTTGAAACAGCAAAAAAGTTAAGCTGAGACTTACGAACCGCTCGGTGGAATCAATATTGCAGGACCTTCACTTGCAGGCTCCTTTTATTAGTGTCCTCTTGACAATTCCATTTTCAGACAATGAAAGAGTAAAGTTCACAAATATCGAACAACATGTCTTTTCAATGTATATGTGAAAAATAAATGAAGTTATTGTTTCTCTTTCAATACATACGTCAATTAATATTATCCATGACATATCTGATCAATATGACTCAAAAAAAAATGTTGTGGCTGTGGCTTATGTTCATAAGACACTAGTGTGTTATTGACCTTATAAGACGTTTGTAAACAGAAATATTATGTCTTCGTAAAACGCTAGCTGTGGATATATAAAAAATTGTTCAATATGGAAATAAAATTAACTCGAAGCGTTTCATAGTTCACTACTTCCAAAACACTCTGTAGCTTTAATGAAAATACTACGTGAACATGAAATACGACTCTTGACATTTTAAGAAATTTAATCAAAATTACAGGTCTGCATTTGAAAATAAAAAGTTGAGGATGGCCCGGGATGTAAGATACTTTGTAAATAATACTTATTTGCATATTTGGATAGTCTACAAGAAGTTTCCATGGCAAAGTGCCAAGCGTTTTGAAAAATCTTCACAAAAATTATATTGGCAAAAAAAATTTCCAGAACCAAAGAAGCTAGACTAGATTTTTTTATGTCACGTAACTGACCTCTTGAATACGCAACTTTGTCTCTATTTATCCACCATTCTCTCTTTTACCATTCTAAATTCTAGATTAGTTTGGGACTTTCGTGCTACAAGCCTTCTACACTGCGACCTTTTCAGATTCATTGTGTGTATCCTCGAAATCGTTTGGAATTCTCTTTCTAGCCCTGCCTTCGTTACGATACTTCATGCTTTCAGAACCCCCTATGTATCTGGGAGCTCCTGGTTTTTCTTATCCCAACGTAAGAAACCTTAGTCTTGACAAACCCTCGCAGTGACAGTATGTGTACTGATGTTTCCTCTTCTTCCTGACAAAACCTGCATAGCATTCCTTCTGCCAGACCGATTTTACTCATATGTTTGTCCATCCTATAGTGCCCTGTGATAAGGCCTAACTACAGTGTGAGTCTTCATGAAGTGCACATATTGAAATGAGGGAAACTATGCTTAATTTTATCGACAGAAAACGTATTGAAAAAATCGAACAAAAAATTTTGTATTTTATATGTAATTTAAAAAAATGTTGTTCGCTACCGTGACCCCTGTGTGAACAAAACACTATATCTTTTGAACTAATAGACTCCGTAATGATTGGAAGTAATTGGGCGTCCTCGCAAAATGAAAATTGTGAAAAAAATACTCCTAACCAAAAATAGACATATTTCTTTAGCAAAAATCTGTTTGTTTTCCATCAATTTTTTCAAAAATCGTATTTTTTGTCAATAAAATGCCCACATTACATACATTTTTTATTGCTCTAAGTTATACTTCATCGTATTATCTACCTGAAGGTAAAAATTGCATGTTTATAACTCAATTGTAACATTTTCTAAGGGTATCTACCTGGTAAACAATAATCCGTAGGCGTGCGCTAGGCCGTTCTTGAACAGTTGATAGACAATGTTATGATTGAGTTATCAACATGAAATCTTTACCTTTCGGTAGATAATACGATGAAGAATAACTTAAAGCAATAAAAAAATTAGGTAATGTGGGCGTTTTATTGGAAAAATTTACGATTATTGTAAAAATTGATGAAAAACAAAGAGATTTTTGCTAAATAAATATGTTTATTTTCAATTTAATTTTAATTAAACAACTTTTATTTTGCGAGGACGCCCAATTACTTCCAATCATTATGGAGTGTGTTTCATCGTGATAGGTCAATTATTTTAAAAGATATAACGTTTTGTTCACACAGGGGTCACGGTAGCAAAACAATATTTTTTAAATTACCTAAAAAATACAATTATTTTTTTCTATTTTTCAATACGTTTTCCGTCGATAAAATTAAGCATAGTTTCCCTCATTTCAATATGTGCACTTTATAAAGACTCACACTGTAGATTCTAGTAGTGCTCCTCTTCTGGCTTAGTAGATATGCTGTGAATGTTGACTACGGTTGTTTGATGTCTCATTCCTGGTGAATTGTTCAACATTCTTGAAATTTCTGTTGGATCCATGATATTTTACCATTACCAAGATCCTCCTGTATAGACTCGAATTTGATTAGCACTGAATAACTTTTATTCACCTATTTGGATAGTCTACAAAAACTTACAAAATAACAATTTCGAAATTTTCTGTATAAATCCAGAACTGAAGAAGCTAGAACGGGTTTTATTGTTTCACGTAAGACCTCGGAAATACGCAACTTTTTTCCTATTCAAGCAACCCTCTGTGTTCTACCATTATCGAGATCCCAATGCATAGACTTGAATTTGAATAGCTCTGCATATGAAATTCAGTTATCAAACCCTTGACCCAAGTTTCAGTAGGTAATTATGAGAAAGAAATAATTATTGAACAATTTATTAGTAAAAAATTGCCAAGAAATGATTATTCAAGGGCAGAAACCTTTAAAGAAATTGTGACCTCAGTTAGATAATTTAATGAATACTTATTTCATGACAGCATATATTTTCCATCAGTTTCATGTCTTGGTTCATAGAACTTCTGTATGAGAATAGATTGAAGTCCAAAATGTTGAACCATAATTGACCAGCTATTACTTCAATATCGAACATTGCCAATGCAATAGAAATATACTAAAAGGTGTGCCAAAAAGTTTTCGAAAAAATGTTGTATTGTCAGATGAACAGTTCGGCGATAGGAATGGTAAATCGACTGAAGATGCAATATTTCACGTAGCGGACGGAATTGAAAACCCAACAGAAAATTAAATTCATTTGCATTTCAATTGGCCTTTTATTGCTTATATTAATCAATCTCAATTATAATTCCATGAAAAAGAATATTATCAAAAAGTCCCCTAAGTGGTTCGGATTAAATTTCACATAATTTTTACCTTCAGCAACCATTTGCTCGAGGAAATCTCTGGCCTTTTCTATTGCTACTAATCGTGAAAAGAATTATTGAATATTGTTTAAAAAAAAAAATCAAAATTGTTTTTTTCGTTAACCAGCTGTCAGTGAGCATGCTGGGAATCGAACCCACGTCCTTCTGATTGATAGACTAGCGCTCTACCATCATGACCACTGCGGTCCAATCTAATAAAATATAACCTACAAAACTATGTACTAGAAACCTAGAATGTGTTGAGGCAATTATTATTATTTACCACGGCGCTCCGGAGCGACTTACTGATGTTTGATTCACTTTTCAGCTGTAGAAAATCTCGAACAACCTACATCACCTCCCCAGTTGGTCGGTGCGTACTCCAAGAAAGCACCAGACGTGGAGATTGGCATATAGGCAACTCACATCACACTTACTTCACAACAAGGCATGTAGCCGCCAGAAGAAACCGATGAACTTGGGAAAAAAGATGTTTGCGTACTGAGGCCTCGAACCTTTTCTGATGCAAGCCAGAATTTTCGCGGCTAATGAAAAATTAATAAATGAAGTTTATTTTACATAGTTTTTATCAGTTCTACACTAGGATAAATATGTTCTCAGGAGATAATATAGGTTCGAGAGAACGCACGGAGAGTCGCCTCCCTCCCTCCTGCCTATTGCTGGCCAGAGGGAGGGGAAGCGCTTGTGCCAAGAGGTACGCAGGGTCCCGGAGAAAGGGCGCTGGAAGCCGCCTCCGCTGGTGTTGGCGGTAGGTTGAACATTTCAACCCATAGTGGTATAATACATGCCTCCTGCAAAGCTTATACACGTCGTTCAAGTTGCATTCAATGTAGATAATGCTTGTGTCTAAGTTTGGTCAGAGGAGATTACTTCATACTGTCCCGGAAAAGGCCAATGCAAAAACCCGGGTTGAGGTACTTCGCGCTCTAGAGGTTACCGGCGACTTGATTCCCTATGGAACCGGTTCCTCCCATCTTTCCTGGAAGGTGGCCAACGATTGATATATCAGCCCGCCGTGTTTGCGGGGCTGGTTATCATGCATTCTGAGCCTGGTAAGATTTCTGGTTAACGAACTTTTGGGGAGGTGGAACATATGTCGGGATGGAGTCGACACCAGCAAGGGTGCGCAGCGCATCCAGACGAATGTATCTGTCGCTGTTAGTGATGATACGAAGTTTTGGGCAGGCTGCAGAACGCTGGGCAAGCATACAACATCGCCGACTGGATGATTTACTTCTAGATCATCATTTTGGCTTCAAGCTTCGCGGTTAAAGACCTTAACCGCTGAGCTACCAGCCACATATGATTCAGAAATTTATTCGGATCATGATCAGTTTATTATCATGGAAGTGGAGCATTACTATGGCATTGTTCCTAACAGCACGGCAAACATTTCAATTTCAATAGTCTCGAAATTGACGGTCTCAAAGAGAATGTGGACCGCTATCGCTTCATTAGTGAAAGTTTTGCTTGTTTAATATTCCATCTTAGTTAAATTTTGTTTCGTTACTCCAAATAATGTCTCCATGTTTTTTCATAATAATACCCCTCCTCAACTGGCCACACGACAACCCATGTACCCACTTAGAAAGTGAGCATCAGAGCCATCTATTGGGGATCGAAGAGTGAAGAAAACAAAGTATTTCGTTTATTTTTGATCGGAGATATATTGAAAATTTAAAAAATTATTAACTTCTATTACATTTGAACTGAAATCAGCTGTGGTGTCAGTCAATCATTCTGAAGATCGTTGGATAGAGAACAAAGGACCCATCGATGGCTTCCTCGTTCGCCTGATATCACTCCATCACACTCACTTGTATGGGGTCGTATTGAAAATATTGTACATGTTGCCCTGCCAAGAACAGAAGAAGATTGCTAGGAGAGAGTTAGGAATGTATATCGATCTTTTTCACCATAAGAAATTCAGAGTGCCAGACTTTAAGGAATTTTGATAAATGCTTGAAAGTTGGGGGTAACCAATTCAAACACAGACTACTGATTGGTCAATTTTTTGTTTATTCTTGTGTGTTTCACAATTCTGGATTGCCCGTGACCATTGTCCATGACAGGTTAAATTTAGTTTTGATTTTTGAAAAACTGCCCGTGTGTTTTACATTCGTTAATGATCTGCGTCATGGTGTCATACGTGTGCGTTGGTCTATCCGGATATCGCGTAGGAAAGGTTTCACAGACTCTTTCAACAACCATGTCATATTCTCCATTTGTGATTAAACTAGACATGATAAAAAAAATAACTACACCCAAACGCAAATTATGACCCCTACAGTTATTTTAAAGATTTATGAAGCTCCAGGTCTTATCAAGGCTACGGTTACTGTGCATGCGAATTCGGACGAAAATTTGTTCGGACGAGTACGTCCGGAACCCTCGTCAGAACAAGGCGGTTACACTGTGCGCATTATTCAATAGTCAGTACGTTTCTGCGGCCCTGCAGATATGGAAGAATGATGAGTTTCATTTTCTTGGAAGTCCGTTAATGAAGTTATTGTTAAATTAAAAGAAATAATTTTAACTACGGTCAAAAATACCTTACTCTCCACATTGTGGAAAAATAAGGTTAATATATCTGACAAGAAACAACTACTTCTCCATACGGACATTGTATTTCATCATTCATTCATTCAATGTTCCTTGAAGAAGACACTATCACAAGTGCTGATTGCAATGAAGTCATTGACAATTATTCTTCATTTTGCTGGAAATGACCACCTGCATACATGCATATTTCGAAGTTTTCTCCTCTTATCAGTGCAAAAATGGAAAAGGAACGCAATAGTACCTACCTTGCCGTTTCTCGATGTGAACGTAGAAAGAACAAACACTGGCACCAGCACCAATGTTTAAAGAAAAACCCCACACAGGACAATATCTCAACTTCTGCTCTCATCACCCAAATGCTACAATGAGGGAGATTGTAAGAAAATTGTTGGAAAGAGCGATGCAAATTTTTATAACCAGGAGTCACTGGATGCGGAAATAAACCAAATCAGAAAATATCTACGCCAAAATAGATACTCTGAGAAAATCCTAGAAAAAGTACAGAAGCAACTCGAAAGAACCAAGACGATCAAAGAACGACCACAAGTCAAGTTATCATCCTTCCATACCTCAGAGGTATCTCCGAGGAAATCAAGAAGATCGGAAACAAGTAGAATATTAAGAGCTGCTTTCAATCCGGTAGTACCTTACAGAGTTTCCTCACCAAATCAAAACATGAAAATACAGCAGATTTCAGCAAAAACTGCAAATACGAAGTCCCATATGAATGTGCAGATTCTTACATCGGAGAGACCAAGAGACAATTATTATACGTAAGAATAACATAACATAAATCGGGAATTGCTGACCACGCCTGGACGGAGCACCATTAGAATCTTCGGGACGAGGCTAGTGTTCTTCATAGAGAAGGACATTGGTTCAAACGAAAATTCATAGAAACCACGTATATCTAAGCCAATGGCGATTTCAGTCAGCCGAGCGTGAAAATTAAAAATCTATGGAAACCGCTTTGGAGGGAAGACAAGTGTGAAACTACACGCGTCACAACGTAACAAATGCTAAGGCAGTTGTATTTCAATGATAAAACAATGTTAAAATTCCATCTTATATAACACCCCACGTCGAAATATACTTTGTATAATTATCGAACACATTCTTGTTTGCGAAAATAATTCATCTTTCTCGACCCATTGTGATGTATTCGGCCAAGCAATAGTCAATATTAATTTGAATCAATATTCTCGTTCATACAAAAAGCTAATCTTAACCCATTAAAGAACGGAATCACTTCAGATTAAAATGAATATTTAGTTCCAGACAGACTTATAAAACTGTCAAATCAGCAATTCTGTAGTTTGATGCGAGAGATATTTACTTACTATTTAAGATAGGTACGTTATTTTGCTCCAATGAAATCCCTCATTACAATAGACAGATGTGCTGTTACGAGTGGTATCGAGTAGAATCTGTCAGTTTCGATTCAGATTTCAGTCAGAATAACAGCATAAGAGTCTTTAATTTGGTTGGTGGACGTTTAGCATTCAAAATCATGAATTGTAAATAATAACACTTTTTCACTGCATCTCTATGCACTTCGACTATCGGAGATCGATAGTTATAAAGTTTTCTTAGTGTTTATGATAAAGTTCTGTCAAAGCACCCTACCAAGAAAAAGAATACTTCCGATCTTTCGTAAAGTGTGAGTGGAGATGATGACTGTTCTTTTTGTTGGTATCAAGCAGTTACTTTGTATTTGTGAGTGATTGGAGACTTCTGTGGTATGTCTCCGATATCCGAAGCCAACTTCTTACATACGTCCATGGGATGCACTAGTGCTATCTGGACCTGTATATTCTGAAAGTAGTCGTTATAGAAATTCCAAATTATTTCTGCCAAAATGTTACTGCGTATTTTTCGAATTTGAAGGCTCTAGCAGAAAAATGGGTCATACATTGAGTTGGAGCAGCTTAATGGGAAAATTACGCATTATAGCAGAAATTAAGCCAAATCATTGTACAACCATTTCACAGTTGAGTGTATGATATCTGTTATCGAAAATATCCAAAATACGTACTGGTATTTATTTATTAATTTATTTATTTATATTATGAAGGGAGGAATACAAACAGGACTAACCCAAAACATTATTCTCAGATAGGTAATTTCTTGAAGTAGTTATGATTCTAATGTTACAAAATTGTCGGCAAATATAAAATCAATGAAAAAATAAATATTGAATTCAAGTAATGAATTAAGTACATGTCCTGTGTAAAAGAACATAAGATTAAAATAAATAAAAAATGCAATACAATAAATAAACCCATAATATACCCATATTGTATGACGATTAGAACTTTGAAGCAAACAAATGTTTCTTCAAGATGTAGGAAAACTTTGAAAATGAGAATATCAATGGAAATAGAATTCGATAGAGTATTGTACGATATGTTGCATCTATGCATTGGTGAGTTTGAAAAATAATTTGTTTGGGATTTTTCGTAGCGGAATAAATGTAGATGCCTAGTAATATATGTAGGTGCATTAAGCCATATGTTAACAAGGATGGCAGGCGAATCAACTAAATTATTTATGACTTTAAAGAGGAACTTGATGTCTGAGATTTTCCTTCTGTTCGCCAGTGTTAAAATGTTCAGTTCTTTTTGAACATAGATTCGGTTGTTGGGGTTGAATGGAAAACATTTTTCATTGATCTAGTATGAGAATATATTCTGAACCCGTGCAATTTTATTTATATAAATGTATCCAGGATTCCATATTACAGAACCGTAAATTAACACACTATTGACGTATGACATATAGAGAGCACGGAGAGTTTGTATATTCTTGAATTCGCAACAAGTTCTCATTATGAAACCTAACATTCTATGAGCCTTTTTAGAAACGTAAAATATATGTTTATGGAATAGCATTTTAGATCGAATATTATTCCTAAGTCCTTTATTTCCGTGACAGATTGTAAAGGATGAGAAGATATGTGATATGAGTGCGATTTAGACTGCTATTTCCGCGTCCAAACAGAATGTGTTAACACTTATCGAAATTCAGATACAGACTATTCACCTCAAAGCAATCATAAAAGTTACTAATTTCCTTCTTCATTAGCGTGATGTCGTCAGCATCAGAAATTGAATGGTTTATCTTCAGGTCATCCGCATACATTTAAAAATTGGCGAATTGAGAGCATTGGGATATATCATTAATATGAATATTGAAAAAGAGTGGCCCTAGATGTGATCCTTGAGGCACCCCGGAGGTGATTGGACAATATTCTGATTTGTGGTTTCCGGCCAATTCAGCAGATTGCCGTTCACTCCGACTCCAGCGAGCTTCTGAAGCAAAACTGAGTGATCGATTTTGTCAAAGGCCTTGCTGAAGTCGGTGTAAATAGCATCAACTTGGTGTTTGTCATTGAGGCTATGCAGGATATACTCAGTGTAGGTGAATAAAATTGAGTCAACTGATCGTTTCTTCATGAAGCCATGTTGTTTGATATTAATTATGTTTTTAACGTCAAAGAACAGGTTATCAAATATAATAGATTCAAAAATTTTTGGAATGGTTGACAATTTTGAGATTGGTCTATAGTTTTTGACAAGTTGTTTGTTGCCAGATTTTAGGATGGGGATTACTTATATGAGCTTTTTTCCATACTGAACGAAATACGAGGGATTTGTTGAAAATTATGTAAAGTGGTAATGTGATATATTCAGCACAGTTTTTGAGAAATTATGTTGGTAGCTCATCTGGGTCCGCTCCTTTATTTGGGAGATTTTGAATTTTTTCAAGAATAGATTGTAAGGAAACGGTATATGAACCATCAAAACAAAAGCAGAATTTAGTAAGCTTTATTTTTAAACTTATATTATATTAAGAAAAGATTCCCCAAATACAACATAACCACCAAAGAACTCGATTGTATCACTTATTTGTCAAATATGAATATTATCCCATCTGGGATGAAAACCAAAGCGACGTTCTGTATATCTGTGATCGATCGGAACAACTCTTCTGAAAAAGCCTCATTCACAATAGATCCCCATCACAGAGATTTATTTATCGTGATAATGTCCATGTTTAGCAAAACGTTTGAAGTGGTTACGTATAATAGCAGGAAAGGGCTGTCTAATATCATAATAGGCTTTTCGTGAGACTGCTTACGGAAGCACATCCTACTCGCTAATGGTCTGATTAAGAGATTTCAGAGCGGGAGACAAAGCTAATGGACGTTTTCCCTCGTCATCATTCTATAGTCACGCTGTCAGCACGTCAATTTTTATATTTATAATGAAATTGTGAACTTTCTGAAATGGAGTTGGAATCCGTACAGGGCGATTCAGTAGACGAGAGAGTGAAAAGATGGTTGACAAGACACAAAAACAGTATTTGAGGAATTATGTGATTTTTTTCAGAATTTAACCAAAGAAGAACGTACAACCTTTATTATTCAAAAAGCCAATTTGGGCTGAGAACGGATCCACTGTTCAAGTAAGGAGGTCACTGGATACAAAATCACAATCAACGATAACACATGACGATTGTCACATTTAGCGAATAATTTTATTATAATTACGTTTTTATTAATTCGCTTTCTTGTATGTCTCTTTGTTTGTCTGATCGTTTATTTGTCTTTAAATATATCTACGAACTGGAGAACACTGCAATTCTTTTGATAAAATTGTTGTTATATCCGTCAACCGGTTGCACCCCTTCGTGCAACGTAGCCCTTACCTTTCAATACGTGTGATGCCATGCACAAGACCGGTGGCAATGCTGAGATTCGAACTCACGCTCTTGGCTTATGAGGCGAGAACTCAACCCGCACACCACCGCGGCCCATTGCATGATATATTAATGGTAACATATTAAAGAGCATTGCAAAGTAGGTCTTGTAGAAAACTTTGCCAAGAATCTGATAGAGTAGAGTAGAGTGTCTGTTGGAGACTTGCAGACGAATATACCTGATGTATAGATTATATAATCCATTATCAGTTAAATGGCCTTCCGCCAACTAGTATCAACACTTTCTTCTCATTACGTTAGGGTAGAGACTCAGAACTCAGTTTATAATAGTTCAGAACCGAATGAAAATGCAATATTATCACATGTAATAGTAATACTATAATAATAATAATTTCCATTTGAGAGATGTGAAACTTAAGACATACTTTAAAATTGGATGACAAAATACCACGGTTTTTTAAACGGACCAAAAATAATTTATCCTATTCCTATACAGATTTTAAACCCCATACAAATTATCTTATGAAAATACTTGTAACTTGTAAGTAGTCTATCGTTGAGATAACTTGCACAACAGTTATTATAATTTGTAGTGCAGTGCATCAATTTATATATAAAATTATGTTTCAAAACCTTCAATAGCACTTGTAATGACATTAAATACTACAAACTCAATTCAAATTGTTTTCAAGTTAAAATAAACAGGTATAGACTTACTGATTGTAAAATCGAAATCACTTTTCCCCAATCCATAAAATACTTTCTGTTTGTTCATGTTATTTCTCCTTTTTTTCCACCCACGACCCACTGATAGCTATTTATTCAATAAGGGAGGAAAATGAAAATTTTCCTTCCACATGCAAGATTTGCTGCAGAAGGAAACGCAATGGGAGGAACAGACTATTCCAGTGTAAAACAAAAGTATTTTTTCCGAAAACCCTCAGCATAAAACCACCAATTCATAAAACAGTTATTTATGCAACAAGTGCAAAAAGTAAGTGTTTATTGCACTCGACGCGAAATTGTCTGACAACACGTTGAGTGCAATAAACATTTTTTTGCATACAAAATTTTTTCTACGTTCATGAAAAAAGCAAAAAATTATTTATTTAGGTACGGCACTAGGTGAAGGAAAATGAAATACGCAATTTAAATAAATAATTATTACTATCGATTTCATGACCATCATCTAGTTTTCCATTAATATTACTCATTTTAAAACTTTCAGTTCTGTAATTGTCTGAATTAAATTTTGACTGACGTTTATATAACCACAGTTGCATTATAAAAATCAAAATCATAGTAGCCATGCGTATGTTATCACGAGGTGTGGTCATATAGTACAGACAGTTTGCTCTATGCAGGTAGATGGTTTAGAACATAGCGGATCGGTTTTGATTATGGACTTATTATCGGGAAGGCATTGTTTGTTCAACACTGACTGCTAACATTAATACAAAATAATATGAAATATGTAGCTGTTTAAAACGTATGGCCAATCTCACAGAATATCTGCTATAATGTAGTGGGTTTGAACGTTTATGTTTATCAGGATGACAGCACGTTGAAGTAGAATTACAGTTGAGTGCAATAAAAACTTTATTGCACTAGTGCAATAGAGAGCTTCTTTTCCCACTGAATATAGTTCAGTAAAGTTTTGCTCTTTGCATGAATGTAGAAAAAAGATATAATGATTCAAATATGTTGAGCTACCTTATATTTTTCAATAAATGCAATAAATAAGCCCATTTTTGAAACACCCACCAACAAAGATAAAATAGCCATTATATAAAAAATATCAAATTGAAAACCCAGCTGATGTAGTTGATTTGAGAAGATTAATTATTCGTGCCGGTAGTTACGTATAATGAACATCAAACATTTTCACTGTAATTTTGAAGTCTATATCCATTTGATATTGAGTTAAATAAATTTATATATTATACATATAGACGAATTGAACTGATACGATGAAAATTTTATAACAGGCAACATACAAAAAGATGCGAAATTACTGAAAGTGTTTTCATTACTGGAAAAATTGAGATTGTATGAAAGAAAATATGAAATTCTACTAAACTGGATACGGGAAAATAAATTTTGGTGTATTCTCTGAAACTGTCAACCCCTCCAACATTATGGTCAAAATATTCAATTCTCCGTAATTTTAATGAAAGAAAATACAAAGTACCTATAATAATAAATCGTCATCCATTTCCATTTGTGTAATGTTCCTCAAGGAGGACATAGTGCAAGTGCTGATTGTAATAAATCCATCGACTATTATTCTTCGATTTGTTGAAAATGATCACCTGCATACATGCATGTTTCGGGGATATTCCTCTTATCAGTGCTAGGGTAGGTCAGATAACAATAGAGTTGTCTTGTTCCACAAAACAACGATGATAACATTTAAAAGCCTTATAGTATTCCCCTACGAATGAAGCGGTGACTTAAAATAAGTCATTCACAGTGCCAACCGCGAGGGAAAAACAACAGAGCATTCCTTGGTATCACATACTCCAGGAAGAGTTAATGCAATAATAAATCGAACAAAGTTCGAAAAGTGTGTTCGGAGGGGATCAACGAAATCAAAAGAAATAATTCTGACTACGGCCGAAAATACCCTTCTCTCCACACATTTCCACAAAGTGGGAAAATGGGGCAAAAATCTGACAGAAAACATATACTTCTTCTACGAACATTGAATTACATCTGTCATCCACTTGTGCAATGTTTCTCAAGGAGGACACTATTTGCAAGTGCTGATTGTAATAAAGCCAATGAAAATCATCCTTCATTTTATTGGAAATGACCACCTGCATACATGCATGTTTCAGTGCGAGGATAGGTCAGACAAAATTAGAGTTGTCTTGTTTCACAAAACGAACGATTACATTCAAAAAAGTCATGGTATTCCCATACGAATGAAGCCGTGACTTACAGTAAGTCAGTCAGAGTGCAACCGCGAGGGAAAAGCAACAGAGCATTCCTTGGCATATAATGCAGGAAGAGTATTTATTTTAGGAAGTGAAATTTATTTATTAAGTGGAGACTTCTGGGTTTTTTATTGTTTTTCAACAAACTCAGTCGAAATGGACCGAACAAGTTAACTCTTCTTGGGGATGAAATAAAAAAATAACTGTAAGGGAGACTGTTGTACCTTGATCATAATGTTGGATCAATGTTTACTTTTCACACGTTGGCTATTGTGATATTTGTTAAATCACATCCTACTTGTTATTTATTTGGCATGCCATATGTTAGATTTAAAGATAACTTGAGGAAATTCCCACATTTCGTCGGAACTGGGTGATGGTCCTAGTTATCGAACCCATAGAAAATAAAGTAGAAGAAGAAGAAGAAGGATAACTTGAGATGTTGAGGAGGTGAAGTTTGGAAAAACGCACCGTGTATTTCAAAACAAGGTCCTGTTCCACTGATCAATGCTCGCATAAATATATTATGTTACAACTATTTCCTATGCTATATAGTAGATGTGAAAGAATAAAAGAAATCATGCTGACCCTGAGAATTTTTAATTGCCCATTAATCTAAAATTATCAATTTAATATTCACCATAATCTTATTTCTTTTTGTAAAAAGTTATAGGAATATTCTGGTTCCTATAAATAGGGTCTTATATATTTTCAATGTTCCTAGGAAATGGTATATGTGGTTGTTTTCTGTCAGATATTCGCCTCATATGTACCTCCTAGGAATGTGTGGTGTGAATTTTGACTCCGTCCGAATGATTCATTTCACTCATATGAAACTCACACTCTCAAACTTCTTTCGATTCACTATATTCACTTTTTCTGTAGTCTAATTCACTGCAGAATTCTTCTTGCTTTGCCGTGGATGGCGCTAAGACAGACATATTATCAGTCGCGGTTTCATTAGTATAGGAAGTTTTTTTGATGGAACGAGACGACTTCTTATGTTGTTTGACCTATCCAATCACTGATAAGAGGTTAGATGTCGGCCGTTGAAACCTATGCTAGCGCTGGGCGAGGTTCGAATCCTGAGTATGAGAAAAATGTTCTCAGTTCAATCGGAGTCGATAGGCAACCACATGCCTTGTTTGAAAATATTATAGTTTACTCTTCCCGGAGTCTGTGCTGCCTAGGAGTGTTCTTGATTTTCCCTGTGGGGAACCATTAGTTAAACAGTTCATTATTATTCATTTGGCAGAGACAGGACAACTATAATGTTGTTCGACCTACTCAAGCACTGATGAGAGGCAAAACCTCGAGCATTCATGCCTGCAGGTGGTCATTCCCAGCCAAAGAAGGATACTCTTTTGTTTAGTTACAAGACAAGTACTTGCAATTGAGTCTTCTTGGAAGAACGTTCCACAAATATCTGTCAGATGTAGTTCAATGTCCGTCGCGGGATTAGCCAGAGAAGTTGTTGTTTTCTGACAGATTTTTGCCTTTATTTTTCCACTTGGTGGAAACGCTTGGAGAGAAGTGTACTTTGTATTCATTCCACTATTTTCTTGTTTTACCAAAATATAACAATACTCTAAAAAATATTGATAGTGATAAATCAATTTACATGTTTTAAATGAAAATACATAACTAGTCCATCTTTATTTCAATAGATTCCTAACATGAAAGCAAATCAACTTACCATGACCTCACCTGCTGCCCATGGCCACTTAGTTTCAATCGAAAATTATGGTCGATTCCGTCATTCTAGTCTATTATTGTTTGTTATTGACGTGTAACTTTCTGAAATTTGTTTAAAGGGAATATTAGGAAACCAGCAGAATCATTGGTTAAGGTTATGTGTAAAAGTACGAGAAATATTACGTACTTCAGGCAGAACACTGGGACGAAAAGTTCCATGTGTGCAACTGAAATGAACGACGTTTGTGATTTGTTCCATATTTAGAATTAATCTCGGGAGGTTTCAAATAATTTTTTATGTCTTTGTGATATAAAAGGTAAGATTTTCGTTTTTCAATTACTTTTCTATTCTCATAAGAATGATATACGTCTTTTTTTTATTTTGTTTTATTTGAAATTCAACTTTTTTTCAAATCTCTGTAACGTAATTATGGAATTTTTTTTCAAACACTGTTTCCATTATCGAAATTGTTCAAGACTTCATTTCAATTTGAATGGGCTGCTGAAATATTTTGTACTTCAGTCTGCTTTCAAATTATTTGGATCGTATCCAAATCTAGTTATTAATTTCGAGTATAATCAGAATGCATATCGACAATTGAACTATACCAAAATTATCAGAAAAACTCAGCACGCCTTTTCAGGTTGCCGTATGTCACCAGATTCGCAATGAAATACACTGCAGGAAAAATAATGAGCCTCCTGGTATTTAGAGGATGCTCAACAGGAAATTGTTTCACTCCCAATCAAACTGATATATTTTTGAAGCCGTAATTCGTAGTCACACGGTATTTGTACACGTGCATGTATGGAGTGAAAGTAATATTTTGGTGGGGGCTGATTATGATTGAAAATTTCGAAACAAGATACCTAGTATCAGGAATGCTTTGTAGCTATTAATTAAGCTGCATCTGGAGAGAGAGAGACTTCAATGGAAGTTCCAGCAGGAGACGGCTATTCAGCGGAGTAATGAAGTCTTCAAAGTCTATTAATAAGTATGACATGCATACCATAATAAAAGGTTTGCTGTTTCATAAATATTCAAAGCCTCAGTGGAAATTTATATTAGGTACATGAAATTGATATGGCTGCTGCCTTCATTGAATTATTACAGGTAATTGGGAGTATCGGTACATCTATATAGAGTGAGCACCATAAGTAACGAATGAATTAATTTTCCTGAAATACGTCGTATAATGTATTCGAAAAGACAAAAAAAATCCCCCCTTCTTCTCCCCTCTCAACGTGACAATCACCCCACCAATTTTTTAAATATTACGGGGTCAAGTGATATCTTATTCTGAAGGGTATTCAATTTTCTATACACCCTTATATTCATTTTTTGAATTCGTTCATGCGCCATAAAAAAAACAATTGAATGAATTGTGTTATCTAAATCATTTATTATAGCGGTATCAGTCAATGTGCTACTAACGAAATTTTTCAGATCAAATGTTCAAACTGACAGCCATTTGTTTCTTGACAATAATGAAGGCGTTGCTGAAAGTTATCAACAACATCCTGAGTGGTTTCGGGTGTGATACGTTCTATTTCTTCTCTAATTCTGATTTGCAAACTTTCAATACTGTTTGGTCTATTGATGTATACTTTAGATTTCAGGTAACCCCCACAAAAAGTAGTCAAGCGGTGTCATGTCGGGAGAACGGGCTGGCCACTCCATAGCACCTCGTCTACCAATCCATCATTTGGGAAAAACTTAATTCAGATATGCACGAACTTCAGCTGCAAAATGTTGTGGAGCACCATCTTGCTGATGTCAGATATTCCTATCTAATTGATTCGGAATATCATTATCTGGAAAAAGTCTTGTCAGCGTTGGAACTAAAAAATTAGTCAAAAACTCTAAGTAACTTTCACTGTTTAATACTTCGTTGAAAAAATATGTTCCAATTATGCGATTATTTATAATCCCTGACCAAACATTTACTTTTCTGGGATATTGAGTGTGGGCCTCCATCATCCAATGGGGATTTTCTCGGCTCCAATATCGACAGTCCTGTCTGTTAAGGGTTTCATTTTAAAAAAAATTTACTCGTCGAAAAACAATATATTTTTTTTTGAACAATGCACACGGCAGGCTGGCTTTCATTATTTCGCAAAACTCAGTTCTGCGATCTGGATCATCTTCGTTGAGTTCATGTACCAATTGTACTTAATAAGGGTTGTACTTTTCACTTTTAAAAACACACAATATTTACTTTGACTTATGTCGTAATCGGCGGCAAGTTGTCGGGTAGGTTTATGTGGATTCTCCTCGATGTTTACCAAATTATCCAATTTCTTCCCATCGTCAATCAATGAAGAAATTTTGTTTCTATTCTACTAACGGTAGATCGAGAAATGTGATGATCAGGATTTTTGCATATTATTAAACATTTCACTTACATTCTTCTGGGTTCTAGTTTTGTCCCCACATCCTGGCATTATTAACACTTCTATTCTTTGAGTTTCAGTCAAATAAGATATTGCTAGAACATTCAGCCTATTGTCTGGAAGTAACACTGAAAAAAAAAACTCGACCAACAACTGCAAAACTGTTTCTCTTCAGCAAGTTCACAGAGAACATACAATTTTTTACTCAACTTTCACGGCTGATAAAAAACGGTTGGTAAATAAACCAAAACAATTGAAGGTGCATGGCATAATACAGCGGATTCAAGTGACTACTTACGTGATACCTTTCAACAATTTGAAAAAAAATAAAAAATTCTATGGCACATGAACAAAATGAAACAATTAAGATATGGCTGTATAGAAAATTGAATATCATTCCAAATGAGGTATTACTTGACCCCCTATTGCAATTAAAATAAATGGAGGGTTGCTGTCACGTTGAGGGGGGTGAAGAAGGGGGGATGTCACGTGTTTCAGGGTTTTTCTTGAAAATGGCTAATAACGTGGAAAATGGATTTATCCGTTTCATGGGCCGTGATGGTCATGATGGTAGAGCGCTTGTCTCTTAACCTAAGGGTCATGGGTTCGATTCCCTGCATGGTCATCAGTCTCGTGCATGGCATCACACGTTAAAAGGTAAGGGTTGCGTCTTCCCTAGCTCGGACAAGTCTTTCGAAGACTTTTGAGGGTTGTACTCTCAAGGGTGTGCAGCTGGTTGACGGAAATAACAATTTTAACAACAACAATATGGTGCTCACTGTATAGGCAATCGTGATTTGATGTTAAACTGATGTCGCAAACATTAAAAGTGATATATATTCTAGATAAAGATATATATATATATATATATATATATATATATAAGATTTAAATAGTTGAATGTACAGGTAGTTCAAGAAGTAGAAACTACCTAAAACAGCAAAATAACGTCAGTTTGACTCGATGCGCGCTTCGCCAAAAAGTTGAGATACTGGAATGCCCTAAGCACATTTTCGAGTACGTTCCTTGAAATGAGAAAGCCATTGATAAACCATATTTCAATTATAGTAAACGATAATCCACGCCGAGTTTTGAATAAATTAATACAGTCCTGAGTTATCGTTCAAGTTCTTGGCGGATTAGGTATTATTATAAAATAATATTTGTGATTTTGAAAGCCCCACATTGCAAGCTCTTTTGATATTTTAGAAATGCTACGTTGGAAACTGAATTGTTATGCTTGTAAAATGGTTTGTTGTAGATGCACTTGATTTAAAAAACTTCATCAAGAGATCAATAAATAAATTTCAGGGTTCAATCTTTCAATTCAGGAAACAGAACTTTCTTCACAAAATCAATGATGAACATTCGATTGAAAATAAATGAGAATACTAATCAACTTTAAGCAAATAAATATTTGATACATATTTATTAGCTGAAAGTTGATTAATATTCTCATAAACTCTTTCAATATCCATAATCAAGCATGATACCACCAGAGAGATAGAATTCAGAACTGAACCAGAGCATAACTAAATCTCTATCTCTTTTCATATGACCCCTAATTGCTGTTGCCTAGTATACTCTGATGCTATAGGCCACGACACGATTCTACTAAATTAAAAACAAAAACACTACCATCTCTGTACAAATATCTTCAACTAAGGATAAAATTATTGTTCATGCCGAATTCACGAAAACAATAATCTTTATTGTCAATCCCAGTTGATAAACCGACGAACTGAAATAGTTTTTTTGTTCTCGAAAACGCGAAAATATATGCATATATCGGTTTGGAAGACTTTTTTGTTGCAGCAGTTATTATAAGGCATTATAAAATACGTGTGTTATAGTTTCTTTCTCCAGACTGCTATTTGTGTTAGTCATTATTGGAATTCATTCCAACAAGCTGTACATTTCTAGAATTTAATTTGTTTATTTAATTTTTTACACTAATTCTCTTCCATGTCTATTTTACAAAAAAATCGAAAGATCGAGCTTATCACTACTCATGACACATTATTCTAAGTTTCAACTAATTTAATATATTTTTTTCCTTAGTATAATATACAATTGTAATTTAATCATATCCTTGTTCATTGATTTTCTTTCCTATTCATAGTTGTTGTAATTTTTTTCATAACTTTTATTGATTTTTTTTAATTTCGTGTTGACATGTGTCATGTCAAATTCAAACTTTGTCTTTCATCAAAAAATAGCATAGGGTACTTAAACGATTATTTTTCCATTGTCATGAATTGCCTTTATAGTTTCTTCTTTGTCATAGATCATAATCAATTTTTCATATTTGAGTACAGATAATTACTTTCGATCTCTTGAATATAAGCCTTCCCACCTGAGAAGAGGAAGTAGAACCACCATTGTCCTTTTTTTCAAGCTCAAACTATAAACTTTTGGCTCTTCCAAATTGAATGTTTCCCAAGTTTTCGAAATAACTGACATTCTTCTGAGAACTCGGAAATTTGTTTCCATCTTATAAGTTTTGAAACCCACTTGTTTGATGACTGCATACCACAAAATATGTATATATATAGCACAAGGAACCTTAATAACACATACACGAGACATCTACTGACAATGACTGGAAAGGGTGAATTTTACATCAGTCGCCTCAAAATGTTCAACAAATTACCAGTTGAAATCAAAGGTATACAACAATGATACTGAAAACATTCAAGAAAGAAATATTTATCTTATTGATAGAGATTGAGCCTTACGGTACTGAATAATATTTGAATTGGAATTGGTGAACACAGAAATTAATTGCAAAAGCTTCTGACCATCATTTCTGGTAATATTATTTTACATTGTATGTGTATTGTAATGTTCTTTGGAATAAAATCAATTTATTATTATTATGAGGTATTACTTTAAATTTTTTTGGAGAATGTCCCCCAATTTTGAGGTGAAGAAAAAGTAAAAAAAATATCTGGATATATTTTTGAAATACTTAATTTCAAAAAAGAAGTACTCTTCGGCTAGTGATTTTCATCTCAAATTATTAAAAGATTACGTAGTACTTTTACCCTACATACTTAATAGTGTCGTATGTGGCTTCAGCAAACAAAATTTGACTATGAGTACGTATTTCGAAATCGGTTAAAGCTACTACTGGATTCAGATTCAAAGGTGCTGTTCACCTTCACACTGAGACTAATTTTTCGTGTCAACGAGAAGAGAGTTTGGAACCGAATGACTTTGACGTAATGTAGTTTAAGCTGGCTAATATCAAACAGACAAAATTAATTTGATGTCTTCACTTTTCCTATGGTCTGAGAGGATTACCTCATGATTGGTTCGAATTTTATTTGACAGGTCGCGAAGTATCAGTTAGGCTGTGTGAAATGGTTAGTGATTTAAAAAAATCACAGAATCACAAAGGCAAAAAATAAAATGTGGCGTTCCGCAAGGATCTGTCCTTGGCCCAACTTTGTTTTTGATTTATATTAATGATCTTGTTCACAATTTTCACCAAACATTCTTTATTACACCAGGATTGTAATCGATGACACAAACTGGGGCAAACTATAGTTACAAAAAGCCAAAATTTTATGAATGAAATAGTTCAATGGTTTTCTGCAAACAAACTATTGCTAAATAGCTCGAAGACATTCAATATTTCTTTTCAACAACCACGAAATTCAAAACCCAATATTTTGGTAACTACTTCAGCTGGTGTCATTGCTCCATGGGAATATATATAGATAAAAACCTGAACTTCTGTGATCACGTAGAAAATTGGAATAAAAGATTGAGCAAATCTTTATTTGCGATAAGAACGATCAGAAAACAGTTGGGCCCAGGTGCGGCATTAAACGTCTATAATGCTTACTTTCACAGCCTGATTTCATACGGAATTGAATTTTGGGGATCATGCAGAACTGTTGAGAATACACTTATTCTCCAGAAGAAAGTCATTATAGTAATATCTAATCTCGATCGAAGGGAAACATGTAGACCTCATTTTGAAAGACTACAAATCTTCACCGTGATAAACCTATATATCTATAAGATCTTACTGCAGATATTTCTCAACCGCAGCACATTCAGTAGAACGGCTGACATCCACGGTCACTACACAAGACAGAACAAACAATTAGTTTTGCCAAACTATACATATGACACCAACCGAAAAGGACCTTTGTTTTAATCATATCCTCAAGACAATACAAGATATTGATAATATTGAATTATTTAAAAAAGAACTAAAAAGCTCTTATATTCTCATGTCTTTCATCGAAAGGAGTTCTTTCAGATGTTTATATATATATATTTTTTTTATAGTCTTATTATTATGTATTGAAAATGAAAAGTGTTGGACTTTTTTTTATATGTGCAATTTATTGGCCTAATAATATTTTAACACTGTATGCGTTAATAATACTTTTTAAACTTGATTTGTTCCCTACACCCTACTAGGGTTTTTTCCATTGTTTATGTATGAAAATACTTCTGAAAACTATGAAATCGCAATAATGGATTCTGGAAAATAAAATTTATTTACTTACTTTACTTTACTTATCACCTAATAATCCATCCTATATCTACCCATTTGATTTTTCATCATAAAAATTGGAATTTATCCAGGAAAACCATCCAACAGAAGTAATCATGAAGCGAAATTTCTACTTCTCTCAAATTTTCTTTCGAAACAAACGAGGCAGGTCGTCAAGCCGCTATCACGTATAGCCTGAAACAGCTGGAAAAAAATCTCTTGCAGCTCCCATAACCAAGAAAAACGGAACACGCCCAATGAAAAACCAAAATTTGTGCCAACAACATGTTGGCTGCAAATTATATCCTGAATTCTTCGGGAAAAAAACCTTAGAATCCACTCACTTCAATTGGCAGTCAGATGTCTGAGAATACCTCCCGCCATATAGTTGAATCGTTTTATAGATCAGATAGTTAGTTATTCGTTAGAATTGAAGACGGAATAAAAAGCCTCGAATTGTTAATTTGGCGTGTGACATCGTCCATTACATCATAATATGATGTTTTGTACTTATGTTCTAGGTACAGTGTTTCGAGCACAGAGTAAACTCCTAGAAAGTTTCATTCATAATCAACTATTTCCAAACATCAACGGATTGATAATTGATAAAAGAGCTATTGAAACCAACATGATGATTTACTGTCAGTATATATCAGATTCTATGAACGAGAGAATTCAAGTAGAATCCATCTATAGGGATTTAAGCAAGGCTTTCGATAAAATTTATCATAACATAGCTTGCTAAGATGGGTGTACATGGAGATTTGCTGAGACGGTTTGCCTCTTACGTTTTCAATGGAACACAAATCGTGGCAATCAATAATTTCAAGTCCAAACCTATTGCTGTTATATCTGTAATACCGCAAGGCTCCCACCTCGATCCTCGAATGTTTCCGATTATCAACAATATAAAAAATTGTTTCAAATATTTCAATATTTCACTATACGCTGATAGTTTGAATTCGATAAGAATTAGCTTGGTAAAATTATGGGAAGAGTATATCATATCAAGGATTAGGGAGTAATTTTTGATAACAAATTATGTCAGTCAACATTATGAATATATCGTTAATGGATGTAACAAGCGAAAAAATTGGATTTATTGGCAAGGTAGGCAAGAATTTCAGAACACAAATGCTATTCAGTCATTGTATTTTGCCTACACAGGCTTAGTTTGCTTGTGTCATCTGGAATCCACGTTATAACTTATACCAGTTAAGACTTATGACGATTGAAAGTGAGTTCATAAGATATTTGAACCCAAAGGAAAATGATGTTTTTAATACTGAAAATGTTAATTCAGTAAATCTTTCATTCAATATTTTGACGTTAAAGCAAAAACGACTACCTAATAACAGAATAGTTTTCGAAATTCTCAAAATATGTATGGTGCTCTCCATCTTCTAGATATAGTGAGTTTCCACGTGCTTTCCAGAAGCACCAGCAGTGGGACTCTCCTTGAGATTACTCATGAGAATCCCAACTTATGCCAAAATTCCCCTAGTGAGTGATATATCACTAGGGGAATAGATTTTGCTCTGAGCTGGATGTATCTTATATGTCAATAAACTCATTGTACTTTCCACTTTGTGGAATTGTGTGGAGAGACAGATTTACGAAATATTTGTTTTCATTGAATTGAACTCTTCAATATACACACTCGAACTTTGTTCGTTTTGATGGGTCCATCTAATTCATCATAAGAAGTCGTGAAACAGAAAAATACCCCATCATAACGATAACCGGTAGAAATCGTAATTGATCATAACAGTACAAGATAGAAATCGTAAACCATCATAATATATACCAGCATAACTTACTTTATCAGAAAGTCATGTCATCATAACATCAACGCATCATAACGTCAAGCGATCATATTCGTAACGCATCATAACGTAAAGCATCATAACGTACTCCCGCATAATCCTATAGTCTATGGGCTTGCGGTAACTTTGTGGGAAGAATGATGGTAGTGAACGTTACCTGCTCATTGATGAACTGAGAAAAGACCTTCGACATTGGTAAATTTCAAATAATACTTTGACAATTAGATTTATCCATGAGTTGTTCCCAATTTTTCATAAATAATTATTTTAATGAAACATTCTTAGACACCCATTCATACCATAGAGGTTACGCAAATATATACATTGCATTTTTCATTTTGAATATTTATCAGTTAACGAATCAGAATATTTTGAAAATTTTTGACAGAATAGGATTTTGTTGTTTTCGATACCTAGGAAAACAAAATACACAAAACTTCTTATATTTTTTCCAGGTCTGTGTGGGTCTCAATAATATTATTAATTTGAACTGATTATTTCCAATTATTATATTTATGTCAACAAACTCTATCTGAATTTATTTAAACAATGTATTTGTTCAGTGTGATAACTCCTGGGCTTTTCACCTTATGCTGATGGATAAAACGATTCTAGATGAATTATTGCGAATTATTATGTGACATAAAGATTTGTAAAAAAATCGGTGTTTGCACTGATTAGGAACTAGTTGCTAGTGCACAAATTTTCACGATTACAGAACTGCACAATCTAGGATGAATATACAGGGTTATGATAAAGTAATGCACAAAATTCATAAAACGTACAACGATCACTTTTGAAAAAAATGCAAAAACACGTCAAACTGTTCTTTTTATTCCGCATCTTTTGACATAAGTTACAAAAATAACACGTCAAAGTTGTCAAAGTTATGACGTCATCAACAAATTTTTTTAATTGGAAGCTAAGATTTTTATCACATTATGTGATAGAGCTTGTGTTTGTACACAAGGGAAAAATAGTTGCAGTAGGGCTCACATAAGAAAATTAAACGAGAAAATTTCATAATAACTTTTCAATTAACTAAACAGTCCATTAAATCAAAAATATTTCTTATAGGAATTGTTCAAACTGTGTCCCGTTTACTAACTGACATAGGCCAAGACGATGGTAGACCGCATTTATAGAGTTTTCGATCATCTGCGGAGTTATACGAGTCATTTCGTGTCTAATTCTTTCCATTAAGTCTTCTAAATTGTCTGGCCGATTAATGTAGACCAGATTTTTCAAATGTCCCCACAGAAAAAAATCAAGGGGGTTTAAATCAGGTGACCTAGGTGGCCACTCCATTGGTCCACGTCTTCCAATCCACCGTCCTTCAAACTGGTTATCCAGAAACCTTCGAACAGTATGACCATAATGTGGTGGTGCGCCATCTTGTTGGAACCAAATACAAGTTGTCCCCATTATTTGGATCCGGAAATGCCGCAAGTAGGTCCGGAAGCACTGCCATACGAAGATGTTCCAAATATCGTTCAGCTGTTAAATTCCCGCGAAAGTAATAAGGACCAATAAATCTTACCCGGACTATTCCTACCCAAACATTAATTTTTTGGGGACGCTGGGTATGTTTTGTCTGCATCCAGTGGGGATTTTCCCTAGCCCAGTAGCGAGAATTGTGTCGATTTACAGAACCACTAAGACAAAACGTTGCCTCATCGGAAAATACTACACTATTAAGAAAATTTGGATTTTCGTCACAATGCCGCATGAAGATTTCACAAAATTCCATACGTCTGTCCGGATCATCTTCTGAGAGTTCGTGAACAAGATGAACTTTTTTTAACATCTTTACTACAAACGACTAACATTTTCTTGTAAGGCAATTTCTGTTGTAGTTGCGTGAGGGTGTTCTACTGACAGCAAAATATCTAACTTCACATCGTCGCTTATTCCTGGTCGTCCAGATTTTGGAGCATCCCTCACGCTTCCCGTTGCATCAAATTTTGCAACAATTCTGCTTACTGTGCTTCTAGCAATTGGAGGTCTTTCAAAATGTGTTGCGTTAAATAAAGCACATGCTTCTTCATGACTTCGAAGGCGATCGCCGTAACCTACCATCATTAGAATTTCTATCCTTTCTCTTTCGGTTAAACGAGCCATAATAATAAAACTGTGGTGACAGTAATTGTACGACTGACACTGACAAACCGTTGTCTTAGTAAAACAATTGAAAAAATTTATAAGAACACATGTTCTTACTAGATAAGTTTAAGTTTGACCTCTTTTTATAATTGGTTTTGTTATTTCGTTTTTTATCCCTTTTCTCGTTGTTTTTCTTATGTGAGCCCTACTGCAATTATTTTTCCCTTGTGTAAAAACACAAGCTCTATTACATAACGTAATAAAACTCTTAGCTTCCCATTAAACAAATTTGTTGATGACGTCATAACTTTGACAACTTTGACGTGTTATTTTTGTAACTTATCTCAAAAGATGCGGAATAAAAAAAACAGTTTGACGTGTTTTTGCATTTTTTTCAAAAGTGATCGTTGTACGTTTTATGAATTTTGTGCATTACTTTATCATAACCCTGTATTTATTTATTATTCAAGCATATTTTTCTAAAACCTCTACTAAGAACATAGCTTTTTCTTCTGTTTGGTAAAACATAATATTATAGAGATATAACTTTGTCTATCTGAACACTGAAACCTCCAGATTTTAAATATTTATTATTCTATTTGTTATTTGAAACATGCTGAAATAAATCCTTGTTTCAAAAATTTCCTATATATCTTTAGTGAACTCCAAATTCTGAGTTTGAATTAAATTATGTAGAAAGAAAAATCTGAGAAACTATAAATTCATAGGCTATGAATAACAAACGCCTGTGTAAAGAAGGGACGAACAGACGAACAGAAATATATTTGTTTTTAATCACAGAATAGTGCCAGTCATTAAAATGAAGTTGCCTCAATACTGGCTGCCGTTATTGCAATATATCTCTATTGCAATAACGCCTGGCAGTATTCAAGGCCGTTTTATTTCATTGGTGACTGGCACTATTCTGTGTTTAACATGGGAATATTGCAATTGTATCTGTTCGTCCCTTATTCAGGGCCAGTTTATCAATGTCGTGTTAGCGTACTTTGACTCCTGGTTAAATTTGACTCGTGATTAGAATGCATATGACATTAAATGAAGGAATCGAGTCACATTCTAACCATGAGTTAAATTTAGCTCGAAGTTAAAGTACATTGAAAAACTGACCCTTAAACAGGTGTTAGCAGGCGTTAGTTATTCATAACCGAAATCAAATCTAGTCTCCCAAATATACATAAGTGGGACGTAACTCGTGACCTAACCGCTTCCCATTTGCCACAGGGACTAGCACCCAGTAGAGCTTCTTAGAGCGGCTTTACATTTATGCAATGCATTTGCAATGCAAGACAGGTATTGCAAGGCAATTTAGAAATTGTGTCTTACATTTATGCAATTATTGTTATGTTGCCAGCAGTTTATACCAACATAACATATTTCGAGAAAATCTAAACTCAATAAAATATTTTGATATTTTGTACTTTACTGAAATTCGAAAAATGACATTCCACCTATCACTAACGCTTGTGACAAATTTACTATTTCTTTTTTAAGTTTGAGTTAAAGGTTAGGAGACATTCGAAAAACAATATCTACAGGTACTTTAGTGTGCTATTGGCATTAAATTTCTCACCAGAAAACTCACTAGAATTGCTCACGAATTGCGTGAAAATTTCAACCAGTCGAAATTTTTTGGGCTTGCACGAAACTTGCATGGGCGCAAGCGCAATCTGAAATTTAGTCTTGCATTGCACAAAAATTGCATGAAAATTGCATAATGTAAAGCCGCTCTTACTCCTGAACTGAACTTCACCTGACTATATAAATATCATTTAATGGACCATATCGGATAAGAATCATTTTGCTGGCATATTTGGTGTTCTTGCGTTGGCATCTCTGGATAAGTCATTTATTTCAAATCAATCAAGGGATATTAGCTGGCGCCCCATAAAACATAGTGGCGGTAATTTTGAATACAAATTGAAATTTGAAATATGGTGACAGCTCCATTGAACAAATATTTTTCATTCGATTAACAAGATAGAAAACAGGTATGATCTGTTAATATATTAAGGTCCATGCAGGGTTTTTGATGCACATGCAGTTTAAACACCTTTTACTTAAGATTCCATAAAACTATGGAAGAGTATAATATGTTCTTGGTGAAGTTTCAGAAGAGAATGCTTGAAATAATGATAAATATTTCATAAATGTGGTTATCGAGCAACCACAAGTTCGTTTAGTTGAAGTAACAAATTGAAAACGAACTTTATAGCGTCAAGGCATGATACCTAAATCAATAAATGTGTACACTAGTTTCTAATTAATGCAGACACTGATTTCTTTTCCACATTTGTACGTACTACCTGCTCTGTTGACTTTTGGCACCTAATAATCCGCAATAACTCATTTAGAGTTCTATCCATCAATGTGGAAAGCACTAGAATTAGCACACTAGACAAATATTGTTTAATTTGTTTGAAAAGTTTGATATAGAACTGGGTTAGTGAATTACAATAATTGGAAAATAATCAGATCGAATTATTAATACAATGGAACTGAATATTAAGAACCACAGACCTGGAAAAAATATAAAAATTTACTCTTTGCGTATATTCTTATCTACTAATCTTTGTTGTTTCCCTTGGTTTGGGAACTAACAAAATCCTGATTCAAAAATATTTAGTTTTTTGATGAATAATTTAAATGAATCCGTATAAAAATTTCAAAAAGAAAAACTCAAATCTGCAGAAAGCCAACTGTTTTTAAAAGTATACCTACCTGACAATGAAATAATTATTTATAAAAAATTTAGAACAATGGATTAGTAAATGTAATTGTGGAATTATTATTCAAGCTTTTCCAATAACGAAGTTCTTTTCTTAGTTCATCAGTGAGCAGTTAACGTTCGCTACCGTCATTCTTCCCACAAAGTGACTACAAGCCCCTAGGATCATGCTGGAGTATGTTATGATACTGTTGCGTTTTTCTGGTTCAATAAGTGGTACACTTACTTATAAACTCGCCTTTATTGTCACAGAACAAATAATACAACTGACAACACTGTTTGACACTTTGCAGTTCAAACTTCACTTGGTAACGTTACAACAGTCAAATGTTAAAAAGTAAACAAAACTCAAATACATGATTCATGATTTTTCTATCTACTACCAGGTTCGTAACAATACATTACGAATATGATCACTTAACGTTCTGATGCGTTGCTGTTATGATGGCGTACTTTCTGATAAAGTACGTCATGCTGGTGTATGTTATGATGGTTTACGATTTTTATCTTGTACTATTATGATCAATTTCGATTTCTACAGGTTAACGTTATGATGGAGTATTTTTCTATGTTTTACGATTTCTTTCATGTACATTATGATGCATTAGGTGTTCCCGTTTTGAATTGCATTTTGGCCACTACCTGGAGACAGTGCTATAAGGAGTGTTACTTGATCTGTTTACGAATTACTTTACTGTAAGTCGCAGCTCCATCCGTAGACGGTGGTCGGTGGCTCAGTGGCTAAGGTTTCTAGCAGACGACCCGGTTTTTTGCCTTAGCCTTTTCCGGAGTTTACAACTAAACAATCACCTCTGAGCAAAATTAGACTGCAATGCAGTATCTATATTGAATTCTCACGAACGACGACATGCATAAGCTTTGCAGGAGACATGTATTAGCGAACCACCACCACTATGTCATTGAATATTCGACATACCGTCACCATCAGCGGAGGTGGATACCAGCGCCCCTTGCCGGGACCCTGTGTACCTCTTGGCACAAGCGCTCCCTTGCCCCGTAGCCAGCAATGTTTGCGGAGTAAGGGAGGCGGCTTTCAGTGCCTCCTCCCGACCTCTCCCCTCCTGGGCCCTCTTGGGCGAAGTGTTGGTTGAGTGTTGAAGTTTTGAATATACAATGCATAATGTAGAATCAAATGCAAACTTTGTAAAATAAACCTTTATTTATTTATTTGTTTCTAGCAGAGGAACTTCTAGCTTGTATCAGACAGACGTTCGAGGCTCGGGTATGGAATTTTTTTTCTCAAGTACACGGATCTCTTTAGGTGGCCACATGCCTTGTTGTAAATCAAATGTGATGTGAGTTGCCTAGATGCCAATCCCGACGTCTGGTACTCGCTTGAAGTGCGCACCGACCAACCTGGGTGGTGCTGTGGGTTTTTCGGGTTTTCCTATAGTCGCCCCGGAGCGCCACAACAAATAATAATAATAGCCGTCCTCTACCTGCACAGGCTATGCATTTTGGTACACTCTATGAGTGGTTATGAGGAAGTATTATTATATTATTATTATAATATAAGGCTTTTGAATGTTATCATTTATTTTATGGAACAAGACGACTACATTGTCGTCTGACCTATCCCTGCACTGATGAGAGGAAAAAATCTCGAAACATGCATGTATGCAGGTGATCATTTTCAACAAAATGAAGGATAATATTCAATGGCTTTGTAACAATTATTAGTACTTGCAATTATGTGTCCGTGAGGAACTTTGGACAAATGGACGACAGATATAATTCAATATCCGTAGGGGGAAGCAGTTGTTTTCTGTCAGATATTTGCCTTAATTTCCAGTTTGTGTAATTGTGTGGATAGACAAGCCTGAGATGAAATTTGTTAATTCGACGATTTCTTATGTTCGGAGTCCTTGAAACTATAAAATTGGCTGCTCTTTATCAAAACTGTTAAAATTTTATGGCACTACCAAGATTTTTTTCTGGAGGGGTAGTTCTTGAAAATTTGAATCGTGATGGAATTTGGAAGAAACGGTGTCCTCTAAATGTTCTACGAAGTCGAATGTTTGTGATAAGAAGGTTTGTGAATAACTTTCATGGATGGAATTTGAGATCGCTGACCGGCTTCTGGTTTTTGTTCACTTTTCACTTAAAGCAAACTTTTTGAAGTTAGGATTTTCACAGCAAGTTGATGGTTGAGTCCTCTGATAATTATTTCACTTAGAATACCAATGAGATTCCATCTTTGGAATTTTCTTCTTACGTTTTGACTACACAAGAGGATTTTATAACTGTTTACAAAGCTTTTAGCAACGTATTTCTTTCATTTTTGTCAATGAATGATAAACAAAGATTTTTATGATGAACTGAATCATTATTTTTTTTCCAATAGGAATGTACCAGTCTGGCCCTAAAGTTTCGAAATTCATTTCTCTAACAATCTCAAAAATCATCACAATATATTTAAAACACAATTTGATCAAAGTTACAATATGAAATATATATCACAGAACAAGTGTTAAAAGTAATCAAATAATTGTAGAAACATTGTAATTCCAACATAATGAAACTCATGTTCTGTCATATGAGTAGGTGAGCAAGGGTAAAATCAGTAGTGACAGTCGGATGACACTCACGTAACAGACATATTTTCAATTATTTTCTGAAAGTTGTAATAGCACTGCAGGTTTTCAAAGAATTTTCTAATTTATTGTAATACATTTCACCTTCTGATACATTTTCTTTTTATTTTTTCTCAGTGGGGAGTTAACTGAATTAATCGAAAATTATAGATTCAAACGAAATGTTTATTCTCATATCAAGAGTATGAAAAGAAGCAACGGCATGATTTCAATTAAGTTTTCACAAAAAATATCTTCTGGAAAACATATTGAACTTCAAAGAAGGAAATTTCGAAATATTTTAGCAAACAAATCACGTACAGTATTTTGCTTATTAACGTGCCATGAAGACTCCTTTGCCCCCTCAAGTCTATTAGACGGATTCCTTGGATGAATGGCTTTCTAAAGTTCATTTCAAACTTATGAAAAGTCTGGTTCGTTAGCTTTGTAGCGGAGAAGTATTTCATATTCCAATAAATATACAGATACACTCTGGGGAATGAATTTTTTTAATTGCTAAATAGGTGTTCTGTAATAATTTTTTTGCTCACTGAGTTATAGTTCTTAAGAGAAAAAGAAAAAGAATTAACTTCACTGCTCTAAGAATTATCATGCAGAAGTAGTGTGATTTGAAGATGTTCATACAGAAGAAATTCTTGCTGGTTCAAATCTGAAGGCGACGAAGCAAGCTATTGCAAGTTTTAAAAAACCGTAATACAACAATAATGAGGTGAACTGAAGAATGTCATGGATGCATCATAGTTATTACCGCAAGTACATCATTCGACAGAAGAAAAGGTAGATCATCTCGTTATTCTTTTTATCACCTCTTTCTTCACTGCACGATTTTAGGGAAAAATATATGCGTTATATTCAGAAAATTAGTGTGACGCTGAATCCTGAATATTGGCTGAGTATGGATGAAGGTGTCATGACAGAGCATGCAGTGAACAGTGAGTCCAAGAATGATGTACACCATGGGGTTATCGGAAACGACAATAGATACCTTGGTGATTTGATATTCAAAATAATGAACTCATGAGTAGAATCTTTCCGAACTTTCTTATAGAAAACAAATATCCTATATATTAGAAATACATTTCAGGAATTTTCAAATCATTTGAGACATACTAAAAAACATTAGTGTAAAGTGCAATTCACGCCGGAGACTTCGCACTTCGCGTTTTGAGTTATGGAGTCTGATTCTCGACACGTCCTCTGGCGGCGACGCTAATACGAGGTTCATTGAGTAATTTGGTCACGTGACGCATTCTTTGCCGCTCTCCTCGAAGAGAGAGGCCTCCCTTGGCTACCCCACACAACGTTATTATGTATTATACCTACTAAGTGGGTATAAACGTGACGGTAAAAATGTCATCTTTTGTACTCGAGAGCTTTCACGGACTACGGTGTAGCCGTCTCGATCGTAACTGGATACTGGATCGATTACGTTGCCAGTTTGATCACGAACTCCGATACCCAATTAGGGTGATATGATTATGAGCCTGTCATATGTTTCTTGTTCCCATTGTGTCTTGTGCAATTCGCAAAATGAGTTGATAAGTTCCGTGTCTAACTATGGTTCGTACCATACATACAAAATATTAATTTAAATAGTTTGGTAACGAGGTTTCCATGTCATATGAAGTATTTGAAATGTCCGATAACCTTGCATCGTTTCGAATAAGGTATCATGTTTTTCTTAACATGTTGAGATTATTCCTCAAATTTTACTCCTACTGATTGTTTGAGAGTCTTGATATTTTTTTCTTCAATTTGTATTTCCTGATAAACTTGCACTTCCTTCCCGAATAAACCACATTGTTTTCCTAGACAACTACCTGAATGTATAGTAACATAATAATTATGATAATAATACGTATACCTACCTAGGGGTGGAACAACGCCACACCTATGAGGTAACTACTGTTAAAAACTCTCTCCGCGGCAAGTATCAGCATAAACTCTGGCACATCTGGTCATCAGAACTGTCGGGAAAATACAGAGTTGCTGCAACCAATATGCTTGCCGTTCCGATTCTACTTCACTCCTTTGGAGTAATGAAATGGACTCAGAGAGAGCTGCGATAACTAGACGTAAAAACTCGCAAAATGATGCTTGCATCCTAAATCATCTGTTTCACGGTTATACTTCCCCAGACAACAGGGAGGCCGTGGACTTTTGAGTTTGGAGTGTCTACATAACAGAATGGTACTGGACGGAGCCTCTAAAGTCGTCAGAAGTTCAGATCCCTTTCTCTGCTTAGTATGCGATCATGGAAAAGCAGGCATTGGAGCATTTCTCTTCAAAGCAGCAACCCGTGCAGCCGATGAAGTCGGTCTCGTATTCGACTCTAAACGGACGAATCCAAACTCTGTTACCGAGTTGAAACCCGTCCAGCAAAAAGCCCATGTCGAAGCTGCGGAGTCACTCTTCGCAGCTTCGACATGGGCTTCTATAGCTATGTAAGGATAAGCCAATGCAAGAACATTGAAGGCCTTGGTTTATCTAGAAACCTAACATTTGCTTTTTTCTGGTCAAGTGGGCTGAAGTCGAAAACCGAGGGATTTATAATGGCCTGACAAGATGGTGTCGTCAACACCCTCGTCTACCGTAGTCGCGTGATGGGTATAGAGGTCCCTAACAGTAGATGCAGAGCGTGTCGTGGGGAAGCTGAGACCATAATGCATTTGCTGTCAGCTTGTCTAGCTTATGCGTTCTCAGCCTGTATCCACCAGCATAACGCGGCTCTACGAGTATTGCACTACCATCTCTCACTCACTCACTCGTACGGTATAGACGAGACATCGATATTGCCTTATATTCCGGGGGGATATTGAGTCCGTTTCGGTGAATGAGAAGTGCCGAATCTATTGAAACTACTCATTCTCCACTCTCAGGCAAATACAAGCCAATAAGCCTTATGTAGTCCTCATCGACCATCAAAGTAGGACGATTTTTGGCTCCAGGAGGAACAAACATAGTCTGAAACGAAGAGGAAACACTTACTAAATACTCGAGATTATATGAGAAGTTAAAAAAATTTTTGTTAAAAATTGATATATTCGTCAACCGGCAACCCTCAGACATCAGAGACTTCTGCGAGCTCTTACCTTGTAACGTATGATGCCATTCATGAGACCAGTGACCATGCTGATGTTGGGAATCGAACCCACGCCCCTGTGATTGAGAGGCAAGCGCTCTACCATTACGACCACTACGGCCCAGTTATAAATACATAGAAATAATTGATAACAATTATAAAATTACGACAATATAGTTGGATAACACAGAAAAAGAAGATAGTAAATTAGGAATTAAATTTAGTCTGTAGTAATTGGACCGGGATTTTTCATTTCAGTGAGGTTTTATAGTTGGTTTTTGCCTTACTTTTTGGCATGTTTCATAAGAAGATCGATTATTGTACTTAACGAAATACTTTCCTTATTTTATTTTTCGTCGGCTGTAGTGTACATATTCATAAAATTGTACTGTACTTATTTTCATCTGAAGAAGTAGGACATTATCCATCCCTTCTTTTTATCGTTGAAAAAGTTCCTTCATCGATATGACTTTCGATAGTGTACATTGTTTCACACAAATAACCCTAATTTCATGTTGTAATTAGGTATTTACTATCCCACTCAGAGTCTTCAGCGTGATGGGTCTATTCTTTATGCTATTCTCGAAAAAAAAATCGACATTTTGTGATGGCCAGAATAGAAAAGGATGTAATGTAGGAATGTAGGCTTTCACGGCTGTCGTCAACGTTTTGGTTCGTTTCCGGGTTTTGCAGTGGTCTTCTTTGGTTTAAATCTCCAAACGTTTCAACTGTAACTGCGGCAGTTATCTTCAGTGGCGTGGTCGAAGTACTCTTCTAGACGTTTCAGTTGAAAGAAGACTATGGCAAAACCCGGAAACCATACAAAACAGAATAGGGTGCATTTACGATCTCATATGAACACAACTGACATGACGAAAATTACCAATTATTCCGATTACTAAACTAATCGAGATTTCTCGAAATGCCACCTGATATCAACAACGAACTGCACTCCGAAATTTTGGTTGTTTTTCATGTTTTGCCATGGTCGCCTTTCTTTTGATCCTCAAAACGTTTCGACTGCAATTGCGGCAGTATCAACGTATCAACTGAAACTTCGAGAATTTGAAGACTCTATTACAAACTTCAATAACAAATAATTCAAACTTCACAAATTCATGGAATCCAAAGTGTGCATTTCGCTTCTACGCAAACCTGATGGTTACTTCTGCTCTAGTAGCATCGAATCATCTTTTTGGCTGTAACTCTTACCAATTCGATTACTATCGTACCCTGAGATGACGAAATATCCGATAGTTTAGAACAAATGTCTGATTGATTGTTGGAAGTATGTAACGTTCACAGAAAAAATAAAATACCATTCAACGAGCACTAAACTGAATACATATCCTGGTTTGGAAAGAATTACCCCTTTCTCCTTCGCCAAATCTCAACTCCAACGGGGCTGGAAAAATGCGTTTGTCTCTGCTATTTTAACAAAAGGCGACAAAGTTAATCCAATCGAACTGTATGCTAATGAGTCTCTTATCCGTACGATCAGAAGTTTGGGAATAAATAATTGTAGAAGATATGTAAGAATTTTTAACAGAAAACACAATCATCAGAGCAACATGGTTTCGTCAAAGATTGATTCACCAGAACTAATGTTCTTCTGCGCTTGAATGATTAGAAGACGGTTAGAATCAATAAATACGATGACAGGCATCGGTTATATTGACTTTATTCAAAATGTAAACTCTATCATTATGCCATTACTAGTTAAAAAAGTTAAAATTGTTAATTCCGTCAACCGGCTACACCTTTACGAGCACAACCCTCAGAAGTCTTCGAAAGACCTGTGCGAGCTAGGGAAGACATAGCCCTTACCTTTTAATGTGTGATGCCATACACGAGACAAGTGACCATGCTGGGAATCGGACCCACGTCCCTGGGGTTGAGAGACGAGCGCTCTACCATCACGGTCACCAAGGCCCATGCCATTACTAGTACCAGTTCTTTCCTAGAGAGATGTCCCACAAATATAAATCACGATAATTCCGATCTCGACTAAGTTATTATGCGCGACCAGCTGAGCGTAGTCGATTAGCGTGCCCTGCAAAAGACTTTGTTGTTGGGCCAATGTGAAGTAAATCTGGAATTGTTTGTCATGAACTACATAGGATGTTCCTAAATGTTATCTACATTCGGAAGAAGGTAAATCTTTGGGCTCATGTCATGACTGAAATTCCATACGAACAAAGGTCCGCAAACGCTTCATTACTGATCTACAGGGTTTTGAAATTTTTAGATTTTTTCTATATAACTCCTGCTGTTTTTGGAATATTTAGCCTAAATTTGGAATACAGGTTACGTTATAGAGCTTAATATTGTGGGCATGCCAAATGGTTGTGGTAATATACGGTAAGAATTTTTCAGGGGTCATGTTCCATTATCTATCCCTGAAGTATTTTGTAGTTCGCCGCTGGTAGATCTCGCAAACGTCATCATGAAAACTAAAAATATTCAACGGTTTTCTGTCATTTGAGTAAAGGAATAAAAAAAGATGAAGTGATCTAGTAGACTCTGGCTTCATTTCGATAATCTCTTGTTTTCATTATTTTTGGCAGTTTAGACGGCACTTACCTGTTGATCAAAGCTGGACTGAATTTTTAGCACCAATTTATCACAATTCAAAAAACCAGAATATTAATAATAATTTAGAATCTACCACACACTCTGTATATACTGCATTGATGAAGGGTGAATCAATTGACTCACAATTGTATTAATTCCTATACTTGGACAAAATCATTCAATATTTCAGATTCATACGCTCGCCATATCTGATCTTTTTTTAATAAGTTGATCTGCATTAATGAAAGCGAATGATTTCCTGAACGTTTTCGATAAAGTAAACTGCGGAGTAAATTTCCATTTAGATTAAGTCCACTTTAGAATGGCGATAGCCAAGACTAATGGTGGCATACATAGAAGGTAAATCGCGGAACATTTAGTTAATTGAAACGTCTGGGGCTGAACTGAACACCAGAACAATTACACTGAGTGTTAACAGATGATAATGTATTCATTTCTCCCCTTTTCCAACTCTGTACAGGGTGCAGGGTTGCTACTCCATTCCGCGACGTCACCGAACGATGTTTGCAGTGGCAAATTATATACGAGGCTGTATCACTATTTTCGGCATTGCGTGGTCATTCTCTAACTGTGACGATAAGGTTTTCAAATCACAAAAAAACAACATAACACCTGAATGGAAATTGATTGATATATGCAGGGTGAAATGAAAAATACTAACTTTGGGAAAAATATTGAATAATTCGTGTGTTCTTAATAGTGAAAATGTCAGTTGGAATGTATTCATTATTTTTTTTTACTTTTATTATTATTAACAACCTCCGCGGAGGCGGTTTCTATGGAAATTTTGCTCACAACTGCGGTGAGCATCTTAAGCGTGAATGATATCTGCTTGAAGAGCGACGTAATACTTTATTTATTATTATCATCAATCTACTTCTAGCCGTTATCCAAGTGGCCTAGGTACCAGCCATAAATGAGTTGAAATCCCTGATATAAATCGAAATAACGAAATTTCAATTGTAAAAATAATAGTGATATTGTATATTGCCATCAAAATTTTGAGGAAACCCAGCAACATCGATTCCGAAAAAAGTTGAACAAAAAAAAAAAAAGCAACAGATATCTCAATCGAAAGGTAATAAAGTCAAGTACAATAAAATTCAAAATACCGGCATATAAAAGTATAGAGAAGGGTAGTTTCTTGACTGGTATTGATGAACAGAACCAATTAATATTATTAATAATGATGATAATATTCCATCATAAACACTGATAGAGTCTTCCTGTGCGGGTAGAGGACGGCTATTATTATATTCAACCGTGTCACTCCGGAACAACTTACAGATGATTGATGTTGTGGATTTACTTTTCCTCTGTAAGAAAACGTGGAAAACCTACAACATCGCCTCGGGTGGTCGGTGCGCGCTTTAAGCAAACACCAGACCTCGAGATTGGCATCTAGGCATCTAACATCATACTTGCTTTACAAACAGGCATGTGGCCGCCTAAAAAATCCGATGCACTTGAGAAAAAAGACTGTCGCGTCATCTTCGAATGTGAGCCAAAGACCTTAACCGCTGGGTTACCGGCCAGTTGAATTCAGATAGCCTTAACCTGAAAAGATCCTTTGAGGATGCAGCCAGACAAAAAGAGCTGGTGAAGAAGCACTTCTTGTTAAATTATCAAGCTCTCGAAAAACTTAATTTTCATGTAGTGATTTATGCAATTTCCATCTACTTCTAAGCCTGCCATATCCAATTCCACTGTCCCAATTTCACAACCAAAGAACGCCAATAGTGTAAAAAAACTCCTGACTGGAACTTCCATAGTGATCCCAAAGAATCATCAGATCACAAACACCAATAGAATATTTTAGAATTTTTTTAATAAGAACCTAATATCGTATTACATTCTTCAGGTGTCCAATAGATATACCTAAGCCAAGGACCACAATTTGATTTTTACTACTTATTGATGAATTACACCATATTCAGAGCTTCATCACTTCCTGGATAAGCAAAATACCCAAATGAAAGATGGATCAGTATCGACGACACTACACATTTTGTTGAATGCTATGAGACTAAATCGATTCGAGCTACTTCTCAATCACATTAATATCAATAATAATTTGATCAATGTCAACACAGATGTACTGTTCAAACTACGCCCTTCGTTGCCACTTTCACTTTGAATTTCCGTGAACAAGGAGTTTGAAAGAACATTCTTCGGTGGATGAGAGTATGATGAAAATTTGGATCTGCACCAGCGGTGAATATATGGTTGCACTTGAAATATATACAAGTATATATTATTAGATGAAGGAAAAATATTGTGTTATTACTAACAATAGAATAAATTTGAATGTATAATTTTTTTTATTTGATCAAGTTCTCGAAATCTGTGGTGGTGGCAAATTTTATGTTTTCTATGACATTGCCTACGTTAACGACCAACTCAAAAGATTTTAATTTTTGGCTAATTTTCCCATTTTTGTTTTTGATGGTTTTATTGTCCTGAATCTTTCCTTGTTGAGTGAGATCGACGAAGAAATTTATTCCCGCCATTTTTGGCTGATGTGTGAAATGGTGAGAGAGCTCTAAGGGATATTTCTGATGGTTCTCGTAGAAGATAGATAGAAGCAGATAATTCTAAAATGGAGTAACTGAGTAAATAATTTCGGTAAGTACACAATTCAATCTATTATCTGTATGAGAACACAAAAATTTAATGAGATTTTCAATGGCACCATTGTCCGACAAAATTAGTGAGGATCTTCAGCAGTTCAACACTCCAAAGATGTCGATTCCGCGACAACGGAAAACTTACCACTTTCAAGGTTTCCTCTCTGCGACGTCTTGTCAGACTCGTCACACTTAAACAGTATATGAAGTTACAACTTCAGATTTTGTACGATGGCTTGCGTACTATATGGGATTGTCGGCAAACATACATACATACTTTGCACTCCCTGCAACAACCATGGACGTATAAATTAATAACGGACTCAGCAATTCCATACTTGCAATACAGTTTGTTTTGAAGCCGCTTGGTTCATAGGCGCGCGGGTTGCAGGGAAGGAGTAGACCTGCGATAGACTGTAACCTACCCTCCAACGACAGTGGCGCACGCAATTTAACTGATATAGGTATTGATAATAACAAAAATATGTGGAATTTCATATATAATTATGAAAATTTCAGCAAAACTTGTTAGATACGATCTGATGTGTTCCTAAAATACCCATATGTGCCTTCCTTCATATAAAGTAAGAAGATTTCAGTACTATTTCATTTTGTGTGTATAGAAAATTGATACCCACTGTGACGCCAATGAAGAATATGAACGTCAATCTAACATTTGTGAACAATCTATGTACTTACTTATCAAAGCTGAGATTCTGGTTGTTAGAACAATTAGATTGTTTGCAAACCCAACAGTAAAGCACCATTATTAGTCTCTATCTATTTTTATTTCACTATTTTATTCCAAACGCAATAAAACACCAATATTTTAACAAATACCGTATATGACAGACAATGTCAACATAAAGTGGTAAAATTTGTAAATAACCAACAAATGATGAGAATCAAAGCGTTCTTCAATAGCGTTGCCGCACGTGCAGCATTTCAACGGACAGTACAGAATTTTTTGGTCGCACCGATTTTTCAAATTAATTTCACTAGTTTTGATTCTGGAATGTATAATGCCGAGTTTAATTTTATAAATGGATAGGAATGTTGAGTTACTGACTGAAATTCGCTGGCAATTGAGTTAAGCTAGTATTGATGGTTGATGAAGAATTATCACAGACTTGATGTGGCAATACCCAACTCAACAGCAGGACCTTAGGATGGTGCCTTTCAGCGACTCCACTTGGAGATATAAATAACTGGGTCCATTATTCATTTATACGTCCATGGCAACAACCACCAACTGGTAATCAAAAACATGTGCCTATTTACATACTAGCTTCACGATTGACCCGCTCATCAGTGCAGACCCGGTAGTTTCTTGAATTGGAATTTTATAAACAGACAGAATTCAATAACTGTATACTCTCTATTACATTTGTTTCTGCAGGTAATAAAACATACCAAAACCTAATTGATGTAGTGTTACTGTATCAAAAAACATTTCCCATAAACCATAATGAAAGTGTTTCTCAATATACTTCTCATCCTAAAGTATGTCAAATTGCACTGCACAAGTGAAGTATTATGAATTTTTCGGAGTCGGCATAATGTAACGCGAACAATTCCAATATAATAAACGCCCCTTCTTTCCGGAAATAATACATAGAATGGCGATAAATCTGAAAAAAGCATTTTGTCATCCTCCTATTTTATTTTCCAGTACTTTATCTTCCTTATATGTCCTCGTTTACTCCCTTAACGGTCTGCTCCCCCAATCTTGCTTGCAACATCGAACAAATAACTTCGCAGACTTGTACTTCATAACTGAAACTAACTAGCACTTTCTATTTTTGTAGGCGAATTGATTCACTGCGGTGTCATATTTTAATTCAGATTTTATTATCGCTTAAAGAAATGAAGAAATGAAGTGATGAGATATTTATTGCGGTCTTTATTAATTAACCAATTAGGGTCGCTGATGCATGCCTCGCCATATTACCAATAAAATTGAACAATAACTCTCCAGTTTAAATATTTATAATGATTTCAAGAAGGACATATAAATAAAACCGAACTGTCAATCATTGTCATTATCATTATTGTTGAAGATTACTGATATTATTTCATCCTGTATACGAGTTTTGCATTTTACCCTGTAGACAGTGACGGTTGATTTTGGAGTGAAAAAAGTTATTCGAATGTTATTTTGATGAATACAATTTGTTGTACGAATATAGTCTTTTATAAGCCAATATAATAGTCAATCTCTAAGACAATATTAGCCAAAACATTGGTCCTTCGAGTATGCAACAATATTCATTGAATCCAGCGTCGCAGAAGGAAAATTCAGAGAGTCATAATAGTGATATTTTAGGATTTCCTCCAGTACCAACTACAAGCACAGCAAAGTCTAAAGATTCACAGTATCAACAAAGGAAACTAATAAATATAGAATTAAAGAAGTTGGAACTGAAAAAGAAAGAAGATCTAGAAGCAAATTGAAAATGGAACTGAAATGAATAAACTGGAATTAGAAGAGAGAATATTAAGAATGGATATTTCACAAAGCAGTAGAAGCAACAGTGTAAAAGAGACAATTTCATTCCATGAAAAAATGGCAGAGATCCAAGAATGGGTAGGTAGTCCACCAGATAAGAATGTTGATAAATCCTATCATGCAATAAAGAATAATTAATAATGTGAATCAAGCGAATGAGAATGCAATTAATATAAATAAATTTATTTCTCCATGGAACCTTCTCATATTTACAGGCGATCCGATGGAATGGTCGAGTTTTATAAGCCAATTCAGAGAAACATCCGAACTATGTAATTTTTCAGAGAGAATTTATGTCGTTTGCAGAAAAGTTTACGAGGGAAAGCTCAAGAATCAGTTCAATATTTGTTAAATTTTCCCGAGCAACTCGAGAAGGTGATTTCTATAGGTACTAGAGAGAAGGTTTGGTCGGTCAGACTACATAATTGAAGAGATCATTCAAAAAATTTAAAAAATTCACTACATTAAAGAGTTCCAGTTTGAAGCTTTGATAGACTTTACCAACCAAGTCATGAATCTTGTTGCAACTATAGAAAGCTTGAATGCTTATGGTCATTTGCAAAATCCACAGATTTTGAAAGAACTTATGAACAAATTGCCTGCAAATATGCAGTTGCAGTGGGGGAAAAAATTAGTGGAAGCCACATACAAGCTGATTTGAAAGAATTTGCTTTATGGTTAGAAAAAATTGCGTATAGTGCAAGTTACGTTTCTAAACCGATTTCATATGAGAAAAAGAAGTCATTTCACGTACATGGAGAAACTAGCTTAATTTCGACAGAAGAAGATAGCTTTTAGTGCAGATATCAAGGAAATGATTCTTCAGATCGCGATTAAAAGGGAAGATTCAGCGGCCCAAAGGTTTTTGTGGAGAGAGAAGAGTATGTTCTCCTAGTTCTACCCCAAACTGTGAGAAACCAGAATGCGAAAGAATTCGAAAAGGAGTTTCCAGAAGCAGCTTATGCTATTATGAATTACCATGATATGAATTGTTGAGAAGTGATTTCGCATAATATATTTTTCAAGTAGTTTATAAAACAATTGTATTAGGTTTTGTTATGTATCACTATGTGAATATAAACATGTAGTTGTTTTTCAATAAAAAGTTTAAGAAAAGGTTCATTTTGGTGTTCTTCAACACAAGTTTATTGAATGTTAAAAACCTAGTTTAACAGGTTATGGGCCCAGGTGCGTGATACTGAAGGACATAAAACTCTTTAAAAACTTAAAAATCCTATCATATCCAATTCCTGAGGTAGCGGTCTTCCTGTGAACATATAAGTACGTCAATTTGACATAAAAAGGCAGTATATTCAAGAATATGGCTGCTTCCAATGTGTAAATAGAAGATAACATCCAAATAGAAAGACTCCGTGACTGCAACAATTTTCAATTATGGAAGTTCCAGCTCACTATTCTCCTCAACTCGCATGGGCTTCATGATATCATCATTAAAGATTCAGTGGTTCCAGTAAAAGACGACGAGAATCCAGACCCGTGGACACAATGGATGAGAAGAGATGCTAAGATTCAGAAGTACATTATAACAACGATCGAAAGAAAGCCGATGTTGCATATTTTGAATTGTTCCACTTCTAAAGAAATGTTTGATAAACTTTGTGTCATTTATGAAAGAGACAATGAACAACAAAAATGTGCACTTTCCAAGAATTTTTCAATTTTCGCTATGAAAAAGGAACTGATATCGCAACTCATATAAGCAAACTCGAAAATTTAGCATTTAGATTGAAGACATTGAATAACAATATTGATGACTCGATGCTTATGTCCAAAATCCTCGTTACGTTACCCGAACATTTCAAACATTTTGTTTCCGCTTGGGAATCCACTACGAGTTCTGAAAAATCTCTAACAAATCTCACAGCACGATTACTTGCAGAAGAATCCCGTACCAAATCATGTGAAAGTGAAGTGGCTACTGCATTTAAAAGTACAGAACTGAAATGTTTCCACTGCCAGGGTAAATATCTAGCAAGATACGTAGGAGTATACCTACGGTAAAACAGTATCTGAAATGTAAAATATGTGGAAAGAATAATCATTTGGAAAAACAGTGTTTTTTCCGTAACAAAGATTCGAAGAAAACCCCGAACAACGATGACAATCCCAGGAGAAAGGTTGCTTTTATGGCTGGTGGTGAATGTGCTATTAGTTCTACTAATATTTGGATAGCTGATTCCGGTTCTTCATCCCATATGACGAACGATAAAAGTCTTTTCAAGGAATTCAAGGAGGAAATATCCTTCATAGCAGTTGCCAAACAAGCTGAGTCGATGATTTCGGAAGGAATCGAAACAATCGAATTCAACAATTGTATACTCAAAAACGTTTTGTATGTTCCACAACTTTCGAAAAATTTGTTATCTATAAAAGCCATCACCGAAAATGATGGAATTGTTGAATTCACGAATGACAGTGTCGTAACTGTTAATGGAGAAATCGTACTTCAAGGAGATAAAAATGAAAATGGGATTTACTCATTCCAATTCAGTAGACCAAAACAAGAAGCTTTGAATGTGGAGAAAGAAGAACTCGCATATGAATGGCATCGTAAATTAGGTCATGTTAGTGTGTCAAATATGTACAAATTGATCAAAATTTCAACCGGCATGAGCAGAAGTGAAAGAGATATTAAAAAAATCGAAGGTGTCTGTAATACATGCATGAAAGCGAAACAAACTAGAAATCCATTTTCTGAAGAAAGAACCCGAGCTGAAAGACCTCTCGAAATAGTTCATACCGATGTTTGTGGCCCTATTTCTCCAAATACATGACTATACTCATTTCGTTATCGTCTATCCAATCGAAAATAAGTTCGAAACTGCTGGAATTATAAATTATTTTGTCAAAAAAGCCGAAGCTAAATGGAACCTGCGAATATGGAAACTTAGATGCGACAGCGGTGGAGAATACATTGAAAACCGGTTTCAAAGCTGGTGCATAGAAAGAGGAATTTGCTTGGACTATTCAATTTCTCATTCACCTCAACTAAATGGCAAAGCAGAAAGAATCCAAAGAACCTTGATGGAAAAAGCCAGAGCACTGATAGCCGATTCACAATTGAATAAATAAATGTGGGGAGAGGCAGTTAGTTGTGCAGCCTATTTAGCAAACAGGAGTCCAACGGTTAAATTGGAAGTCACTCCCGCTGAAAAATGTTATAAAAAAGGGCCAGACTTGTCTAGATCACAAATTTTTGGTAGTGTTGCTCACGCAAAAAAACTCGGTTACCTCCGGAAACTGGATGATTGAAGTGAAGAACATATTTTCATCGGCTACAGTAATAATGGTTACAGACTTTGGAATGAGCAGAAAAAAGAAGTAATTTTATCAAGAGATGTTGTTTTTGACAAATCTTCGCTAAAAATGTCATTAAAACGTCAGTTGATTCCAAATACAGAAATAATGCAGTTGGAAGAGAACAACAATATTGAAAAAGTCGGAAATCGAGAAAATTCAGAATCAGAAATCAACATAAACGAGGAAAATGAAGAAGAAGTACATAATGAACAATTGTCATCGAATGAAGTTTTCGAAACTCTTCAGCCGACACGTCAGAGCCAAAGAAATAAAAAACCTCCAAACAAATTTCGACATTATGTCATGTTCAATGAGAATGCACAAGCACTACTCACTTATGAAGAAGCCATTACAGGCACCGACAAAGAAAATTGGATTGAAGCAATCAAAGAAGAGAAAAAATCCTTAGGGAAAAATAAAACTTGTAGTCTAGTTGATACAACTCAAGCTGATGGAAGAAAAATTTTGAGCAGTAAGTGGATATTCAAAGTGAAAGAAGACGGAAGATATAAAGCACGATTGGTAGTGAGAGGTTTCGAGCAAGAATACGGCATCGATTATTTGGAAACATTCAGTCAGAATTTTGTTTGCCATTGCAATTCAAAAACAAAAACAGATGGTGAAGTTTGATGTAAAAACTGCATTTTTATATGGAGACATCGAAGAAAACATCTTCATGAAGGTTCCCGAAGGATATAATGTGACAAGTAAAATATGCAAACTCGAAAAGTCACTATATGGTCTGAAACAGGCACCTTTGAATTGGAACCAAAGTCTCACAAACTTCCTGAAAAGTAATTGACTAAAAGCAATTAAAAGCTAACAATGTATATTCAGAAATGATGCAGGCACATTGATTCTAGCCATTTACGTCGATGACGGCATTTTACTTGGAAATAATTTGGAAGAAATGAAGGTATTATTGTCAAAATTGAAAGAAGAATTCGAAATGGTCATCAGTTATGAAATGGGCAGTTTTTTGGGAATGAAAATCGAAATATTTCCATATTACATCAAAATATACCAGAATGATTATTCTAGTCAAATTTTGGAAACATTTCGAATGGATGAAGCAAAACCTGTCATGACTCCTTTATTGCCTGATGACAAAAATTTAGAAAAAGTTCGTGAAGCCAACTTTCCATATCGAGAAGCGATAGGAAGCCTACTATATTTATCCAAGATGCATAGAAACCCTGGTGTGATCACTTATACCTGTGATACCGACATACAAAAGTGTTGTTGTACGGCCTACTTGATTCATGTTATTTTTATTGCATTGGTACCGTTTCACTTCTTTAGCACAGATGGCGGCAAAATTACAGGTTAATGTTATCATTGACGATTAACGGTTGGACAAGCGACAAGTGTCATGTCAACATTTAAAAACAATCAAATGACAAATCAAGGCACCCTGGAATGTTGGAAACTTGGCTATTTCGACTTCTGCGCCATCCATCGACGAATGAAGCCAACGGTATCAATGCAATTACAGTATCAACAACTTTGGTACAAACAAAATCGAATCTGTGATCGCACCAGGGTTTCTATGCATCTTGATATTTATCAAACAAGACCCGACCGGACGAGGCATATGCAGTTGGTTATGGAAGCAGATATCTTGAGAATCCGTCAGTGTCAGATGTAACGAATGTCAAACGAATTTTCAGATATCTGAGAGGAAATATAGATCTCGGCATTAAATTTAAAAGGGAAGGTGAACTCAAAGTCGATGCATATTGTGATGCAGAATTCGATGGTGATCTACAATCGAGAAAAAGCACTACTGGTTATGTTATAATGTTTTGTGGTGGACCTATCAGTTGGTGTTCGAGAAAGCAACCAGTTACCGCACTTTCTACTACAGAAGCAGAGTATATAGCAGCAGCTGAATGTTGTAAAGAACTTGTATACATAAAAACTTTCGTTGAAGAATTGATTTCGGAAAAATTGACAATGACACTACACGTGGATAATCAAAGTTCAATCAAACTTATTATAAACGGAGTTATTAATCGAAGAAGCAAGCACATAGACGTGAGATACCATTTTATTCACGAGAAAATGTCTGAAGGATTGATAAAAATTGAGTACTGTCCAACCGAGGAGCAACTGGCGGACATATTCACAAAACCCCTGCTATCTACGAAGTTTATGAAGCATAAAAATGTTTTGGTTTCCTGATTTGCTTCGATTTTACTTCATTTGATATTCAAAAACTAGAAAAAGAATATTGCGGAATCAAGGGAAGATGTTGAGAAGTGATTTCGCATAATATATTTTTCTAGCAGTTTATAAAACAATTGTATTAGGTTTTGTTATGTATCACTATGTGAATATAGATATGTAGTTGTTTTTCAATAAAAAGTTTGTGAAAAGGTTCATTTTGGTGTTCTTCAACTAAAGTTTATTGAATGTTAAAAACCTAGTTTAACATGGATGACTACCTCGATAGTTATGATAATGATAAGGAAGCTATGGAGAAAATTAAAAATGTAATTGAAGTTCATAGAAGAGGAGGTTTCACCATTTGTAACTGGAACTGCAACTCAGAAGAAGTACTCGATAATATTCCAGCAGAACTATTATCAAAAGAAAGTATGATTTCAAATCTAAAACAAGAACCCGCTTATGAAAGAGTCCTAGGCCTACATTGGAACCCGGAGAGAGATGATTTTGTTTTCAAACTGAAATTTCATACCGTGTGCCCTGATATTATGAAGGAAAAATGTTTACCAACAAAACGGGAACTTCTGAAGATCGTTATAACGATATTTGATCCACTTGGTTTTGCTGCAAATGTTTTAATTTATGCTAAGATTATTCTGCACGATTTATGGAAAATTAAAATAGGATGGGATGACAAAATACCAAACAAATTTGAAGAAAAATGGAGAACAATAATAAAAATTGAAAATTTGCGAATACCAAGGCAATTTTCGACAAGTTTTAATAAGCAATCATCTGTTCAACTACATATATTTTGTGATGCGAGTGAACGAGCCTACTCTGCAGTTGCCTATTTGAGAATAGAAAATGACGAAACAGTTGAGACAGCTTTGATGATGGCCAAAACTAGGGTAGCACCTCTCAAATATTTATCCATGCCTAGGTTAGAATTAGAGGCGGCTCTACTTGCGAGTAAAATTTAAAAATTTATCGAAGACTAGACTTTTCCAGAAAATATTTTTGGACAGATTCAAGACTGGTTTCATATTGGTTAAGAAGTGATGCAGGAAAATTCAAACAATATGTTTCACATCGAGTTGCAGAAATTCAAAGAAATACAGAAGATATAAAAAATTGGCGATGGATTAGAGCCAAGGAAAATATTGCTGATGAAGGTACCAAGCGGTCAGTTGAGCCGAAGATAGTCACCGAATGTAGATGGTTACAAGGACCTTCATTTTTAAAATTACCTGAAGAAGCCTATACCCTCGTACTGAAGAACCTAGAGAAAGAATTAGAGGTTCGCAAAGAACATGTAACAATCATTACAGAAAAAAACACTGGACTTCCTGATTTATCAAGATTTTCGAATTGGACAAGATTGATGAGAACCACCGCATACATACTATTCATAAAAAAATCTATGCAAATCTGATAATTCTAAATATCTGTTACTAGAACATATAAGGAAAGCAGAGATGTTATGGTATAAAGAAATCCAAAGAAATAGCTTTCAGGAAGAAATAAATGACTTGAAAAATGGAAAATTTGTAGGAAAGTATAGTCGAATTTATCAGTTAACCCCGTTCATGGACAAGGATGATGTACTGAGAATGCAGGGAAGAAGTAGTTTAGCAGAAGTTGGGGATGAAGATATGAAAAATCCAATAATATTAGGCTCAAAAAATGCCTTCTCATATCTTTTTCAAATTGTTTCAAAAAATTGTTTTTTCCGTTAACCAGCTGTCACCCCCCTACGAACGACAGCCCTCAGAAGTCGAAACTTGTGCGAGCTAAGGATTAACGAGGTCTAACCTTTTAACGTGCGATTCCTAGCACGAGACCAGTGACCATGCCGGGAATCGAACCCACGTCCCTCTGACTGATAGACTAGCGCTCTACCATCATGACCACTGCGGCCCAGTACAATATTTCCATAAAAAGTGTAATCATGTAGGACAAGATTACGTAATAAACCAGATACGTCAAATATTTTGGATTGTGAACATTCGAGGAATAGTAAAGAAAATTGACAAAAAATGTATTGTGTGCAAGAAAAACAAAACAAAACCAGAAGTTCCTATCACGAGTGAACTCCCAAATTGCAGGCTAGCAGCTTATGAACTACCATTCATCTATACCGACATGAACTATTTCGGCCCCATTGAAGTGTCCGTTGGAAGGAAGCGAGAAAAACGTTACGATGTACTCTTCACGTGTTTAACCACAAGAGCAGTACATATCGAGTTAGCCAACAGTTTGGCTATCAGAAGAATGATTTCAAGACGAGGAAAGCCAGTACATATCTATTCGGATAATGGCACTAATTGGAAACGCATTAACTAACAAGCAGATTATATGGCATTTCATACCCCTAGCTTCACCACATATGGGCGGTTCTTGGGAGCGTTTGGTTAGATCTATAAAAACGGCATTGCATGCAATTTTATCGGAAAGAACGCCAAAATAAGAGATATTGAGAACTTTATTAGTAGAAGCTGAAAATGTAGTTGATTCAAGGCCATTAACTCATTTATCCTTAGACCCTGAAGACATGGAGTGATTAACACCAAACCATTTCTTGATAGGAACGAATAACCGAATCGAGACACCAGGACTATTCGAAGAAAAACATGTATCCTTGCAGAGACAATGGAGAGATGCTCAACAATTAACGAATTTGATTTGGAAGCGGTGGGTGCAAGAATATCTACCGGAATTGACGAAAAGGACAAAGTGGTATGATGCAAACGTTGATCCAATAAAAATTGATGAATTAGTTCTCGTTGTCGACAATAATGCACCAAGAAACACTTGGCACATGGGCATCGTGTCCAAAATATATCCTGGAAGAGACGGCCGAATTAGGGTTGTTGATGTTAAAATCAACAACACTATCTACAAGAGACCTGTAGCGAAATTATGCAGACTGAAGATTGACGAAGAACTTGTATAATTCAGTGATCATACGAGGGGGAGAATGTTGGAGATTACTGATATTATTTCATCCTGTATACCAGTTTTGCTTTTTACCCTGCAGACAGTGACGGTTGATTTTGGAGTGAAAAAAGTTATTCGAATGTTATTTTGATAAATACAATTTGTTATACGAATATAGTCTTTTATAAGTCAACATATAAGTCAATCTCTAAGCCAATATTAGCCAAAACAATTATTTTGTCCGTTCTTTTAACGCAATTTTTATTATTTACAACATTGCACTATTGAACACACGCTTATTATTATTGATATCATTTGAATATACAGGGTGAGACAAAATTTCGAGTTGAAATATTTCCATCGGTGGGCCAAAGAATAGCAGATTTTTTCTCGTAATAATAACAAATGAGAAAACCGTTTATACATAAAACCAATAAAATGGAGAATTAATCATTCACCAGAATAACTTTATATAAGACTTAAATACAGCAGAATGAAATTTATAGAACTGATTTATAATCCGAAAATAAATTCATCTAATGTGCATGAATGAGAACTGATAAAGCATCATAGGCGAAAACAGTATGATGAAATGATGAAACTAAGTAATCATTTAATCATATCTAAAACCGTAAAACCAAAATATTATCCGAAATAATGTAGTTTCGTAAAATTCATGGAATCGAAATGTGTAAGATATAAAATGATCAGAAACGAAATCCAGCAGAATTTTTAGAGAATAATATACGATCAAGTAGTTATGAAACTTGATCTATTAGCTCTTAGATGGCGCTAACTTGTAGTTGAACAAATCGAATCTCCTGGTACGGACTTTATTAATCGTTCATTTGTTTGGAGAATTCAATTGCTGGGTAGTGATTTTCAAAAATATCGAAGAAAACAGCCAATGTATTCATTCGAATGGTCAGCATAAAGGTGACAATAATCGATGAATGAATAACTGCTGATGTGCAATGAAGTTCAGTATTCAATATTTCACTAATTGTGTCCTTCATTTAATATGCTATGTTGATTAACTACTATATACAGGGGATCTGCGTAGGATGGGCTTCAGAAGCGTTTCTACTTGTATTTGGATATGAACGTGGAAATTTTGCAAGCATTCATACGCGATTATAACCGTCCATCCCGAATCATTTTTAGTGATCTGTTTATATAGGGTATATTAAAAGTCTATTGCAACTTTGTTATTTCTATTTATGGCTTCATTAGCCTTCTGAGTTATGTTTTCTCACCTCCGACAGTTTTCGACATATCAATTGTTTGAAAAATTGGCCTATGCATAAGTTTACGGAAAAGACTGACGCGAATCATTTCAAATAAATTATAAGTAACAGTGACAAATTGGACGTGTTTTATACGGACATATTAATGTCCAATAGAAAACAACTAATAACCTGGCTAATACTTCTACAGATCTGTTAGACTAAGGTGCAAAAATGCTTCATTCGAAAGAAAAAATAGGTATGCTACAGCTTTCCGAGATGAATATGTAGCAGAGAATATAAATTATGATTCAGAATGTTCTAACATTTTATTTTTTGGAACAGAATGTAGATTTCGAATTAATTTTGAAGTTTATCAACCCACATGATTCTGTACAATAATTTTTTGCTCTTTACCAATAATGCGCTGTGGTGTAACAATAACTCGCCTTCTATGAATAAAAGTTCTAGGCATTATTTCAATTCATGAAATTGATTTTTTTTTTTTGTATAGTTTTGTTTAACTTCATACCATGATTCTACATTTACCACTTCAATTAATATCAAATACTTCAACTGTGTAGGAATAGTTTATCAATTACAAAACATTTGGAGGCGGAATCATATTTTTTTCGTGATACCTAATACTGGGGATTAAATTTGATGTGAGCCTTCATTTCGGTAATATCAGGTGATGAAACATAAATAAGAAGGGATTTGATTGATACATGAGAATTTATTTGAGTATATTGACCGCACGCTACGCCATCTCTGAGAGAATACATCAACCGTCGTTCCGCTACACCCACTCCCAATTTCAGAAAATTTCCGCTTCTTTACTTTTCGGTATTAGATGATGACTTTGACTATTCCAATTTTAGGTCTTGCGGTATACTGATTAGACCATTTTAATTCATTTGACTTTGGAATATAACGCTATGCAGACTTACAATATTCTCTTACTATATTTTATCAATTGTACGGGACATTGTTTTTTTAATTTGATGGTTCGATCGAATATCCGTCTTCACATTTTCGTTTATTCTCATTTTATGGTATTACAGATATACCGTATTGTAATTTTTAGTTCATCAAATTTTGGTTCTTCAAAACTCTGGGGTGATCATTTCTGATTCAGGGATAATTCGTTTTGATAAAAATTGATTATTGTTATGTTTTGTTTTCCAAAGTAATTCTTCAATTCTTTTCCATTTATTTGAAATTATTTCCTATCTAGTTCGGAGTTCGGTTCTCCATAATATCGTTACTGAACTTTGTTGGTTTAATAGTTTTAAATCATAGACCATTTCAGATCTACATTTTACCGTATTTATGGATTATATATAATCATTTTTTGTCTCCATATGTGATAGTTTCATGATTTTCGTGAAACAGTGGCGTAGTTACGGTGTTATGTTGTCGTATTTCACTTCATATTTTTTTCAGACAATTGACAAATGTGTGTTGACATCAGTTGGGTTCATCAATACTTGACCTAAAAGTCAAAACATGCCATGTGCTCAAATGGAGAAGTTTCTGAGATATTTACGAAAAACTGAAAGTATGTCCACATAAAGCATTGGGTGAAGATATCATTTTCTGTATGCAATAACTGTAGAACGCTAATTTTTTATAAAATATCGGAGTATTTTTCATTCTCCTGATTTTTTTGAATGTTGGAAAAATTGAAATCATGGTGAGGGTGATTCTGATTTACACCTTCGAACTAATTATCTTTATTCCATACATTATTTCAAAGTCGACAGTTTTTCAAGGAAAGTCTTCAAGTCCAACCTGTTCGAGACAAGATGTTTAGTCAGACAAAAAATGTAAGCTTACTTGATGAACTACTTCGAAGTCAAATAATATTTTATTCGTTTCAGGGGTTTTCACTCTCAATTATCATGAATTAGTGTCGTGACTATACTTCCTAAAAAAAAATTCTATCGATTCTTCAAAAATAATTGCATTTCTGACTGGTTTGGTTCCTCAGTAGGTACATACTTTCAGTTTCTCGTAAATATATCAGGAACCTCTACATGTAATTCAATGCACCCAACTGATGTCAAACATTGATTTGTCCATTACCTATGGGAAACAATCGACAGTAAGAGGTGAGTCTTGGTACAGGAATCGTCTACGTTGCTCGGTCGTTTAGTCTAGTCAACAAGTGCCATTTAGACCAACTTTTTTCAGCAGTCTCCGAAAATTATGATTGAGGTGTCATTCGATTCGGAATGACATCCAGATGATTTTTGAAAAAAATGAAGTTCCGCATGAAAAAATTGTAAAAGTTATTAACAATTAACTAAAAAAAAAAGATGGCTTTAGTATTTTGTAAATATCTCAAAAACTAATTAAAATTTTTTAAATCTAAAAAAAGATTCAAAAAGAGGAGGAAATTTCCTAAAAAAAAGCTTAATCCCCGGAATTGTAGCATCAATATTTATAATTTTCCCAGAGGGATGAAAATACGGCCGAAAACGGGTACTCTGGCTCGGGCAAGCCACACCCACTTTGGACACTTTAACAATAAAAATTATTTTAAAATACTAAATATGAAAATAAAAAATTGGAAAAATTCAGGCACTAACTGAATAGATTAATGAACAATAATCCGCTTGAAAAAAATTTTTATCACAATTTTTCAATTAGTTAATCAATAGTTAATTAATAATTTTTTTCTGCTTGAACATGAACATTGCAAGTGTGATAATTGTTAAACTATAAATTTAAGATTTTTTTCCTCTTTTGGAGCAATTCTTGAAAGGCTTCAGAATAGAACCCCGTTGGAAAAATTAAAAAGTTTTTATTTTTCAGTTTTTTATTAACAATTTTCGTTGTTGCAAAATTAAATACTTAAATTAATCATTGAAAAAAAAATTTTTTTTTTTAAATATTATCAATAATCCGTTTTTATGTTATCAGGAACTACATAGAAATAATTTTTTTAAATTTTTATCTCTAATTGTTTAAAAAATTGTTATAAACAAATGCGTTGTTCATAAGATAATTGAAATTTTTTTTATGGAATTTCAATCTTTGATACAAATAATGATTTTTGAAAGAAAAATTGTTCCTTAAAAAAATTTTTTTATTGCTTGAAAACGCATTTGTTAATTAACAATTATTTTCTCCCGCTTCTAATTAATATTAAGGAACCATTTTTTTTTTTTTAAATCATTATTTGTCTTTCTTTCTGATATAAAAAAAAAATTCCATTTTATTTAATTTTTCATTGTTTATGCAATAAACAATTTGTTATAAACAAATAAATTTTTACCTTATATTTTTTTTTTCTATTCTAATTTCTCTCACAAAAACAGACATGATTTTTTTTCTTTTTTAAAATTTTTTTTATTATTTTTTATTTAATTTTTAAATATAAGTTCTCTCTAACTTCGTCATTCTTACCTGGTCTTCATCCTTAAAATTATTATAATTTACAAACTAATGGAGATACGATGAAAATACTTAAGACTTATTTATTCTCCATTACATAAAAAACAAATTTAGCAGAAAAGTTTAGTTGTTACTTATTTATTTATTGAATTTATAGCAATTGTTGTTGAAAAATACTTAGGGAAAAATTTTTTTTTTTGTTTTAATGCTTAAAAATCTTATCAACTATTAAAAATATGACTACTACATTCAAGTATCTTATCAATTATTGTTCATTACTCAACATTTTTACCTTTTATATATTAATATCACTTTATTATACTTCAAATTCTGAATATTACCATGTAAACAAAAAATTTTTGCAGAGTTCATTAGCCTAAGTGTTTTTGAAAGGAAGAATGATCTTTAAATTGATTTTCATTTAACAAAATTTATTAATAAGTAGTTATTAACATTTACAATATTTTTTTTTTTTTTTCATTTTATTGTACATTCTGTTTATTTTTTGAAACGTTTCTTTGATGGTGGCTCATAGTCTACAGTTTCTTCTTGTCTCATGTTTTCATCGTTCTCTTCGTTCTCCAGCAAAGTTTCCACAAATTGTCCAATAGAGCTGTCATAATCAGCACAGGCACTATCGTCTTCATTATCATTTTGTAATGCGTTTTCTTCATCAACATCACCGAGTTCGTCATTATCATCTTCCATCGCTTTCTTTTTGCAATTATCGCAACTCTCTCCTTTGCAATGCTTTCAGAGAGACGAACATGGAAGACCAGCCTTCCTGCATCCGCATCTTTTTGAACAATTTTTGAGGCAATTACAGTGAACTTATTTTAAGAGTTCATCAGGAGCTAATTTATCGATTGTTCGAACTGGCAAAAAAATTGTTTCTGTCTTTATCCAGCCCCAATTTTCCGGATTGAGATCGTTGTTACCGAGCCAATATTGAACTTGGTAATACACTCGGTATGAATGATAACTCAATGCTGTTGACGTAGGTGGTAGAGTCGCTAAATTGATGGCTTTTTTAGACTTTTTCAAAAGTTCCATAAACTTGGAAACACGGCATTGACTCGCAGTATTATTAGGTGACCGTTGATAATTACTCGTAGATATGAGGGTCTATTATAATCAAATGAGATTTAAATGATAATATATATGAACGTGCATAGAATATTCTGTTCGTTGATAAATAATTAAATTTATTAGACTCTATTGTCTCAATAATATTTCAAAAGAAAAAAATAACGATTGTCATTCATAAACTTTTACAAACATTAAAGAAACCGAACCTGAAAATAAAAATCTAGATATTAATATTAATATATAAAAGGTAAAAATGTTGAGTAATGAACAATAATTGATAAGATACTTGAATGAAGTAGTCATATTTTTAATAGTTGATAAGATTTTTAAGCATTAAAACAAAAAAAAAATTTTTCCCTAAGTATTTTTCAACAACAATTGCTATAAATTCAATAAATAAATAAGTAACAACTAAACTTTTCTGCTAAATTTGTTTTTTATGTAATGGAGAATAAATAGGTCTTAAGTATTTTCATCGTATCTCCATTAGTTTGTAAATTATAATAATTTTAAGGATGAAGACCAGGTAAGAATGACGAAGTTAGAGAGAACTTATATTTAAAAATTAAATAAAAAATAATAAAAAAAATTTTAAAGAAGAAAAAAAATCATGTCTGTTTTTGTGACAGAAATTAGAATAGAAAAAAAAATATAAGGTAAAAATTTATTTGTTTATAACAAATCGTTTATTGCATAAACAATGAAAAATTAAATAAAATGGATTTTTTTTTATATCAGAAAGAAAGACAAATAATGATTTTAAAAAAAAAATGGTTCCTTAATATTAATTAGAAGCGGGAGAAAATAATTGTTAATTAACAAATGCGTTTTCAAGCAATAAAAAAATTTTTTTAAGGAACAATTTTTCTTTCAAAAATCATTATTTGTATCAAAGATTGAAATTCCATAAAAAAAATTTCTATTATCTTATAAACAACGCATTTGATTATAACAATTTTTTAAACAATTAGAGATAAAAATTTAAAAAAATTATTTCTATGTAGTTCCTGATAACATAAAAACGGATTATTGATAATATTTAAAAAAAAAATTTTTTTTCAATGATTAATTTAAGTATTTAATTTTGCAACAACGAAAATTGTTAATAAAAAACTGAAAAATAAAAACTGTTTAATTTTTCCAACGGGGTTCTATTCTGAAGCGTTTCAAGAATTGCTCCAAAAGAGGAAAAAAATCTTAAATTTATAGTTTAACAATTATCACCAGAGCCAGAGTACCCGTTTTCGGCCGTATTTTCATTCCTCTGGGAAAATTATAAATATTGATGCTACAATTCCAGGAATTGAGCTTTTTTTAGGAAATTTCCTCCTCTTTTTGAATCTTTTTTTAGATTTAAAAAATTTTAATTAGTTTTTGAGATATTTACAAAATACTAAAGCCATCTTTTTTTTTTAGTTAATTGTCAATAACTTTTACAATTTTTTCATGCGGAACTTAATTTTTTTCAAAAATCATCTGGATGTCATTCCGAATCGAATGACACCTCAATCATAATTTTCGGAGACTGCTGAAAAAAGTTGGTCTAAATGGCACTTGTTGACTAGACTATTAAATTGTTTCCTTAAGCAGTTGAAAAAAAAATCTAAATTTTTCTCGGGCTTTTTCTCGGAGATTCATTAATTTATAAAATATGAATAATATGTTAAAAATCCATTCAACTCTATCGATCAAATGAAATATATTAAGGGAGCAAATGACCTCATTTCAATATCAATGAATGTAATATCCCTCATGACAGGTGTTTCGATATCAATGGAGTTTTTTATAAACAGATGTTTGATCTTGAAATGGAAAGAAGAAACAATATACAATAATTACCATGCTTTGCTTTTTTGGATGTTTTGCTGATAAAATTAAAGCGGAGTATTACAACTGATTGATGGTATCACAAACCAACATATTCTAAAAGACTTATGAACATCAATAGGCTTTTTTGTAAAAATCGACAAGAAACAAATGATGAAGTGTGAAAAAACCATCTTGGCTAATAATTTGACGTTAAACATAAATATACAGAAATTATGTCTCGTTTAGTAATGAAGATTTCTTCAATTTGTCGATAATTCACCAATAATTAGCCCTATCAATTCCGTTAAAAATAACGTCGCCGTTATTCGCCATTTCCGTTATTTTGCTATTGCTTGGTAATAGCAAAGTAACGGAAATGGCGAATAAAGGTGACGTTATTTTTGACGGAAGTGATACAGCATAGGGCTGAATGTGACGAGGTTATTGAAAGATCCTATGATATCTTCCGTTAGCGATACACGGATAGACCAACTTACTCATGATATCCTGACGTGGCTTTTTCATAATTGCAGAACACACGGACAGTTTGAGAAAAAACGAGAAAAAAGTGAACTTGTCAGAGATAATGAAGATAATGAGCGGGAACGATCAGAGAAGGAATGATTTTTGCGAATCCATATTGATCAAAATTTAGAAATACACAACATCTAAACAAAAACTGATTTGAACGGATCAGGAAAAATTAACGGAAAATTGAATGGTCAACCACCATAACTGTTTTTGCTGAAAATTTGGATGTCAATGAGCTAATTGGATATCGGAATGTGACATAAAAAAATATTTACCGTTGATTCTATAGCAGAGATATCTCAAAATTTTAGAAATTCATTCATATCCATTATATTTCAACTGGAATCAGCTGTAGTATCAATACAATAGAGCACAACCTCATAATATTGCACCTATGAATAACTTTTAAAATATCTATTTCGAAAGTTATTCGATAGTGAACAATGGACTCCATCGATGGCCTCCTAGTTCGCCCCATATCACTCTATTAGACCTTTTTGTTTGGGGTCGTATGAAAAATATTGTTCATGATGTTCCGCTAACAACGAAAGAAAATTGTCACGAGGGAGTTAGGAATACATTTCGACCTCTTTTGCCGCAAGAAATTCAGAGTGTCACATATGCAAGATTATTAAGGAGAATTCAATAATGTTTGGAATTTGGGGGCAAACAGTTCGGACATTCACTACACTTTGTTCAATATCTTGTTTGTTTCTGTGTGTGTTTCACAATTGTGAATTATCCGCGTCCATTAACTACAACATGTTTAATTTTGTTTTCATTTTTAACAAACTGCCCATGTGTTTCGCATTTGTTAATGATGTGCTTCATGGTGCCATCAGTGTGATTTGGTCTCTCCGGATATCACGGAGAGATGGTTCCACAGATTCTTTCAGTTACCATGACAAATTCTTTATAAATGATTAACAAATTCAAGTTATGTCCATTTTTAAATTCAAAACGGGACATGATGAAATATTTATTTCACTACGCTCAAACGCAAATTATAAGCAAATACAGTTCGATTATTATATCTATCAACCGCTATGAGCGAATATCAAAGTTCGTTAACATTTTTCTTCTAAGCTAAGAATTATGGTATTGTGATGATCGATTATAACTCAAAACAGTGAAAAGAGATAGCCATAAAACCGACAGTCTTTTACATTTCAACTAAACTTGCCAAACATTGTATTGGCTAGCGTGTACCATCAATTGCGTCATTGTTATCTGTCATTGAGGTATTGTTCGTCAACAGTTTTACTTTGTTTTGCAGTCGAATATATTATAAAAACAGTTTTTTTCAAAGCTAAACGTCACTTGGAATCATTACTTTCAAAGTAAGTACAATACAATGTGTTTTATTCACAAATAATCTTCAAAATTTTTAACCTCACAATTGACATTTGTGACTATAATTCCGTACTACCGGGATATTAATACAACAATTACCTTTTTTATCACTTTCAGCTGTTCAAGAGGTAACAACTAAAACCACAAAAGAAATGTCATAACTTTTCTTTACTGTATTTTAGAGAGTTTCACTTAAAATATCTCGAAAAACGGTGTAAAACATCAAAATAAGAAACGAAAATAAACCCATTCCATCAACTCCAGGAAAAAGTAGAGGTCGTCTCAAAAAGAAAACATTTGATTCACCTGAAGGACAGAAAATGACAGTACTAAATGTATGAAAAAAGTGAGTATACCTCCTTATTACTTGGTGAGGGAAATAAAGATAATATTGATTGTTCATTCGATGGACGTGACACTGACTAGTGAGAAAAATTTCTGAACAAATGTAACCGCCCCATTTTCATCAATCATAACATCATCAGGAAAGTCATTGGATTTATGTATATTAGTTGAAAAGTCAAACTTTATTGTCACATCTAGTTTTCTTTTTAATTTGAAACACCACTAGTATGTCGTTTTTGAAATGCAGTTATAATATCAGTCCTATCGTATGAATATTGACATGTACTTATATTTATTTGAATTTTTTTCTTCCAGAAAAACATGTTACCCTTCAATCCTTGAACGATGAACAGAAAAATAAGGAGATTGTTTCGATATGCAAATCATCTTTAAATGTTTTACTGAAAGAGCTGGAATTTAAATTAAAAAAAGATGATAATCGAAGAGCTTTGATTGAAAAGACTCGTATTGTTTCACAAAGAGCATATTTTTTACGTAAATACCAAGAAAAAAAGAAGTGTTTTTTTTTAGATGAAACATGGATTTATTCTAGAGGAAATAAAACCACGTCTTGGCAGGATAATAACGTCAAAAGTGTATGCAAATCCGAAGGATATGATGATAAAATATTTATTGTTGTGCATGCTGGTTCTGCGAGAGGGTTTGTTCCAGAAGCCAGTTTATTGTTATGTTCGAAATCTTTGACTCTAGATTATCATGGAGAAATATTCACCAAGTGGATCACTTCACAGTTAATTTCCAGTTTGGAAGAGCCATCTTTGATAATAATGGACAATGCACCATACCACAGTGAAATTTTGAATAAACAGCCTACCACTTCTTCAAGAAAATCGGAAATTGTTTGTTGGCTACAGGAAAATAATATTGGTTTTGATGAGAAATTAACAAAACCAGAGTTATTGCAATTGGCTAAGAGGAACCGAAAGGAAAACATATATATTATAGATGAACTGGTACGAGAACATGGGCATGAAGTATAAAGATTACCACCTTATCACCCAGACTCTAATGCTATTGAATTAATTTGGGCTAATTGTAAGACATACTACGAGGATATACTGAAAAATTCTGAGCCTACTATAGAACCAAACAAAATTTCAATATCAAAATATTTTATTACTCAACACATTCTCCTCTTAATTGGATACATTTATTACAGCGAACCTGCAACGTCTCTAGACCTTTCAAAAGAAATGTTTCTTCTTGCTTTGCAAACCAGACCTACATAGCTTTTATTACCTCCTCGTTGGAAGAAAATTTACGACCTTTTAAACTTTTTTTCAGTTGAGGAAAGAGATGATAGTCGGATGAAGCCAAATCTGGTGAATAAGGGGGGTGTTCTAGTAATTCAAACCCGAAATCACGAATTATTTGAATGGCAACATGAGATTTGTGTGCAGGAGCATTGTCCTGCAAAAACAAAACACCTTTGGATAGCTTTCCGCGTCTTTACTCTTTATTTTTTCCCATAGAGTGATCAGTAATATCGAATAGTATTCTCCAGTTATAGTTCTACCCTTATCCAAAAAATCAATCATGATTACTCCATGGCAATCCCAAAAAACTGAAGCAAGAACTTTTCTAGCAGATTTTTGAACACGAAACTTCTCAGGTCTTGGAGAACCGGAGTGTCGCCATTCCATCGATTGTTGTTTTGTTTCTGGATCATAGAAATGTACCCAAGTGTCATCCATAGTAACAATTCGGTTTAAGAAGTCTACATCGTTTTCAAATCGAGCACAGATCGAACGCGATGCTACTACCCTTGCACGCCTTTGGTCGACATTCAAACATTTGGGGATCCATTTTGCAGCAATTCTTCTCATGTCCTAAATCACGAGTTATTTGCATGGCAACATGAGATTTGTGTGCAGGAGCGTTGTCCTGCAAAAACAAAACACCTTTGGATAGCTTTCCGCGTCTTTTCTCTTTATTTTTTCCCGTAGAGTGGTCATTAATGTCGAATAGTATTCTCCAGTTATAGTTCTACCCTTATCCAAAAAATCAATCACGATTACTCCATGGCAATCCCAAAAAACTGAAGCAAGAACATTTCCAGCAGATTTTTGGACACGAAACTTCTCAGGTCTTGGAGAACCGGAGTGTCGCCATTCCATCGATTGTTGCTTTGTTTCTGGATCATAGAACCCAAGTGTCATCCATAGTAACAATTCGGTTTAAGAAGTCTACATCGTTTTCAAATCGAGCACAGATCGAACGCGATGCTACTACCCTTGCACGCTTTTGGTCAACATTCAAACATTTGGGGATCCATTTTGCAGCAATTTTTCTCATGTCCAAATTGACGTGAACTATATGATAAACGCGTTCGTATGAAATATTCAGTGCTTCAGATATCCATTTTAGCCCAATTCGACGGTCTGTTAAAATCATTTCATGAACTGCATCGATATTTTCGGGGACTGACACAGAAACTGGTATTAAGCATATCTTCGTAAATCTGCTTACCTCTTAACCCTTTTAAATACACGTACTTGATGATGGCTCGATACTCCAATTTTTCGATTTTCACAATTTCGGTGGACATATTTATTCTTTTAATTTATTGCGAAACTCTGGTTTACTTTTTTGACGTCAAACTTTACACTGACACAAGTTATTGTTCGTTGCTATGGTAACGCAATATTTTGTTCATGCAGGGAAAGTTTAAAATTTCAGTTAGGATATGATGCTATCCGAGCCGTTTTCACCAGCCAATTCCTAAAGTTAGGAAATACTCAAATCGGATTTAGGAATTTCGCAGAGCAATATGCATTTCACAACCCGTTAGGTAATGTTCAAGGGTGGTCGGAAATATCTAACCTCGAATTATTTGGCTGTCTTTTCGACTGATAACACGTCGAATTTGTTGTTAGTCATAATTAATTATGAGAGCTGAATGATTGGTAGAAGATTTCGAAAGGTTCAATAGTTCATCAGTATGAAAATGAAAGGTCCTGAATACGTGTGATTCTTTCGCTTACCAAAGATTTGAGACATAGGACGAAACTGATTTATTTCTTTCAGCCTTCAGCCTAATTATAGCAATTTTTTATATCAGATTTGAATATAATAAAGATGAGGGCAATAGGTCCCAGTCAATAGTATCAAATGTATATATACACCATGAAAAAGACATGATGTTATGGTTCATTATTGACTGATTTGTAGATGAATTCCAATGTATCATGTATAGCAGTAATGAACTTTTTTCTCTAAAACCATGTTGTATATCAGGAAGTAATTTAAAACATTCCAAATAATTTGTTAGCGTTTGACAATATGCAGACTAGAAAGTTTTAGAAAACTGATTTTGGATGCCGATCAATCTGTAGTTTTTTATGTCATCAACGGATCCTTTGTTCTCCAAAATAGGTACTCTTTTGGATTTTTTCAAGTATGTGTGGCAATTGATCTATTAACTATACCGTCGATATTATCTGAACCAGGTGTAGAATTTGTTCTGGTGTTGTTGGTGTAAACCAAATAGATATGGTTTGAAAATATTTGCTGCTTGATACGAAGTTATCTCACACTAGTCGTAGGGAAATTTATGTTTGGACGAAACTAGTGGGCCCTTTCTAGGCTAACTAGATATCAATACATCCTCGTACAACAATCATATTGGCAGAGATGGATACAGTGATGAAAAAGTATTAGGTATGTGGAATGAAGCATTAGAGAAGTGCAACACTGAATCCTGGGCAAAATGTGTAAAACACATCGAATTGCTCATTGAAAAATGGTATGAGAGAAAAAAGCTCCTTTATGATATGATGGTTATTGAATACATTATTAAAAACTTGGTGACAGTTCTGAATCAGAAAGTAATTGAATATATTAGTTTTGTTTTTACTTTCATAAATGGTACATAGTTCTACATGCTCGCATTACATAAATAAATGTATGAATACATTTTTTGTTAATCATGTGTTGAGTATTTCATTACCAAATATTCAACTGGTGTTTTTTATTTCTTAGATATTCATTCATTTATCATTATACAGTGGGTCCTTGCATCCATACACGAATAGGTAATTGAAAAAGTTTGAATACCTAAGTCTAGAAGACTTCTTTTCTGAGTAGTCATGTGAGTATATGTTTATTGTACATAAGTACAATTTCTTGTTGACAAACACAGTTGAATTATGAAATATTAGAATAAATTAATAACATGTAATGTCACAGCTACAAAATATTTAAAATCCTAAAGTACTAAAATACGAAAATACAGCCGACTAAATGCAGTGCAGGTGTGTAGGTGTATACATGATGAATAATAATGGCTGAAAAAAGACATATGGAAACTCATTTTTTTATATCCCCGTATGCAAAGGTTTTGAAAATATTGCACTCCAATCTAGTTTTTTGAACAACTTTTTCCATTAACTATTACATAGAGAACTTGCATTAATGTGGATAAAATTAGGATGTGATGAATTTGTGTCAAACGGCTGCGGATGTATGGATAAAACAACTTCCGTATATGAGTGTGACAGAAATTAGAATACAGTAGGGAGATAAACTCACTGCCTCCATGTATTATTATCCTATCAAACCCGGTGCCACTGGATTCGTAATAATTGGAAAACACCGTGTAATAGGAATCGCACGTTAAAAGGTAAGACCTCGTTAATCTCTGGCTCGCACAAGTTTCGACTACTGAGGGCTGCCGTTCGTAAGGGGACGACAGCTGGTTAACGGAAAAAACAATTTTAAAGATTCATTCCCTTTCGCCTTTGTATCTTCAGCAATATTTTTTAAATTTGGAACATTGAATATGCTCACTGGATGGCACTTTTTGACATATTTGGAAAATAAAGAAAAAAAAAGGCAGGAGAAAAGTGTGTATCACACGTTATTCTGTTGGAACTAAAAAACACTCTTATTGTCGGTGTTTCGCCATTTCCATGAATTTGAAAATGTTAAATCAGTAATTCATTATCCTATCTTATTACCTAAACGTTGTAATTTTATTGGGATATTAGCCACGGCATTCTACATTTAAGTAGACGTCATTTGGCTTAAACGTCTCGACTTATTTCGTATGCATATCATTGATGACGCACGGGTAAAGATACAATAATCGAACTGTATTGTTTGTTGACACTTCAGCATTTGTTTCTTGTCGAATCTTCCAAAAAGCCTACTGATAATTCAGATATCTCTAATAACCACATGGAAAATTTAGTTATTCTAAGTTTCTACAAAAACCGTATGATTTAGATATAGGGTTGTAAGCATAAACTCCACGTATTTTTTAGGGTAGAATCCGCTGGCGTTGAGAAAAAGTAGAGTTGCTTTTTGAAAAAATTTACAGTAAAATTCTGGCAGTTTTGACCTGACTCTCTTTCAAAAAATTATTCGGGGACAAAATTTTCGTAAATATTTTAATAACTGAAAACTAGAGCCCTTCAGACATTTGCTGCTTCGGATAAAGTTTTATTGGAATCCATCGTAAATTCTAAAAGTGCAATAAAATACTGGGCGTTCCATATCCGGAAATCGTAGAGAACTAAAAATATTTAAACTGATGAGAGCTCCTCGAAAAACTCCCTTATAAAAATATTCAGAAATATACTCCTAATAGTTTTCCATAAGCATATCGACTCAACTCGTCGTAAAATACGTCCAGCATATTAATTCATAGGTACACAGTGATCTTAGAAAAGATTTCACTCTTGATTTGTCTTCAGTTGAGTTAATCCGATACCAGCACCCAAGCAATTCATTCCATAAAAATCATCTAGGATTGATATAGAGTTTTCTTCCACCTTGCAGGAGTCGTCTGTTTGTAACCATTTTCCAAGATATTAAATGTCTGGTTCTTCAAGAGATTTTTGAGCCTTTATAATATATTGCATAACGAATTATTTTCTGAAATATGTATCAGACGAGTTCAGCCTCCAATTCCACAGATATATTCCACCTCCTTCTCCTTTAGCATTATTTGAATCTCAATTTTATGAGTTCAAAAAATAAATAGACTCATCGAAGAACTTTATCGCAACCATCTGTTTCGGCAGAAAATCTGAGTGGATGAAATACAATCGATGAAAAAACTCAAATATATTTCATCCCTTCTAGATATTCAGTTGTGTATCGATACAGGATACAAAGTAAAATCTTGCAAAGCAATCAGTTTATGGCAGAACGAACCGAAATCTAGAAATAACATAAATCCTGGATTAGAAGCGCTATCAGCCGAAACCACTGAACAGTAAAGAGGATGAACGTTTGCCATAACTGCAATCGCCCTCTCACGTCTCATATTCTTGACGATGTCGGTGGTGTGCATTAAACTCTTCTATTAAATTTCTACAAGTTTCGCTCTGACGTTATCTGTTTCGTTTCATTCTTGTTTCGTATGATGGATAACTAATTATGTAAGAACCTTAATATAATTATTAAGTTATGAATACAACGAAATAAAATCAAAATGGAGTATTAAAAGTATTCTACTTTCTAAGAAATATTATTGAAAAAAAATTCAGCCAACACTTTCATCTCTATCTGGATAATTTTTTTCAAATAGTCAATTTACCAATTCTTCCTTTTCTGATTTTATATAACACACCAAGCCCTAATTGTACTCACATTTATTGATGACTAAAGAAGTCTAAACACCCGTTAGGTTGTGTCATTGATGAGTAGAGAGTAGAGTCGAATATATACCAGGCATGCACGTAAGGTGGCTCGCTCCTATAACTTTTTTGTTTTCGGATAATGGAATGAAATTTGGAGAATCTGTTTATACAACTGAATTTTTCGGCAAGTAAGTTAACATCATGCAAATTCCGGATTCACCGAAAGTGACATAAAATTTCGATTTTCAAATGGACACCTGGTATATTTCCAGATTCATTAATGGATCTTTGTCCTAGAAAAACTCAATTTCCCGCGTGAGGAAACTTAGATATCTATAAAAAAAAATATAAAAATGTCCGCATTCTACTGCGGAATAGATGCAATGTGTCAAGAGTAAGTTTTTTTATCTTATTTTTGAACGAGGCTATTCTTGATACTTTGAATTCGGCCGGTAACATATTGTAGAGATAGTAATTCGATGAGTTTTTCCTGGATTTGCTCTGGCGGAACCGGTTTGATCTTAAGTTATCTGCTTGTCTAGTACCATAATTGTGTATATCAGATTGCTCAGTGAGCATCGAAGACTTTTTATAAATCTTTGTCAAAATTAAAAAAATATGGCAATGGCATGATTCTGAGTTTGATTAACAAAGGTTGGCATTATTCCAGATATCTTACGTTGGATAAGATCCTGACAGCTTTTTTATCTGAATGGAAAATTAGGAGGGATTCAGACCGTTACTGATAAGGAAATAATATATCTCAGTTCACTTTTCAATTTAGTGATGTGTGTTTTCCAAAATAGTCTAGTTATCATCAGTAAATTTGCACCATGAGATTTTGAGGCATTCGCAGTAGATGGAAGATGAAGAGACTGAGATTTATCGTTGTTAAGTTTGTGTTTGTTGGATACGAACAAATTTTTCGATTTATTGATTCTTCGTGAGTACTGTATAGCTCTGATCTCAGTTTTCTAGAATGAATGATGGTCTCGTCATCTGCAAATGAAACAATTTTTAGAGGAAGCATGATTTTTCTAGTCATTGGTGAATATTATGAACAACAGCGGTCCTAATATCGACCCTTGAGGAACGCCGTGCTCAATATGATGGGAATTATATAAAGAATTTCCAATATTCACTGCTCGTTTTTTCAGATAGGATGGTATCAGACTAAGTGGTACTCCCCTAATCCTGTAATAATTAAACTTTTCAAGTAATAAATCATGTGATACGTAAAGGGTGATGGCAGATTGCATAACATCTTCCAAGGTTGATTTTTCTCCTAACTATGATGTTTGAGTCATCTGCATATCTAGGGGCGTGGATCCTGTCATGTTGAGTCTATCTACAAGTTCACAAGGTTCCACAATAGAGATATTAGAACAAGTTTTTTTCAACATGAACGTGAATAAGCGGCCCCTCTATCAACCAACAGCAAGCGAAATCGACCAAATTCCCACTGGTAGCTCCGTTGATGAAGATTAAGGACGTATTAGCAAAAGTCTCTTCAATATCGTGAAATGCTCCCAGAGCTACTTTCTTTTCTTACATTTTTTTTTTTCGCCTTTCTCACCAAGTGGAACACTGTGTCAATTAAGTCGGCACCATTGCCAACTCCGTTATTATTGATGCTACGAATTCGGTTAAATGGGCAAACTAGTAGCATTTTTGATGGCATTCTCGATGCTGAAAACAAACAAAAAATTGACAGTCGCGTTTTCAGAATATTTCATAAAAGGATATTTCTTTCTACGGAACACCCTATATTTTTTCATGCATTTCGATTCGTTATAACATTCTCAACAACAAAGCTCATATCACCTTTCTTCCTAAAGTCGAAAATGAGCGACTTATGTGGAAATATTTATTTCTTTCACTAGTACAAAAAATAAATAAAACCTCATGATTGTCCAAATACCCAATTTTGGTACTCATACGAATGACAATATTTTGTTACTAATGGCAAAATAAGACAGTAAAAAGAAAAAACTGCGGTGGGATGTGAACTCGTGAAACCCGTGATGATCATGTCGCACCACTCAACTGACACCACTGAGCTATTTGGTATTAATGTACAAAACTATAATTTCCATCTTGAAGCCATTCCGCTAGCCGCATTTTTTAGTGAATCAAAATATGTCTGCTGTAATGATAACTTTGAAGCCGTTTTTGTACAGAACAGAAAATACTGGAGGGTCATATGAATGTGATTTGGAAAAAACGTGTTTGATTCGATAAAACATAATTATTATGAGCAATCAAGTTACCTTGAGACTTTGTTGGAATACTATTTGTCAAATATTTTCAAGTATATCATGGCAATGTCATAAATAATTGTAACTGTCAACTTCTGTTCGAATATTTTTCGAAATGCCGTTTTTTCATCAAGAAAATTGTGATATGTTAGAATCCTACTTGTTTTGCCAGAAAAATAGCGTAAGAGCACTCCAACACTACAGAAATTCGTTCCCCGATCGTGAATTAACTAATCGGCATTTTTTTGCTGTGCTTCATCGTCGATTCAGGAACAACGAAAACATTTTTGAGAAGAGAACTAAAAAACATTTTGTAATATCTGAAGATATAGAAATTGACGTTTTATCCTACTCTGAGAAATATCCAAATAATTCTGGTATTCAATGAATTCTGAATAAACATAAGATTTCTCCTTAAGTTAAGACCAATGCAAACACTAGAACCTGGTGATTCTGAGTGACGATTGGGGTTTTATCGGTGGTTTATGAATAAATGCAGACAAGATGCAAACTTCTATAGAAGTATTATATGGAGCGATGAGGCAAATTTTTCAAATCGTGGGATGTATAATAAAAAGAATTTTCATTATTGGAGTGGAAATAATCCATTTCTAGTCCATCCCCACAATCCGCAAAGACGATTTGGTATTAATGTTTGGTGTGGTCTATTCAGAGTCAGAATTATCGTTTCATTTTTCTACCATGGTTCTTTGAACGGACCCCGTTACATTAATTTATTAACAAGAGTGTTGGAAGAGTATTTCGATGATCTTGATCTGAAGGGTCGTCAGATGATCTATTTTCGGTAGGATTGAGCACCAGTACATAATGTCAGTGGCGTAAAAAGAATGCTGCATGGCTGTTTTGAAAACAGACGGATTGCTACAAATGGTCCTGTTAAGTGGCCCCTTCGTTCACCAGACACGACACCTCTGGATTTGTATTTTTGGGGATTTCTGAAAAAAGAGGTGTACAAAATGAAACATAATAATGTAGATGAACTGAAAAATTATATTGAAACTATAATTAATAGAATTGGTGGCCGAACTGTGTTGAATGCCAACACGTAGTGTCAATAGAAGGGCCCAAATATGTGTTCAACAAGAAGGCAGTGTTTTTGAACTTTTACTCGATATTTTATAGCGCTTCATCAAATCCGTTTTTTATAAATGTTTCTTATTGATAAAACTGTCTTATTTTCACTTTTACGAAAAAAGTCAGATTTGTTGTTGAGATTATTACGAATAGAAATGCATGAAAAAATATAGGGTGTTCCATTGAAAGAAATATCATTATATGAACGCGACTGACAAGTTTTTTTGTTTTCGGCATCGAGCAGGCCATTAAAAATGCTACTAGTTTTCCCATTTAACCGAATTCGTAGCATCAATAATATCGGAGTTGGCAATGGTGCCGACTTGATTTGGAACACCCCTTATATGCATATTGGTAGAGGTGTAGTGGATTTGATGCCAGTTCTCCCACCCTAATGTACAGCAGTGTGCATGAGAAAGTCGTAAAGCTGTTATATATATTGTGAGTCAAGCTTGTCAATCCTAATTAAACTTCCTATCGATTTTTACACGGAGTGTCCAAATCAAACTATTTTCGTCAGACACAGATAATATAAACCTTGTACGACTTTTTTATGCACACAACTGTACCTGTAAAAAAATTGCTCTGAGAAAGACATCAGACCTATATTGGCAACAGAAACTCAGCGTGGCAGTAATTAGCTTCCAGATCTTTGGTGTGGTTTCCACTGCTGAGCTAAACGTAAGTACTTATCACTTAAAATTTTTTGAGCCATGTCTCTGCTGTACTAATGCATTGCCGGTATGATTTGAAGTGCTTGAGTGAGTTAACTGTCCATTTGAGTCTTGTGTTAGTAACCACTTCCATACTGGCCAGTCTGCAGACTAATGCTCGGTTCTCAGAGATTCCGATTTCTTTGTTGCACATTTATGACAGATCCATTCGGGTGGACTTGTAGGATTCCCTTTACGTTCGGTCTACTTGTTTGTCTCCTTGGATTACCCCGGTTCTGTTTCCAGAGAATTAAAGTGTTTTGAGAACCCTCCGGGATAGTTTTCTGCAGTCCGGAATATCCAAGGATTCTTTTATATTCTCATTGTTGTTCCTCCTCCAGGACTCTCTTCGAGCGTTTTTCAAATCCTCGTTACACTTGGTGAGGAATACCTCACAACCATCTGACAATCTTGTTTCTTTTGCTAAATTGAAGTTGCTCCCTCGAGGCGGCAAGTATTTTGTTCTCCCTGCAGTCGTTTTTGGTGGTGTTCAAGGGTGGATTTGGACAATTTTTGTAGGGAGAGGGTGCGTATTTATAGGATGTGTACAATTTTTTAAAAAAAATTTAAAGTACTTTGTTTACTGTATGCAGTTCGCGACGATCCGATCTAAGGAATTCGTCTTACTATAGGTATAAAGTAGAACCAAGGATATTTTGTCAATTATTATAGCATTTTTTTGTTATGGATTGAATTAGTCTAGGGAGGGGGTAATCACTTTAATTACCCCTCCTTAGCTATTTCCAGCTCAGCTGTGGTGCTATTTTTGTCCCATAAATAATGTCAATCTAAGTCCACTCAGAAAGCGTCCTAACATTAGCAATTTTTCAATATATCTCACTAGTTTATCGTGGTGATCCGCTCATAATATGAAGAATTTGAGTAAGCTAATAAAAAAGTATATCGTGCATTGGTCAAATATGTTCTTTTTTACCTATATAGGTAGGTATGGTGTAGTAAATAAACCTGAACTGAAATAGGCTTTATTCGACTTTCAACAACTTGACATTGACAAATATCAATTGCACAGACATCTCAACGAAGATCAGATTAATATATTACATTCCCCCCCTCCTCAGTCTCTCACGAAGTCCTCCAAATATTTCGGGGAGTTCCTAATTCGAACTGGTCGTCCAACAGCAATATCATCTATTCTTTCTGGTATCTCTACTTGAGACTAATTTCAGCTGTCTCCTGTGGAAGATTGGAGTTTTGCTTCTCCATCAAAACTAGATCGGTATTGCCATTCGGGATTGTATTTGAGTTTTCTTGATATAGATTTGAAGTTGATTCACTCAACAAGGTCGTATCTCCTTGAAGAGCTAAATGACGGGTTGAAACGGTGGTTTCTTTACCATTCGAAAAACGTACATGTGCCTAATAAGGGTTTGCTTCCAATAGTTGAACTTCTTCCACCAATGGTTCGTATTTATTGGTTCTCACATGTTTTCTAAGAAATACCGGACCAGGAACGGAGAGCCATGTTGGAACTGTAGTACCATTGGAAGATTTTCGAGGATAACTAAACATCCTCTCGTGTGGAGTGCAATTGGTTGCTGTACATAACAAATATCTTATTGCATGAAGAGCTTCTTGTAACACTGTTTCCCACTGATCGATTCTGACTCTCTGTGATTTTAACGAAAGTTGAACTGTTCTCCATATAATACCATTATAACGCTCGCATTGTCCGTTTCCTTGGGGATTGTAAGCTGTTGTGTTGCGTGAAGCTATAGCAAGTGATCCTAGAAATCCATTCAGTTCCTGAGATATGAAACAAGTTCCTTGGTCAGAATGTGCATAAGATAGCGTACCAAAAATTACGAGAAGTTGACGAAGGCATTTTATAACTGTCGTTGAGGTCATATCTGGACAAGCAAAAGCAAAAGGAAATCGTGAATATTCATCCACAATAGTTAATATATACTTATTGTTTGTTGAAGCATGTAGAGGCCCTTTGAAATCTATATTCAACCTTTCAAATGGAGATGAAGATTTTATTAGAGTTCCTTGATTTCTATGGAATCGATGCTTTACTTCAGCACAAATGGGACATGATGCTGTTAGTTTTCGAATGTCTTCCAGAGAAAGGTAAATTTTTACAGCGAATCCAATGGTTCATTCGAGTAACTCCAGGATGACACAGAGAATTATGTAGATTATAAAGAGTCTTCTTGTTACCTTCATTCAACAATGATGAAGTTATTCTCGAGAATGTGTCTGCTACTGTATTTTCGATTCCAGGTCTATATATAATATAATATCTGAAACATGATAGTTCTAGGCGCCACCGCATGATTTTATCATTTTTGATTTTACTGGAAACCTTGTGATCAAACATGAAAGATACCGATTTTTGATCAGATATTAACTGAAAATGTCGGCCAATAAGGAAATGTCTCCATTTCCGGAGGGCTTCCACAATAGCGTAATTCAACGGAAGAATGTCTCTGTTCGGTACTTGAAAGAGTTCTTGAAAAGAACGCTACAGGTCTTCCATTCTGAGAGAGTTGGGCAGCGATAGCAAAGTCCAAAGCATCAGTTTCTAAGGTGAACATAACGGATTCGTCAATGGATTTCACGGCAGCACTGGAAATAGTTTTCTTCAAAAGTTCGAATGCTGTAATAGCATCTTCAGACATGGGAAATGTTTTACACTGTACCAGTGGTTGAATTTTCTCAGAGAAATTGGAAACCCATTTCGAATAATGAGCAAACATTCCCATTATACGGTGAACGGAAGCTATACTATTTGGTGCGGGAAGTTCCAAAAGTGGTTTGAGTCTCTCTGGGTCTGGTTTAATTGTTTTCCCCGTAATAGTATAGCCAAGAATATTTATTTTGTCAGTGGTAAACATACATTTCTCCTTGTTTAGCGTTAAACTATACTTCTCTGCAGCATTCATGAATAGTTGTAAATTATGATCGTGGTCCATCTTGTTCGATCCACAAATGGTTACGTCATACAAGTAAGCATAGGTAGCTTTCAAACCTTCACTTTCGATTATATTCTGGATTGTCCTCTGGAAGCACGCTACATCATTATTTACTCCGAATGGAATTCTACGGAATTGGTGAAGTCTACCGCAAGCTTCAAAAGCAGTATACTTTTTTTCGTTATCTCTGATAGGAATCTGGTGGTAAGCACTGCGTAGATCAATTGTACTGAATATTTCGTACTTTGCTATTTGATTAACAATATCATCTATCCGTGGTAATGGATAAGCATCAAGTAAAGTAAATTTATTGATTGTTTGTGAATAATCGATTACCATTCGCTTTTTATGAGTTTCGCTCAATAATATTTTCTTCTAATAGTCTCTTTACTTCGTTATTAATGAATTTAGAATCATCAGATGTATATCGGCGAGATCTCACTGCGATAGGTTTACAATTTGGAGCCAAATGTGAGAATAGAGGAAATGGATCAACGTTAGCTAAAGCTAGATTATATACTGCCAAAGAATCTCTTGGTCCACCAAAAGTCACTTCTACACCTGAGTGCCCTTTGAGTAAATCATGACCTATTATCATATCTGCACACAAATCATCAAGTACCAGTAATTTGAAGTTTTCGTATATATTCTGAAATATTTTGATGGTCACAATACAGCATCCAATCACTTGAGACACTTTAGACGTAGAGGCCATGGCTACATTACATGAGGAAGGAAATATCTTCATTTTTCTTGCTCGTACTATTTTATTGTTTATGAAACTATCCGAACTCCCTGTGTCAATCAACGCATCTGTCATAATTCCATTAACGTCAATTTGAAGGATTGATCTTGACAGGCAAGCTGGGGATGCAGCTGAAACTGTAGCCAGGATTGTTGATGATGTCTGTTTGGTTGATTATTTGGTTGATTTTGCTGAATTGCCTCGAGATTTACAGACTTTTGAGAAATGTCCCTTCTTCCCGCATCCATGGCAGTTGGAATTTCGTGCTGGACACATATCACGAGGATGATAAACAAATCCGCAAAAGAAACACTTGGCAGAAATTGCAGAAGTAGTTGGTTGATCGGAACATTCTTGAATTTGTTCAGAGCGATTGTCTGTATTCATATTAGCTGCTGCATTAAAGGATCCATATGATGATACATAAGCCTCCGAATGATGATGAGCCATTTCAAGAGCTCTGGCTCTGTCGAAGGCATCTCGTAAGGTTAGTTTTCCAGAAGTCGTTGTAGGATGTGAGGAGAGCTGAGACCACTGATGAACGAATCTCTTATGTAATCATTTTTGTTTTCGTCTGCAGATACCGATTTAAAATTACATTCTTTGCTCATTTCCTTTAGAACTTGTAAGTATTGATCAATAGACTCACTGACTTGTTGACGCCTTGTTGCAAGGGAGTATCGAGCAAAAATTTCATTGCGTGGTTTGACATAGATCTTTTTCAAGATTGCGAGTGCTTCATCATAAGTTGAACATTCACTGATAAATCCATAGATAGTGGGACTGACATAGTTAATTAGGATATTCAGTTGCTTTTTGCTTTCTGTAGCATTGACAGCTTCAATCAAATTCTCGAATGACCGAATCCAATGTGTCCACTGTTGAGCGGCAGTACTGGAGCTGGGTTCAACTTCTAACATTTCCGGTCTGAGCAGTTTATCCATCTTATGTAGAATCAAAAAAAAGTCGAATAAATTGTAGTAAATAAACCTGAACTGAAATAGGCTTTATTCGACTTTTAACAACTTGACATTGACAAATATCAATTGAACAGAAATCTCAACGAAGATCAGATTAATATATTACATATGGTACTAAATATTGTGTTTGAGACTCGCATCAATAAGAGTTGATGTAGATGTAGTACTCGGAAAACTAACAGAAAAGGTCGATTATCACGAAATTCATGAAACTAACCATATTTCCAAAACGATGAACTTTACTGTCATATTTTACTCCAACATATAAAGTTAAGTTTTTGGACATTCTTTGTACTGAAGAAAAGAGAAGATTCATGTCAGACACTGCCTCTGGTATAAGTTCAATCACATACAGGTTACGGGCTCGTTGGCCCTCATCAGTGCGATGTAGTTGAGTAGAAACATGTGTTTCACTTGGTTGCAAGTGAAAGAATAAACCAGCGGAGTCAACAATAAAAGCCAACTACATATTTGTGTTTTCGTACAAAAAAATAGGTGATCACTAGGTAAGAATCAACGATTCCGAAACACGTCTCAGTGATTACACAGAGTACCACAAAAAGAAAAAATAACAATAAATGTTATCTCATCTTACGAATGAGTGGCTGTGGCCTATTATTTGATTGATCTATTCAAGTATAATATTTTGTGTGGAAACAAACAGGAATATTTCACTCTCAATCAATTTTCATATTTCCATAGAGATAAAATTCAATACCCATTATTTGAATGGTGCATTTTGATGACACATGAGAATTACTATTATCTAAAAAAATATTCACTTCAAAAAACAAATTCACCTATCACCATCACCAGATTTTCAGAAAAATTCTATTTTCATTCATGGGTTCATATGATAGTGATGAGAGGAAAATTTTTAGATTATATGAATGTACATATTTTCAAATAGAAGAACAGAAAAACTGATGAGAACTCACAGATATAAAAAAATACATTTCAGGTACCTATCCCTTCAAAGAAGATACTTAAATATTTGAACTGAATTATTCTAAATAGTTTTTTGGTATCTGAAAACAATTTCAGACCTACCAATACTACCTGAATCTTAAATGTACGATTTCGTATTGACTGTTATTTAATTTCTCTTGGCATTACCCAAAACAATATTTCATATTCATATTTCATGATTCAGATACTTTCGTCGAGCATTTCAGCTCAAAGATTAACAAAATTCTTTAAAGATTCACTATCTTTCAGAAACTAAAAAAATCACTCACCAGCCTCCACCTGCCACCATCTTGGAAGAAGACGTTGCTTATTTTCACAACCGATTAAAGAACTCCACACGAATGGATCCGATGTCACTTATCTGTTTTATTAACACACACTCACATTCGATGATTTTCAGTAGAGAACTCCATCTTCTGAAACAAATGATTCAATATAGTTTTTTTTATTCTTACAACCTTGGTGTCGGTGCATGTTGCACTAATATACACATAGTTCACCAAAAATAAACGTAAACAATCACAATTTTTTTCAAGGTTATTTGAAGGAGAATACATTTTTAGCTATCACCGTGAAAGAGATACAAATCAAATGAAAGCTCTAGATAAAAATTGTATTGAATATGAAATATATGCCACTGAAGTTTTTTTTTTCAATCGATAGATCTACTAGATTCCAAATTCTTATTGATTATAAAAAATGACATTTGTAGTTTTTTTTATAGACCATTTTTTTTATTCAATTTAAAGTAATCGGGTTGCGGACAAGTTAATGAAATAATAATATTATACCGAAGTTAGTTGAAATTGACAACTTTCACCATCATGAAAGCGTTGGCTTGTCGTCCCATTGACCTACGTACCAATTTTAAAATACCTGGTGTATTTCAGATAACGTCACATCCATTTACTATACGTTTTCAAAGCTATGCCTCGGTTTAAATTGTCACCATATTAACGGGGGCAATTGAAAAAATCAATACTAAATAAGTCTGGTTACATCGGAGGCCAGCCTAGATTTGGGACTTCAGCTCCGCAACCAGTTCATCTGAACCGCTCATTTAACAATCGAAAACTATACTAAAATGCGCTGGGAAACTTTCATGCATAATCCATAACATGTGTGATAGTTGGAGTAAAATGTATTCATGATGCATCAGTCATAGATAAATAGATGATTGATGAATCCGTAGTTAACTAAAGTCATTCAGCATTTCAATTCACTGTAAATAATATGACTTGTTGTGTATTCCTTCTTATTATTTATTGCATGCTTTTTAGTTTCAAATTTCACAAGTATTTTCATAGCTATTAATAAAATTTCACAATCACAAATTTCGGGAACATCTGTATGGGGTGAAGAATCTGCATAATGCACACAGAAATCAATTTATTCTTTTTAGTCCGTTATATGAATGTAGTAAATTGAGGAATAGTTTTGAATGAATTATGATTCTTTTCTTTTTACTTCAGTGTCAAATGAGTTACCCAATTAGTTTAACATTGAGTGCACAATTTATGTTAATTATCTTATTTTAAATTTTATTTCACTTCACCTACTCAAATATTATTTTTAAACTTGGAAATCGAACAACATTTCATTAAAAACCTATTTACTTTTATTTTTTTCTTTGAATTAGTAATTTCCGCCTTGTCAAAATTTGGCCACTCAATGTTGTACATATTATTATCAATATCATTATTTTCCAACTTGCGTCCCTGAATGAAAAATATATTAAAATAATATGAATAATTTTTTAAGAAAATTACAATGAGGATGTATCAAATGAATTATACTGTGCGGCTTTCAGAAGTCCCCCCCTTGTTGAGTTTTGAACGGTTTGACGTACAAACATAATAAAACCGTTTGGAGGGTTTCACCGATACTCCTTTTTTAAATTAAACACATTGTGATTGCTCGATAGATTGCGCCGGGAGGCATATCAACTATAAAATTTTAAATGGCATGGGGGTCATCTGTCACATCGTTGAAAAGATAATTCAATTATCTTCAACCAACTAAATTTATTATATTTTCGTTTTTATGTTTTTTCACAATATACTTGAAATATCAGAATAAGTGCGGATCTGGCGGATCTGAATCCCTTTTCTTACCTGACCACGATAACTTTTGAATGGTTTGATGTGAAATAACGGGGCAGATTTTTTTTAATACAACGAAATTCTAAAAATTTTCAGATGGTTGAAAAGAGAACTGAATTATCTTTGTTTGATTTGATGCGCCCCCCGTGCCATGTATCGAGTAATCACAATGTGTTTTATTTCAAAAAGTACTATCGGTGAAAGCCTCCTAACGGTTTTTTTTATGTTTGTACGTCAAACCGTTCAAAAGTTAACAGGGGGTGGGCTATTAAAAGCCACACTGTATAAGAACAGGAAAATTAACCTACGTTTTTGTAGCCTCAAAAATATTTTGTACCTTGCCAGTTTCTGTAGCTAGCAGCAAACTCCCTTCCAGCATACTTTTCAGGATAAAAAATGTACATCAATCTTGCTCATCACCTGAGTCTGTATTTGCGAGACAATTATATTTCAATGGTTTAATCAATACAATTTCCTGGGCAAAGAAAATTTTCAAATTGTAATTCAATTAAAATACGAGAAATGTGTTTTATTTTGGATTCCATGTATGTTTGTCCCCTACCCCCGTTTTTTACATTCCCCACGCCTTTCTTTTTTGCTTTTATTTTAAAATTCAGTGCGTTACGTCGGACAAATTCTCAAGAACAACATTGATTTTGAGGTTAGGTTAAGAGTTTCAGATTTATTTCATATTGTCTTGTTTTAAATTTGATTTAATTTCACCTACTTAAATGTTCAAATAAATGAATATTTGGATCCTTTCTTATGAAGAAAATTCAGGAAATAGAAACTACCCATAACACCAAATCAACGTCAAATTCACTCGACTCGCGTTTCGCCAACAAACTTGGCATTCTCAGGAGCTCAAAACGAACTAGATACTTACATTATTATGTTGTTCAACTACTATCTCAATACAAACTACTGTCCAAATCTGCTACTTACTCTTTTTTCTTGCTTTGATTTTAAAATTACCGCCATATTACAATTATTTTGTTTTACAAATTCTCAAGAACAAAACTGATTTTGAAGTAGGATTTATTATAATTTCAAAACTATAAAAGTGCATATGTTTGGAACTCTTAAACAGATTACATATAATTATATATAAATTTTGAGTCTCAAGCTCACCGGAAAATCGATTTGAAAATTTGTACCGAACAGACAAACAAACGAACCAACACACGGGCGATTTAATAAAAACTAGTAAAATCTTCAACATCAAGCTCTAATATGAACAAGAGATAATGACCAATGTAGGTATTGTTAATTTCAGCAGACAGGGAAAAATTCCCCAAAACGAATTACTTGGTTGGATTTTGTTCCTCAAAATTAGAAAATTCATTTTGTTGGTTCATGTCTGAGAATAAATTACTTAGAAACTGAAAGTTCTTGCAGAGTTTTCTCTGAAGGACACTGATAAGCTAGACATTTTTGGAAAAAAGACTTTTTTTAGTCGCCTTGTTATAGCCTGTATACGGATGAATATTAATGTGGTCGGCGTTGAGAACCTATCTAAGTTTACTGGTGAATTCAAAGAAATAATTGGGATTCAAAGATTGGTGTATATAACTATTCGATCCTCATATCTAAAAAAATTCAAAACTTCTGCCATAGTGAAGTTCTTGTAACTGAATCCAAATTTACGGAAGCTCAGCGACAATAAGTATTTTGTTACATTCTATTGTACATTGTTGTACCTATATACAGATGAAACTTATAACTAATACCATTAGTTCTAATATACAGGGAAGTGATGAGTACATAAATACTATATAAGAGAACCTTTAATTATTTCAGAAAAGTGTGCTTTTTCCAGTTCTCTCATTATTGATGTATCTCTCAATAGTACTAGATAAACAATCGGCTGAGCATTCATATACTTTATGGATTATAAATATTACACATTGATCTCGAAGTTATCTAATGTAACCGTTTCCAAATTGAAAGAATGTCATAGAAATTTTCCTAGTATTTTTAACCCCTGTCACTTTGTTGTGTCGAAAATACAACTGTAGTGGATAAGCCAGGTAGGTACTGTTGAATCCGGTTTTTTGAAGACTGTCATTTTTCGGGAAATAAATGATAAACACACTGAACCAAAGCTAAAAACTCCGAATTTTCTCGAAACAGAACATCATCGAAACAAGAGTTTAGCAAAATATTATTAGTTAATTGATGATAATCAACCCATCTCACCAGGATCCCCTGAGGAAGATGAGGTATAGAATTCGCGATATTTTTCGTTTAATATACATGACACGTAACGAGTTATCTGTAGCTATGTATAAAGTCTGTAATTGTATTTGATTTTGTCGACAAATATGGGTGGGTTACTAACGAACTTACCTAACCTAACCTATTTTCAAGATGCTGCCGATCGACGGAATGAACAAACTTCCAAACAAAATAAATTGGACCATTTACTGTTCGTATTATCACGATGAATAAAACATTTTGTATTCTATTCTTAGATAAGTTCAAAGCCTTGTGGAACCACAAATCGTTCACTATCATTAGCTGAAGAATAGTAAATGGTCTAGTTTGCAAAAATTCGATTCAAGTTTTGTCTTTCTCGATTTCTTCACATGTTTAGTAAGTAGTGCCCTGTTTCTGGCACCTCCCGCCCAAGATACAGTGACACTGTCTTCCAAACCATCCTATTTTATACAGTCGTTTATCAATTTTTTTCTGCGTAGATATCTACACGTTCTTTGGTTCTGGTGTGATATTGAAGTGGTATATTTTTTTTTCCTAGACCTTGTCAGTGTGGACTATTTCAGGGTCTGAGAATGACATTTCCAAAGCTATTTCATTGTATCGCGTGTATTTCGAAATGGAATACTGTTCAGTTCAAGATTAGTTGGATGGGCTATTTCTAAAGGCCGATTCAGATACATATGTGCCCATGCAAGGTTTTTGAAGTACGGACAGTTTAAACGCCTTTTACTCACGTTTCTACCACAAGAACATATTTTATTTGTTACTGTAATAATTCTGTCAATGCTAGAGTAATGCTATATTTGAGTATTTCAAATTATCCCATTCTATTTTTCACTGTATCTGTTATCTCATGCAAAATTGGCACACATGTATCTGAATCAGCCACAGAGGCAGTGAGAAATTCATCGAGATTATTTGAAAAACTCAGATAGCATTACTCCAGCATTCAGTCCTATGCTGTATCACTTCCGTTCAAAATAATGGCACCGTTATTCGCCATTTCCGTTATTTTGCTATTACCAATCATAGCAAAATAACGGAAATGGCGAATAACGTTGACTTTATTTTTAACCAAAGTGATACAGCATAGGGCTGATTGACAGAATTATTACAGAACCAAATGAAGTTCTTGTGACAGAAACGTGAGTATAAAAGGCGTTCAAACCGCCCGTGCTTCAAAAACCCTGCATGGGCATGCATGTATCTGAATCAGCCTTAACACTGTCACATACACAAATCTGAAAACACCGAACTTGACAGGCCAATGAGAGTCAAGTTATGTGTTATGTATAATTCAAACTTGACTAGAGCTTCTGCTGGTTCATTTGATAAGTGCGAGAGATAGTCTACAGCAGAGCCACAATAGATCCTTAATGCCGATTCAGAAACAATGTTTGGCAAGCTATTTTTCGCACACTGTATATCACAGGTCGTTTTTTGATATATCGTTTGAGAGAGTCATCAACGTACATGATTTGACCAAAAACTCATTTCAATAAGACTTGGCTAAACTTCATTATTTCAAATAGTATAAGTGACGAATTTTGGGGAAAAAAAGCTGTCATGCCAAAAATCTCGAAAACCGTCAATATTTTCAAAAAAATTCATATAAAGTACCTTTTATTTTTCATGTAGAAACCGAAAAACTGATAAATAATACTAGTTGCCATTTAAAAAAACAAAGTTGAGACCCGCCCAGAAAAAACTGAATACCCTGTGTGAGTGCTATCATTTTAAATTTGTAGAGCTCAGGAAATAGTATCATTTTGCTCATCGAATGATCCATCTATCTATTACCATAATGGAGATATGGAAGACCGCGCCCATGCTGCAGGACCCTGTTGAAGAGGCGAGTAACTTCCAGAGTCTACGAACATGTTTAACAACTTATACGAAATTGTTTAACCACGCATTGTTGTTAAAAATTGTTAAAATTGTTGTTAACCTTTAAGAGTACAACCCTCAAAAGTCTTCAAAAGACTTGTCTGAGCTAGGGAAGACGCAGCCCTTACCTTTTAACGTTTGATGCCATACACGAAATCGATGACCATGCTGGGAATCGAACCCATAACCCTTAGGTTAAGAGACAAGCGCTCTACCATCATGACCATCCCGGCCCATGCAATGCTTAATGAGTTGATTACTGTAAACAAAATTTAATAACATTTTAACAAAATGGACATTCATCACATTTTTTTCAGGAAATCGATGTATTGATTAGGAGTGCATCTATGGTTGAAAAAACTCGTATACGTTGTGAAACACTCTCTATAGACATCGTGCATGAAAACATAGATCACAATATTCTCCATCAAATAGTTTTTCATTAATTATCATTCAATTTTGACCGATGTATCGTCTCTGTGGCTTCTTAGTAACAACTAATAATCTAAATTTGAATTTTCTCACAATGAATATTAGGTTTTTCATTCCTATTTCATGACGAATTTATAAGGAATTTATTGTTTTCGTATCGCGTTATTCAGAACCATTAATTGAAAATCGGACTTAAATATGAAAATTTAAATAAAATTCAGCGGTAATCAGGTACAAATTTTACGATCGTAGGATTATTTTTTTGCAAAAACTATTATTGATTTCATTATAGAGATATTTTTTGTATGGGCTTGGTGGTCCCATAAGAATTCGGGTATGTCTAATTTCTTTACTTCATCATGTCATTTTCTATTTTAAAAATAACCATAACCAAAAACCACTAAAGTTCCTGAATTTACACAAAAACATTGAGTCATTAGCCAATAAAAAAAAATCGTAAACAAATACTGTAGACGTAAAACCGATTTCCCATTTAACAAGGTACTGTTTACTCTAAAGGCTGTCACTCGGGCTGAGTATTGCGAAAAGTGCGGCCCATGAAGGTCTACGTCTTTAGGTACCAAAATCAAATAGCTGCTTCCAAAAATGACTAAAACCTATAAGTGGCTTCATGAAGTATGTCACACTGTATATGAGATATTTGAGAACAGACGGATAGGACAAAGTGGTACGATCGTGTGGCCAGCATGAAGTCTTTTTTCTATGGGATCATGTCAAAAGAAAGGTGTTTGTCGACAAATCTGATAATTTATAAGATTCGAGTCGGAAATTCCTCAAGAGCATTTGCTCGATAGTCTTCAGGAATTGTAATTTCCAGTTATAACTCGAAATTAAGAAAAAAAATATTGCATGTCCGTTCTTCGCCGTCGTACATGTATCTGAATCGCCCTTGAAGGCAGTGAAAAATACATCGAGATTATTTGAAAACCTCAAATAGCATTACTCCAGCATTGACAAAATTATTCCAGAACCAATTAAAAGATGTTCTTGTGATAGAAATGTGACTAAAAGGCGTTCAAACCGCCCGTGCTTCAAAAACCCAACATGAGCACGCATGCATCTGAATCGGCCTCAATACTTTCAGATTATACGCCAAATCTCAGTTCATTGTTATTTCCTGACCCACCTATGGACGGCTTTCTTTGTTTTCAGTATTTAAATTAGGATATCTACACGTTCTTCACTACTTTTTCATGCATGATTACTTCGTGCAAGTCTCATTCTTCCAGAAACACTATTGAAGAATTATATTAAGTGTAGCTTTGTATAAAAAACTTAGTAAAGGTAAATTTCGATATCTCTATAACTTTTTTTCGTAACGCCTTGGTAGCGCGAGAACTCCAGCTAAATGAATAAACACTCTTTTGTCTATTAGACTAGAGCACATTTGAATTTCATAAAAAATTGGCTTGTGAGGTGTGTTTTACACCTTTTTCAGTTGTATTTCAGAAAGCGTCAACTTCATTTCAGAAAGCGTCAATTGAATTTCAGATTAGTTACTTATATTTCGGAAAGTATCAATTGTATTTCAGAATTGTGAATCGAATTTCAGAAAGCCTCAGTTGATTTTCAGAATAGCGAGTTGAATTTCAGAAAAGTCAGTTCGATTTCAGGAAGCATCAATTGTGTTTGAGAATAATCATTTGAATTTCAGAATAGTCAATAATTGTATATAAGAAAATATATGTATTTCGGAATTCTTCAATTGCTATCTATATTATTGCTTATTGAACAATGAGAACAAAATAAATAATCAATCAGAAATTGAATTTCATCTGCTCGTAGGTTTTTTCTATACCGGTGATTTCAATCCCCAATGATTTGTGTCATAGCGAGCGAATTTAACGCCCAACTGGCATATCTTCCACAGCTATTGCAGCCTCATGGTGTACAGTTCAATGTTGTGCTGCCCGTGCAAAATCATCTTCAATATTTAACAAATCGAACCACACAATTGAAGTTTGTGCATTTTACAAATCATACTTTCCGAAATTATGTTCTCTGAAATACATATGACCCTTTCCGAAATGCATTTGATACTTTCTGAAATCAAGTTGATAATTCTGAAATAAAATTGATGCTTTCTGAAATAAAATTGACTCTCATGAAATTCAACTGATGCCTGATATCCAACTTACAATTCTAAAATACAATTGACGCTTTCCAAAAATCAACTCACTCATCTGAAATACAATTGATACTTTCCGAAATATAAGTGGCTATTCTGAAATTGAAATGACGCTTTCTGACATACTACTGGAAAAGGTGTAGATATGGAAAATACATTTTATCCTTAATATAGACAAAAACAATTTAACATAGTTCATGTAATAGAAAATTGAGAACTCCTACTCCAGTCAATGAAACAAATTATTTCTGCGAAGTTGTAATCCTCTTTTCTCCACACCTTGAAATATAATATATCATGAATGCTAGAAGTTATTCCCAACCAGATGGTGGATAGTAATTATTTTTTGATTGCAATGGTGGATCTGTAGGCTTTCCGGTTTTTCCAACAGCTGACAAGTAAGTACATCAACAAACATCAGTTAGTCGCCTCGGAGCGCCATGGCAAATAATAATAATAGCCTTTCCTTTGAGTACACTCTATGAGTGTCTATGAGGAAATAGTATTATTATTATAATTAGCACTTGTAATAATGACCTCCTGGTGAAAAATTGCACAAATAGATGTTAGATGTAATTCAATGTTTGTAGTTATTTCCTGAAAAATATTGGCCTCAAATTTTCCAATTATGGGATAGTGTGAATCTACAGTCTGCTCGAATGAAAATTTAAAATTAAATTCCATTTTTAAATTGTGTAAGGCCAGCAACCATAATTGAGTTTGGGAATTTTGGAACTCTCCTTCAAGCTTTCACCTAGGACTCGTTGAATCCAATGATTTTTAGTTACGTACCCAACGAATAATTTTCGGAATCACCAAAAACAACATTTTTAGTACACTCAACTCTCACACATTTTCGAAAACTCTATAAAAATCACTGACAGTTTTTCCCGAATGTAATTCCTGAACACTCTGCATGAACGATAATCCAACCCCCACACTGACGTTGAAACATCATACGAATATCAGAAAAAGTGTACTCACCATAATATCAGATAGCCTGCAAACGACGTCAGCTCCGGGTAACGTTTGCCTTCCGACGCTGACTCGAGAGACGCCGCGGCGCCGTCTCCTGACGGAGGCGGCTATTGGCCGCCCCTCGCTCTGATACAGTGTGCGCTCCCGAAGGGCGGCCAACCGGCGCCCAGGGAGGCGGGACTTACCGCTACATTTGACATTGTTTCAATTTTAACTTGCAAAAAATTTCAACAGTTTCCCCGTATATACGATCGGCCATGATGGAAATACCCTCCGATTGTTTTAGAGATCTTATTAACTGATTTTGATAAAATTTTCCCAGAGAAGTCATAACCACCCACCTTTGTTTCAACAGTGATATATATAGAAATTATTTTTTCTCGTCATTATTGAGTGATCAGATCGATGGTGTTATATTCGTTACGGTTACTTTATTAGGCTTGAATAAATCTATCAATCACTCAAAAAATTAATAATTTTCCGTAAAAAATTGTCATTAACATACGATTTATTCCAATGCTTATCATCAAGTGTATTAAATGAAATTGATACTGCAATGTCACAGTTACAAACTAGATAATAGTAAAAAATCATAAGTGAAACACATGAAAACCAAAGTGAAAATCATTCGTATAATATTCGTGGGTAATATCCCAAGGCCATGATAAATAGCCGACCATTTATATTGCATTTAAATTTACGAGACATTATTTTGGCATTAATAATCTGATGAAAAACCGAGAGCGAAGCTCGAGGGCTTTCATCTCTGATTATTAATGCCAAAATAATGTCGAGTAAAATTGATAAATACAAGATAAATTCAGCAGCAATAAACTAGTCGGCAATTAATCAAGGTCGTGCTATATTAACGAAGATTATTTCTTGAATCCAATTGTTTGTATCAGTCATATGAATGACACTGTATTGTCAGGGATTGTAGCCTCGATTACCCTATATTCGTTTTTGGTTTCTTCAAACCAATTCATTTTCAAATATTTATACAGCTTAAACACGATTGGTTATATTTGACGTTTAGGATGTATTTATTTAGAGTACTGTCAGATGCACAGGTTCCTTGTATACAGGTATCATGCTGAATAGTCGGCGACTATTGTGTACCATGCAAATAGTCGCAAATAGAGCGTGTTGATTGGTCATATCAAATAGGAAACAAATGTGTGATTGGTTGATGATTGATATTTAATAGACGAAAGAAATAATCTTCATAATTCTATCGAGAGTTCCTTGTATTTTGACAAATTAATGAGACCATATTAACATTATTCTATGATTATTGATGTTCATATGGTTGAATTGAATTGTCTCAGAATTCAAACGTGACTCGAGTTGAATTAAAGAAAATAATATTCTCTGTTTCATGGTCGAGTAATATTCAGGAAGAGTATTTGCATGAACAACATAAAATCCATAGACTTGTTCATATAAGTTTCAAAATGACAAATTCAATTTTCATTTGAGGTTGTTTCCTTGTTCAACCTTTCAAGAGGGTCACTTTGAACTAGAATAAGTCATTCTGTAACGGATGATTCCACATATGATTTCTGAACATCACGTTCATATTTTCATTGAAATCAAAATGCCAAAATATGACATTATCGATAATTTTGGGATATATGTCAAAACTCACACTTTATTTTAGAATAGCCTCTCATATTACTAATCATGTACTTCAACCATGAAACTTCATTAGGATTCCTACATGTTCTCGACTGTTTTTCCATACATGATCCGTGCAAGTCTCATTCTTCCAGAAACCCTATTATAAAAAGAATATGAGGCGCTTGGTATAAAAAACTAGTTAAAGACAAATTTACATTCCTCGGTAATTTTTTTTCGTAACATGTGTGAATGAAATAATTAGTAATAATAAAACCGTTAGGCAACCAGCACACTGAGCAACCATGACCGACCGTCCGCGACCGTCCCATACGACCAAAATTTTCAACACTCGAACAACTCATACTGAATGATCGTCCTCCACAGGTTTTCAAAGACAATATTTGAAATTCCAATCTGCTGAAAATTTGGTAAATCAGTGTGAGCTTGAAAGTTTTTATTGACCCCTTTCAATTTTTGGTCGTAGCTGGATGGTCCCGGACGGTCGATCCTGGTCGGTCAGTGTGTTTCCTAGCTTATGATTTGTCTCAAGTCTCATAGTTCAGGAACAACAGCTTGTGGAAAATAATGGAGTAACGTCAAAAAAAATTAGTAAGAATCATTTATTATGCACTTTACCAATTCATCGGTAATGAGAATTGAATGGTATCATAATTTTTTTACTTACTTACTTCATAGAATTCAATGTAAACCAGGAAGTATGACCATTACGTATATATTAAATTGAGTTGGTAAATTCCGATTCTAATTAGAAATGATGTTTGGTTATAAATAATCAAATTTGTCGTTCTCTAGGAGACTCGTATTTTGCGTATTTACGTTCCATGCTGTATTGAATAAATAATTAGAAAACAATACGAGCAGTACTGGAAAGCTCTTCTTTTTGAAATAATTTGATTGACAGCAGTGACTTTGAACCAATTGAAATAAACCATGAAATATTAATACTAAAGTATATGCGAAGTCGATTGAAACATCATAAATTTTAAAATTGGACTCACAATCGGAAAATTGTCCTTGAAGCATGGGTGGCTATAGAAATTTGTATGTTTCCATGCCTATAAAGGACGAGTCGGAATAAGTCCAGTAAACTTCGTTGATTGGTTCCTCACCTCATTTCGATGTGAAAAGTTCCTATGTGTATATCCTAAAATGTATCCCCTCTGAGACACAAAGTATCGAAAGTCCGATAAAATTTAAGATTTAATTTTTTTCTTCAACACTCTTGAAGGAAAATATTTCAGACTTGGTACACTAATCAAGGTTCATCAAGGGATAACTTGAAGTGTTTTTTTTATTTTTTTTTTGAAAAACAGTAGCGTAGTTACGGTTTATATTGCCATACTTTCCTTTATATCTTCTTGAGACAAGGGAATTGGCAAATGAGTGTTTGACGTCAGTTATTAGGCTCATCTATACTTGACCTGAAAGTCGTAACATTCCATCTCACAGTGGGTTCTGGAGTATCAAAATAACGACTCAAAAATGATCAATTTATACAGTTCGATTATTGTATCTTTACCCATGCGTCATCAATTCATGATCGAAGAAATCACACATCCTCTATCGATCATCTCTTTCTAACAACCGCTATAAGCGATTCAAAATTCGTTTACATTTGTCTGCTAAGCTAAGAATTATTGTGATGATGACGCACGGGTAAAGATATAATAATCAAACTGTACATTTCCTTCCACATATATAAGTTCAAAGTAAAAATTCAATATTCTCAATAGTTCGCAGGCGTACGTGGTTTTAGCAAGTATACCTTTACTTTTCAAAAGAAAGATGTATAGTTTAATTTTGTTTCTTTTCATTCCTCCATTGAAAATTTCGAATCGAAATTACATTACCAGCATTAGTAAAACATGATTCACTAGATTAACCAGTGGCTTACAATAAAAAATAATGTTTATTATTCGTTTATTCCATTTTCAGTAGAGGAACTGACAACATATTCGAATATTGATCCGTCCAGCTATCGCAAGCTAAAAAGAGACCCGACGCAATCAAGGTTGCGAACCACAAACGGTCTAATTAAATCATCGTCACTACCCGAAACCGTTAAGAAGGTAATTCTCAGAACGGAAGCCGTTCCACCAAGGCTTTACGGTCTTCCAAAAATTCACAAACCAGATGTCCCACTAAGACCGATAGTTAGTGCCCCAGGTTCGCCAACGTATCATCTGGCAAAACATTTAGCCTCGCTGCTCCAGCCCCATGTGGGAAAAACTCCCTCTTTCGTCAAAGACTCGACAGACTTCGTGAGAAAAATCAAGAACGTAACCTTGGAGGCAAGTGACATTCTTGTCAGTTTCGACGTTGTATCCTTGTTCACCAACGTCCCACTAGAAGATTCCCTGAGGGAAATAGCCAATATGTTCCCAAATGACATTGTCGGACTTTTCAAGGCGTGTCTCACCGGAAGTTACTTTCAATGGAAGGGAGACTTCTATGAGCAATTAGATGGTGTGGCGATGGGAAGCCCGCTTAGCCCAGTAATAGCCAATTTTTTCATGGAACAATTTGAAAAGAAGGCAATCGAATCTTTCGAGTTTAAACCGACCATGTGGTTACGATACGTAGATGACACCTTTGTCATTTGGAGACATGGGAGAGCGAGACTGAATCTTTTCCTGGATCACCTCAATTCTCAATATCCTAGCATCAAATTTACCATGGAAACCGAACAAGAACAACAGATAGCCTTCTTAGACGTACTCATAGAAAGATGTGGCACAAATCTAACCCACAAAGTATACCGAAAACCGACACATACGGATAGATATCTTCATGCACTATCAAACCACCACCCGGTTCAAAAGCGAGGCGTCATCTCCACACTGACAGAACGTGCTCGAAGAATATGTGAGCCAGAACATCTACAAGAAGAATTAAAACACCTTCAAGTGGCCTTCAGATCGAATGGATATAGTGATACCGAGATCAACAGAGCCATGAAACCAAAGAAGTCAACGTCCCAAAATAGAGAGGAAGCTCAAACAGTCGCGCGCGCTTATCTACCGTACATCCCTAAGGTTACGGACAGAATAGGAAAACTCCTTGGAAAGCACAATATTAAAACAGTATTTAGGCCCACCAGGAAAATACAACAAAGCCTTAGATCAGGAAAAGATAAGAGGGACCCGCTGTCAGCTGCTGGGGTATATCGTATACCGTGCACTTGCGGGAAAGTCTATATCGGAACCACGAAAAGATCCATGGGAACAAGACTACATGAACACAGGAGAAACTGTAGATTAGGTCAGACGGACAAGTCAGCTGTTGCAGAACACGCGCTGAGTGAAGGGGACCACAAGATACTGTTTGAAGACGTTAAACTTCTTGCTCCTGACCAGGGATATCACAATCGGCTTATACGAGAAGCAATTGAAATCCATAAACATACGGATAATTTCAATAGAAAAGAAGAGACACTGACCCTCAACCGAATTTGGAATCCATTACTTAGTCAAGCTAGGAAAAGAACAGCCGAAAGGAATATACCTGCAACCCCAATACTGAGAGATAATTTAATTCCAGGAACGGACGATAAGAACGTAATAATTGCAGGTACCAGCCGGACATATAAATATGCGCTTAGATCCCGAACCAACCAGTCATCGGAAATCTTTCAAGATGGAACCTCAGAAGAAGCCAGCCACTCGTGCGGGCGAAACGTTAGGAAGCAATTCCATATCACGACGGCCAACAAACCCGAAGAAGAGTAACATTATCAAAAATCCCGGCCGCGAAAGCCTCAATCAATATATCAAAATCTATTCATTTTATACGCAAAAAACAGATTTTGATCATTTTCATGTTTCCTCCGTATCTTCTTTATTTATGAAAATATTCAAATAGGAATTTCACATTCTTATGGCAGTTTTTCAAAGATATTCCGAAAAAAATATGAAATTTATACCAACTCTTCTAGAATTTGAGATATCAGCACCAACTGTAATTTTTCAAATGTAGGTCATAGCTCACTATGACTTAGTTACGAATAACTTGATATGTCGCAGTAATAGTTTTATGTTGATAACAACGGAGTTATCGTCATTTATACAACAGAAAAAAATATTTTTAAGCCGCCATCTTGAATTTATAAATTTTAACAGAAGAATCATGATCTCCGACCTCAGAAACCCCCACATACCAATTTTTAATGGAATTGGACCATAATCACAAATCTTCGAGCAGCCATTTTTTTTAATTTCAACAAAAATTCCATAATGTATTGTCACCGGATTTATGAACATCTGCCAAATTTCAAGTTAATAGGATGACTAGAAGTGGGTCAAAATCCTCTTGCAAGATTTGATTACAGACAGACAGACACCGGGAAAGGTGAAAAAAAACTAAATAAAGGCTTGTAATAAGAATTATTCAAAAGGTTCAAAAATTCAGCAATACATACTCCATTTATTCTGAAACTAGAAACAATCAAAAATCTATAAATGGTACTCAAAAAGTCCACCTTTACATTCTACGCATTTGATACATCTTCGTACACGTGCTCTCAGAACGTTTCTTAAAGTATTATAGTCAATTGCTCTAAAAGCGCGAAGAACAGCCTCTCTCAATTCCTCAACGTTGTTGTAGGTTCTCTGATATACCTTATTCTTCATATACCCCCAGAGAAAAAATCCATCGGGGAGAGATCAGGGGATCTGGCAGGACATAAACAATGACCCCTATTAGCAATCCATCGTGCCGGAAACCTCTCTCTCATATAATTTGAAATTATAACAGCGTTGTGCGCTGGGCACCCATCTTGCTGGAACCACATTCGTTCGTTCAAGTTGATAGGTTCTCATCCAAATATATTTCCATATCTACTTGAAGCATATTCAAATAGCGATGTCTACTCAAATTGCCCTCAAATATGATGGGTCCTATTATTCGTCCACTAAGGATTCCGCACCACACATTAAAGCCGAAACGATGCTGATTACTAACCTCAACATTAATGCGGGGATTCTCAATTGACCAATAGTGTCGATTATGTCTATTGAACATTCCATTATTTGTGAATCGCAATTCAAATATCCACAATACGCGAAATGGGAATTCTTCACGATATTCATGTTGAAGTTTATCATCTCCACAGTGTGCTGCTGTTGATATTTTGCCATGCATATTTGGATTAAAATAAAAATGGGTGATTGTGTTACCCAGCTTACTAAAGAAGACGAAAGTCATTAGGATCTGGTAGTCGATGAAAAGATTGTTGATTTACCTAAACGTGACAAGATATGGGGTACTTCTGATGAGGATTCCGAAGACGACCCAGAATCCGAACCCGAGGCTGACAGCCAACTTGTACCACCTAGGAAATCGTTCAGGGAAAAGAAGCGTCCTGAGTGGCTGGAAGAATATGAAACATCCAACTTTTCAGAAGTATTTCTCACTGAAGACGAGCCAAAGACCTTCAGTGAGGCAGTCGGAAGTCCCGATAGGGACGAGTGAAAATCAGCAATGGACACCGAAATTGACTCTACGCACAAGAATGATGCATGGGAATTGATGGAACTCCCTCTGGGAAAGAGGACCATCAATAACAGGTGGGTCTTTCGCATCCAGACAGAAGCACTGACAAATATCGTACGAGATTGATCATCAAAGGATGCGCTCAACGTCCGGGTGTAGACCACGCAGATACTTTCAGTCCAGTCGCACGTTTAGAAGTGATACGATCACTGCTGTCCATTGCAGCTGTGAAGGGAATGGTTCTTCGGCAGTAAGACGTCTCTTCTGCGTTTCTCTATGGTGACGTTGATGAGGAGATATTTATGAAGCAACCAGAAGGGTATACTGATGGAACTAATCGCGTTTGTCGTCTCAAGCGGAGCTTGTACGGTCTTAAACAAGCGCCTCGCTGCTGGAACCAAAAATTTGATGAGTTCATGATTGGTTTGGGATTTAAACAAAGTCGAGAAGATCCTCTTGTCTATATTCGTTATAACTTTACCGGGAAAATCATCGTTGTGCTTTACGTTGACGATGGACTGGTGGCTACAACGAGTAAGTTCGAAATAGATTCCTTCATCAAGCAGCTACGTTCACGAATCAAAATAGTAGCAAAAGAAGCGTCTTATTTTCTCGGACTTGAAATCATTCAACATAATGGTGATATCATGGTCAGTCAGTCGTCTTACATCAAGAAAATTCTCGGTAGGTTCAACATGGAAGGATGCAATCCTGTTCACACGCCCATGGAGAAGCTCATTACTCACGGAGAGGGAAAAGTGACCAACTTTCCATATCGCTCGGCTATGGGTGCTTTACTTTAATTCAAACTTCTGCAAGGAACCTTAGAGGCCTTCAATATATTAGAAAGTTTTCTAATGATATTGCCTTTCATTCGTATTATATTAAATAAAGGAAAATCTATAGGAACATTGTAAAAATTGCAAAAAGAAATTATTTTCACAATAAAATATCAAAGAGCAATAATACTATCAAAGAAACTTGGCGTGTCGTGAATGAGTTTTGTGGACAGAATAACATCACATCAAATACAACACCAGACTCAAATACTCTTAATGAATTTTACTGCTCCATATCTGAAAAACTAAGAATCAACAATACAGAACCTCCTCTAGATCCCTTAATCTACTCAAGAGGAACTTATATAGATGCCACATTCATACTCCAAGAGACAAATTTAATTGAGCTCATGAAAACAATTAAACTTATGAAAATCAAGGCGTCCAGCGGTATTAACAATATTTCAATTGAAATTTTTGAAAATGTACCAATTTTTGTTTTAGAATTATTGGTTCAACTCATAAACGAGTCTTTCGCAGAGGGATTCTTTCCCGCCTTCCTGAAAACTAGTATAGTAATCCCTCTTTACACTTCGGACCCGTCAAATTTCAGACCTATTTCACTCATTCCAACGCTTGGAAAATCAATAGAAAAATTGGTAAAAATCAGACTCAAGGAATTTTTAACAGGCCACAAAATTTTGAATGCCCATCAATTTGGTTTTCAATCTAATAGAGGTACAGGTGACGCTATATTCCACTTCCTCAAAAATCTGTATTCGAGTTTAAACATGAAGGAAGTAAGCGCAGCAGTATTTTTTGATCTGTCCAAAGCCTTTGACTGTGTCAATCACGAAATGAGACCTGGAGCAGCTTAGTTCTTCGAGCCTTCAAGGGTCCGTCAAATTTATTTCTTTCTTTCTTCCTTATCGGGTTGCGCAGTTCATTAAGCTCAGGCTGACGAAGCCTCCTGCAGAAAATTTGCGCTTTGGCTGGAGCATCTACGTTGAGTGGTTGCGGAAACTCGTAAATGTTATGGGGGGTTAGGGGTTAGCCTACAATACCAACGGCCGACATCAGAGGGTGCGCCTTGGCTGTCGGTCTTGTTTTGCAGCTGTTGCTCAAAAAAGTGAGAGGTATAGCAAATCACCAAGGCATTGTATGATAGTTGTCCCCACTGCTCATTGTTATTATTTTCTTCACTTGATAATTTTCCAGTCATGTCATGTTTCTGGTGTCCCGATTCATCCGGATGGCGCGTTAGTGTGTCGTAGACCCCAGTAAACACTACCCACGTCCGTGGGATGAATGATCACTGGGTCCGAGATTCATGTGCACTGAGTAGGCTCAGTAGGCGAAGTGAACTAAGGATTACGGCTTTCTACATTCTTCCGAATTAGATTTTAGCCGCAAAGCCAGAATGAAAATAATCTTCATTTTAACTTAGTGAATGAAGGAAATAACAAATTTCCCAGAAGTTTTCAATCCAGCTTTCACATCATTATGAAATAACTTGATCTAAATATTGATATGAAAAGCCCTCATATACATTAATTAACCGTGTGGGCGGAATTAGCGTTAATGAAAATCTAGTATGGTTGTTTGTCACCTGCAGCTCCAGGTAAATGAAATTAGTATACCAGTTATTAAATTTCCACAAACTACAATGACATGGCCGTTAACTAAAAATTTCCACTATGCCAAAATGTCCGGGGCCGGATATGGTAAGTAGTGAAAATTGACAAAATTAGAAGTTGGTACCTAGATTATTTAAAATGTTGATTGGGGGTTTTGGAATTTGGCTTTTCATTAATTTTTTCTGAACATTACAGGATTTTTCTTGGGTGGGAACCAGAATATAAAAAAATTCAATATTTAGAAAACTTCGTACAAGGTCTCTTCCAATATTGTATGTGGATAATTCTCATAATATCGACTTATCCCAGATAGCACCTCATATTGGCTGAATCCTAATTTCATATTGGGCCAATATGGATATGTTGTAAATGTAAAAATAATATTGATTCAATATTGATAAATATCTATGCAATACAATAAAATATAGGTCAATATTGGTTGAAAAATTTTATCAAATATCGATAAAATAATATTGCTTATATATTGTTTTCAACATCTAGAATAAATATTGAAGTCCCAATATGCCTCTCATATCGATTCTAGAAATAAAACCAATATTGTGTATTAAAGTTTGACAGCATATTCGTTGAATATTATTTCACCAATATTCAACAAATCATTATAACCTAGATATATTGGGTCGATGTTGGTTAAATAATTTCTACCAATATCGATGAAACAATATTGTCTACATATTGTTTTCAACAGCTAGAATGAATATTGCAATCCAAATATTCGTCTCATATCCATTCTGGGAATAAAGAACAATATTGTATATCGAAGTTTGATGGTAAAGTAAAGTAAATTTTATTGAACTACGTTACATTTTTGTATGTTTGTAGCAAGTCAAAATTTTACAAAAGACAGACAAGCCGCTGGTATATCACACAAACACTTTAAAATCATCCTACAAGTCATTAAAACAGACATACAGGACAACAGCTCAAATATATAAAATCTTGTGAGAATAGTCATAAACTTAATGATAATAGAGAAATAGAGTTTATGCGAACCCTTTCAATATGCCTGCAACGATGAAATAATAAAGGCTAACACTAGCAAGTCACAGAGCAAGTAACAGAATTGAATAATAGAACTACATGAAGAGTTGATATACGACACGTTCCATGAATAGAAATAGTGTTCTTCGCAAGTCATCCGCCATGAAACTGTAATTGAGAAATTAATCTGCTGAATAAAAGCATTTCTTTAGAAGGAATGATTTGATTTTCATTTTAAACTGAAAGTCATTGACTTGTCTTATTTTGATCGGTAGTTTGTTGTAGAAATCGAAGTTTAAAGAATTCTTTTGGGATACTGCCAGCCTGTATCTAGTAGTTCTCAGTAAGTTACTTGACCTTGTTGGGTAAGGATGAATATCTGACTGTATATGGGGAACTTCAGTCTATTTTTATGTATTTCGATAAGTGTGTGAAAAATGTATGCAGTTGGAAGTGGCATTATTTGAAGCCTGATGAAAAGGGGACGGCAGTGGTCTCTGTATCCGGCACCTGACGTCACCCTCACAACTCTTTTCTGGACAATGAATATTTTGCTTGCATGACAAGAACTGCCCCACAAAATAAGACCATATGTCATATGGCTATGAAAGATACCAAAATAGCTAGACCTGAGCGTACCGATGCCCACCGAGTGTTTCACTCTACGAATTAAAAAAATAAAGCACTGGATAATCTACTAGCAAGTTTGTTAATGTGACACAACCAATTGAGTTTTTCATCAATATGGATTCCAAGTAATTTCACACATTTTCCTTCGGCAATTGTAGCATTTGACGATATAAGTAGACTTTGTGTTTTCTCAGCATTGAGCATGAGTTTGTTCGAGGAGAACCACCTCTCAGCCAATTCCAGGGTGTGGGTCGAAGAGAGAGTCAGCTCATGTAGATTACTGTTTTGGTCAATAAGCATTGTATCATCGGCAAAGAGAATGCAATTTTTAGGTAGGACCTGAATGCCACGTATTCCATAGTAAGTTAGTTTTTCAACCAATATATCATGTGACACGCAGTCAAATGCTTTAGTGAGCTCACAGAGGGTAATATGCAAATATTCCTCTTTTTCTAGGCCGTCAACAGCTTTTGAAACAACCTCCAAAAGAGCTTGTGTGGTCGAAAAACCTTTTCTGAAACCAAATTGTCCAGGGAAAAGTAACCATTTACTTCTAGATAAGAAATCAATCTCTATTTAACCATAGCATCTCTATAATCTTTGCAATTATTGGAATGATCGAAATTGGCCTGAAATTGTTCATTACCTGAGGATCCCCCTTTTTTAATAGTGGAAGAATCACAGAAATTTTCAAAGCATCTGGAAAGATACCCAGAGAGAAGCAGTTGTTCAATATTATTACATTGGTTGAATATTATTTCACCAACATTCTTCAAATCATATATACCTAAGTCGATTGGAAGAAAACATCAATCCAATATTGAAATAATTATATTGATACAGTATTGCAGAGAAAAACTATGATCAATATTTGAATTTGAATAATGGAACAATATTCAATGAACAATATTAAAAAGAATTACGATAAAACCTGTGTAATAAACCGCTAGATGGCTCTATATATAAAACATTAATTTAAACCTAAGGAAATATATTAAATACGACCAAAATGCAGAAACTATTGACGCCATTATCGAGAAATACCAAGTCTTTCCAGTTTTTTTTTAATAATGCTCGATATTCTACCAATATATCCAAGTACCAATATTGCTTCAAAATATCTCACCAATATTATTTCTATAAAGTCCAAACAATACTATTGTCCAGTATAACATTTTTTCCTTGCCAATATATCGTTTGAATAGTTTGCCAATATTTTCATAATATAGTATCAATATCGCTGAATATATTTTGATACAATTGAAATTGTACATATTTCCGAATTTCGTAACTTCCTTCACGCATTAAATACACTCAATTGCAACAATTCAAAATGAGATACCGCAAAATGGCATGAACAAACACCATCTAGTGATAAATAGTTCACACATAAAAAAAGATTGTATTTATCTGGTCTTGGTGGATGTATAAATAATATATATTCCAGGAGCTCAAGGTGTAATATGAGTATTGAAAAGTTTTCCCTATAACTGTCATCAAAGCAAAGAAACAACTTGGTTAACTATGGTAGCTGTACGACACGACCATTCACAACGAATTATTAAGTAAGCATAAATTGTTTACAGCAGAATGAAAACAGATACAAATTCTTAAAAGACTTTCAAATTTACTTGTTGTAGTAACGATTTCGATACTATTGTAAATGAAAAAGAAACAGAGGAATACACAACAGCTACATAGAAAAACTCAAAATTCAATCTAAAATATTTTTGAAGAAATCTCCCAAAGAATGGAAGATCTGAAAGAACATTTGCGTGATACCAAGACAATGGATATTAAGAAGATAGATATACAAAACAAAACAATGAATCAGTTGGATAAACAAATTATGCAAATGAAATTAAATGAATATCCAGCTTCATAAACTTCTGGTAAATGAAGAATTTGCAAACAAATTGAAATCATAGCACTGGAAAATATTATCGTTGTCAAAGGATCAAGTCCTAAGAAGAATATCGGCATAAATTTGAAAAAGAAGTTATGGAACTGAATTAAATTAATGAAAAATAACTTGTGACATGTACACTCTCTAGTTGAAACTTAATTTGAGCCATGAAATCCGAAGCAATGTACATATTGGCAGGTAGACAACATTTCGTTGTTTCAAATCAAATCAAATCAATTTATTCATCATAGAAATATACATGAGTATTTGATCTAAACCAAAGACAAACGCATAATTATTGGACTAGTCAAAAAAATAGAGTAAAATTTAAATATTAATTACAATTAAAATTTGAATCACATTACATATGATACATTCTTATCACAGAAGGTATAATACAGATGAAAAAGAGTTTTTTTTATTGTAAAAACTGTTCAGTTGTATAGAATGCATTTTCTGTTAAAAAAAAATTTAATTTAGTCTCAAATGACTGATTACAATGTATATCATTCTTGTACATTACTTTGACTTTATTATACAATTTGTTTCCGATATAATTAGGTGAATTTTGGCATATTTTTAATCAGGAATATGGTTGATGGATATCATTTTTTCGTCTGGTGTTGTAAGAGTGCACGTCCTCATTCTTCTCAAACGTATGTTCATTGGATTGAATGTATAGGATTAGTCGATAGATATATAAGCTGGGTAATGTCATTATTTGTGCTCTAATAAACAAATTTTTACAGGTACTTGTTGGGTGAACATTGAACATGGTTCTCAGGATTTTTTTTGAGCAATAAAAACCTTTTCAAAGTGTGACGATGATCCCCAGAATATCAGACCATACTGACCGAAATACAACAATCTCAATACATCTAAACTCACTGTTTCTCTTAGATTCCTTATCATGTATGAGCATGTGCTTAACATGGTGCATACAATTTTAATGTGAGGTTCCCAGGTTAGTTTTGGGTCGAGTATTACACCGAAGAATTTTATTGTCAGTAGTTTGGATTGATTTTCCTTGTATATGTAAATAGAGATCATAGTCAGGAGATATATTTCTTGGTATAAATCGCATGAAGTATGTATTCGTAACATTCAGTTGGAGTCCATTCTGAGAGCAATACTTATGAAATTCATTACAAGCGGCATTGCTGTTTGTCACTAGTTGGTCAATATCCTTATGTGACATCAGAATATTTGTGTCATCAGCATACAGTACTATTTGATCAGGAGAGTCGCAACATTTTTTTTATCTGATTTGAAAATAATGAAGAATAAAGGACCTAAAATTGATCCCTGGGGCACTCCTAGACTGGTTTCTCTTGATTGTGATTTAATGTTATTGAACATCGACACTTGTGTACGGTTAGACAAATATGATTTTGCCCAATCAAGGGGTATCCCTCGGACACCTACAGCCTCTAGCTTATGATCAATAAATTCCTATCTATTGTGTCGAAAGCGCGGCTTAGATCATAGAATAGACACGGTGAGTTTTCTGCATTATTATTTTATTTTATTTTATTTTATTTGCAATCAACAGGCACTTAGCCCAATTACAGATTACAATACATCATCTAATAACTAGAAAAATATAAGTGTCACACAAAAACCTTATGAATTCTAATAAATTCCCAGTGTAAGAACATAGAAACACCGACCCATAATAAATATTACATTTGCAATATTTCATTGATTCGTTTTTTGAATACAGAAACTGTGTCAAAGAATACATCCGTGCTGTCAAGGTACTTATTAGCTAGATTACAGAGTCTATAAATAGGAGCATTTTCGCCTAAATTTGAATGAGGTGTTGAAAGACCGAAGAGTATAGATCTATTACTTTTATTATATTGTGGAACTGAAAACAGTAATCTCGATAAAACTTGAATACAGTCTATATTACCATTGATGATCTTGTAGATAAACATTAGACCTGATATTATCCTTCTAGTTTCTAGTCTCTTGAAACTAAATTCCTCAAGTGATTCTATGTATGGCATGTCAAATCTATACAGGGTGTTCCTTAAAGACATGCTAATATTTGAGGGGGTGATTCTTTGACTTATTTTAAGGAAAAAACTTTCTATTAACGTATGTCCTAAAAGTCCTAACTTTTGAGATACAGGGTGGTAAAGTTTTGAAAAAAAATCAGTTTTTTAATAATAACTGAGATAATATTGTAGACGTTTTTATAAAATTTGGTATATGTCTTCTATGCATCAAGGTGCATTTTTTAATGCACAAACATTTTCATTTTCTCAACCAGTGGCGTCCGTACGGGTTTTGCATTGGAGAAAAAAATACTACGCCACTGCTTTCTCCTGAAAAAAAATACTTTTGAGATTCTCATTCATTTTTGAGCAAATTTGATCTCTTGAGATTTCTTTGTCCGCCGCATGGTTTTCGCTTAAAAAAATAAAAATCGTTTCATTTCAGGATCAATTCTTCAAAAATCTGATGCGGTGTGGAAATGTTTGTGCATCGACTGAAAGCAAATTGAGGGATCAGATTTGTTCCAAAATGAATGAGAATCCAACAAAATGTGTAATTCTTGTCAGATGCTCGGTTCTTGATTAAACTAATTAAATTGAAATTGCTTCATATCGCAATAGGTACCTAACATTTTGTTGACAATAAATCGTCCGATAGTAATTTAGCTACCTCTTTATAATTGAAATTTCTTTTCACCACTTCTTAATCTTTTCACTTATAATCTCCCAAGTGCTTGAATTATTGCCGGAAATTTACTTTACACTTATTGGGAAAGCTACCTAGGTAGGTTTTTATCAGTGTAATCGACCGTTGACTGGTCGATTCTAAGAAATTGAAGTAATTTCATTGACTGTCAGAATAGGCGTGTATTAATCATAATAAATGCATACCTGATTGGATTTACGATATTAATTCAGCTACCTATCTGTAATTAATAGCATTTTGTTCTTCAAATCACTATAAATATTGTGTTTTCACTGGTTATGAATACCATTTTGTGTTTGAAAAAGCTATAGGAATAGCGAAGCGCACAATTATTTACTTGATTTTTAAGTGTGTTATTGAAGATATTTTGGTTGTCCGCCGTTTTTCTGAATATCGGTAAATATGGTGAATTACACGAATGCAGAAATGGCGGCAATGCATTACGTATATGGCCTCGCTGATGGTAATGCAACAGAAGCCAGACGCATTTATCAGGAAAGATATCCTGTGCCTTACCAGATAGCCGTACCTTTTCAAATATTCATCGCCGACTTAGGAAACTGGTAGTTTCAAGAAAGGTACTTCGGAAGGTAGACCTCTAGGCGTCAGAACTCTTGAAATTGAGGAAGCCGTTCTGCAAGAAATCGAAGAACATCCTGAGACGAGTACGAGGAAGATCGCTAGAACTCTGAATATTTGTCATCAAATTGTTTGGCATATTTTAGTTGATTTTTTGTTATACCCATACCATATTTTACGATTACAGTCATTACTTCCTAGAGATTTTCCACAGCGTGTGAACTTCTGTCAGTGGTATCTTCAGAGTATTGCACTACATCCGCAGTTTGAGTCACAAATTTTGTTCACAGACGAAGCAAATTTTTCTCGGAATACTATTCAAAATTTCCATAACAATCATATGTGGGCAGAAGAAAACCCCCATACCATAACCGAAACCCATTTTCAACACCAATTTTCGGTTAATGTATGGGCAGGAATTATTGGTGATTATCTAATAGGCCCATTTTTTCTACCAGGACGCCTTGATGGTCGGTCTTATTTGCACTTTCTCGAAGAAGAACTAAATGGGTTGCTTGATGATGTACCAATTGCTTTAAGGAATCGAATATGGTACATGCACGATGGAGCCCCTGCTCATTTCAGTGTAATTGTCCGAAACCATTTAAATACAGTTTATCATAATCGTTGGATAGGTTGCGGAGGACCTCAGCAATGGCCAGCAAGATCCCCTGATCTCAACAGTTTAGATTTCTTTTTATGGGGGCACCTTAAAACTCTAGTGTATAAAACTCCCGTTAATACTTTAGAAGATTTACGAGAGCGAATAGTTGCCTCGTGTGAAACTATTCGAAATACGCCGGGAATATTTCAACGTGTGCGTAATTCCATGCGTAGACAGACGGAAGCATGCCTATTAAGTGGAGGTGGCCATTTCCAACAATTTTTATAATCAGTGTTAGTATTGTCAATAATTAATGAATTTGATCCGTTCATTTAAACTTACTTTTATAAAATAAAATAAAATTCGTTTTTGTACAAGCTGAAATCCATATTTTTTTGATTCTCATTCATTTTGGAACAAATCTGTTCCCTTTATTTGCTTTAAGTCGATGCACAATCATTTCCACACCACATCAGATTTTTGAGGAATTGATCCTGAAGTAAAACGATTTTTATTTTTTTAATCGAAAACCATGCGGCGGACAAAGAAAACTCAAGTGATCAAATTTGCCCAAAAATAAATGAGGATTTCAATTTTTTTTCAGGAGAAAGCAGTGGCGAAGTATTTTTTTCTCCAAAAATATTCAATGCAAAACCCGTACGCACGCCACTAGTTGAGAAAATGAAAATTTTTGTGCATTAAAAAATGCACCTTGATGCATAGAAGACATCTACCAAATTTTATAAAAACGTCTACAATATTATCTCAGTTATTATTTAAAAACTAATTTTTTCTCATAACTTTATCACCTTGTATCTCAAAAGTTAGGACTTTCAGGACACACGTTTATAGAAAGTTTTTTCCTTAAAATAAGTCAAAGATTCACCCCCTCAAATATTAGCATGTCTTTAAGGAACACCCTGTATATACCATGTTTTTTGTAGTGCAAATAACGAAGAAAACGTTTTTGAACTTTCTCTATTAGATTTTTATATTCATTGTATATGGGGCTCCAAATGAGCGAGCAATACTCAAGTATACTTTGAACGTAAATTTTGTACAGATAAACATATGTTCTCGTATTCCTGAATTCACTTGAGTTTCTCATTATGAACCCCAACGCTTTGAGGGCTTGATTAACGGTACTGTTTATGTGGATATTGAAAGTCAGTTTATCAATATTTATACCCAAATCTTTTATTTAATTTTTTCTTTCTTATTTTGTATCATTCATTTTATACTCGAGTAGAAAGGAGGACTTTTTTCTAGTGAAAGATAAAGTGTAACATTTTGTAATGTTGAAATGCAAGGAGTTTGTTGTTGCCCATTGCACTAAATTGTCCAAGTCCAATTGAAGCATAAAGCAATCGTCAATGTGTTAAATTTTTCTGTAAATTTTCAGGTCATCGGCAAATAATTGACAATAAGAAAATTGTAGGATGTTTGGTAGATCATTTACCATGCATAGAAAAAGAAGTGGTCCCGAATTAGATCCTTGGGGAACCCCTGAATTTGCAGAAAAAGTTGAAGACTTTACTCCTTTGTACACAACATATTGCTTTCTGTTCATTAAGTATGACCTGCAAATCCTGAAAAGGTTACCTGTAACCCCCATATAGTTTAACTTCTTCAGCAGTATATCATGATTGACACTATCGAACGCTTTTTCAAAATCTGTATATATGACATCTAATTGAGCTTGATCTTCCAGTACTTCATTGACAATTTGAGTGAAACATATAAGGTTAGTTGTCGTTGACCTCATATTCATGAAACCATGTTGTTCTGCAATAATTTGGGGAGATATATGAGAGTAAAGTCTGCTGTATAATATAAATTCAAAAATTTTGCTTGGTACACATATTAACGTTAATGGCCTATAATTTGTGATCAGACTTCTTTTGCCTTTTTTAAATATTGGGCAAATTTTTGAACATTTCCACCTGTTGGCATATGAACCCGTTTCTGTTATTTTGTTGAAAATTATTTTAAGTGATTCTAATAGAAATTCAGAGCATCCTTTAAAACCATATGCTGGAATATTATCTAGGCCCACTTATTGTTTTGTTTTCAAACTTTCAATGGCATTCAACATTTCTTTTTCGTTGATTACATCTATGTCCACCGATGGATTGATACATGTGACCGCATGTTCAAAACTTTCATAATGATAGGATGATACTTCTTCATCATAGACACTTTCGAAAAAGTTGGCAAATGCATTAGTTACATCTTTATTTGATTTTAATGTGTGATCCTAATAAACCATTTCGTCGGTATTGCTGTTAAGAACGCTCCTCTTAGATCCTACAAATTTCCAAAAGACACCATTGTCGTTTTCAATATTTTGTTCGATATTCCCAACATATACTTCGTATGCTTTTTGTATGTCGTATTTTGTTTTTCTTCTCAAATATTTGAGTTTCTGTTCATGATAAATGCTCTTTGTTTTTTTGAATTGAGTTCTATAGTAATGTTTTTGCCTTAGTTGAGATATAATAGTATAATTAAACCAGGTTGGATACAATCTCTTAGATTTCTGTGCCAGAGGAACACATTCTTCCAACACCTCTTCAAATATACTGTAAAAATGTTCTAACATTGAATTAATGTCGCCTATATTGCGCAAAGAGCTCCAATCAATTGATCCCAACATATTGTACATTTTCAAGAAATCTGCGTTTTTAAAATTAAGAGAGTTATATAAAAATTCCAACATATCTTGAATTGCAGTTGTAGTAGACTTTAGTTTCCTGAATCCATGCTGTGTATCAGGAAGTAGTTTGAAGAATTCTAGATATTTTGTCAGTCTTTGACAGTAAGCTGATTCAAAAATTTTTGAGATTTGATTTTGGATGCAAATTAACCTGAAGTTCGTTATGTCTCTGGCAGATACCTTATTTTTGAAGATAGGTATACCTTTAGATTCCTTTACATTTGGATAGATCCCAGACATAAAAGATTCATTCATTAGGTGACTCAAAGGTTGATCAATAATTGTTGCAACTAACTTGATTATTTTATCAGCTCCAGGCGTTGTTTTTGCAGATGTTTTTCATATTATTGAGATGATTTCTTCTGGTGTTATCGGTTTCAAGAAGAAACTCGTATGTGCCTTTTCAATATGCATGTCATAGTTAGATATCTGTTTGTTTTTATTACAATCTATGAAAAAATCATTTATGTAGTTAGCTTGTTCAAAGGAAGTATGTCCCTCCAGAAATCCAGCAATTGCATTATTTGTTGACATATTATTTTTACTCTCTTTGATAATTTTCCAACATTCGCGTGTTTTATTGTGTCAGTTTAAAATTCGTTGGTTGTTTATTGTTCTTTTATGATATTTCACAAGTGTTCTATACTCTTTTTTATACTGCTTGTATCTTTCTGTATAACAAGGATTATTCATAACTTTACTTAATTTATTCATTTCACAGAGGTTTTCATGCATTTGCTTGATTTCTGGAGAGAACCATTTCCTCCTTTTTGTTTTTATGTGTTTATTTCTTATAGGGAAAGCACGATCATAATTATATAGGAGAGTATCGTAGAAATGAGAAAATTTGCCTTGAAAATTTGTGTTCTGATACAATTCACTCCATTCCTCTCTTAATAATAAATTTTGGAGGGTCTGGATGTTAGTGTCACTTAGTTGTCTTTTTGGGATAAATTGTTTTATGTGCTATCACATACTATATCATAATTCTGAGAGCTCAACATCCGCCGACAGCTGTTTCATAGGTCCCTACTCATAGGAAAGCTTTATGAGGTCCGTCGAAATCAAAACGAATGCACTCTGAATTACTAACATGAGGCAAAGAAAGTATAAATGAAATGTGACTTGTGACATCTACACTCACTAGTTTAAACTTAATTTGAATCGAGCCATGTAATCCAAAGTTAAAAGATTATCCACTCATTGACAGGTAGACATTTTGTTGTTTTCAACTCAATATCAAGTTTGTCATGCGTTAAGAGGAACGGAAACAAAATCTAGAGTGAGTAGAGTGTTTTTTATTTAATTCTGAGAGCTCAACATCTGCCGACAGCTGTTTCCTAGTTACCTACTCATCAGGAGAGCTTCATGAGTTATCCCGGAATGAAAACGGATGAACTTTAAATTAATACCATAAGGCAATATCAGTATAAAACTTGTGATATTTGCAGTCACTAGTTGAAACTTAATTTGAAACGAGCCATTGAATTCAAATTTAGATGATTATCCACACAATGACAGGTAGACAATATTTTGTTGTTCTGACCAACCCAATATTTCAAAATCAAGTTTCTCGTGCATTAAGAGAAATGCAAGGAATGAACTTAACATTAAATTGGTTATGGTCTTGGTGAAACCTTTCCTTAGATTCATAGTAATTAATTTACCATACAATCAATTATCGAATCAAGATATTATGAATTAATGATTATTATAATGATTTTTTCTGTCTCAAATCATTCCAAATAGAGAACCTGTTGGTCGGAATGCACGAGCGACACCAAAACAGGATGGACGCAATGATCAAGTAAGTGTATCTCCTTTCCAGTGTGTGATGGACCACGTGGAAGAACTAAGAGAAAGTCAACACTTAGAGCGTGCTGTTTTTTACCAATCAGCATCGCCTTGATAGGATACAAATGCTGGCGGCTACATACGAGTCACAAACGAGGCGAGCAAGAAGCATCGCAGAAAACCTGATGTTACATGATAAACTTCTTCACTTATTCTGAGAGCATATCATCCACTGGCTGCAGATCAGGTAGGCACCTCCAAGTAGAACATCTATGAGAGTATTCGCATCCACTCAATTTACGTACTCTAGCCTCAGTGTAGTTCGAAGCTTCCCATCCTGGACATAATATGCTGCGTCACTAAAAAGCTCTCGTCATTGCACTTGTGATGCTGGGTAAGAAAAATGTATTTACTTCTAGTACGTGAAATTGTACGTGAGGGAAGTGAAAAACTCTGAAACAATAATTATTATATTTCACAGAAATTTGGAATCTTGCAATCATGTGGTTGTCCTGGTATATTTTCTACATGTTATATTTGAATGGTTTGACGAAATTCCGGAAAATCTATCCTGTACTTCACTTCCAATGGAGTGGAACAAGCCAAGGTGTGCAAAAATAGTACCCGGACAACTGCCAGGATGTGTGTTTCATAACTCCACCAACATAAACTATGCAAAGGTCCTGTGATATGCAAAATACGCAATCCAACACTACTGAGAGATGGTATGTACAAACTATTAAAACAAAAGAGCTTTCCCGTAAAAAATGGTGATTTTATTCCTTCTGTAGGTATTCATGTACCAGCATCATCGATGCTAGTTATGGCACTTGCTAACCGTGCAGACAACAAAGAACAGGAGCTGTACAAGGAGCTGCCTATTACGTTGCCTGTGGTCGATAAAGATATGGTGGATATTCTCATCAGTTTTTCACCAGTTGACAACAGGAAGAGGCTGCTGCTATTAAAAAAAAAAACACAATGCAACAAAATCTCAATGATCTATGGAAAGAAATGAGGAGATTTGGATTGACTGCATCAAAATTTGGATTTGTTCGTAAAAGAAAAGTATTTAATGGTGCTTCCTTCAAACAATTTATCCAGCCTAATGACATCAGTCAGAAATGTGGATTTGTAATACTCCATAAGCAAATTCATTTGGGCGCAAGTCCTGGGCAAAAATTGTCGTATATACATGTAACAAAAATGCAGGAAATCGCTCAAGAGAGAATTCAATTTAATCCGCTTTTTTGTGGTGAAATGTATAAGAAATTGAGTGATGTTTACCACAAGCATATAAAAGAAACATAATTGGTTCATTGTTCATAGTCAAAAACAAAATACATAAGTCTTCCAGCTAAAATTAAAATCTTCATGAGTACTTATTGTTGATATTTGAAAGTTTGGGTCAAATCTTTGTCTTAAGTTTTATTGTAGCCATCATGATTTCTTATATTTGTATTTTACTAAGGTTGTACGTTTTGCAATAGATAAATATACAGAATGACACAGGAGTACCTTTCTCTAAATTATTAGTTTATTTGTACATATCACAACAATTTCAGTGATTTATCAACAACTGGGTTGATTCGAGTAATAAAAGTTAATTTTGTGTCAAAAATAATTCCTTGATCTTCCATTTGTTATATTGATTGTAAATTTTGGTTTTTAAGTTTATACTGATAATCAACTGAATCAGATTTTCCGTAAACACAACAGAAGTTCGGAAAATGTGTTGAATAGTTATTTATGCAACAAGTGCAAAAAGTAAGTGTATATTGCACTCGACGTGAAATTGTCCGACAGCAAAAAATTATTTATTTAGGTGCAGCACTAGGTGGAGGAAAATGAAATACGAAATTTAAATAAATAATTATCACTCTTGATCTCATCACCATCATCTAGTTTTCCATTAATATTACTCATTTTGAATCTTTCACTTCTGTAATTGACAGAATTAAATTTTGACTGACGTTTGTATAACCACAGTTGCATTATAAAAATCAAAATCATAGTAGCCATGAGCGCGTATGTTATAACGAGGTGTGGTCATAGTACAGACAGTTTGCTCTATGCAGGTAGATGGTTTAGAACATAGCGGATCGGTTTTGATTATGGAGTTATTCTCGGGAAGGCATTGTTTGTTCAAACTGCTAACATTAATACAAAATAATATAAAATATGTAGCTGATTAAAACGTATGGCCAATCTCATAGAATATCTGCTAAATATGTAGTGGGTTTGAACGTTTTTGTTTGTCATGATGATAGCACGTTGAAGTAGAATGACAGATGAGTGCAATAAAAACTTTATTGCACTAGTGCAATAAAGAACTTCTTTTTCCACTGAATATAGTTCAATAAAGTTTGGCTTTTTGCATGAATGTAGAAAAAAGTATTTTATATAATTACTATATTTTACATCTTGATATCGGTCAGTTAAGTAGCTAAATATCCATTCAACTCACCAAAACTATATGCTCTCAGTTTGGTAATGAGATGATTATGATTTATATCATCAAAGGCCTTTGAAAACTCTGTATAAATAACCGTCCTAGTATTCTACGGCATTTATGATCAAGTTAGTGTGAATAATCATTAATAAATTATACAAAACAATGAAAATATGCATTTTACAGGGACGTCAGTTTCCTAAACCTACCAACAATGGTTGGAAATTCAAAAATATAATTAAAATTACACTAAGAATTACGATAGTACAAGAGTGTTTCTTATGTACAATAAACTGAATAAACATATGCAATACAACAGCACAGTACGAACAGTATTCAGTTTACAAGTAAAAAACAACCCAAATAAAAGTACATTTGAGCAAAGAATTGAGTGAAAGTGAAAATAATAATATATACATGTTTGAACTTGAGATCTAGAGTACCAGCCCAGTGTTCTTCTGCAGAAGCCAGCCGCTTATGTTGGCAAAACGTCAAGAGCCAAAAAAAAATAGATAGACAACCAAATACTCCAAAGCCATATGGAACATTACAGATCATTTCAAATAAATACCGTGCTTCTAGAAAGAATTTCAACTGCTTCTTGATATGGAACATGTTCCATTTGCTCATGTTGATGGTAGTCAAAAACCAAATTAATTTATTGCAATCATTTCAACCAGAGCAAAGACCTAATATCTTGCGTGTTGCTGCAAGAAGGCTCTAATCTTGAAATATTCGGGATAGCACATTTAATCGATTTTCTAATATTGTCCCCTATAAAAAAATCGTCATTTATGAAGTGACGCTAACAAACCTTTGACAAAAGTGATTTCATTGATTAATTATGGATGGATAGGTGGAAGTATACTTTTAGTTACCCGTGGTTTTGTGTTCCAGTTTCTTGTTTCAAGCCCAATGGACATCAATCATTTTTTCCGCATTATGGTTCCCTGTTTAGGGAAGCAATGAAATGAGATCCCACTGGTTTTATCATACCGTGACCGGCAATTGGAAACACAATATTGTTGAGGCATATTTGTAAATTTTATTTTCAAAAACTCAATAAACAAAAAAAAATAGCATCCTACGTGTCGTCAACGTGGACTGCGGAAAAAAAAGTCATCTGTCAATTGTCATATTGTCAATGATTCAAGGCGGGGAATTTTGTCGAGCAATAAAATTCATTTTTAGCACACAAGTGATGCGCGCAACTGTCACCTGCACTGGTAATTCTGGAAAGGTCTATGTTGCTTGCATGAGTCGCGTGGTATGAATTCGATTCCAGCAAATTGGAATTTAGTTCAGTCGACAGGTAGTTTCAGATAGAAAAAGGTCGGAAGTTAATGACACTTTGAGATGTTGTTCAGGGATGGTTGATTAACATTTTCTCAAGTTTTGGACCTTGAGGACCTTGTGCTAAAAAAGAAGGGGAGGGAAAACTGCAAATTTTTTGACCTTGGTGTGGTTTTTCCTCAATAACTCTTTTGCCTTACGTTCTACAGCAAAAAATTCCCTACGAATTTGTTGCCTCAAACGTGTTTGTGTGTCAATTTGTTACCGAGATATGGCACTTCGAAGAATAGGTAATTTTTCAAATTTCGCCACAAAATGCAGAATTCCACCCTATTTCTTCTGTTATACAATAATTATGATGAAATGTAGTTGCTATTATAATTTCTACTTGAAATCACCAACTTTAGATAACCCCCACCCCTGCTTGCCCACCAGGTGTCAAGTCGTTCGTCCCAAGGACAAGAGAGTGTCGGGCCGAGGGGAGTGTGTGATCAGCTATCAGAAGGAGGAGTGGGATGTCCAAAGTTGGTGATTTCAACTAAGAACCATAATTACTACAACATTTCATCATAATTCGGGTAAAACAGATGAAATAAGCTGTAATTTTTGATTTTTTGTCATTTCTTAGCAAATTTTGAAACAACCTTTTTTTGACGTGTTATATGTCGGTAGCGAATTCACATACAAACATGTTTTTTTAGTCAAAATTGTATAAAATTTTACGCTCTACAAAAATGTATGAAAATGTTTTTTCCGAAGGACGTAAGAGAAAAAATAATGATCAACCATCCCTGAAGATCCTCCTGAAGTTTCATTAACTTCCGAACTTTTTCCACCTAACCCCACTTTTTTCAACCTGTCGACTGAACTAATTGCATAACCACCAGAAAGGTATACCATATCTCAGTTGGGATTAAATCAATGTATAATATGCGATCCTGGCCGTGACAGTGCTAAGCTCCTTAGTAATAGCTCCGTGGGATTAATTTCAGAATATACCTTATACAAGTTGAAACAAATCTTGGATGTTTTCTTGTTTGGAGTCCGAATTGATTTTCTTTGACGATGTTATGGAAAAAGAAAAATTCATTGATTTTTTTTTTCACCAGTTTGTCAATAACCTTTGTAAGTCTCAAGATAATTTTAAGGAACATTGGCTTACCTATACCTTTGAAGATATTACCAGAAACTTCTTGAGGACTATAAGAGATATACCGTTGTGAAAGATGATATTTATTAATGAGACTAAAGTTCAATTTACCACACACCTTCCCATACGGATATTACTATTAATTTCGATTCAACCCATCCTTTTCAACATGAAGCTGCAGCTTCATAGATTGGTAAACATGCCTCTCTCAGTAGACAATTTCAATCTAGAGCTGAACATAATAAAACAAATTGCAGTTAACAACGAGTATAAGCCTGATTTAATTGATTTAATACTTTCGAAAAAACTGTACACAAAAACTATTCACAATATTTTTCTAGGCACCACAAACGTATGAACAGAATTATAGATATCTGACATACTTTGGACCATCAACAGAGGTGGCCTCATTTTTAAATATATAAGATACCTACCTATGAGAATCGCATATAGAACAGATTATACGTTGGGAAAGTTTATCAAAAACAATATAGACTAGACTAGGCTATTCGTACATTCACTTGAAAAAGCTACTGTGTTGGCGAAACATGTGAAATGAAAATAAAGTTTGTAAAAATCAAAAATCTATCCCGTGTATTTCTACATTTACTATGGATCTTCATCAAGTAACGGCAGATTCATAAAAAAATTGTTCTCGATTCTTTTTTGTTAACTAGCTGAGCTTGATTATCCAAAAATGAGTGGTCAGGTCAACTACACAGGTCCGGCTTCGATATTATGGGTTTTGGGTATAATAGTGAATTATAACTATGGCTCATTAAAGGAATTGAATCATGAAAAGGATAAATGTGGCTTTCATTTGAAAAAATTTTGATTTTCTAATGTTTTTCATTCACTTTGTGGCCCCACATTTTTGCGATCTCTGTGAATTATTCGGTGATTGTGTTTATGGTAAGGGATTCGTTCAACTTTAATGAGTATTCATGATTCACTTATTGAATATCACTATACAGGCCGTTTCTTTTATCATGTGGTATCATTGCTATACCGGGTGGCTACGGAAGTATTGCCTACGGAATATCTCAGTTATTGTATGAAGTAGGTTTGTGAAATTTGGAGCGTCGATATAATGACATAAGAGCTAGAATTTGAGCATATTGACATGTCGAAGTTAACTTCCGATCTGACCGGAAGTAACATCAACTTTCTTATTTTAAATGGAAACCCTATTTTTTTTTTCTTTTCGCTTTATTCAGCATTCAATTCCCTTTCTAATGACATATCACAAGTTGGTATCTAACCAGAAACTAGATCAGAAAAAAATTATTATTGAAATTCACCGAGTAGGCCGTGGAAGCAAAATGAAAGCCAAAAATTGAAAAGTTGGCTATGGAAACCATACGTCACTTGATAACAGTTGCTACTACTGTGATATTTTATTTTCATTCGTCGGCGTTATAAAAAGCCGCCAAAAAAAATATTGTAAAAATTGGGAAAAAAACAATACTCTGTAGGTCCATAACTTAAATAGCAACATACAACTTTTTCTTGCCTGTACTATTCAGCATAACCATTCCTTTCTAGTGATATAATAGAAAGTAATTTTTTGAAATGAAATACCAAAAAATCCAATTATTATTATTCAAATAATAAAAAAACAGATTTATCGAAAAAAAAAATTCAAATTGATAGGATTAAAGATAAAATAAATTCAAAACAAATATTCGAAATGCATTCCCTCAGCGTCAATACATTTATTGACTCTGGTGATATTTTCATGTAAAACGTTTCTCAACATTTGGGGCGTGATATCTTGGAAAGCTCTACGAATTTTTACTTCTAGCTCATGTAGAGTTGTAGGCTGTGTAGAAAACACCCTATTTTTAAGATGCCCCCATAGAAAAAAGTCGCACGGAGTAAGATCAGGTGACCTTGGTGGCCACCTGACTGGACCATGGGTTGTTATAAGTCTCTCTTGAAAGCGATTTTGAAGATAATATCTCGCTATTCTTGAATTATGCGGAGGGGCGCCATCTTGCTGGAAGTACATTCTCTCAGATATTTCCGCTGGTAGGTTGTTAATGAATTCCGAAATTTCATTCGTTAAAAAATTAAAGTATCTATCTCCGGTTAGTTGGCCATGAAAAAGAATGGGGCCAACAATATGAGTTCCAACTATTCCTGCCCAAACATTCACACCAAATCTCTCCTGGAAGCCACCTTGTCGAAACCGGTGCTCGTTTTCTATCGCCCAGTACCTGAAACAAAAGACCGTTCACACTTTTAGCACTTTACACTTCGACTATCGACAATAATCCAAATAAAGTACAGTACCTACCTTGTATTATTCCTGTTAAATAATCCATTGTTGGTAAATGTTGACTCGTCCGTAAACAAGATATAATAGTTAAATAGGTGATTCTCAGCATTTTGTCGAAGAAACCAATTACAATATTCCAGGCGCCTTTCACCGTCATTTTTATACAAATGTTGATGCAACTGATACTTGAAGGATTTAAATCGATGTTTTTTCAAAATTTTCCTAGCAGAGTCCTTACTTATAGTTAATTCGGCGCCAATCTGCCTTGAGGAAATTGTGCTATCATATTGTACTGAAGCTAATACATTAATTTCAGTTTCCTCATTAATAGCAAATGCTTCTTGGTCTTCGTGAACATCAGGCTCAGTTCTTAATTTTTCTTCAAGCCACTGGAAATACCTTCTTGACGGTTGCTGCCTCCCTGGATATCGCTCTAAATACAATCATTCAGCGGCATAAGAATTTTTTAAACATTCACCATATATGAGAAGCATGTCAATTTGTTCGGTTCGTGAATAACGGGGCATTTTTTGAATATTCCACTAACTGATTTCGATTTCCAAACCCTTTTATAATGGCATACTCAAAAACACTACTTCGAACGTCAAAATAATATGGATAGCAGCGTTCGTGAGAGCTCTCGTTTCTCTTTTGTTTCATTCCAAAATACATCTTAATCAGCCTACTTGTTAATATTTTGGTTCGAATGATTATTGCAATTGAATGATTATTCTGAATAGCACAAACATCGTCCATAGGTAGATATTAGAATATCTATGGACGATGGCACAGACCAAGTACGTTTATGTTCCTATTTAACCTAGAACCTACAGGATATAATTTATCATTCCACATTATTTTTAATGTTATTTTTGCGTATGGCGATAATCTGTTTTGTTATTTGAAGAATAGTAATTGGATTTTTTGGTATTTCATTTCAAAAATTACTTTCTATTATATCATTAGAAAGGAATGGTTATGCTGAATAGTACAGGCAAGAAAAAGTTGTATGTTCCTATTTAAGTTATGGACCTACAGAGTATTGTTTTTTTCCCAATTTTTCCAATATTTTTTTTGGCGGCTTTTTATAACGCCGACGAATGAAAATAAAATATCACAGCAGTAGCAACTGTTATCAAGTGACGTATGGTTTCCATAGCCAACTTTTCAATTTTTGGCTTTCATTATGCTTCCACGGCCTACTCGGTGAATTTCAATAATAATTTTTTTCTGATCTAGTTTCTGGTTAGATACCAACTAGTGATATTTCATTAGAAAGGGAATTGAATGCTGAATAAAGCAAAAAGAAAAAAAAATAGGGTTTCCATTTAAAATAAGAAAGTTGATGTTACTTCCGGTCAGACCGGAAGTTAACTTCGACATGTCAATATGCTCAAATTCTAGCTCTTATGTCATTATATCGACGCTCCAAATTTCACAAACCTACTTCATACAATAACTGAGATATTCCGTAGGCAATACTTCCGTAGCCACCCGGTATTCTAAACCGTAATAGATACAAAGACGATTAAATGGGAAAAAATGTAACTATTGTGGCGAGCAGTACATTGGTCAGAGAAAATGATAATTTTTTAATTAAACGTAATTAAAAATTGTTGTCACTGATGATGCTAGTTATTTTATATGAAACGTTATAAAAATATCGAGTGTGATATACCACTGAATTGTAATTTTACCGCTCTATCAATATTTGTGATGAAATAGACAGGTCCGTATTCGAAAAAAATAGTTGATGATGGCGGTGTTGACACGAAACGTTTGGGAAGGGCGAGAATCCCCGTAAATTTTCTATACTGCTCACCACAATAGTTACCTTTTTTCTCATTTAATCGTTTTTGTATCTATTACGGTTTTGAATATAGCAATGTTACCACATGATAAAAGAAACGGCCTGTTTATTGTAATTTCTATGAAAATTACGTATTTTCGATAGGCCGTATTTGTCACTTTTTCCAGATTATCACGAAAAACTCATTGGGTGGGAGCTGTATAATGCTAGGTCATCAGATGGCCGCCCGAAAATTGACTGTCTTTTGCGGTCTAGAGCTTCGCAATAGCACAGTATGTGTTTCACGGTTTCTGGATCCTTACCGCATAGTCTGCAGATCAGGCCCATTTTTTTTGAGGTGCTTCTTCACTGATGCCTGTCCAGTCAGGAGTCCCGTAACGGTTCTCAACTGGCTCCTGTTCATCGTTAACAGGTCTGCCGTTCTTTTTACGGTATTAGTAAGTATGGATGGTGACTGATGCGCTGCGACCTAATTAGATCTCTTGTGTCCCATTTTCTTCTGCTATTTCAAGGTGTTCTCGTTTACAGCAGGCCCTCAAGCCCCAATTCCTTGAGAAATTTAAGGATTTTGAGGGGGTCTGTTCGTGGTATTCCTCCCACAGTCTGCTGGTGTGATCCCAGTATATTCGATCTCTTGTTATGTATAGCATAACACTCCATAAATATATGGTGTGGTGTTTCTGGATGTTCCCCGCAGAATCTGAAGGCGCTGTCCTCCTCTTAGCTCAGTTTCCTCAGGCGTTCTTTGAGTCTGCAGTGCCCCGTCAGAAATCCCGTGATTGTCTTTAGACTAGTTTTGCTGAGGTTAATCAGTGTCTTCGATCTTGCTCGGTTGAAGTTGCCAAAATCTTTAGCCTGCCTTAGCCCTGGAAGTCTTTGCCAGTATGTTGCTCTCATTGCTTCTCCAGTTTTGTTGAGTTCTTCTTGGAAGTAAGATTTTCCAATTCTGCAGACTGGTTCTGGCCCGATCAGTGGCGTTGATACCCCTTTTCGTGCCAGTGTATCTGTTTGTTCATTGCCCCTCACTCCGAAGTGACCTGGCACCCAGAGGAGGATCACCTTGTTGTTTCTGCCGAGATCAATAAGTTTGTCTAGGCATTCCCAGATCATATTTGTGTTGATGTTATATGAGCTTAACGCTTTGATAGCTGCTTGACTATCGGAGAGGATTGGTTCTTTTGTTACACGGTCCTTTGACGTTTTCTTTCCCGTTTGTTTCCTTGGGACATTGTCCCAGTAATTTTTGTGTTTATCCCTAATCCAGTCTTTTGCAGACCCTCTTATTGTATACTTCGGTGCCCCTAGCATCTGCCCTTGGTTTGGGAGCATTTCCGATCCTCTTCGTGCGAGTTCGTCTGCTCTCTCATTGCCTGCAATTTCCTGATGACCTGGGACCCATATCAGTTTTTGATTCCGGCCTGACAGAGTTTTCAGTTCTTAACTGCAGTCCCATACCAGTTTGGACGTTACTTCCTTGCTTCATAAGGCATTCAGTGCCGCTTGGACTGTCTGATAGGATGTTGATATGCGCATTTTCAACGTTTCTTCTATTATTTTCCTTTACGCATTGAAGGATGGCGTACACTTCTGCTTGAAAGATAGAGGTAAGGGTGCCCAGTGAGTAGCTGATGCCAATACTCGGATTCCTGGAGAACACTCCATTCTCAGTCTTGGATCCTGTAGAATGTCCTTGAGCTGTGAGTCAGTTCTGTTTGGCACCAACACTCTCAACTGGTTGTTGAAGGAGTACCGTTTCGGAATGTGGTCCGTTCACGTTCCTAACGCGTCCCCGGTCACAATTCTAACGATTCTTATGTGTCCCGTTCCAATGTTGGGGCTGGGTGCGATCTGCAGTCTGGAGACACCAAGCCTTGCCTTGCCCTAGACCACATAGTGGAGAGGTGGCCGTCCCAGCAGTGTCTCCATCGCTGCAATTGGTGTTGATTTGATGGCCTCTGTGATTCCAAGACTAGCACCTTGCTTAGTCACGTTGCGGCTCCTCTTTGTTGTGTCTTGGGCCACCACACCCAAGAAGCATATGTAATAGAGGGCATGACCACCGTGCTAAACAACCAGTGCAGCATATGTGGTTTTAATCCCCATCTTTTCCAAAAGTGCGTCTGGCTATCACTAGTGAAGTCACCGATTTTTTGGTTATTTTTTCGATATGCTGGTTCCAGGACAGCTTGGAGTCTAGTATTACTACAAGATTCTTGACTTTCCTCTTCATCTGTATGTCTTCCCCTCGAAGTCGTATGGGTCCTAGACACTCTGTTTTTCGTGTTTGGGTGAATGCTACTATGGTTGCCTTGTTAGGATTGACGTTGAGCCCCTCCCAGTCCGTCCATCTCGTGACAAGTTTAAGAGCCTCCTGCATGCGATCTCTAACCGTTGTGTTAAATTTTCCCTGTGCTAAGACCACGATATCGTCAGCATAGCCAAGGGCTCGGTGTCCTGTTTCGTTCAGTGTTTCAAGCAGCGAGTCCGCGATCAGATTTCACAGAAGCGGAGATAGAACTCCACCTTGTGGGCATCCTCTGTTTGCCTTGGCTACTATGGTTTCCTCTGTATCTCTGTATCAGTCTATTCCTCAGCATTGAGTCTATCCAGGCCACACATGTTTCCTCGATTTTTCTTTGTCATCACTATGATGCTCATCATATAAAATTTATTTTCCATTATAAAAAATATGGTAGAAAGCTCTCAATGTTATGTATACCGAAAGCTTATCAGTGAAAACAATAACAATAATTTTCTAAAATGCTGAAAATTGGAATGATATTCACAATGAACAGAATTCAAATATAGCATTGGATAATTTCGTCAACACCATAATCAAACATAGGAATACCTGCTTCCAAGTTCGTAAAAGTGCTTCAAATCATAAAAGATGAGGTGTGAAAAATGCAAAGAGAGGAGAAAAATTATCAATTGAAATAAAAGGAAATGGCTACAAAATTCAATTTGAATTCCTCTAAAGACATCATTCAAGACCGTAGCGAAAATCTAAAATCTGGATCTCACTAGTTTGAATATTCCTATGTATAACTTGTGCCTTTTCTTAGAACCTGTCACATTTTCAGACGTCAAACCCCTTATCGATAAAATGAATACATCCTACTCATCAGGATATAATCAAGTCTCAAATATAATTATTAACGTTTCAAGGCCGATATGTGGCAAATAATGGATGAGGTTGAATATTATAATCCAAGGCGCGGCCGAGGATTATAACAACCGAATCCATTATTTGGGTATCGGTCGTGTGTCGTTCAAGACTTTTCGTAATCCCGCTGAAAGATTACATTTTGATTCCGAGGAGAGAACAAACCACGTACCTCGTAATTCTACAGAAAAATCACAACATCGTGTTAAAATACTTGAACAAGTGATTTCTTAACGGCCGCCGGCCCTTAAAAATCTTAACGGACGGAGGCTGTTAATATTAACTTTTCAATTGTGATCTGATTACCGTTGAATCAGAATATAATTAAAAAAGCAAATCTTTCATCAACAATGTATCCTTTTCCAAAGATTACTTGAATTTGAGTCATTTATATTCGTAACTAATTAATTGCTTGCAAAAAATTGCTTTGAAATGATTCTTGAGATTATTGGTAATTTTATTGGAATATAGTCTTACAAAAAAAGGCATTTCCCCCTCCAAGAATAATCAGGAGGGTCTTTAGGTAATTGTGCCAAACATTCAATAAAATGTGAATGAGTTGCTTCAATTGAAACGAATCATTTACGGATGAAGAACTCCCCCAAATTGAGTTTTGCCGTCTTGGCAACGCTACTAGACAGGTGCTCCCACGTTATTGGCAGGTAGGTACATCCAGTAAAAAACATTCTACTTCATGTTAAAATCGCTTCGACACACCATATCCCACATAATATCTAATCTATGTTTTGGCGCATTGAATAAAATGAATCGCACTATGATTTTCAAAGTCTAAATGTCTGGGTATGGAGACAATTGTTATCTGTGATAAACTAACATCTATCAAACCTTTTCATGAATTCGACCCCTATCTACAAGGGAACACAAGGAAATCAGTACAACCTGGAGGGGTAATCCATACCAGAGGATTGCCTGAAATTGTTGCTTGAAGTGTCATCTCGTTCGTATTCTGTTAGCAGAACAACAATTACAACGTTGGAATTATCACTAGCCTGTGAATCCACCTACTAAATGAACTAAGGTAACCTGTGTCGCTGAAGCAAATTCAGTAATAATATTGTTTGAATATCAACGTATTACTTTGATACTACATTTTGTTAAATTTATTAATATATTTGTTTTGAGATATTGTTTTATTGTTGGTCTGGTTACAGAAGGAAGTCAATTTATCTTATTTCAATTATCTATCATTAGGTATTTTGTACTTTTCATTCCTGTTAAATTAAAAATTGCTGGCGTCCAGCCAGTCAAATTCTTAAAGTTCAAAATTTAAAACACTTGCCTGCCACATAAAAAATCCGAAACTGGCAATATAGTCCAAAGAACCTACGCCGTTCTCTGCTGAGCAGTCAGGCAATCAAAGTAACCCCGGTTACGTTATAATCTGAGAATAAAAAGTTTCTAGTTTTGCCAATATTTCCGCAGTTGACGAACAAACTGGTTAAGTGCTGCAATGCTTAAAAATTTCACGTCCCTACTGGTTGACCACCTTTTTTTTCAATAAATTGCCTTTCTATCTTTTTTTAACTCCAAATTGATGTTTTACATCCTCATGTCCGATTTTCGACCAAAAAATGTGTTTTTTTTATGTGAGTCCAGGTGGTAGTTTCAAAATTTTCATCACGGGATTGCCATTATGAGTCCAATGTGGCGTCTCGACTGACTTGATAATTCATGTTCACGGTGCGAGTTGATAGTGACGGATTTATTCTTTATGCATATTACCGAGGTGAGGTACAATGCAGTCTCACCAGAAAGAACAACATTTTCTGGCAAAAATAATACTTGAATTTATTTCAATTTGAATTACTAATAATATGAGCCATGTGAGTCTGGCTTGAACTCTCAGAAACACAGGCCAAGTACGTTTTCTAGATCATCTGGCCGAGCCCAAAACGCTCCCGTGTATTTTAAATGGATATGAGAAGCCATTGTGGAGCTACACCATATGACGGACCCACATGTGGGTCCAGGTTTAACCTGTTAAAAAAGCAATGGCACTACCTATTTGTTCGGATGTACTGGTCAAAAATATTCTTTGCGCATTTAGATCGTGCTTGTAGGGAGGCGTAGAAGGGTAATGAGCCTCGGACCCGGGAACCTCGCCTTGAACATATCCTCAGGGATAGAAATCTAGGTGCGTAAGATCTGGGGACGTTGCTGACCACTGAATGGGTCCATTTCCTCCTATCCATTCATGTTGGCGCAAACTGTTCAAAAGCATTTTGACATGATTGTGATTGTGGGTAGGTGCGCTATCATATTGATAATTTAACCTGAGCCTGGATTAATATAGATTTTGTCTTCTTTTTCCTAATCCTCAATATTTTCTGTATAAAAAACGGATGAGTTTCAACAGAGACAGTGTCAAAGGTTTTCAAGATATTTGAAGTTGAATGAGTTCGTGCTTAATTTGAAAACTTCTGTTGATTATTTTGTTATAATTGTTTTAAAAATCGTATATTTTGATATTTCCAATTGAGTGTGTATACCGTCGTTGAATTTAAAAAATTGCTGGAAAAATCTCCAGAATTATTGAAGCAGTGTTTATAAAAATTAAATTTATTCGAGGAATAAAAAAATAATGAAGTAATTGATAAATAATAAAACTCTTGTGAGTTCTAGTCCGACAGGGACAGTGAGAGAACATGCTTTTCTAATATGACATGATTTATCACAGAGATGTAGTATCTCAAATTGTATAAAAATAAGAAATATTGATAAGCTTACATTAGTAAATATATAAAATGCAGTAAATGTATAAAATGTAGTAGCGGCATAATAGTAGATAATCAAGTTTAAAATAAATCCATGTACCTACTACACAGATATACAAACAACAAGTAAACTAATATTCGAATACAAGGTTGAATTAATGGAACCTGATCGTTTGTGTTTTTGTGGTGTTAGATTCCTGCATACGTCTCTTATGCGTTCCTTCAATTGAATTATCGTTCCTGGGGCAGTTCTGTACACTTGAGATTTGATATATAAAGGGGTCAAATCAGGCGAACGTGCTGGCCATTCAATAGGAGCCTTTCTACCGACCCATCTTTCCGGAAAACGTTCATTTAAGAAGTTGGTTACTGGCTTGAAATCATGAGAAGGTGCTCCGTCTTGTTGAGGATGGATATTCTTTCTAGCCATCTGAATTATTTCCGGAAAGATGTCTTCTGGTAGCATCCTCAAATATCGAACTCCGTTAAAATTTTCTTTCGAAAAATATGGACCTATGATACGGTTGCCCAATATGCCAGCCCAAACATCAACTTTTGAAATGAATTCGACGATCAGGCTCGTCTTCAGGAAGTTCGTGAAATATTTTAATTTTATGAAGGTGTGGGTGATTTTTTATTTCAATATTTTATGTAATGTTGAAAGTGACATATCATTTTGATCTGCTAGTTCAGTTGTGGACTATTGAGGCTTTTCTCGAACATCCACCAAGATATTAATCTGCTTGTTTGAAGAGACATATGATCGACCACTTTTCTTCATATTACTCAGATTCCTGTTCGTAAGAATTTCCCAATGAGTTCTCTTAAATATTAAATATTGTCTAGGGTTGTACAGGCTGTGCAGCCTCACAATCACTTCGACCTATGAGTTTTTTTGTGCGTGACCCTTGATATATTCGAGGCATCTTGTGAAGTTTATCAGGATCCTGGGAGCTAAGTTCCTGATTTCGGAGGGCGTTAAGAAGGCCCCTTCCAAGAACTTAAGCCTCTTGCAGAGAAGCGCTGGGCATTCGCACAGCAAATTTTCTGCAGTTTCTGCGAAGTTCTCGCAGTAGCGGCAACTATCACTTTCTGATTTACCCATCTTTTTGAGGTGTACCCCAGAGGGCAGTGTCCAGTGAGAAGTCTCGTTACCTTCTTCAAGTATTTTTTGTCCACCTCTTGGCGATAGACAAACTAGTCGTTTCGCTTGTCTTTGTCCTAGCACTTTAATCCAGTGAGATTTAATTTCATCAGTTTCCCAGCTCCGGAACTCTTCTTTTAAGAGGGCTCTGGAGAATCCACAGAAGGTTGTTTGTCCCTTGTTTGGCAAGGCAATCTGCTTCTTCGTTGCCTTTAATTCCTCTATGACCTGGCACCCACATCAGGGTGACCTGATTTTTTACTGCCAAGTTTTCTTACGGATTGTTTACAGCCCCAAGTCATGTTAGACTCACAGGTTTATGACCTCAGAGCTTTTAGTGCTGCTTGGCTATCTGACAGTATATAGATTTCTGCCCTTCGAGTGCCTCTTTCAAGGCATTCCTGGACACATAATTCTATAGCATGTACTTCTGCTTGGAAGATGGTTGGGGTGTTACCAAGGGGTTTTGAGAGCCTGAAATTTGCTCCTGTAATGCCCACTCCAACACTTCCCAGTTGAGATCCGTTCTCTGTGCAAGTTTGGTGGCTGTTTATTACCACTTCAAACTGTATTTTGAAGTCGTACCCAACTGGCATGAGATCTGTCGGTTGAGACATGCCTTCTAGGGAAATGTGTTCCAAAATATTTAAGTGTCCTATCAGATCTCCTGCTTTTGAGTTTTTTGCTTGGCTCAGTCTGAAGGCACTCTTTGCTGCTTCTTTCATTACACATAGGTGCACTGGCGGAAGGTTTGCCTCTAAGGCTGCAGTAGGGCACGTAAATATTGCCCCTGTGATTCCCAGGCACGCTAGCCGCTGCACTTTCTGCAACTTGACTTGTGCCGAAATTTGTTTTATTTTTGGCCACCATAGCAGTGAGGCGTAGGCGAGCATTGGTTTAATGATTGTTTGGTATGACCAATAAATCATTTTTGGTTTCAGACCAAAGACTTTGCGGCATGTCCAGCTTGCCGCTATAGCTTTGGAAATAATGTGGTTGATTTGGCTATTATAAGTCAGTTTTTGGTCTATTATAACTCTCAAATATTTCACCCCTTTTCAAATTTTAGCTGCATTCCATTCAGAGTTGGAGCTTTGAGTTCGTATACTTTCGACTCTTGGTGAATGGAACCAGCACCGGTTCTGATTGTGTTAAGGGCCAATTTCATGCGGTCGGAGATTACTCCGTCATGTTTGCCCCTAATGGTAACGACTAGGTCATCGGCATAACCTTGAGTCGTGAAACCAGATTCGTGTAGCTTTACTAGAAGGTCGTCGAAAACCAGTGACCACAGCAAAGGCGATATTACTCCCCCTTGGGGGCAACCTTTTTCTGCTGTCATCTGACTGTCTCTCCCCCAAGAGTCGCCACAATGACTCTGCTCTCCAGTATTGATTATGATCTGGTTAAGGAAGCATGTGAGGTGTTGTCTAAAGCACCTTCAATGTCAATGAAGGCGCAAAGAGTCATTTCTTTTTCCACATATGTCTTTTCAATGCTTTCAATTAGGCATTGTAGAGCATTGATCGTGGACTTTCCTGCTTGATAAGCAAACTGTTTCTTGTGAAGCGGTAACTCGAGGAGTTCGCTTCTGATGTAACGGTCTATTATTTTCTAAATTGCTTTCAGGAGAAAGGAGGTGAGGCTAATGGGGCGGTAAGACTTTGGTTCGTCCATTGGGCGTCTTACAGACTGGTAGTAAACTTTAACAGCAAAAAGTTTTTCCTCTACAGTTCGCATCACTCTCCGCAATATTGAAAACTGGTGAAGTGCAAGATTTAGTTAACAACTATGAGATGTGATAAGAAAATTTTCTGATTTTTTTCAGCTTATCTCCGTTACTAATTATCCGATCGGTTCGTAAAAAATCTCATTTTGTTCGTATTTCTATTCTCCACAAATTTGGAATTGGAGCAACCAGATTGCTGTATGAGTATTTATTTTATCGGCAAAACACGAAAAAAAGGACGTTTTATTGTTTTAAAATGTTTTTAACAAATTAATAAATGATAGGTGCGATTCCCAAACATAATAGAATATAACTAGGGACTGTCCTTCATGTGATGGCACAGTCCGTTTCTTACCAGTATTTTTATTGAAAAAATGCTCATTCTATGCTCTATTGATACAATTCAACACGAGTTCCCACAAAATGAATAAATTATCAATCGAACATGTTAAATTCCATCAAGAAACCTTCTCACAAATATTGAACAGTCTGTGATTTGCGCTGGCTCCTTCAGCTGATTATCCGAATTGAGTTGGTCGAAGACTGCTATGTTTTCAATTGCTTAATGGTTATTGTCATCTCATTCTTTCTTTATATAAAAGCGTAGCAGTACGCAACAGTCATGCAGGACCTATCCCAGTCGAGCTCCGATATATAATAAATCAGTATGTGTATTAAACTGAATTGAACTGAAATAAAAAAAAAACATCGCTGTCCCAGGCCTGGTTTTATAACATGTTTTTCGATTCATGTATATTCGATATCATTTCCCTATTTAATGACTTCATTCGTACACATCAATGAAATATCCAAATGTAGTCACTAAACCTTTTGTAGTTTATTCAAAATGTTCTGTATAAAAATGTATTGAACGAATTTTTCAGAAAGTATCAGTGAAGCGAACTTGATGTATGCATTCCTTCATCAGGATATCAGTCCAATTTCCCCTGACAGCCATTGTTTTGGAATCACGATGTGGCTGAAGAACGGCACGGTTAGTTCTCGCCACGGATCCGTGGACACCCTCCCTAGAGGACCGAGATTGAGGTGTAACCGTGTGGAAGTTATCACTGACGATAAGTCATACGCCATGACTTCATCGTCCCCGGTTAATAAACACCACCCTATTAAAATTTCATTTCGCTGACAAAATGATTTTTCAAAAACTGCATTCAGTTTGATTAGAATTAGGAGTGTATCTGTGAGACTGAGAACAGAGAAAATTCAGAATAATGACAGTAATATTCCTTACAATTATTTTATTTTATTGAAATGATAATTCTGATAGTTCTTGGTGGAATGATGTACATACTACTATAGAATCTTTAAATCTTATTGGCTGCCGTAAGACGGCATCAATCTTAGACGGGCCGTTGTACTTGCATGGCTAACTTTGTTTCCTCTGAGCTTGTTATTCTCTGAACCAATGATCAGTTACCCGGTTGTGAAAAGTAGGTGTTTGGGTAAATTAAATCAGCGTGTCCTCTGAGTCTGAAAAGAGCCCGACTGCGACATTTCTGAGAAAAAATAATGATAATGATAATTGTATTTCAATTCAGCATCCTTTATGAAATAATTAGTCAATCATCCAGATATTGTGGAAGGTGGGAACTAGAAATTCAGACACTATTTCATTATTGCTGACGTTTTGATATTCTTCAATTTATTTTTCACTCCTGTGTAACAGGTTATAAGAAAGAGGGTATGATAGAGATCCACCTTTCAAGGGGTTGTGCCGTAAATAACAATTCTAACCTAGACATATTTTTATCACAGCTTGTTCAACAACGTTCTAATCCATGACGAAGTCATTATTCCATATCCACTTAGTGTCCTAAAAGTTACAATGATGAATATCAGTAGATTCACACTACTACATACAAAATCCACATTGATGAATAGTTTTCATCCCATAGAAACTGGATGTGGTCTAATTATTTTTTGCGTGAATATTATATCACTGATGTTACGTTTACCGTAAGTTCATTCAAATACCAATAAAGCGTCGAAAGAGTTATGTATCGTTATTGTAAAATAAGAAATCGTTACCGTTTTCCATAACCTACTCGTAGATATGCTTGAGAGTGTTGAATTAGAAGCTTTAGTATATTTGTGATAGATGAAAATTTGGAATTTCTGATGGGAATAGAATAAAATACATGGAATGGAAACTACCCAAAACACCAAAACAACGCCATACAGCTAAATATTACTGAATGCGGATAAGGGCCCAGTACCCTATAGCCCCTTGGTCAAGTTCATAGTACAGTAGAGATATCATTTGTCAATAATTGTTCAAAAATGTTTTCTTTCATTAATCATTAATTTTCAAGAATATTTTCATTGAATCCAAAACAAATTAAGTAGCAAGTAAACTAGAAGAAATAATTGTAACAGGTACAAAATTTGATGTAGACAGGTATGGTATGTTGTAGGTAATAAGTGCAATTAGCCACTCAGATACATGGTATAAACTAGGTACCATTAGCATTGATCTCCTGAGGATTCTAACTTTGATGGCGAATAACGCGTCGAGTGATATTGACGTTATTTGGTGTTTTGGGTAGTTTCCATTTTTGTATTGTATATAATTCATAGAAAAGTTATTTGCATAATAGAGTATAACAGGTAGTTACCATCAACAATACATTAAGTAATCCAAACACCGCCAAATTTAGTGCCCCTTAGGGAAAGTAGAACCGAGACAAAACAAATTGAAAATTAAATAATTCCTGTATTATATAGCAACTACACAAAATATACTTACATGCAGTTCCGCGATAGTCCTGATACTTGAAAATCGTACCTATATTACCATAAATTATAAAGAATAATATATCACATAACGAGCCTGAAAAGTAGTGTATAATAGCGAGGGTGATGTTTCACACTCGAGGCGCCAGTTACAAGTGTGTAAATCATCTCGAATATGTTTCGAGTGCACTTTCCAAAGAGTTGTTGTTGTTTAACTTTTAGATAACTTTCAATAATATTGACAAGTCAGGAATTATTTGACACGGAAAGCCAATCAATGGTAATAGTTTTAGATGCCACTGGGCGTCACTAGGCAGAGCTAATTTTGGCATTTCATTCGACGGCTATCGACGAGCGATTTGTTCTCTTCGAGAATTGTATTGAATGTAAATTACATATAATTTATAAAGTAATGAAAATACTGTTATCGAGTATCAACAAAAGCAGTATTATTTCTTGTTATAAAGTACCCAGTATAATAGTTATTTGGATGGTGTTCATCAAAATACAAATCATATTAGCTATCATCTAGCATCCTTAGGAAATTGTAACATTATAATTATGTAATAAATCTATCAGGGCCTGGAGCAACATTTAAAGGCCCATGGAACTTTTTCCGGAGTTATCGGGTTGCGCAGATCAATGAGCCCAGGCTGCAGAAAGCTTCGAAGTGCTCTAAAGCTGGAGTATCTGAATATAATGTGTTTGCGGATATTCATAGATGTTCTTCTAGAAGTTTTTCACCGGATTAGCAGCAGATGGGAGATTCACAATACGTGGAAGCTCTTGTGATAAGCAAGAATGTTCTCTGCGATGTTTCTCTCATTCGTGACTCCGTAACCACCATTACTCATGTGATATCAAGACAGTGCTGCATGCTGGTAACTAATACCCTTGATCCAATGAGTGGTGAGCTTGTCCCAATTTGGTAGCCATTCGCTGCACTGCGGGCGTAAAAGACAAGGCAGCACTTTCTGGGTGTTTTAAACACCATGTTCACTGATAGAAAAATCTGTTGACCCCCGAGGACTTTTATTGAAACGGTCGTCGTTCGTTATCAATCCATGTTTTCGGGTCATACCACCTCGACTTTAACCTCTATTCCGATAGGTCGATTGGGGGGAGGCATATACCTGGTGTGATCGTTACCGGAGAATGACCCAGTCTTTTCCTTCCCGGATGCGGGTGAGCTGCCGGTCCGATTTTGTTTTTTTCTTTCTCCGGGTGAGTTGTCACGCAACTCACCCAGAACCTCAGACATTAGTTGGCGTCCTGCTCATTCCTCTATTTTCGCTATTATGATTTGGTGTCTGCAAGTTGAATATTTTGGGAGTATCCCAATTTTTCAATATATTTTGATTTTGTGTATTATTAAGATCAAATTAGATCAGCTTGGGGTTTCCATGCTACGAGTCTCTACACTGCGGCCTTTTCAGACTATTTTGCCTGCCCACGAAATCGTTTAGAGTTATCTATCTAGAATTGTCTTATTAAAGAGACTCCATGTATCTGTGAGCTCCTGGTTTTTCTTCTACCCGCGTTAGTAACTAAGCCTTGACAAGTACCCGCAGTGTCATAATATGTGTACTGATGTTTTCTTTCTCCTTTCCCAGGCCGATTTTACTCATATTTAAATTGAGCCTACAATAACCTTCGAGTAAAAGTCCAACTGATATTCTAGTAGTACTCTTTTTCTGGCATGATAGATATGTTGGCAGCAGATTTTTTATAAACTCCTTGGCCTGTCTTATTTCTGGTGAATCGTTCCACCACTCTTGAGATTTCTGTTGGATCCATAATTTGGTACTTGTTTCGGTACCGCTTTTGCTATATCGCAAAATGGTTCTTGACCTTACTTGCTCTCTCTTGGGCTAGTCAGTCGACCTCTTCATCACCTATATGACCTCTATGTGCTGGTACCCAGGCTAGGGTCATCAGTCTGTTCTGACTGACCAGCTCTTTTAGGATTTCTATGCAGCACCAAACAAGTTTTGGGGTAACTTGCGTTAAGTTGACTGCTTTTATCGCCGCTTGGTTGAGTTTTTTTCTGAAAATTCAGGCCATGACTGACCTGTCTTCCACTTGGATGTATCATATATGTGTTATGGTGAAATATACAGTGTGTTTCACTTCTCATGGAATTACTGCACAAAAGGTGTCATCCTACGTGATATACACTGCACGCCAACAGCGATGGAACCACCCATTTTTCCGGAAAGATATATTAGAATGTAAAATTAGCCCAAAATTCCTTCGGATTCGTGTTGAGGATCCCAAAATCGTTTCACTTCTTATGGAAATGCCCCGGTATCTCCCATTATTTTCGACGTAGAACCATGAAATTTCCAGGATACACATATACACTAAAAATGAACCAAATGCACAGAAAGGGTCATTATACGTCATATTCACGGAGGCGTTTCCATAGGAAGTGAAGCAAATTAGAATTTTTCAGAACTGAAAACAGGTGGATTAGTAGTAATTTGGGGATCCAGAACACGAATCCGAAGGATTGCCCCCTAATATAACTTTCCGAAAAAATGGCTGGTTTCATAACTGCTGGCGTGCAGTGTATATTACGTAGAATGACCCCTTTCGTGCAGAGAGTTCATAGTGTATCTATTGATCCTAAAAATTTTAGTCGTCCAAAATTACAGAAGATACGAGGGTGTTTCTATGAGAAGTGAAACATACTGTATACATTTACTCCCTGCGATTCCGATATGTTGGGCATATCTATGGTTATCGCGTTGATCCCCATTTTTAAACATATTTTGGTTTTATGTTTAGTCATACAAACTACTCTTTCGTGACAACTTGTCCAGTGATGGAGAATGTACGTTTTTTGAAATCGCTCACGAATGTCTATTTTCTCAGAGCAACTCCAGATCCCAAAGTACACTAAACTAGTATTTTAGTTCGTTGCTAAGCAACGAAGTTTCCCGGATCGGAAATGGCCCGAGAAAATGTTTTGCCAACCTAGGCCGTCAAAATCTAATATGCATTTCAGACAGTAAATAAATACACGCAAACAACCAACTCACATTAGGAAGATTAATTGAATATATTATTACACATATGGAACATTAATTATGACTATATTGATATATTCATTGTTACATATGTTGCAATTTGTACAATTATAAAACATAAGCTGAACTCTACCTGAAAAGTCATAAGATAGCAATCAAAAATTGTTGGGTCTTTATAAACATTTCTTAAATTATGATAATGTTGATTGCAATTTCAGGAAAAAATAGTATGTGAGCACATTCTCAGACTTCAAAGCTTTTTGGCGTCGGCACAACGCCTCTGCTAACAATTTACATCGTCGTCCGGGAATATATTTCTTCTACTACGAGATACACAATGTACTATTCTCAGATGATTGTATGACAATATTTATGTTTGCGTGAATATAAATTACTGCAATTGAATGAGTGACATGAAATTCAATGTGAAATTCAAAACCGACTCTATTGTGTGCAAACATTAACACGTGCATTTGGGACTTCCACCAAATTTTCATTATAAAACCCTGTTCTCCAGGAACGCTCACTAAACTTGTGTCCTCCTCTGTAAACGGAATATTAAATATATGATAGATAGATAATCTTAGTGCTTTCGTGATTTATTTATACAGTGAGGACCAAAAGTCCGTCGCCCCCCCCGTAACTTCTTCATTTTCCATATTACAAAAAAATGTTAAATACTAAGTTGTAGGGTTTCATTCGATCTCTTTAATGGTTTAAGTTTCATTCATACAGAGTGTCTCAAAAAAGCACGGTGACTTAGAAGTTAATTTTTTTAAATGGGACACTCTGTGTTTCATTGCAATATTACATTCTACGTTGAATTCTGAACAAGTTTGATAAATGGTTTTCTATCAAAAAAGTTAATAGTTCTGGACTTATGAACACTTGTAAATAATTATTTCGACTACTTTTGCGCCAGTTCAATGAGAAAATCGTAACAAATGGATCACAATGTATTCCACTTTCCTATCCTAACTTTTTGAAAGCTATCCAATGTTGCAAACTGCTGATGGCACCATGTGTAACTTACCTCGTCGTACCATTTTACAATTGTTAGAGTTGTTGAATCTCACGAAAAACTAGTACAAATGAAGTTGAAACATTTTATTAACAAATAAGGTAGTCCATAAATACAGATCAAGAATCATTAAGAACTGAAGAGATATTTTAATTTATAACTAAAAACGGTGAGTTTTTATCTATTTCAAAAGATGTTCGACATGTCCACCATGCATTTCTTGACACATGAATAGTCGGGTTGTAAACTCTTCCCTAACATTAATCAAGGTTTGAGGTGTTATTTCTGAACACACTTCAATAATTCGACGGCGCAGTTCATCTAACGACCCACAAACTGTCTTAAAAACTACGGATTTCACATAGCCCAAGAGAAAGAAATCAAGCGGTGAGAGGTCCGGTGAGCGAGCTGGCCACTCTGTTGTACCTCGACGTCCAATCCACCTACCTGAATACCTTTCATCTAAATAATTTCTCACCTCCCGAAAATAGTGTGGTGGCGCTCCATCTTGCTGAAATGTTACATCCAAGTAAAATTCATGTGGGTTTTGCGCAACGATCTCATCGATACTGGGACTTATTGTGTCTTGCATCATTTTAGGTATCTGGGACCATTTAAATTTTCTTCCAAGAATATGGAACCTATAATGTGGTTACCTAAAATACCAGCCCAATCATTAATTTTCTGGGGAAATTGAGTATGCCCCTCGCGGAATTCATGGGGATTCTCATCACTCCAATATCTACAATTCTGGATGGAATTTATTTTGTTTTGAAACCCTCTTTACTGATGTTTTAGAAACATCACATGTCTCAGCTACTTGCTTAGTTCATTGTTGTGGGATATTTACCATTTCGGCTAGTACTTGAATTTCAACATCTTCCGTAATTATTTTCGGCCTCCCAGATCTCGGAGCATCTTTCACGGTGCCAGTTTGGTTAAATTTTGACACCAATTTCTGCAGATATTTTCGACACATCGGACGTTCTGGAAACCGTTCATTGAAAATGCGAATAGCAGCGTGGTAATTTCGGTTAGCTTCACCAAATATGATAACGGCTTCAACTTTGTCTGCTACTGAACGAGCCATATTAATCAACAAGAGAAATTGAAAACCGTTTGAAACAAAGTTTTGAAAACCTACAAAATGTCAATAACATTTGGCAAAAACAGATAAGAGTTTTTTTTCGTTGTCATGGATAAAATAAACGCGCCTAGCGTGCATAGCCTACCTCATTAATTTATTCATGAACTGGTGCAAAAGTACTCGAAATAATTATTTACAAGTGTTCATAAGTCCAAAACTATTAACTCTTTTGATAGAAAACCATTTTTCAAACTTGTTCAGAATTCAACGTAGAATGTAATAATGCAATGAAATACAGGGTATCCCATTTAAAAAAATTAACTTCTAAATCACCGTGCTTTTTTGAGACACTCTGTATGAATGAAACCAAACCATTAAAGAGATCGAATGAAACCCTACAACTTATGTATTTAATATGTAGAATAAAGAAGTTACAGGGGGGGCGACGGACTTTTGGTCCTCACTGTATAATCACAATTATATGTCATGAGGTCAACATATTATTTAGCTATTTCGAAATATCTTGAGTTTTATCGAATATATCTCCAACTATACTATGAAAGATAAATCTTAGTCGAATAAGAGATATATAAGTATAAATTTACATACACCAACTCCATGCAAATCTCTAGACAGCAATTCAAAAATGGGTTAAGTAGGTCGAGGTCCAAAATGATAGTATTGATCTGTCCCTAGAGAGTCTGCCCAAGATTCTCGGCTTTTCCTCTTATCCTGTTAAACATGCCCGTCGTCTAAATGGCCTAGTAGGAATTTCTATTTATATCATTGAATATTCAGAATGCGGTAAGATATATATTTTACAAAATCAATTTGATCTTTGATATTTATGACAAATTCGATTTACTCGACAGATTTTGATGAAAATTGATTATTAACATAATTGAAGAGGAAAAACGAAGGGTATACATTGTTGGTGACTGTTATTTCGATTTAACGGTATTCAGATGACAATTGAAAAGTTAATGTTAACAGCCTCCACCCGTTAAGATTTTTTAACGGCCGGCGGCCGTTAAGAAATCACTTGTTCAAATATTGTTTTCAAAACTTTATTCTGTTTACAATAACAATGATTACAATACTAACTTTTTATAAATTTGAAAAGGAATTTGACAATTGCTATTATTTGTTATTTCTATTCCAACGATGAGAGATTTACTATCTATAGCACCAGTATTTGAACAGATTTTTCTGTAGAATTACGAGGTAAGTGGTTTGTTCCCTCCTCCGTTATTTGCTACATATCGGCATTGTAACGTTAATAACTATTTCGTAATCCCATACTGTTAATTCGATTTAACAGTATTCAGATGACAATTGAAAAGTTAAAGTTAACAGCCTCCGTCCGTTAATATTTTTTAACGGCTAGCGGCCTACTATAGGTTTTTGCCCACAAAACGGCATTGCTGAACCAACCCTAGCAAGCTCGTCTGCCACTTCCTTTGTTTCAGCTAAATTTTCGAAAGCATCTTCGCATTCCTGTACAAGTGTTGAACTTGGTTAGGTTGACAGATGACATATTGAGAGCTGCTTGATTATCTGAACATATATAAATTATTCGTTCTCGCCTTCCTCTCGCCTCTTGGCTAGTAGCTACATTTAGGATCGCGAACAATTGAGCATGGAAACTATATTTTCACAGAGCGTAGCTTTTTCGTACAGCTATTCCTTCCACTTAGATGCCTGCCCCCAAATCCTGTTTGTCAATCAAACGCGAACCTTCCATTTAACATTGGGTGAAACTCCACTGTATTTTCTTCCAATTGTTACCTGCTCAGAATAATGAGAGCAAACTGTCTATTCCATCGCCTAGCATATCAGTGTCTATTTCTTCTAAAGTATGTGCCAGCCACGCTTGGAACGAAATCCATCAACTCACATAATTCCTCACAGAATTCCACAAGATGAAAGTGCATACCTATACCTACTACCAACTACAATTACAAGAAACACTCTGACGGTCTCCTAGTGTATTTTCACGAAAGTAAATGTGCCAGCCAAGCTTGGTACGAAATCCACCAAGTCACATTATACTCCCAGATAGCACAATATCATTCATAGAATATTTATAGAATATCTGCCGAGGATATTTGAATATTCACAGAATGTTCCCACAATACAATAAGTATGTTCTGTGAACATCTGTTTCTGTTTTAAATATTCTGAGAATATTTTCTGGTATTTTCTATAAACGGTCGTAGAATCTTACGAGATAAAATATTTGAATATTCTCAGAACATTCTTTACACGTGTACATTTGAAATTAATAATATTCTGTGAATATTCCTGGTATCTATAGGGAATATTCTTAGAACGAATATGAAATATTTCTTTGTACTGGGTACTGCAATAAAAACTCCTTCAAATCAAAAGTAATTTATTTTCTTCAATACAAAGAGTTTTATTTTCAAAAATATTTATGGAAAGTAGGTACGGAAAAAGAATGGAAACAATGGTATTAACATATCTGCATGAGCTAACTAGCTAGAAAGATAGTTTGATTTGATACTGTTGATTCTTTTAGTTGTTTTTGTTTAAATTTGGAATTCAAACAGTTGACCAAAAACGACGCTTATTCACGATCAAAGGAAACGATGTATAGGACAGTATAGGTATAATGAAAATTAATCCAAATTAAGAATACAATACACTTTGTTGTTAGGTAAATATAAATATTATTTGCATCTGGAGACATCATACATCCTATTCTACAGAAAAGAAGATAATCACCTGATTCGACGAACATCTGCTGAAGTTTTTCTTCAATTATTTCCAATTCTCCAGATGTGGTGTTGCAGGTTTTTCCGGGTTTCCCTGTAGCTGCCAAAGCGGATACACCTCCGTGTATTCATTCAAGTCGCCCCGGAGCGCAGATTAATTGTTACTGTTGTATCCAATTTTTAATAAAATAAATTTTGACAAAGAACATGACAGAAACTCATCACGAAATCCACGAAATCACATACAAAGGTCACTTATTGTCAATGTCAATTGTCAGTTACTTTGCGAGCTGAAATGACGGTTTTTGCACAGTTGCCTCTTACGCTTTATTAACAAAAGTAAATGCACAATGCTTATAGTATCATCCAAGTTATTATTGATTACGTTGAATATTATTCATTCAGCAAATACTGATCAACTTTCATAGTTTTATCTAAGAGATGTGAGGAAATTTCTTCATGTCTGGCATCACTGCATGTGCTGCTATATTTCAAATTCCAACTTATTATTTCTTCACCATATAATGCAACTATGTAGTTTAAAATCATTTCAATACGAAAAACGAAAAGGTATATACCTTCATAGGTATACAACGGTCAGGACAGGGGATATACAGCGTGATTTACGTAGGCCGTGCATTAGAAGTTTTTTAACTTGCAGTTGGACTAGAAACTTGAAATTTGGTATGCTGTCATAATTGATCATGTGCGTTCTACCTCAAATGTTTTTAGTCCTACAACTATACAGAGTATGCCAAAAGTCGGTTCCAACTTTCTTATTTTAAACGGAAACCTAATGTTTTTTTGTCATGGTTCGATTGGCCTTCTGATTATGACTTTAGACAACCTTATATGTTTACTTATCTATCACAGTTTTTGAGATATGTCCATTTTTCTGAAAAAAATTACGGCTGTAGTAGTTTACGAAAACTCGTGTAGCCCGCAAACCGTCCAAAATTAGAAAACCAAATTTATGGAGCAGTTAGCTGGTAGTCCAGGCTAACACCTGATGTCCCATCGACGGTCCCATTTTGTACCATATGGGCGCAGCCGATTTTTGAATGTCGCAATATAAAATTGTCAAAAACTCAGTTTTTTCAAATGGCACCTACCATTTTTTTTAACCATTCAAAAGAAAATTGAATTTAAGGATGACTTATTTCAGCTTTCCCTATACCCAAGTTCAACCTCTATCTTACAGAATGATTATGTGTGTATGCCATGGAAACAAAAGAAAATTGTAATAATTTAATCAAATCAAATATTGAACAATTTTGACAGAACTCTAGCGTAAATGTTCAATATGGCCACCATTGTTGCTCAAACATTCTATTATTCTACTCTCAATAGATTGCGTAGCACGTCTGATTTCGTTGGGATCGAGACTGTCAAAAGTCTGTATTATTCTATGTCTCAACTCATCTATATTGTGAACTGGTGAAGAATAGACCAAATCTTTTACCCTACCCCAAATATAAAAACCTAAAGGGGTAAGATCTGCAGATCTTGTAGGCTAGAGAAAGGGTCCTCGATTTCCCCACCAATGGTTCTCGAACATGGAAGTCAATTTGGTATACACAGTTCTTGTATTGTGCGATGGTGCCCCATCCATCTGGTACCATGAACGTGCAGCTCTAGCCAGTGGCAAATTGTCAAGAAATGTTTCTATTACGTTTTGAAGAATTTCTACATATCTGTCACTATTCAGATTTTTATCGTACATAAAGTAGCGTACCTCTTGGTTCATTACCAAACAAAACACATTTATTCGAAATTGTACTAGATTTTCAACTTCGAACACCAGATGGGGATTTTCAGAAGCCCAAAAATGTCGATTGCGCCTATTGTAAACTCCCTGCTGACAAAACTTTGCCTCATCAGTCCAAATTATGTTGTCTAAGAATCCGGTGTGCTCTTGTATTTTGAGTAATAAGTCCTCGCAAAAGTTTACTCTACGGGGAAAGTCACCTGGGTGTAATTTTTGCAATCGTATAAATTTGAAAGGATTTAGCTTATGGCGGTGTAAAATGGTTTGTTTTGCAGAGTATGAAAATCCCAATTCCAAAGACGCCGTTCGTATTGAGGATTCAGGATATGCTTGAAAATATCCGAGAATGGTAATTTGATTATCGTCATTGCCAGTTAGTGATTTGACTCTCGTAACGGGTCTAGCCACCTTCCCAAAATGTATAAAATTAGTTTTCAATCGTGAGAACTTGCCCCGTGTCATCCTCGGTAAGTTTGGATATTTCAAATTAAACTCTCAGACAGTTCGCTGCACAATTTTTTGACACATGCCGTGGATAACAAACAAGTCAAACACAACTTCGTTTGTATAATTTTCCATATTCCAATCAATTTTATTTAAGAATTAGCACGACTCGTTTTTACTTTGACAGAATAGCATCCTCTTGTTTACAGTTGGTTTTTGTTTTCATGGCATACTTGAATAAACAAAAGCATTCGGCAGGATAAGGCATTTCTTGATTTTTATTGAATAATTCGATAGAGGTGGAACTTGGGTATAGGGAATGCTAAAATAACTCATCCTAAAATTCAATTTTCTTTTGAATGGTTAAAAAAGAAATGGTAGGTGCCATTTGAAAAAATTGAGTTTTTGACAATTTTATATTGCGACCTTCAAAAATCGGCTGCGCCCATATGGTACAAAATGGGACCGTCGATGGGACATCAGGTGTTAGCCTGAACTACCAACTAACTACTCCATAAATTTGGTTTCCTAATTATGAACAGTTTGCGGGCTACACGTGTTTTCGTAAACTACTACAGCCGTAATTTTTTTCAGAAACATGGACATATCTCAAAAACTGTGATAGATAAGTAAACATAACTTAGGTTGTCTAAAGTCATAATCACAAGGCCAATCGAACCATGACAAAAAAACATTAGGTTTCCATTTAAAATAAGAAAGTTGGTACTGACTTTTGGCATACCCTGTATAATTGTAGGAATAAAAACATTTGAGGTAGAACGCACATGATCAATTATGACAGCATACCAAATTTCAAATTTCTAGTCTAACTGCAAGTTGAAAAACTTCTAAAGCAGGGCCTACGTAAATTACGCTGTATATATATACAGGCCGTTTCTTTTATCATGTGGTAACATTGCTATATTCAAAACCGTAATAGATACAAAAACAATTAAATGGGAAAAAAGGTAACTATTATGGTGAGCAGTAAATTGGTCATAGAAAATTTACCGGGATTCTTGCCCTTCCCAACTTATACAGGGAAAACTGAAAATGCTGTTTTCGGTTTTTACGTAGAGTCCCCGTAGATTTTCTCTGACCAATGTACTGCTCACCACAATAGTTACATTTTTCCCATTTAATCGTCTGTGTATGTGTTACGGTTTAGAATATAGCAATGTTACATAATAAAAGAAACGGCCTGTATATAAGTCATATATTTTACCCATCCGAGAATAAAGAATAACATCAAAAATACGATTCAGTACATTCTCAGAATATTAGAACCGGATGTTATTAGATATATCGAATGCAATATTCATAAAATATTTGCTAGAAAAGATATTCCGAAAGTACGGGGAAAACGTACAGCCCTGTAGCCCCTATTCCGAACAGTGCAGGAATTAAACAACTCAACAAGGCATGGATTATCCCACTATTCTTCAAATTGAACAATGAAATCGTCAACAGTTTTCAAACACTTGTACCTATGAATCATTTTCAATAAAAACGGTATTTTTAATCCCACTATATAACCTGAGGTGATATTTCACCAACTGGTGCTATTTATTTAACCGGAAATCAGTAACTCCTCTACGGTCTCCCATCAAACTTCCAAAAATTTTAGTGATTCATTCGAAACGTTTTTTTTTTCGACCAGAGGATCCTGGGAAAAGTTAGATGTCAACGATGATTCATCCATTAGAAGATTTGAATATGAGCTGCCATGCTTCGGAATACATTGAATCTCTAGTAATTCCATTAACAATAAATTGATGGATGTAGCAGTTACTACGTGGTAGGAGATCATCATAAGAAAAAGAAAAGAAAATTTCTATGTTTTTATACCACTTTAACTTGTAACACTTTGTTACTGCAATAGTTGTTTGAGAATGTCCATATAGGACAAAACTGCAGAAACAAAGTGGTATAAAAACATAGAAATTTTCTTTTCTTTCTCTTATAATTCCATTATCGTCTAAGTCCCTACGAGTGTGCAGAAATATAAGTTATATTTCACGAACTGGAATGCTCTAAGCTGCAAATTTGAATTGTTATTTTTTTTCACTTTCTCTCAGAAATTATAACCAGATAAGTAAATAATCCTTTATAACGTTGATATTTTTTCTTTTTTCGAAATAAATCATGTTGCTTGGAAACCACTTAAACTATCATCAATGTCTACCAAGGATGGATTAGGTTTTACCGTCATTATGTTAAAATTTCATGTAGACCTTCCAGTAAATAATGAAGGAATTACTAAGCATATTGTTGAGAGAAGACTATAAAAACGAGGTAATCTTTGAATATAACTTTTGAATTAAACCATATTCACTATTCGGTCTTACGAATATTCCGACCACAAAACTGAAAACCCTTCGTGTTTGAGGTATTCCTGTTCAAATCCTCAACGAAGATATCCTTCATCAAATACTACAACGAACATCTTGTATTTAATAAGTACATGCTGTTCAAAAGGAATTATTTCCAGGATTGTTCAACCCATTGTAGCCAAATCCTTGCTTGAAGCAGTATACTAATGGCAGCCTGAGGAGTTGAAACCGATTGAGCTACATTTCCTACTGCTATTGGCATACAAGTAGTCATTGAAACTGTGAATACCGCTGTCACTTAACAGTGTGATAGGGCATTTAACTTCATACTGCAAGATATTGGGTTTGATACAGTAAATGTGCAGACGATGGTGTCTTATGGGTTTTCAGATTTTCATTTCTGATTAATGTTTTATTTCCATAAAATTCAAAAATTTATCTAATGTGTAGTGAACATTACCAGTGCTTATGATGTTTCACATGACTAAGTTTTGTTTCCTATATAATAATTTCGCTCCTTGATTAAAAATATCATTTATACTGAAAAACTCTTACGCAAATCTTCATTTCCCGTAACGAACTCCCATAATCCGAGACCCTATGAATGCTAATGAATACTGAGAGTGTATTTGGGAAAATTAATGGAATTGCTTCAATGATAGGATTAATACTAATTGAACGGGACTTCCTAGAATCTAATTTTGGCTTACATTGAAAACTACTTCAATGAACCATGCATCCGACTACGAGAGCTTTCTATAATTCTGGAAAACAAAAAGGTTTAATCTGAAATATGGAATTTGGAATACCGTTGATAATACTCGTTTTATTTTATGCTATAACCTGTTCCAGAGTTATGAACTCAAGAGGTATAATCTACGTTTCAGCGTCATCAGAAATAGAATGATGCTTCAATTTCAAACATGTCTATTTTTTGTACTAATAAAACACACAGGGTATAACACGATAGGATGAGTCGATATGTATATGGGAAAATACTGGGAATATAAGGGAGTAATCCGACGAGCTCGTCAGTTAAAATATTTTCAGTTGTCTATGACTTCCGGATATACCTGAGGTGTACCCCAACTTTGTTTTTATTATTGGAAAATTATGCATTTATAGAATCTACGATGAATTTCAATATAACTTTATTCGAAAAGTATGTGTAAAGGGTTACAGTTTTCAGTTATTTCAATTTCTTTGAGAATTTTGACAGATGCAGCCCATCAGAAAGTTTCTGGTAAAAAATTTCCAGAATTTGCCTGAATGAGACCCGAAGCTTCCTAAATGTTTGGAAACTTTTTAAAAAAATTATTCGGGTAATTCAGAATTTGGCACCGAATTCGGCTATCTCAAAAATTGCGTGACCAATTTTTTTCAAATATGTTCTTTTATGCACAACCGTGTTGAACGGTTTATGCAGAAACTTGGAAAAACTTATATTTCCCTGTGGTTATTAGATATATCTGAATCATCAGTAGGCTTTTTTGGAAGAATCGACAAGAATAAACAAATGATACAGTGCCAAAAAACAATACTTGATAATAATTTGACGTTTAACCTTAATTATATCTAAAGCATTTATCATGTGACAAGGTTATTCAAAGAGTTTGTGAAACATTGCGTTCGCGATGCGAGAATAGACCAACCCTTGTTAAAAAACAAGGTTTTTTACTTTCAATTTGGATTAGTTTTGACAAACAGAATTTAGCTCAGGTTCAAAATAGGAAGTAGTAACCAGCCGTTTGCTGTCTGACAATTTCTTAAATCCTCCTTTGGTAGTCTTTGAGCCTATAAATCTTCCTTTGCTATTTTTTTCCCACAAAGTATTTCACGCTAGCTGAACATCTTTCCTCACCTCGCCAGGCCAGTTCTCGGGAAGAAATGTGGAAAAACTTGCGTTGAAAACCTTCTGAATTGTCCTCGTCGCACATGTCAATAGTTCTCTTATTCGCTTCATTAGATCTTCAGAGCTCGATTTTCCCTTAAAAAAAGGACCCGTTTATAGTTGTCACAGCTTAGCATCACGCGCAGATCGAGCTCCTACAAATTCAATATCGGAAAATGGATCATATTCAATCTGAAATTTCTTGCAATTGTTTGGCGGTAATATTCCACCTCAATGCAATGACGCTTTACTTATAATCTTCTCCATTTCTTCTTTCCATATCAAATGTATAATCTTGCAATATGTGACTGTATGATTTTCTGTTATAAAATTTAATGAATTGTTCCATACACTTACTTGCCTTATTCGTTTTAGTATATATGATGTTGAATTCTGAACTTTCTTCCACACTTTCTTTCCCGAAACGAGACATTCTGCAAAAATATCACAAAACTAAAGCAAAAAATGTGAAATTGCACTGAGTCAATGACACATACATGTCATGTTATAATTTTTTATATTATTTCGGTGTGGAATTTTCTTACCAAATCTCCTATGTTCTTGAATTACTATCTGGAAATATCTCCTCGCAAATATTTCCAATAGTAAATAATTTAAGCACTATTTGGAGATTATTAGTGAGAGTTTTCTATGATAGATCCCATAATGAGAAATTCATTCTATTCATTTTCAATCACAGGTTTTGGTCTATTTGTCTTTCCATAAGCTACACTTCCTGTCCTACGAAATTCATGTCGCAATCGTCTGAATGCCAACACTCCCCAATCACTAAAATCAGATGTATCCGCTCTTGAATGATATAACTTTTCATTTTCGACGGTAAATATTCAGTGAATGTTTTGAGTATCGTAAAACACAATTAATGTCAATAAGAATTCTTTCAACATGTTGAATAAATGTCGTGTCAAAGCTATCTTGATGAAGAATGCATTGAAATGAGAACTACTAGGTATTTGAATAAGCCGATATCTGAAAAACTATTTGGGTTAGGTGTAGGGAACCGCGATATGAATTGAATTATAATGGAATGTTCTATTCCTCGGACCAAAATAATACAGGAGGTTTTATTTCAAATAACAAAGGTATCTTTGTTCCAAATTATAAAGAAACGACAATAATCAATAGCGCAAAACCTCTTTTATGAATGGCCAGATTTTGAATTCCAATTGAATAGCATTTTCATAAAAAAAAAAATAATAATTCGAGAACGGTTAGAGTTGGGTACATAGTAATTAATACAAAATCATATTATTTTTTCCTGACCCCTTTAGAAGTGTAACGACATACAGAGTGTTCCATTTGAAAAAACACAACTTTGATATTTCACACCATTTTGTCATCCCATTGACTCCAAAATAATTTCCTATTGTAGCCTTAATTCATTTACATACATTAATGAAACTGTGAGATTCCCAAAAAAGTAAATGGTTTGGTTTAAAGGGGCCGTGTCGTATGGTGCCCCATCTTGTATGGTGAATATGGACAATACTAGCACCTGCTGCTATTTTTAACAGAAAAGAGAAAACGGTATATGTTTTGTTCGGTGATAGAGATAGAGAGATATTTTCATGAAAAGTCTGCCTAAAAATACAGAAAGTATGAATAGAAATCTCTGTAACAAGCACAACACGCTGAAATAGATAAATCAATGAAGAACTTGCTACTAAATATATTCTATCTTCTGTCTGCCGCCTGCGAGTCTACATCTGCAAATTCGAATGACAAGAATGAATGCCGGACCAGCTCATAAAATAGAAACAAGCAAACGGCGTCTCCCTATCTAAACTGAATATCGATTGATTTTTCAATCTGAAACTGTTGAATTTCGTTACTTCCTGATCTAAGAGACATCTGTTGGTGACCGGTGAATCTCTGAAGCTCTGCTGTACAGGAAACTGTGCACTCGTTCAACATTGTCTTTGTGGCTTCATTTGACACTGACTAGATAGAGCAACCATAATCGCAACCCGATATTTTGTTGGAAAAAGCGTACTAGTGGTTTGAAGATGAAATATTAAAAAAACAAATTTATTTCAATTCAAATTGAAGTAAAAATGTATAACACGTTACAACACTTAAATATCCAAAGATGCTAAAACTATCATTAAGCCACAGAGGGGGTAGGACGGAGTTATATTGCATTTAGCGGCGAGGGGTTTACTACTGCCCTGCTGAGCTGTCAGCGGGCGGGCAAAGTCATCTCACACCTGCCCTAGGGCAGGCCCTACGGTGTTATGTAGGCGGTTAACTACTGTAGGTGCTAAGTCTTGGAGTTGTTAGACTTCCCCGCCTCCTCCAAAATATGCGAGGGGTATTCAGCCCTATGTTGTTTCACTTCCGTTAAAAATAACGTCACCGTTATTCGCCATTTCCGTTAATTTGCTATTACCAAGCAATAGCAAAATAACGGAACTGGCGAATAACGGTGACGTTATTTTTAACGGAAGTGATACAGTATAGGGCTGACCTTATAATGTGTAAGCATTGTTTATAGATAAAAGATAGTTGGCCAATGTTACATACTTTCAGTTGGAGTCAAATGGAGACCATCACTAGAGGTCGCTAGTCCACGAGTCTCCAGTCACGTCTTTTCTTGATTTTAACGTATGTATATCAGTTCGTAAAATATGATTTATTGAATAATCCGATAGATGGCTCTGAAATATAATTTTGGCACGTGCATCCTATCCAGCGTTGTTCTGGTAAACTCGAGATTCCATTCATTTCAGTTTCAGCATTGTAGTGAAAAAAAATAGTTAGTCAGTGCCTGTGGAAATCGCGTCTCATACAATCGCGCAAGACAGCTACCCCGATAACGACGAACCTAGGCAGAAAATACACCCGTACGAATTCGTAAGACATGGAGCTATTGGATTCATGTATTAACTCAATTGAGTTTTCAGTGCGCTCCCGGAAAAACGTCGAAAAAACCGGGTTTGAAAGCACAGAGTCAAATAATATGGTCAAAATAGGCAATAGCAGCAGGCGACATTTTTTTAATAAGTACTATTAATTTTATTATCTCGCTCGATTATCAGAACTGGATAACAATGCAATATTATTGCAAAATATGTTAAAATAACATAATAATCATAATAATAATAAAAATGTAGTGTGGGTGTAGAGTTTTCAGTTTGGAGTGTCCACACACCATGTTCCATACTCGATGGAGCATGTGAAGTAATCAGTTCAGTTCCCCTCCTCTTATTGTCTTGAACTGTAATGAAGCAGCGATCGGATCATTCCTTTTCGAAGCAGCAGCCTGGTGCAGATGATGAATTCGGTATCATATCCGACACTGAATGGGGGTTGACCCAAACTCTATCACCGAGTTGGATCTCGTTCCTTAAAGCTACGGAGGCTGTGGTACTCCCGCAAATACAGAAGGATGAGCCAGTTCATGCTTATCCAAGAACATTAAAGACCTTGGCTTATTCAAAAATTAGACCTCCCTATTCCTCAGGTTGAGTGGGCTGAAGTCGAAGGGAATCATATTGGCCTACCAGGATGTTATGTTCATCACTCTGGTCTGTCGAAGTCGCATGAAGGGTACAGATAATATTTTGAAATCATTAGATGGGCCGCGGTAGTGTGCGGGTTGAGTCCTCGCCTCATAAGCCAGAGTTCGAATCTCAGTATTGCCACCGGTCTCGTGCATGGCATCACACGTATTGAAATGTAAGGGCTACGTCTTCCCCTAGCTCGCACAAGTCTCTGACTTTTGAGGGTTGAACGTAGGGATGCAACCGGTTGACGGATATAACAATTTTAACATTTTTTTTAAATAACAAGCAGTGCAAATAATTGATATTAAGATCGAAAAGTAAAGGATCCAGATTCGATCCTTGTAGTACTTCTGAATCAGGGTAACATTTTTTGAAAGTATTACTGTTGTACCTGACACAACATGTCTAGATAATTCTTTGAACGTTTTGAAAGTTTTGAAAATGATCCAAACTTATGAATTTTCCTTAATAAAATGGCATGGTCTATTTCAATATAGGCTTTTCTAGAATCTGTGAATACGATATTTGATTGCATTTTTCTTTCATGGCTTTCTAAGCAGAACCTATTTGAGAATCAAAAAAGTATTCATTGATATTTTTTTTAAGAAGAAAATAGTGATGCGACTGCGCACATCACAGATATTGTTGAAAGATACAACTATATGAATGATCCAGAGCTGTGCCGAGCACTGACAAAAAGAACTAAACACCAAGTGTAACACGTAACATTTCTCATTGTGTTGAAATAACGAATTATGAAAAAAACGATAGATTTCGTAATCCAATCTTCCACAAAAAACCTATACAACAGGTATTGTCGTCGGCAAGTATCCAACAGAAAACAACTACTGCCCCATACGACCTTTAAATTATATCTGTTTAATACTTGACAAAGTTTTCTACTTTGCAATGCATTTTAAAAATAGCAAAGCTGAAATTATTTTTCGATTCAATTGGAGAAACACCTCCGTACCGGTTTCATGGTCCTTGCCAATCATCAGCGAAGGCTAGTTCGACCCAATTGAATCGAAAAATCCTTTCAGTCTTATCGTAAATCCCTGAAACAAATACTGAAGTATGAATTCAGCGCCATCTCTGGGTTCCAGAATTAAGATGCACTCTGACTGCGTGTCGACTTCAATATGAAGCCAAAAACATCATGAAGGGGACGACACTACTTGACAAAAGACCATTAAACGATTTATGAATAATGGTGGATTACGTAATCCAATCTTCGGCAAAAAACATATACAATAGGTATTGTCGTCGGCAAGTATCCAACAGAAAACAGCTACTGCCCCTACAATCGTTGAATTATATCTGTTTAATAAATTACTAAGTATTCAATTTAATACTTAACTAAGTATTGAACAGATATAATTCAACGGTCGTAGTTGTTTTCTGTTGGATATTTGCCAACAACAATACCTATTGTATAGTTTTTTGCGAAAGATTGTATTACGTAATCCACCATTTTTCATAATTCGTTCAACGGTCTTTCGTCAAGTAGTGTCGCCCCTCTTCATGGGTCTAGTAGTGTCGCCCCTCTTCATGGTGTTCAATTAAGTTTCAATAACTTACGTATCTAACAGTCTACTACAGTTTGCAGAAAATCGGCTACGCAGACTTTTTTTGTAGGTATTGTTTGAGCGAATCCGAACTTCAACTTGAAATTGATGGTGTTACTGCACAGGTAAAGGTTGAGAATAGATGTTGAGATGTGATGAAGATATAGTTCAGCCTAGAAATGAAGCTACATATAGTTTTTAAAATGACATTGAAAACTTCTCGTCTCAGATTTTGATGAAAAGTTTCCAATACCTGGGTTGAATATTTTATGAGAGCTGCAGAAAGTATCAATACCTGAATATCAGTCGTTTGGTAGAACTTCTCCGAAAAAGTTATTTTTGTATCTAATTCTCCACTCGAGGTAAAGGCTGTCATTTTGGTAGCGTGTATCGGAGAAATGATAGTTTGGACATTAGCCGCTTTCCATTTACGAGTTCCAAGCACCAGGGCTTCTTATTCCATACTTGCTATTGGTGGATTTTGACAGATGCCATTTTTTAGCCAAAGATTGAGCTAGAATAAGAAACCCCGGTGATTGAAACTCCTAAATGGAAAGCGGCTATTATGTATAAGATGGTAGCAGAAATTCGTCAAATTTATCAAATTCTACATGGCGGCCTAAATACCAAACCCGTAAAATTATGAAATTTCTTTGGCAACTTTCTTTACAGTTATGTTAGGTATAAAAGATGATTGTTTATGAAATTTGATCAAATGTCTTTGATGATCATAAACATTTTAATAGATTTGATTAGACTTATACGCATGTGAAGGACAATTTCGTAACATTATTGACTTTTCTAGCACTGAGGATATCTGCTTTAAAACTAAGCGTTAGTAACTTCTAGTTGCGAAATCAGCTTTTCGGTTGAATAATTTGTCTCTTCCGAGAAGATAGCAGATTTCAATTATTGGTTCACTTCAGTATGTATTTATGAGCTTTGGTTTTCGCGAATGAGTGTGACTTGTAATAGGCATGGTAGGTATTCGAACAGTCTACATGAGGAAGAATCATTATCATTCTTGGAGAGTAACAAACATTTCATATTTGTCGAATCTTTATCCTTGCATATCATTGTTTTAATGACCCTGTAGTTCAGTTAGTAGTTGTCAGATGTATGTCAAAGAAATGAAAGTTAAGATTTGACTTGAAACAGAAAGTTTTATTAAAATTTGATACCGTTCAGGATAGAACTGAAAATTTGGTGACCCCGACGTGATCCTCGTAAGGGAAAAAAACAGACCAACACGGAATTTCTCAGGAATGAATACATCTTCATCTGCAGACTATGTGTGGCCCGAAAAATTTCGGATTCGGAACCAGGACTTCCAGGGCAGACAGAAATACAATATTAGCTGGATCTACGCACGAAATTGTAACCTGTGAAAGTCAAGCTTTATCGGTGAATAGATCTACAGTTGAAGAAAACTGCAAATCATCTTAATCCAAGAGACAATAAGGATCAAAATATAGTTCTGTATAGATTTACAAAGAAACGAGCTAATTCTGGAAAATGAGAAGAAAAGACAAGAGCTAGAAAATAAACGGAAAAAAGTTCAGTTTGAATTTGAGAACAAACAAAGAGAACTATGAAATTCTCTTCATTTAATAGATATGGAGGAGTTGCAGAAAGCTGAACTGAAAAACCAGCTTACTATAGACACGGTATTTCTTCCAAACTCAAACATTTCACAAATTAATAAATTAGTTGACAAAACAAATGATAATTGTGTTGCCAATTGGATGAATGATCTTCCAAAAGTAACTGAGTTTGATGATGAAGATGATAAATGGTCCAGTTCCAGGGAAACCAGAAATTCCAAAAATAAAATCAGAATGCTCTGTGATACTTTGAAGAATGTTCTAATGTCATTTGAAGGACAATCTCAGACTACTTCAAAAAAGACCTAAGACAAAGACTTAGACTTATACCCCATGTTTTGACGGAAATCGCCAGGATTGGCCTCTCTTCTATAGACATTTTATCAATATTTGTGAACTGTGCAAATATTATAACGAAGAAATCATGCTTAAATTGCAAAAATGTTTGAAAGGACCAGTTAAGTCGACCGTTTCTGGAATGATGCTAACATCAAATGTATATCTAGTTATAAAAACACTTTAAACTCGATTTGGTAGGACTGAATTCATCATCGAAACACTCATTTCCAAAATATGAAATTAACCTCCCATAAGAGATTGCCATTTAGAAAAACTCATAAATCTTTCAAATGAGGTAAATGATATGGTGTCCCCTATGAAAATTTTGGAATCTACGGTGCATCTTCAAAATCCTCAGTTACTGAAGGATTTGCTTAATAAATGACCAGATATTCTGAAATTGAACTGGGCAGAAGTAATTGCCAAGAAAAGAGGAATTTTAAATTTGGAAAATTTTGCAAAATGGCTGGAGAGTTATGCCAATGCTGCCTCTTTTGTCAGTACACCACGGCCTTTTGAAGTAGAAAAGCAAAACTTCTTTAAAAAATCCGAAAGTGTATTGAGACAAGTACGGTAAAAGAAGGGACTTCTCAGATTTCAAGCAAGTACTTATGTTCATACTGTGGTACAGACTCCCATAAAAATGTGTGTCCATGGATGAAACATGACGATGTTAACACCAGGTGGAGATAGGTAACTGAAAAAAAAATTGAGTTTCGTGCCATAGCGAAATCACCATAAATTCAAGTGTCGTAACAGAAATAACTATGGAATTATGGGATGTAAATTGTTCCACCACTAAAAGCCCGAAGTTGCCATTGTTGGCAGTGAAAATATCGCGAATGTCAGTAGTTCAGAACCAAAGGTTGAAATACTTTGTGCAGTAGCCAGCGACAGAAAAACATTATTGCGGATGACTTCCATAAAACTCCATGGTCCAAGAGCCACCAGGACGATTTATGCTCTTTGTGATGAGGCATCGACAATCACATTATTAGATGCAGCGATCGCCAGATATCTAGGTTTTGATGGATCTCCAGAGCAATTATGTTTGCAGTGGACAAACAACGAAATCACTTCACAACTGAATTCTCTCAGATTCGACATGAAAATATCCAAGGTAGATGAAGAAAGTAAGGCTTATTTCTTGAGAGGAGTTCGTACAATAGAAACCTGTCACTGACCTCACAAACTGTTAGAATGTTAGATATTGAAAAACAATGGCATCTGAGAGAAATACCTTTACAAAATTACGAAAATCAGAAAGCTATGATGATTATCGGAAAAGATAATATTCATTTGATAACTCCCCGACAAATACGCTGTGTAGCAGAAAATTCTTTGATGGCAACTAGATGTTTATTGGGATGGTCGGTACAAGGGCCTGTTTTGAGGCAGACTGATAACGACAATGACAAATATATGTTACATGTGTGTGATCAAAGTAATCAAGACGATGATTTCCATAACCCAATGAAACGACAGTTCACAACCGAATCTTTTGGAGTTTTATTAAAACCCAATCGAATGAGCCTGGATGATTTGAAGGCAATGAAATTGATGAAAGATACAATCAGAAAAGTAGAAGGCTGCTATGAAATTGCTCTTCTTTGGAGACAAGAAGACGTACAGCTTCCAGAGGGTAAATATCGAGCCAAACAATGTGTCGAAAATAAGTGTCGAAGAAATTACAAACTTGGAAAATCCGTTCTTACCTAGAAAAAGGCCATGCGACAAAACTCTACAGAGAAGAAGTAGAAGTAGAAGGACCTCGTACCTGGTATCTTCCGTATTTTGCAGTTGAAAATCCTGATAAGCCAAATAGAATCAAGTTAGTGTTTGATGCAGCATCCAAGTCTAATCGTCTCAGTCTGAATGATGTGCTGTTACCTGGACCTGACCTATCACAATCGTTGGTTGTTATTTCATGTAAAAGACCAAGGAGATTTGGTTTCTGCGGAGATGTGAGAGAAATGTTCCACCAGGTTCGAATCCGAGAACAAGATATACCGTCTCAAGGGATTCTTTGAAAAGATCTAGATAGACCATAATCGTGATCCTGATATATACGAAATTGAAGAAATGATCTTTGGCGCTACCTGCTCGCCAGTTTGCGCACAATTCGTGAAGAATTACAAAGCTGAAAACTTCGCACAAGATCCCAAAATTCGAAAAGCAATTATTGGACAATTTCACGTAGATAACTATCTTGACTCGACTGATACAGAAGGAGATGCCGTCAACACGATATCAGATGTACGTAGGAATCAAAAAATTGCAGGATTTGACGTTGCGAACTGGATGAGCAATTCGACTAGGTTCTAAGAAATGATGAAGGAAGACATGATCGTTGCTATACATCGATAAACACATAGATACCACCGGGTATAAAGGGGTTAATTCAGAACTTTGTAATGAAAACAGAAGTTACAAACATGTGGTTTTCAGATTTATGATATGATCTGGTGAGAATACAATTTTATGAACAGAAATTGAAGGTGGGAGGTGGGTGTAAAAGACGTGAATTCAGAACTTTGTAATGGAAACAGAAGATACAAAAATGCGGTTCTCAGATTTATGATATGATATGGTGATAAAGATTGTGACTATGATAATGACAAGTTGCATAAATTATTGCTGTTTAGTAATGGTTATGCTTTCATACTGGACCTAGTCAAATAATGCCAACACAGTCAACACACTACCTATGTTTGAGATCATATCAAAAAGTAAGGCCCTATTCCCTAGTTCAGACAAGTCTCTCAAAGACTTCTGAGGGTTGTTCGTAAGAATGCAGCTGCTTAACGGAAATGAAAAATGTTCAACAAAACTGCTACTGACTTTTCATCAGTTCTGGAACCAGCAAACCTCAATGCAAAAAGTATCGGAGCAACAATGTATACATACTTCTAACCCGGCTACACAATTACGATGACCAGTAAGGATTGTTCCGTTTTCATTGACTGAAAAGTCTTTGGGAATGGCAAACTCATAAGTTTAGTCTCAGACAAACTAAAATCACATTCACTTTTCCAATGATAACAAAGTTTATTGTTTAATTTGTCGGTATTTGTACCATTTGCATGCCAAATATGCCAAGGTGTTCCACCTCTTATACTTCAATTTGAAAATATGTTGAATGGCTCATACTGGAAAGAAAGTACTTAATATAGAATTATATTTCATTGAAATCCTTGAAATTTTGTCCAATGCTGTATCAAAATCAAATAATTTCAAGGTGTATATCGAATCAAATTTTATGATGCAATCAGGCCATTATTAAAACAGGAATTTTGGATTATAAAATTCATGTAAAGTAATGTTTTTACTCGCCATTTCAGTGCCAAATATCGCAAAACTTTTCAGTAAAATTAATCGCATTTTCTTATAAAAAAGAACTTTTACAATATATTATCAAAAAGTAGGATCCCTGAACGCCTGTAAAGTTTATAAAAATTGCAATTAACCACTAACAACAACAAAAAACTAAATTTCTTTTCACACACAAATGCTTTGTTTATCCCTCCATCAGCTGATGACCGCCATGTTACTATCAAAATATTTTTTTATTTTGAAGAAATGTGGTGTTGTCAGATTGTCAACCCGGATTAACTACAAAATAACCAGACGTCGCCTAAGCGAGATCAACTGATCCAGATTACATTGTGAAACGGTGCATAGGGGCATTAGACGCTCGAGTGAATCTACATTTAGCATCGTGGGCTCCCCAACAATTCCATTTTATGAACAATTTTAACATTTTAAAATACACTATCCCGGTCTTTTACTTTTAGTAATACCCCATATATACAGCTCAAGCTTGAGTTTCTGTATTCTGCTATTTACTTTGTGAAAATCTTTGTTGCGTTTGGCAATCAAGGGTTTGTGTTCAGTTTTTACCAGTATTTTTCTTCCAAACACAAAGTTATAGAATTTTTGTAAAGTAAAACAAATTGTTAATAATTTTTCACCAATTTGAAAGTGATTATAACAGCGCTGAGAGAACATGACGAAATTGAAATAATAATATTCGTTAGTTCAAACTGACAAAGTCATTCCTGCATTGTGGATGGGATCTGTGCCCTGTGCCAGCAGTGCTGGAGCCGGCTCTGTTTATGAGCATATCTGGCAATTATGTAAGTAGCTTGCTCCTGCTGACCTTGCCGGTTAAAAAAATATTTCAAGATAAGACAGTTCTTTAGTTTTCATTACAATCATAGCCACATGTTCAGTTATAATAGTAAATTAGTGATTTTACGTAATGTGTACAGCATCTCTAAAAATTTCGTAAGAAATGCAGGCAGCATGACAAATCAAGAATTGAAAGACATCTTTTTGAAATCAGTGGAATCTGTTGAACCGCAAAAACTGATAGAAACAGAGGTCAAACTACGAGATTGCCATCTTGTGGTGAGAGGACAAAAGTATTCGCTACTCAAGCCATGCTATATAGTAGGTTTCGGTAAAGCGGTTCTCGGTATGGCCGCTGAAATTGAAAAGGTTTTGGGGAATAAGCTAGAGAGGGGGATAGTATCTGTGCCAGTAGGAATATTTGAAAAGTACCAAAAAGTGACTGGAACAAAAATTCAGTACATTGAAGGAGCCAAATACAATTTGCCCGACGAAGATGCTTTGAGGGGTGCAACTATGATTCGGAAATTAGTGGAAGGTTTGACAGCAGAAGATTTGCTAATTGTACTCATTTCTGGTAAGCATTCACTGAATTTTTGAAGATTTTTCAGAATTATACACTGTTTTTAGAAAAATTGGATGGGTTCAACACTTAATGACAAAATGAAATTCAGAACAATTTCAAAAATATCTTTTCAGCTGAAAAATCTCCGTACTTTTGAAGTTCGTATGATAATATCCATTTGGATGAAAATGGTTTATTGACTGATCAGATATAAAAAAATCGCAAAGAACATAAATATAGAAAGTTTTCAGTTGAAGAGGCAGGATGCAAAAAAGCGGCCAATTTTTATAAATAACAATGTTTTGAATTAAAGCTTTTATTTGAAACTAGTTGGAGTAGGTCCTTACTGCATAAAAGTTGGGAATAGGTTTTCAGGGGTTAAGGAGATATAAGTACTTTAGTCTTGAAATTAGGTTGCATATATTTTTTGTAATAGTAACATTGAATTTTTTTTTTCTCAGATTCTAATGTGAAGTTTCCAATAGGGTGCTCGGTAGCGGAGCGGTTAGGTGCTGGCCTTTGAAACTTCCGCTTGCATTAGATCAAGTTCGAATCCTGGAAGTGGGAAAATTTTTCTCAATTTCATAGGAGTCGATGGAAATTGTTTAGATGCCAATCCCGACGTCTGGTGCTTGCTTGGAGTACGCACCGACCACCTGGGGTGGTCGGGTAGGTTTTCTGGGTTCTCCTACAGTTGAAAAGTGAATACGCCACCAAAAATCTGTAAGTCGCCCTGGAGCGCTACGGAAATTATTATTAATAATAGCCGTCCTCTACCCGCACAGGCTATACCTTTGAGTACACTCTACGAGTGTTTATGAGAGTATCATTATTATTGTTATTATTATTACCTGCAATGAATATTTTACTACAGCTGTGGGAGTATCAGCTCCTATACATGAGTCATTTGAAAGATTTGTACTGAAATAGTTTTATCCTTTCCGTATGAGTTGGGATCAATATTTTTTTCTACAAGCGAATTGAAAAAAAAATATGTAGCACTCTTGAACAAACATTCGCGTGTGGGAAAAATTTTACTCGCACTAGTGCGGTAATAACTCACTTGAAGTGACTTAAGCGTGTGGGAAAATTTTTGACACCTCTCAATCTAAATTGCGTGCGGGTATAGGGTGAATCACGCTCGCTTGTAGGAAAAAGTATTATGGTATATTGTCGATAGCTAGAGGTCATAGCTGTGACATTCTGGTAACGACAATTTGAGAAACTATACTTTGGATATAATTCACTAGGTAGCAATACAAAGTGCGCCGGCACTATGAAAAAAAAAAAATTAATGCTGGGCTGATTTACGTAGTGGCCCAAATATCAAACAATTTTTATATTCCTTCGAAAAGTTTTAAGTTTTTTTTTACCAGTTATGTTATATTAAACTGATTCAATTCAATTCCCAACAACACTACGAATAATTATAATTTATGTTTGTGCGTTATATTCATATTCAACAGCAGCGTATGCCATATGCATTCGATGATGTGACAGGCTGTTTCCTCCTCGTCACCACAAAGTCTGCACTCCACGGTTTCTCTGTTTATTCCCATAGTGTGTAGGTGTTTCCTAAGGCCGCAATGTCCAGTTAGTAAGCCGGTAATTGTGCGTATCTTAGATCTATTAAGGTTAAGAGTGTCAGCAGTCAGTATTTGGCTAAAGTGCCTCGCCATGGCTGCGCTGTGTCGATGCTCTTCGATTTGGTCCCAATATGTTTGGTGTTTTGTTTTCTTCCACTCATTTATTAGGTTTTGCATCGAATTTTGCTGATTCCAAACACAGGTTCTAGACCTGTGAATGGTAATTTAGATGCACGTCTTGCAAGTTGGTCTACTTTTTCATTACCTTCTATTGCCCTATATCCAGGCACCCAAACAAGTGTTACCTTGTTGTGTTTTGCCAGTTCATTGAAGCTCTGAAGGCATTCCCAAACCTGCTTTGACTTAATCTATACTGAATTCAGAGCTTTTATTGCGCTCCGACTGTCAGATAGAATGTAGATGTGTTTTTTTCCATACCCACTGTCTAGATTCATATGGTTGCCTCGATGTATGCATGTCCTTATAGCATGTGTCTCAGTTTGGCATACTGTAGGGTTATTGCCAAGTGGACGTATAACGATTTTTTCTGGCATCACTCCATGTATTCCTGCTCCAGTTCCTACCTCTGTTTTTGAACTATCTGTGTACCAGATTATGTTTCCAGATGATAGTAATTCTACTCCCGAGTATCATTCGTACCACTTGAGCTGTGTATTCTGATATGCTATTCCTTTTTTTGCCAGAGAGTCCTCCAATGACAGCAATTGGTGCAAAGCTAAGGCAAGTTGGTTTATACGTGAAGGCCGGTTTATCAGAGCTGCCTCCCATATGTCCCTGTCTATCAGTTTCTCCAATCCTTTCAGGAGAAAGGATGATAAACTTATCGGTTTATAGTCCTTGGCCTGGTTGTATGAATTCTGGACAGGTTTTGGAATAAAGACCACGTTCACAGATTTCCAGATTTGTGGTAGCCATCCTGTACAGTCTGCATAGTTCTGGTGCTAAATCTTCAATTCCCTGCTGCAATAGAACAGGAAAAATTCTATCAAGTCCAGGCGATTTATATGGATCGAAAGGGTTTATTGCCTATAATAATTTCGGGTGAGTTACGATCCGCTTTGCCATTTACCAGTCAGCTCTGTTCGCCCTGAGTTGGAAGTTGCCATCAGGGGTTTCGTTGCTGGTATTTGCGACTATATTGGATCTTGGAAAATGTGTGTTGAGCAGTAGCTCAATTGTTTCTTTTCCCGTATTTGCATAACTTCCAGTGAGTTTTTTGAAAGTTCCCACTGAGTTAATGGGATTTTTGGAAAGTATACGATCGTGTTCTATGTACTCACAGAACTTCCTCCACGCTTTCCTTTACTCCCATCTGATCTTTTTGCTATATTCTTGTAGTGTTTTGGAATATTTCGCCCACTCACCAGTTTTTTCAGCTCTATTGAATAATTTGCGCATTTTCTTTCGAAGATTTGCGAGTTCGGTGTTCCACCAGCTCACTATTCCTTCAGTTTGCCTGCTCCTTAGGGTTGATATGAATCCAAGTTATTATGGCATCTTGAATTTTTTTATATTGTAAGTACTATGTGTGATGAGTTTGACATTCCTAAGGTTGTTCAGGTTTTCCCCAAGCTCTTCCCGATATCTCTACCAGTTGGTTTTCCTCGGGTCCCGATACATTTTGGCCGGTTCACTGGTGTTGCTTATCTCTAGGTAAATGTGACGCTAATTCCAATATGTTGATTCGCCTGAGACGAACCACATCCCTACCTGCCAAGCTGCCTGGGAGGAGCTAAGATGATTTTCCGTCTTCTTTGGGTAACAAAGGTTGGCTCATTGTCCCTATTCAGTACTTGCAGGTTACTGGAGATGATGAATCCAAACAATGACTCAACTGTTATGTTCGTGTCGGTGCTGCCCCACACCGTACTGTATGCCTTTGCATCGGCTTCGATAATTACTTGGAGTTTGTGTAGATCGCAGTGTTGGACCAGTTCCTTCATATTCTCTGATGGTGGAGGACTTGGAGGATCTTAGGGCATATAGACTGAAGCTAGGATGATGTCTCTCTTCACTCCATCCCTTCCTTAGGCCTGTAAGAAAATCCAGACAGATACAATACTTTCATATCAGTTTTGACAAGTATACATTTTACGTCGAGAAAGCAAAGGTTAGGTTTTTAAAAATAACTTTATTTTAGTAACAACACCGTCATACTCGGGAATCATATCTCATAGTTCTTTTAGTGAAAAACCTACTACCACTGCCATTTATTTGTTTTTGTGTTCGGTTGGGGATTAGGAATAATAAGGAAAATATGCCTCAATTAAACCTTGGTATAGAAACAATAACTCACGGAGCAATGACGAGGAATAGGAACTTCATGCAGGCTCACCTCACTTCTTCACTTGATTGTCCTTTCTTTTTCTTTCTTCTGCTTGGTCGTCAAGTGCCAGGAAAGGTGCCGCTGGGACTCGTACGCTTCAGCTGTTTTTCTTTCTTCTTTTTTCTTATGATTCGATGAACCAGGAAAGGTGCCGCTGGGACTCGAACGTTGAGCTTCTTCACTTGACTTCGTTGAACCACAGTGTTCGTGGACCCGTTTCAAAAATGCTACTTTTACGTCGGGAAAGCAAAGGTTGGGTTTTTAAAAATAACTGTATTTCAGTGACAACACTTAAATTGAAACTTTTCTAACTTGGGTTGTAATTTTGATGTTAATTTTGAATTGTTTCTCGAATCAGCCTCTAAACTAGACTGTCTGTGAAAAATATATCCTCGCTAAGACAGCGTTTCCTTATAACCTTGCATCAACAATGTATCGCAATTGCGTTATTGAATAAGATGCGATTATTTTTACAAGTCGATAAGTGCTACGAGGATATAACATACATGTTCTGGCGTTTCCGCAGGTTTGGTTATAAAAGATATTACCTGTGGATTGTTCGAGACCCCATATGTGCCAGGGTTCTTGAATCAGGGCTACGTCGATATTGCCATGTGCAAATATTCTGCAGAGGTTTGCTGTTGCAGCCTTATTGTGTTGCAGGTTGACTTGAGCTATATACCCGCAGCATTGGGATTGCTCCTTGTGAGGCTAACCACCTTAAAGTTGACCTGCATGAGTTCCAGGTATACCTTCATTCCTCTGGTTTGCAGGTTGTTCAAGGACTTTTCGTCAATTGAGAGAACAAGAGTTAGGCCAGAGGCCTCCTCCTGTCTCTTAATCACGTGCCACTCTCCAGAATCAAGCCCAAGATTCTGGGTTATGATCAGCTGAAGGATTTTTTTCGATTCCATTTTATGGTATGGTTTCGGAATTCACAGAACCACTTTGGAGGATGTCCTCAGCCAATCCAGCTTCAAGGAGTGCTTCTTCGATATTTTCTTCATCTTTCGTTATTTTCGAAATGCAGCCGAGAAGCCAGGATTTAAGCGCGTAGCTGTTCCGAAAGTTCGGACAATTCACCAGAGCAACAGCCATTTCTAGTCCTCTTGTAGCCTCCTTGTAACTGCCTCGTTCAGTTTGGTCTGCTGAAGCAGAGGCAGCCATGAGATGGCCACCCTCGAAGCGCTCTCGGAGGAGGATGGGTTGCTTTACTGGGCACGCTCCCATTTCCTTGGAGTTTGACAGCTGCTTCAGCTGTGCTGGAGGTTTGCTGTAGCCCAGATTCTTTCGGATTTCGCCGGTTAGACCGGATTTTTCTAGGTTTAATTTCTTCCCCAGCTGTCTTAGCCTGCGCAATCTTCATCTCTCTTTTTTGTGACTCAGATGACCAATGACATATTACGGCTAGACCCCGTTATAAACATTTTGATCTTCGGTCACATTCTAAGCACAATGTTTATTGCAGCTTTTTTCGCGGTCAGTCAACCCAAAGCTGAGTTTCTGCTCAATTATCTAATTACATACAAGCTTTATATGGTTAATATCAAACTATGTTCCGCAAAACAAACTGCAATACACATTGTGCTTAAAATGTGACTTGGTATTGACCGCAGCTCGAAACTCAAATAACTGTGTCTAGCAGTTATATGTCATTGATTTACATCAGAGGCGATGTTTTGTATAGCAGGAGGCATCGGAGGTTCACTATTGCTATTGTCTCCAGAAGTTTACCTACTCTTGGGTTCCAGGGGTTTGTCAACATTGGTTTTATCCAATCCTGGCACCACCCTGGTAGCGGCGACGGTTTCTAATTCCAAGTGTGTTTCAATTAGAATCTCCTCGGTGATCGTTTCCATCTGCTCAACTGTTTTTCTTCAACTGGTAGTTCCCCATAAGTTTTTTGTTTGTGATTTTTTTTGGTTTTCCATTTGGTTCCCACGAGTGTGGGAAAAAAGAAGTCTACACCTGTAGAGCCCCCTATAAAGGTGTAAGGCTGGTTACTGTGGGAGGTCGCCCGGTATCCCCCAGGCTCCGTTAGTGATGGGGCTCTAACACCGCCATGTATTACATTTTATATTGGAGGGCTGCTCAGTGCCACCTTACTGGTTGTTCGAGGGTAACCTACGGCGTGGCTGTGGTCTGCACAGCGCACGCCGCAGGCCGTCCGGCTATCCGTCACTTACCGACGCTGCTAGTAGCCGCCCAAGCCCTAGTGATATAAAAAACTTTTCTATTTGGATTACTCAAATTACGAAAAAGCATTTTCTGAAAATCCTGAAAGTGTACAGTGTGGATCGTTTAAGCTCATAAGAAAAGTATGAACTTACATCAGATTTTGAAAATATTAACAAGTGATATAAAAAAAGAGTTATGAATTTGAATGGCATCCTGTTAAAGATTCTACTTCCTTGTGGCGGCTAGTCGTCAATCTCGAGAAGGTCCTGTTGTCTATTATCGTCTGTTGAACTCAAATTTTTGCCTCTGCCTACAAGCATGACATCTTTGTTTTGAATCAAGATTCGAGTCATTCTATCATGAATCATTTGAAATGTGCATTGGTGATTCCAACGTCTCCCTGATTACTTTCACATACGTGCTGGAAAGTAGTACCTATGATTCTGAAATACGTAGTGCACTCGGTTTATAGTACTTATACAAAAATTAATAAATATTGGCCTGTAGATCGCATTGTATGTGTGGCCCTCTCATCAAGGAACTGCTTTCATTAATCAATGTATTGAAATTCACGTTATGCTAGAATTGGTGCTAGAAAAATTTGAATTTTATAACATTGATTCACTGACAGTCGCGTTGTACAACAAACAAGCATATATTTGAGTTATATCGACTTGTTGATTTAAAAAGAACTCGTGCAGAATATGTATGGGTCTTTTAGGGGTTCTTTGATCCATGACGGGACCACCATCGAAACAAGAAGACTTATTAATTCAGTAGCATTCGAAAAATCCTTTCAGTATTGAGGACTTCTATAGTGAATTTCCTACCATTCCATTCGTTCACACCATGTAGGTACTGATCATTTACATATTGCCTTGATTTGAGAAAAGTACATTTTCTCTGAAAAATTTTGTTTATCGTCCGATTAACAAACATAATTTACTTATATATTGAAGTGAGGTAGACTGACACAAAATTATCAATATTCTAAGTACCTATCTTACCTCACGAATTGTGGAATAATTAGTCCATGCATGTAGCAATCTCTCCTTATTGTGATTTTTTTTAGAATCCTTTTTCTCATATTTATTCTATCTGTTTTCTTTCAATTCCTCAGGGAACTTTTAGAATCAGAAAGAATTTCGTTTTCTGGTTGTTATCTACATAATAAAACTTCATAATGCAAAAGAAACAAATAACTGAATAAGGATATCGAATATGTAGTCACTGCAAAACAGTAGCAAATACAGGCTAATATTTAGCAACAACGACAGGGCGGAATCCAAAACAATTCCCAGAAATAGACATGTGCATGTCTCACGCATTAAAGCTGATATGACTTCAGCCTATCTTTTGACAGTAGTCAAAGAAACGGTTCCCAGTTATATCTCTTTTCTATGTGACGAGTGAAACAGAACTGAAAGAGCATCTATTTATGAAGTTTCTTTAATAATAATAATGATACTCCCTCATTAACACTCGTTGAGTGTACCCGTAAAGGCATAGCCAGAGGACGGCTATTATTATTATTTGCCGTGGTGCTCTGGGGCGACTTACTGATATTTGGTGGCATATTCACTTCTATGCTGTAGGAAAACCCAGAAAACCTACAGCACCAACTCGGGTGGTCGGTGTGCACTCCAAGCTAGCACCAGACGAGATTGGCATCTAGACAACTCACAGCACTTGCTTTTCAACAAGGCATGCGGTCGCCTATCGATCCGATATAAAGTAGATGAAAAAAATTCTCTTGTACCTACATCGGGCTCGAACCGACTATCGCGATGCTGGAGTTTCGAACGGCCTGTACATTAGACCGCTGATCCACCGATCACTTCCTCTTTTTCAATTGATTATTTGGATGATTTTCATAACATGTTTATAAATAACCCCGATAAATGGCCGAAAGGTGCAGCGGTGAGAATATTCGGGTTGAAAGAAAATTTTCAGAGAACATGAGCATCACCAGAGAACATTTAGTTCCGTTATTAGTGCTGAACAAAATTCTCGCGATCTAGTTAATCTATTGAAATGTGATAGTACAGTCAACATTCAGTGTAGGTATGACCAAAAAACTTTTGACTTATGACAAAACATTTTTTGAGTCAGTTTCATTTGAATTTCCTCTTGGTATGGTGTGTCTCCGAACATTGGCCGAGAGAACAAAATCTCAAAAGTCTGACTTTGGATGGATATCAGAGCATTAAATTTACAAACGTTCAATAGTGAACAGAACTCTGAAATGTGTGGTATAGAGTTATGGAAAACTAAAATCGATATCCTCACCAGTGCCGGATTTAAGCACAGGCAACATAGGCAGTTGCCTATGGGCCGCCACCACAAGGGGGCCGCCTCCACACTACAAAAAGAATCAATTAAATCAAACCAATAAAGGCATTTATGAAGCTATAGAGCGGCGTCCTAGGTTCGACTTGAATACTGCTGCAGCACTGCTTACTTCATTAAAAGCAACCATTGAAAATAAAAGAGACAGTTTTAATGAATATGAAGTAAAAGCTTCGAGCTAGTTGATTGCCAAAACTACGAAGAAGAAAAAGGAGAAAAACAAAAAGAAACGTCCGGTTGTCCACTTTAGATTGCCCGCAAGCTTCGGAAGTACAGTTATCACCCTCGGACAAATTTAGGACTCAAAGCTACATCCCAGCTCATGACCGCTCTTCAGAAGGCAATGGACGCGTACTCACTTCTAAATGCACGATTTAGAGTTTTGAAACATTCAACTACTATTTCTGATCAAGAAATATAGTTCAGTATGAAGAATTTGAACAGAAGATAAAAGAAGAGATTAGCTATGAGAGATGGATGCATGAATTGTTGTGTAAAAACAATGTTAAAGAGTGCTTCCTCAACGTTGAGGTAATTTTGAGAATTTATCTCACACTAATGGTGACAAATTGTACGGCTGAAAGATCCTTCTCAAAACTGAAGCTTGAAAAAAATAAACTCCGAAGTTGATGTTTTGAGGGAAACATACTTCGACGATATTATCAATACGTTTATTGATGTGAAAATCAGACGAAAAATAATTTAGCTTGTAGGTGAACTAAAATTATTTTAGTTGTTTTCTACATTAATTTTGAATAAATTTTGTGTTAGACAACTTATTTAGTCGCTTTCTTCTTTACCTTTTCCTTAATAGAAACTTTCAACAGTTAACCACAAACGATTTGAGGGCCTCCACCACATGCTCTGTCTATGGGCCGCCGAAGCCTTAATCCGGCGCTGATCCTCACTGTATACCAATCTGGTAAAGGCAACTATGAGTTAGTCTCAAACAATTTCGGTTGTTTATTGAACCACATCAACAAGTGTTATACTAAATCCGTGATAACTGCGGTTTCAATATGGATTTTAGAGGCAGGTTATTCAATTGCTTCGAGTGATTTACAATATCTACTGTCATCCTTTGGCTTGAATTTCATTATCCACGAATTTACAAGGATCACAGCAACTTCAGCTAGTTGCATTGATAACATATTCACCAACGTAGACATACAGTCTTCTGAAAGCGAAGTTTTATAACCTTATTTACCTGATCATCGAGCCCAATACATTGTGATGAAATTTTCTTCTGAAATCTTAGTTAGAAATCAGTTCCTCGAGTGATAAACGGGAGTGGATTGCTAAGACTGAAATGGGCTTTATCATATATTCAACGGGATTTTTTTGCGAAATTTGCCAAAGTGTTGATACTTCCGTAATTTTGTCAAAGAAATTTTTCCAATGAAAAACTATGTTTTCACTAACAAAAAGTCTCCAGTTGAATGGTTTAATCATTCTCTGAGAAGAATGAAACAAACTCTTTCAAATCACAAGCTCATTGCTGATGAAACTGAATATCCTGCAGATATTGCAGCTCATGTATGAAATCAAAAACCATTACAAATGAAAAATTAAAAAAAGCATGCCTATGATAATTGAATCACTTATTCCGAATAATATGTTACTCGGAGTAATGTATTAACTTATGTGAGACATTTTCACATGCACTCTCTTACTAGCAATAATAATGATATAACAATATTGCCTCATAAACACTTATAGAGTGTACCAAAAGGCATAGCCTGTGCGGGTAGAGGACGGCTATTATTGTTATTTGCCGTGGAATGTACCAATCGTAAACAATTTGTTACAAAATAGTGCACCGAGACATTTTCACTTTTTTCAATGAAAACTGTTTATTCGAAAAAAACAATTTTTATCAACAATACAAGAATTAACTGACAGCAGCAATCACCTAAGAAATCATTATTATAAATTTCGTGCTATTACAATGCGCACGAGGAGCTATGGGATCAAAAGTACCTAAAATGGTCCGACTTCTTTTCAAATGCGTTCTCTGTTGCATGCGGTATTTCCCTGTGTATAGAGAGATTATTTTCAAATCTGATTATGATACTTGATTTATATGAGATATGAAGTATTCCGCTTCTACTTAATCTGCAATATTCTGCAAATATTCATTACTATTGGTGCAGGTCACAAAGATGTGAATTTTACGAATAAATCTTCAGCCAATACTACATTGAATGGATTTCCAGCAAATTCTGCGGAATAATTAATATGTTGAAATATTTATGTACAACGAGCAAAATATTGAACACATCTATTTTTCAGGTGGGGGATCAGCACTTCTTCCATTGCCAATACCACCAATTGATTTGAAGGAAAAACAAAATGTCATCAAAGAGTTGGCAAAAAGAGGTAAGAAAAAATGAAAACAAAAAAATTATAACATCTTGTCCATCAGGAATATCATTTTCTTTATAACAAACTTCTTATAACCTGGTCCACTTGTAGCCTTCAACGTTAAACACTTTCCTCAGAGTTAAACATATTGTCGTTTATTGGTTATTTTGAGTGTACACATCTCTATCTAACTTTTGGCACATATGAAAATCACTCAGGAGTTGTAGACAAACACTACTCCTGATACCGTGTATGCAAACTTTCATCACTATAACCAATATCATCTCAATGTTAAACTAAAAACTCTAAATACAAACCATACCATAAATACATCGTGTCTTATAAATTCCCTTGAAAATGCTTGGTTCATCTGTATGCAGATGACACGCAAATTTACTATAACTTTTCCTCAAGTGAAAGAGAAACTGCCTGCAACCTTGTTAATGAGGATCTTGATGCAATCATGAAGTTAGCATTCGATCACTGACTGAAAATAAATGCTATTAAACAAAATATCGTATTTAGGCCCAAAAAACATTGTGACAGCTGCTCAGATATGAGTATTAATATAAATAGTGGACTACTTGTGTTTTTTGAAGAAGCTAAAACCCTTGGTACCTAGATAGATGCTGATCTCAGATTTGAAAAGCGTGTCAACAGACTCCTACAGGGAGCTTATAAAACAATGAAAATTATTTATGATAGCAGTTTATGATAGCAGGTGTGGTGCTAGTACGGTTCTGGTACTTGATGTTTCAGTTATTATTACATGTATTTTCATGACGTTTCAAATGAGTTACATTCTTTGTCGTATTACAAGAGTTTTGTGATGAATAAAGCCTTGATCTCTTAGAAGGTATTTTCTATTACAATTTATTCATCACATTTCAAACTATTAAGAATGGATCGATTCCTGAAGCCGGATGAATTTGACACTGATTCACATTCACCGACTGCCACTCAAGAATGGAAGTACTGGCTGAAAACTTTCGAAAACTTCACAGCCTCATTCATGGATCTAGATGATGCAAGCAAGCTGAGATTTCTCATAAATCATGTCTCTCACAATGTGTATCAACTAATAGCTGAATGTGACGCTTTCACTACAGCAATAGGAATTCTGAAGGTGATTTATGTAAAGCCAACAAATGAAATATTTGCAAGGCATATACTGGCTACCAGAAAACAACAATCCGAAGAATCAGTTGATCATCATCATCAAACTCTACAACTACTCAGCAAATACTGTGAATTTGCAGATGTAGATGCCAATACTTATCGAAAAGTGTATGTCCACGACGCTTTTATTCGTCTAAGACTCCTAGAGTTCAGCACGCTAATCCTTGACGAGACCATTGAACCGGGTGCTCCAAATATGGAAAGAACCTGGGAGCGGTTTATTGGTTCCGACAAAAAGATTATTTCAAAAGATCTCCATGATTAGTCTCTCAGAGAAGAAACTCTTCAGACTTTCTTCGCTGAAGCGAAACACATTATGAATTCCAGGCCCCTAGAGAGTGTAAAAGGTCTCATATGTTAATGGACAATTTTTGGAATCGATGGGTGAAAGAATATTTGGCTACATTATCGAAAAGACATAAATGGAATAAAAGTCAACCGCCAATTGAAATAAATGATGTTATCATCCTTGTGGATGAAGATGTACCTTGAAGTTGGGAAGAATAACAGCTGTCTATCCGGGACTAAATGAAAAAGTTCGTGTGGTAGATGTAAAAACTTTGACTGCTGACTTCCAGTCCAGTAACGAAGATATACAGGCAAGATCTAGAACAAAACTAGTTTTTCTAGCAAGGGGAAGAAATGTTGATACTTGGAGTTTGAATTTATATTATTTATGTATATAGCTACTCATGATTTTATTATTAATTAGATACCTTGTACGTTGATAAAAAAAGATAATAGTGTCAGCCAAGATTTTTCTGTTATAAAGAAACAACGTCAATATATAATTTGATAAAGACGAAGGTATAGTTTTTATTGGCAAGTTCAGACTTTCAACTGACAGCAGACTGTTATTCTAAGACCCATAGCTTTTAACCTGACATTAAATCCCATGCTAATGATTTTTTGCACAAAGGTAGAGTAATGATAGTACTTTAAGAAAAAAAATTGTTCTGCACGCGGGCTGCTCCGGAAAGTGTCGAACATCCCCGGAAAACACCCCAAAATCGATATTTCGTTAATAACGTGAAATGAGTTGAGAATTTTGCTATAGTATTATGAGCAAAGTTGTAGAGCGCAAAAATCTGGACAAAAATTGTATGCACGCATATTTCCAGAAAATGCTTCCTGGACGAGATAATCTATCAACGTTGGTCCCAGATTTGCGCGTGAATTCCTCGAAAAATGACACGGTTCCTCCTGACGCTCGACTAGAATCACTCTAACTTCTTTCTTTTTTAACAAATCTTCATAAATGAAACGGAATTTCAAAGGAAATTCCACAAACTTTCGAAATATTCAGCTAGCAAGTGCCGTAGAAGAGGTTTCTAGTTGATATTCGTGTGTTAACAAACTAATTGTTAATAATTAAACGATGGAATCGTTTGGATTTTTATAATTTTTCCGCTGATATATCTAAATCACTGAAGCCGTGTAAATATTAACCAGCTGAAAAGGTACAAAATCACATTTCCCGTTTTTTCCCCTCCCCTCTTGAGCCAAAATGAAACCAATTTCTCAATTTCCCTTAATTTTTTCTCGAGCAATTTTTATGGTACTTACTCTTACAGTCGACTTAATGATATTGTTAAATGAGATATATATGATTTGATAGCTAAGAAGCTGAACTTCCAGAATATGCACCGAAAAACGTCTTGTAATTGAGTTTTGTAAATTCCTCGAAAAATCGTGAAAACCAATAAAAATTGTTTTGCTGAGTCACGCAAGTTTGTTCTTTCAACTTTCGTTCTGTAAATGTGAAAAAGGTTGTGCTCTATCTCTTGGTGATATTTATTTTTGTCCTGGATATCTCAAGGCCATTTTAGGATTGAAATTACAGTCGGCACTTTTTAAGACCAGAGACCAAGTCGGCACAAAAATGGCCGCTCGGTAGGGGGCGCGGCTGTCAACTCAATTCGCTGACGTTTGCTCGTGCCGGCGTATCGTACACAGAGCTTCGTTTTTTGTACTGTTTTGTGAAAAATCAGTGAATAAGTATGGAAAAAGTTTAAAAAGAAAAGTATTTCATCATGTGCGACTCTAATAATTGTAATATCTGTAAAAACTGTAGTAAGAAAAGCTGTTTGAGTGCTAGAGATCTTCAAAATTGAGCATATTTTCGAAATATCATCTGCAGACATTATTTGTTATTGATGTTTCAGCGTTTCACAACTCTATTTCTATAAACTATACCGATTTATCCATTCCCTGAGTAGCTTGCATGAAATCGAAATCAGCGATGATCACTGATTATCTCTTGCAGGAAGCTTTTCTGAAAATACAGGGTGTCCCACGATGATTAAGACAGAGATTATTTCGGAACTCGAGAGTAGTAGAGAATTCTAATTGTGGGGTTGTAAATTAAAGCAATTGATGCAGCTTTTTATGATATCATATTAGCCAATGAGCTTTTCGTTTTCGGTCACATGATATCAGATTCAAAATTATTAATGGGACAACCTGTATATTTTGTCATTTCTATGTTCCTTCCGATTAAACAATTTCAACAAACCATCACACTTGTGGTCTACAACGATTAATTTAAGAACTACAGGTACTTCAATATCCTTTGTCCCACGACGATTATGACAGACGTCTGAAACGAGCAATCCTATATTTTTTGTGGTAATTAACAAATTGAAATTATAATAATAATTCATATTTCATTAAGAAACGTAATCGAAATCGCCGTGGGACAAAGGATATTGAAGTACATTTAGTTCTTGAATTAATCGTTTTAGACCACAAGTGTGATAGTTTGTTGAAATTGTTTAATCGGAAGGAACATAAAAATGCCAAAATATACAGGTTGTCCCATTAATAATTTTGAATTTGATGTCACTTGACTGAAAATGGAAAGCTCTTTTGGTAACGTAATATCAAAAAAAGCTGCACCAATTGCTTCAATTCGCAACCCCAAAATTACGGTTCTCTACTTATCACGGGTTCCCAGATATTCCCTGCCTTAATCGTCGTGGGACACCCTATATATGTATACACATTTTTTGTCAAAATTTTTGCGTTCCACATCTTTGCCCAAAACACTATACCGAAATTCTTAACTCATTTCACGTTATTAACGAAATATCGATTTGGGGTGTTTTCCGGGAATTTTCGACACTTTCCGGAGCAGCCCGCGTGCAGAACAATTTTATTTTAAAGTACTATCATTATACCTTTGTGGCAAAAATCATTAGCATGGGATTTAATGTCAGGTTTTGGTCTCCTGCGCTTGAACTATGTACCCTTTTTACAGGAACCTGTATAGAATTAACACTTGTTGCAGATTCAGATATCAGAAAATATAGTTTATCACAATTTAAATTCACTATATTGGTAATAAGATATTCATGTTCTGGAAACGATTACAGTTGTCTAGCTACTTTGATTCTACCTTCAGAAATGCAATTGAATACAGAATGGGTTATGATTGAAACTGATAATTAATTAGCTTGTAATGTAAAATTTCAAAGCCTTAAAGCTGCCAAACCATCATTTCAACTTAAAGAAAACAAAAATTATTGACTCATATTTTCGTATATTTTCAGGTGCAGACATTAACGAACTGAACTGCGTCAGAAAGAGAATATCCATCATGAAAGGAGGTGGTTTGGCAGAGCTGGCCTATCCCTGTAAAGTCGTTTCTCTAGTGCTTTCGGATATTATTGGAGACCCATTAGATTTCATAGCTAGCGGCCCAACAATACCGAACAGTGATTCAGCCGAAAGTGCGATCTCGGTTTTAAAGAAATACCATTTATTCGAGGAAATTCCACATTCAATAAAAACCGTCATTCAAAGAGAAAATCGTTTTTCACGACCCGCCGGCATACCGATCTCGAATGGGGCATTCGAACACGTCAAGACCTTCGTAATAGGTATGAAATTTGTCCGACTCAAGGGTAAATATTCGAAAATTCACCTTTTGGAAAGTACCTAATAACATAAAATAATCATGAACATACCGAATAACACAATTTAAAAGTTTCGGACAACAAGTAAATACCTTCAACAACCCACGCTTTGTAAGTAATATATCACGATTCACGGAGTGTGGCCAATCAGTGACAGGCAGATTCATTACTCAACAGTTGTACCAAGATAAAAGCAATAGAGAAATGTAAGTTTTTACGACCTGAGCTATGATTGATGTTTTTTCTGGGACGTGTCGTCTTGAATTAAAGAAAACTCTAATATTTATATAAATGTTACCTCACTTTTCACGAATATACCTACAACATGTCTCCTGATGAATGAACATTGAACAACAAAATTATTACTGATTGAAAAACCTACACTGCACAACCAAATGGAATTCTTATATTTATTCAACTGCGCCGGTATCGAGAGTAATTATTTTAACTTCTATAGAGTTTTTTCATCATCAAATAACTGGTCTAGGCTCAGATCAAATAACACAAACTAGATGAGTAACTCGCCGCACACGCATTAAAATTTGTGTGTAAGGAACATTTTCCCCCAACGGCAGTGTCGAGCGTTGTTAACAGAAATATTGAGGTTCAATAAAATAGAAATAATGGAAACCCAATATGTAATTATGATGGAATAATCTCCAGAGGATTCTGAGAACAGCCCATGCTCTAATAGATATGTTTTTTCATAATTCATTCATTTTCCTCTTTTCCAATTTGGTTTCCCTTTCTCGATAGTTACGACACTGGTAGTTACTTATGAAATAGCATATTTTTGATTTCCACCTCCGAATGGTCATTTACACATTTCACAATGCTTCACCATTGCTTAATAATAAAAACTAATGAAATTAACTCAGAATTTGCCGTTTATTCACGAAAAAACACTTCAATAAGCCAAAGACGGAAACAAACAGAGATGCTTTGTTGTTGTTCTGTCATATTTGACATTTGATATTTCAAATGCAGCGTTGCCGTATTGACCAGACTATATCTAAAACGAAGAATTTCCGTTCGGCGATGGAAATACTATCGTTTGTATATGCTCCCAATAAGCTTCATTGAACGTTTTAATTGCCTTCTTATTGCTATATATTCCATCCATGACAGTATTTTTGGGTTTTCGTTGCCATGAATATACCTGACAGATATCAAAATAATAATGTCATGATTTGAGGGATAACATTATGAAAAGATGTTACCTTCAGTTCTATTTGAGTATTACTCATCTAGGTTGTGTTACTTGATCGGCGGGTCTAGGAATTGGCAATTGTATGTCTCCAATTTGCTCAGATTTGGCAATGCATAATCCACTAGAAAGTTCTCTATCCCGGCTTTCCTTCCCAGTTCAGACATATAAGAGACTAATAATTCATATAAGAAAACAAGACAAACGTGTTTTTAACCAATTTCATGCAAAACTCAAATTAACAATTGGACTGGAACAACATAACTGTCTACGTTTTTTAGACACTTTGGTTAACCGTTTCTATAGACACTTTGGTTAACCTCCTGATGAACTGGAATCACAAAGTACCTTTTTCTATCATCCTATGACACATAAATTGTAGATCATACATAATTCAATGAATATAATAATGAAAATTTTTAGCCCTGCGTTTTCATCGGGGATAATTGAGGGAGGAAATTATTGAACAATGAGAAATATTTTAAAATAGCATATTATGTAGTAGGCTGAAACCCATTTTCGAAGATTCCACTTCAAATGTTCGAAAATGAAATACAATAAAGAATTTTTTAACGGGATTAAAGAAAAATCTCTGGAATACTGATCAAATGTTATGTATAAAATACCTTGCCGTAACTGAGAAATACCAAGGCGTAAAAGGGCCACGAACAATTTTTTTTTTGAAATCCCAACTTCAATCTTTATTGTATTTCATTTTCGAAAACAACTTTAACAGTTGAAGTGGAATCTTTGAAAATGGTTTCCAGTCTACTACATATAGTATTTTGAAATATTTATCAATATTTAATAACTTCCTCCCTCAATTTTCTTCGATAAAAACAGGACCAGAGCAACGTTCTTGAAGAGGACCCCATTCATCAAAGTCTTATCCATTGTACAGATGCAGTAGCCACGAATTTTTGTTAATTACCTATAAACTTTCTCTATTACGACTGGCGTTTTCCTTGGAATGTGAGATGTTGAAATAGAGAAAACTATTTCTTTATTTCAGTTTGACATATTTAGGGCGTAATTACGAAGGCGTAGAAGGGCCACATAAGTTCTTACAACTATTTTCCACCAATTTCCGTCTTTGAATTCGGAATTTAACTAAAAAACGAGTTAAAAGTCGGAAATAAAATAAAATTCCGAGTTTAAAGTTGGAAAATACTAAAATTCCCAGTTTAAAGTCGGAAAATAATAAAACTTCGAGTTTTAAGTAGAAAAATAATAAAATTCCGAGTTTGAAGTAGGAATTTAATAAAATTCGAAAATATTTTTCACTAATTTCCGACTTTAAACTCGGAATTTAATTGAATTCCGACTTCAAAGTCAGAAATTAATTAGAAACATTTTTAAATTTTAATAAATTCCGACTTCAAACTCGGAATCTTATTATTTTCCGACATTAAACTCGGAATTTAATTAAATTCTGACTCTAAACTCGGAATTTAATTAGATTCCGACTTGGTGGATAATATTTTATTTTTTTATGTGGCCCTTCTACGCCTCCTTTATTACGCCCTGAATATGTCAGAATGAAATGACAAAACGTTTGCTATAAAGAAATAGTTTTCTCGATTTCAAGATCTCTCATCCCAAGAAATACGTCAGTCGTAATACAGAAAGTTTATAGGTAATAAACAAAAGTTCGTGGCTACTGCATCTGTAAAATAGATAAGACTGTGATGCATGGGGTCTTCTTCAAGATCATTGAAGGATTTGGCAGGATGGAAAATGAAAATAATAATAATAGTAATTGAAAAACGGTTTTCTGCCTTGCAGAGCCTGTCCGGAGAGCATAAATGGCAAGAGTGCATGCTGTGTGGTGTAGAGATATCAAAGGTCTGATAGAATCATTCAAAAACGATATGCGTAGAGAGCTTGAAGATGTTGAGTTGAAGATCGAGACATTAAGAAAAGCTTGCTGCTGTCGAAAACTCTAAGTCTGTGCAGTCCTCTGATATTGTTATCCAAGAGGTACTGGACAGACTTAATCGAGCCAAAAATGTGTTCATCAGAGGGGTTCCTGAAGCAACAGGAGACATAAATGCTAAGAAAGAGCATGATAAATCGGTAGTAACAGAGGTACTGCCCAGCTAACCCAATCACCATCTTTCGAGTAGGCAAGCCCAACCCTATAAACAAGTACCCCCGCATGATAAAGTTGGTGATGCCAAATGAACACGATGCTCGAACTATTTTAAGGAATAAGAAAAGTCTAATCGAGAAAGTTTCTACCTCGAAAGTATCTATCCATCATAGCTGACCAAACTCCCTCTCAAGTTCAGCTACTGAAAGACCTACGCGGGGAACTTGACACGAGGAAAACAAATGGAGAACAAAACCTCACCATCAAATAATACAAGGCATACCCAAAATAATCTCCAACTTTCGAACATAAAATAGTCTCTAACAGCAACCAACAACTGCCTTATCTATGTTGGAAAATGCTCTACACTAACTTAGATTCGTTATCCGCTAAATTCAATGAACTCATATGTAACATAGTTGATCTCAAACCTAACATAATACTTCTAACCGAAACATAGCTTAAATTAACTGACCCAGATTCACTGGTTAACATAAGAGGCTACAGTATCTACCGAGCGAACAGATTAAATCGTGTCGGTGGTGGAGTATGTATATATTTATGCGATGAGATCATAACCGATTTTGCAGTTCAACAGGACATTGACACAATCCAAGGCGTGGAGGCCTTACATGTCCGCCTCACCAAGGAAACCGTTAACATAAATATAGTATGTATTTATAGACCTAATGACGTATCACATGAAGTCAATGTTCAATTGATCGATTACCTAAATCAATTATCGACCCTTGACAACCTCATTACTGATGGTGACTTCAACTTCCCCAATATCACCTGGCCCATTAATAATACACCTGACACAAATAGCGCTACGAGTAATTTCATGCATTTCGTTGCCGATTCAAACCTCTTCCAACTTATCACAAAACCAACTAGATTTCGAATCAACAACGAACCAACCGTTCTTGACCTCATTTATACCAATGATGAAAACATTGTCACAGATCATGAAATCCTACCGCCTATTGGATTATCGGATCATGCAGTAATCTACGCAACCATTCAGCTCAACAGTCACATACCAAACAAGTACGGAACCGAAGTTTTCAAAATAATCGACTTTGATAAGTTATTCGAGGAACTCTCCACCATCGATTGGATCACCCTCTAGAATGCATGTGACGACGTTGATATTCTCTAGGAAAAGTTTTACTCGACCGTAACTGCCTCTATTGACAAGAACTCCCGTTGCAAAGTATGCCGGAAAAATCCTCTCAAACCATGGATAAATACCGAAATAATGTCACTCATACATCAACAAAAAAAGACTTTGGAAGACATACAAAAGATCAAAAGCCCCAGAAGATTACCAATCCCATCGCAATTTCTCGAAACACCTGGTATCAACATTACGAACTTCACGTCGTGAGTTTGAAGAATCTATTGCAAACTCTGAAAACAACAAAAAACTTTACAAGTTCATACGATCTAACCTGAACACCAAAGTAAGCATTTCGCTCTTACGAAAACCCGATGGTTCCTTGTGCTCTACTGACATCGAATCAGCTGAAACTTTGGCCGACTCTTTCACTAGCTCTTTCACAATTGAGCCTCAAGATGACCAATTACCCGAAATTATATCAGAACGACTGAACCATGTGACGTTTACTTCAGAAAAAATCAAAAATCATTTATCGAACACTGAATTGAATTCATCTCCCGGTTTGGATGGAATGAGCCCCTTTTTTCTCAAGAAATTTGCCGAAACTCTCTGCTCTCCGTTGTCAACAATTATGTCTGTCTCTTTCGCAAAATCTCAAATCCCACGGGGTTGGAAGAAGGCGTCTGTCACTGCTATTTTCAAAAAAAGGCGATAAACTGAATCCAATCAACTACAGGCCCATTAGTATTCTATCCGTACCTTCCAAAGTAATGGAATCAATAAGTGTAGAAGATATTTCAGAATTTTTAACAAAACATGCAATCATACCATCGGAACAACATGGTTTCGTCAAAGGTAAATCCACCACCAGCAATCTTCTACAGTGCTTGAACGATTGGACGAGAGCTTACGATAAAAAAATACCGACAGATATCGTTTATTTTGACTTTGCCAAGGCTTTCGACAGGGTCCCAGTGAGGAGGCTAATGTACAAATTTGACACACTTGGTATTCGGGGCCAACTGAACCTTTGGATTGAAAATTACATGACAGATAGAACTTTCACGGTGAAAGTGGGACAGTCTTTTTCATCGGACTGTACTTGGCCCACTCCTCTTCGTTGCTTATGCAAGTGATCTTGCTCTTCATATAAAGTCTTGCAAGTCGATTTATGCCGATGATACCAAACTTTATGGAAATGCCTTAGTTGAACATCAATTCCATCAAGAAGACCTCAAAGTCAGTGGTGTGAGGATTGGCTTTTACCTCTTAACGTCGAAAAATGTGTCGTACTTCATCAAGGAAAGGAAAATCCATTTCACACATACACAATAAACGATAATTCTTTGCGTACAGTTTCCTCACATGTAGATTTAGGAGTGACTATTAATACCGACCTAACTTGGTCCGAACATATTATATCTACATGCAAACGCGCCAACACACTGATCTACCTAATCCGCAGAACGTTCTCCCATCTATCATATTCAAGTTCCATAAAACTCTACAAAATGTTCAGCGTCGAGCCACGCGCATGACTTTTGGTGAAGTGCGCCCAACTTATCTCGAAAGACTGAGGATGGCACAACTGATAGCTTTTGACCAACGTCGACTTCGTGGGGACCTCATCATGTCATTCCGTATAGCCAAGTATAATTATGCTAATCAGAAAACACTTTTTGTTTTCAACAATGATTCGCGGTTACGTGGTCACATCCTCAAATTAAAAAAGGAGAAATTTGCCACAAAACAAAGACGATATTTTTTGGTGAATCGTATTTTCGAAACATGGAATAACTTATCCAACGATGTTGTGAATTCTGACTCAGTGAATAGTTGCAAAAACAAAATGGACATTTGCTTATTTGCTTAATTGTTTCTGTGCATATATTATTTTTTTTTGCATGCATTGTATTATCTTGTTGATCTCTCTTTAGTGTTTAGGCTTATATAGGACTCTGTCCTCAGCCTTTATTTATATGTAATAATAATAATAATAATGTTGCCTTTTTCTGTGGGGAACCATGTATCTCATCTTTGTGGTCGAGGCTATGTCAGAGATTCTGCTCATCCAGTTAACGAATAGGCAGAAGTGGCAAATATACCACATGTTGGTATGAATATAGAGGAGGCTCGAATCATTCCGCCAACGGAAGGCATGAGAACCATGGACGTATACATGAATAATGGACCCAGTTATTTACATCTCCAAGTGAAGTCGCTGAAAGGCACCATCCTAAGGTCCTAAGATCCTAAGCTGGGCGTTGCCAAATCGAGTCTGTGATAATTCTTCATCAACCATCAACACTAGCTTAAACTCAATTGTCAGCGAATTCCAGTCAGTAACTGAACATTCCGATCCGTTTATGAAATTAAACTCGACATTATACATTCCAGAATCAAAACTAGTGAAATAAATTAAAAAAATGTGAACTTCCAAAAAATTCTGTACTGTCCGTTGAAATGCATGCTACACGTGCGGCAACGCTGTTGAAGTACGCTTTGTTTCTCATAATTTTTTGGTTGTTTACAAATTTCACCACTTCATGTTGACATTGTCTGTAGTGAAAGAAAAATAGATAGAGACTAATAATGGTGCTTTACTGTTGGGTTTGCAAGCAATCCAATTGTTCTAACAACCAAAATTTCATCTTTGATAAGTAAGTACATAGATTGTTTACAAATATTAGATTGACGTTCATATTCTTCATTGGCGTCACAGTGGGTATCAAATTTCTATACATACAAAATGAAATGGTATTGAAATCTTGTTATTTTATATGAAGGAAGGCACATATGGGTATTTTAGGAACACATCAGATCGTGTCTAACAAGTTTTGCTGAAATTTTCATAATCATATATGAAATTCCACATATTTTTGTTATTATCAATACTTATATAAGCTAAATTGCGTGCGCCACTGTCGTTGGAGGGTAGGTTACAGTCTATCGCAGGTCTCCTTCTTCTCCGCAACCCGTGCGCCAACGAACCAAGCGGCTTCAAAACAATCTGTATTGCAAGTATGGGATTGCTGAGTCCATTAATAATTTATACGTCCATGATCAGAACACGCATCTCAAAAGCGTGGAATACTACCCATCTGATAGGGAGGCATGAGCGGCGCGTACACAAGGTGGTAGCTGAAATCAAGAAGGCGAGGCTACATGCGTCTCGTATCCAATGTGTGGTAGACTAAATGGTGGCCTTTAGGCCATTCTCGCCCACAGTGCGGCAAATGGCCGCAAAATTAAGACGAGCTCACCACACATTGAATCAATTCGTGCTGCTTACTAGTCACTAGTGAGGCAGGCGAGAAACATCGTCGAAAACATGAAGTTCTGCGATGCACCTGCTCGCTTATTCCAAGAGCCTCTAAGTGTTGTGGATAACCCATCAGCGGCTGATCAGATGGAAAATCACTGGGAGAATATTCAAGAGTTTTCGTAATCACTCAACGTAGATACTTGAGCCTTTGTGCAAATTGAAGGTTTCTGCAGAAGGCTTCGTCTGCCTAAGCACAATGATCTGCGCAAACCGAAAACCCCGGGAGAAGATTGACGGATCCTCAAAGGCTTGAAGAACTTTGCTGCTTCAGGCCCTGATGGGTTAAATAACTATTGGTGGAAAAAATTTCCTAGCACCCATTACCATTCGGAAAGAGTTTTTAATTCATTGCTAGATGGGAAGCAAACACTGATTACATGCTCAAACCCACTAAACAATATGAAATTGCTGCAAATTTTAAGCATCAGAATATTAGTTTTGTGGGTGTTAACTTTTCATATAACTGCCAGCAAGTTTTCTTCAGAGATGACAACTTCCTTTCAATTGATTTACAAAAGTTAACTTTTATTTTGCAAGTTTAACGACAACTTGATATAATTATAAATGAAGTTGCCAGGAAGTTTTCCTTGAAAGTATACAAAAACCTGTGATCAACTCTTGGCCAACTTCTATAAAAGTCTACAATGAACTTACTGATTTTTTTTTACTCATTTCTGGTTTTATTGAATAAATTAAAAAACACTAATGTGTAAATTCCACTAGGTACTACAACCGGTTTCATGTTATATCTATTATAATGTATAGGTAATAACTGACTAGTCGCAATAATAAAATACCTAAGGGAATTATTTTCTGTTCATTTTATTAAAGTGAACATGAATTTCCACAAAATAAACAAGTCATCAATTAACCAAATTGAATAATATTCAATGAAAATATAAGAAATATCTACAACAAAAATGAAGTATGTGGGAAGACATAAAAATAGAATACGGTTTGACGACATAAAACTTCTCGCCCCCAACCAGGGGCATCATAGCCGGAAAGCAATAGAAATCGATAAACATGCGGAGAATTTCAACATGAAGGAAATACCTCTGAACATCAACTGTATATAGGCCCCAATTCTGAGAAATGCAACTCAATGACAGCAAGTAGGGAGATGTTTTCGACTAACGACGCAATAACAAACACAAGTGTTGCAAACGAATGGTAGAATATTCAAAACCTAAACATGCTTGAAGATAGCAATTTTTCTCACTATATCACCAACTTTCACGACTTGTACTCATGGAAGATTTGAACAAACAGTTTATAATGCATCCAGTTATTAAACGATTGGAAAAAAAGGTTTGCCATAAGTAAGTGTGATTTAGAGCATGACAAATTTAAAAAATGAAACTCTTTTTCGGTAATAGGCAATAATATACAGTGTGTCAATTTGAAAACTTCCCACCCATAATATCTTCCTTCCAGTAAACGATATGAGAAATCTTAAATACAGATCAATTTTATTTTGAAGGGGGACACTTTCAAAGAATATTTGTAGCCATCGTGGTTCAACCCCCTAGGAGGGGTAGATGATACTGTTAGAATTTTAAATGGGAAGGTGGGTCAAGTGGCACATCATTTTGATTGACGTTCAATTCTTCTTCCAATGGTACCCTTACTTATGATTTTTTTATGGGCATTTTCTGAAAAATGAGGTTCTAAACTAACAGAAGTAACAGTCCTTGGTTTGGGAGCATTTTCGATCCTCTTCGTACGAGTTCGTTTGCTTTCTCATTGCCTTCGATTCTCTGATGTAGTTACTTTATTTTTGTAAATTTTACGAAGAAATATTTTAGTGACTCATTTGGAAATAGACGGAATTATCTATTCCATTCTCAGGAACCTAAAAAGATACTGATAGGAATGTGGAGAAGTGGAGGATTGAAATTGTGGTATTTCTGTTCTATTTGTTCTTGACTTTGTGCTTCAGCTGCTTCCTAAGCTGCCTTATTCCAAGCGTTGGTTTTGGGTAGGAGAATCTAGGTAGCCTCAGAGTTTGATACTCTTCCACTGTGCCACGCCCCGGTTACGCCAGGTTCATTAGAATACATAATATGTAGATGAAAAATAATACAGTTCATTGGAACACAAATTGAGCAGTTGTCACTTACGTGGGAGTTTAGAGCAGACAGCAACATACTAGTACTGCTACTGAGGAGAATTTCATGCCACCTTATATTGGATAAAATAATACACTTCATAATGCCTTTCGGAAATTTCATCACCGATTAATTTTCTTGAATGTTTGCTGTGGATATTTCTGTAGAGATACGAGAAACATTCCAGTTGTAAATACCTACTTCATTTCAAGAATATAATGAGAGGAAAGAAAGAATTATTTGAGATTATTTCGAATTCGAGTAAATGAATCGAATAATTTCGAAAAAGTTAAAATATTCTTCTCTCCATACTATCGCACATAGTGGAAAATTTGTGGCATATACCTGCCAGAAAAACACAATTTTCGAACTTGGTTCGAATTCATGCCTTTTCTCTTCTTGGAGTCGGTGCTACCGAAGAGTGTTTTTTGCCATTGAGCTTTTGTCAATATTCTAGCACTGATTAGAAGAACAATCTTGAAACATGTAATGTATGTAGATAGGCATTCCCAACCAGATACTTGATCACAATCAGCACTTACAAGAGTGTCCTCCTGGATGAATATTACACAAACAGATATCAGATGTAGCTGTTTTCTGGCAGATATTTGCTTTGAACTTTCCACTTTGAGGGATAATGTAGAACGTAGGATACCCTGGGTCCTCTTCTCAAAACAAACAACTCGAATGTATCTGTAATTTCAATAATACTGAATTTGGAGTCTGAAAACTGTTTATATTCATTAATTAAAGTCAGCAGATAAAGTTTTGTATATAATTCGGATCATAAACGATCATTATGGTGCACGCCTTATTTTCGGGCTTGGCTGATCGCCTCGCCCGATAATATCCATTGCTACAACCATAATGAACGTCATTATGATCCTTATTACATAATAATAATAACATTTATTTAGTAAATAGGACATTCCTAATAATACATTAACAATTACATGTAATTAATTCCTCAATTATTATTCTAATCATGGTAAATTACAAATTATGCTATGATAGATATATCAATATATACAGTAAAAATATAGGTAAAAGTTTAGTTACACTTGTTGAAAATATATTGCAATAACTTAGATTTGAAAACTTTTAGGGATGAAGCAGATTTTATTGAGCAAGGTAATTTATTGTATGTATCAAAACCCTTGAAGAAGACTGAGTTCATGCTGCTTTTGTTAGTAGTTCTGTTTATATGTATGTCAGTCTTGTTTCGAGTGTTATATTGATGTATATCACTGTTGAAACTTATGGATTGTTTGAGATATGTTGCTGCTAGATCATTAACAATTTTGTGTACGAATATCATTATCTGGTATAATAATCTTTGAGATACCGAAAGCCAGTGCAAGGTTGATAACATCGTGGATATAGAGGTATATCGGTTCACTTTCAATATAATTCTCATTCCTCTATTTTGTAGTTTTTGTAGTTGTGACTGTTTGTTCAGGTTTAAGGAATACAAAATTGAAGAGCAATAATCAAAGTGTGGTTGTATGATTGATTTATAAACTAATATCTTGGTATTTAATGACAGGTGCATTGAAATTCTAGAGTAAAAGTATAGTTTCTTTGAAATTTTTTTGTGTATATATTGGAAATGGTTTTCATATGTAAGATTACAGTCGAGTTGAAACCCTAGATATTTTACTGTTTTATTTATTTTAATATTTTGTTCATTGATAGTAACATCAATCCTATTGAAATCAATTTTGTCAATACTTGTACTTTGAAGTCATAATCATAGCAGTGGTTTTGTTTACATTAAGTTTTAACTTGTTGATTTTAATGAATTTATCAACTGTTTCGAGAATCACATTCATCTTTTGCACAGCAGTGTCTAAGTTTGTGTCGCTACAGGCTATTAGCGTATCATCAGCAAATAAGTTGACAAATTCACAGTCAACATATAAATTGATATCATTCAAATATATAATAAATAATAAGGGGCCCAAAACACTTCCCTGGGGTACTCCTTTATCGTTTAATATTTCGTTTGAGATAGTGTCATTCATTCTTACTTTTTGTTTTCTGTTTTACAAAGATAAATATTTGGAGGCCATCCACAAAAATGCTTTCGTTGAGAAAAAATTTAAAATATTTTTCAAGAAAGCTTTAGTGAGCAGCTTCGGTAACTTACAACAAATAATTAAGGTATGTTGAATGACTTCTGTTTCGATATCTAGTTTTATGTAGGTTGTATTCTGAATAAACCCGTAAGTAATAATAATAATAATAATCTTTATTGTTCGACAGTTTTAATTATAATTAGGATTATATAAGAATTAAGATGACCTGAAAAACAAAAGGCTAAGTTCATCTTAGGTAGCACAAACGCTACTAAGTTGTTCTTCCACTCAACGTCAAAATCTCTACCTAAGCTAAGACAAGACACAGAAGGAAATCAAGATTAGAGAATGGTCTAAAGTTAACATAAATTTGGAAAACGTACATAACCGAAGCTTACTTTGATTAATCACATGAACTTAAGAATTAACAGCAAAAACGTCTTAAATGTTTAAAAATGACTTTCTAACAGGAAGCGCTCAAATTGTTTTCGTAAAACAGACATAACCGAAGCTTACTTTGATTAATCACATGAACTTAAGAATTAACAGCAAAAACGTCTTAAATGTTTAAAAATGACTTTCTAACAGGAAGCGCTCAAATTGTTTTCGTAAAACAGACATATTTGCATTTTTCATTCCTTTTGGAAATAGATTGATCACTTGGCATATACTGTAGGAAAATGATCTCTTGAAAAATTCTGTTTTGAAAGTAGGTGGGGTGAGAGTACCTTTGTATCTGATATTCAGATTGTAAACTACAGTACGAACAGTGATTTTTCTGTAAAGGTATGGTGGCGTTTTAGTCTGTATGATTTTCTGATATAAATTAGCGACATTTAATTTTCTTCTATTTTCCGTTGTGATCCATCCCGTTTCACGTAACTTATGGGAAATTCTTTGATATGTTCTTATTCCATGAATGAGCCGTAGACATGAGTTCTGTACTTTTTGTATTCTCTGAGTATACTGTTTGGTTAAAAATGTGCCATATAAGGTATCTGAATAATTAAATCGCGATAACACTGGCGAATCACAAATAGTTGTTTTTACCTGAGTTGAGAGTACCTGTCTATTTCCATTTATAAGTTTTATGGAAGAATACGCTAGTTGTATTTGCTTGTTTATATGTTTTTCAAATCATAAGTCGAAATCAACTATGACTCCAAGGCATTTGCATTCTTTAGTGGGTTGTAATGGAACGTCACCAACCGTAATCATAAGAGATTCACTTACTTTTTGGCGATTTACTTTACATCCAACAAGAATAATATTCGATTTACTGGCATACAACAGTAGACAATGAATGATCACTAGCTGACTTAACAAACGAATGAATATCATTGTTCATGAGTATACATGCATTTTCTACAGAATGGGAAGAAAATCTGTAGTAGAGTTGAGTGTCATCAGTATAAAGGTGGATTTTGCAAGATTCTAGACAACGTATAATGTTCGATGAATAAACTGTGAACAAAGAATGACCCAATATAGAGCCCTGGGGCCCTCCTGACTTGAGATTTAAATAGTTAGAGTAGATATCATTTTGGCATCTTCCCTTATTTTTATATAACTTTCAAGTTATTTAATAGCATTTTTCGATTATCCCAAATGATTTAATATTGCTAATAGAAGATCATAGTTCAAGGTGTCAAAAGCACGACTGAAAATCCAGTAGCACGAGTACAGAACAAAGAACCTCATCTGTAGCTCTGATAATGTCATCCATGATGTGTAGCAAAGCAGTGGCGCAACATTGACCTTTGAGACACCCAGATTGTCTTTCCGGAAGTATATAGGGACAATGTAATTAGATGATTTTCAGCTGTTCTTCGACTGCTATTTCAAAATTTTTCAATAAGGTTGGTAAGACACTGATTGCACGCAAATCTTTATATTCGGTTGGATTAGATTTCTTGGGTAATACTCTTACCACTGCTCTTCCCCACATCACTGGAAATACGCTCTGCGTTAAACAAGAGTTAACTATGTGAGTGATTCTATATGTGAATTTATTTCCTGGAATGAAAATTCAGGTAACTCTAGGTGGTTATCCCTGTAAAAATCTATTAGTTCTTGGGGTGGCTGAATGTTTGGAATTGAGTTGACAAAAAAATTGTCTACCTCATTTGGGATAATCAAATTATCGGGAAGTTCATTGGGTTTTTCAGGTAAAATGCCATTTGTTTTCAGTGTTTTTTACATTTTCTTGTTGTTTTCAGTATTACCTAACTGATAAATGAAATATGCTTTTTTCTCTCTCTGAATTGCTTTATTCACGTAATTTCTGATGTCTTAATAGTATTGTAGGCGTGCCTCAGTTCTATTATTTTTCAACGCTCTCAGTGCTTTATTCCTAGTGGATATCATTTCTCTAATGTTATACGTTAGCCAGGGGGCTTTGGGTTTTGTAACTCTGGACGTCGTAATCGGGGCATGTCGATGAAATAAGTTTGGAAGGATATTATTTATCAAGAGAGAAATCTTTTTATCAACACTTTCCTGATCGTAAATTTGATAAAATGGCATATTATATAGGTCTCTTCAAAAAAGTTCATCATTGAAGTTCTTAAAATTTCTATGAGTACACTAGTCCGTTTGTTATCGTCAATTTTTACCTTGCAGTGAACTATGAAGTGATCTAAGTTACCATCATTCTCATTTACGATGATTAAATCTAAGAGAGTTTGGCTGTTTTTACCTATTCTTGTGGGTGTATCAATTATTTGAGTCAACTAAAAAATTCTCCTAATTAACAAAAGGTTATCTACATGTGCATTTTTAACATCTATAATTTCATCTAAAGTGAAATGAAAATAACTAAGCGTATCTTCAAATTCCTCTAAAAACAATTTCTTGTCCTGTGATAGTGTCTTGTATATTACGCCTCTGATTAAAGAATTTTATCCACAATTGTGCACATAAATGGTTTGGTCGCCAGATAACTTGGCTTTTCAATTTATTAGATAAATAAATACACACTCTATCACCCCGACCTTGTTTATCATTTCTAAATACTTTGTACCCAGTTATTCCAATCAAATGATCATGTATATCTGCATGTGCTAAAATATTTTTAATCTCTAATAATGATGGTCATAGTTTTGACGCTTATTCAAAAAGTAGCTATAGAAGTCCTAAACAATTTAAGACATGAAATATACTCACTCAATAAAATAACGAAATATAAAAAAATTAATAGACGAAATTTTGAAATTGAGTCTGTGATAGAAGTTCATTGTATCTCGACGAGGAGTGGTATGATTTTATGAAGTAGAAAAACTCAAAGTCATCTTCACAATTTAATATCTTAATCGATTAGTTAGGTGGTTACCACCATCGATTTGTCATTAGGCCTTTTTATTTATCAGGGCAGCATACAATCCTGAAGTACACTTAACAGCTTCCATTAACAAACATCTCTTATCTATCTAATCAAACGTAATTGTATTTACGCAGGCAATAACCGAATAGCTGCCGAAGCAGCCAAACAAGAAGCACTGAACAAGGGTTTTCAATCAGCGATCGTCTCAACCGAAATAGAAGGCGATGTGAAGGAAATCGCTAGAATTTATGCGCAATTGGCATGCAACCTAGCTTCCGTAATTAGCGATTCAAGTAACAAGGACAATTTGAAAGTTTTTATGGAAACTTTCGCCGAGGATTTGCGTGCCGAACGAGCTTTTATTGGGGAAGTTCTGGATATGGATTACTCAAGAGGGATTTGTTTGATCTTCGCAGGTAGGGCGAACTTTTTTAACTCCTATTCGCGAATAAAATCTGTCGGAAGATTGGAAAATACTTGAACGAGAGTTCGCTTTTCGGTAAGATGAGTCGATTCCGATCCACTTTGTGACGATGTTTCCCTCAATAATGTTTGGAATAGAATTCGAGTAATACGAAATACGAACGCCAGAGACGGTACATATTGGTATATTTCGTCAATAATTTATGTAGAAAATAATCAAAAACTTTATTCAATCATCTATGACTTTTCTCATCTCATCTCTAATCTTCTAAGAATCAAGGTTGGACATATGAGAGTTGGACTCAACAATTATTGGTATTGTTGATAGAGTAACCATCAAAAACTAGAATTAGGAGTGATATTTATTTTCCTTAAGACAATAATAACATTCTGTGGGAAACTTCAAAATTAATGTGGTTTGAGTCGATTCACTTTGTGAGCACAAGACGAGAATTAGCGTCACACAAGGAGCAAAAATTAATTAATCAGTAACCGTAAAACAGTCGAAAACATTTTTTTCATTAATTTTATGGCACATACAGCAGAGAACAACGTATAACTCGAAGGATATTTTAAATATATCTGTATATTCAAGTATTCGAAGCTTTCTGAGACTAATAGCATCAGGATCTTGCTTGATGGAACCAACTGCGGGCTGTTTTTGAATTTTGAAGTTTCTGTTCCTCATCGGTGCAGCTTCGGTCATCACGGTTGAATACATGCGGGTTGTAGGGTCTCATCACCCGTTATCTCTCAACGAGATTAATACCGTAATTCGATCACAGAATCCATCTCGACCGTAGATTATAATGCTCCTTAGCAGGATAATGGGAAATTTCATATCTACTCAACAAATTCACTTCGAAGAACTAATTGAACTAGTGAATCAATCGAAATAATCCTTTCAAAAATTATTACAATTCTGTTTAGAATTTTTGAAATCTGCCCGGCAGAAATCAGCTTCCTAGCACGAACCTTCGATAGATATTGATTAATATCTTGGTTCTCTATTTGATTCGGGCAGAGCACCTACTGCAATTTGTCTCAAAAAGCTCTTGCAAAAGATGTTCCTTCAGAGTAAAGATCATTTCACATATGTTTGACAGATAAAATTAAATATCCGTTTATATACAGAGTGTTCCAAATTGAGTCGGCACCATTGCCAACTCCGTTATTATTGATGCTACGAATTCGGTTAAATGGGCAAACTAGTAGCATTTTTAATGGCCTTCTCGATACCGAAAACAAAAAAAAAGACAGTCCCGTTTTCAGAATATTTCATAAATTGATATTTTTTCCAATGGAACACCCTATATTTTTTCATGCATTTAGATTCGTAATAACATTCTCAACATCAAATTTCATTTGACTTTTTTTCGTAAAGGTGAAAATAAGACATTTTTATCAATAGGAAACATTTATAACAAACAGATTTGATAAAGCGCTATAAAATATCGAGTAAATGTTCAAAAACACCGCCTTCTTGTTGAACACATATTTGGGCCCTTCTATTGACCCTATGTGTGGCATTCAACACAGGTCGGCTATCAATTCTATTAATTATAGTTTCAATATAATTTTTCAGTTCATCTACATTATTATCTTTCATTTCGTACACCTCATTTTCCAGAAATCCCAAAAAATAAATATCTAGAGGTGACATGTCTGGTGAACGAGGGGGCCACTTAACAGGACCATTCGTAGCAATCCATCTGTTTCAAAAACAGCCTCGCAGCATTATTTTTACGCCACTGACATTATGAGCTGGTACTCCATCCTGCTGAAAATAGATGATCTGACGAGCCTCCAGTACAAGACCATCGAAAAACTCCTCCAACACTCTTGTTAATAAATCATTGTAACTGGGTCCGTTCAAAGAACCATGGTAGAAAAATGGACCGATAATTCTGCCTCTAAATAGACTACACCAAACAACTGAATCGTCTTTGTGGATTGTGGGGATGGACTAGAAATGGATTATGTCTACTCCAATAATGGATATTATTTCTATTATACATCCCACGATTTGAAAAATTGGCCTCATTGCTCCATATAAATTGCTATAGAAGTTTGGATCTTGTCTGCATTTATTCATAAACTACGGACAAAACCCCAATCGTTTGTCAGGATTACCAGGTTCTAGTGTTTCCACTGGTCATATCTTATAAGGTGAAATCTTATGTATCTTCAGAATTCGTTGAATATCAGACAGTGGAGCAGCTATTTCTCTAGAAAAATCTCTGATGGAATTATTTGGATATATACCTCAAAGTAGGATATTCAGATATCACAAAACGTTTTTCAGTTCTCTTCTCAAATACTTTTTCATTGTTCCTGAATCGACGATGAAGCACAGCAAAAAACCACCGATTAGGTAATTCACGATCGGGAAACGAATTGCTGTAGTGTTGGAGTGCTCTTACGCTATTTTTCTGGAAAACCAAGTAGGATTCTAACATATCACATTTTTCTTGATGAGAAAACGGCATTTCGAAAAATATTCGAACAGTTGTTGACAGTTACAATAATTTGTGACACTGTCATGATATAGTTGAGAATATTTGACAAATAGTATTTCAACAAAGTTTCAAGGCAACTTGATTGCTCATAATAATTATGTTTTATCGAATCAAACACAATTTTTCCAACCACATTCATATGACCCTCCAGTATTTTCTGTTCTGTACAAAAACGACTTCAGAGTTATATCATTACAGCAGACATATTTTGATTCACAAAATAAATGTGGCTAGCGGAATGGCTTTAAGATGGAATTTATCGTTTTGTACATTAATACCAAATATCTCAGTGGTGTCAATTGAGTGGTGCGACATGATGATCACGGGTTTCACATCTCAGCGCAATTTTTTCTTTTTACTGTCTTATTTTGCTATTAGTAACAAAATATTGTCATTCGTATAAGTACCAAAATTGGGGTTTGGACAATCATGAGGTTTCATTCGCCAAAACAAATAATTTTTTTATACTATTGAAAGAAATGGATATTTCCACAAAGTCGTTCATTTTCCAATTTAGGAAGAAAGGTGATATGAGCTTTGTTGTTGAGAATATAGGGTGTTCCATTTGAAGAAATATCATTTTATGAAATATTCTGAAAACGCGGTCATTTTTTTCCGCATCGAGAACGCCATTAAAAATGCTACTAAGTAGTTTGCCCATTTAACCGATTTCGTAGCATCAATAATAACGGAGTTGGCAATGGTGCAGACCTAATTTGGAACACCCTGTATATCCACTGTACATATTATGCCAAAAATCTATACAAAGTATGGTTAAGTACATATTTGTAGAAGAATTAATGATGATAATTTCTTTTATATGGAATCGGGCGTTCTTGGCAAAAGGCAATAATTTCATACAATGTAATTACATTGTAAGTAATCCAGCCTTTCGCAAATGTATATATACAGGGTGATTCAAAATATGATCGACAAACTTCGTACACAGATTCCTTACTTTATATTGATATGAAAATTTTCATCATTGTTTATCCTAAAATGCATTCCCTCTGAGATACAGGATGTCGAAAGTCCGAAAAAAATTAAGATTTGTTTATTTTTTTTCAAAACTTCATAAGAATTTTTTTTTCAACTTGATACGCTAATCTAGATTTACGAATATGATAATTTGAAGTAACAGGGTTCAATTTTTGTGAAACAGTGGCGTAGTTACGATGGTATGTTGTCATAATTTCCTTCACATTTGTTTCAAATGAGTGTATTAACAAATATGTTTGACATCAGTTAGGCTTATCAATACTGGACCTGAAGTCATAACATTCCATGTGCCTAAATTTCGAGATTTCTGATATATTTGTCAAAAAACTGAAAGTATACGCTGGAAAGCATCGGATAAAGATATAATTTCCTATATGCTATAATCGCAGAATGCTGATTAGTTATAACCTATCGGAGTATTTTTCATCTTCCTGAATAGTATGTTTGGAAAAATTGAAATCATGTCGATGTTGAGTCTGATTTACATCTTCAATCTCCCTATCTTTATTTCACGCATTCTTTCGAAGCGAACAGTTTTCATGGTGTATCTTCAAGTCCAACATGTTTTAGACAAGATATTGAGGTTTACAAAAATGTAAACTTTTTTTCTGGAACACCCTTGAACTAAATGAACTGAGACTTTTGGATGAACTACTTTGAGGTTTAATAATAATTGATTCGTCTCATTGGAGTAACCAGATTGCTATAAGAATTTTCATGCAAAACACTAATAAAACACTTTTTTATAAAAATGTTTATCCCAAATTCGATAAATGACAGTTGCGAGTCCAAAAATATCAGAATATACTACGAACTGTCTCTCATGTAACGGTACAGTCGGTTAACTACAAGTATTTTTGTTACAAAAAAAATGCTCTATTGATTTGCCTATAATTTGTCATTTGCGGTAACCAAAAATAATTCAAAAAATAATATTTAATCGGTTTGTAGTTGAAAGAGATTGAATGATTAATGATATTTCAGAAGAGCCGTTTCCACGAGAATATCTTTAAAGTTTGAGATCGCCAACGTTCCAAAGAAGTGAGCGACATTCTGAGTGTAGCATCACCGAAGAGACGAGTGTCTTTTTTTAATACAATCTGAAAGATTGAGTATGTGCTTAGGAGCTGCAGTCCATATAGAGTCTGTCCATAAAGTCACTCCTCCCGCATGATCGAAATGTAGGACGTTAGGAAAAAGAAGTACTTGTGTTTTCTTCCATTGAATTCCAGCAAGTCGTTGGATCAACATTCTATGAGTTTCTGCTAAAAGTCTATATATTTAAATCTTTTCTGGTTTCTCAGACTGATATCAAAAGGAGACATCTTATACAGAGCTTCACAATATTTTTTGTATACGGTGTATCCCTTTCCTCTCGGTATTTATTGAAGAAAAAACCTGTTAATTTCAGGTTCGGTAGAATGGCTTCCGGACAATTGCCCGAAAATAATTTCCCGAAAGACACTTCCCCGAAAACAGTTGCCCGAATGGACAATTGCCCGAATGGACAATTTCCCGAAACACAATTGATCGAATGTACAATTGCTCGAATAGACAATTTCGCGAAGAACAATTGCCCACAAGGACAATTGACCGAAAAATGCATTTTAGCGCTACTTTATAAATTTGTAACCAATATTTTCGGAAAAAATACACCACGAAAAAAAAACTCGGAAAGAAAACCCCCGAAAAAAATAACCCTATATGCGATAACAATGGCCAGTACACAAAAAGTAATGAAATTTCAACTGTGTGTCATGTTAAAGAAACTAGATCATATTTGATTCATTTTACAATACAGAGGGGTGGAACAACAGATTTTCCAGCCTTGCAAAAAGGCGAATCTGTCACCAGGTTAGTTCGTTCAGGAACAATCGAGTCAAAATATATAAAAAAATTGTCTTTTTTGGTCGTCGACGATGAACATTCCACAGGATTAGGTTAAAACTTTTATTGGTATTATATTGGTATTATATTCCGTAATATATCCAGTGATAAGACACTCAACATGATCGTACGCGCAATTTAATATTTTTCGGTCAATAGTCCTTTCGGGCAATTGTACATTCGATAAATTGTGTTTCGGGAAATTGTTCATTCGGGCAATTGTCCATTCGGGGATCTGCTTTCGGGGAATTGTCTTTCGGGAAATTGTTTTCGGGCAATTGTCCTAGATCCGGTAGAATTACACAGATCTGCGAAAAATCATTTAGACAAAATTCCAAGCGAATCAGGTTATCAATTTCAGTACAGTTCTGAAAACATTCAATTTATCTCACTTCTTTTGTAATTTTTGTAATTGGAGTAGAACTCTTTTCATCTCTTCTGACTCCATCAAAACACAGATCAGATCAAGAAAATCTAAATGTTGCATAAAAATTATTAGGTTAGGAGGAATATTACTATCAGTTCTACTAAATAATAAGTTACAGGATGGTAAATGTTTATTCAGATTCTCATTTCCCCATTGATTTCACAAAGCCAAGTGTTCTTTGTGTCGAAAAATTCTGTGTAGTTCAAATCTCTTTCCAAATAGTACTCTCAAAATCACGTTTATAATAAAAAATTAATCACAAGTACCTAACACAAGTAAACCAATTAACATTTTTGTGCCTTCTATTGAACTCCCCTCCAAGCGAACACATGTTTCGTTGTGCCCTTTATTATTTTCTCCTAATCTTTTTTTCTCTGCACGCTTTCATTAAACTTGAACGGAAATCTCCCCAAGTGGTTGGTCTATCCTTATAATTTTCCAACGTTTCCGATGAATTAAAATTTATTAGATTTAAGTCTGAGGATCATGGTGGGTACTACGGGAGGACTATTGGGTCCTATTTATTCCTTAGGTAGGTTCCTATTCAACCACACCCTTGATATACAACTATTGTGAACTGGTGATCCATCTTACTGAAAAATCAGATTAATTCTTCCATCTAGAGGAAGTTCCTTAAAAACAACGGAAAATGCATATTCGAGGAAATCGACGAATAGTGGTCTATTTAAATTTTGATCGAATAAAAGGACCCGAGATATTTGGGATCTGCAATTCATCGCCTAATTTGGATTTTGTCTGTCCCAAAATCTCCTGTTTTGGGAAGCTACTACACCTCGTCACTGTAAAAGATATGCTTCAAATACTTTGTCAATAAAGTTATCCCCCTGCATCTATAAACAATACTCCATACGGCGGAATCCATCTTATTCGTGCAAAGTACGTAAACATTTGATGGGTTTGGTAGTATGATGCATTTTATGCGTTTTAAGTTTTCAAACACCTCCATGTTTTACTGCGGCTCATATTCATTTGAAGCGATAAGTTTTTCAATCTAATTTTAGGATCACCTTGATAAGCCAATATGGTACCATCTTCAATATATTCTATTAAAATGTTTTTGTCTTTTTTTACTTAGCTAAAGCTCATGAAAAGATTTATATATTGTATGAACAGTTCCAGGGTTTACGCTACTTCTTGTTGCGGGTGTATTCTTTTAGATTCATACTTACGCCTTCACCAAAAATAAAATCAATTGAAGTGACCGTCATGCCATGTTGAACTTTGTTAATCAAAATAAGCTGATTTCAGCTGGAAGTGGAACTTGAGGAACATTAAAATATAAATAGGAACGCACAAACAATAAACGACTTCAACACAGGAACAAAAGACAACAGGAACAATGAAAACGATGACAGCAACAACTATAGGACTATAAACAAGAAAAGGAATGAAAACTGGTTTGAAAATTCATACAACATGATTTTTCAACAATATTGTCAAGATAACAGTAAACATCAATAAGCAACTAGTTTCCATGGTAATCTCAGAGCAACATTTGATTTTTATTTATTGAAACGGAAGTAATTCAATCCCTTCGAATGATTCCATACATTTATTCAGCCAGTATGCAAAAAATCTAAATTAAAGCTGTTTGCCGAGTTTGATTTTTCCTTAAAAACAACGTTCGATTCCTTATTGCAATATGAAGGTAATTATGTTAAGGCTTTCAAAATGTTTCAATAAAGGACTCCATACTTTTCTTATGCAAAGTGGCGACCGGTCAAATTTTCCGAAACTTTGGTATGAAGTTGTACTCGACGTAGTAACCGAAAGTGTCACTGGACCAAACTCAATCCTATGACTAGTTTTCTAAACTGAATATTGCCCTGATTTTGTAATTATTTTTTTGTTAACTTTTCATACACACGTTTACTACTTATTTTAGTAATACAATGATAAATACGTATTAACATAAATATCCATGTTTACGGAGTTACTCACAAATGAATTACAGTAGTTCTCACAAATGCATGAATGACAGTAGTTTTTTGCAAAATCTCACTTTTCTTACTGTGGCCTCAGGAAAGCATATTTTCTAAATGTACCCCCCAATGTAGTATTTTGAGTAGAAAATATCGCATATTACTCAATATTTTCTCAACAGAGAACTTATTTCTTGATAGTTCCCTAGTAGCTTGGTATAGGGTCTTTTTCCCTTTTCTGGGGCTGGTTATACTATTGTGACTTTCCAGTTGTACAGAAATACTTTCAAATCATAAGAGATGTTGAATAACTTGTTCGAGAGTACATTTCTGGAGACCAATTGGGAAAATTCCGATAAATAGGTTTACTGGATTGTTTGATGTTAAGTCCCTACAAAATTCATCTTGGGAGTTCTATATTTTGTTCGATTTTTTTGATTTAATGCAGAAAGCATAGCATTAGTAGATCAATAAAATGTTGTTCAGTGCAGCAGTTCAAGAATTATTTATCTGCAAATGTATCCATGCAGTCTTTTTCCAGAAACCAAAAGTGCCAGAAATTAGCTAAACCATGGGTACTTAGACTGAAATATATGTGTTTGCAGCGAAAACTTTATTTTGGAAGATTTCATACCTAGTAATTATAATAATTGGCGTAAAGCTATCCAGTTATTTTCTAGATAAAAGAAGCAAAAAATTTTAACGATTGATGAAAGGGGTCATTCCCTCTCAAAAACTTTCAGAAACTAGTTCAAGGTAACAAAATGTTAACCGATCTGGGACAAAATGATAACAGGATTTTCTAATTGTGATTATTCAATGATTTCAATACTTTTTGAGGTTAGACACTGTTGATAGTGCAGAAGTTACAGGACCTGGATATGTTTAATAAGTTCCAAATTATTTTTCATTTGATGTAGCCGGTTCACTTTCAGTCGCGGAACAGATTCAGCAGTATGGCAGTAATACGGAACCACTTCCCAATAAATTAGATGAATTTACAGACAAATCTGTTTAAACACCATTTCGTTATATGATCTCAGTACTAATCTTCAATCAGATATAATGTATTTAACTGGTGTTTATTGTGAAAACTCCAGAAACATGTGTGAAAATATTCTTAATTCAGAAGATATTTCAGATAATCTCCAAATGGGGATAGTTCTTGTTTCAACCGGCTGCTCAAAAGTCTTCGAAAGACTTGTGCGACCTAGGGAAGACCTATCCCTGACCCTCTTGTACGTGTGATGCCATGCACGAGACCAAAAAACTGAAATGCAGGCATAGTTTTCGCTGACAGTCTTTAGTGATCCTATTAATATTGTTAATGGTTTTGCTTCATTTTTCGAAAGTGTTTACTCTTTATTGGATAATATTTTTGACTGTTCGGGATTATATAAGAACACAAGTATTAGCCTCTATCCAGCTAACAAAGAAGAGATTTTGTCCAAAAGTCAAAAGTTGAAGGATGACAGCAAGAAAATATAATATACCTTCTCTTTCATTGTGGAAAAATCTGCAATGATGTTTGAAAAACATCTTCAACTTGTGTCACAAAGAGGTTCCAAATTTATGGAAGGTTGAAAGAGTTTGTCCTGTATTTAAGAGTGGTGTGCATACCACACCTAGTTACTATTACACAATATATATCTGCTTGAATATAATTCATTTCACCAGTTTTCCAAACTAGATCACACAATTTGTTTAGGACTCAGAGAGCAAGAATCAATATTTTAATGAAATCCCTCAAGGCGGAACTTTGCAGATAAAGTCCAAAAACTCGTCACCAATCGATATTCTCTACCTCATATAAATAGATAAAACATGATTGGCATTGAATACTGCATCCACTTCGACCACAAGCCTACTTTTTCTGGTTAAATATTGAAAATTTTCAGCCAAATGAATCTTCAGTCTTCACCACAGGCATTTTAAGGAAACACAGTTGCTACGTAAATTAAAAGTTCAGGTATTCAAAAAAAATCAACAAAACATGTGAAAGTCGTCAACTGGCAACAATTGATGTTACGTTTGCTTTGTTTTCCCGGAGTTTTGGTGCGCTACCTGGTGCCATTGGCGACTGCGAATACTTGTTTTCACCGTACTGATGAGAGCCTCGAGCTCAAAACACGTTTCTACGGTTGCATTTATACCAAAGGTTTTGTTATAGTTAACCTTTCCTTCCTGTGGTTCACAGTTTCCTTCAACTGTACATAGCACATCCCTTTCTTACATAATGAAAATAATAGAATCAACCTGAGTTATGTGGCACCGTAACAAAAAAATAAAATCATTAGAAAATTGTGTGAAAGGACAACGGTAATAAACGTGTATATAGCCTTGGCGAACAATAGCTTTGACCAACGCGTATGGGGAGGGGTGAGTGTGAGTTATGGCCACACATGTAAGCATTAATTGTGTACAAAACAGTAGAGTATATAACATGAACGTTTTTGCAGAAACCGATTTTTTGATTGTTGATTGAATGGCGGCATGGTGTCCTACCCTACTTATATGGCAAGAATAATCTGACCAATAAACCGTCAATCCAATGAAAGTTCAGTTAATTTGTATCCTCTTTTACAGGTGAGCCAACAGTTGTCGTGACCGGAAATGGCAAGGGCGGAAGGAACCAACAATTATCATTAGCCTTTTTTATCGAAGTTAATAAGCTCGGAATGAAATCGGCAGATATTTCATTTCTTAGTTGCGGAACAGATGGAATAGATGGTCCAACAGACGCCGCCGGGGCAATAGCAACTTTCGATTCACTGGAAATGATGCAGACTATTAACCCGGAATTGTACTTGGAGAATAACGATGCTTATGGGTTCTACGAAACGTATAATGAAGGAAGAAACTTAATAAAGATAGGCCATACTGGCACGAATGTTATGGATATTCACATTATGATTATTAAACCGAAGGTTCGATAGAAACTGATTATGGAAGGATAGCATTGTAATTAAAATACACTTGACTATAATTAATTGATTTATTTATAACGCTAAGCCAACTCTGTCTTTGCGATGACTGTTAAACTCCGACTATAACTGACTCTTGAACTGTCATCTCTATTCAAGAGTCCTGCATTCAAACCTGCAGTAGGTGGATCATTCCAGCAGGAAAGTTCTGTGACTCATCTCGATTACTCTTTGAAGTATCTAGCGCCATTCTCGCGTGATGAGTCATGCATCGCTTTTGTTACAGGATTTTTTCAGTGCGATAGGAAGTTTAATCCCCCAAATCGTAAATAATCGAGATTTCAAAATTATTATTATAATTGTAAAAGGATCCCGCACATAAACTTACAGAAAATTGGGAACGTGAGGCAAACGTTCAACTTGAAAACACTGGGCGAGTTCTCCGACTTGTACATGAAAACGGACATATTTCTCCTGGCTGATATTTTCGAGAATTGTCGAAATGTCGGTCACGAGACATATGGCCTGGACCCCGCTTGGAATTACACCCTACCCGGCTATACGTGGTCGTGCATGTTGAAGTACACCCAGTGCAAGTTGCAGATTTTGAAGGACGTCGACATGCTCATGTTCATCGAGCGAGGAATTCGCGGAGGCATCAGTCAGTGCTGCAACAGGCGCTCCTCGGCAAATAATAAATACATGGGTGACAGGTATGACGTCACTCAGCCCTCCGCTTATTTGCTATATCTCGATGTAAATAATTTATATGGGTGGGCCATGATGGAATATCTTCCATACGAAGGATTCAAATGGCTCGAGAATGCTGCCGATTTGGATGTGCTCGAGGTGTCAGACACTTCGCCAATTGGCTATATTCTCGAAGTCGATTTGGAGTACCCCGAACACTTACATGACAAACACAAAGATTTTCCATTGTGCGCCGAACACCGTACTCCGCCAGGCTCAAAATTACCCAAATTAATGACCACCCTGTACAACAAGGAAAACTATGTTGTACACTACAGGGTGTTGAAACAAGCACTGACGCATGGACTTGTACTTCACAGAGTTCTGCAATTCGACCAATCAGCCTGGCTCAAATCATACATTGAATTGAATACGAAATTACGCGCAGAAGCAAAAATCACTTTCGGCAAAAATAACTACAAATTAGCCAATAACGCAGTATTCGGGAAAACGATGCAGAACATACGGAAACATCGTATAGTGAAAAATGTTCTCAAAATTGGAGGGGCAATATGGCGCGAAAAATTCAATTTCCAGCCTAAGTTTCAAGAATCGCACTATTTTCGATGAGGACCTCGTCGCTATCGAGATGGCAAAGACAGATCTGTTGTTCAATAAGCCTGTATATATCGGAATAACGATACTTGACATTTCCAAGGTGTGCGTGTATGATTTCCATCACGGCTTCATTATGAAAAAATACACGAGCGATCGGTGCAAGTTGATGTACACGGATACTGATTCGCTGATTTATGAGATCAAATCCGATGACATTTATCAAAATTTATTGAAATTAGACATTGAAAAATTCGATACAAGTGATTACCCCACCAACAACCCTTATGGTATTCCCCTTGCAAACAAAAAAGTCCCCGGCTTGATGAAAGACGAAGCGAATGGCCAAATTATGACAGATTTTGTGGGACTCCGTTCAAACCTGTTCACCTACAAGATACCGGGTGGAAAATGCGTCAAAAAATCCAAAGGGGTGAAATACAGCGTTGTCCAAAATAAAATCACTTTTGACGACTATGTAGAATGTTTGGAAAATCAGCGTGAGAAAGTCACATCTAAACGCTGTATTCGCTCTTTTGCGCACCACGTTTTTAGTGTTGAGCAAACAAAAATCGCTCTGAGTCCACATGACGACAAACGGTATTTGATTGCCGGCTCTCATGATACTCTGCCATGGGGGCATTACAGTTTTATGAATTTGTAAAACTGTTTCAGACCGACACCATGGCAATCTCTATGCAAAATTTGTGTTACCAAGAAATCATCAGAGCCGCATCATCACTATCACAATTTATTGAGACTTCACCTTTGCCGTGGTCCATCGACCTTTTTACAGTTTGGCGCACTTGGAGTACACACGAGAGCTTGATGCCAGAGACAGAAAAGACACACTCGCCACCGAAGACTGGTCTATACATTTCACTGGAGATGTCTATTGCGTATGGTTGAACCAGTACTATATTCCGAACTACGGATTACGTCTGTGTGAATTCTATCGAAATCCTTCATCATGGTGTCACAACAGATTTGACGAGCTACTATTCACGCTGACAACAAGCGATTCCTGTCATTATGACTTACATTCATACGATTACAAAGGTCACCTTTTCGAAACGCCTCCTCCATATAACTGCTTCATTAGCTCTGGCGATGAGGATTCTGATCTCGATTGAATAAATGCAAAAATATACAAATATAAGCGAAAAATGAATGGTGCAATTGTGGAAAACTATAAATGTATTATTATCATTATATTGTGATTATTATTATTATTGTATCAATAGACGTATAAAATAAATTTACTCGACTTTTCTTTTGTTGGACGAATGACAGAGTGTGTGTTAATTTTTCAACAAAAAAAAATTATCATTTTTGATAGTAAAAATGATTGCTTTTTTTATCAAAAAAGTATCATTTTTAGCTTAAAAATCAGCACGTTTTTCGATCAAAAAAGTACTAATTTTTGAGTAAAAAAACGGCACTTTTTTTATTAAAAAAAGTACCCATTTTTTAGTGAAAAACAGGTTTTTTTCATCAAAAAGAGACTCCAAATTTGACATGGTGGTCGAACTGAGTAAAAAGTTCAGTGAAATTTTGTCAAAGTTCAGTCACTGAATTCAGTGAGACTCAGCGACTAAAAAATTTCACTCAACTGAAATTTCCCATGCTTTTCTTATGGGGCCTGAAAATTCAGTGAAAGTTCAGTGAAAGCTGAGTGAATGAATTCAGTGGCACTAAACTGAGACTCAGCCACTGAAAAAAGCACCGCCACCATGTCAATTTTGGTGTGTGTTTTTTCACTCAAAGAGAGCATCGATTTTGAGCCTAAAAATGAGTACTTTTTTACGATCAAAAACGATCCATTCTTAGGCTGAAAAGATTGATTTTTATTCTAACAGAAAATAAAACAAAAAAAATAGCAAGATACATATATTTTGAGAAGTGTCGTAATGGGTGCTCTACAAACTACGCAAGTGTCGCACAGAGCGGCACATCGTGAGCAGCATACCAAGTGTCTACATGGCATAAACAATATACAGAGCTCATTCACAAGACACACACGACATCGGTGGTCGACTGTCAAGTGTCACTACTGGAGGAAGATCAACAGCGCCATTTTGAGGTGTGTCATCTGTCACTGGTGGTGTCATCCCTGTGTCATCTGTCACTCTGCTAATGACATCTGACGCTCTTGGTTCTGGAGGGACATCAGCGCTATCTGTCGTCGGTCTGTGCCTGATCATCTGATTGTGCTCATAGTAATTACGGACAAAATCACAATGAGGGCACCATTCACGATGATCAGCCATAGGATCGTCATTAGGCTGCCATCTGAACCCTTCTACTTGGCACGAAAGACATGCAACTATATCTTCCGAGCCGGTATACGTAAAACCAGCTTCGGCTTACTTACTTGCAGGAATGGCTGAAGTCCAGCATCGAAAAGGGTCGAGTCTTGTTTCGTACTGCATCTCTCTCTCTCTCTTCAAACACACAGACACACTGCAGACTGCATACTGAATTGAAACGCTACCTCTGTCCAATATATGTTTATTTCATTTCGTAATCAAACAATACTTTGTCCCTTAAATAAAAAAAACATTCGCGGAAACATAAATGTTTATCGTCTTTTGATAACATAGTGCACAAGTTTATAGCCTCGTCAAATGTCAACTCATTGTTTCTAGCAAGATCTTTGGCACTAGCTAATATATCATGATAAAATTAACAAAAGATCATATTAAGTAAATATTCAAATCTTCCCGCCAACACTGTCGCATCCAGATGCAGGATTCCCTGAATTTCGACCTCCATTAGGTAGAAGTAGGTGTCATCCTTGGAAACTCGCATTTTTGTTGTCTCTTCATTAGTGTGTAATTCCAAATCCATGACATCGTCCCAGTCGAGTTTGATTCGGGTGCTGTTGGCTGCATTCGGGTCAGTTCGGCTATTTTACAGACGATTAATGGCCCCCACGGAGGTGCCCCAATCAAACATGCTGAAAGACAGGCTGGAGCATATGGTGTGGACCTTGCACACGAGTTTCACTGCAGGTACGAAACTCCGAGCAAAACTTATTCCGCATTGAACAGTGAGAATGTCAGTGTTTCGGAACTCGTACGTGGCGTTGTACACATAAAAACGTTCAGTTTTGATGGCTTCTTTGTACATGTCACAAACTCGATCTGATTCAGCAGTACGTTCTGCCCACTCTAATGATGATGATGCAGATGATGAGGAATCGTATTCCACCGACACTAGTGACGAAGACATTAACTCGTAATCAGACATTGGCTCCTCAGATTCGAACTGCATTCCACCAAGCATAGCGACAGACTGACGCACCAACGCAGAGATTTTCCGTTGAAATACTCACAGCGGCGCACGTGGATTCTTCACTCTGACGAAGAGTGTGAAAAAGGCCCTCATTCCAGTGGCAGCTGTGTCATTTTGCCATTGAATTACAAGCGATTTTCTACATCGATCCAACTGTTGTGTATATTGTCAAACCCAAGCCATTTCACTAGAACCTTACGCCTCTACGTCTGATGATTTTTTCCACTAGATAGACTTCGTGATTTTTTGTTTTTTGTAGTTCCTGTTCGTAGAAAGCGCCGCTGATTGGTCACCCTTCCAAATCCTCCAGCAAGTACGTGATTGGTTGGGTGATTTTTACTTTGACAATTTTGAAAAGTTCCGTCGTCCAATTGGGTATATACCCCTTCTCGAACACATGTTTGGCCTTGCTAATTCGCACAAAGTCCCCAATTTTGAACTATTTTCGGCCAGCACGTCCCGCATAATCATACGCAAACTTGTACACATTTTCTTCATTGTCTTTGGTGACGTCACACGGTTTCATGCCGATCGTACGATGTTTGCGCTGATTGTAATTTTTAGCAATGTCCGGCAAAATGTCCAGACATTTGTAGGTGCCATTTAAACTGAAATACTTGAATATGTTCTCCTAAAGAGTACGTATAACCCTCTCCGCGATCGCGGCTTTCTTCACGGTAAACGTGCTGTAGTGTTTGATGTTGTACTTTTTCAGGAGAGCCTTCGACAATATGTCACTCATCGCTTCGGTGACGTCTCGACCGGTTTTGGTCTTCAAAGGTTGCACCCACAGGTACTTGGAAAAGGTATCAATCACGACAAGGATATAATTATAATTTTTATTGACTTTGGAGTATTTTTGAAGATCAGCCAAGTCCATCTGCCACAGATCGTCGAGTCCTCTGATGATGAATTGTGTTTTCTCAGATGATGACGTCATTTCGCTAATGGCAGAGCCAATACACTAACTGTACTGGACGTTACACCTTCTACTTAAGAGGCTGGAATATCAACAATATCCAGTGCCAATTTATCCAAGCGTTTCTTGGCATTTTCACGCTTTTTCATCGAAAGTGACATGAATTTCATCACTCGAATATCTAAGGCTGTTAGATTGTTTTTGGTGGAGTCTAGCTCGTCTTTGAGCTTGTGTATGACGTCATCTTTGAGCTTCTGTATGACGTCATCAACGTATTTTTTGTTGGCAACATCATTGAGTGCACTTGGCGTTTCAACATTGGAAATTTTCACATGTGCAGCATCAATGTCACCATTGGCCGTATAGTTGAGATGACGTCAGGAAAATGGTAAGGCTGCTGCTGCTGTGCACGGTGAGCTGACGAAGTTTGACAGAACTTGTTGATGCTCATGATGGTACTGTGGCGTGCAAACCATCTGCGCTTGTATTTATCGAATAAAGCCTGCTTCTCTGAGCTCATTGACGATAGCCACGATCTTGTTGTCGGTAGAGGTGCTGCCAGCAGTTTTGGCGGCAACCAGTAACCTATATCTGTCAACTAGCTCGTTGACGTCATCCCAGTATAGGTATTCTACAGGATTCGTGTTGTATGTCAACTGATGTGGGATACCATTGCCGCCGACATGACCACGACCTCGACCACCTCCACCACCTATTTTTGACTGAGGGTCTTTGAACATTGGTCGAATTAAATTTTCCTATTTGGCAGACTGAGATGGATTCAACCTGCCTCGCGCATCTACATGCGCACCTGTAGCTGTCAAAATTTGCTTGTATGCCATAAGTCGGCTCTAGCGTATTTGGGATTTTTGAAGAAAATCAAACTATATAGTCACGGAGTGCCCTCGTATATTACACCATCAATGCGTATCTTTGTCGAAGTCCATCAGCTTTCTACCGAGCAACCATTGCGCTCTTGGTTTGTCGTAAATGGGGCCGTAATTCACATCTATTTTGCTGGATTTGGCGCGATGTTCATTCACGAATTCAGTTGCTACTTCGGGATGAACTTCCAAGTAGTCATCCTCATCATCATTCTCTTAATCATCACCATCACCATCATCTGTGTGGCAGCTTTCTTCATCTTCTTCCTTCTTCATGTCTGGAGCTGATGGCGGCTCCTGTTTCTCTTCATTTTTCACTGTCAGCCGTGATCGCTTGATGAGTGGCGGCACTGCCGCATTCAATCTTTTCAGCGGCACCGTAATGGGATTGAATATTTTACTCAGTGCTTCATCCTGTTCGGATTTTCCGAGTTTCAGAGTCAGATACTTTTTTCGAGCAATTTTTGACAACTGATTGACTTGAGTTTTTCGTTCAGCTTTCGCAATTGCAGTGTCGACATGTGATGTAGTCGGCGCCATTGCTCCAGACAGAATGGCGTACTCAAAGCATTACACTCGAATATATCTGTCAAAGCCCAGACGGTAGCGCCCTTTGTTTACATCGAAGTCTTTGACAATCACCAAAGATCCAAATTTTTCCTTCCAACAGGTGGCACACATGCGGCAAAATTCCTCAAAGGTGTAATCTCTCTTCGAAAGCGTGCTTCAAATTCATATCATCTTGTCGAAATAGTACTATGATATTACAATTGTCCCTGATCAGCTGTTTGCGTATTTTTGAGTAGGTTTGACATAAGTAGGCTGTGTCAATCCTTTTGTGACGTGTCATTGCATAGAACTCTCTTATTTTATTCTGTTTGTCACATGCCACATCATCAAATATGAAAATTGAGTTTTCTTTCGCCTTTGACAGATCGATTATCACGTCATTGTCCCTGTATGGAAAATAGCCCACGACCCAGACTTGTTTGAGTACATCGTGCAGTAGCTGATATTTAGGTTGGTACAGCGACTTTGAATAAACGTAAACATTCTCGAAGCGTGCTCCGTTCGGGCTAAACAGCAGACTGGGTACAGCGTTGGTCTTGCCACATCCTCTGGGGCCACAAAATATCGCTTGGAATGAATTCGGTAGCAGGGGACCGTGTTTGCGTATTACACCTTTGAAGGCGTTTCCACCAACGAAATCGAAATTGACTATTTTCAGAGCCGGCTCTTGTTGCACCACTTTCATTTTTTAGCTATGTGTTACATGTGATCACGCCCACATCTGACATTCGAATGACACTTGAAGTGGAGTACAGCAATGTAAGTAGGTATGCAACATCATTCGCGTCAGTGTCATGCTGACAGTCGAACACGAAAGTCATGGAGTGGTGAACTCTGTGATCAATCATCTACCGTTCGAGCTGCATCTGCCTGGATACCAATACTGCGGATCGGGTACCAAACTGCAGAAAAGATTAGCACGTGGAAACTCTAGTATGAACCCCCTAGAGGCTGTTTGCAGATCCCACGATATCGATTATTCGCAAAGCAACTCTCTGAAAGACAGACACAAGGCTGATTGGGTGCTGGAAAATCGAGCTTGGGAACGTGTCAAGTCCAAAGAAGCGAGTTGGCAAGAAAGCTTGGCTAGTCACCACAACTATGAAGGCGAAGCGTAATTTGGGAATGGGCATGAGGCTTCTGATGCAAAACGTCCAAGGAAACAGAGGTCGTTCAAGAAGGATGTGGTCTCGAAAATCGCCAATCATCTGCGAAAGACACTGAAGCCTGACCAACTGAAAGACTTGGGTGCAAAGGCTCTGCGAAAATCGTCGTTGGTAGCACTGCGTGCAGCCCGAGCCCAAGTCAAAAAATTGGGTGGTAGCAAAAACATCAAATTACATCAATGAGTGGAGGTTTGCTGCCTTTGCTTCCCATCTTCGAAGCTTTGGGAGCACTGTGATCGTTGGCTGGTGGTGCCAGCACCATAGCCAGGACCATCATCTCCTCGAAAAACGCTCAGAAGAAATTAGATGAAGAGAAGCGCCACAATACTGCGATGGAGAACATCGGAAAGCAAGGATCTGGCCTGTTTATGCGCCAAACAATTCGCGGAGGCTATGGTCTTTCTCTCAAGAAGTTTGCAAAAAACTCCCAGTGAAGCTGCCCAATAGCAAGCGAACTTTGTGCGATGTGGACTAGATCAAACATGCCAAACGCCTGAAAATACATCATTTCATTGGGGTTTTCATGCGCAACAACCTACCTCAATCTACGCCCATATACAAACACTGCGCCATTGTCAATCTGGACTCGATAAAAAATCGTGGAACGCATTGGGTAGCTTACGTGAAGAGTGGGAAAACAGTAAGTTATTTTGAAAGTTTCGGTAACTTGAAGCCGCCTGTGGAACTGGTGCGATACTTGAATGCTGGTAGTAGTAGTAGTAGTAGTGGTGGAAGTGTGAAAATCTACTACAATAACGATCGCTATCAGACATTCGATCAGGCCAATTGCGGTAATTTATGTTTGAGATTTCTCTAGGAACAAACACGTCAAAACTGAGCAAACTAGTTATAAAAAAATAGTAACCTTCAATGAAGAGTGTAATACGGTTCATCATATGGTCGTGTGGCGATTTGCATACAACGCTTCACGCAAATCCGATTGGGAACGTATGGCCATGGACAGGATTCGTTTCGCCAGACGAATCTCCAAACTTGCCTGCATAATTGACCCCATTTTGGATGTGGAACACAGGAGGCGAGTGTGAAAGTCTTTAAATGAAAGTGCATATCCTCTCCAGTGTCAGTCATGTCTTTACTGTTCACCCTGACAGGTCACACTTCTACGCTGACTGAAGACTTTGCTCCGCCAATTCAATTGGATGAAGACAGCACTTACGGCTTGGCTTTGATTGGTTTCCATTCGCACAACAGTATACCGAACATAAGTGGTGGAAAATTCTATTATTTTGCCAACGGAGCGTCATCTGTTAGCATCATCCATATACCGACAGGCTGCTACGAAATCTCTGACATTGTCAAGTTTATTCACAAGCACATCGATAATCCGAGAGAGAAGAAAAAATATAAAAGAGAGGTGAACGTAGAGGGAGACAACAACACCATCGAAGAGGCAGTGTTCTCTCTCAAACCCAATACCAATACGCTACAGTGCGAAATTTACTATATAGACATAGACTTTCGTCCTGAGAATTCCATCGGAAGGCTATTGGGTTTCTCGCCTAGAGTACTGGAAGCTGGAATCGTTCACGTGTCTGACCTGCCCGTGAACATAGTCAAAGTTTGAACAGTTCATATTGACAGTAACGTCACATCGGGTGCCTTCTTGAACAATCGTCCATCTCACACCATATACGAGTTCGCCGTTAGGGAGGACCCCGGCTTTGTCATCGACGAAACTCCACCAAATTTGATTTATCTGCCTGTGAACAAGAGCGAAATATACAACATAACCTTGAATATTTTCGATCAGGACTTCTGCAGCGTGAATTTCCGCGGAGAAACCATCATCATAAGACTGGTGTTGCGCAAGCTGTCAAATGAGGTTGGTATTTGATCTGGATCAAGATCACGAGCATAAAAGTGTCGAGAACGCAGGCGTCAGTTCAGTCGCGCAGACGCAATCATCGAGAGCACACCACACTTTTCATAATCATACTCTCTCTTCGTCAAGTTTACAGTTCCTCAAATTTCAAGGACATCATGTTGTCAAAACAAGTATTCGACGTGTACAATCATCCAAAGTTTGATGAATCCATCCAAAGAGTGGAAACACGAACGCACCACCCATATGTCAAGTCCTTCCAAAATAATGACATTGTTGAAATTGTCATTCAGCAGAGTGACACATGGATACTGATGAACGACGCCATGATATGCATAGAGGGCACTCTAACCAGAACCGCAGGAGAGGGTAATATTCGATTTGTCAATATTGCCGGCGCATTCTTCTTCGATTTCCATCTACGATCCATGAAATCAATGGCAAAGAGGTGGACTTTGTTCGCTCGCCAGGTATAGTAAGCACCTTACGAGGCTACAACTATTATGCAGATGCTGACACTCGACACTTGGCTACTGCTGGATGTACGTATCCCGCCGGAGCTATTCGCAACGCAAACGATGGAGCGTTCGCCATGTGGATTCCGCTTAAGCATTTGTTTGGCATATTCCATGACTACAGATAAGCCACAATCGGAAGACAGTGCATTCGTCTGGTGAGGAGCAGAAACGATGACAACTGCATGGTGATAGAGGAAATCGCGAATCCGCAGGTGGCGACCACAGCCGCATTGACGATCAACAGCATCGTGCTCAAAGTCAAACACGTCATACCCAATGATGACATTCGCTTGCAGTTGCTGCAATCCATATAAAATGACGCTCTTGTGGTCATTTCTTACCGCAAGTGGAAAATGCACGAACTGCCTGCACTCACGCCAGGTTCCACCAAAGAAATTTGGGCTATCAAAACTTGTACGGCATTGAAGAGTACTCGATTCGTCATTATCGTATTTCAAACAGATAGAATGAATAACTTGCCTCGAGATGCAACATACTGCGACCACGTCGACATCAGAGACATACGTCTGAATTTGAACAGTGACAATTACCCACATGAACGCATGCTTTGCAAATTGTTCGATGAAGCGCCCTCTGCTGGATTACACGGCATTCAAAGATAGCGCCGCCATTTTCGTAATAAACTGTTCCCGCAGAGCGGAATTTTTAAAATCGTCCACAGTCGATGTTAAGCTTGACATCGAGGCCAGAGTTGGATTTCCCGCCAATACTCGAGACTATTGCATCATCATACACGACTGTATCATGGAACACTTGCCCTTGAGCGAGATTGTACGTCGTCTGTCATGAAAAGTGACATACAGTAGTAGCAGTGACTAGTGGGGAAATCCACTCTGTTTGTGTGAAATGCAGGCTTCGACAAGTCGAGAGCGTCAGTTCGCAGTCAGACTTCCTACAAGATGAAACTTTTAGCGTGCGACATCCACGGTTTCTGTATCGGTGGTGAGTTTCAACCGAAAGAACTCGCAATCACCGACGGGCAGAGCACCAATCATTTCAGATTTAAACCAGTTGTGCCGTTCCGCGCTTTGAGTGCCGCAGACAAAAAACAAGTAAGATACATAGAAAAAAAATTTCACGGAGTGTCCTATTCGGCCGGGTGCATCGATTTTGCCGAATCCGCCGAGAGTGTGCTGCAGCCCATTGCCGAGGCCGACCTGGTTTACGTGAAGGGGCACCAGAAATTCGATCTCTTGACATGGTACGTCGACACTTTAACTTCAACGAAGAAGCCCCACATTGTTGATATTGGGTCGGCCTCCGCCACCACTTCGAATGCCTCCGCCCACCCACCTCCAGTGTTCGAGAAGGAGCCCCCTTTGTGCCTGAATCATACAGCAGCAGGCAGCGAAGTCCATTGTGCGCTAAGACATTGTTTTGTTATATGGTCGTGGGTGTCTAATCAATTGATTTGGTGAATACGGCACCCGGCCCCACAAATGAGTGCCACCATAGACTCACACCTCGAAAAACTCAGACAATTGAAATCCCAAGTGGCGTACTACGAGCGAAAAATTCAGATGTTTAAACGTTTCAAAAACATCCAAATCAATGATGGCAAATGGTCCGCCGTCCTTACCAGTCCGCAACGTTTCGATATGAAAGGAGCCGACATCAGCTCACCACAGCCGCCGAAGAGACGCCGACTCGACATATGAAATTATTGTTATTACGATTATACTTATTATTATTATTATTGTACTAATTATTATTCATGTATTAATAGATGTATAAAACGAATTTTCACGAATTTTATTATGATGAAGAATGAATGGCTGAGAGAGCCAGAGAGAGAGAGAGAGAGTCTATGTTTCAAACTTATTTCATTTTGGGAGAAAAACATACAAGTTTTTAAACCTCAAAATGAAAGCAGTTTGCAAGATAGACGGGGTGGAAAGCAGGCAAAGTCTTTTCGTGTGCGAGAGAACAATTCCTGTTCAAACACGAAATGACATGTCTTGAAAATAAAAAAAAATGTATGAGTGTTCGCTGAGTTGAGTATTGCGTATATTTGTCTCTCAGTGTGTATATATGTGAGCGATATACGCAATGTTTTTCAGTGTACAGTCATTTATCATGCTGACAACAACAATATATGTGATTTTGACAGCTGTACTGCCAAACGAACTGTACATCAGCCCACGTTACGAGGCAGGTGAGGTTCATGTCTCTTTTTTGGATGAGAAAAATCGCTCGATGCCCTCCAACTGGACGAAAATGTCCCAGGCTTTGATGAACGACGGATAGTTGCCTGTTTTGAAGGCTGAAATTCCACCGAATTTGAGTGCATACAAGCTGAGGAAAGTCTTTCGCAACGAAACTTGCCAAGAAACCGACTGGTTTTTGCTCCAACCGCCAGCATCTCCGGTAGTGGAGGAGGTGACTCCTCGCACGATGCCTGTAGTGTCCCGAGTAACGACGCCGACGACAACGACGTCAAGATGCCCTACAGACGCCTACGATGGATTCATGTTTTTTGTATCTTTAGCACTCATATGTCAACTAGGCGAATTATTGTACAAGTTATTGCAATCAATTCGATGAAGATACCTATTCAACGATTCGAAAGAAGATGGTGAATATTACCATGGCACTGAAGTGTAATTTTCCTCCTGTATGAAAAATGCATTATTATCTGGGCTGAAACACATTGTCGTTACCGGTAGAATGCATGATCGCTCAATTATAAGAATCGATTTCAGAAACTAATTCGAAGATTCAATTAATTTTTTAATCATATTTCATGAATCAACATTTTGCTGTCGTTTTAACGCTAGATTTTTAAGCGGATGATACTTTTTCGCGAGCTTCATATATTTCAGCGATAGGAAGTGATAATTTCCTCTTATTCTTGTACCTTAAATCAGTGAATTGAGAACATGTTGAAATCTTTCCATAGATTTATGGTCTGCGAGCTGGTGAAAATTCCAACATACTCTTTTGAGCATAATTTCAACTGATGTTAATCATGATAATATCCCGAAAGCATATTGACTGTATTATTATGTAATAATTTAGAACTTATTATCGTCTGATGTTGATGTTGATGTTGAGTGCGCACCGACTACCCGGAGTGGAAAGTGAATACGCAATCAAAAATTAGTCATAAAATCAGGAGAGCCATGAAAAACAATAATATTAATAGCCGCCCTCTATCCGCATAGGCTGAGTCTTTGGATACGGAGGAGTATTAATCAGTCAACTTTTTTTCCATAGGGAATGTTCCAGTGAAGCCCCATCTCTGGAGTCACTCATAGTGCCGAATTGTGCCTCTGGATATAGACTGAAAGCGCATAAACTTAACAAGTCGAAGCAAATGCAATATGATCTCAAGCGCCCTACGACATGCTCCACTTTTAGCGTCCGGGATCTGTATACTCATCACTCGACCAGAGTTGACCAGAGTAGGCCAGGTTGTTACCATCTTGACAGGACCTGACTCCAGCCCACCTGACGTGAGGAATGGAGAGGACTTTTTGGACAAGCCAAGTTATTGAATGCATTGGCTTAGTTGCAGAAGCACATCCGTTTCCACTGCTTTGATGTAAACTTTTTGCTGAACGGGTTTTAATTGAAGAACAGAGTTTACGTCACCTAGTTCAGTGCCGAACATGAGACTAAATTCATCGAATGCTGTATCCAGTTCCATTATGTTATATAGATACTCCAAACTTAAAAGTCCACAGCCTTTTTGTTGTTTGGGGAAGTTTATCTGTAGGAGATATGATATAGACTATGAAGATGCATAATTTTTCAAGTTTTAACGTCGAGTTGTTGCAGCTCCTCTTGAGTCCATTTCACCACTCTCAAGGAGTAAAGTATAATCAGAACAGCGGACATATTGGTTTCAGCAACTTGGTCCTTCCCGACAGCGTATTATTGCTATGAAGAGGACCGTACTTGATTTCATCTATCCACACAAAGCGTCCGTTGTTATTACGATCGTCTTTGATTGGCAATGCATCGTTTTGAGACTTACTACCTTGTCTTTGCCCTACTTCAAGGGGATTGTTTGTGGGAGATTGATTCTCGTGATAAAAGAACTGAATAAAAGGGTTCACGTGGGAGATAGCCCAGTAAACCCACCGTCACTGCGGAGAAAGTTGTTTTTTTCCTTCCAAGAGCTGCCGATTTGAGTTTGCATCCTCTTCTTGGATAGGTGAAGTTGCTACTCACTAAGGCCTCGGGTGTTGGCTGGCTTTCCTGCCTGTTATAATTTATTCATTTATTTTGTATTTCGTTAGGAGTTTACTAGTCGGGCGCTGATGTCATTTACCTCGATAGTAACACCCAACGTCCTTTGGGTTGTGCGATTACTGGGTCCGATACCACAAAGTTGGCTGAGGCGCCGCAGCCAACGGGAGAAGCGACCCTTGGGCCCTTGCTCACCGTACACCGACGGCGTTTTTTAAGGAAATAACAGTAATGATAAAACCACTGAACAATCTCACCTAAGCCAAATTGAAGAGGACTCCTAGGAGATCATCAGCATGGTCTAGATGTAGGTTTCGTGATGTTTGGGGCGCCCCTTCTTTATCCAGACGTCCGTGAAAGTTGGCACACGGCAAAAAGGGATCACCACACTTAATAAGAAATACGTAATTATGAACACAACTTAGGCGAAGCGTCGCGAATCTTGATTGCACAAGAAAAATAGCGTTGAACAAATTTCTGAATAGTTGAAGGCTCGTGACGAGGAACTGGTCGGCACTGTGTTTTTTTATTCTTTCGATGTCTTCGTTCCGGAGGTAGGCAAAAAACTGACTGCTCACATATTCCCCCCCGAAAATGCGAGAATTAAGTCGCATTTTGAGATATATAAAAAAAATTAAACTGAAAATTTTAATGCTCTTGGAACATGTGCATACGACATAAACCGCAAAAAAAAAGTAAGTCTGACAGCGGAAGCAGACAAAGTTTGACCAAAGGTCGTTTAAGCTCACCACCCGCTGTCTTCACAGTTGCAACCCTTGCTATCCCGTCTGCACCCGGGTGTAGCTGAGTCATACGACCTAAAAGCCATTGCAAAGGGGCAGAATTGTCATTCTTTATTAGAACGAGAGTATCAATGTGGACTGGGCGCTCTGATTTGTACCACTTCGCTCTATGTTGAAGCGTATGTAAATATTCGATATGCCATCTTCGCCAAAAATCCTGATGCATCCGTTGAAGAATTTGCCATCGTGAAAGACGATTAAGTGATAAATGGGATATGTCGGGACCAGGAACATTAGCGAGAGGCTCAAGGGTTAGGAAATGACCCGGTGTGAAAGCTGAGATGTCATTAGGGTCTGAACTAGCAGGAGTTAAGGATCGTGAATTGAGGAGCGCTTCAATTTGGACTAGCCAGGTATAAAATTCTTCATTACACAAAATTTGTGAACCGAGAACTCTGCTCAAATGAGTTTTTATAGATTTGATACCTGCTTCCCAAATTCCGCCAAAATGGGGACTGTTACCCGGTAGAGGTTGGAAATTACTACTTTCTTTGACAGCCCCTTGTTCAATGTAAGATTTTAAAATATTGGAGGTTCCCATAAAATTTGTTCCGCGATCGTGATAGAGATCAGAGCAACGCCCTCTTCTTGCGACGAACCGACGTAGTGCAGCTAAAAAACATTCGCTGGTCAAATCAGATGCCAATTCTAGATGAATAGCCTTGGTTGACAGACATACGAAGAGGCAAATGTAAGCTTTTGTTGTTTTCGACCCGCGATGTCTTGTCACTGTTAATGAAAAAGGCCCGCCGTAATCGACTCCAGTGTGCGAAATAGGTTTCAAATTGGAAATTCTTGGAAGGGGAAGATTGCCTATAGGTGGCTGTAAAGTTGAGGGATTTAGTTTCCAGCACTGTAGACATTTATTAAGCACCGTACGAATAGCGTTTTTGGAGCAAAAAATCCAATAGTGCTGAGATATAAGAAATTGAATGGTTCGTAAACCAGCGTGCAAATATTTTGCATGATAATATTCAATCAAAAGTGATGTCAGTCGACTATGTCGTGGCAAAAGTATTGGATGTTTTTTATCGTATCCCAGTTGCTGGGAGTAGGTCAGCCGACCACCAACACGGAGAATTTTTTCAGAGTCAAAAAAGGCGTTCAACTTACGCAGAGGCTTCGTAAATTGTCTGTTCTCAAACACTGCTGGAAAAGACGAAATTTGGGTTCGTTTAACCAACAATTTAGTAGCGGCTTCAAGTTCGAATGTTGATATAAACCCTATTCGTTTTTCAATGGGTCTTTTCAAATTGAAAATGAAACGATTAATGAGTGCGAACGTTCTAATTACTTTTGTAAAATTAGAATATCTTTCTAGTAATTGATCTATGAAATGTTCTTGTCCTCTCAGAGAGAGACATTTTTTACGTTCCTCCTCATGCATATCTTCGTTGAAAATCCGAGGAGGGGACGACCAAAGGTGATCAGGTTGTAATAAAAAGGAAGGACCTGAATACCATTGGGTATTTTCCGTCATATCCGCTGGTAATAAACCACGCGTTGCTAAGTCTGCAGGGTTGAGTTGCGAGGTTACGTAATACCAACATGAACGTGGAAATATTTCCTGGATTAAAGAAACGCGGTTGGCAACGAAAGTGTTCCAGCGTGAGGGTTCTGAGTTGAGCCAAGCTAGAACAATTTGCGAATCAGTATACAGGCAATACCGACCGATATCAAGGTTATCTGAATATGTCTTTTTTACCAAAATTAACATCTTTGTCAGTAATACCGCTCCACATAAGTTTAGGAAAATTATCGATTTCTGACCAAAAGGAATTTGCTTGAAGTCTTCTATTTGAGAAACGTTTGATAAGCGAATCGTAGGCAGTTGTATAATTACTAGATGTCATAGGAAGGCTTTGAACTAGCTGAAGAGGCGGACCCTGAAGGGCCGATAGCAAATAATTGAACTTCTCGATGTCTTGTAATGATGAATTGTTATGAACAAGTGCATCATAAAGGTCTCTGAATGTTTGAAAATCTTTGTAGTCTCCTGAAAATTTCATCAATTCCATTTTAGGAAGTTTTAATTGTGGAGAAGAATGGCGAGCGAGAGAAAATGACATGTTACTTGGATCATCGTCAAACAATTCCGCATAAATAGCTTTGGCGCTATAGTACGCAGAATTGAACAATTCTTTAATTTTATCTTCTGCATTGAGATCGGCATTAGTTTCAGTTAACATAAGAGTAATGATGCTTCAAAAACTCATCGCGAATTTTTTCAACATCTGCCAAGCGAATTTTGAATTGAATTCTTTTGCTTTTTTCAGCTTTTGCCTCAGAAGCTAGTTTAGCTAAAATGTTTACTGTAATTTTTCGATTTTATCAGCCATTTTGAAGCTATATGTCACTCTAAAGATGTATTCGATGTCACTGATAAAAACTCCAAAAAAGGGTGTCGAACGTGGAGACAAAAACAGGTGGTCAGATAGTAGCGGTGAGATTCTCGGTAAACCTAAACGGAAGTGCGCCTGTGCAAAGAAGTGCGCCTGTGCAAAGATTTGCTCGTAAGGAACACAACTTTAACCAAGATGGCCAATGAATCAGGATGAACAATTTATTTATAAGTTGCCTGCAAATATTTCAAGAGATTACTTAATAAGTCTAATGAATCTGTCAAGTTGTTGCAAAAAAAATTTTTTACTTACTGGAAAAGAACATATCTCATAAAAAAGTGAATTTGATTACCCCACAATAGTATTCGCTTACATTCAAAAAAAAATCACTGTTTAACATATCCAGGTGAAAAGGACCAATGTTTATGTGCGTTTTTTTAGCTTCGATAACTCAAATGTGAGATGAATTTGTGATAGGCGGCGTTTTTTTAAGGAAATAACAGTGATGATAAAACCACTGAACAATCTCACCTAAGCCAAATTGAAGAGGACTCCTAGGAGATCATCAGCATGGTCTGGATGTAGGTTTCGTGATGTTTGGGGCGCCCCTTCTTTATCCAGACGTCCGTGAAAGTTGGCACACAGCAAAAAGGGATCACCACACTTAATGAGAAATACGTTATTATAAACACAACTTAGGCGAAGCGTCGCGAATCTTGATTGCACAAGAAAATAACGTTAAACAAATTTCTGAATAGTTGAAGGCTCGTGACGAGGAACTGGTCGGCACTGTGTTTTTTTATTCTTTCAATGTCTTCGTTCCGGAGGTAGGCAAAAAACTGACTGCTCAGTGGCGTACATATTTCTTTGCACACACCTCACAAATTGCTTGACATAAAGAACTAACTAATTTAACTTATTTAAGTGAAAACTTAACAAATAGAGTTTTCTCATTCAATAACAAAATTTACAAACAGACTTTCGGTACCCCAATGGGGGCAAAAATTAGTCCCATTCTTTCTTGCTATGTAATGGACGACATTTTAGATATAGTCATTAGTGTTCTCCGCTTCAATTTATTTTTTACAAAGAAATATGTTAACGACATCATACTCTCGTTACCTGCGGAGGGTGGCTACAGAAATAGTTGAAATTTTCAAGAGCAACACAGAACAACAATATTCTCATCGATTGGTACAGAAAACCCATGAGTTCGGGTAGATACTGAATTACTTGTCGTACCACAAGGAGTCCATCAAAGTGAACCTTGTCAAACAAATGAAACAACGAAGTCTCAACATCTCTGATAGTACCCTCTGGAATAATAAATTGGGTATTTTGTACAATTTATTTCGCAACAATTTATATCCTCATTGTATCTTGATTTTTTTTTATATAGCTCAACAATATGGAGGCTCGCTTAGATAATATTAACAATACAGGTAGTTTGGATGTTGCAGTTGGCGATAATGCGGACCAGGTAGTAAATAATTTTTATGCATCTCTTCCTTACATAACCGATATAACTCCAAAACTTACTAGAATCTTTTAAAACTTTCAATAATATAAAAATTGCAAATAAAACCAGTTTAACCGTCAACTCTCTTTTCACGAGTGTTAAAGACAAAACTCCATTAACTTATCAATCACACGTTGTCTATTGTATTCCTTGCTCCAATTGTTCGAATGAATCTATAGGTCAAACTAACAGGTTGTTAAAAGACCGAATTTGTTCACATAAGAGTGACTGTAGATTGCACCCAGAGAGATGTGCACTGAGTGACCATGAACATAAAGAGGGCCACAATATGAACTTTGAGGCATCAAAAATCTTAGCCAGAGAATCTAACAAATACAAAAGAATCTTTCTGGAGATGGCTTTCATATCACAGTCATCTTCATGTTTAAACAATATATATATATATATATATATATATATATATATATATATATATATATATATATATATATATATATATATATATATATATATATATATATATATAGATTTCGGAAACGGCTCTCTCGATTTCGTATATATAGGCGTCTTTTCTGAGAAAATGCGGTTTTTCCATTAATAATAATAATATTATGGCTAATGACTATAGCAGTCGATGCCAAAACACATAAAAAAATAATGACCTGAATTTTTAAATTCAATTGTCACGCACTGCCAATCATCCGAATAATCTTAAGTTTTGCACACATATCAAGGACCGACGACAACACAAGCATTTCTCAATATAAATATAATAATAATAATTATGAGATTTTTTATTCCATTTTCACCCACTTCCTATACTCCGTTTGATCTGAAATTTGGTAAACATATCAAAGACTGACGACAATACAAGAATTTCTGAATATAAATGTTATAATCGTAATGAAAATAATATGAATGAGATTTTTTAATTCCGTTTTCACTCACTTCCAATGTTCCGATTTATCTGAAATTTTATACACATATCAAGGACCGACGACCATTCAACAATTTCCTAATGAAAATATAATAATGGTAATGGCAATGATGAGAATATTCAAATTCAACATGCACTCACTTCCAATTGTCCGAATAATCTGAATTTTTTAAGATTCAATCGTTTCATCATCTATGAAACCTACATGCATAACTATTGTCAGATGTTATAGAAGAAGAAGAAAAAGAAACAGAAAAATACGAAGAAGAAGAGTTATCCAGCTCTAACGATGAGTTTGCTGAAGAAGATGAAACTGACACTGAATAAAAAAATGTTTTTATATGTTTGTTTGATAAATAAATAATCAGTTGGTCCATGAAGAATTATTTATTTTGTTTGAAAATTTTGCGCATCAATAAATTCATATCAAATATAAAACCCTTTTCATTTACAGAGAAACATATTAAAATTCGAAAATTATTGAAAACGTTACTGCTGAAAATTAAATTAAATTATTAATTTTTTCAAATAAAAATAATAATCCTGATGAAATTATTATTATTATTATTATAAGTGTAACATGCGTTATTATTGCAGCTATTTTTACTTAATTAAATATACTACTCCAAAAATTATTCTGAGTATTTTCATATAATCAAATAAAGTACTCCGAAAATGAAGTTGACAACATATGGGTACTGAGAGTCACGTGACCTCGCCAGAGCCAATCTTAACGCAGCGAGCGCCCTTCAACTAAGACGGCTGCCGATAAATGCTCTCTCTCGCACTTCAGCGTAGGTACCCACAGCGCTGTTTACCCGCACTCTTACTCATCTTCTTGATTGCCTGGCAAATTGAAAAAACCGACTGAATGATCTGTCTTTTTGTAATTAATAATTTTGAATTACCTATTTTATGCTTTTAAGATCGCAGCGTGCCTAAAATACATTTTTTGGAAAGCATCGAAAAACAATTTCGAAAATGTCTGGCCCAATTTTTTAACCCGTTAAATGATCTGGCTTTATTATTTCCAAACTATTTGATATTAAATTTAAAACATACAAAAGCTTCAAAAAGCCTAAAAAACATTTTTCTTGAAAAAAAATCTACTTTGAAAATTTAAGGATGGCAAGGCAACCGCTAACCTCCAACCAGGCTTGCCCTTTTATACCTGCCTATGATTAAAGAAGTGTTGTTGAAATTCTCATCTTGCCTGGAATAACTGCCGTAAAATGCCAGCCAGCTCTCAGTCTACTGGGTCAGTTGCAGAAATTACAAACGGATAGTTATTTCTATCCATCAGTTCGCGATTTCTATCAAAATTGGAGGAAGTGTATGGTTGACAGATTATTTATTCAAGTGGAGTATGTGTTATAGTTACTCGTTCTCCTTCTTGCTAATAAATGTACAGAATTATTGAAGGTCAGAGTTCTATTATTGTGTCGTTGTTACCTACTAGTCCCAAAACAATCAGCCCTATGATGTATTACTTCCGTCAAAAATAACGTCATCTTTATTCGCCATTTCCGTTATTTTGCTAATACCAAGCAATAGCAAAATAACGGAAGTGGCGAATAACGGTGACGTTATTTTTAACGGAAGTGATACAGCATAGGGCTGAATGTTATTCCAGCGTTCAACTTATTATGCTTGTCTATATATACTTGAATTGAGTTCTTGTTTTCATGAAATAAATATTTTTTTGAAACCCTTTCATTTTACTCACGAATGATTTCAAAATGTCCACGAATTGTTTACTGTATATATTTTAGTAGTGATGGATTTTTCATTCTTCTTTTTCAAATGAAACAAACATTCGTATGGAATACAGAAATGGCAAATTGATCAATGATAAAATATATACCTTATCAACCATATGAAAGTAATACGGTTAAACAAAACGCCATTTTTCAATCGGTAACTGAAAAGAGAAATCTGTTTTACCAAGTTGGTTTACCCAGCTGCAAGGTAGGTCGCCACTGCTGAACGTGGTGCCTATTTTTACTGCAGGTTAGACATCTCTCTTTATTTTTTGTTTCTCTGTGACCATAACTGTCTAAGTCTACAGGATTGTCTTACGTGATTCCCGAATATTTACCCGAAAAACATGAATATTGAAGGAATTTTGCGTGCCGCTTTACGCGAGCAATTAGAGAATGGAATTCAAACTTAAGTTTTTCTGTTGACTTCGATCAGCGGTTTTTTTTAAGTAAAAAGTGGGTAAAGGCAAACATCCGTCAGAAAACAATTACTTCCCTGGCTAATACCCTGTCACTGATGAGAGGCAATAAACCTCGAAACATGCATGTCTGCAGGTGGTCATTCCCAGCCAAATGAAGAATAATTTTCTGTTCAATTACGAGACAAGCAATTGGGTCTTCTTTGAAGAACGTTGCACAAATATCTGTCAGTTGTAGTTCAATGTACGTCGTGGTATTAGCCAGGGAAGTAGTTGTTTTCTGATGGATGTTTGTCTTTATTTTCCACTTTGTGGAAACGCTTAGAGAGAAGGGTACCCCTGTATTCTTTCAACATTGTTGATACCTCTCTGGTATAATATATTCGAACTAGTTCGAATGTTTACAGATTTCTCTTCCCGGAGACTGTGCTGCTTGGGAGTGTTTTGTCTTGTTCCGTGCGGATGATGCTTCGATCAACTTGGTTGTAGATCTTGGTGTTATCTGTGGGGAAATATTAGTTAAACAGTTGATTATTATTCATTCGGCAGGGACAGGACAATTATAATGTTGTCCGACCTACCCTGTCACTGATGAGAGGCAATAAACCTCGAAACATGCATGTCTGCAGGTGGTCATTCCCAGCCAAATGAAGGATAATTTTCTGTCTAACTACGAGACAAGCACTTGTAATTGGGTCTTCTTTGAAGAACATTGCACAAATATCTGTCCGTCGTGGTATTAGCCAGGGAAGTAGTTGTTTTCTGACGGATTTTTGTCTTTATTTTATACTTTGTGGAAACGCTTAGAGAGAAGGGTACCCCTGTATTCTTTCAACATTGTTGATACCTCTCTGGCACAACATATTCGAACTAGTTCGAATGTTTACAGATTTCTCTTCCCGGAGACTGTGCTGCTTGGGAGTGTTTTGTCTTGTTCCGTGCGAATGGCGCTTCGATCAACTTGGTTGTAGATCGTGGTGTTATCCGTGGGGAAATATTAGTTAAACAGTTGATTATTATTCATTTGGCAGGGACAGGTCAATTGTAATATTGTCCGACCTACCCTGTCACTGATGAGAGGCAATAAACCTCGAAACATGCATGTCTGCAGGTGGTCATTCCCAGCCAAATGAAGGATAATTTTCTGTTTAATTACGAGACAAGCACTTGCAATTGGTTCTTCTTTGAAGAACGTTGCACAAATATCTGTCAGTTGTAGTTCAATGTCCGTCGTGGTATTAGCCAGGGAAGTAGTTGTTTTCTGACGGATGTTTGCCTTTATTTTTCACTTTATGGAAACGCTTAGAGAGAAGGGTACCCGTGTATTCTTTCAACATTGTGGATACCTCTCTGGCACAATATATTCGAACTAGTTCGAATGTTTACATATAAAATGTTGGTAAGTAATATCTTTGATTCAAGACATGAGCAAAACTTGCAAAGAAAAATGTTACGCGATAACAGCAATCCATTCGAAATGACAGAAAATGATTTCCAAAAGTATTTTCGCCTATCGAGAAGTGCAGTGAGGCTTTAGTTGAAGTTTGAGGCCCACCTTACATCAAGGAAAACGAAGTGATGCGTTGTCTGTTGAAATGAAAGTGAGTGGTGTTTCAATTTGTATCAGGTAACGGATCAACTGATTTATGTAAATTGCAGATTTTGAGTACGTTGGCATTTTTTGCTACTGGATGTTACCACAAAACTATAGGACAGAATTTGCATTTGGCTGTTGAGTAGTCTCGCTTAAGTAGAATCATTGCCGAGGTAATGAATGATTATAAATGCAAAGGATTTTATAGTCTAAATGTACAAATGGTTACTAAAAATTACGTGTAACAACTTAATAATTATAGTTTCTTCATTACATCTTTCATGCAGATATGTGATGCGAATATGAAAATTCTCAACTGCAATGCACGTTTTCCTGGATCCACACATAACGCTGCCATATGGAGTTTAAGTTCGGTGAAAAGACACATTGAAAATAAATATTTGGATAATGAATTGAATTCATCGTGGTTGATTGGTTCGTATCGTGAAAGTAAAGTGCGATACTATTTTAGGATGTATTTTTTGTCAATGTTATAGGAAATTCAGGATATCCGCTGCAACCATGGCTTTTAACGCCAATTGAAAATGTGGGCCCAAATTCCTAACAAGAAAGATACACAAAATAATATATTTTAGCTATGAATGTGATCGAACGGTGTTTCGGAGTAATGAAACAAAGATTTCGATGCCTTTTGAAACACCGTTCTACATTATTCCCCTAAACGAGCTGCTAAAATTGTGTTGTCTTGTGCTATACAACACAACATCGCCATACAGCAGGTGCTTATACCGCTCGAGGACGTCGAAAATGAAATGGATGTCGCTCCAGCTGTTGTGGATGAAAATCAAGGTTGTATTCACAAAAATTTAAAAGAAATTACTGATTTTTACCTATTTTTAGTGCATCAAAATTACTCTGACGAAGGCAGAAGAATTCAAGGGGAACTTATTCAAATGTATTTTGACATTTAAACAATGTGAAACCCCAAAAATTATTTTGATTCTGAAGAGGGTTGAATTGGTTACTCTGTTGTTGTTTGAACTTGTCTTCACTAAATATTTTTCATTGCGTTAGAATTTTTACAAAATTTTAAAATAAAATGAAATGACAATAACTTGGATTATTGTTGTTGTATTTAACTTATTTCAATACAAAATATGTTAATTTCAATGAACAAAAGTGAACCAAATACAAAAGAAGGTATAGTTTTCTGTGTCCCTTACACTACAAAATTCCTCCAACCCTTCCTCACTCCCAAAGTGTTTTACATACTAAACCTTAAACTTGAGCATTTCCGCTTTTGCCAATTTCTCAATGGCATCGGCCTGATTCCGGGTACATTTCAATTTCAGCTTTTGTGTTTCCATCTCAGTTCTTTGGCTGTCAGGAAATGTCTTGCACGCTGACAACAAAATATTTGTTTGAGGTGTAACGACTATTGCCGTAACTTGGTGTAGAAGATGCAGGTCTCGATTTGCTAGGTCTTTCAGTATCTAAATAAAAATGTAAAACGTATTGTACTAACTTAAAATCACCTGCTGGCTTCAGAACATCAAGTGGTCGTTTCCTACCCAGTTTTGCAACCTTTTCTGCCGTACAAATAACTTAATATATTTTTATATAGGTACATTCAAACATATAAATTCGAAAATAATATCCTATCTGTGTCAGCTGGAACTTCTGGTTCTACAATTTCGCATTCAGGTGTCAGTTCTATGAAAGGATTATTTTACAACGGATACTTACTTCAGTACTTCAGTAAACATGAATATTTTCACTAAACCAAACGATATTTACCAATGTTCGATGTTTCCCATAAAACAATAATCGTGGAAGTCTTGATCTCCTGAAATATCAGAAATATTTTGTAAAGATTTGATACTTATTTCTTTCTTGCAACAAAGTATACATGTCTTACCATTCAACATAATACTTTTGTTTATACCTGAAGATCCTGACTCCACATTGTTCAAATCACAATTTTCCTCTGAAAAATTTTTAAAAGTATTTTCAAACATTCAATTCAATATCACTTACGGATGGTTCCTCCTCCCAAATTATCAGGGATCGTAACATCTCCTAAATGTATTTTTGATATTCAATTCAGGAGTCGTTCTTCTAAATCCGTCAATTTTTTTCCGGAAGCCACCACCAGTACCTGCCATATGAAGAAGAATTTCTCTGCTTTTCTTTTTGGTATTGTACTTCCATTCATTCCAAATCTAAAATCTATATTTAACTTTTACAGTATCGGACATTTCTCCATTGCTCTGCTGATTTCGGCTACCCATTTGCGCTGGCATTTCCTTTTTTTGCAAATTCTTGCCATAAAAGTTTGATTTTGTTTGCTTCTGAGGGCTTTGATTTCCCTGACAGGATAATTTTATCACTTCCGATAAAATCGACCAAGTCTTCATACTGCTGCGTAGTAGTTCTTTTCAATTTTTTGGTTTTGCCATTTTCCACATGACTAGGGCTCATGGTACACCAAAACAACCAAAAGCCAGCGTAAATTTCATTATCTGCATCCCGGATATATTCATATTTACCATTACGTGATATTCAAATTTGCTGCCAGACGTTTACGATAAGGCGAATACAATTTATTTACAGCACTCGATGTTTTCACTCTTACAAGCCTTGCTTTCATATAGCGTACTTTCTCTTTGAGAGAGCAATACTTTCTTCCGAAATAACGATTACGGCATAGTGGACGACAAAACGGTAACCATTAAAATGCAGATACAGGCTTCGCCGATGACCATTACGGAAGTCGTTATGCATAACCATTGAGTTGGGATAACGGCTTACCGTTAAACATAACGGAAGTGATACAGCATAAGGCTGAATGGTATGTCTCAATGTGCCAAATTACCAATAATAGATTTACCCGTTTTTCATGGGGTGGTTTGCATGGGAATAAGTGGTTTGCCTTTCGTGATACTTTCAATTCATTGATTCACGAAAACAAAATATTACCAAATATTAAAAAATTTCCAATTTGCGTAGTTCATTGAAGGGAGAAGCGGCTCGAAAATAGTAAACTCATCATATACATAAACATGTCAAATCTCTTTTCGAAATTAATAATATGCATAGGGAATCAAATAGTGGACTTTGGAATTTGTTGGATACCGTTAGTAAGGATTTGCGTTCTTTAGAGAGTTTGTTATAACCTGTGAAGAGTTAGAATACATTACTCATTTACTTATCTCATTTCTTCTAAATTTGATGACATTACAAACCGTGAATGGGAAACCATGATAGGGTCAAAAGATTCACCTACCATGGATGATATCATTGACTTTCAAACTGAAAAATGTTTGTTAGAAACTCTTGATAATAAATTGCAAAATAAATTTCAAACCACAAGTAATTGCAAAAATAATCCAAAATCTTCAAAATGTCCAAAGAATACTCAATGTCAAACATTTGTAACCACAAATCAACATGCATGTTATTATTGCAAAGAGTCACATTGTATTCATTACTGCCAAACTTTTCTTAACTTACCACCGAAAACAAGAGATATTGAAGCACGAAAACTCAAACTTTCTACAAATTGTTTAAAACCTAATAATTCAGTGGAAAATTGCACTAAAAAAGTTGCAAAAAGTGCAATCAAAAACATAATTCATTATTACATATAGATTACAGTTCACATGAATCTAACTTCACTAATAATAATAATAATAATCAGTCTTCTTCATCCCAGTTGACTGTCAATTCTAATATATTCCCGAAAAAAACCGATACGATTACTACACATTCTTCGCAATTCAATCAAGAAGAGCATTATATCATGTTAGGTACAGCAAAGGTACTTCACGAATGCAGAGTTCTTCTTGATACTGGAAGTCAGAGCAACTTTATCACTAGAACATTTGTGAAAAATTAGGTTCGTCACAAGAACAAATCAATATTCCCGTTAAGGGGATAAGCTAGATTTGTACACAAATCAATTTTAGAACTATTGCAACAATCAGGTCACCGTTCAGTTCATATCAAGTCATTTTGTCATTTGTAGTCCTCGAAACAATAACCGGAAATATTACACCAAATTGGTCAAAATTAATCAAATTAAAATTCCTGCAAATATAAAACTTTCAGACGAATATTTCAATATCCCAGATGAAATGGATATGATACTGGGTGCAGGAGTTTTTTGTGATCTTTTATGTGTGGGTCAATTCAAAATTGGTAACAATCAAGTAGTTATTCAAAAAACCAAGCTGGGTTGGAGTATTTCGGGTCAGATTCTCACTAATAATAACAGTTTTAATAAAACGAATTCGAATAAATTGCTCTGCCACTTTTCGTCATCAGAACAATTACAAAACCAAATAGAACTGTTTTGGAAGTTAGAAGAACTTTCAGAAGTTCAATTGTTGTCTAGAAAAGAACAGCAATTTTTTATCAAGTTATAAAAGAGAAATTGATGGACTAATCAGTGTAGGACTTCCCTTTCAATATGATCCATCCGAGCTTGGTGCATCCTGGCACATTGCTCTAAAAAGGTTTCATCAAATGAAAAGACAGCTCAATAATCAGCCAAATTTACTATACCAGTACTAAGATTTCATGCAAGAGTATGAAGAATTAGGGCATATGAGTTTAGTAAAAGAAAATTCGAACCAATTTTCCAATTATTTACCTCATCACTGTGTCCTGAAAGAGGACAGTTCTACAACAAAGTTGAGAGTTGTTTTTGATGGTTCAGTGAAAACAGATAGTAATAAGTCATTGAATGATATTATGTTAGTTGGTACCAAAATACAGGAATTTTCAATTGTTATTCGATTCAGGAAACACAAATACGTGATAACTTCAGATACTACCAAAATGTACCGTCAAATAAATATACATCCTCGTTATCGACATTTACAGCAAATTTGATGGCGAAGTAAACCTTCTGAACCAGTTAAAGAATATCAACTCAACACCGTTGCATATGGTACCGCAAGTGTTCCATTTCTAGCTATTCATAGTTTAAAACAATTGGGAAGAGAATTTACACTGAAGTACCGAGCAGCTAGTGAAGCTATTCAAAATGATTTTTACGTTGACGATTTATTTATTTGAATCAGAAATTATCACAATATTGCAAAGTGCAAAAATTTAACTCAGAAAATGGTGATCAAATGAATCAACCATTTTCAGTTCATATTCTAATTCAGAAGTTGGTGAGAACAAAAAGTATTTAACCCCTTCACCACACAAGTAATATATTTCCTAGATGCGCATTTCGATAACAAAGTTATCTTCATCAGTAGGAATTACTAAACTACCAGGAAATAAATTACTTGTGTGGTGAAGGGGTTAAATACTTTTTGTTCTCATTGAGTGACACCACAGGCGTCCAATATCCCATTTTCGATAGAAGTTGGTGACTTGATTTTCAGTGAAAACAAAGAATCAAAAACACTTGGTTTGTTATGGGATTCAGTAGGTGATAATTTCAAATATCAAATCAAGGCAGCCAACAATGTTGGACATGTAACAAAGCGAACAATATTATCTACCATCTCTAAAATATTAATTTGATACTTTGGGACTGATTGGACCAATCACTCTAAAGGCATAATTCATAATGCAGGAATTATGGAAATTGCAGTTGGGATGGGATGAATCAGTTCCACAAACTATTTATACCCAATGGCTTCAGTATCAAACTCAATTCAGTCTGTTAATACAATTGTTGTTCCAAGATATGTATTATCAGCTCAACCAATTGAAATTGAACTTCATGGGTTCTGTGATGTATCTGAGGCAGGTCATGATGCTTGCATCTACTTACGAAGTTTGGATTCTTTTGGACATTGTACTACTGAACTGCTTTATTCAAATTCGAGGGTGAAACCTTTGAAAACTCAAACTTTGCCCAGGCTTGAGTTATGTAGTGCGCTCCTCTTAGCAAAACTTGCCAATGTCAAAATGCCAAAATCTTCATTAAAATTAAAAATCAATTCATCAAGTTATTGGTGTGACTCAATGATTGCCCTTACATGGACTAATAAAGAGCCATCAGTATGGAAAACATTCATTGCAAACAGGATTAGTATGATTCATGATTTGACAAATAAACATGGAATCATATTAAATCGGAATATAATCCTGCAGATATTATATCTCGGGAAACTAATCCTGAACTGTTAGCGGTTTCCTCACTTTGGTGGCAAGGTCCTGATTGGTTGTCATTTGATTCAAATTACTGGCCAGAAAGTAAAATTGTGTCAATTTCAGATGCCTCAGAAAGATGTGGGGATGAATTTTCATTTCCACTGATTGATCAAGATTTCGTTAATTCTTCAAGATTTTCCTCATTTTCGAAACTTCTAAGAGTAGTAGCTTATATATTTCGTTTCAAAACTAATTCATTAAAATAAACTTCGTTATCATATACATTATCTTTCTGAATTAGCCAAATAAGCAGACATATGCTTAATCAAACTCTGCTAAAAATAAGTTTTTTTGCTGACAATATTTTTTTAGAAAAAGGGAAATCTGTATATAAGAAAAGCTAACTTTTATCCTTGAATCCATTCCTTGATCAAAATCAATTGATAAGAGTTGGCGGTCTGTTGAACAACTCGAAAATTCTAAGTTTCAATCAGGAACATTCTTTGATTTTACCGAAAAAACATTCATTAACTTGCTTGATTATAAAGTACCAACATCTCAAATTATTACATTCCGGACCCCAAAATCTACTAGCATCTATCAGGTGTAAATATTGGCTAACTGATGAAAGAAATGCTGTGAGATCAGTATTGAGAAAATGTATTGTATGTTTCCGAGTGGGTACGCCATCCAAACATAGAAACCCTGATGGGGCAATTACCTGAATCTCGCATCACTCCTTCGCGCCCATTTCAGAATTGTGGGGTGGATTATGCAGGTCCATTCAGTGTACGTGAAGGTAGGTTACGATGTCAAAAAATCTTGAAAGCATATTTGTGCATAGGTATTCATTTGTTTCTCAACTGTGGCTGTGCATATGGAGTTGGTGAGTGATTGCCAACGGATGCATTTTTAAATGCATTTAAATGTTTCATTGCACGCTGAGGACTTTGTAACAATGTCTATTCTGACAATAGTTCCACATTTGTGGGTGCAAATTATGAAATTCAAGAATTTTACGATATGTTAACTGATTAAACATAAGAAAATCAAATTAATGAATTGTTGGTTACAAATTCAATATCATGGTACTTCATACCAGCAAGGTCCCCTCATTTTGGTGGTATTTGGAAAGCTGCTGTGAAGTCAGCCAAATTTCATTTGAAACGAATCATTGGAAATGTTTTCCTTACATTCGAAGAGTTAACTACAGTGATTGCTCAGTTCGAGGCATGTCAAACTCCCGGCCTCTAACAACTCTCTCCGAAAATCCTGATGATTTTAGTCATTTAACTCCTGGCAATTTTCTAATTAGAGCTCTAATCACTGCTTTACCAGAACCTAACATCGAATATTTGAATCCAAAATTGACTCAACTTTTTTGGTCTCGCTGGAGTCGTGAATATTAATCAAATTTGCCCATACGATCCAAATGGAAATCAAAATCACCACAGAGTATCTAGCCAGGCAGTATGGTGGTATAACGGGACGCCAAGTTACCACCCCTTAAGTGGTAGTTGGAAAGGAAAATAAAAGTTCACCGTGGCAGAGACGATATTGTGCGTGTTGTGCGTATTGTGCAGTTAAGACACAAAAGGGTGTTTTCAGTCGTGCGATTACTAAAATATGAGCAATTGACTGATATCACCAAATTTAGTAGATTAATTTTCACATTTATTAAAATTCGTTGAAAATTCTTTCGAAGTGGGCGGCATGTTCAGTGTTGCTGTTCATCATATCACACTGTATTAGAAGAATTCTGTATCACCCTAAACAATAGTTTTCAAGTTTGACATAAGTTGTAAGAGTTGTCAATGTACTGTCAAAGAAATAAAAGCCTTGCTTGTCTGGCTCCGAATTATTAATACAAAACTATCCTAAGTTATACTAATATCAAACTAAAACTCTCAAGACCAAATAGAAATTGTTCACCAATCATCAGTCAAAAATAGGCCCATATCCCCGAAATTTGTTGAGATCGCCAAAAATTTCATTTGGATTTTTTGTTCAATAGGTCAAACAACGTAGGTTCAAAAAAAATATGTCGATAGTTTGTGGTTATTAGTAAACGGAATTTTACTGCCAATAACATGAAACTTGTATGGCAAGAATTTGTAGAAAATGAAAATGCCGTAAATGAGACTGCTCAACAGCCAAATGCAAATTTTGTCCTATTCAGTAGCAAAAAATGCCAATGTACACAAAATCTGCAATTTATATAAATGAGTTGATGCATTACCTGACACAAATTTAAACTCCACTCACTTTCATCTCAACAAACAACGCATTTCTTCATTTTCCTTGCTGTAAAATGGGCCTCAAAGCTTAAACTAAATGCCTCACTTCTCGATAGGCGAAAATGCTTTTGAAAAATATATTTCTGTCATTTCAAATGGATTGCTGTTATCTCGTAACATTCTTTATTCCAAGTTTGGTTCGTGTCTTCAATCAAATATATCACATGCCCACACAATTTTACTTCAACCAGAAACCGCTGATTGAAGTCGACGGAAAAACTAACATTTGAATTGAAATCTCTTAGTAATTGCTCTCGTGAAGCGGTAGGCAAAATTCTTTAAAAATAATTATTTTGAGATTAATAATTAGGAAACACGAAAAACAAACTCAAAGACTTGGACAGTTATGGTCAAAACAGATTGCAGATACGTTAAGTTGAGAACGTTATGTTCTGAAATAACGGAGGCAGTTAACAAAACACGTTACAGGCACCGCGGTTATCGATGATACAGCATACCGAACTCAACAAAATCGCCCTATACTGTATCACTTCCGTTATATATAACGGTAAGCCGTTATCCTAACTGAACGGTTGTGCAAAACGACTTCCGTAACTTTCATCAGTAAAGCCGGTATGCTGTTTCTGCATATTAATGGTTACCGTTTTGTCGTCCACTATGCCGTAATCGTTATTTCGGAAGAAAGTATTGCTTTCTCAAAGAGAAAGTACGCTATATGAAAGCACGACGTGTAAGAGTGAATACGACGAGTGCAATAAACATTCGCCGTATCATATCGGGATGCAGTCCATAAAATTTACCTCGACTTCTGGTTGTTTCAGTGTACGATGAGCTCAAATCATGTGGAAAATAGAAAAAGTAAAAGATTAAAAAACTACTAGCAGTATAGAGACATAATCGATTTCATCGAGAATCACAAAGTTTTCCTTTTAGTGAAATCAAAGCCCACAGAGGCAAATATAATAAATCTTGTATGGCAAGAACTTGCCAAAAAATGCATTACTTGCCCGACAGCCAAATGTAAGTTTTGTCCAATACTTTTCTGGTAACATCTAGTAGCAAAAAATGCCAGTGAATCTGCAATTTACATAAACGAGTTAGTCCATTATCTGGCACTAATTTGAACTCTTCTCACTTTCATTTCAAGAGACAACGCACTTCTTCGTTTTCCTTGTTTGTAAAATGGGCATCAAAACTTCAATTAAATGCCTCACTGAACTTTTCGATAGGCGAAAATGCTTTTGAAAATCAATTTCTGCCAGTTTATGCCAAGTTTGGTTCATGTCTTGAATCAAAGATATTACATACCCAATCAACCTCACTTCAACAAAAAACCGCTTATTGAAATCAACAGAAAAACTCATCTTTGAAGTGCATTCTCAAATTGCTCGCGTGAAAAGGCACTAAAAATTCCTTCGAAATTAATTTTTTTGGGGTAGATAATTAGGAAACACGAAAAACAAACCCAAAGTCTTCGTCAGTTATAATCAAAACAGATAGCAGATACGTCAATTTGATTAACGATCGTTATGTTTTGAAATAACGGAGACAGTTAAGGTCGCCGTTTGGTACGGCTTGACAAACTATTCCGACAGAGGAGCCACCATGCCTTCTGTTTAATATTTATCCAAGTTTCCCTCCGTGCAAATGAGAAATGATAGTCAAAACTAATGTCTACTACTACTACGCTTTGCAAACGCTGGGGATGGGGACGGCGACGGAGCCAGTCTGTTGCCAATACTGTTACGTATTCCGTATAATACATCTCTGACTATCAATTATCATTTGGTTTGGAGATTATTCAAGAAGAAATGATTCATTGAATACTTATTCCAAATCAACTTTTTTTCAAAATGAAATTTAATGTTGTTATATTCATTACTATCAGGTACAACAGCGACAAAACAAATAAGCCTAGAGATTAGTAATTATATTGGCGCTCTTGGCAACATGCCAGCAAGTGTGCTATTCTCGAGTTTGTACGTATCTATGCGATTTTCTGTTTCACATCAATACATATGAAATACTTATATAGGTATATTTTTCTCTCTAATTTTTACGCAAATTAAAAGCGAATTATTTGAGAATAGCCCACCTATTTATTGCGTTGTACTGAGAAGTATAAGAAAATCCTATATCATGGAATGAATTATTTCAGCACCATCAGTGGCATGGAAACGTTATTGGGTTTTTGTTTTTGATTTTTTAATGATGTTTTGAAAATCTCGCGTTGTCATCCAAGTTTATATTAGTTTTGAATCCTAGGTAGGTAAGGTAGATATTGTAGTAAAATATATGTCTCTTTCAAAATTTTAATTATAGAACTAGTTTTTCTTGTGAAATTATTTGTAGGTAGATGAATATTCTTGTTGAAAAATATTTTCAAAATCCGTCATATTTAATTTTTAGTAGGTCGTCGGAAAAGTATAAAGTGCAACTCGTGCGGAAACTGGATATTTTCTGCACTAGTTGCACAATATACTATTTCAGTCCTCACACAATTATCAAATTTTGTTTTTTTTTTTCAAATACCTTTGAATCTCCAAATTTCTTCCTGGTGGTAGTGCACATCTGGCAGTAAATTCAATATTTAAAAAAATTGTGGTTTTTCGAAAAACATTGAAATTTTTTCAAGCTTCTTCTCAACTTGCTTTGTTTGTTTCTCTGATTATTTTTGGAATATATGTGCTTTCTGTGTAAATTTACCATCACAGAGACCAAAATATTTATCAGAAAGTACTTTATATTTTTATAGGTACTTTCCCACCCTGATTTTTGAGTATTTTCTCGTCAACTTTTGCGAAATGATTCACCAGCGATATTGGTCGGTAATTAGTGACTTGCACTTTATCAGTTGCTTTATAGGTTTGTAGACATCGGGTTGATCCCAGGGTTGATCATAAAAATATCTTCCCATTTTTCTGTTTAGAGTTTTTCAAGTATTTTTTGTCAAATTCATTGTACCTAGTATTTTTTCTTTGTTTCATTATTAACAGAATTTTCTTTTTTCAATTCAGTAGAATTAATTTGTAAAATCATCGGTAAGGAGTCTGTGATGTGAATAAAGATCATGTTTCGTCTACTATTTTGTATGACAGTTGCGTCCAAAAGAACGAATTCTTAGAAATCTATATTAAAACGGGGTTTATTTAATTTTTGTTGACGCAAAAGCCTTGAAGGCATTGCACTTTTCAGATTACATGTGTCTACACGGATAGACAAAAGTTAGAACCAAAAGTATCCAATGCTAATTCAGAATTGGCGCCTGTAGTTGTTTGGAGATTTCTTGAATTCCGACAATCTTGTTTTTTTCGTTCACGACAAGTTATCGACAATTATTCGACAATTATTGGAATTGGTTTCATCGATTTTGCGGCAAGTGGCCTTGCTAACTTTATATACATTACTTGGCTCTGCTGTAATGATGACATTTGTATAAACGCATGCGCTTGCAGCTGCTTCCACTGTTTGAAGGTTAGAAGAAACACTAAGCGTTTTGGATATTTTGTAGAAGTCTCAAGAATGTTTTTGTTTTACGACCGAATTACATCCAGAAGTTTTCAAAAATAACTCTCTTTGGGATAACTCAGTTTCTCTACAATTACACAAAACATTATCATCCTCCTCTATAGAATGTCATATCCAGAAAATCAACGCAAATTCCACCAATAATAGTCTCCAATGTATCAATGTTATTTTGTCCAACCATAAGTAGACACTTTGGGAAATGTAATGTGAAATATGCAATATATTTATATCAATTGCTTTCGTTTCAACAGAAATGAAATCAATATTCGGTCATTTTCGAAAATTCGTCTTTTTGGGCTCACTCTGTAGCGAGTCACGTAAAAGTAAAAAATAGTTTACCTTTATTCTCTGTGAAATATCAATCAATCCACTCATATGATCTCCAATAATTTATCACTTTATTTGCTCACTCTGTGAAATGTAGGAAAAACCACATTTTTGCGAGAAGCTCAAAAACGAGTTAAAAAAAAGCGTTTTCTTCATCACCCTGTAAGTAGGTACACCATAACTAATAGATATATTCGAAGTCAATCGATAATTTTCATAGCATTATAAATCAAGAAAAATCCACTGGCAAACACTTTTTTGCGTATTTGGTGTTAGACATTCAAGCATTTTTGTGTAGCTCGCCCCGTAGGGCCAGGAACATTTCAAATGAAGAAACATTTCTTTCTACCTCTAAAATCCACAGAGCTCTAGGAATAAAAGTTTCCAGTGGCATTTATGACCTTCATAATACATTGTCATCGGAATCATAAACACCTGCCCAGTTTCATGATAATCGGGCAACTATAAGTGGGTCAAAATTCACTTGCAAGATTTCACCTCAATATACAAATGAATGAACAGAGAAACAAACGCACGTTCAATAAAATCTTGAAAAATTGTCAGCGTTTTCAAAAATATTGAATAAATTAACTGCGAGATGTACACTATCCTCAGCAAGAAGTTTAGAGAAATTCGCATGTGCTAGGAAAAGTTTCGTTGTATTACATATAGATTGAAACTCCGGATCCCGTCATCGATTGTTGATTTTTATTTATGCATTCTCAAATAGCACTCCATGATACGCTTATGATTTATTTGGGGATCCGAAACAACACGTCTTTATTTCATTTTCTTGACCTGGCTCCTCCTACCAATGTTATCAAAATCACATTCCGTTTCATTGAGTAAATTGAATGAATGAAATATACAATGGCGCTTTCTATCCGAAAACTGCCGAATTAAAAAATGAGTAAGAATGTTGGTAAAGTAGGAACTGTTTCGCGCCATATGTTCGAATTTGGCTATTCCTAGCCCATTTCTAACTTGGAAATAATCTCCCAAACGATATTGTCTGGAGATTCGTTTTCAATCAGAAATTGCACTATTTTTATCAATATTTAGATTAGCATAAAACAGAAGCCAGTATTGGCTTATTTTCCTCAATTACTGACCAAAATAATCTCACTTTTCGAAATGAAAAAAATCTCAATATATTCACTGTGTACGCCAATCTTTTTTGAGTTCACCTACCAAATTTCAGCTCTCTAAGTGTAACCGTTTCTCAATGCAATTAAACGTCGCAATACACGACATTAGACGCCCACCTTAACGAAACACGTTACGAGCACCGTGGATATCGATGATGCAGCATAACGACCTTATCAAAATAACGAAGGTGGCGAATAACCTAGACGTTATGTTTAACGGAAGTGATACAGCATAGGGCTGATTGTCTTGTCAATAAATATAACGATACAGTTGTTGGATCTTTGACAATACGTCATTAGGATGCATATGGCATTAGTAACTCGGAATAGTTCGCTTGGACCTCATTGTCGCACATTTTCATTCGCTTTTTAAATCTTGCCAACCGACATTCAAACCAGGTTTTTTACAGACAACCCTACATCATCGTGTTCGCAATTTTAAATGGGGTTTATTTGGTCATACGATTTATTCATCAAACAGATGGGTATAAATTACTACTATAGAATTACTGTTTATCCCTGCCAACCCAATAGTTATTCCAGGAAAAAACAGACAACTGAACGATCGTATATTCTCTAGGTTTGTTACTTTTGATTTGTATAACAGTTTTTCGTTAAACAAATGAGTGTTATTTGAAAAAAAAAGGAATTTTCGAATCTTTAATTTATCATAATCTGACCAGGAATTTCTTAGCCAACACACCCGAGATATATTTGTAAACATACCCAAATTTTAAATAAAATACTTTCCATTCATCAAGTGAAGATCGTTTATACATCTGATCTTGTACTACTACAACATACCAATAATTAAAAAAATTTACAATTTTTCCATAAGGCAGCTTTTTGGTCCTTCCCCAGTCTACGCCTATGGAATCAATAAAGAGTCCGATATCCACATGTACGCGCTCCTGCGCATTGCAAAATCCTCACTTCAACGCGTGTTGTGTTGCCTATCAGAAAGAACCTTGCCGCATTGTGCGACTGTTCGTTTACTGAAATGGTGAAGTGTTGGTAGAACTGTCAAATCGGTGCCAAAATACAACGAGAATGTATACTGAAATGAACTTTTTTTGTTTCAAAAACTACCTAGTGTTGTGTGTGTTGGTGTTGGTGAATTTTACAGACACTCAGTTGGTGATAAACGTCAGAAATCAGGTAAGATTTGAAAAAACATGTGTCCTAACCTATATCAGTTTTCAATTGTTTACTTTCATTGATTTTGTTATTGTTTACTTCTTGATCGGAACTCCGGTGTGTTTATACAGAGTGTTTGGAATCAGCGGCATTATCTGTCGTATGTTGGATTTGAATCATGATAGAAACAAATAAATAACTTATTCAGAATATTTCTTGGTAAGAAGGTACTTAATAAGTGAACAATGGGGATAGGGGATAGGTACCTTGTATTATCATTGAGCTGGTAGGTACTTAACAGGTGAATTGTAGATTTACCCTTTTCCAGTCGAGGATATAGGTATTGTCTTTATTCCTATTTAATTTGTTTCAACACAATAGTAAATTTGGTTTTTCAATGATAAGTACTCCACCGATTTGTTTCCACCTGGAAATGTTAGAAAATAATACTAGGTAATAGGTACTTAAGTACATACAATTAATTGTTTTGGATTGTATGAATTATTTTCTGGGCCTGTAAAAACCTAGTGGATATTTTACTAAAACTTACCTTAGTTTTCAGTGATAATTAATACTCACATACCTATCCTTCACAAATATAGAAGAATGCTTAAGAAAAGCTTATATCAATAGTTGTAAACTACCCTGCACGTGACCATATGTAAATAGGCTATGACCACCATGACCACCTATGTAACTGTTGAATGGGTAAACTTTATTTCATATCTTGTGATGTTATAATATGAATAAACGAAAGTAATGGTTCATACCTACTCGTAGTTTAAGACAAACATTTTTTGAAAAAATTGTACATTCGCCTCCACAATCACAAGTAAGCTTAATGCCGTGAAGATGTGGATAGGTAATTATCCCACTTTAAAATGGACTGAACTATTTGTGAAGGCGACTAAGTTATTTTTGAAAAAAAAAAAAATGTTTAAATGTGGCTAGATACTTACCTGTTTCAACTTCATTTTCTATTCGACACTCAATAATAACTTACGTAAGAGCCGATTTCATAATAAACTTATAGTATCATACTGCCGTGCTAAGCATAAAGGGCGTATCTGCAGTTTTCATGTTTTCGAAAAAATCATGTTTTACTATTAGATTGGGGGCAACTTTTGCAGATAAGACAGTTTTCATAAACTTGTAATATTTGCTAATTTTCATTTAAGTACTTACGACATTCAATCCTAGTAGAATAGGAGTAAAATGATGCAGACAACCCAAAACTGACCTAAATTCAATGCCCAAAAATTTGTCAGACGCCCTTTATGCTTAGCACGGCAGCATATACAGTGCCCGTCTAAAATCCGTTTCCCCCCTACCAATTTTTGAACCACCTGGTATATCGCAACTAAATTTGGAGGGCTTTAATAGGAGATGAAAACCAACTTTTTCATGAAAAACTCAAAGCTAAAACTTTCAAAATGGCGGCTGAGCGCCATCTTCAATATTTTTTTAAAATAGAACACCCCGTATATTATTCCATTTTATAAATTTGCTCATGATTCTCAACAGATTTCTCTAATATACTGTACTCCTAAATTCAATTGTTTTCAAAATATTAACGTTTGAAATGTGACATTCCGGTATGAAATGAAGTATGGATTTTGATCACTTCCTGTGAAACGTTTTGCTAACTACACGTTGTTATTAATTTGTAGTTAAACCTCTTAATTATTTCTACCAATAATATGCGTAAAGAGAGTTTATTAAGGACAAACAGCACCGCTTACTGGAAAATGCGTTCTGTAAATTCACAATCAAAACAAATTAGTTGGGTTAAAAATTATATTTTATTTTTGAATTACTCTTTTATTTAACCCCAACAAATTATTTTATCAAGTGTTCGAAGTGGCCCCCTCCTAAATCTTGACAATAAAGTGCCCTATTATAAATTGCTTCTCTCACGTTGATTAAAGTCTGTTCCTATATTTCTTCATGTATCTATCATTCTGCGTTCCAACTCTTCTATTCTTTGGCATTCATTGGCGTAGATTTTTGACTTCAGATACACCCAAAGAAAGGAAAAAATCTAGAGGTGTAAGATCCGGAGATCTTGGTGGCCACTCTGTAGTTCCCCTGCGACCTATTCATCGCCCAGGAAAGTTAGTATCGAGGAAGTCTCTAGCCATGCGATCGAAATGGGGAGGTGCCCCATCCTGCTGAAATATGATTTCACGATTTTCAAATTCTTCCTGGTTGTTCAATACAATTGGCCTTATTCGAGGTTCAATTTCAGTTTCTAAAAGATTTTTGTAAAGAACTCCTGTGAGATTGCCTCTGATGAAAATCGGCCCAACAACGCGATTGCCTAAAATCCCCGCCCGAACATTCACCTTTTCAGGAAACTGGGTATGTCCCTCTCTGAAAATATGCGGATTAGTATCGTTCCAGTATCGTACATTCTGTTTGTTGACTTTTCCATTAAGAAAAAACGTGCATTCGTCTGAAAAACATACACGTTTTAGAAAGCCCCGTTCTCCTTCAATTGTTCTTGTTAACCATTCACAAAATTCAACCCTCCGGTCTGGATCATCCTCCGTGAGAGCATGCAGGATTTTCATTTTATAGGGATGAATCTTTTCTTTTTTAGGACTCTTTGGACACTTTTTGAACGTACTCCACAGGACTCAGCAACTGCAGACGTCGACTGAGTCGGATTGATTACCATTTCAGCAACAATTTCTACCTTTTTTTCTTCTGAAAGAGGCGGTCTTCCAGATCTTGGAGCATCTTTCAGCGTACCAGTTGCTTGGAGCATATTTAAAAGTTTGCGCAAATATATCCTTGAAATAGGATTCTCGGAAAATTTATCATTAAACATATGGACTGCTAGATGTTAATTCCTCCCAGCTTCTTCAAATATCAAAACTGCTTCAAATTTATCGTCTAAACTACGAGCCATTATCGCACTTCTCATAAAATGATTGAGGCGGTCAACGGACTATTTGACGTTACAGTTAATTTGACAGTAAACAAGACGTTACCGCGACGATTTTCTCCAATGTACACTTGATTGAAAGAAACATTAGTGTTTTTGGTTGGGTTTGAAATGAACAAAATTTCATCTTTCAAACGTTAATATTTCGAAAATAATCGAATTTAGGAGTAAAGGGTATCAGAGCAAACTGTTGAGAATTATGAGCAAATTTCGAAAATGGAATAATATATGGGGTGTTCTATTTAAAAAAAATATTGAAGATGGCGCTCAGCCACCATTTTGAAACTTTTGGCTTTAATTTTTTCATGAAAAAGTAGTTTTTTATCTCCTATTAAAGCCCTCCAAATTTAGTTGCGATATACCAGGTGGTTCAAAAATTAGTAGGGGGGGAACGGACTTTAGACGGGCACTGTACACTTAGTTTGTATAGTTGTCAGATTGTGACAAGCTGCCAATTCAACATTCAACTCAGCTTTGGTTCACACAGTCTTACAGCTATTCAAATTAAATACTACTTTAAGTTCATTATAAATCATGCCCAAGTACTTTTTCACTGGTTAACCGATTGAAACGAATGAATTTCATAATGTCGAACCACGCGTCTTTACAAACATTTCCATAAAGTGTGGAATACCTATGAGGAAAATATATGGCTAAACCTCAAGACAAATTGCGTACACTGGAATGCCATTTTAACGGGATATCCACAGAATTCCACGAAATTCCCAAGGAAATCCACGAAATTCCAAGAAGATCCATTGAATGTCAAGGAAATTCAGGGAATTCCAAATAGAATCCACGGAATTCCAAACAGAATCCACGGAATTCCAAACAGAATCCACGGAATTCCAAGGATATCCACGGAATTTCAGGGAAATTCACGGAATTCAAGAGGAATCTATTGAAATATTCGAACTAGCGAATACAATACGATGAGTTATTTTGTTATCAAACTTCTTGGTATCTACTGAAATAATTTGAATACTTACATGTTCATAATATTTTATGACAATGAAACAGATCAATAAACTTAAATAAGTATGTAAGTGGCAACAAAACTAAAATTCCAAACTTTTTGAAATATAGAATAAAAACATAAAATGAACACATGTAACAGAAAACGTTAACCTTACATATACCGGGGGTAACAGGATCATGGTACACCCCACGTATCTCCGTTAGTTTTGAAGGTAATTGATTGAAATTTGGGATATCCCTTATACATAATAAGCGGCACTTTTTGACCTACAAATTATTATTTTTTCACTTCCGGTTTCGCCGGAAGTCAAACCAACCGGAACACGTATATTATTAGGTATATGAGTGACATTACAAACGTAAAAAATTTTGATAATTTAATTTTTAGTTTTCCATTCAAGTAAGTGTGCCTTGATGGTTCCCATTTATTCCAATTGACCCGACTAATGCTAGAAAAATCGAAATCCTTTCAAAAATAATATTGTGTTCATTTATTCATACCTGGTATTCAATTAAAATAACAGGTAAAAGAAAATAAGAAAATACATTTGAGTAAGTAATTATTATATATACAAAAAATTAATACAAAACATCAATTGTTCGAAATGCTGTCCATAAACCTCAATGTACTTCTGAACTCACATAACTGTTTCTTGAAGAACGTTCGCTAATTGCTGGGCCGTTATAAGTACTATTAATTGTGCGTCTTACTCGCAACTCCAGGTCTTCGCGGGTTGTGATGGCGGTTGCATAGAAAATGCTTTTTAAATGGCCCCAAACAAAGGAATCAATAGGTGTCAAATCAGGTGATCTTGAAGGCCATCGCAATGGACAATTCGTTGAAAATACGTTTTCCTCGAATGCCTATTGAAGGTAATCAATTCCTATTCTTGAATTATGGGAGGAGCTCCTTCTCGTTGGAAATACATTCCCTGTCGTATATCGATAGGAAATTCAGTTAACCTCAATTTTATTTTGCAGAAATCCTCAGGATCTAGCTCCAGTTAAGGGTCCTTCAAATTTTAAAGTACCAATGATTCTACGACCGAGTACTCCAAGCCAAACATTGAAACCAAACCGCACTTTAAAGATACCTACCCTCCCGCAATAAATTTTTATTTTCTTGTGACCAATACCTTGTATTTTGTCGGTTGAATAATCTCAAATTTGTAAACCAAAACTCGTCCGAAAATAAAATCCTTCATAAAAAAGCATTGGTCTGCACATTATTCTGCAAGATCCAATTGCAATATTCCATCCTACGTTCATGATCATTTTCATACAGGTGCTGGTGCAACTGATATTTGAAAGATTCATAATTATGTTTGTGCAAGATTCGGCTTACCGTTGGGTGACTCATTTCCAACTCAAACCCAATTTGCCTTAAAGAGACAATTTTATCAACTTCTATTCGAGCTTAAACATTAATTCCTTCGTCAATGATAACGTTTTCTTCGGGATCATGGTTAGGGTCTCTTCGGAATTGATTTTCAATTATTTCTCGCTGGACATTGTCTATCAGGATACCGGTCGGCATAAAGTTTTCTAGCATCAACGACATTTTTTCTACATTCCCCATAAATAATAATTCACATGTTCACTTTTTCATCCCTTATATAAATGTGCAGCATTCTGAACAAAAATAACAACAAATCTAAAGACTTTTCTAATACACAATAAAAACACCGATAAACCAACAAACATTTATTTGACAGCCTGAAGGACTACTTTCATTGTTTTCGAAGCCTCCTTAGTAACTTCTTAACATTAAATTAGAACTAACTGATTGTATTTTCTTACTTATATTCTTATAGCTGTAATTGTTATTATATTTATCGCACACTCTATCACCAGGTATGAATGAATTCCTTATTAATACCTAGTAATAATAAAAGGTACCACGGTACCAATATGGTTCCATTTGAAAAAATTGAGTTTTACCACGAAATGAACTTTATTTGCTAATGAAAAACGCAATTTAGTATTTTTGATGGGATTTCGATTTTTCTAGCATATAGACGGGTCAATTGGAATAAATCGGGACCACCATGGCACCCTTTCAAAGGGAAAATTAAATTATCAAAAATGTTGACGTTTGAAATGTCACTAATGTGGTATCATTGGATTCAGAAAAACTATGCCGATTTCAGAAATGTAATAATGTACAGGGTGTTCAATTTGAAAGGTGAAGTTTTTAAATCTGTGTACACGTAACTATTCTATTCAATGAACGAGTTGTATTTCGTGTAAGTGAATTTATTATAATCGCAAAGCGCTTTCGGCTGCTAAGCCATGATCAGTGCTATACCTGCAAGTAAGTAATAATGGAAAAAGAGAAAAGTTAAGAAATTTTGAATTACTTACTCGTCAAGTATTTATACAGGAGCAATATAAAAAGTCAACAAAACCATGGTTAACCTTGGTTGGATCGGACATACATACAACATGTTAAAATTAAGTACCTACTTAATACATACCCTTAAAGGGATTTTTGTCTAATCTTTCCGGTTTTGCATTTTTCCAGGCAATGCAGAAGCCTACTCGTGTTGTACTAACAACCACGAGGTGAACCGGAAAGGAGATGAAAATTTGTTGAAATTTTACATGTGCAATTGAAAACTGACAGATGGAATGTGGTGACATTAACGTAAGGTCCATGTCCAATGAGAATTAAGAGAAAATATGACATATGACAGTGTTTAGTGACTACAGAATGTGAAATGATGTACTATTTTAATCTCCTATGTAGAGGAATATTTCTGATCTATTTAATTGAACTTGTGTATTTAAACATACGTTATTACACTGTAATTTTTTGTCTATTTGTAGATTTTCGAGAAAATCTAGTCTATTAAAATTCTTTCAGTTGACTCGTTTCAAAATTTGTGAATTGCGATTTGGACTGAAGATATGTTCAATGAATTGATTATGGTGGCCATAGGAGATTGAAATAGTACATCATTTCAATGCAAATTTTCTAAATTTATTGTTCTTTGCTCACTAGGTAAACTTTCACATTCTGTAGTCACTAAATATTGTCATATGTCACATTCTCTCTTAATTCTCATTGGACCTTACGTCAATGTCACCAAATTTCATCTGTCAGTGTTCAATTTCACAAGTCAAATTTCAACAAATTTTCATATCCTTTCCGGTTCACCTCGTGGTTGTTAGTACATCACGAGTAGGCTTCTGCATTGCCTGGAAAAGGCAAAACGGGAAAGATTAAACAAAAGTTAAGGGTATATATTAAGTACTTAATTTTACCATGTTTTATGTATGTCCGATCAAACCAAGGTTAACCATGCTTTTGTTGACTTTTTATATTGCTCCTGTATAAATACTTGACGAGTAAGTAATTCAAAATTTCTTAAATTTCTTTTTTTCCAATATTACTTACTTGCAGGTATAGCACTGATGATGGCTTAACCAGCCAAAAGCACTGTTTGAATTCAATTTAAAAATCTAAGCTTGGTATGACTTCTGGAAAAATTGGAAGTAAAAAAAAATCGTTTGTAGTTCAAAAAGCCGCCTATTATGTATATGGAATATTTCAATTTCAGTCAATTACCTTCAAAGCTAATGGAGATACGCGTAGTGTACCATGATTCTGTTACACCCGGTATAAATATCAGAAAAACCAAATTTCCATAAGGTTTCGATCTTTTTTTTAACATATATTTTGTCAGTTTGTGAGATTTTCATCGGCTCACAGCCAATCACTTCGGTAGGCCCGTAAAATATTTTTTTTTACCATTGAAACTCCAGAAGTTTCTTCGAGAAATAGTGGCGCAATAATTTTCAATACTGTGAAATTTATTATCTTTGATTTCTATCCTGAATAGACTTCCTCCATTGTTCGTAGCATTTGCATAGACAACTAAATCTACGACGAGAATCACTATTTGATGTTGACGACTTGACTTGAGTTGGAGCAATATTCAATGAATATTGACGTAATTTCCCGTCACATAACTGAATAATACCCTTCCGATTATATTACCATTCAGATTAATTTTTGCTGTTCAGATTTGTTGTCTTCATCAATGTGTACATGCATTCAAAATAAACGCATACTTGATCAAAATTACCTGTTTTAAGTCTGAAGATATATTTCGTTGTCTTTGATTACTATGGGAAACAATCGACAGTAAGAGGTGAGTCTTGGTACAGAAATCGTCTACGTTGCTCGGTCGTTCGACCGCACCGATACTTATGAATTGTCTCTCCTGCTGAATTGTGTTCGATTTGAATGGGTCACGTGATTACGTAGAGCTACAAGGGAATTTCAATGAGGTGAAATATCAGTGATATGAAGAACAATTTTATTTTTCGCGTTGCTTTGTTTTACAGTTTCCAATCTGCATAACGCAACGGCAAATAATAATAATAGCCGTGTGTACACTCTATGAGAGTATTATTATTATTGTTATTATATTATTATTGTTATTATACATTTTTTGTTCCATATAGTCTCTCTTGAAGAGGCTTGTGACAGAAAAAAATTCAATAACGGAACGAGATGAGAATGGAACGAACAATTCCATTCTATGGAATTTTACGGAAATCTAAGAAATTTCACGAAAATCTAAGGACATCCGCGGAATTCCAAGTAATTGTACACCAGAATTCAAGACCAGTTCACCCCTCGGTCATACACTGTGTCCGTAAAGTATGGAACAAATTTATTTTTAGCTGAACAGGTCATTTTAAGAAATAATCCTGAAACACGTCTATTTTGTATTTTAATTTACCGTATTTGAAAATAATAATCTAATATACAGGCTGAATTACGTTCGAGTAATGACGTCACCGTAATTTTTTTTAAACGGAACACCCCTATTTTGTCTCAATTTTCGGATTACTCTAGCTGAGCTGATTCCAAAAATGTATCACTTGTTGATTCCATTTGGTACAGGGTGGACAAAAATACAATCGTTTTGTGTGTGCTCATAAAGTAACGCGTAAATTAACAATATTATCAAAAATACTTATTGTCTAGCGGCAATTGGTTTAAATGTAACACCCCGTAGTTTGCTATATGTTCAGAGTAATAAAAATGAGCCGTTTCCAAACATGTTTGGTACTTGTCGTCTAGCAGACAGAATATGAAAGATATTATTTCTTATCTATTTATAAAAAACATAGTCGTCTAGTTTTTTGTGAAATGTCATTATTTGTTTAGTAATTTATTGATGTTCAGTGACAGTTTAGTATTACAATAGTTTTGGTATTCGTGAATATTCGGATGATTGCTTAGATTTAATTGGAAGTAGAAATGGAGTTGAGTGTAAAACAAAGAATTGAAATACTTATGATAATTGGGTATGGAGACAGATCGCGAACTCAGATGGAAGTATTCAATTTGTTCAATGATAAATATCCAGAAAGACCTATAACGCGTTCAACAGTCTGTAAGATTGAAACTGGTACGGTTGAAAATGTACGCAAATCAGGTCGTCCCCCTGCAAATGCTGATACAGCATTAGGTGTTTTCCTGAGTTTTGAAGAAGATGCGCACACTTCTGTTCGTAAAGTTAGTCGCGATATCGGTGTTAGTAAAACAATGTTACGCGTTACTTTATGAGCACACACAAAACTATTGTATTTTTGTCCACCCTGTACCAATTGGAATCAACATGTGATACATTTTTGGAATCAGCTTAGCTAGAGTAATCCGAAAATTGATACAAAATGAGGGTGTTCCATTTAAAAAAATGACGGTGACGTCATTACTCGAACGTAATTCATCCTGTATATTAGATTATTATTTTAAAATACGGTAAATTAACATCACAAATCGACGTGTTTTAGGATTATTTCTTAAAATGACCTGTTTAGCTAAAAACGAATTTGTTCCATACTTTACGGACACAGTGTATATCAAGTACTTACACATTTTCGTCATTATTCTTACATCGGTTGAAATAAAGAATAAAATAAACAATCAAGTTCTCATTTTCAGAAGCAACATACAATAGTACACAAGTGCTCGAAAGTGTTCGAGTACTTTAAGCACGGCTTAGTGTAAAAAAGCGAGATGCCTTATTGCCGATTGACTGCATTTTTATTATTCTCAGTAATTAACTCAAACATTTTTTTGCAATTGCACCCGTTTTTCCATAGAATGTGCATGAACATGTCTATATAATCTATACAGTGCGGTCCAAAGGTATGGAATAAATTCATTTTTAGCGATAACGTACTGACAATGTAAACATTTGCTCAATGTCTATGCTTGTTTTTTAAATTTAATATGAATAATCTTGAGAATTGGAATCAACGTTCGCCATAGCAGTAGATTTCCACTCCGATTTTTATTTATATTACATGTTATGGATACAGTAATCGTTCTTCTAAACCGTCACATCAATACAGAATCTTTCACGACCAGAAACTCTCAAAATGAAAATTAGAAATTTTGTGGTTGTGGGTTTCACAATATGGCGTCTCAACTAAAATATAGTCAACTTCCGATCTCTTTCCGTTATACCGGAAGTAGAGGGCAACTTTCTTATTTCGAATGGAACACCATGAATGTATTTCTTTAAATTCTTTAGTTAACCAGCAGATTTCTGAACGATGCCTATACTCAATTTTTTTAATTTTCAAAATATCATTTTTTTTTTGGAAAATTCGACAGTTGTAACAGTACTACTTCGAAAAAATCATTCATAGGCCAGTTACAGTTAGAAATGTGAAATTTCACAGTATCATACCTGAAGCATTAGGTAGTGAACAGGTTCATCAAATTTTCAAAAATAATTTACGGGGTGGTCAAAATCTCCACCTAAAACATAACATGGAGAAAACTGAAAAAACCTGAATTTTTCAAATGCAGTCCATGCACTAAGTATTCTATTATTTTTGTTTGCTACAGAAAAAATATATCAAATACATGAAAAATACCTAAAATACTCCCCTGGCAATACATACTTATCCGATTTTAGGAAATATTTGAGATGTAAATCATTTGAAGCAATACCAAACCAATAAAGCTTTGAAAACAAATAAATATGTCAGAATTGGATGTGATGTAATTGGCGTTTTTTTTTGTATTACTCAGTTCTCTATTTGTGAGAAAAATGTGTCGTTTGGGGTATTCTAATGTGGATTTCCGTGATTCAATAATTATTTATGGCGATTGCAATGAGATAATCGACTGAACTGGTCGTGTTTTCGCAAAAGGGTTCCCAAATCTACATACACCCGATGAAAATATTCTAAGAAGACTTGTAAGAGACTGCCATTATTTTGGACCTTTTTATTGTTATTGTTTTTGTGCTATAAAGAATGACCGAATTTTATGTTTATATCTTCATGAACAATTTGAATAGCGATAGATATAGGTATATGCGAGAATTATGAATGTGGTTGGTGAATCCATAATACACATTCCTGAACAATACAGTTCCAAGTTATACTATCATATGGATAGAGCCCATGCACATAGTAATGCTGCCGTTGGTTTTTGAATGGGATGTTCATCAGGGGATAGGTATGAAAGAAAATGTTTATGCAAATTCTGTAAGGTGATAAAGAAAATATTAAACGAACGGTGTTTAGAACAACACAAATATTTTCCAAAATCGGATATATCTTTCCAGAGGTGAGATTTTTTCCTATATTTTCCAAAAATAACAGTGTATGGTTTCTATTTGAAAAATCGTGTTTCATCAGTTTTTTCGATGTTATGTTTTAGGTGGAAAGGACCCAGCACCGCATCAATGAGGAATTGGCTTTTGGTAAATTTACTTGATTTTTTCTATATGGTATACCTCATGATGGTGACGAAATATCTCCATTGCACCAACGTCCTAAATTCAATAGGTTCGTTTATACAGGATGCTGAAATTCACTTTTCCAAAATTTGAAATGACCATTGTGACGATACCATTGCGAATATATCAACCAAAGATCTAAGTATCCTTTGTTCGATAGAATCACGATATGCAGGGTGAGTCCAAAGGTACCTAGTTTTGTAGTGATTTCTGAAAAATTAAGCGGTAGAATTTCATTCAATTTTAGAATTCCTATATGGATTTCAACTCATGAAGTCAGCATCTCCTGAATCAGACTTAAGTACTTATATATTTTATAAACGATGTTCTATTTCTCATGAAACATTGCACCTGTTACTCGATGAATAACTTTCATTATTATAACTATTAGTTATTTCACAGTAATCATGAGGTCTATAACATATAAAAAAATCAAAAGCAAATTCACCGAAAGCCAATTTCCTATAGATGCTGTGCGGGGTCCTTTTGACCAACTTGATGCTTCTAAAGGTATGGTTTGGTGAAATTTCACATTTTTCACTATTACTGCCTATGAGTTATGACTTTTCGGAGTAGTACTGTAACTGTCGAATAATAAAAAAAAAAAATTCGAAAACTAAGAAATTGGGTATAGGAATATTTACATAAAGTGAGACTAAAATCTGCTGGGAAATTCAAAAATTTAATGAAATACAGAGGGCGTTTCACTGAAATAAGAAAAAATAAAGAAGTTGCTCCACTTCCAAAATAAAGGAAAGAGACCAGGATCCCTATGTTTTAGTTCACACGATAAATTCCGAACGTGATACTATTATCCCGAAAAATTTGCATGCGATACTTTTTTCATTCAATACGCTATTCAATATTTCAGTTGAGAAGGCCATATTACCATAAAATTTTTGATTTTTATTTTCAAAAGGTTCTCCATATATTCCTAACAAACGCTTGTCGTGAAAGACCCTACTATCAGTGTTGCCGGAGGCTCCGATTCAAATTTCCCATGCAGCCAACCAAAAATTCTCGGTTTCTCCCGGTCATTACGATTTTGACCAATTTCTTCGGAAATATACCACAAATACAATATTTTATAAATTTATTCATTAGTGTTCACTGTTCCGCCAAATCACTTCACCAGTTCTTGACTCAAAAAATATGGTCAATATTCTGTTCTTATTTTTGCACAATGTACATGAATGTGATTCGACCTTTCGCCACTTTAGCGCTGGCATCTAATGTTGATGTTCTATGCATAGATTCAGTCTCAAAAATTACATTTAGTGATAACATTCCTTAAATTTTGTTAGTTTTCGAAATTTTAAGGCTGTAAATTTCTCTTTGATTTAAACATTATTTGAGCTTGATGTGGAATAACTTCCTCTAAACACTAGCACTCCTTGTGGTTGTTTCTGGAACCTTGAGTAATTTTGACAGTTTTAGACAAATATTGCAAGGCGTTTAAGAGACCTCTAACGGTGAAAGATTGACCTGTATGAAGTAACGATGCCTACATCCGCCAGAGTCATTTCAAAATGGATGAAAAAAGTATAATTTTCTATTACAAATTTGGAGAAAAAAAGTCGAATTCCAAATTCTTGAAAAGACAAATTCCAAATTTAGTCTTTCATAGTTTACTGATAAAGCAAACAATTCTTATAAAACAAAAAAAACAGTTTTATTCAGATATACTACGAAAAAAACAAAACAATCATATATTCTTTCATGAAAAATAACGAATATATTCATTTAATAATAAATTAATAATATCAACTTTTAACACGAGTTCAACATATGTATTTTGAAACATATAACAGTATCAAGTGAAGTTTTTTTTTTTGGAAGACGTTTTTTGACATGTTTTTTGGAGAATTTTAATCTTCTAGTCTAAAAATTGTGAATGATATGTTGATTCAAGGAAATCTATGCAAGTAAAGAAGAGCAATGAGTTAATTTATTTTATTTAGTAACGTTTCGTATTATGAAATTTAAATGTACGTTTATACTTCCTCAAAAAGAAACATGTCAATGCAACTTCAAAAATGATAGCTCAGTTTTTTTTTCTTCCAAATTTTCGCCTGTATAATTTTTTTAGTTGGACTAAACTTAAGACAGCCACCTTTTTCTTGAATGACTTCTCTGGTAAATATCAGAGAGGTAAGAGTTTTATTATTATTATTCATTTTATTTCTGTGGTCAGTTTTATTTTGAGGTCACTGAAAACCCGTTCCACACAGGCATTTGAAAATGGGAGTACCAACAGAAGCGAAATTACTCTTCTCAAATTAGCGAATTGTGGTACACCAGCAGCATTTTCCAGAGTGAAAACTTTTTTCCAGTAGTCTTCAGTGTTGTCAAACTTGGTTAAACCCAATTATTCATAGTTCAAAAATCCATGACTATTCCATTCGTTATCCAAATCTTGCACAGTTACAAAATTCTGGAATCAGTGAATTTATTTCGAAATTCTGAGCAACTTTCAGATCAACTACTGAAATTATTTCGAACAATGGATCTGAGAAGTTAAATCTTGTTTCAATTTCTGTTACTACTTCTATATAAAAATGAAGGCAAGTTTTCAAAAATTGGTTCAGATCACATGATACATTTTTAGTTTTCACATTTGAACCACTTTCAGATGCTTCTACACCTAAATAAATTTGGTGTAAAGGCACAAATATCCCTGGATTTTTATGATTTACTAATAAAATGTCGTTGTCTTTTATATGGTGCGTCTGAATGTAATTGCTACATCAATCTGTCAGCAGTTTTTCAGTCTCGAGCAGGTTTCAATATATGTAATAATGTTCGCTCAGATTGAAACAGTTTGTTGAAATCTGTCAAAAGCCCAAGACAATATAACATGAACTCTAGATATATAACTGTGAACCAATTACTCATTGTCATTAGCATTTCATCTGTTGTTTTTGATGGGTCTTCAAAATCTAATTCTTGATAGTATGCTTTCAGTGGTTCATCCTGTTGCAATACTCTATCCACACATGCTTTCAATGACAGCCATCGTGTATTACTTGGAGAGAGCATTTTGTGAATATCAGTTAAAAAAAAAATTTGAAATTCTTCAATTTTTTCTTGCTTCAAAAAGCTTCTATGAAAAAGAGATCCAGTGTTTCTCAAAAGATCATCAACAGACCTTGGAAGTTTCATGCAAGCTTTTGATGCTGCCAAGTGTATCATATGGCAAGAGCATTTTATGCATGCTATATCAGAAATGTTATCTTTGAGATGTGAAAAAACTGAATTATATTCACCAACCATTGCATTCGTTGTGTCTGACGAAAATCCCACCAGATTGCTTAAAGGTATGTTTTGTTCCTCTAAAACATGCTTCATACCATTGAATAAATCTGCACCGGTACCTGATGGTGTCTCAATCATATCCAAAAGTTTGGTAGTAACACGATATGATTTTTTACACTAATGTCAGTAGTTTCGTCTATAACACAGGAAAAAAAGGTTTTTAAATTGATTCTCTTTGCAATGGGTGAATCTGTGAATTTTGAAGGTATCTTTCATTTATTTTTTGTACACCAGAAATACTTTTTAAGTTATTTTTATGCCTAGCAGGCATCTGATTCTTCTTTATGTCAATCCTGTGAGCCTTCAGATCACATCTGCATACACAACAGTCGGCCAATTCATTTCCGTTTTTCTTAATTTTTGATTTTTGTAACCACTTCGAGAATTCGGGAACTTCCAACCAGTTATTGCAGAATTTATTTTTTGATTATTCTTTTTTTTGTCAATTTTTCTGTTTGGCTTTACCCCTTTTTTCGAAACGGCAATCTTGGCCTTTTTGGGAATACTTTTTTCTGCAGATGGTAATGATTATTCAGTTGAGAATGTAGAACATAATGATGTGGATGCCTAAAAATCAAAATTGATTTTGATTAATTTTAAGCATATAGACTGATTACATCTACATTTTCTATTAACTAACAGGACTTCTACCCTACCTTCCCAGAATAAGTAGTTATAGTTGATTCCAACCAATTTTCCATTATTCGATTATTCATTCATTCATATTTCGGATTCAGGAACCCCCGGGTCATAAAATAAACACTTTACACAGAACACCAACACTCCGTGTTCTGTGTTACTTTGTGTTCTGTTACTCTGTGTTCTATGTTACTCTGTGTTCTGTGTTTACAGAGTGGCGTTGACATGACATGAAATATAGATGAACAACACTAAGGTTACAGAAACTGTTCATTCATAAGTATTATGCATTATTATGTATTAACCTTTACCACATCGATGATTCGTAGTTCTACTTCAGTTGTAGCTTCAACATCACCAGTTTCCCGAATATTTCCCGAAATGTTTCATTTCCCGGTAAAATTCCCAAAGACTTAAAAAATTCCCGAAATTCGGAAAATTTACCGAAGATTGGCAAAATTGCCTCCTATAGTGTCTTAAGGTTCTTCACATATTGAGACGCAGGTGATGGAGGCAGGACAGCAAAGTGTCTGTGACTCAAGCGCCAAACAGAAGAACGTTGAATCTGATTCGGGAAATAATTTATCGAATACTGTATCCAAAACACTTGTTCATCAAGTTTGACATGCATTTTGCTAACATTTTCGCAAGAAATTCATACGGGCGTATTTAGGAGTTCCTAAACACCATCTATAATATTTTATACGATTTTGTTTTTATTGGAGTTAGTCATCTCGAGAGACAGAGAAAAAAACAGAAAACGATAGCGAAAGCGGTGTTTACGAGAACAATAAATCTGATAGTTCGAACGATAATTCTCTCAATAAAATTTTGTATATTTCATTAGGAGTCGAGAAAATGGGCTTCTTCCGTGCGCGTGCGACAAGTTCCCGTAGAAGACGCTGCCGACCACGGAAGGTCTTGCAAGCACGGAACAAGAATTTATGGACGTGTAATGAACGATATTTTCCATTATATCTACCTGAAAACCACAGATAGTTATGAAACCTATATTTTCAAAGATGAACGAACAAAAATATGTATTTTTAATTTTCATCAATTAAAATATATATGGTACAATTTGCGTTGTTGTTAATAAGTAATTTAGCAGCTATTTCATTATTCACTATATCATTTTCGATAACGGTATTTAATAAAGTCGAAGGCGCTAATGTATTAGTAGAAGTATTCACTTCTTCATTATCCCCCACTGCATTGTATCCTGATGTTGGCGTTGTTTTTATTGTTCACTTCCATCTTTCTGCTTACCAACTCTTCGATTTAGCCTTCAGTTGCAGTTGAAGAACGCCAACCTCCATGCCTTTTTAGCGTAAGCAAATTTCCTCCGCCCGTAACTAACGTAGTAGATGAAGATCATCTCAAGCCGTGTCCAGTATGATATTCTGGATTTTCTAGGTTCAGATATTCAGCAGTCTGCTTTATTGTACCACTAATTGTATGTCACCCTGCGGTGAAATTCCGTTAACTAATACCCACAAGTTATCAACAAAAAATCCAAATGAAATTTTTTGCGGTCCAACTAATTTCGGAGATATGGGCCTATTATTGAGTGTTGACTGGCATTTTTTAGGATGCATTTCTACCGCGGAAAAACACTCAAAATTCTTTCTTCTTCAAACTATCACAATGTACACACCAAAATTCACCCGTTTTACACTATTTCTTTATTAAAAACGGCATTGTTTATCAAAAAATTCAACCTTCTGTTAAAAACATCAAAACAATACATTTATGTAAAATGAGTAGTGAATTTATTCACTTATTGAAAACATTACCCTTTAGGAAAAAAATTCCATCCGTCTTTTATTATCACATAACCAACAAATCTAGGCAAAATGGTTACCTAGTGAATTTTATTCATATCAAATTGGTTTCTGGAAAAAAATTGAGTGAATAATTTCTTATTCATGTTGAAATTGAATGCCTGAAAAAGTTGGCTGTGCAAATATGCAAACGAACTTGACATAAATAAATATTGATCTTTTTTGCCTGACTTACGGTAATGCCTACTACTGGATTTGAAATACAGAATGTCATAGTCAGTAATAAAGTGCATTTGCCCATATAGCTCGAGCCTCTGCCTTGTAATCCATAGATCATGTGTTCGAATCCTATGGATCTTACAACCTTATTTTCTTACTAACAGTAAGAGTTCTTAAAAAAAATGGATGATCTATTTGTTGAAAGTGATTTTATTTTGCTCGTGGGGTTGCTTCATTCGCTGACAATCGTAAGTGAGAAGTAACTCGTGACATCTACTGTCACTAGTTGAAACTTGATTTTAAACGAGCCATAGAATCCGAAGGTAGATGATTATCTACGACATTGACAAAACTCGTTGTTCTGACTCAATCTAGTTTCTCGTGCGTTAAGAGGAACGCAAACAGAATTCAAACTAGAGTGAATAGGGTGTTTTTGATTCAATTCCGAGAGCTTATCATCCGTGGACAGAGCTGTTTCGTAGTTACCTACTCATCAGCACGGCTTTATGAAATCTCTCGAAATTGAAACAAATGCACTCTGAATTAGTTCCCTAACGTAGAGACAGTATAAATGGCTAGTAACTTGTGACATCTACATTCAGTAGTTAAACCTTGAATTCAAATGAGCCATGGAATCCAATGGTAGATGATTATCTACGACATTGACAGACAGATAACAAAATTCGTTGTTCTGACCAACCAAAACTCATTCAAGTTACTCGTGCGTTAAGAAGAACGCAAATAGACTCTAAAGTGAATAGAGTGTTTTCGGTACTGATTCAGAGTGCATTCATTTCAATTTCGAGAGACTTCATAAAGCCGTGCTGATGAGTTGGTAACAACGAAACAGTTCACGGATGATGAGCTCTCACAATAAATAAATATTATTTTTTCATGTCAGTATGCCTGAATGCTGATCCACTGACATGGTCGAACTCGAACAATTTACACTGAAGCATCATGAATGAGGATGACCAATAATAACTTCGAAGTGATTTATCAGTGCAGCAAACACAATAAACCTTGTATCATGGTGTTACTGATCAATAATAGTTTCAAACATAATTCGTTTTCATTTGCTTTATGAAATCAATATCCATTAGAGATCGATATTATCATAATATTATTATCAAAACATCAATCACACGAATAGTTGAACAAATATGTACAAATAAAATTGACCATTAGCTGACAGTTGACGTTCAGGCACATTCTCCTAATGATTATTCCAATTATATTCAGTCGGTTTTGTAAAACTATTCGATCTTATTCTGTTGATTTGGTACTTCAGAATTGTAAAGTTTTCATACGTAATCAGGAGGTTGTTACAGAGTTTCTTTAAATAAGTGGCGAATTTGAGTAGCGAATTGTCAAAGTAACATTCGTAAAATTCTGCAATTTTCACCATTTCTACTTCAAGTCAACAAGAGGCACTTCAGTTTATTCGTTTCAGGTATTCACGGCTTCTAATACAGTAAAATTGGCAAAAGTTAAATGCATCGACTGACTTCGTTTGGTTGTTGGGTATGAAGCATCATTCAATTTCACTGTTTACACAACTCAAGCGAGATGTCGATTGATTTGTAAGTATATTGAGATTATTTTTCAATCACATCATTGAATATGACACCAAGTTTAACACGATAAGAATAAGTACGTGAATTTGATTAAACTTGCTACATGTTTACAGGTAGGCATTCTCGATACTGATGTACTGATCTGTTGAGAATACTATTGTTTTGCTTTTATACTAATCAATAGTTTTAATAACAGAGATCAGTTGCAAAGGAACTATAATTTTTATTGGCTGATCCCTAATCCCTAGCAATTGACAGGAGTTCACTTGAACTATTTGTGAACTTCTTTCGTACTATCCGCTCTTAGGGACAGTAGTACAAGACAAGTTCACTTGAACTGTTGATGAACTTGTTTTATACTATCAGCTATTAGGAAGAGTATTACAAGACAAGTGAAGTTGGTCGTGGTGCTAGAGTATTTGCTCCCACCCAGACGGCCCGGGTTCGATCCCCGGGACAGCCTGCCACTGAGCTAAAGTGGTTCGGATTCCACTTTTATTTAAACTGTAGGTCCCGGATCTCCCTTGCTCGCACAAGCTCTGCTTTTGAGGGGTTTTCTCCGAAAACCTGGGTGATTCGTAAAACAAATTTTACAAATTTTTTTACAAGTTCGTCAATAGTTCAAGTGAAAAGAGTTTAGTTGATCAGCCAATGAAATTTTTAGTTCCTTCACAACTGATTTCGGTTCACTTGAACTGTTGGTAAAATCGTCTTGTACAACTTGTCATATAATGTGTCATTTTGATTTCGTTGAAAATATGAACATGATGTTCATAAAGTCACATGTGGAATCATCTGCAACTGAAAGATAAATTTTAGTCGCCATTTTTCACCGTTCAAGATTATCTATTGAAAGGTATTCATGTTGGAAAAAGGGATTATTCTCAAACGAAAATAGTTTTTTTTTTTTAATTAAATAACAACCTACTATACAAATGAAGATTTTTGTGTAATAATTAACAAAAAATAACTACTTCCCCGGCTAAAGCCACGCTGAACTACATCTGATACATATTGTGAAAAAACAATAAACAGAAAGAGAAAATCTGAAAGTGAAATTTAGCATTTTTATTCAGATAGTTGATTTTCTCAACTATAAAGTTTTCATTGAAAATTCATAAACATATGAGAATGTTATCCAAAAGTATCACTCACAGAAGACATTCAAATCATTGATGCGGGAATTGCATCTCTTTCGCTAGACCTCCAATAAATATTTACTTTTAGATTTTCTCCTTCTTGTTAGGGTGTTTTCACAATATCTATCAGATGTAGTTTAATGTCCAGCGTGGATTTAACCGGGGACGTAGTTTTTTTCTTCATTTCTATCGTAGGTTGTTTTCATTTGAAAAAACAAAGTTTAAATTTTATTAGAGAATATTTCATTTTTCAGTGTGTGTCCCCTTATCTCCAAAGTCGTAGGGATATAATTGAAAATCAATCAGACCTGTCGATTTGATTGCGAAGAAAAATTCTTCCACCATTGTCCTGTAAACCCAATCATCCCCAGCAGCCTCTAATTCAGAATTTGAAATACTAAACGTGTCATTCTGAAGGGAATGCAATTACAAATACATTTGTGTAATGCAATTGCAAATTGATCTAGTGTTGTGAAAGGTTTAATGAAAACTGTGTGTCAAGATTTATCTTTATTCCGAGTTATCCGAAATGTTATCATCACATGAAAGTTTCGAAATTCAGTTCCATAAGCGATATTCGAAAGGTCTTCGCACATTTCTTGAAATTTCTGAATTCACCGTTTGACACTCATCTACAATTCTTCGATATAGATCATCAAGAGAAATGAGCTGTGTGATATACAGTGTGTTTCACTTCTCATGGAAACACCCTCGTATCTTCTGTAATTTTTGACGAAAAGTCATGATATTTTCAGGATCGATAGATACACCAGAGATGAACTCTCTGCACGAAAGGGGTCATCCTACGTGCACGCCAGCAGCGATGGTACCACCTATTTTTTCGGAAAATTATATTAGGGGGCAAAATTAGTCCGAAATTTCTTCGGATTCGTGTTCAGGATACCCAAATCACTACTGATACACCTGTCACAATATGGGTTTTGAAAAATTCCAATTTGTTTCACTTCCTGTGGTATCAGGTATGATGATCTCTTTTGTGCACTTAGTTCATTTCTAGTGTATCTATTTATACTGAAAATTTCATGGTTCTAATTCAAAAATTACGGAAGATACAGGGGCGTTTCCATGAGAAGTGAAACAAATTAGAATTTTTCAGAACTGAAAAGTTTTCAGGAGACATGTGTATTAGTATGGCTAGTACCGAATACACTCAACGAAGAAATATGCCCAGTGAGACTGTTCAAAAAACTAAGTAGCAAGCAAAGCCCGATCAAAACGAAGCGTTTATTTTTGACGCCAAATCTAAACTGGAAGAATCCCATCAATTCCAAAGGCTGGTACAAGAACAGTCTAGTTGGACAGAATACAATATCTTCCTGGTTCAAATCCGCTGCATCATTGATTTGAATTGATGTCAAAAAGATCAAAATAACAAATCATTCTGCAAAAGCCACTGCTGATTCAACTAAAGCCAAAACGGGAATTGGAGAACAGTAATTGACTAAAATAACTGGTCATGGTATCAAGCAGCCAATCAATAAAATGTCATCAGGAAATAATTGACGCAATGAGGTCTGCTTCAACTTCGGCAAAGACGATTCGAGAATCTCTGAATCAAGAACAAGCAACTACTTCCAATTAACCTGCCAAAGTTTAAATAATTGAGTTCTCGCCTCATAAGCCAAAGAGCGTGAGTTCGAATCTCAGCATTGCCACCGGTCTCGTGCATGGCATCACACGTATTAAAAGGGAAGGGCTACGTCTTTCCCTAGCTCGCACAAGTCTCTGACTTTTGAGGGTTGCACGTAGGGGTGCAAACAACGACAATAACAACAACAATAATTGCAATAGTCTAAACAATATAAATAATTACATTTATTATCAATTGTAACCATTCATATACAATAGAAAACTAAAAACTCAACTATTTTTTAGTTTTTTTTTAATGTTATTTTTCAATTGCTGAAAACCTAGCTAGGCAAATATCGTCGGAGTTTCGATACCATCCTCTAGGTATGGGTTACAAGCCTGTGATCATTCTAAATTTTTATTCATTGTAGTTGGATGAAAATGGCAACGTAAAGCGTAACATAATATATTCTTCTACAAGTGGTAGAAAGTTATAATTTTATCAAATATATTGTGCTTTGCTGTTTCGGTAATGGCCATGTAATGGCTTCTCAGCCTGCCCTTTAATATGTTGTTTTCTACTCATTGGAGTTACACGGTAATGCAGTTTTATAATGAAATATATTACATTTTTTAATTTTTTTATTCACTTCGGGCTACTACAAGAGGTAGAAAATGAAAAAAATATTAGTTTTGTAACTACAGGAACAAATTACATAATAATATTAAGTTTGTCTTCACATCAATGGACTCTAAGCCTACATAAAAACTGTTGATTATTACTGATTGTAGTAGCTCAAAAGTGCCATTTAGGGACAAAAAACAAAAATATTCTTTTATTTTATAGTTACTTGAGCGTACTACAAGTGGTAGAAAATTATAATTTTAGAGGTTTTTCGGGAAGCTGCATGAACAGATTCATAGCGCGTCATAGGTTTGTCAGCATTTATTTAGGCCTTCAAATTGGTAATTTCCACTTCTTGTAGTTGCATAGGAATGCCATTCCAAGATAGAAAATAGTATATTTTTCAATTTTACATAAGATTTGAGTAACTACAAGTGGTAGATACGTGTTTTTTTACGTTTTTATTATCGTGCGTTATGCGCGCGTTAATGGTATGGAATTCACAACCAGCGTCAGCAAGCATTAATCATAGGAGGCTGTGATTATTGATTCTGTTGCAATTAAGAATATTGCACAGCCAGTAAGACCAATAAAATTGTTTGTTTGAAAAATCAATCGATTTGAAAATCATACTATACACAGAATATACCTGAAATTGTCTGATGTAATGAGCAATCACCGTACCATGACTTATTTATTTGCATTAACAGTGGATTGTGGCTCCAACTTGAAGAAAGAAAATTTGTTCCGAATTGTCCACGCATATTTGCATCTAAACTAAGCAAAATTGAAAGTACTGAATGGGAAAAAGGTAAATAAATTACTGTCTACATATTATATATATTTTATTATACATAGACACTTAATTGAAAACATTCAAAGTCCTGAATTTTTGCCATTAGGAAAAGAGGAGGTGTCCGAAGAATTTAGAAAACATCTTAGCTTTGTAATTAAACTGTATCAAAACTAAATATTATGTGAACAAATAAAAACCAGTCTGTCAAAAATGGTCTCTTATTGTGAACGTCAAAAAATTTCCAGTATAATTCGCTGTTGGGTATCCCGCGGGAAAAAAATTTCCACTAAAATAATACCTCCGTTGCCATGAGGATCTGTCAAAATAACGTATTTTGATTAGTTCAAAATTACAGGTGTGGAATTTTCCGGAGTAATACCACGATTTATTTCTGAACGAAATTGTATTGCTTTCTCAAAACAATTCAGTTAAGTTCAGAAATAAAAGACAGACTTATGAGATAAAAGTTTCGACATCAATATAAATACGAACAATGTATAACAGTCATTAACAAATTATTAAAATCGTCAATATTATAATGTTTCATTTCATAATTTCATTTGAATTCGCAGTGAAGCGACTCATATTGACACAATCAGGTACAATTAATATTGATAGAACTGCCAAACTTCGTGTTGTCATGGTTACGTCGTTGAAAATACCGAAGCTGATCCTCCAATCAGAATTGAAAGACAGCTGGTGTTTTCGCGATAACACGAGTTGTCTTTGGTTTGCGATTGGTCAGATTATGTGAGAATTTTGAGATGAGTGAAATAGTCAATGAAATTTATCCAGAAAATAAAAGTAAAGAAACTTTGTTAAAAACAAGCTTTTATTCAAATGCGCTAAAAATAATGAAACAAACTTCTTTGAAACTCTTACTATCACCTTATAACGTCATTACACAATTTATGATACAAAAGCTTGACGCAGGATTTCAATAATCGTATATTCACTTAGTTTAAAATATTCCAAAGACTAAATCATATCAAGTTATTTGATTTACTTGTTTATCTATACAGGTACATCACGCGACAATCAAGTAAGGACGTTATAAGTTGATAGTACAAGTTTTAGAGGAAAAGTTAATCTTTTTCTTTTTACCGAGCGCCTTTGAATAAAAGCTTGTTTTTACAAAAGTTTGTTTTACTTTGGATTAATTTTTTACTTTTTAGTTATATCTGGTCAGGTTTCTCAGTATCAGTACACGTATGCTTGACCAGCAGCGAAGAGCTTCGTGCCTAAGTATACAACAGCATGGTCGACAGTATACTACCCTACATTTTGCGTACTGTGCAAGCCCAACATAATATAATTAGCAACATTATTCGTTCTGCAGTGTCGTGACTTTATTTTGCTCGAAATTCCAGTCTTGGTCTGAATGAGATGAACACCGTCTTTACCGAAGTCTATACGGACGGATGGCATATCAGTATCATACATTTGTACCCTCCGGAAGCACCGCCATAATGATTTCTGTAATATGTTCAATGGCACCATTCACCAGATCTTCGGACATATCTACAATGTAACGCAACATCACCTTAGCTCCAGCGAATATTTGTAACTCCTTAGGTAGGAGTTTGATGGAGGAGTTTATGATCATCATCCTATTTTTTCAACTCGCATTAGTAGCAGCAGGTCCTTTCATTTGGTAGTCATATAGAATGGAAAACATAAAAAATTTTATCCGACATCTTTAGAAGTTCGCCATATTGGATTTAGAGTGACGTGACTTTAGTTTTCGAGTTATTCTCTGCAAGCCCTTTCATTTGATAGTCATATAACTATCACTGTCAGCCATTTTCTTTGAACCGTCTTGGGTGGTCTTGGAAATAAACGGGTTATTCTCAATGCGACCTGTTGGTTCCCCTCTATTGTCAATTTCCTCCACAAAATATTCGAGTTGTGCTTCATTTCCTCTTCAGGCCAATTCATGACCAGCAACGTGGAAATACTTTTTCTGCAGTCCTTCCGGAGTGTTTTCGTCCCAAAGCTCAATAATTTTACTCAGCTCGTCTGCTGATATAGTGTAGATGAACTTTCCTTTCTCTTGGTTGAATCCATTTGTAGTTTCCGGCGCTTACCGTTTATCAGCTTTTGCGTTCAGAAATTGTATGTCCGAGAATGGATTAAATTTGCGATTATACTTTTCAAAAAAATATTCCTCCAACTGCTTGGCTGTGGAATTCCATAAAACTTTGATAACACTCTCCTTGTAGTCTTCGGAGTTCTTTTTTCGCATGTTTAACCCAATCTCCTTGTAGACTTCGGAGTTGTTTTTCGCATGTTGAACCCATAGTCTTCAAGAATAAGCGCCAGTTCTTCCACAGGTATTTCCGCTCTATCGAAATTAGAAGATTTTTTCCGCGCAACAGTTTGTAAACTTCGATTTTCTTGTATTCACGGGTGTCAACTGCTCAATCTCCTGGTGAATATTTTCTTCACTTTCTTGATCGAATCTAATCTTGTTTCGCTGATGACTTGATTAAGATAATAATTTGCATTGTTGAGAATCGAAAAATAAATTTTAAAAATATTTGATTTTCCACCAATTTCAAATTAATATCCGGAAATTTTTTCTCGCTCATGAATATTTTAAGAAAATTTTCATAATTTTCATGAGCTTGAAAAACTTGCCGGAAATAATTTGACCTCTAGTGGTATTACTAGTGACAATTTCCCTCATATTATATAAACCAATCAAATGCCATAATTTTCTCATTTCGAACGAATGAGGATAGGACTTTTTGAAAACACTTCCTCCAGCCCGTGGTATTTTCAAAACGGTGTTTCGCTTCTAGCTTGTGTATACATTTCCATAGTTACGACAATCACGGTAAATATAGAAACGTCAGTTTGACGGTTCAACTTAAGATGCCTAAAAACCCTGGTGGTCGATGGATCAGCGGTCTAAGGCACAGGCCGTTCGAAACTCCAGCATAGCGATAGTCGGTTCGAGTCCGATGTAGGTACGAGAATTTTCCTCAACTACTTTATATCGGATCGATAGGCGAACGCTTGCCTTGTTGAAAAGCAAGTGTATGGTGAGTTGTCTAGATGCTAATCTCGTCTAGTGCTAGCTTGGAGTGCACACCGACCACCCGAGGTGGTGCTGTAGGGTTTCCGGGTTTTCCTACAGCTGAAAAGTGAATACATCACCTGAAACATCAGTAAGTCGCCCCGGAGCGCCACGGCAAATAATAATATTAGCCGTCCTCTACCCGCACAGGCTATGCCTTTGGGTACACTCAACGAGTGTTTATGAGGGAGTATTATTATTATTATTATTATTATTATTATTATGTGATTTTGTTTAGATTATTTTGAAGACAAAACAAATGAAATCATGATCTATTTCTGTAATCGGATCCAGCGATGGCGCCTCGTCCTCATGTCAATATTCCAGGGACATAGTGATTGTGATTGTTGTTGATTGAATTTGACGGAATGTCAATAAACTTTTGAAATATCATTCTAAAGCAATATAGTTTCCATACTCGAAGTGGAAGACCAAATTTTTGGAAAAATAACACCACACAAAATGTGTTATTTTTTTAAAATAATGTAAATACCGTTTGAAAGTCAAAATAGTTGTGGCAGAATCGAAAATTTCGTAGTGCAATATTATTGACTATTAATGATGTTCGTCTCTTTATTTTTCTGTATTTTATATTATTTACCTAAATAAGTTGACCAATCCGTTTTTGTGTGGACAAAATTCAGAGAGATGAATACAATAATTCATTATGTCTAGTACCGAAAGTGAGTACCTACTACTTAAAATCTGTAAAATATACTTTGGAACCAATTTGGAACTTTCATTTTATTTCTTAACTCGCCATGCTCTACTAAACATGGCAAACATTTTTTCAAATCGATTCAATCAATTGGGTGCGTGTTGTTATACCCCACTGATTCTTTAAATATTCCATAAGTTCAAATTGCGAAAGTTCGTGACAAAGTAAAAAAATCACCACTTCTACTGAAATTTATCAATTTTGCATACCGGGTGGCTACGGAAGTATTGCCTACGGAATATCTCAGATATTGTATGAAGTAGGTTTGTGAAATTTGGAGCGTCGATATAATGACATAAGAGCTAGAATTTGAGCATATTGACATGTCGAAGTTAACTTCCGGTCTGACCGGAAGTAACATCAACTTTCTTATTTTAAATGGAAACCCTATTTTTTTTTTCTTTTCGCTTCATTCAGCATTCAATTTCCTTTCTACTGACATATCACAAGTTGGTATCTAACCAGAAACTAGATCAGAAAAAAATTATTATTGAAATTCACCGAGTAGGCCGTGGAAGCAAAATGAAATGCAAAAATTGAAAAGTTGGCTATGGAAACCATACGTCACTTGATAACAGTTGCTCTTGCTCTATTATCGCCATACGCAAAAATAACATTAAAAATAATGGGGAATGATAAATTATATCCTGTAGGTTCTAGGTTAAATAGGAACATAAACGTACTTGGTCTGTGCCATCGTCCATATATATTCTAATATCTACCTATGGACGATGTTTGTGGTATTCAGAATAATCGTTCCATTGCAATAATCATTCGAACCAAAATATTAACAAGTAGGCTGATTAAGATGTATTTTGGAATGAAACAAAAAAGAAACGAGAGCTCTCACGAACGCTGCTATCCATATTATTTTGACGTTCGAAGTAGTGTTTTTGATTCTGCCATTTTAAAAGGGTTTGGAAATCGAAATCAGTTAGTGGAATATTCAAAAAATGCCCCGTTATTCACGAACCGAACAAATTGACATGCTTCTCATTTATGGTGAATGTTTAAAAAATTCTTATGCCGCTGAACGATTGTATTTAGAGCGATATCCAGGGAGGCAGCAACCGTCAAGAAGGTATTTCCAGTGGCTTGAAGAAAAATTAAGAACTGAGCCTGATGTTCACGAAGACCAAGAAGCATTTGTTATTGATGAGGAAACTGAAATTAATGTATTAGCTTTAGTACAATATGATAGCACAATTTCCTCAAGGCAGATTGGCGCCGAATTAGCTATAAGTAAGGACTCTGCTAGGAAAATTTTGAAAAAACATCGATTTAAATCCTTCAAGTATCAGTTGCATCAACATTTGTTTGAAAATGACGGTGAAAGGCGCCTGGAATATTGTAATTGGTTTCTTCGACAAAATGCTGAGAATCACCTATTTAACTATTATATCTTGTTTACGGACGAGTCAAGATTTACCAACAATGGATTATTTAACAGGAATAATACAAGGTAGGTACTGTACTTTATTTGGATTATTGTCGATAGTCGAAGTGTAAAGTGCTAAAAGTGTGAACGGCCTTTTGTTTCAGGTAGTGAGCGATAGAAAACGAGCACCGGTTTCGACAAGGTGGCTTCCAGGAGAGATTTGGTGTGAATGTTTGGGCAGGAATAGTTGGAACTCATATTGTTGGCCCCATTCTTTTTCAAGGCCAACTAACCGGAGAGAGATACTTTAATTTTTTAACGAATGAAATTTTGGAATTCAATAACAACCTACCAGCGGAAATAACTGAGAGAATGTACTTCCAGATGGCGCCCCTCCGCATAATTCAAGAATATCGAGAAACTATCTTCAAAATCGCTTTCAAGGGAGACTTATAACAACCCATGGTCCAGTCAGGTGGCCACCAAGGTCACCTGATCTTACTCCGTGCGACTTTTTTCTATGGGGGCATCTTAAAAATAGGGTGTATTCCACACAGCCTACAACTCTACATGAGCTAGAAGTAAAAATTCGTAGAGCTTTCCAAGATATCACGCCCCAAATGTTGAGAAACGTTTTACATGAAAATATCACCAGAGTCAATAAATGTATTGACGCTGAGGGAATGCATTTCGAACATTTGTTTTGAATTTATTTTATCTTTAATCCTATCAATTTGAATTTTTATTTTCGATAAATCTGTTTTTTTGTTATTTGAATAATAATAATTGGATTTTTGGTTATTTCATTTCAAAAAATTACTTTCTATTATATCATTAGAAAGGAATGGTTATGCTGAATAGTACAGGCAAGAAAAAGTTGTATGTTCCTATTTAAGTTATGGACCTACAGAGTATTGTTTTTTTCCCAATTTTTCCAATATTTTTTTTGGCGGCTTTTTATAACGCCGACGAATGAAAATAAAATATCACAGTAGTAGCAACTGTTATCAAGTGACTATGGTTTCCATAGCCAACTTTTCAATTTTTGGCTTTCATTTTGCTTCCACGGCCTACTCGGTGAATTTCAATAATAATTTTTTTCTGATCTAGTTTCTGGTTAGATACCAACTTGTGATATGTCATTAGAAAGGGAATTGAATGCTGAATAAAGCGAAAAGAAAAAAAATAGGGTTTCCATTTAAAATAAGAAAGTTGATGTTACTTCCGGTCAGACCGGAAGTTAACTTCGACATGTCAATATGCTCAAATTCTAGCTCTTATGTCATTATATCGACGCTCCAAATTTCACAAACTTACTTCATGCAATAACTGAGATATTCCGTAGGCAATACTTCCGTAGCCACCCGGTATATCATCAAGCTTGTTTAGGTTTTCTTATTTTACCATTCGTTTTCGTAAAATCTTTTTAGTGTGGTTACATCATCCAAAAATAAATTTTCTGTCGAGAAAGAATTGCACAAAAAAAGAAACATCTTCACTATTACATGACATACAGTTTTCAAAATAGCGATGAAAGACCATTGCAACACACAACTCATCACACATATCACTTCTGAAAAGCAATTATACTCAAAATAAGCTACAGAATTATTACTTTATATATACTTTATTATAGAGAACTTTAAAAGGAAAACTCAGATACAATGGCGCAGATACTTGCGCATGCGCATGTTGGGCAGATGTCAGATAGGCACAAGCACAAGATTGACAGGTTCTAATGGTTAATTTCCATGCAGCTGAATTTCAATACTTTTATGTGCAATGTGCGATTATTATTTATTCCAGTAATTCGCATATCAGCAAAATAAAAATTATATAATAAGTCGAAAATGTAACGAATAAAACTGCTTGCGGACAGTGATTCTGTAAATTTGAATGATTATGTTGGTTTCTTCATTTCATGCTCTTGCGCAATACTTGAAGCTTCTGTTTATGAAAATTCACCCTAACAAGTAAACCGAAGGTGGCGGTTCACGAAGTATCGCGGGATTTTTGGAAAATAGACCGCGATTTCATTTGGTTTCTCATAATCAAGCAAGCGAATGTCCACAGTTTTATCCTACAGTTTTACAGGTATGAGTCTTCACACCAGGGATTTTAGGCATCTTAGTTCAACTGAAACTAATGACACATGATGAACCGTTCCTGCAATACGCATTTAGTCTGATCGAATATTCCTTCAAAATGCAGAATTTTCAAAATACCTTGCCATTTGCTCAAACTGTGTTGCTTAGAAACACCACGAGAGCTTGCTCGAGCAACAGCAAGGTGAAAGTAGTTTTTGAAAATTCAGCATTTTGTCGGAATATTACTACTGAAAATTTTTGTTTGGAAATGTCTGACCTTCCAAACTATCATTTCTGAAGGCATACTATTTCTCAATACTGTGACGTAGCCATAGTGCTTTGTGAACCAACACAGCCATATCCTACGAAGTATTATTGTCAGAAAATATGCTTATAGAATTTCAGAATACTGTAAACAATGTATGTTTATTGAAATCTGCAATAATTTGGATAACAGCAACGGATAAAAGTATCGTGACCTCCTCGAGACAACTCTCCGAAATCGCTCAGCTACTAAGAGTTATATCTTCTTGGAATCAGTCTACAGTCACCTTTTGGTCGACCGGAGTCTGTGATTCTTGATTTGCTAGCAAATGGCGCTGCGACTGACATATTGCAAGTGTTATCATGTTCATTAAGCTTAAAAATGGCAAATAAACTAGTGAGACGCCCATAAAAGGTAGGTTATTATTTAAAATTGAGTAGCAGCGTTAATTGAAATTGTTTAAAATTGTTTTTTCCGTTAACCAGCTGTCATCCCCCTACGAACGACAGCCCTCAGTCGAAACTTGTGCGAGCTAAGGATTAACGAGGTCCTACCTTTTAAGGTGCGAATATATACATACATGGTTATAATTTTGTATAATATATTAATTGCGAAGGAGAGTAGATTTTTTTAATATACAGGGTAAGTCAAAAAGATTCCCGTGGTCGATTGATTCGTTGTGAATCACTATTTCGATTTCTTATATTTTTTTTGCTAAACGGACCATTTAGGACTATCTTCCAAAATTATTATTATTCATACAGGGTGCATCATTGAAGCGTGGCTGCAAAGTTGGTCTTTTTCAAATGAAACACCCAGTATATTTTCATATATTCCGATCCGCTGTTTCATTGGCTGCTCAACGATTTTTTCAATTTTGGATTCCGTTGCGGCGTTGCCGAGTTATCTAAAAAATATCTATCTTGCAGACTTTTTTTTGAATTATCTCTTATTTCACGTTTCGAAATATGTAGTGGAGATAATTTGGGAATCGATAGTCGAAATGGTGAAGTTGATTGTGAATATAGTGAATATTGTATGAATTATACAGGATGTTCGGTACAATAATACAAACTTAGCCATTTTCAAACATCAATATTTTGACTTTTTCAAATGGAACACCCTGTATTTTATCATTCACATCAACTCCTTTTTAATGACTATTCAATTTTTATTATTGATGTCATGTGCCTAAAACAACTCGTTTCTGAGATATTGTAGATTTTAAAGGAATTGTTCAATGGCAAATCAACAGTCCTGCATATTTTCCACCTACACGTTTCTTTTAAAACTGGATTGTAGTTTAGTATTTACAAATGCCGATAGTAATTTTTTTCAGCGGTCGTCTTGGATAACTAAACTAGAAAAAATAGTTACTTTTCAAAATTTCTTTATTTGCTGTGCTAGTTATTCATAATTTTTCAAGAATGATAAAAGAAGGATAAAATGATTAAAACGGCATTTAGTGTCAGAATTTTCTGTAAAGAAACGTGCAGGTGGAAAATATGCAGGACTGGTGATTTGCCATTGAACAATTCTTTTAAAAACTACAATATCTCAGAAACGAGTTGTTTTAGGCACATGACATCAATAATAAAAATTGAAGAGTTATTAAAAAGGAGTTGATATGAATGATAATATACAGGGTGTTCCAGTTGAAAAAATGAAAATATTGATGTTTGAAAATGGTCAAGTTTGTATTGTTGTACCGAACATCCTGTATAATTTATACAATATTCACCGTATTCACAATTAACTTCACCATTTCGACTATCGATTCCCGAATTATCTCCACTAATATTTCGAAACGTGAAATAGGAGATTTTTCAAAAAGAATTCTTCAAAATAGATATTTTTCAGATAACTCGGCAACGCCGCAACGGAATCCAAAATGGAAAAAATCGTTGAGCAGCCAATGAAACAGCGGATCGGAATATATGAAAATATACTGGGTGTTTCATTTGAAAAAGGCCAACTTTGATCAGCCACGCTTCAATGATGCACCCTGTTTGAATAAGAATAATTTTGGAAGATAGACTTAAATGGTCCGTTTGGCAAAAAAAATGTAAGAAAACGAAATAGTGATTCACAACGGAGTAATCGACCACGGGAATCTTGTTGACTCACCCTGTATACTTTTTTGTGGGGATGGTAAGATCACTCATTTCACTTAATTACACTTTTCTTTGAAACATTTGCAGAATTTTTGTCTTGTCTTGGGATAGATTTCAATCTTTTTTCATAGTGAACTTTTGACTCTTTGATGTTTCAGCTTTGGGTGAATTAGTTTTTTGATTCTTTAGTCTAGTGTCTTGGTGTTAAATATGTTGAAAATTTATTTTCATGTTTGTGATGGTAAGAAGCAAAATCCAAAATTTTGCTGCTGACATGTAAGTTATTCATATTCCTTGAAGAATGTTTCTGTAGCATATCGATAATTTCTCTTGAGTATTTTGATCAGCTATATACGTGCCACTTCTTCAAGTTCTTCAGATAATTTTCCATTTTCCCTCCCCATAATTTAATGCCATAACATATATGTGATTGTACTGAATCGTTATGTAGGGGTATTATTTGAGCTGTATCTAAAAGTTTCCGATATAACTTGATTTCGCTGTGAGAGAACTAAGTTTTAATCGAAATTATTTTATGTGTTCAGAATTGAATTGTTTGGAATTGTTTTTTCCGTTTACCAGCTATCGTCCCCCTACGAACGAAAGCCCTCAGAAGTCGAAATTTGTGCGTGCCAATTATTAACGAGGTCTCACTCTTCAACATGCGATTCCTAGCACTTTCTCAGTCCATCAGAAAAATATTCTGCAGTCACTGGGATTTGAACCCACACAACCGGAAGCCAGAATGATAGAAAAGCGATGATTCTAACCACTTGGCTTCGTATTTCTATTACATTTTTGGTCTACCATATGGAGGCAAGTTGTTATTAGAAATCGTAAAGGGAATGAAGAAAGTTTTTTGAAAATGTATTGTGAGTACTCTACTGTTGAAACAATTGACTAAAGTGGTCAGATCTTTTTCAGCTGTAGCTTTCAGGTTATCCTAGTCGTTGCCACGGTGGAGTAGTGCTGTGTCGACAGCAAAGCTGATAAAACTAGCTTTCAAAATTGTTTGAAAATAAATCGTTGATATATGTGCTGAAAGAAACTGGTCCTAGAACGGTTCCTTGAGGCACACCATATTGAATTATTCGATCTGTGCTGTGTGAGTTCTATTACTTTTACCAGTTGTTTCCTGTTTGATGAGTAACTAGTCATCAGTTCCAGTGTTATTGCTCCATTCTCCAATATTTCAAGTAAAGACACATTATGATGTTTTTAGTATATCCATTTATTTGTGAATTTTTTATTGGTTGAATGAATCATTGCATCCTCTGTTAACTCAGCTTGGCGAAATCCATATTGATTTCTTGATAGTATGAACATATTTTTTTCCAATAACGCCCAACACCGGCCTGCATTCCTTCGTAGTTTACTTTCCTCTGAAACTTAACTTCCCACAACTATTACTGCCTTGTTGGCTACTCTCAACAAAGTAAGTTATAATATTATTCCATCATTTGTAATAAAATCTGAAATATCAATATAGTTCGAAATATCTGACATATTACAACATTTCTGTACAAAAATAAACTCGGGGGGAGAGGTTATGCAGAAAGAATAAAGAAATGTCCATTTTTTTTGTTCAGAATATTTCAAATATTTATGCAAGCAATAGAGGATTTTTTCGTAACAAAATTACCAGTTGGAAACCGAGTGTGCCATCACATATCACAGTCCGTAGTTATATTCTGTTGTTTTGGATTTGCAACTCTTATTTATCTATTAATTTAATAGATCGGATCATTAGTAACGAAGAAAAACTGGAATAACCAGAAAATTTTGCAATTTTTTGAAAATATCATAACTCCGCATATTTTCAAGTTGTGTCATTGTGTGCACAAATCAGGCGCTGTCGGATTATTAGTTTTTTTCAATTTCTATTTGAATTTTTTTTTGCACCATCTTGCAGTGTGTACCTGGATGCTCTAGTGATGGTACGAGTTTAATTCCTCAGACAGACAGATTTTGAGGGTAGTAGTATAGTACCACAAATCGTATACTCATTCTCATTTTCGCTACAATGCTGCGAAATGGGTGAGAAATACTTGCAAACATGACTGAAAACGGCTGAGCTCATGTAAGTGGTCGAGTAGTAGGAGAGATCGGGAAATGAGGGGAATTTTTCTAATGAACGCGATACGTGATAATACGGTTTTAGTTATCTTCCGGCCTCTCCTACCACTCGACCCATTTCGCAACATTCTAGCGCAAAATTAGAATTTCAAACTTCTAAAACTTCTACAAAATTTCTACAAAATTTCTATCTTCAAAATCTGTTTGAGAAATTGAAATCGTACTATCACTAGAACATCCAATAACATAGCATAATAGCAATTTAGTTCTTAATGACCAAATAGACCTGCCAATTCTCCAATAATCAACTACCTCTCTAGTAAGAACTGCTGAAATGCCCCCTTATTCAAATGAAATTTCGTACCTGCCATTGTTATTGATTAATTTTTGAAAATTATGTCATTGGTTCTAGTATTCAAGAAGGTGAGATTTTATCGTTACTTTAGTTCAGCTCAGATGATGATACTGTGTGTAGAAACAATTATTGTAAGCGTTACTTTACAAGTATATATTTCTTGTGTAAATTGAAAGCTTTTATTTCCTTTATATTCATCATTCATAGATGTCGTTCATTCTCGGTCCTAATTATCAAATCATCTGCGAAAGCACTCTCTGATATTTATTTCTATCCTCTGAAGGGGCCTATATCCAATATGTAGTTTTTTACCTTTATGTGAAATTTTTTTTCTTACCTCGTCTACAAATATGGTGAACAGTAATGTATTTAGTACTCCTTCTTGTCTTCCAAGAAAATATGTTCAAGAAAGTACCTTTTACTTCTCATGAAGAAACCGCAAAACTGATGAAAAATGCAGACTTCCATTTAAAAAAATAGAAGTTGGGACCTGCCCAGAAAAAACTACCATGATAATAACTTAAATTTTGTTGAGCTCAGAAAATAGTATCATTTGGCTGATAAAATCATTATCTATCTATTACCACAATGGAGATATGGAAGATTGCACCGTTTTCGCAGGAGCTTGTATACTTTATCGCCATACTAATCCAACATGGAATATACTATTCTTGTATGAGCAAAGATTTACAAAAAATTCTTGACGCCTCAATGGATGGAATCCCAACTGAAATGGATGACGTGATGGAAATTGATGCCCTTGTAAACCTACCAGCAGGAATAAACAGTCGACCACCGGTCGCATTTTTCACGCTGCTCTTTTCGAAATCGATATCGTACCGAATTCAGAGCAATTATCCCGAACCGATTTGCACTCACGGGATTTCCCAAACACGGCCTTTTAATCAACGGATTTCTTTTACATTCTCCGCTCCGAAATCGATTGAATGACACGTTCAATATAGTTTTCTGAACGAGGTTCATGCCCGTGCTCCTAAACGTTCGGTGGGTATTTCGTTATATACACTTTTTGCAATATTAAATTTGTAGATGTGGGAAATTTATCGCGGAATATGCCATGCTATGGGATGGAAAGAGGGCAAAATGAGAAAGTGACAAGACTTATGGGATACTTTTTTTTGGATCTTTCTAAAGTCACAAATAAAAATGAATAATAATAATAAAGTTTATTTACCAAGAAATAATTACAAAATTTTGGTTGAGGTGCGTAGATACAGCAAATAAACGGGATACAACAGAAGCTCTAGTTCCAAAGGAACTGTCGCCTGTACATTCATAAATATTAAATATGATAACTGAAGTACACACAAGAAAAGTTTAGGAATTTTAGTAATGAAAAATGTTTTCCATAATCCAATCTTCCGCCAAAAACCCTATATAAATAATGATTGCATATAATCCATAAAAATAGTAAAATATAAATCTGAAATAGCAGTTAACAATGGTTATAATTCGTCGTTGATAGATAACCTTCTGTCTAAGAAGCAATATAAGAAAGCTATTGAAGAAGTTTATCCGTTTACAAGGGACCACCAAAAGTTCAGTACTATCACGTATATCGGTGAACCTAGCATTAGAATTGGTAATTTCTTGAAAAAGCAAGGTTTAAATATTGCTTTTGAGACAGACTTTGGGCAGACATATTAAAAACAACAAAGATAAGATGGAAAAAAGAAGTCTATAAATTAAACTGTGCTAGTTGTCCTAAGTTTTACCTTGTTCAAACAACCTTCAAAAAACGCCTATCCGAGCACAGAAACAGCTTTGTAAACAGGAAAACAAATTCTACTTATGCTAACCATTTATTAACCGAAAACCATAATTTTGATCACGATTTTGAAATAGTCCATGTTCAAAACAAATGCTTGAAACTGGATCTTTTCGAAAGTGTGGATATTAATAAATGGAAGAATTCTGAGAAGCTTCTTAATGACCAACTTGAATTAAATAATTCACCCGTCCTTAATTTGTTTTCCTGGAAAGGTTAGAGGTAATGCATCATATTGTAATGGTATTTGTTGTGAATTCATTAGGAACTAGGTACACAATCGAATCCTAATTAATTTACGATAAGTATTTAAGGTGCAGTTAATATGTAATTTATTATATCTTCTCCACTTGAAGAAGCTGTTGTACAGCGAAACAATTGTGGTTTTGTAAACCTCTATTGTGAAAGTCACTGAAACGTTAGTTTTATATTAATAGTAACATGGATTTTCATCAAGTATCGGCTATATCAATTCAAAATCTGAAATAGTCTATATGATTTAAAACTATCGAACGAACTAAGTTCAGTATGGAAAACCGAACTAGATAAGAAATAATTTTAAAGAAATGGAAAATAAGCAATTGAAAAATTACTTTGTAAAGCAAAACATTACAATAACCAATTTTCGTCGAAAACGAATTATCTCAGAATCAGAAATGATCACACAAAACTTTTGAAGGACCAAAATTTGATGAACTGGAAAATTACAACACTTTATATCTGTAACACCATAAAATGAGAATAAACGAAAATGTGAAAACGGATATTCTAAGAAACCATCAAATTACAAAAACAATATCTTGTAAAAATGATAAAATTTAGTAACACAATATTGTAAGTCTGCAAAGAGTAATATTCGAAAGTGAAAGGTATTAAAATCGTGGAATTAGTATATCACAAGACCTAAAATTGGCATTTTGAAAGTTATCAGAAGAATGAATGCTAATATCGAAAAGTAAATAACTGAAAATTTTCAGAAATTGAACAGGGTATAACGTAGCGGAACGCTGGTTGATCTATTCTCTCAGAGATAACGTAGCGTGCGGTCAACATACTTATATAAATTCTCATGTCCCCATTAAATTTCTTCTTATTTCTGTCTCACCATGTGATATTACCGAAATGGCAAGGATCACGAAAAAAATAGTTTCCTCCTTCAAATATCCTCTTCCTTCGAGTGTCCTTATGATAGGTACGTAGTAGGTAGTATTTTGCCGATATAAGAAATACTGATATACTTTTTGATATACCCTATATCAATGAAAGTAATTTGGGATTAACGATCATAATCTCCTATGAGTACTTGCAAAATTAAAACGTTTATATCCAAATAACAGTTAATACTCTTCTGAAGCCGATCCTACGCATATTCCTTGAATAAAGTAGTTAACCAATATAACATATTGAATGAAGAATTATCGAATAAATCGTAAAAGTACTGAACAAATAAACGATCAATAATTCCGTACCAGGCGATTCGATTTGTTAAACTACAAGTTAGCGCCATCTAAGAGCTAATAGATCAAGTTTCATAACGACGTTGTCTACCAGACTGGTATATTCACTGAATTTCGATTCTAATCATTTTATATTTCACACATTTCGATTCCATGGATTTTACGATACTACATTTTTTTCGATAATTGATTGGTTGTACGGTTTTAGATAATATTAAATGATACTTCGATGAAATGAAATGTTTCGTTAGTTTTTTATTTTGACGGTTTTATGGTTTTATGATATGTTTCTTCTTAGGAATGTTTGTGGACTGTAGTTCCAGTATATTTTATCGCAAGTACATGTGCGGTGCTGCTTGGAGGGCGGCGCGCGCACCTCGAGCTCCAAGGAACACACAATCGGGTTCGCGAACATTTTAAAGGGGAAATAGAGGAAATCTCAGACAAACACAAGATCAATATTTACACAATACAATGCACAAAAAATGGGTGAAGACGGAACATAACCGCCCACCTGAAATGATGACATTTTACGAAACATCGGCAAGGGTGTAAAGGACAAATCTTTACCACTGACCGTTTCAGGAAACCTTGAGAAGTTTTTACAGTTACAACGCGCACCTCCCCATCGGGTGCAGGGTGTAGTTCCGTCACTCGGCCAAGTTGCCATCGTGAGGAAGGTAGAGAATCTTCTATAAACATACAAGTACTTCACTGACTAATAAAACACTTAGATCTATACAACTTGCTGAATATTTCAAACACTTATTAACTTCTACAAAAACGTTTCAACTTCGTTTTCTTCATAAAAACTCTTTTCCGAGTGAAATGTGTCGCCTTATATCAATTGGTCTAGGCCAGTCTCTTCGCGATGATTTCGAGAATACTCAATACTGAAAAACATCTGCAATTTTCCAGGAACCAATCATCGACGAAATTTAGCACGCTTGCGAAGTCGGCTCAGCAGCGTAGCTAGGGGAATTTTATCAATCTCGTAAGAATATTGATCACGAAATGAATGAAATCGACAAAGTACCCTTTCCCTTCACACGATTCTACCAATTGGAAAAATGTGGCAAACTTCTGTCAGAAAACTACCACTTCCCTGGCTGATAACTACATCTGACAGAGATTTGTGAAACGTTCTTTCAAGAAGACCCAATTGCAAGTGCGTATCTTGCAATTAAACAGTAGATTATCCTTCATTGCCTGGGAATGACCACCTTCAGGAGGATTTGCCTCTCATCAGTGCCAGGGTAGGTCGGAAAACATTATAATGGTCTTGTCCCTGCCAAATGAATCGCAGCGCCATTCACATGGAAAATCAAAAATTACACACTCCTCGACAAGCACAGACTCTAGGAAGTGTTAACTGTATCAATTCGAACCAAGTACGAAAATATGTGCTGGAGAATTATCACGATAATGAAACGAATATCGAGAAAGTCGAAGTACCCTTTCCACACGTTCCGATCAAGTGGAAAAGTGAGTCAATCTTCTGTCAGAAAACAACTACTTCCATTGCTAATACCACTACAGAAATTGAACCACATCTGATAGATATTTGTGCAACGTTCTTCCAAGATGATCCAATTGCAAGTACGTATCTCGTTATCAAAAGATACAGATAACAGATACAGTTAACTCTTCCTGTATTCTATGCTTTTCGAGGAGTGTGTAGTTCTTAATTTTCCATGCGGATGGCACTGCGACCAACTTAATTGATAAAACTTTTAAACATTCATGTCTGCAGGTAGTCACTCCCAGCCAAGTGAAAGTTGATCCACTGTTCAATTAAAAGATACGCACTTGCAATTGGATCTTCTTGGAAGAACGTTTCAAAAATATCTGTCAGGTGTGGTATCCTCAAGTCACTACTCTACTAAGCGAGCGATTTCTCAAGAAAGTGATTTGATTGTCGGCGATATTCCCGATTTCATACTAGCGCAATCCATGGCTTCTTTTAAAAGTGAGTGTAAAGTTACGGCAACAGCACTAGTTGAGATTCGAGAATTTGCATCAAATCTCTACCTTGAGGGATCGCTCGTTTAATATAGGGTAGCGAGCCCTCAAGGGTGGCTGAGGCGTTGCAGCCAACGAGATTGGCGACCCGTGGGCGCTAGCTTACCGTACACCAACGTCAAAAACACACATGTTCCACGACACGACACTTAACACACACCCACTCACCCAGAGTGATGCGAGAACTTGAAAATCTGCCTCCTGTGGGAGCTAAGGTGAGGCCTCGGATTGGGTGCTGCGGGACTGGTAGCCGGTGATAGAGTCACCCGCGGCCGTCGCTTCGCCCGGTTGAGAACTAGCCCTACCAGGGTTTTCACGAGAAGGCGGATCGAAGGAACTCGCTGCGGTAACTGGAAAATCTGGTCTTCGGTAGGAGCAAAGGAGGGGCCTTGGTTCGGGTGCTGCGGGACTGGTAGCCGGTGAATAAATCACCCGCGGTCGCCGCACCATCCGATCAAGAATCAGTCCCACCAGGACTTTACCGAGGAGGCGGATGGAAGGAACTCGCAGTGAGAACTGGAGAACAAGTCTCCAAAGAAAGCCGAGGAGGGGCCTCGGATCGGATACTGCGGGTCTGGTAGCCGGTGATATAATCACCCGCGACCGCCGCACAGCCCGACCGAGAACCAGCCCTACCAGGGCTTGAGGTGGCGGATTGAAGGAACTCACTCCCTTGACAAGCACATACACCCATACTTTGAGGAGAGCAGGTGGAAACCACAGGCAGGCAGAACACCATGCATGAGGAGAGCAGGGAATAGCAAAAAGGGCCCATAGGGGCCTACTTGCTTGGCTGTACCAACAGCCTTCCCATAAGTACTACTACTAGGGTAGCGGGTTTAGGATACCGCTGCAGATGTAGCTCAATGTCCGTCTTGGTATTAGCCAGGGAAGTAGTTGTTTTCTGACCGATGTTTGCCTCATTTTTCCACTTGGTGGAAACGTGTGGAAAGGGTACTTCGACTTTCTTGATTTTATTCGTTTCGTTATTGTGATGATCTACAGCTCATATTTTCGAACTTTGTTCTAATTGATAAATATATATATTGGTTGAAGCGTTGACACCCAAATTGTATTGCTCATAATTATTTCTCAATCTGAGCCCATGTAGTTTGGAAAACTGTTAATGATTTCGAAGAATATGCAACGGGTCTGTTTTCTTGTAGAATTACAGTGCCCACCTCAAATTTGAAACTATTGACTGATAACGTAAGTGGTAAGTTTGCGTCAAAATATTTTAAAATGGTAGACTTATAGTCCATGGTAGATAATTTTTGAAACCAAAAAAATTATGGTCGAATGAAACCCGTTGGAAACGGAAGATAATATGACAAAAATGAAAGGAAAAATAAATTACGAGCGATCTGTGGTCGGGAAGTAGGAGGGGTGAGTTTTTAAGGGTAAAATACGGTTTATCTCGATTTTCGGCAAAACTACAAGTCCTATGCTAAGTTGTAGGTAATGAAAAAATTTACAACTTTTGTATGAACACTTTTTTCACATAACCTCAAAATTTATGTGAAAAATTCAAATAACCAAGTTTTTGTTTTTTTATTTTACTTTTACAAATAAAAAAAATTCATGAAATTTGGTTACCTTTTTATGTTCCAAATGCACTGTAATTTCTTTGAATTAAAAGACAAGTTTTTTCACCTAATTTTGACTAAATATCGAAAAAGCACCCTATTTTTCTATCGAAAAATCTCACGTAAAAATATCGACTGTTTTCAAAAAGTTGGTGGGCTTCCTGTTCTTTAAAATCTCTACTTTCCGATGGTGTAAAAAAATATACATTACCGTGGTAATTTTTCTTAGAAAATGCAAAAATCGAAAAAAACTTGTATCCGAATTTTTCTTTTAAACATTATGCACAATTTTCAGAATCACGCAGCAAGTTGCTATATCGTTTTTGATGGGTACCCTAAAATTGAAAAATAAGTTACTGTGACAAAAGTACCAGCAGATACTTCAACTAAAAAAGGAGAACGTAGTCGTAGAAGAACCTTGGACAATATTCCAGAGTTCAGTTAACAATACTGTACAAAAATACCATCAAAACGTTAATGCAAAGATAACTATCACAAAGATTTTTCTGCAATCAAGCAGAAGAAGATGCTGATGCTGATATAATTTAGATCTCCATAGAAATTGCCACATATACAAATGAATCTGTCATTGTCGTGAGTCAAGATATTGATCCTCTGGTCCTTTTGAATCAATTGAATTCAAATAATCATGACATTTATTTTCTGAAGCCAAACTCTAAAAATGAAAAAGATCTATTTTTCACGTCTAATAGTTTAAAGTACGAAGCTATCAAAAATATTGGTGCATTTCTGCATTGTTTTTCTGGTTGCGATATATCATTTGGATTTGCCGGAAACGGAAAGAAAAGTGCCGTCAAATCATTAGTAGACAATAAAAATTTGTCAAATTGGCCAATATTAAAAAAAAAAATATGCAAATAAAGAAGTTATTGAAAAAATGGATCACAATTAATCAAATCTATTTCTAATTGCCAAAATTACAGAATAACGCTCAATCAATTAAGATTTTAAAAATATCAATTCGCAAAAATTAAATCATCTTTCATATTGGCAAATCTCCCACCTACAGAAGGTGCAGCAAATCAACTAAACAACACTGTTAGAGGGCATATTATCAGCTTCAAACTTGGCTGGGTAACGAACTGACGGCAACAGATTGGGGCTGAAAGCAGCATCAACGTGGTATTATGCCCAGAATAATCCCGGAAATATTGTTTAAAACTCCTTGCTGCAGCTGTGAAACTGGATGTAACAGTTCAAAATGTGATAGCCGGACACATGGGTTAAAAAAAAATTACAAATATATGCTCAAATTGTCATGGTTTGGAAAAATACTCCAATGTGAAAGAAAAAATCTACTAGGAAATTCATGATTCCGATGAAATTATGGATGAAGAACCAATGCAAAGTGGAAATAATATAGAGACGAAGACGGTGATGACCTTGAAGATTGCGAAGATCTACTAGAATCGGAAAGGTTTATGGAATCTATCGATGAAAAAATGCCATCAAAGAGACAAAAAATTATGGATAATTGATGACATGTATATTTATACAGGGTGGGGCAATAGTGCGTCTGAGTCCGATTGCTTGAGTTCTAAGATAGTTAGGACGTTAATTCAAAAACCAAATATAACTAGAGAACTGTGTCTATATCTAGAAATTATTGTCGGATAAACAGGGTGAACCAAGGAAAATCTACAATGGATTGAAGTACATAGCATTTCATTTGAAAAAAATGCAATTGACCCTGTAGATTTTCCTTGGTTCACCCTGTATATCCGACAATAATTTCTAGATATAGACACAGTTCTCTAGTTATATTTGGTTTTTGAATTATCGTCCTAAGTATCTTATAACTCAAGCAATCGGACTCTAACGCACTATTGCCCCACCCTGTATATTATGAGGTTATCTATGACATATATGTAATTAGAATTCAATAATCAATTATTTTACTGAAAAAAAATTGCAGTAGTGACATTTTTTAGATAAAATCTCTTTTAAACCCAATGTTTAGTATTTAGAATAAGTAACTATTTTCACATGATTTTTGCAATCTTTATATTTTTTGTAATTTTTTTGTTTATTAATGTGATATGGTATATTCCGTTTTTCGTTAATTAAAGTATAAAATTTATTAAATAGCTGAAAATTGTACACAATTTAAAAAAAAATCGCATTCGAGTTTTTTTTTCGTTTTTTGCATTTTCTAAGCAAATTTTCCATAGTAGTGTATATTTTTTTAAACCATCGGAAAGAAGAGATTTTAATGAACAAAAAGCTCACCAACTTCTCTGAAAAAATCGATATTTTGAAGTGAGATTTTTCGATTGAATATTAGGATGCTTTTTCGATATTTAGTCAAAATTAGGTGAAAAAATAAGTATTTTGACTCAATAAAATTACAGTGTATTTGGAACATATTAAGTTAAGTTTTCACCAAATTAGTGAAAATATTTTTTTTCTGTAAAAGATAATAATAATAATAATAAATGTCTTTATTACCAATTGATAAGAAAATAAATGACATTTGGTTTATACAGTTAGGGCGAGATTCAGTTTGTATTTTTTTTTTCCATCAACAATGGAAATATATTATATATATATATATATATATATATATATATATATATATATATATATATATATATATATATATATATATATATATTGTAATTAAAAGAATATATTGTTAAAATTTGTTTGTATGTAATAATACAGTACAATATGAAATATAAGGTTTACAATTAACATACATCTGCTCTTCCATCAAACCCCAAAAAAAGAAGTTGAAGGCAGCAAATAGAATAATAAATAATTGATAAACTAAACTAAATTACTAGAGAAAGAATGAAAGTTCAGCAATCAGTTGTCCAAGGGAAGATATTTTATTTAGAATCATGTGATAATTGTTGAGAAAAATAGTAGTCAAAAAGAACTCGGTTGAGTTTATGTAGTGATGAGTAACTATAATCATGAGGTAAGATATTGAGACGGTTAACAATACAATAAGAAAACGATCGCTTGAAAAACTCAGTGTAGTGACGAGGTATTGTAAGAGTATTTCTATGTCTCAAGTTGAGAGAATGTACATCAGTTCTATATTTTATTTTACGATACAGATATGGTGGAGAGTTTTCCTTCAGTAGCTTAACATGAAACATGGTAGAATGCATTTCTTGGCGATTTTTCATATGAAACCATTTAGTTATTTTGAATGTGTGTCTGATATGCTCATATTTGCGAATACCAAAAATAAGCAGTAGGCACGAATTTTGCAATTTTTGTATTCTATTTATATCAAATGAATTTAAACAAGAATTATATAAGATGCCACAGAAATTTAGTTTAGATAATACTAATGACTCACACAGAAGAATTTTAACCGATCTATCCAACACATGACGAGATTGAAATATGAGTTTTAGAGCTGCATAAGCTTTTCGTAAACAGTTACTAATATGGTGTGAAAATCTTAAGTTTTCATCAAACCACACCCCCAAGTTTTTAACTTTGTCGCTAAACTGTATAGAGTGACCATCAATTAGAATCCTTGAGGAGTATTCTTGTTTAAACATCTGCGAGTCAGCTGTATTTCCAAAAGTAATTGCATTCGTCTTGGATGCATTTAGTTGAAAGCAAAGATTAATTGAAAATGTATATTATGTTAGTCATAATTAATAGCAGTTACCGCTTGGTTCGCTTCATCCAAGGAAAAAGACATGTATAACTGGGTATCGTCAGCGTAGTAATGTATACACGAAAAAAAAAAAAATATCAGGAAAATTTGATGTATAAATATAGAAGAGGATAGGGCCCAATATTGATCCTTGGGGTACTCCAGTACTCACAGATAAAAAACTTGATACACTTTCTTGACATTTAACAGCTTGACTTCTCTTAGATAGATAAGATTTAAATAAATCTACAGCTTTGATGCCTAGACCACTATATGATAAGATCGCAAAGAGAAGATTATGATTAAGAGTGTCAAATGTTTTCGAGTAGTCAAATAAGAACAACACAGTTAATTTACGCCTATCAAGAGCTGCCAAAATATCAACAGGAGACTTTCAATAGTGCAGATGTACAACTGTGACCAGTTTTAAATCCCGATTGAAATGAGGGTATAATGGAATTTTTATTCAGATGACTCTGTAGTTGAATATTAATAGCTTTCTCTAAAATCTTTGATAAAGTTGGCAATACACTGATTGGACGTAATTCTTGCAACATTTGGAGATTAGTCACTTTTGGCAAGGGAGTAACAAATGATTTTTTCCAATTTTGGGGAAACACAGAATTCCATAAACAATAGTTAATTATATGGGTAATATACGGTAACAGAAATGGTATGCACAAATTTAAAGTAAGAATATTTATGCTATCTGGTCCAACAGCTTTACTTTTAATACCTTTTATTATATTGAGAACATCTATTTCAGATACTGGCTGAAACGTGAGAGTTGTTTGTACCGATTTTTTTATATTATGCTCATAGAAATGTTTCGTGTCATAATTAGGATCATAATTAGGAGTCAATTTAGGGACAGCATTTAGGAATAATTCGTTGATGCCATTCACATTCCACTTATTTGATAAATCCATATCATTACGATCTTCCTTAAATCCCACAATATTTTTAAGACTAGACCACCTCTCTTTATGTGATTGATTTTTCAGCTTGAATTTAATATATTATTTTTTTTCCTTTTCAATTGTGACATTCATTGTGTTACGTAATTGTTTATAAAATTGCCAGTCATTGTTACTTTTCGTAATTTTGAATTTTTTAAAGGCTCTGTCTCTGTCAGACATCATGGCCTTGATTGCATCAGTTAACCATGGAGCGTATTTTTTTGTAATTCTAAAGCATTGAAAAGGAATGTGAAGATCAAGGATACTTATGATATTGTTCGATAAAAATTGCACTTTGCTATCAACATTATTTAATTCAAAAATAATATTCCAGGGTATAGATTGTAGGTCACTATTGAACTGATTGTAATTTAAATTTTTGAAATTTCTACAGGTAATGTATCTAGGCTCATTTATTACTGATTTCATTCTAATATTAAATAAAATCATTTCATGATCCCCTATTTCTGGAAAATGTTCAACTTTTTGTTGCATTATAATATTATCATCAGATGTTATTAAGTAATCCAGTAGAGTGGCTGAATGATAGGTTATGCGTGTTGGTTCCTTTACTAATTGTTTTAGCCCTAAGCCATCAAGAGTATTAACCACTAATTCGCATGAGGCACTATCAATATCAAAAATGTGTACATTAAAATCACCTAAACAGATAATATAAGTCCACTGTAGGTTGAATTGATGATATCACGGATTCAAAATGATCGAAAAAATAATTACAATGTCTTTCATGAAGATTATAAAATACGCCCAAAGCACAGTACTCATAACTAAAGGAAATCTTCAACCATATCTGTTCAATTTCTTTACCACTAGGAATAAGTGAATATTTTATATTAGTCTTTACGTAAATACCAACTACTCCACCACTCATATCTAGCTCACGGTCTACTCTCTCAAAGAAATATCCAGGTATACTAATAATATCGTCCGATATACTACTTTTGAGCCATGTTTCACTTACCGCAAGTAAATCTAAACCGAGATGCAATATTAGATTTTTTACGTCATTAAAATGAGCTACCAATGAATGAGCATTATGATGGCCACATTGCAAGAATTTCTGCATAATTACGAATTGAAAGTAAAATAAATAGATATCAGACAATAAATCAAATAACTTATCAGCTACGACTGAAACGAATTCAATTTAGAATTTTTTGTAGCAACTGAAATGAATAGTCGATTAAAGTCTTAATTGAGTAAATAGGCTTAACTTCCCTGAAAACTGAAAGCTAAAGTACTATAATGGAAAAATTTATGTTAAATATAAATAATCTAAGATTAAACGACCCAGAACTGCTGCCATGCCCTCGCTGATTCATTATGATTTCTAGTGTCCCAACTTTAGATCGCGCTATAGGGATACACCAGAATGAGGGGATGGGTGGGGTGGTCTATGATGAAGTGGTTATTCATATAATCAAGATTGAACTTCCTTACAGGTAAGTCGTTTAATCTTAGATTATATTTCATAACCACTTCATCATAGACCACCTTGTAGATGTTGAAAGCTTACTCGAAGCGATCTAAATGTAAATAATAAACTGTATTACACGATAAACAGTTTAATTGAACAAGTTGTGTATAAACACACAGAAAAATCTATTGAACAGTCAAATACATATTATGAATATGTTCCACATATCTATATAAAAATAGAAAAAATTATGAATATGTTCCATTTATCTATATAACAATAGAAAAAATTATAAACATATTTGTCAACTTAAGTCTATGACAATCAAAAAAAAAAAACAATGTCATCTATTAAAGTTATTTATCATTGTTTCGGCGAAATTTTTGCCATCTAATATAGGCTTGTTATAAAATTTCGCAAAAACTTTTGATTTTTCAGACCACCCAGCTGCATTTCGAATAATCTCTATATTTGCCCCACCTCGTTTTGCAGCTGACGTTGAAGCATGTCGCGTAGAGTGGGAAGAAAACGTATCAATACCGCTTTTTGTCAGAGTTATTTTGATCCATCTCGAAAGACTCTGTGTAGATACCGCGCGATATGGCTTTTTATGTGTGAGGAAAAGATAACTGATGGTACTTCGTATATTGTTAGTTCGTAACAGATAATCAGTTACACAGTTTGCTACACAAAGTTCTGGTTTGTCCAAAGAAAAAGGTAATATCATTACAGGCTGGTGTTTACCTGGAGCCGACGTTTTTATAACGTCAGTGATGATGATATATATCTTGGTAGCCGATTTTGTTATATTTGTAACTTTTATTTTGGATAAAGTCTGAACTCTTTGTGCAGACACCAGAGCTAGAAGAGTTACCAACTTATATGTGAGGTTTTCTAATGATAATGTTTGGAGGGGGTATAGTTTTGACAAATATTCTAGTACTTGGGAAGGATCCCAAGTCATAGAGTATTTGGGAAAAACCGGCCTCATTCGAAATACTCCTTTGAGAAAACGTTTAATGAAATTATCTTGCTCTAGTGAAACAATTAACTTCAAAGCAGATCGATGCGTATTCAGAGTATTATAATTCGAACCGCTATCAAATTCTAATTGTAAAAATGTTATCACATCAGAGGACGAAGATGTTGAAGGATTGAGTTTTTTGGCCTTACAATATAACCACCATTTTTTGAACGAACTGTTGTACTGTTTCCTAGTATTAGGACTCAGCGATTCTATTATGGTAGGGATACCACACTCTGGAAATACGTTTCTTAAATATGCTTCCCTGATAAGCGCGCTGCAACCAGGGTAATCTTCGTCCATATTGGATGACATTCTCTGAAAGGACTGAGAATTAGATCAGGTTTTGGGTGAAAATAAATGGGCTTAGAACACATGAGTCTTGTGAATATAGGATACCACGGTTGCGCTCGCCAATCAGGAACCACTACAATTCCTTCCGCGTCATCAGAAATTATTTTGTGGAGCATTTTCAAAATTAGTGGAAAAGGTGGAAAAGCATAAAAACATAAATTGCACCAAGATAAAGTAAATGCGTCCACATGCATGCTGTCAGGGTCTTTCTTCCAAGACACATAATCTTGACATTTGGCATTGTACTGTGACGCAAACAAATCGATGGAAGGTTGACCTAATGATCTCGTAATTTCACTGAAGACCTTATCATTGAGTGAATGAGACAACGCGACTCGTCGTCAGCATCAGCATTTTCTTTGGAGGAAATGTAAGAGGCAAAAATCCACAGATTTCTGGATTCACACCATTGCCAGATGTTATGCGCGATTTCATGAAGCTTAGGATATTTTACACCACCCATTCTATTAATATAGCTGATGGCAGTTGTATTATCTATTCTCAACAATATGTTGCAGTCAACTTCAACTTTTGCAAATAATTTTAGGGCATTGAATGCAGCCAGAAGTTCTAAATGATTGATATGTAATTTTTGTTGCTCGTGACTCCAGAACCCGCGATTTTTTTCATCCTTACATACTGCACCCCAGCCCTGAGTGGAAGAATCGGAGAAGATTTCTAAACTGAAGTTTTTGTTTTTTCAAGTCCTCACTAGCGTTAGGTATAACAGAACACCACCAAAGAATGTCCATTTTTACGGATTCAGTAAGAACTAGCTCCCCTTCGTAATCTCCCCAAGAATTTTTTAAAGCTTTGCTCTCTCTAAAGTTTTGGTATACAGCCAACCGTACTTGACTGCTGGACACAGAGAAATTAAATATCCCAACATCTTGGCAAATTCTCGTATATTACAAACATTTTGGTTCAAAAACTGTTGAGTTTTCTGTATAGCGCTAGTCTGTTTTTCAACAGGCAGTGTAATTGACATATTTACGCTATTGAAATTAAATCCTAGAAATTTACACGACTGCTGTGGGTCAAGAGCACTCTTTTCAGAATTTATCAAGAAACCCAAGTCAACCAAAAACTCTTTCACTATGTTTTTGTGTTTTAGGCATTCATCAGCCGTTTTACCAATAATTAATAAATCATCCAGGTAGCTCAATAATATGATACCCCTGTTTCTCAAATGATGTAGTACAGGTTTCATGAGTTTCGTGAATACGAAGGGCCCTGTATTCAGTCCATTCGGCATTGACGTGAATTCGTAAAAATTGCCTTTAAACCAAAATCTCAAAAATTTACGATACTGTCGTTTGATCGGAATCAAAAAGTAAGCATCTTTGAGATCTAATGTACACATGTAACAATTTTGAAAAATGAGATTTTTGACAGATTTTATATTTTCCATTTTAAAATGAAAACATTCAATATTTTTGTTCAGCTTTTTCAAATTCAAAACAAAGCGGTATCCTCCATTTGGTGTGGGTACCAAAAAATATGAAGAAAGAAACTGATGCCCATTATGCGTACATTTTTCAATGGCTCCAATCATTTCTAATTTAGAAAAGCTTGTTTTGAGAAGTTTCAGTTCAATGCCCATTTTCTTTTGAAGTGGAAAAAATTACTGACAAGGTTTTTTCGTAAACGGTAAACTATAACCTTGTATCCACTTCAGTACAACTTCATCAGAACATCTGTTTTGCCAATTAGAAAGATACAGAGTGAGTCTTCCCGCATATCGGCCATTTACCTGAACTATCTCTTCCTGAACTGCTGCTTCTTTGGACCCGCTTTGTGCCCTTTCTGATGATACGATTCCCTGGCCCTGTTCTTGTATTTGTATTCGGTCTGATCCTTCATCCTGTGTTTGTAAAATGGGCGTGTGGAGTTTAAATACGATGATGGTTGAGCCGAGTATGTGTTCTTGACTGGTTTCTTATAATCCTTACAAGCATGTTTGACTGCTTGAGCTGTCTTACATTTTTCGGCAAAATCAGCGCCAAACAAGAACATGTCGGAAACCGACTCCTCAGCCACTTTTTTGACCTGCTCATTCAGTACGGGCAAAATCTCATTTTTCCTGTGGCTCGAGATCAAAAAATGCGACTCACAAAACAATTTTGCTGAATCCACTAAAGAGGGTATTAATATTTCCCTCGAAATAGCAGGGTTGTCGTCTTTCAATAAAGAATCGATGACTTGACCTAACGCACTGAGGCCTTTACCCATTTTATCCCGAACAGTATACAAAGAGGTGTCTTTTTTCATTTGTAAACTTGTAAACAAACCTTGGAGCTCATTATTCAGTTTTGGTCCATTTAGCATAGGAATATTTTGAGAAATGCGCCACTTCTCAAACAAGGAATCTCGGACTTTCTTTTCAAGTCCTTTACTCAAGTAAGCGGACCACGTAGACACAATATCATCACGTAAGGCCTCACCCCATACTGTACATGCAGATGGTTCGTCTCCAAGGAACGTTACCATGGGCGTGGGAGCATTTGACGCCGTTGTTGGTATCGGCGTATCATGCATCTGAGCAATTGTAGTGACTGTGCAAGGAGTTGGCTGTGCAGAAGGTTCGTTATCATCTGAATTGCTACTATTTGATCGTCGACCCCTTTTCTCATTCACATCTCGAGAACTAGATGAACTTCGTGAAGAATCGCTATCTGATCCCGACTCACCTGAAAATATGTATCAGTCAACGCACTGTGAATTGAGGTTCCATCTGGGCAAGGTAGTAACTTAGCCCTAGTTTCATGACCAAAAATCTAACAAAGAGAATTTTTGGAATTTCGTGACTAATATGGTATAAAGGGATGTGAACTGCCAAGAAATATTGAGCAGTTTGTCACATTTCATAGCCAACACATAATTTGTAAGCCAATCTTAACTATCCATGAATCATTTCGTCATAACGTAGGTACCTAAAAAACAAATAATTTCACTTACTAGAATCTGAAGCAGTCTTCAGAAGTTGTTCAATTTTTAGGATTTTCTTTTTCAATTTGTATATTTTAGCGGAAACTTGTCGTTTACTAGTCATTTTAATTTTATATTAAATCGAGTGATCAGTCTCGCACTAGAAAGCATAATGAATCAGCGAGGGCATGGCAGTTCTGGGTACGGAATGTTATCTTTTGTTCTTTATAAAAACTAGTGGTCGGTTTTTCAGCTCAGGAGCGTAACTACAAGGTGGTCTATGATGAAGTGGTTATGAAATATAATAATGTATATCCTTCCCTATTGATATATTTATAACACTATGTAGTTTGGGTGTACTACAAAGAAAAATCAAATCAAGTAATACGCTATTGAAATCGTGCCCTGAGATGATCACAATGATCGATTGTAAATAAAATAAAGATAATTTTCCCCATTACATTACAGTATACAGTTTACAGTATACAGTTTACAGTTTACAGAAGTTAATATTTAAAGATTATATTGAAAAGTAAATCTAATACGTAGGTATACCGTGTAACAACAAAAATCGAAAATGACGTTATTATTGACTCAAGTCTGTCAAAGATTTTATAAGTTTTCTCGAATTGTTCAGAAATGCGTAAATGTTACCTTTATATGTCCAACAGTTTTTGGCACCAACAGATTCGCGCACTTTTAATAATAGTTCTCGATTTTCAGTAGAGAGCATTTCACTGATCACAACACCACTTCCTTTTAAGTTTTTCTTAGCGTCGAACACCTTATGCTTCATCCATTTATTTACAAATTTCAGCCAGCGGCCTAGGCTTCTTATCTTGACGTTTTTTTCCCATCCGATAGCAGTTGTCGATATTAACATTGGAAATAGATAGTTTGAGTTTTTGGTTGATCAGTTTAACGAAGACATCAAGTAAATCTTCCTTCTCTTTCTCATCAATACCATTCATAACGAGGAATTTAGATCGTTGGTCTCGCTTTATTATTTCAATATCTATTTGTTGATTGATCATTCTTTGATTGATATTATCCAATTCTGATTTAATGGCATTGATTGAATCACGAAATTTGGTTTCAAAAACATTTAAAGTATCAATTAAATTACCTTGATCACCTGCCATCGGCGACATTTGACTTTTAATATCAGTCAAACCTTGGTGTAGCAATGATTCCAGTTTTTCTATCCGTGATGTGAGATGTTTATTTTGATTTTTATCCATGGTAGACGTATTGCCACGGGTATCTACTGGCATTATACAATTTACTAAACACTAAGTGACTTATACACAGTAACTGGGCGAATAATGCAAGAATTTGCAAGTAATCTCGGAGAGCGATTTAAACACTCAGTTGACGCCATCTTTACTTCCTAATAAAAATAAAAACCCAAAGTCATGGTCATTCGAATTTTTCACATAAATTTTGAGTGTTCATACAAAAGTTGTAGATCTTTTTATTACCTACAACTTTGCCATTAAATTTTTTCCATAGGACTTGTAGTTTTGCAGGAAATCAAGATAAACCGTATTTTACCCTTGAAAACTCACCCTCTCCTACTTCCCGACCTCAGATTGCTCGTAGTTTATTTTTATTTGTTATATTATCTCTTATTTCCAATAAGTTTCATGTACTATAACACTTTTTACCACTTTTAAAGGCTTCAAGGCTTCTACCCTGGACTATTAGTAATAGTTTCGTTTGAATTTTCATACTCGGTTTGATGTCTTTCATTCTAATGAAATGCTTCATTCTTTTCAAGTATATACGTAAATTAGTAGTTTCAGTAGGCAAAAAAAGTTTGTTTTCTGGTAAAAGTAAACTTGGTGAACGAGCCCGCGTGTTGCCTTGAAAAAAATACAGTTGGAAAGAGGGCAGAAATTAACGCATAAATGGCTATTCAAATTGTTCGGCCGTCAAAGTGACTGAAAAAAAAAATTGTTTCCTGGTAAGAGTAAACTTGGTGAAACAGCCCACGTGCTGCCTTGAAAAAAATACAGTTGGAAAGAGGGTAGGAACTTGTTCGTCCGTCGAAGTGACAGAAAAGAAATAAAATTTGTTTTGTTTTTATTCGAACCTGTACTCATATTCTCCCGGATTGCTGGTTTTATTCTTTTGGCACTCGAGAATATTATGGATGAGGTAGTATCGATATGAAATGATGATTATTGCGTTTCCAAAACTTCAACTGGCAAACTCAGTGACTTCACCATGTAAATAGTATTACATATTATGTTCTTTATCGAATGGTCTTTGAAGCAGTTTTCATCCTTTGAAAATTTCTGGTAGAGTGGGGATTCCGTATAAATATAGTCATTCATCTGTATTTTCAACGAATGAATGACTCATTTTTATACCCTCTGTATGCATGAACTTTTCTGAAAGTGTTCTATCGCATATTATTTCTAGTCTATTTTCAACTAGGGAATTTTTTAATAAATCGATGTTATTTATTTAACACATTATCTAAAGTTCCCTGAAGAATTAAGCTACCCTCCTCTTTAAGTGCAAATAACAGAAACACTGATAAAGAACATACTAATGTGTAAAAATAATTGATGTGGTAACTCCGCAGACAGTCACTCGTCAATTCCACCTAAGAAAAGAAACTGTGGTTGGAAAAGCGTGGCTAACTTTACACTAATTATATTGACAAGTTCTGATTTGAAGTGTAAACTCGTTCCCCAAAAAAATTACGTAGGTATACCGTATCTCCGTTACTTTTAAATGTAATTGATTAAAATTTGGTTTAGCCGGAAGTGATACCAACTTTCGAATTTTAAATAGAATCCAATGATACCATGTGTAACCATATTGGTACCGTGGTAACATTTATTAGTAGATACCATTGATAAGGAATTTATTCATACCTGGTAATGCAATGTGCGATGAATACAATCAAAATCAAAATTAAGATAATACATTTTGTTCTTATTTATTGTAATTGGTGAAGTGAAAAATTTTAAACGTGGAATATAAAATTCAAGGAAAATAGTTTTATTATTTTATAAATCTTTTTTTTTTCATGGATAACTAACTACAATGCACTAGAATAAATACTTGAATAAAGTATTTATTTACATAGATACAACATTCAAACACACAGAGGGAAGATAACAAAGATCCAGCATTTATTCATTCAAATTGGTTTGTGAAGGGTATTTTTTCTTTGTCTCTTTCAGTTCCAGCAGTAGTAGTGTTGTCCGAATTCTCTCTTGCCTTAGTTTTTCACGGTTGATTTCCATCACAATTTGATGCTCCTGTTCTGCATGAAACACTAGGGCTTCTACCCTTTTGGAAACCAGTTCTTCGTTCTTCATCTGTAACATAATAAGTGTTCTTTCATTGAGCCTAGAATTTCCCTTAGAAATTTTTGGTGCAATTGCCTCTGCTGTCAAAGGCGTATTTGCTAGCGTTTTAGAATCCTGTAAGTCCTCTGCTGGTACTGAAATTCTAGAGTTACATTTGGACATCGTTGAATGTGTGGGAGCCGTATCACCAATGGAATTTTGGCAATGTACACTGACGAACTCTTCTATATTCGAAACATCAGAGTCATCTTCGACTTCATCTGAACTCAAAATGGTTGTTCTAGGCTTCCTCATACGAGCTGTTGTGTATTGGGACGAATCTCGTTTTGAATTATTATTACCCTTTACCTGTAAATAATAAATAACATTCAGTGCATGCCAATATATGTTTTTCAGTACTGAATTTACTGATTTCCAACAGTATGCTTAGTACTATGCAGATTCCAAAGAACTATAATTGCTTCAAGCACTTTATTTTGGAAAAAAAAACTTTGAATCCTATTCCAAAAGCAATTTTGTTTATTTATTTATCGTTATTCCATACAGGAAAGAAATGTTTACTCACCTTCACTTGAGTTACTTCCGGAACATTTATTTCTTGGCTATAATCATCTCCTCGTTGGATTGTAATAGCTGAAAACCACAATGAAGTTATATTTGTTTATCAAAAATGCATGAAAACTTTGGACTACTTACCGTTGTCAAGTACCGTATGATAATTGTGATCAATTTTATATGAATTTATCATCCCTGCTGTACACAGACGAGTCATGTCTATAAGCCGACACATAATGGGATCCACACATTTATTCGAACATACACCTAAAAGCAAATAAAAAAACATTTGAAGAGAAATAATTGAGAGAGTGATAGATCCTCGACAAAGAGAGTTACCATGCGGAAAGGAGGGCGGCCGTGGCGCACACAAGAAAATACTTTGATTTAATTCACATTCACTAATTTCTATCTAGAAGTATTAACTTTGGAGACCTTTTTTGTCCTGTACTGTGATTGTGGAATATTTTTTGATCTTGAATTCTATTTTTGTATAAAATGCAAACACCAGTTTTCCCAATTCGCTATTTAAATATTCTGCATGGTTATTCCATCTCAGTGCTTCATTGATAATAACTCCCAGATAATTGATTTCTATAGTGTTTTGAATTGTTTTTTTACACTCACAGTTGAACAGATCACATTTTTCGTGAAACTTAATAGATTTCAGATTGGGATGTGTTCTTGAGCTGTTTGTAAAAGTTAAAAATTTGGTTTCACTCTCGTTTAAACTAAGGAGGTCACAGTCCATCTAACATTTGACTTCTTATAACCCGGCTTCACCGTTTTTCTTAATATTTTCATTTATCGTGTGAAATCCTACCTTGAAACCAAATTGTTTAGAAGAGATGATTTTGTGATGACCGATACGATTTAGTAATTTATTGGCTATAATTCTTTCATCCAATTTTGCAATATTATTGATGACAGATATTGGTAGGTAATTTTTGACGAATATTGGTTTTTATAATTTTGATAGTTTTGGCTGAAATTTTGTCTCTTCATGAAGCGGCATTAGTTTGTCAATTAAAATTGTTTTTAAAATTAAATTGTTTTAAAATTGTTTTTTCCGTTAACCGGGTGTCATCCCCCTACGAACGACAGCCCTCAGAAGTCTAAACTTGTGCGAGCTAAGGATTAACGAGGTCTTACCTTTTAACGTGCGATTCCTAGCACGAGACCAGTGACCATGCTGGGAATCGAACCCACGTCCCTCGGATTGATAGACTAGCGCTCTACCATCATGACCACTGCGGCCCAGTTTGTCAATTGTTCTCTAATATTTCCGGAGCCGTGACAGGTGTTAAGAATAGAAAGTTTTTTAATGGATTTTACTTTGACAGGTAATGATTCATGATCTAAGAGTGAGTTCGATCCGATTGCTTTTGCAAGATTATCTCCAACACTTGATTCATAAAAATATTACATATTTTAAATGCATCACATTCATTTCCTTCATTTTCATCATATATAGAAGCGGGCTAGGTTGATTCGTTGTTGATTTTTTGTACAAGTTGACTTATTATATTCGTATTGTTTTTTGCATCAAGTATTTTTCAAGAATGATATTCTTGTTTAGTTAGGAATTTCCTACACTCCCTGTACTCTTTCCGAAGGTTTTCGTTATTTTTATTAATCACCCATTTTTTAAGTATCCTTTTGTTTAATTGATTTTATTAATCCATTATTGATGTATATTTTGAGTTTTCTAGCGGCTTTGATATCATTGTAATAGGTAGATACATTTTTCGGGGTTATATTTCAACTGTTTCTGAAAATTATCGAAAGCCCGGTCAATATCATTTTCATTGTATACGTTGCTGCAAGATTCAGCTTGTAGTATAACATTGAGAGCATCATAATCAATCTTACTGATTTGTTTGAAATTGTCAGGTATTTTCATTTCAACATTATTACATTTATCTGTGATATTGAGTAGTATATTGTAGTGATCATTAATGGCTGTTGCAAAAATAAATGATGTACAATCATTTGCATCCACACAATGGCGAATTCTCCTCATTTTGGGTTATTGAAGCAAATGCAAGTTTAAACAAAATAAAGTTGAGTTTCATTAATGAGTTTTTCAATTTCACTGCGAAAAGTATTCAAATTAATTTTTCAAATGTTAGGTTTAAATTATAAAGGGTTTTGTTTCTAGTTAACATGTTGGCAATTAATAGCGCCTATACTAAGCGTAGAGGATGGTAGTATGCTAATTTGCTATTGTAGATATGTATTCGGTATCAGTTCATTTTGGTCAGTTAAATTTATGTTGATATCACCTATCATCAGAATGTTGAAATCAGATTTTCCATGATCACTCAGAAAAGTGTCCGTAACGGAGTATTCTTCGTTTTGAAGTTGAAATATTGGGTTTGTTAGAGTAACTTCTGCAACGCTATACCGTTTTACTGATGCATAATTTATTCCATTCTGGATATATATGATTATTCCATCACTTCTATTGTCTTTACTTTCATTGTAGTAGGTATATTGAGTAATTCTTGAGATTATAAATATCGACTTACTCGAGTTTCCACGTTTCTGTTGAAATTATTATATCACATGTAAAAGACAAAGACCCTGAGTAAACAGCAAACTCTTCGAATTTTTTTATATACTACGAATATTCATATGAAAAATAGTAATTATATTTCTAAGTATCTTTACATTAGTTTCATCCAATAATACACTGTTTATGACAATTTCTTGAACATTGTAATAATTTCCCAGTTAATCAATAAAGCGGTATCCTGAGTGAAACAAGAATTTAAAAATATAGGTATGCGAAAAAGTAGTTATTGTGAATATGGATTAAATCTAAGATGCCCGCCTGTAGTTATATGTATATATATGCTTTTTTTTCACATGATCGACATTAAACAAAGGTATATATTTGATTTGTACGTACCTAGTAGCAGGTTTTCTGAATCATTGATAGAAATCAGTATTTTATTGGCAACATCTGATTTAATTACATAGACTCATCATTATGCTACATTGGGAGACGTGATAAATTGTTAAATAAAAATACAGTGACTTCATTGTGTTATCAGGTGAGGAAATTAAATTGAAGACATAAAATGTACCTCATTGTTTAGTCAAAAACAGTTAGGAAAGAACAGTATTGTGTTATGGCCGCAGAAAAAGTATATTTCCTCACCTGTTTCAACTTTTGCTTGCCTCCCAGCTGCAACCTTTCTCCCATCAGCTTTCAAATTCTTCCAGCAATTTTTTGGGACAGCTGTAGTTTGGGAACTGGAGGCTCCTGAATTAAACTCTTTGTTAATTTGTTTCCAACAGCTGTTTTTTGAACTCATATTTGCTTTGTATGTCTTCTTGTTCTCAATGATAGTAAAATATTTCCGAACACCACCAATCAATACATTTTTATCCTCCATCTTTACCTTCTGCATGTTTCCATAAACATCCTGAGGCTCATTACTAGACATTTTGGGTATTTGGAAGGTCTTTGTGTCAACAGAAATCCTCTATTTTTACACATGTGCATATGACATGAATGAAAGAGACCTGACCACAAGTATCTATAAGTAAATCGGGTTTGTATACCTGCCTCCTAAATGACGATATTAGCGCCAAGGTTGGTATAATTGCTGATACGACACAGAACATAGCTCCAAGGTTGGCATAACTGCTGATACGACACAGAACAACAGTTTCTTTCTTCTTTTTACGTTGCCAAATGGTTGGACTATCTAATTTTTATTTCGTTAATCTTATTCTTTTTCGGCGTGGTCAAACGGAAAACATTCTTAATCCGGATTGGCCAACAATCCGAGTGTAATGAATCCGAAATTAAGAATTAGTTGGTTAAACTGGCCCTTAGAAGAAAATCAGAATTTGTTCGCAGTACATGTTGTTACAATTATTTGCTCAATGAGTTCTAATTCAATATGATAGTTAAATCGAATATTCACTCTATTAACAATGTACGTGTTCAACATTCCATTTCAGAAATATATAACTATCTTGACAAAGATACTATTAGTGGACACATTAATTAAAACTGCACACAGTTACTTTTCTACCTAAAATGTCACATCTGTTGACAAAATTCTACCAAGAATGCAACCTACTGCTCTTTCTGTATGAATCCCAATATTTACGATTGATAGAGTCGCTTTAAATTCCAGTGTACTTATGTCTTTCGTAAAAGCTAGTCTATAACTATTATTTCCACATCAATATCATCAGTGCCAATCTAAAAATCACATGCATATACAGTGTGTGCGATTTGAAACCGCAAAACCCTGTTATTTAAAAAGAAGATTTCAAGCTTGAGGAGCTCTATTCAAAGATGTTGACAGATATGAATAATTCTTATTTTCAAGGCCTACTCAGCTCTGCTAAATGGGTCGAAATTTAGAATAGGAACGTTAGGCATTATTGTTCTAGAAAAAGTGAATAGCCTATTTGGGCATATTTTGAACACCTATATTCCAAGTTCCAGCCCAGTATCTCATATAGGGTGTTAGATATATGATGATAAATTTCCAAATTCATGCTTTTTGACTAATCCTGTATGAAAGTATATGAACTGTACAGATAAATGATGAAGTAGACAGTCAATCATAGAATACTTCACATATTCAGGTACGAAGTAACATGCACTGAGAGAAATCTGGAGAATTTACTAGTCTATTAAAAAAATATTTTATGGTTTACTATTTCAAATTATGATTGTTAACAATTTGAACTGTTAACAGTAAAATATTTTTATGGTAATGACATTATTGTTGCTCTTAGGCTACTATATTATAGTGCTTATACACACATATATTAGCCGAATGCCCTATATAGAATTACCATATTATATCGTAAAATGGTTAGGTATAAAATATGCTAATTATTATTATTTAATTTTCCTAAGCTTTATGATACATGGAATACAAATAAGCATCATATTGTAATGCATAAAAAATAGGATGAATGATATAAATCACGTAGATGTTATTTTGACCTTCACATTCCGTCGACTGCATTGTGATCGGTTGTTGGTTGCTACTTGCTACCTACACATTGACAGTCTTTCCGTCGAAGTGTTTGAGGGTGAGGAAGAATCCGAGAAATTACGCAGCAGTAGCAGTAGTCGTAGTCAGTACGCAACAGGCCACAACAGCTCTTAGTCAGTTCAGAGTTCACTTAACTAGAAAAATATTTTGTTGCGGTGTAAATCGTCTTGTATTGTTAAAATAAGTTTTATATGAATGTAGTTTGTGGTGCAACTGGTCCTGTCCCGTTCCTCCATTGTGAGCACGTCTGCTGTTTTTTGGATACTTACATAAATATACATTGACGGAGTTTTTTTTAGAAGACTGGGGGGTTTGGTTATCATACCATACCATTATACTTCATTCCACAATTCATGTATAATAGATGTTATCATAATAAAGTTTTATAATTACAGAAAAATATCTCAATATAACAATCAGTTATCTTCATATTTATAAACAAGATATATTTATTGATAAAATAACATTCCTATCAACTATCTGTCCGAGTATTGTAAAATTCATAAAATCATACATTGTTAGTACTATAATACAAATATTTTAATGGTGATAAGAATACTAGTATAGTAGTCATTACCATAAATGGCTGTCACATATAGTACCAGAAATATTTGTAAAAATTACCATATTTCTGGTAATAACCACCATACATTTCTCTCAGTGTGTCTGATATAGTTTCATGGAGTTGTCTCTAGTTTATTCGAAATCCATAAAGTTAAAAACGTATATTATTATTTAATTTAAGAAAAATAACCCACAACTGTAATAAATAGAACAGTTTCCTCAGATATTGTGTTTTTATTTGTTAATTTATGATCTCTACTAACTTCTTCTTTCTTACCTTTTTTGTATTTCCCAATCTCTTGTCATCATTGTCAGTTACCTCAATAACGTTTTTTCTTTTATTCAGATACTCAAGCATTGACTATTGGAGTTCCTCAACGATCAGAGTTGGGGCCACTACTTTTTTTAATATATTGCAATGATGTTGAGGCTGTGGTTGCTGATAATGCATGTATTATGTATGCAGATGACACACAAAGACGACAAATTTTTAAAGGAAAAAATGTAACACAGTGTCAAATCAGTTGGCTTCCTGGTGTGGAGCTAATTCACTTCTTTTCAACCTTCATAAAACATTATTAGTCACCACAGACGAAAAGACCTGTTCCAGCGTTGAAATAAAAATCAATGATAATGATAACACCATTTCTCTAAGTGATGAATGTAAATTTTGAGGCTAGACAACTGTTTGAACTGGAAGAGGCATTGCAGTAAACTGATATCCAAACTAAGTTCTGTTTCGTATTTGATACGAAATCTGAAGTCGATTTCAAGCACTGAACAGTTAGTAAACTATTACTATGCACACATAGAGTCAAGAATCAGATACGACGTTTGCCTTTTGACTTCCTGCAGGGACTTATACAAACATTTTAAAATTTAAACTTTTCCAGATATTTTTATTTTTGAAATATGTGTATTTATTGACATCAATAAGTCGAAATATGATCACAATTCTTCTTACCATAATATAAAAACGAGAAAACGAAATGAGTTTCACATAAATCCCTAGAAATATATTTCAGCTAACTCACATTCGTACTTGGTATTAAAATTATATAACAAACTGCCTGAATCATTGAAAACTACTCATAGAATCCAAGTTCTAATTTTACCACCTCTTTTATTGAATGTGAATTGAATTGATGTGTTTCGTTCCTAATTGTATGCTTATTACAATCATAGGTACTCTGTATGTTTAAATTTACTTTTAGTATTATCACACCCTCTATTATATTACATTTCAGAAATCTGCATAGTTTTCTGAATCCGGTATCATTGGATTTTTTTAATCCAATGATACCACATGGAACCATATTGATACCGTGGTACCATTATTAGTTCTATTAATAAGGAATTTATTCATACCTGGTAATAAAATGTGCGATAAATACTATCAAAATTACAGCCAAAAGAAAATAAGAAAATACATTTTGATCTCATTGATTGTAATTAGTAAAGTAAAAAATTTTAAACGTAGAAAACGTTGAATCCAAGAAAAATTATTCATAATTTTATTAATATTTTTTTTTATAGAAAACTAACTTCAATTCACTAGAGTAAATACTTGAATAAAGTATTTATTTACATAGATACAATATACTACCACACAGATTGAAGGTAACACTAGCATTTATTTATTCAAATTGGTTTGTGAAGGGCATGTTTTCCTGGCTCTTAGTTGCGGCAGTAGTAATGTTGTCCGAATTCTCTCTTGGAACCATGTCGGTACCGCGGTACCATTTATTAGTACTATTGATAAGAAATTTATTCATACCTGGTAATATAATGTGCAATAAATACTATCAAAATTACAGTAAAAAGAAAATAAGATAATACATTTTGTTCTAATTTATTGTAATTGGTAAAGTGAAAAATTTTAAACGTAGAAAATAAAATTCAAGGAAAATAGTTCTATTATTTTATAAATCCCTTTTTTATGGAAAACTAACCAACTAACTAACTAACTAACTAGAATAATACTTGAATAAAGTATTTATTAACATATAAACAACATACAAACACACAGAGGGAAGATAACAAAGATCCAGAATTTATTCACTCAAATTGGTTTGTGAAGGGTATTTCATCTTGGCTTCTTTCAGTTCCAGCAGTAGTAGTGTTGTCCGAATTCTCTCTTGCCTTAGCTTTTCACGGTTGATCTTCATAAAAATTTGATGCTCCTGTTCTGCTTGAGTCGTTAGGTCTTCTACCCTTTTGGAAACCAGTTCTTCGTTCTTCATCTGTAACATAATAAGTTTTCTTTCATTGGGTTGGAGTCTAGAATTTCCCTTATCTGGTATTTTAGAAGCCTGTAAGTCCTCTGCTGCTACTGAAATGCTAGAGTTACATTTGGACGTCGTTGAATGTATCGGAGCCGTATCACCAATGGTATTTTGGCCATCTACACTAACGAACTCTTCTATATTTGAAACATCAGAGTCATCTTCAACTTCATCTGAACTCAAAATGGTTGTTCTAGGCTTCCTCATACGAGCTGGTGTATATTGGGACGAATCTCCATTTGAACTGTTGTCACCCTCTACCTATAAATAATAACCATAACATTCAGTGCATGCCAATTTTATTATATATGTATTAAGTGGGCGTACAAAAAAGTTTTTCAGTACTGAATTTACTGAATTCCAAGAGTATGCCTAGTACTATGCAGTTTTCCAAAAAACTATAATTGCTTCAAGCACTCTCTTTGAATCCTATTCCAAAAGCAATATTGTTCATTTATGTATGGTTATTCCATGCAGGAAAGAAATGTAACTCACCCTCACCTGAGCTTCTTCCAGAACCTCTATTTCTTGGCTATAATCATCTCTTTGTTGGATTGTAGTAGCTGAAATCCACAATGAAGTTATATTTGTTTACCAAAAATGCATGAAAAATGCATAAAAACTTTGGACGACTTACCGCTGTCAAGTACCGTGTGATAATTGTGATCAATTTTATATGAATTAATCATCCCTGCTGTACACAGACGAGTCATGTCTATAAGCCGACACATAATGGGATCCACACATCTATTCGAACATATACCTAAAAGCAAATAAAAACACATTTGAAAAGGAGTAATTGAGAGAATAATAGATTTTTGACAAAGAGAGTTACCACGCGGAAAGTAGGGCGGCCGTGGCGCATACAAGAAAATACTTTGAATTAATTCTCAGTCACTAATTTCTTTTGAGGAATAGTTAAACTTTTGATACCGTCTTGTCTTGTACTGTGACTGTGGAATATTCTTTAATGTTTCATACTTGTTTTGTATTAAATGCAAATACCAGTTTTCGTGAAATTTAATTGATTTCAGATTGGGATGTGTTTTTGAGCTGGTTGTAAGAGTTACGAATTTGGTTTCAATCTCGTTTAAACTAAGGAGGTTACAGTCCATCTAACATTTGACTTCATATAACCCTGCTTCAGCGTTTTTCCTAATATTTTGCCAAATTGTTCCATGTAACATAAGAAACGTATCTTCAGCATATGAGAAATCTCCACCCATCTCCATGTTCAACATTTCATTTATATTCAGAAAGAATATCTTCGGACCGAGGACTGTTCCCTGGGGAACACCATGTCTGATGGTTCACTTATGATGGTTTATTTTATTATTTTCCTTTTGAATAATGATAACGGTAAGCCTATATGTCCGTATTTTTCCAAAAGTTGATCGTGTGAAATGCTGTCGAAAGCTTTAGCTAAATCCATTAAATACCTAACACGTTTTGACTTGTATTGAGAGATTAGTCAATTTCATTAGTGAAATTATGCACTGCATCCTTAGTGGAACATCCTGCCTTGAAACCAAACTGTTTAGGACAGATGAGTTTGTGATGACCGATGTGATTTTGTAATCTGCTGGCTATAATGTTTTCATGTAACTTTGCAATATTATTGATGACAGATATTGGTAAGTAATTTTTAACGAATATTGGTTTTTATCACTTTGATAGTTTTGGCTGTAATTTTGTCTCTTCCTGAAGCGGCATGAGGTTTGTCAATTGTTCTCAATGGCAGATGTTATTATGGTTTCTACTTTATGTAAGGTAATGATTCATGATCTAAGAGTTGGTTCGAATTGATTGGGTTTGAAAGATTTTCTTTAACACATCATTCTCATCATGTGTAGAAGAGGGTTCGGTTGATTCGTTGTTTGAAACTTAATTTTTTATAACTTTGCTATTAGTATTTTTCAAGAGTAATATTCTTGTTTAGTTTGTTTAAGTATCAGTGAGGAATTTTCTATACACCTTGTAATCTTTCCAAAGGTTTTCGTTATTTTCAATAATCACCCATTGTTAATAATAGACATTGCATACGCTGCTCAAAGGATCAGCTTGTAATATTATATTGAGAGCATAATAATCAATCTTACTGATTTGTATGAAATTGTAATTTTTTTTTATTCCAACATAATTAAATTTATCTGCGATATTGAGTGGTATATTGTAGTGATCATTAATGGCTGTTGTAAAAATAAATTATGTACAATCGTTTGCATCCACACAATGGTGAATTCTCCTCAATTTGGGTTATTGGAGCAAATGCAAGTTTAAACAAAATAAAGTTGAGTTTCATTCATGAGATTTTCAATTTCACTGCGAAAAGTATTCAAATTAATTTTTCAAATGTCGGGTTTTGTTTCTAGTTAACATGTTGGCAACAGCGCCCACAGAACGCAGGGAATGGTAGTATGCTAGAAGAAGAAGTACCATAGTCAATATATCTGTCTTTGTTAGGGGTTTGGCTCACAGTACACAAAATTTCATAAAACGACTTGAAACCACCGACGTCTATTTTATTATATATCGGTGTTTGGAACATTGTCATTTAACTTATTAACGTAACAGATTTGTTGTCCGTTCTTATCTGTGAAATTTGTTGCCGATGTTGCCAGATGGTGAAATAGAAACAAATCCCTTTAAATAAATGCCCAATTTTATTTTTAATTTTTACGAGAATAAAAAAACTAATATTTAAAAAAAAAATGTTAAAATGGTGTGTTTTAAATTCAGTGTTTTATAGATCTTTAATAGAAAATAGTTGATTGTCGTCAGGTGGAGAATTCCCCATTAACCAATTTCAAAAAAATTTGCTGACTTTAGAATCCCTAGTATTTGCATGTAAAAGACAAAGAATCAATACTTTGCTGTTTACGACAATTTCCTGAACATCGTAATAATTTCCCAGTTCATCAATATAATCATTATAGTCATTCATTCGTATTATATCAAGAGATCCTGAACCACTAAAACGGTATCCTGAGTGAGACAAGAAGTTAAAACAAGAAATATAGGTATTCGAATGAGTAGTTATTGTAATTATGGCTTAAATCTTAGGTGCCCGTATTTTTTTCATATGATCAACATTTAACAAAGGTATTTGATTCGTAAGCAGATTTTCTGATTCATTGATAGAATTCAGTATTTTATTGGCGACATCAAATAAATTTTTCTTAGACTCGTCAATATGCTAAAGTGGGGACGTGATAAATTGTTAAAAACAATTGATGACTTCATTGGGTCATAAGGTGAGGAAATTGAATTGATGACATCAATGTTTAGTCAAAAGCAGTATTATGGCCGTAGAAAAAGTATATTTCCTCACCTGTTTTAATATTTGTTTGGCTCTCAGCTGCAATTTTTCTCCCATCGGCTTTCAAATTCTTCCAGCAATTCTTTGGGACAGCTGTCGTTCGGATATCGGAGGCTCCTGAATTAAACTCTTTGTTAATTTGTTCCCTAGAGCTATTTTTTGAACTAATATTTGCTTTGTCTGTCTTCTTGTTCTTAATTATATTAAAATATTTCCGAACACCATCAATCAATAAGTTTTTATCCTCCATCTTTACTTTCTGTATGTTTCCATAAACATTCTGATGCTCATCACTCGCCATTTTGGGTATTTGGAAGTTCTTTGTATCAACTTCCAACAGAAATTCGCTATTCTTACACAAGTACATATGACATGAATGAAAGAGACTTGGCCATAAGTGTCTATAAGTATATCGAGTTTGTATACCTGTCTAATTGAAGACCATATAAGCGCCAAGGTTGGTATAATTGCTGATTCGACAGAACATAGCGCCAAGGGTGGTATAACTGCTGATACAACACAGAACCACAGATGAAGTACACCAAGAATGCAACCTACTACTCTTTCTGCAAGAATCCCAATATTTGCGATTGATCGAGTTGCTTCTAATTCCAATGTATGCCTTTCGTAAAAACTAGTCTATAACTATTATTTCAACATCAATATCATCAGGGCCAATCTAAAAATCTCAAGTATACAGGATGTTCCAAATTAAGTCGGCACCATTGCCTACTCCGTTGTTATCGATGCTACGAATTCGGTTGAATGGGCGAACTTGTAGAAAGGCTGGATTATTTATAATGTAATTACATTGTATGAAATTATTGCCTTTCGCCAAGAACGCCCGATTCCATATAAAAGAAATTATCATCATTAATTCTTCTACAAATATGTACCTAACCATACTTTGTATAGATTTTTGGCATAATATGTACAGTGGATATACAGGGTGTTCCAAATTAGGTCGGCACCATTGCCAACTCCGTTTTTATTGATGCTACGAATTCGGTTAAACGGGCAAACTACTAGTAGCATTTTTAATGGCCTTCTCGTTGCGGAAAACAAAAAAAATTACAGCCGCGTTTTCAGGATATTTCATAAAATGATATTTCTTCAAATGGAACACCCTATATTCTCAACAACAAAGCTCATATCACCTTTTTTCCTGAAGTGGAAAATGAGCGACTTATGTGGAAATATTTATTTCTTTCACTAGTACAAAAAATTTCTTTGTTTTGACGAATAAAACCTCATGATTATCCAAACACCCAATTTTGGTACTTATACGAATGACAATATTTTGTTACCAATAGCAAAATAAGACAGTAAAAAGAAAAAATTCCGCTGGGATGTGAACTCGTGAATCCCGTGATCATCATGTCGTACCACTCAATTAACACCACTGAGCTATTTGGTATTAATGTACAAAAGGATAATTTCCATCTTAAAGCCATTCCGCTAGCCGCATTTATTTTGTGAATCAAAATATGTCTGCTGTAATGATAACTTTGAAGTCGTTTTGTACAAAACAGAAAATACTGGAGAGCCATATGAATGTGGTTGGAAAAAATGTGTTTGATTCGATAAAACATAAATATTATGACAATAAAGTTACCTTGAAACTTTGTTGAAATACTATTTGTCAAATATTCTCAAGTTTATCATGACAATGTCATAATAGTTATTTATGTATCAATGGCGTAAAGTAGGCGTTTATGGCCTGCGGCGTGGATAATGCCGAAGGCCATAAACGCATTTTACGCACGTGATGCATACAAAATTTTATGCACTAGCGTTTATACATTGTCCAACAAAATCTTGGAACAGCATGGGAAACTAACTTTTATGAAGAATGACGTTTTCTGAGAAACTATTAATAAAAAAGTTTTCCATATGGTTCCAAGATTTTGGCGGACACTGTATATATATTCATATTGCAATTATCGTGTCAATAATCATCTCTGTATACTGAAATAGATTCATTTATTCAAATGGTACACAGAATACCCAGTATATACCCACCTAATTATTACGTTATTAAGCAAGCTGGTTGTTGTCTAGCAACAAATTCAATAAACAAGGTAAACGGTCATCTTCATGTTTATCTGAAAAAGTGCGTGAATGAACTCAACACAAAAATTATGGAATCATCAGATGAAGAACATATGTAGATTATGAATAAAAGTTGTTAAATGAGTATTTCTTTATTGAACTGAATTCATTGTTTCGTGGTAGGTCTTCCGTGAAATGATGTGCGTAGGTATATATGGACAATTTTAGTATATTGTCTACTTTACCGCCCGCGGGCCATGATGCGCCCACGGGCGGTAAAGTGCCACTTTACGCCCGGCGAACCGGGCGGTAAAGTGTACTTTACCGCCCGCTAGTGCATAAACTATTGTAACAGTCAACTACTGTTCGAATATTTTTCGAAATGCCGTTTTCTCATCAAGAAACATGTGATATGTTAGAATCCTACTTGGTTTGCCAGAAAAATAGCAATTCGTTCCCCAATCGTGAATTACCTAATCGGCGTTTTTTTGCTGTGCTTCATCGTCGCTTCAGGAACAATGAAAAAGTTTTTGAGAAGAGGAAAACTAAAAAACGTTTAGTAATATTTGAAGATACAGAAATAGATGTTTTATTCTACTTTGAGGTATATCCCAATAATTCCATCAGAGATTTATCTAGAGAAATAGCTGTTCCACTGTCTGGTATTCAACGAATTCTGAAAAAACGTAAGATTTCTCCTTATTAGTTGAGACCAGTGCAAACACTAGAACCTGGTGATCCTGAGAGACGATTGGGGTTTTGTCGGTGGTTTATGAATAAATGCAGACAAGATCCAAACTTCTATAAAAATATTATATGGAGCGATGAGGCTAATTTTCCAAATCGTGGGATGTATAATAGAAAGTATTTTCATTATTGGATTAGACATAATTCATTTATAGTCCATCCCCACAATCCGCAAAGACGATTTAGTGTTAATGTTTGGTGTGGTCTATTTAGAGGTAGAATTATCGGTCCATTTTTCTACCATGGTTTTTTGACCCCGTTACATTAATTTATTAACAAGAGTGTTGGAAGAGTTTTTCGATAATCTTAAGGCTCGTCAGATGATCTATTTTCAGCAGGATGCAGCACCAGCACATAATCTCAGTGGCGTAAGAAGAATGCTGCGAGGTTGTTTTGGAAACAGATGGATTGCTACAAGCGGTCCTGTTAAGTAGCCCCCTCGTTCACCAGACATGACACCTCTAGATTTTAATGTTTGGGGATTTCTGAAAAATTAGGTGTACTAAATGAAACATAATAATGTAAACGAACTGAAAAATTATATTGATTATTTTTTGACAATTCTTGCAACCAATCGAAACCATCAACTCAAAGCAATCATGTACGTTCAGGCTAATCACAGCATTATTATTGTGGGAATTTTCTACCTTAAAAATTGCCGAGGGAATTTTTTGTGGTATTTTGTTCTTATTATGTGACAACTGATACTCTTGATGTGACGTCTGTCATCAGTTTGCATGAAAAGTGAAAAATGATTCGAAAACGGTTTAGTGCATCATCATTCTATGAAATTTTAAGAAAATCAACGGAAATGCATGTAAGAATACTATTTTGAGTAACGTGTCAATTTGGAAACAGTTTCAATTGATAAGCTAGGGACAGAGAGAAAGCAATAGCTTTCAATCCAACAGAACAAAACAATGGTACGGAATCCTCCAGCCAAGGACAAAGCATCCATAATAATTGTATATTTCATGATGAAAACTTCAAATTCCAAATCTCATTCTGTTTATAGTGATTCAAGTAAATTGTTGAAAAAAAAATGTTATATGTATAGAGAATAGGTCTATGATTGGGGCATCGAAAAATAATCTATCGAATACCACACGAGAGTTCGATAAAGTAGAAAATAATTCTCCAGATTTTTTCTCAAACTTGTTGCCATTTGGCCCTTCGGGCTCTCGTGTCTATTGCCTGGCAACAAGTTTTCGAAATATTTGTCAAATTATTTTCACTGTATTCTCACTCTCTTGTGATATTACAACTGAAACTATAGTTAATAGAATTGATGGCCGAACTGTGTTGAATGCCAAACGTAGTGTCAATAGAAGGGCCCAAATATGTGTTCAAGAAGGCGGTGTTTTTGAACATTTACTCGATATTGTATAGCACTTTATCAAATACGTTTGTTATAAATGTTTCCTATTGATAACTGTCTTATTTTCACCCTTACGAAAAAATGTCAAATGAGATTTGCTGTTGAGGATGTTATTATGAATCGAAATGCATGAATAAATATAGGGAGTTCCATTGAAAGAAATATCATTTTATGAAATATTCTGAAAACGCGACTGTAATTTTTTTTTGTTTTCGGCATCGAAAAGGCCTTTAAAAATGCTAGATATTAGTTTGCCCATTTAACCGAGTTCGTAGCATCAATAATGACGGAGTTGGCAATGGTGCCGAAATAATTTGGAACACCCTGTATACAGTGTGTGCGATTTGAAACCGTAACACCCTGTTATTCAAAAGAGAGATTTTGAGTTATTGTTCTTGAGGAGCTCTATTCAAAGATGTTGACAGATATGAATTATTTTTATTTTCAAGCCCTACTCAGCTCTGCTAAATGGGTCAAAATATAAAATAGGAACGTTAGGCATTTTTGGTTCTAGAAACAGTGAATTGTCCATCCGATTTGGGCATATTTTGAACACCTATATACCAAGATTCAGCCTAGTATCTCATATAGGGGTTAGTTATATGATGACAAATTTCCAAAATCATGCTCTTTGACTAATTCTGTATGATAGTATATAAACTTTACAGAGAAATGATGAAGTAGACATTCAATCAAAGAATACTTCGCATACTAAGGTACGAAGTTACATGGCTGTAATCGTTTTATGGAGTTGTCACTAGTTTAATAAAAATTAACAATTCAAAAGTTGAAAACGTGTATTTAATTTAAGAAAAATAACCAACAACTGTAATAAATAGAACAGTTTCCTCAGATATTGGCTTTTCATTTGTTCATTTATGTACAACAATAGAAATGTGTATTTATTCCTATTATTGAATAATCATCATTACCTTAGGAAACATGCACATCTTTTGCGAGTAGTCCACTGAATCTAATCTTAATTTTCTGTATTCTGTAGTCTGGCGAAGTACGATCTCTACCAACTTCTTCTCTTCTACCTTTTTTGTATTCCCCAATGTCTTGTCATCATTGTCAGTTACATTCCTCAATATTGTGTTTTCTTTTGTTTCCTGTTATTTTCGTTATATTCCTATTTTTTTTTTATTTTTTCTTTCTTTCTTGTTGTGCAGTAGCTTTGAGTTCAGCCTTCATTAGTATATCGGTTGATATATAGCAAATCTACTTTTCCAGCGACATGTTTCAACTGTTGAGACGTCTCATCGAACATTCGTTTACTAACGAAATATTTGGAATTAAAACAGTAAGGCTGTAGTATGATAGTGTAGAATTACGAATTTCAAATGTTCCTTCATTCATCTGATTTTCAATTAATGTGTCTACAGATGGGTTATTGTTTTCATTCTCAATTTTCTCAAAGAGTACCTCATCCTGAATTTATCCCTATTGAATCGCCGGATACCAATAACTACAAATTGATTCTGATTGTTTGCTGGTGAAGTGAGGCAGTGCTTCTGTTGAAACTGTTGAGATATCATAGATAGTCATCAGAAATCCTGTATGCGTCATGAGCTATCCAAACATAAGCTCTTTGACATCTATTGAGGGAACTCTATACGGTCCTATCCAGGGGTATTAGCCGATGAGGAATATATGATGGAAAACTCAGAAACATCATATCATTTTCCTTGCAGTGATTGAGTACTTCGATAGACCGGTGCAGCAAAATTTTAATGAATTCCAAAAATATTTTGCATGTCATACAGCCAGAAGGTGAAGCCACTTGTACACAACCGGGGGGTACATTTGCAATAATCATTAACTACTTGATTTTTTTGAGATTATCAACACTGGTGAGTAGCACTGTACTCCCACTTGTACTTACTGCCAAGCACATGTTTTTCTGAAGATATTACCTTATTTCAATTTTTGGTTATGTCGCTGTGGTATTCGGACGGTACCTACTTTTCATGTGCAATTCAAATTATTTGAGAGGGGGGACCCACGCCTGTTCCCTATTAATTCTCCTGAAATAGTTAAGATTTATAGTTCATTATTTGTTCTCGAGCAGTGAAATATTTTATTTTAGGTTATTTATCGATTCAAAAGAGGACCGTTGTTTGCGGATCTCTAGAATAACTGTGGCTGTATAAACTAGAATTCTGCGGTTTTCCCATCAATTATAATTGTGCACTTCTGGAGCCGCAAAATGGACATAGATTCTGCCATGCATTCGTCCACAAATTACCATTTTCGTTCCATTAGTTCACTTACTTGAAATGGAATATGTTTCGGCTTTCATTAACTACATACTTCAATTAATGTCTATCAGTTGAAAAAAACTAAATAAAGTTACTGCTAATTGGTTGGAAATCATTAGATATTTTTACCCAACGGCTCGTTGCTGCAAATTTCTCACTGGATATACAGGAATTGAACCTAGATTTCAAAACGGAACTGAAAGGAATACAACGGAACTGAAAGTAATGAAACTGGAATGAAAAGTATATCAGTGTTCCGTGGAGACTTATTAGAGCGATGTACCTATCGCATGTTATTTTATCCGAGTAACTGTACAACATAGTCACCGATTATTTGCTGCTTCTCCGAATGAAAAGGGGGATATCTTGCTGAAAACACGTACCGTCGAATGAAAGCATTCTTGATTGTTGTGAACCGGCTATCCTTTCTCGAGTGGGGTGAATGATGCGTCCTAACTACTCGACTTGCTGCAATTCAGAAATTGATAATTTGTTTCAGCTGTTCTGGAAATTTTGATATAGGGACTTTATCATTTGTTAGCATAATTCGTTTTCAGACGTATGTTTAATATCCGTAAGTGGCAAGAAAGTTGATAATCTATCCGCCAGAAATGATATGACTCGGTTCTTAGAAGACGAGAATACGGCCCCAACAACATCGCATGAGCTCATCATGCATTTGTTTGAATGCCTTGTGGTACCCGAACAGATAGTCACCATAGCATCTGGTCAAGTCGAAGTCCTAACAGAGCCGGTTATCTTTAGAAGGGATATTTTGCAGGAAGAATCCCTCAGCTCAGCTCTTTTTTGAGCATATTTCCATTGCCATTATTGAAATTTGCAGGATCAGTAGAAACGTCAAAAAATTACGGATGTTCCCGGGGTTTTTCCTTAAGAAATGAATCAAATGTTAATAATTTGAACCAATTTTTTTTTCAGAAAATAAGTGGATTACCCACTAATAAAATTATTCTTCTCATTAAGAATATGAAGACATTTCTGCCTTTTACTATGATTTATCGGAAATATCTTTGGTTCCATCGCTTAATTCTGCAGAATTCAGAAGTATACGGCTTAATTATGGAGGTTGGGAGGTGCTTTCATGTATATACTGTAGTAAAACTGCACTAAACTAATTTTGATAATTTATTTACACACGTCTTAAATTATAATTTATATCACAAGTCACTATTTTTATTTATTTTTCACTGTCGCTGTCTGTCTGCGGACTTTGGAACTAATTCTGCAACTCTCTGTCACTGTCCCTGTCGCTCTCGGCTATCCAGCTTATATACTCCCAAGCAGATTCCATCCACGGCTCTCGATTATTCGAGAGTATAGAATGATTCATCTAGATGGCTCTTTGAACCGTGTCGAAGCGTTCGATTTTATTCGACATTGTTCTTGGCGATCCGTTGGCCAGTACAAGTTGTTTGCTTTTGAGGTCGACTGATTGGATGATCAGGGCCGGTCTCGGAGCCGGTCTCGAAATCATTACATTGTCGGAGCTGCTCTCGAAATCGTTATATTGTCCCCTTCTTAAAGACGTTTGGAGTCGGCAACGGTGATGGCTTCTTGGTTGGGCAGGGCATAGGCTTCGGCCCACTTGCTGAAGTAGTCCATCGCCACAAGGATGTACTTATTCCCGTGATCAGATTGTGGGAACGGGTCAGCGATATCAATGGCGATCCTTTCAAATGGGCATCGGGGCCTTAGGTCTCGTTCGAGGCCCATTGCTGGCAGCGCATACTGCTCATTTTCTGCACCAGTCTTTGACGTCAGTTTGGCAATTGACTCAGTAAAACCGTTGCCTCAGTTTCTGGACGGTCTTCGTCACTCACAGATGTCCTCCGCTGACCCCATCATGAATTTCTCGTCCGGAAGGGGGTAGCTCAGGATTGGTGCGTTGATCAAAGTTCCTTTCAACTTCCTGAACGAATCTTGGCATTCATCTGACCACTGAAACTTTGTTTGTGCTTCCGTGAGCCTGGTCAGTGGTTTTGCGATGTTAGCAAATCCCAGCACGTATCGGCGATACTAAGTGCACAAGCCAAGAAAACTTCGAAGCTAGTGAATGTCTTTCGGAACGAGCCATTCCCTAACAGCTTTGATTTTCTGCTCATCTACTGACACTCCTTTCCCAGAGACAACGTGGCCGAGATATCGTACTTCTTTCTAGAACAGATGACATTTCTTGGGGCTCAATTTCAGTCCGGAGCTTCTCAGTCGCTGGAATACCACCTCCAAGATTTTCACATGGTCGTTCAACGATCTGCCGGCCACAATAATGTCGTCAAGATACACCAGACACGTCTTCCATGATAGTCCTTTCAAAACCGTCCCCATCAATCATTCTAAAGGGGCTGGAGCATTGCAGAGGCCGAATGGCATAACTTTGAACTGCCACAACCCTGAGCCGATGGTGAAAGCTGTCTTTTCTTGATCCTTCTGAGCCATTTCTACCTGCCAGTATCCACTCTTCAGGTCTAGAGTCGAGAAAATCCTAGATCCAGCCAGCGTGTCTAGCGTGTCGTCGATTCTTGGTAGAGGGTAACTGTCCTTCTTCGTCACGTTGATGAGTTGACGATAATCGACGCAAAACCGGGTTGAACCATCTTTCTTCTTTACCAGTACTACTGGAGAGGACCAGGGATTATCAGATGATTCAATAACACCTTCTTTTTCCATATCACTGACAATTTTGTCATCCTCTTTTTTCTTGGCAAGGGGAAGTCTCCTGGCTGATTGTTGGATCGGTTGAGCACTCTCAGTGTCGATCTTATGCTGAACCACATTTGTTCTACCGCCTCTGCCTACTCTGGAAGATGTCCTGATACTTCCTGACTAGTTCCCTCAGTTTGGGCTTCTGTGCTGGCCCCATGTCCTTGGATGAGATAGCAACCAGCTTCTCCAATTCTGCTGGCATGTTACTGGCTTGGCTAACAGTGTCGCGTACACTTCAAATCACAACGGAAATTGACGAGCAGTGCCCCAAAATCGTTCCCTTTTTCAAGGTCACCGGGTAATAATTGACATTCATTACCCTCACTGGCACAAATTTATCAGCGCGCAACAAGGTTTTTCCTAGTGCAATTCCTCGTCCAATTTTCTCATCATGGAGTTAGGGCTCGAACATTACCACGTTTTCGCTGCTCGCACCCCCATCCAGGCAAGCCTCCAAAATGGTTTTAGCCGTCTGCGGTACGCTTACGTCTTCAGCCAGCAGAACTCGAACCATTTCTTCATTTCTCCCATGAAGTACCAGCTCTTCTCCGTTCACACGAAGGACGCCGTCTTTAAAATTCAGCTCGAATCCTCTGGAATTCATTATGTCCATTCCAATTATTGCCTCGTCCTCGATATCTGCTACTAGAGCCTGGTGTTTCACTGTAGTGCTGCCCAAAGTCAGTTCAATTGGAAGTTCTCCTGTTGCTGTGCGTAGCTTCCAATTCGACGATTCGATTCTTGCCGGTGTTTTGGCAAAAGTAGGTCCAAGGAATGTCCTAGTCGCACCCGTATCAAGGAGCATGGTGCGAGGCTCGTTGTTAATGAGACCGTCTACGAAGACCCCTTTGTCTTGTCTTTGAAGTACAGCGACATATGCATTGTTAACTGGGGCTTGTTGGATACGGGCTGACGATTGCTCCTTCTTGACCTTCATCGTTGATGTCGATTTTTTCAATGTTAGACATTTGCTACGCACGTGCCCAAGTTTTCTGCAATTTCGGCATCGTAGGTATCACTCTTCTCTCAGGCACAACTTCCTTCAGCACTTTTCTCACGACAGCCTGGACATTAGCGGTCTCCTGTGTATCTTCCTCAGCCATTCGGATGTTGTTCTGGCTTTTGCAGTATTGCTTCGCATCCTCGAATTCCAAAGCGCGTGCCAATGCATCTACGAGATGTGCGGGGCGTGCTAGTGTTGAGGCTTGCCGGGTTTCCTGGTCACGAAGTCCATCCAAAAATGCCTGGACCGCTAGTCGCTCCATTACATTTTCCGATGTAGCTGGGTTCGCAAGACGAACCAAGCGTGCAATATCGGCTTCAAATTCTTGCAAGGATTCGCTTGATTTATGGCATCGATTCTTTAGCTATGAATGGTACACGTGTTCTAGGTGGGCCTAACCATACCGTAGTTCTAGATGTTCAATCAGCTGTTCATAGTCCTCCAGTTGTTGGGCGGTGAGGGTCTGTAAAATGTTTGTGGCATCGCCACGCAATGCCAGTGTCAGTGCTGAAACTTTTTCCCTAGCATTCCACCCATTTGCTTTGTCGGCGGTAGTTTGCCAATGGAGTATTTCCGTCGAACTGAGGCGGTTTCAATGCGAGTTTTCCAGGTTCAGCACTAATCTTGAAATCTTTTACTTCTCTTTGGACTTCATCTAAGTCCATTCTCGAGTCCAGCATTGAATTTTCGATGACCGTTTCTCCGATGTATGCAGTATTGTTGTGATTTTTCAACTTACTAATTGTTTCCTTCATACTGCCTTTATACTGCCGATTTCTGTCTCGATTCCGCCTGCTATTTATTTTTTTCATTTCTTCCTCCATGTCATCTTTGATTTTCTCTATCTCTGTTTCAACAGTTCCTATTCTTTCTTTCAACCGACTCGCCATACCGCAGACTTCTTCTTTCAAGCGTTTTGAATTTTCCAGAAGTTCCTCCCTCAGGTCATTCGAATTTCCCAGTAGTTCTTTTCTCAAATTCTTTGAGTTTTCTAGAAGTACCTGTTTCAGAGTATTCGAATTTTCTAGAAATGTATCTTGGAGTTTCTCTTTCATACAATTTGAATTTTCGAGAGGTTCTTCAAGCTGACAGAACTTTCTAGAAATTTTTCTTCCAGGCTCTTCGAATCTTGTAGAAATTTATTCTCCAGACTCACCGAATTTTGTTGAAGTCCTTTCAGACTTACGGAATTTTGTTGAAGTTCTTCCTTCAAACTATTCGAATTTTCCTCGAGTTTATTCATAATCGAACTCAAGTCGATTCCAGAATCTTCGAATAAAAATGTTTCGGGGTCTTCTCCTTCTTCAATCAGTCCATCTGAAAGTCTCTTCTGGAGTACGGCCTTCTTTCCAGTTGTTTCTAATTCACGCTCCTCTAACTCTTGCTTTAATTCACTAACTTTAAGGTCAACTAGGTGAACTCTCCTCGGAAACATTTTGTCTCTTATTTTCTTTACCGAGATATCAGTCTATTATTCATTTCACACAATAAGTTTTCAGTTTATTTCCGCGACGCGCAATAATTTATATCACAAGTCACTATTTTTATTTATTTCACACTGTCGCTGTCTGTATGCGGACTTTGGAACTAATTCTGCAACTCTCTGTCACTGTCCCTATCGCCCTCGGCTATCCATATACTCCCAAGCAGATTCCATCCACGGCCCTCGATTATTCGGGAGTATAGAATGATTCATCTAGATGGCTCTTAGAACCGTATCGAAGCGATCGATTTTATTCGACATTGTTCTAGATGATCCGTTGGCCAGTACAAGTTGTTTGCTTTTGAGGTCGACTGATTGGATGATCAGGGCCGGTCTCGGAGCCGGTCTCGAACTCGTTACAATGCACTGTATAGTGGCTAATGGTCCTAAAAATCGATGCCAGCGATATGGAGAAAGAAGAAGTTGTTGAACCATGTGACAGTTCATGGTCCCTCCAGTTGGACTGGTGAAGCAGAAAGTTTTATTAACACGTTTTTGCGTGGACTATCGTCTACTGAACAACCTGACGGAAAAGGACGAGTACATTAAAAATAACTCCGCCATTTTGGTTATTCCGCCATATTGGATTTAGAATGACGTCATTTAATTTTTCGAGTTATTCTTAGCAAGCCCTTTCATTTGATACCCATATTATAGGAGTCATGAGACGTGTATTTTCCGGTTTAGGCCGGACGGCCTTCCCACCTTTCGGCATGAGGCCTCATTATAGGAGTCAGTCAAGAGTTCGCAGTCTTGGGTGTTCGCCATGTTGGATTTAGAATGACGTCACACACCTAACCATACATTGCCATTCAAACTAAACGTGTGTACAACATTTCAGCTCAATCGGTTGATTATATCTGCTTCAAAATTGTGTTGCAAGAAACAACCCTGTATATTGAAGTACAGACCATCGGATGGATGAATTTGTTTATTAGTATAATTATTTAAGGAATTATGATTCACTCCAGTCATATGCAATGTTTTCCCATGTCTAAATTTCGTTGCGCTATAGAAGTTTTCGATTATTCGATATGTAAGGAAGACTAATAAGTTTAATTAGGTTAGAACGAAGTCGGAAAGAAGTGAGGTACACCCAGTAAGTTTAATAAACGCTGTACCTACCTTAATAATTCCATATTTTATATCCTTTAAATGATTTCAAACTCATCTCAGTTTCTCATGTTCCAGGTGGTCATGGTTGGCTATATAAGAAAATACTTCAAGATTGATTGATATTGGTATCATTCTTTCTGTCATAGGTACTATTTTTATGTTCTAATTTTATTTGAAATTCTTTCAATTCATTGCAAATGATTTCGGTAGTAATTATTTTTATTTGTGCGAGTGCTGCAAAAACGATAATCGTGGCTTTGAGTGTCGCAAATTTCTGAGTTGTTAATTTTTTATGCATTCCGGTAATTGTTGACTTTACCGTTGCTCTGAAGTGAGTGAATGTTAATTGCCTCTGGATGGAATGGAAAATCTCACACGAGATTTGCACTTTTTAATGCCTATTGATATCCCTCATGAATTCTTTGCAATATTTCTGAGGTTTTTGGTTGAATGAAACGAACCCCCTTCTTTCCAAACTATCCCACATAGTGGAAAATGTAAGGCAGAACACAACTACTTCCTCCTACTCTCAGCTCGTATACATTCAAACTAGCTATGAAACAGCTTCATCTGAAACACAGCTTTTATTCGTCAAGTGATTTAACCTAACATAACATGTTCGCCATTATCAGATTGAAAACTGAAATGCTTTAATCCGTTTCCAGTTTAAAACAAACTGTTTGTGCGTAATGAGTGGTTCAATCAGAAAAATTAAATGATTATTCATGAGCGGTTTGAGCCGATCAAAGCAGAAAGATTTGCAATATGACCACCCCAATAAGTAGTTTTCACCGCTTTTTTTCCCGCTCGCCTGCCGCGATGAAGCAGAAAATATAAGACGGTGCACTATGGACGAATAGGTCGTAAGTATTTTTCCTCGCTGCCATTATTTTAAATCCAAAATATCTAAATAGCTTATTTTTCAGATTCTAGGATAAAATAGGATAGGTTTTGTGACCTCATTGATTTTTGTGATGTGTGAATGGTTGGGAAAAAGTCAAGATAATTGATAACTGTGGATCATTTGTCGACCTTTCGACTTATATTAAGTCATCCTCAGGGCACCACAACAGGGATTGTGACTTACTCAAAATTCTATTCTATACTATTCTGGAGAATCAAATTTCAAAACTACAAAAAGTTACTAAGTGTCAATTTTTTTTTTGATAAAAATAAAATATATTATGTTGTTTAAGTTCACATTGTAAAAAAAAATTTGCATAGAAACGCTCGTTTTTGGTAGCTAGGTTTTGTAAACCCTTTGAAGTTGTCATTATAATATTGAAAATATATACATCAAAAACTAAATAAAAAGGAGTTGTTTTGTCAAATAGAAATCATACAAATCGAACACGAACATCCCCAACATATGAAGAAAACAACAAAATACTTGCATGAGCTTACTTGATAAAATTGATTTTAAAAGGGACGTTTACATACCTTTTTAAAATTCAAGTTCCTATTCAGAGGACAGTTTGGTACTGAATGCAGATATCAAGTGAAGATTGGAAAACTTCTTTTTTTGACTGGTTCGTGATTTTTCAACTATTCCTTGTAGTACGAGAGCTAGTGAACCCCTTTGAATAACGGCATGTCTGTAAGGCTGAAATATCCTTGTAGTGGTGAGTCATAGAATGCTAAGTACGGTAACCATCGCCTGGCGCGCATCAGCCCTGCACGTCATCAACCCCTATACCCACGAAAGTGTAAAGTAAATAAAATCCAAAAACATACTTTTATACGATTTTGTTCAATTATTGAGAAGTTCAAAAAAAATTGACAGGCGTTTTCAATGGGCACAAGTACCTGACAGGTGAGCCGGAAGGTGTGTAGTACATGAATTAACATAAACTTTATTCTGTTGAAACTTTTATATGTATTTGTTTAAGCGATTATAAGAAGGTACGTTCAATGACAGGCGGTTCTGGCTAGCATAAGTCCTTGACAGGTGAGGAGAAAGATGCTGTGGGAGTGCGAGTAAGAGGCACAAAGTAAAAACTCAAATCATTCATGGCAAATTACATTATGTGAAAATAGAAATTATATGCACAATTGATTTTATTAGTTATGATAAAAAATACATGAGTTTTCAAATTAATCATCATCATCAGATATGTTACTATTAGTTATTTCATCACCATACAGCGCCGGATTGGGGATTTTTTTCTTACTGAGCTCAATCATAGAAGCGGCGGCCTCCGTCTTGATACCTATACTTGCAAACCTCGACAAACCTCATCTGATATGACTTTTCCAATACGACATTATTCGAGATGTTATTATGTCTTTAAAATCAAATGATGCACTGTTTCATACTACTTGTGATATGATTCAAAAATTAGAGCAAACTAGCCTATAACCTGAAATAATTGCCAAATGTAAAGGTGACCCGACAAAAATCTACAGAATCGAGTATTTGTTATAAATAATTCTGTGAAGAATTTTTGTGACCTCCATGCGCTCTCCAATATTATTATTATCTGTCTCCCAACCTCCTGAAAATTATGATTTTGGTCAAAATGCCATTCAAAATGGCATTCAAAAGGAAATAATGATGATATCATTTGATAGACAGATTTGATATTTTTGATCCATTCACATATCCTCAAATTATACAGGGTGGCTAAAATGACCATTTCTATTTGAATCTTGTAGTGTTTTTCAAATGGATAACTGTATATATTTTTCGACCATATGATGTAGACTTAGATCACATTCACTTTTTGAAATTTGAGAAATTTCGGTTACTCTGTAGTCACTGACGTACACATGCCTAAAGGATCTTCATCTCTGAAAAAAAGGGAGTCAGAAACTATGTTTTTTTTATTGAATGAGAGATGTATGAGTGATTGAAGATAAAGATGTATGTGTATGGAGATAAATATAACAAAAAAAAAAAAATTTTCAATTATTAAATGAATGAACACTTCCACTCATTTTTGGACATTTTTGTTCATTATACCACCATCAAAACGAAAGAATATTTTTGTGTGGTTTTATCAAAGTATTGAAGCCTATCATTTTCTCAGTTAAACCACTATCTCACTTTTTTCTTAGAAACTTAAATTTTTATAAAAATAATTTTTCAAAGTTTTCACCGAGAACAACACATTCTTGTGAAATAATGCGTTTAATACGTGCCGTGATGCTCTAGTGATAGTCCGATTTCAATTTCTCATACAGATTCTGAAAGTAAAGTATATACTTAGTACCACAAACACATATTCTAATTTTGCGCTACAACGCTGCGAAATTGATGAAATTGATACGAACCCGCGTAAGCGGTCGAGTAGTAGGAGAGACCAGGAGATGAGGGGAATTCTTCTAATGAACTCGTTGTCTCCTATAATAGGTACGCTTCCCCTCACTTCCTGGACTCCTCTACTACTCGACCGCTTCACTATACTTCTACTATCAAAAATTGAGAAATTGAAATCGGACACTCACAAAGGCATCCAGACACGCTGCAAAAATTCAAATTGCAATTGTTCCAAAATTAATAATCCGACATCGCCTGTTTTGTTTGTTTTGCGATAAAAAAATATATTGAGTTTCATTTGGAAAATGCGAGAAAATTAAATTTATAAAGTTCAGAATTGACAAATAATTTTGAGCCACTCACTATAATTTAAGGACTTGAGCATGGGTCGGAAATATCACACATGTATCTGTCAAATGGTATCAAAGTTATTTCCTTTTAAATTCCATACTCGTGACGATAGTGTTTTTTTTGACATGCATCTGCAGACGCAAAATCATAACGTTCAAGTAGATGGAAGAAAGTTATTAATATTGGATGGGTAGATGGAAGATAGTGAAATGTCTGAAAAAATGTGCTGATATAGGTACATGGCATCTCTTAAAATATGCACTTGATTTTACACAAACAAGATTTTTTTCACAAACGTAGCTCGATAGTACAAATAATATTTCTTCGAATTATTCGTGAACGGTTCTGAATAAGTTCACGTTATGCCTCTTACTCGCACTCCCACAGCATATTTCCCCTCACTTGTCAAGGACATATGCTAGCCAGAACCGCCTGTCATTGAACGTACCTTCTTAAAATCGCTTAGACAAACACATATAAAAATTCTTTACAGAATAAAGTTTATTTTAATTTATATACTACACATCTTCCGGTTCACCCGTCAGGTACTTGTGCTCATTGAAAACGCCTGTAAAATTTTTTTTGAACTTCTCAATGAATGAACAAAATCGTATAAAAATTTCAAGCTCACAACAAACAAGTTTTTTTTTAGATTTAATTTACACTTTCAAGGGTATAGGGATTGATGACGTGCAGGGGTAATGCGCGCCAGGCGATGGTTACCGTACTTAGCATGCTATGACTCATCACTTTAAGGAATTCTAGTCTTACAGATATACCGTTATTCGGAGGGTTCACTAGCTCTTGGTCTATTGATAAAGTTTAGTTTACTTATAAGGTATGAATAGGAATTAGGTAGAAATTGAGTATCTTTATTAATATTGGAATTGTTTTTGTATTTTTTTATGTTAATCTCTCTTGTATGTTTCTTTTTTATAGTTTCGTTATTTTCCCAAAATTCTTCAAATCAAATTTTTATAGAATTTGGTCTGAATGTTCCGCAAGATTTGTTTTGTTTATTGTTTTCATGAGGTTTTGGGGTATACTTCGCACATGTGCGGAAATTCTAATTTGCAGATATCGTCCTGTCTGTCCATTATGCACTCTGCTGCATTCTTCACAAGGTATTTTATACATCAATAGATTGTACCACGAGTTCTCTTGGCGTTTTTTGTTTCAACTTGGTGAAGTACTCTTTGACGATATTTTCATTTTTGAAAGCAATATTGAAGGGCATCTTTGAAAATCTTCCTCAACCTTTCCGAAAGGCCAGAAATACAGTGTGCCATGTTTTTCATGAATACACCCTAATATCTATAATAATGCGATTTTCTTGAAATTTTACAGGTAATTTTATATTAAAAAATGTATTTGATATAGTAAACATTTTCATTTACCATATGCGTGCGGTGTTTGGAGAGTAAAAACAGTTATTGTGGAATGAGGATGTGAGGGCTTATTTTAGATAATATTTTCAGATTCAGAATCAGCATCCCAAAAACCCCTTAATTTATACTTTTTCGAAGATCTCAAGATGAAAGAATACGTGGTACCTTTCTCTCTAAGCGTTTCCACCAAGTAGAAAATTAAAGGCAAATATCTGTCAGAAAACAACTACTTCCCTGGCGACGGTCAATGAACTACATCTGACAGATAATTCTGCAACGTTCTTCCAAGAAGACCCAATTGCAAGTGCTTGTCTTGTAATTAAACAGAAGAATGTCCTTCATTTGGCTGGGAATGACCACCTGCAGACATGCATGTTTCGAGGTTTATTGCCTCTCATCGGTGACAGGATAGGTCGGGACAACAGTATAATTGTCCTGTCCCTGCCAAAGAATGATAATCAACCGTTTAACTAATATTGCCCTACAGATGACACTACGACCTACAACAAAGTTGATCGCAGCGCCATCCGCACGGGAAATCAAGAACTAGCCAAACACTCCCAAGTAGCACAGACTCCTGGAAGAGTTAACTGTGATATTTCGAACGAATTTCGAATATATTGTGCTAGAGACAGGACAGGGTAGGACAATTATAATAATTAAGGGGATTTTGGGGATCGTGATTCTCATTCCGATAGAAAAAGTTGTTCTAAAAAACATTTTCAACCCTTCCAACACCGCACACCAATGGCAAACAAGAATGTTCACTATGCCAAGGACTTCATTTTTCAAACCTGCAATCTCCACCAAAATTTCATGAAAATCACATTATTAATAACTGAGATATTAGGGTGTATTCATGAAAAACTAGACAAACTATACATGGGATTTTGTAGGAGAATTTATTTTTTCTTGGTCATTTATTAATTTCATGGGATAATTGTTTCGAGATTTTTAGGGTGGTGACTTGGGTGTGATAGATGTAGAGCCCTATATTTGAGATTTAGAATAATGTTGGATTTATAGGAGTATAGGAGTGTTGGTAATTGAATTTAAAGGATTTCTCAGAAAAAAGTCGGTTTGTGATACCACCACACCAATTTTATTTTCGAATTCTGACCTGGTATCTCGGAATTCCGACTTGCTAACTCAGAATTTCATAATTCTGACTCCGCATCTCGGAATTCCGACTTACTAACTCGGAATTTTCTAATTCTGACTTGGTATCTCAGAATTCCGACTTGCTATCTCGGAATTCAGACTTGGTAACTCAGAATTTTATAATTCCGACCTCGTATCTCGGAATTCCGACTGAATAATTCGAAATATTATAATTCCGACTTTTTATTTCGGAATTCCGACCTACTAACTCTGAATTTTATAATTCCAACTTGGTAACTCGGAATTCTGACTGGTTACTCGGAATTTCAGAATTTCCTTCTTATTCCATTCCATTCCATCCCACACAGCACATGTACGCCTATTGCATGTCCATTGGATTTACAAAATGGATATAATGGACTTCCATTGAACGTCCGGTTACATACAATGATATGTGCTGATGATGTCCGATCCTCACTGGATTCAACATCCTATGGATATACATTTCGGATGTACAATGGATGTACATATTGGATGTACGTATTAGATGTACAATGGATGTACCTACATAAAATCATATGGACGTACATAAAGGATGTACAGTGGACCTACACACAAGATGTACAATGGATGTATATAAAGGATGTACAATGGACGTATAGATAGGATGAACTTGGGAAACGTTCATTGGATGTACATGAAATAATTAAAATAGTTTACAGAATTTCCAGAAAATGTACTCCAAGGTTCAGATTACCACACCACATTCAAGGGACGACTATCAAAATCGCCCAATTGATGACACATAAACATTCTCAGAAAACATTCAAGTACGTATTCAAAATTTTTGAATGACATTTTTGGAATAAAATTGCGATGACCTACTCTAGTAGTTTTTAATTGATTTCTACTTTCTGAAAAATCGCCTGGTTTAATTTTTGAAGGCCCAAATATGATATTATATCAAATACTACCCACTAAAAAATTTGTATTTGAAAATGAACTCATTATAAGATTAAATAATGATAGCTCTGATGCATACTTCATGAATGCAAAATTATATAGTACATAACATAATATGTACATTACAAAAACACAGAAAATATATATAGAGTGCAATGCACTGTATTGTATATTATATAAACAAAAATAGCACAACTCGCAAGTATAAATAAAATATATAATGAACATTCTGAGAAAACTGAAAACTCGCAAAAAACACTAAAAAAACTCAAATAACAAATAACCTTCTTTGCTTTCATTGGCACTTTGAAGCCATTTTGAAATTACTTCTTCAACCTCCTTTTGATCTCGTTTTTTGGAATGTAGAACAGGTCAGTAAAATTGTGCAACATAAGTAATTACCATACTAAAATTTACCGCTTTATATCATGTGCAGATAACTAATAAAATAATTGAATTAAAGTACTCTTACTCAAAACTCTGACATCCAGATAAAGTACATAATCCGTACAATTTGTTGTAAATATACGAATGTACAGCTGTCATGTCATGTTCCAATTTGATCCCAAATTATTCATCTAGTGGAATCACATAATTGTATAATTTGTTTATGTACAGTTCTGTACATTCTATGGACGTTCTTCCGGCATGAAGAAATTTCATTCAATATAGTTCATCCATTGGATGATGTACCAGTTCCTAATATCCTACGGACGTACAGGAAAATGTATAATTATGAATAAATAATTCAGGTTAATCCAATATTTTGTCATCCAGTTGAGATAAGCAAACCTACACTTTCTGAATCTTTAAATTGGATCCAGGCCTGTACACCATATGGATGTTCAGAAATGTACAATTATGGACATTTCAAGTTTTCCAGTATTGTAAATCCAGTGGACATACATAAACGAACAATTTATGCGAGCACAAATAATATCCAGTTCTGTACATCCCAAAGACCTTCAATATCGTACATATTAAGTCCTTGGACGTTTGGACTTTATTTGGACCTGAAATGGACATCCGTTGTACTTCGTGTGCTGTGTGGGATATTCCGTTCATTGTTGTGCTTTCTTTAATATTGGTGAGGTGAACATTCGTTTACCAACTTATTTCTTACACAAAACTATTTTGAAGCTATGGCTGATTCGACGGTGGTGAGTTTTATGGAATTCCGAGTTACCAAGTCGGAATTCCGAGATACGAAGTCGGAATTATAGAATCCCGAGTTACCGAGTCGGAATTCCGTGATACAAAGTCGGAATTATAGAGTTCCGAGTTACCAATTTCTAAAAGTTATTTTTATTTTTTACTTTTGATTTTTAATTCTTCACTCACTAATTTTGAGTGAAAATTACAATACCTATTGTAGTGCCCTGAGGATGACTTAATATAAGTTGAAACGTCGGCAACAGATCCACAGTGATGTTTAGGTTATGTTTATTTGGGTGAATATTGGAGAACTAGCAAGATCTATATGATGATCAGTTTTGTTGCTGTTCGCACAGTTAAACATTTCCCCCCTTATTATACTTACACCTATTTTCATTGCAACACTGTTTTTGTTCGTTTCGTCTGTTGAAGAATAATGTGAGAGAGTGTATGATATTGTTCCCAGGCTGTTGATCTCAATGTATTACACTGTTCGCTTGCGTTCATACACTGAATAATTAACACGAAAATATATCGTGCAAAGCTCTCCCACGTAATATACTTTCAGGGAAATGAATATTGCTTGAAACTGATGGCCTACATAAGGAAGAAAATGGCTAAATTAATTTGTTTCGCACATGATGAATAACTCTCCTTATAGCCTGGGTTGGAACGCCCCAGGTGGTCAGGCGGTATCTTAATATACTCCTATTAATATTTATAGGAGCTTGATGGAAAGCATTTTTTCAGGTACGCATATGAAATATGTGAAAAGCGAAACGGATATACGAGTATAAAAACGTATTTTAATCATTTCAGTGGACTTATTCGGCAAAGACTATTTTTTGTATGTATTATACGCCGGCCTCATAGTTAGTTCCGTGCTTTGATCAAAAAGTGTTTCGACCACAGATAGGGTAGAGCAGTGTTTTTCAACCTTGTATACCTTGAATACTTAGCGACCCCTTTACAAGTTAAAAAATTCTGGCGACCTCCTAGAGCCCTAATAAGCCTATATGTCTCTGATTTTAAAAGTTATATATTTAATTTTATCTCTGTTGAAAACTAAATATCGATTGTGAAACCAATTGTAGGTACTGTGTAAATGTGTACTGTGCAAATAAGTCGGTAGGATTGTCGGATAAACTTCAATGGACCAATCGTTGGTAGAAGGTTCTCATAGTCCTTGCATGATAGACAGCTTGCATAATTTGAAAGAAAAACCATCAACTCAATGTCCAGAACTGAACTCTGAAGCTAACAATGGACATTGATGGATACTAAATCCTTTCTTGGATAAGTCTGTAGAACTGGCGGATCTAATCAAGAAGATGGAAAAAAACCTCATAGATTTAGCTGCTGACAGCATGCTTAAAATGGAATTCAATTTGCAAAATATTTGATGAACAGAGAACAAGAATATCCAGAATTGGCAAGAGACGCTTTAAAATTATTAGTGCCACTTCTTACCTTTGCGAATTAACGTTCTCTTCAATGATAGACATAAAAACGGAAAAGAGAAATAGGCTACAAATAGAAAATGATTTGATTATCTGTGTCTTAATAATAGAATGACGTTTCAACAAATTAATAAAAAATTAACAGATACAGCCTTATAACTGAAACTGTAGTTTTCTTCTGTAGTTCAGGACCTATAAACAATTACCTTAATCTTTTACCCGCGAACCCTCGCGTAAGTCTTAGTGACCCCCCTGGGGGTCGCGACCCACAGGTTGAAAAACAATGGGGTAGAGAAAGTTACTAGGTGAATGGCTCACTGGCGGTCCAGGAATTGATTCCCGAATGTTTGCATTGCTTTAAATATAGGAAATATATGTAACCATTTATAATGGCCGTGGTGGTCATAATGGTAAGACGTTTTCGTCTCAATCACAGGGACGTGAGTTCGATTCCCAGTATGGTCAGTGGTCTCGTGCATGGCATCACATGTTGAAGGTAAGGGCTACGTCTTTCCTATCTCGCACAAGTCTCTGACTTCTGAAGGTTACTCGTGCATCCGGTTGACGAAAAAAAAATTATATCTCCCTAGAAACCATGTCTAAACCGACAGATATCATGTCGATCAGGTACAACTTCGAAGAGTAGTTTAAAGTGGTCATAAAAATACAAATTTACATAGGAAATGGTATTCAACTGGTAATGGATGCCTCAGTGTGGTAAACAGATGGGTTGGAGTGGGCGTTACAGGGTAAAATTTCATGCTCTCAAAACCCCTTTGTGGGATCTCAACCATTTGCCAAGCAGAAGTTCATCCGATTCGTGCCCAGGAATGCCTGAAATCACATAGACAAGCAGCACTGAAAGCAATGAAGTCACACACTTGTGAGTCTAAGCTGACTTGAAACTGTCAACAAACCCTGAGACAACTGGCAGCAAACAATCAGGTAACCCTGATGTGGGTACCATGTCACAGGAGCATCCAAGATAATGAGGAAGCAGACTGTCTTCGATGCTGGAAATTCGATGAAATGGAATCTTACTGTAATTAGGTGCCAGGACAAAGACAAGCGAAAAGGCTACTGAGTCTATCGCGCCAAGAAAAGCTAAACAGCTTCTCGAGTTGGACAAAAATCATTTGAAATTGGTAACGGAACTACCAACTGGGCACTGCTCTCTGGGGTATCACCTAAAAAAAATTAGCAAGTCAGAGAGTAACAGTTGCCGATACTGCGGAAACTGCAGAACATTTGATTTGCGAATGCCCAACGCTCTTCTGCAAGAGACTCAATTTCTTGGAAGGGGCGTTCTTAACGCCCGTCAACATCAGGAACTTAGCTCCCAGGAAACTGTTAAACTGCGCACGAAGTTTCAGAATCCCGGTTCTTGAATAGATAAAGAGTGACTCACAAAAGACCTCACAGGACGAGGTGCTTGTGAGGCTGCACAGCCTTCACGATCCCCTTACAATCTACAAATTTGAAAGTGAAGGAACTACAGTGAATAACTGAAATCTCACTTCTCCATTTATATAATGATAATCGTTTATTCTTTGAATAGTGTGAACAATTTTTATCATTAAATCAAAATGTAAGATAGAGTAGAGTTTTTGCAGTAGAAATGGTTGTAACAGTACTGAGCAAGTGAACAAACAGAAGATATCACAGAAGCTTTAAATCTAACGATGCTGTCACATGTTCGTGATTTTATATAATTTCGTGTACATGTAGTTTTGAATATAAAAGCAATATTAAAAATGGTAAACTAAAATATTGGGTAACAAAAATGACATAACTACACACACAATTTGCAATTTGTTGTGTTTATTCAGTTTTTTGTGCCAATTTCCCCGAATTCCTACGTGTTTCCTGTTAAGCGTGTTAGCTTTCTTTCCAAATGACAGGTTCCATCTTTCAGATAACTGAAAGCTTTCATTGAATACATAACATTCAGAATCGGTTATTTTTATAAAACTCCATTACTTGTAACTTGAAACAGAAATTTAGTCTGAGTAAACGTATAGATCATTAATGAAATACTGTTTAAGCTATGGCCGGACCTTGCTACGATCTTCTCTAGTTAAACTTGGAAAACGGACAATTTACTTCAATCTACCTCAGCTAGACTCTTAAACAGTGACGAATGGGCTTGGGTAGAATGGTGCTTATTGGAGAGGGGTAAAATAAAGTAAATAATTTTATATTTCAAGGGTGTATGCTAAAGAAGTGAAATATGGGGAAGACAATTTAAAAATTAAGGGGCCGATGGTTTCAATAACCGTAGCTATCAGGAAACAATGAAAGAAGAAGAATTGAAGAATAAAAGTTAGAAGGGTCGATGGTTCCAAAGTCGTAGCCACCAGGATAAGAAAATATTGAAAGAGGCAGGAAAGTTTATGGAGAAGAAGAAATAGACACTATTGACCTATCACAGATTGTCACAAAATAAACAATGCAATGGGTACTGTAATAATTATGGGTTACATTTTCAAAAATCTCGAATACAATTCCTTCAGTCTTCTTCAAGAACATTGAAGACCTAGGCTTATCCAGAGACCTGACCTTCTCGTTTCTCAGGTCAAGTGGGCTGAAGTCGGAGACCGAGGGATTCAACCTGTCAGGATGGTGTCTTTAACACTCTCGTCTACCGCAGTCGCGTGATGGGTATAGAGGTCCCTGGCACTAGATGCAGAGCGTGTCGTGGGGCAGCTGAGACCACAATGCATTTGCTGTCAGCTTGTCCAGCTTATGCGGTCTCAGCCTATATCCACAGACATAACGCGGCCCTACGAGTGTTGTACTACCATCTACGACACTCGTACAGTGTAGACGAGACACCGGTGTTGCCTTATGCTCCGGGGGATATTGAGTCCGTGGTGGAGAATGAGAAGTGCCGAATCTATTGGAACTATTCATTCCCCACCCTCAGGCAAATACAAGCCAATAAGCCTGATGTAGTACTCCTCGACCATCGAAGTAGAACGATTTTCGTCATTGAGTTTTCAGCTCCTGGCGAAACGAACATCGTCCGAAAAGAGGAGGAAAAACGGACTAAATATCGAGATCTTCTCTTTGAACTCTGCAGGCTTTACCCAAACCATTCTGTCAAGATGGTGGTTCTGATAATAGTGGTCCTTGGTGGAATGATGGACACACTGCTCTCAAACTTAAAAATCATACCGGCTTGCCGTGACATGGCAGAAATCCTAGCCGGGTGAATGCAGAAGGCCGTAATTCTTGGTTCACTCCGCCTACTCAGGGCACATGAATCTCGGACCCAGTAATCACTCACCCTATGGACGTGGGGAGTGTTTACTGGGGATACACCAGCGCGCCCTCCGGAAGTGTCGGGGCTCCGGAGACAAGGCCTGACTGGGTAAATCCTAACGGATAAAAAAAAATACTCCCTCATAAACACTCGTAGAGTGTACCGAATGGCATAGCCTGTGCGGGTAGAGGACGGCTATTATTAATATTTGCCGTGGCGCTCCGGGGCGACTTACTGATGTTTTCGGTGGTGTATTCACTTTTCAGCTGTAGGAAAACCCGGAAAACCTACAGCACCACCCGGTTGGTCGGTGCGCACTTCAAGCTAGCACCAGACGTCGGAATTGGCATCTAGGCAACTCACATCACACTTGATTGTTCACAACAAGGCATGTGGCCATCTAAAGAGACCCGTGTACCTGAGAAAAAAGATTCCGTACCCTAGCCTCGAACGTCTGTCTGATGCGAGCTAGAAGTTCCACTGCTAGAGACCTTAGCCACTGAGCCACCGACCGAGTTTATTAACTTCGGATTACTTTCACGAAAAAGACAGAAGTCAGCAAGAAGACACCGAAAAGGGTTCTAGGGAAAGTAAAGAATTTTTATCGGTTGATTCTCGCGACAGTAAGGGTGGTCTGAAAGATAGAGACCAGGCGAAGGGAGACAAGAGTGTGGAGTGCTGGGAGATAGGTCCAGCGGTTCTGTGTCATCAACTGATATTAATGTAATTACACTTTTGAAGGATTTAAATAAAGTTTGTTAATCTTGTGATCCAATCCACGTGTCTTTTTCTTTGGCTCCCCAGAGTGCATCGTGCCGTTTAGTCCTTGCACGAGATCGAGCCCCTAAGGCTGCCTCTCGATTAGCGAAGAGAGTTTTTTTACCAGTGTCACCCCGGCTACGCTCCCCAAGTAAGCCGATGAAACCCATTGCAGACAAGATGTCATTGAAGAATATTGGACTCCTAACAACCAGACTACTACACCTGTCTGCTTTGGTCCAGCTCATTTGGAATGAGAAGATGTCACTACTACAGTTTGTTCTCGAATAGATGAGAGCCATCTAGATTCATCCAGGCGAGTCACCAAATTTCCCAAACTATTCTAAATAACGGCAACCATTACCGTCGTCTCTCGAAGAAAAGGAGTTTACTGCAGTTATAAATACAGATGTCGTGACCAGAGATGGCAGTCAGAGTTCAATACAGTTAGTTAAGAGTTTTTTTATAACAATTGGTGTTGGAAATGAGATTTTGTAAAATACCAAGTATTCGTGTTGACAGTTATGTAGACATCAGTCTCCGTGTTACAGAAAAATTTGATAGGGCCTCTTTCGAACGAAATAGACTAGTGACCTGTTAAGCAAGCAAGTAAATGTCGTAGAAAGAAAACGTTTTCAGATAAAGTTTGCCTGGTTGACTTGAAAGTTGAGGAATTGAGGAAAGGAAGGACCGCTGCCAGAAATGAAGCAAATCCTTACAGCAGTATATTTAAAGCTGAAATTGCACGCTTGGTTCGCCTTGCATATCCAGCCACACCGGAAGGATTATGGAGCGATTCAGGCATTCGTGGATGGACTTCGCAATCAAGAAACTAGACAAGCATTGAATTTGAGGCCAAGAATTAATCCTATAAAAGCCAGAGTGGAGTTTGAATGTTTGAAGAAGAACTACAAGAGCCTTGATACTATCTAAGCTGTAATGAGGAGAGTAATGAAGAAAGTGTTGCCTGAGAAAAGACAGATAATGTGCGAAAAATCTGTAAAGAATTATGGGTATGTGGGTAGCACATGGCCACCATTCAACCAATCGACATCGATGCAGGATAACTAAAGAAGGTCCATGAGGGAGAAAATCGTCGGCCTGTGTCCAGCAAGCCACGGCTAAAGGTAGCCTGTAGATGATTGCGGCCGCGACTTAATGCGGCTGCGACTAGCGACCAATGCGATCTGTCGCATCTGCACCCCCTTTTCGAAAGCTGCTACTTTGTACGGCACGACCTGAACGATTCGGTATTCTTGCTCCTCAATACATAAGTCCACTACGGACAATGCGAACTGACTGCTTCTTGAGCAGTAGAGTCGTATGGTCGCCTTGGTCGTCTCTGTCGTACTTGTCGCGGTCGGATGCTGTTAAAAGAGATCTATCTTAATACATTAAAGCGGTATAGATACGACCGGCCGCATTGTCGCATCAATCGGAATGGTTGCACTGGCCGCGACTATCGAAAGGCTACCTACCTTAAAAAAGCATGTCGCTATCCTCTAACGACAAAACAAATGTGCGTTCGTAGACGGTTCTTTCAACAACCCTGCTTCTAGATATAGGTGTGATTAGGATAGTTCCTATGCCTACTTTCACTAAAACATCAGCAAGAATAGAACTATCCAGCTTGGAAGCTACGCACAGCAACGGGAGAGCCAGCCACTGTGTATGATTAGCTACCAACTGAACTGATTTCAGGCAGCAGTAAAGTGAAACATCACGAATGAATAGCGGATGTCGAGGACGATGCAATCATTGGAATGGACATTATGAATTCCAGAGGCTTCAAGCAAGTTATTATTTGTGTTGGGTTTTTGTATCGAGTTTCATTTATCCAAGAAGATTTGTACCGTTACGATTCAATGAAGAGGTTACAAGATGAGTCTTTTTATTATTCGGAATACCAGTCGTGTATGACGATGGACAGTTTATCTTATTTCATGCTCCACACTAGATGGAAATTAATTTTCTATAAATAATCATGTTTTCAATTTGGACTATAAGTTCTATATGTCCAAGTGTACGTAGCCATTCCGGGATAGTTTTGAAGTTCACGTCATTCCTAGTTCGCACAAGTCTCCTGAACATTTCTGAAGGTTGCTAATGGTGCAGCTCGATGAAGGAAATAATAAATTCTGAACAATGGAAGAAAACCAAAGAAACAAAATACCCCATGACCGTTTTCTTCTTTAATCGTGTTTTCTGTATTGTTGTTTTTTTCTAATAACTGTGCGTGTCTACTTGGTGGAAATAGCTATTTGTTATTGAATATATCCGAGCCGTGTGTTTTTCAATATTCGACGAGAATAGGAGGAAAGTTCTAGTTTAGGGATGGATATATGCTCTCTGCCGAGTTGAATGAATAGTTTTTTCTATACATCTTCAGAGTCATTCTTCACGATTGTTGCCACAGACGTAGAAAAATACTATGTGTTTTCCCATACAGCGTAGAAAGAATACGTTTTTCGATTATTTTCACAATTCAAGGATGGATTACTGAATTTTTATCCTCTGATTCTACATATTGTTGCGTTTTTCAGGTTCAATAAGTGGTACACTTACTTATAAACTTGCCTTTATTGTCACAGAACGAATAATACAACTGACAACACTGTTTGACACTTTGCAGTTCAAATAAATACTTCAAACTTCACTTGGTAACGTTACTCAAAAACTCAAAATCTTCCAAAACTTGGCAAATCTGATCGTATTTATAGGATAACATTATTCTAGAAGCTATAGAACTTTCAACAGAACATTCCATACTAAGTTCTCGAATAAACTTTAATGATTCCAGTACATTCTAATGGGTTTCTAGAAGGATTCATGATTTTTCTATCTACTACCAGGTTCGTAACAATATGGACGGAATTATGATATATCCAGACATACCCATAACATACCCATCAAAAACAGATAATAAGGAAATTTTGATCTACTATACATATATTTGGATACGATTTATTCATCAGATCGAACCTGGATTTATCATTATTTTTCCATGGTGATTTAATGAAATTTGCATCTATTGGAGGTTGTTTTGAAACCCGGTACAGAAAAAAAAATCTAGATTTGTCGGTATCGATACATCTGTAATGTGGGGAGTATCATTATTATTAAGGAAATTGCGGTAGTTAGTTAGTTTTCGTGTTCATATTCAACATGATATTATATCTCGAGCATTTATTTGCTTACGGAATGCAAATTAGCAAATAGTTTTCGTGTGGAAAATATACATGGTCAGTTTCACTGCGAATTCCGGCGTTTATCTGCACATAGAACGGAATTATCTAGTTTGAGAGTTTTCAGTTAGGGTATGAATAGGTCTCTCAGGATGGAACAATATACGCTTTCTCGACATTCTGGGAAATGTTCCGAAAATAACACTGCCTTGAGAAATTGATTCGATTCTGCCGGTCAGATGAAAATCTATTAGCAAAGTAGTTAAACTAACATCGAACAATTGTTTGTTTTATGTTTGATTTCATTATTATAACAATATTCTGTTGATTTTTAAGGTCAGGATGGTGGGACTATCCCAAGTAATAGGTAGGTACTATGAATGAATTATACAAAACAGAAAAGCTGCATGACCTTGAGAAGTCTGATTTTGATAATTTTCAACATAAAATGTTACTATCTCTCCATGTACGGTTCAGGTGAACATACTTCGTTGTATATAATATATACAGTGCGAGTCTCTAACCTGGAATAAATTCAGTAAATCAAAGAAACTTTTTTTTGTTTGAAATATACTCGGGCAGGTCGATTAGTATTTTGAATTGCGCTTTTTTATATGAAAAAATCTAACACACTGTGTCCGAAATTTGAGATATGACGTCATCGACTAATTTTTTAAATGGCAATCCTAAATGTTTGTGGTAATTCTTAAAGGGTATATACCTCTATCAAGTATCACGTGTTTACCAGATATCAAGTTCTTAATCCTTGTCGTTTAAACTATATTTAACAAATATCAACTCAATAAAATAATTGAGGCAGTTTAAAAATGCAGGTGCAGTAATATCCTATAATTGACACAACCTCCTCTTCGGCTTGCATGTTGCGGTTAAAAGCAATCCAAAGCTGATGTTTGAAGAGCCTGGTATATCTTGAGTAAATGCGCATTCTAATAAACCCATTCTCAATCAAATGTTCATCTACGGGGTGAAACTATTCAACCCGCATCTCTCTGAAACTTGTCCTGAATATAGATAATAGACACCTAAAATCATAGGTGTGAATTAAAAAAGATACCAGAAGTTAAAAATCCAGTTTAAGACTATTATAACAACACCAAAATCTCACCTAGAGATAACCGTTTAAAATATTCCAAAGTAAGGCGAGGAAATTGCGGCAATAAATAGTCTATTCTGAGCAAGGTATGACTTTAACGCCCCTCATAGCATCAAAACTACCGATGTTTGTTTTTTTTCAGCTAGTTAATTCCTATTCACAGTAAGTAACATAAACTGCATCCTAAAAATTCAGAAAAATCCAGCGAAATTGTTTTGACATCGCGAGAGGGGGGAAAATCATGAAGAAGTGCAATTTCCCTGATTCAAGCTTTTTCAAACATCCGACGGTGCATTTCAGAATAATCCAGATATATTTTTTTTGCGTTTCATAATAGGAGGTGGTGGGAAAAGGGTGGAAGAATAATTTTTTTTTATAAAAGAGTGCAATCTTATGCAACATTAGCTACAATGAAACTGGTGGAAAGGTCTTGAAAATAAATAGTCAATTCTGAGCAAGGGGTGATTTTAACGCCCCCTAGCACCAAAACTATCCATTTTTTGGGTTTATCACCTGATTAATTTCTATTCACAATAACATGAACTGCATCATATTGAAAATTCCGAAAAATCCATCGAAATTTTTTTGTTTTGTATCCCTCGGTGGGAGGGGGGATAATCGTGAAAAAGTGCTATTTCCCTAATTCAAGCATGTTCAAACATCTGACGATGCATTTCAAAGTATTCCAGATATCATTTTTTGTGTTTCATAATATGTGGCGGGGGGAAGAGGGAGGGGGGTGAAGATTTTTTTTATAAAAGAGCATAATCATATGCAACATTATCTACAATGAATCGGGTGAAAATGTCGTTCCCGGTTTCGGAAATAAATTGTCTATTCTGAGAAAGGGGTGATTTTAACGACCTCTAGCGGCAAAACTGTCCATTTTTTGGGATTGGCGCAATGGTAATATTGGTTGAGAATTACATGGACTACATCATATCAAAAATTCAAAAAAATCCACCAAGACCCAAATTCCATAAGGATTTTGCGGGGTCCTTTATGACATGCTGCATAAAATTTTCTTACATCAAAGACAGTGCCATTTGAACTACTAATCGACTTGTCCGAGCACATTTCTATAAAAAAAACTGACTCTGATTTACCGAATTCATTGCAAGTTAAAGACTCGCACTGTATAAACATAAGTGTGAAATATATGGGAATTGTTTTCAGCGATTGCACAACCGTAATACAAATAGCTCGAAAAGTTGATGCATGGTCGATAATCATATTGGGTGCACTTAGAAAGGATGTCAAATACATACAGGGTAGGTCAAAAAATATGAAAATTAACAGGATTAAAGTCCGCTTATTTAGTGAAATCAAGCAAAATATTATTGAAAAAAATTGTTTACAATTGGAAATCACGCCGAGTACCAAAACATGGCATCCTAAAATGAAAATAAACATCCATATCCCGATTTTTTCATTTTTACACCATATAAGCACTTCCATGAATGAATCACTATCTGATGAATTGCTTATAACTTTGTTCAAATTCAAGCACATTTGTCAAATATATTTGAATTTTTATTTTTTATGTAATCACAAATATCATTTTTATTGCAACGATATTAAACAACTTTAAAATTTGGCAAACAATATTTTTAACAAGTTAAAAAATTAGTATTGATAATATGCTAGTAAAAATTCTCTCGTTCAAAGTGAAACATTTTTATTCCAATTATTTATTTAAGAATACTGTTATCTACAAAAAAAAATTCTTAGGTGGCCAATTCGTGGTATGTAGGCATAACTTTAATTGTAAACAACTCTTCTCAAGAGCATTTCGCTGAATTTTTTGGGAAATGAGGGTTTTTCAATCTTGTGAAATATTATAATTTTTGACCTACCCTGTGAGCTATTAGTGCACCTGATATGGTTATTGAACATGAACCGACTTTCGACACTATTTGCATTTTGGTAGTGTGATTAATTAAAAAATTCACATACCTAATGCAATGTAAAGTTTATTATCTGATAAATGTCATAAATATTAATAATATAATATAATAATATAATATATATATATATATATATATATATATATATATATATATATATATATATATATATATATATATATATATATATATATATATATATATATATATATAGAGAGAGAGGTAGTCTCTTGACTGGACTAGTTGAAAAAAACCAATTTATCTAAGAATATTCTCAGTGAAAATATCCCTTGGGGTTGCAGTCAGAAAAAGTGGCCTGGTAAAGAACAACTCTTTGTTAAATTGTCGAGCTTTCGAAAATCTTTATTTTCATTTTCAAGACATCTGAAAATATTAATCGTTTTCACATAATTAATCTCACGTTAGTAAGTTGTTTTACATCATATTAAGAGTGTTCTGTTTTTTTTCACACGATTAATATTTTCAGATGTCTTGAAAATGAAAATAAAGATTTTCGAAAGCTCGACAATTTAACAAAGAGTTGTTCTTTACCAGGCCACTTTTTCTGACTGCAACCCCAAGGGATATTTTCACTGAGAATATTCTTAGATAAATTGGTTTTATATATATATATATATATATATATATATATATATATATATATATATATATATATATATATATATATATATATATATATATATATATATATATATATATAATAGTATTAATTAATAAATATTAATATAATATTATAATATGAACATTTGCTGCCCTGCACGACTATAATGAATTACCAATTAGTTATGTTAAATAAAATAAAATTATAGGTATCCATTATATTTTTCTTTTCTGTGTGCACTCAAACTATATTATTTTGTACCAGAACTTGTTGATGTTGAGTTGATAATTATCGATAGTTTTTATAGAAATGTTATATAATATCCGTTGAGAACCAACATATTGTCTACCCTTTTCTTTTTAACATCGTCTTCCTGAAACTGAGTGTCAGAAACATCGATATTACTACCAAACAGAAATATATAAATATCTCTCTGTTTGCTATCAAGAATGCCTCCGAGTTATCTAAATTTTCATAACACAAATCGTAGTCTCTGGATAACAAAATACATGTGTGCATCCAATATTATCTCAAGATATTTGATATTCGTTGCCGAGGAAATTGAATCATTCTGTATTTTGAGCACAGAATAACAAATCAACGATTTTTTTCTGATAAATGGAAAATAAAGTTATTTTATTACAAGTTACAAGCTTTTATTTAACTTGCAATGTATGTAATTATTTTTGTTCTGGTGGAATCTTGGAACTTGATTTTGAAGCAGATATCTTCAACCGATTGATCTGAAATTTTGTATACATGTTTCCTGAAATCAACATAGCGGAACATCCAAGATGGCGGAGTAGTTATTTTCAAAGCACTCCTACGATTGAAGGGCTTGCTGATAATAACTGGAAAAATAAAGTGATGTCACTGTAAATCCAATATAACAAACTTCTAAAGATGGCGGACTAAGTTTTTTATGCTTTTCTATAATATGGGTAACAAATGAAAGGACAAAAAATTTAAGTTGATGATCATAAACTCTGTTGCTCCAATCCGTCTGAAATGTTGATGTAATGGGGTTTTTGAAGTGTCTACCTAAGGAGTTGGAAATATTCGTTGAGGCCAAGGTGATGTTGCGATACAATGTAGATGTGTCCAAAGGTCTGGTGAATGATGCCATTGGACAAATTACATAAATCATATTATGGCCCTGCTTCCGGAGAGTATGAATATATGATACTGGTATTATCCGTCCGCATAGACTTCGGTAAAGACGGTGTTCATCTCATTCAATCCAAGACCACAGAATAAGTTCCAGATGCGACAGAGGGACAAAGAGACTAGTTTTAGAGAGAAATGAAAGAGACTCCAATTTAAAGGTCCTCTTATCCTGCCTGTTGTCAAATTGAGTAAAATTCAGTGGCGATGACTACTACCACAGCACGATGTACGATTTCGCTGCGCAATTCCACTCGCCTCGCGATATTTCAACTCTTATCGTGGCAATACTGTGATTCCATGGCATGGCCACATGCACCGCCAGGCACGGCATAGCTGTTTGGTTTCTGATAGGAAGCGTGCTTTTAGTTTTAGCCCAAATCCAAACTATTTCACTTATGGTGCTCTTTATATTAATTAAATGTTAGCCTGCTATTATAACACCAACCTGATCGACGACTCATTTATTTTATGGAATTTTCATGTTTACTGAAAATAGAATCGAACACTTTTGTCTATATTTCGCTAGAAGTTTTATACCTAGTTTGTTGACTAGTTTCGATTTACATCATATATATATTTTCTAGCTACTACGTATTAATCTAACTTGTTCCAAGAATCGGATGCTAACATCTGTTACAGATTCACCAGTAGGCTATTATTCAAATCGAGTAGATAGTTTCCCCTTGTCACGTTATACATTCACAAGAGACAAAGGAGGCACATCATGTTCAAACACAGACAATGCAGCTCCTATCAGCAAAAAATCCCAGAAAAATATTTTAAGGTAAAAAATCGTAAAAAATCTGCTACTTGAAGGAAGAAAATAATGCTTTAAAGAGACAGGTATCTGAAATGCGTAAGCAACAAGAAGCGTGGGACATATCTCAAAACTATTAAAAAAGGCATTGCCAAAGATGTAACCAATTACATAAAATTCATTAGTTGGTAGAAAATAACTAGTAATGGACTGATAGAATATCAAAGTATTTAAAATCTGAAGGTATACCCATTATCTATAACAGGAGGCTCGATAAAGATGCTTTAGATATTTTTTTTAAAGATTATTCAGTACCTTGAAAACGCCACACGAAAGTTGGCTATAGTTTGTACTAGCTCTGCTGTGGTCACTTTGCTGCTTATGTCACCTTTCACTTTTCGTTCTTCTGGAGCAACATCAGCGCCATCTGTCGGTGGTGGTGGTGGAGGTGGTGGCGGTGTCATCCATGTGTCATCTGTCACTCTGCTAATGACATCTGACACTCTTGGTTCTGGAGGGACATCAGCGCCATCTGTCATCGGTCTGTGTCTGTGCTCAGAGTAATAACTACGAACGAAATCACAATGGGGGCTCCATCGACGATGGTCAGCCATAGGATCGTTATTGGGCAGCCATCTGAACCGTTCTACTTGGCACGAAAGACATGCAACTACATCTTCCGAACCGGTATACGTAAAGCCTGCTTCGGCTAACTTACTTGCAGGAAATGTCGAAGTCCAGCTTCGATACGAGTCGAGTCTTGTTTCGTACTGCTGCATCTCTCTCTCTCTCTCTCGGCATACACACAGACACACTGCACACTGCATACTGAATTAAAACGCCAACTCTGCTCTCAATATATACATTTATTTCGTTTCGTAATCAAACATTACTTTATCCGGCAAATAGCATAGGTATTCACGAAAACATAGATGTTTATCATCTTTTGATGATATAGTACACAAGTTTATAGCCTCATCAACGACAAACCATTGTTTTTAGCTAGAGTTTTTGCACTGCTTAATAAATCGTGATAATATTGACTAAAGTTCATATTCAATAGATATTCAAATCTTGTCGCCATCACAGTAGCATCTAGATGTAGGATTTCTTGAACATCCGCTTCCGTCAGGTAGAAGTAGGTGTCATTCTTGGAAACTCGCACTTGTTGACTCTCTGCATACGTGTGTAATTCCAAATCCATAACATCGTCCCAGTCGAGTTTGATTCGGATAGTCTTGGCTGCTGCTCGGGCCATTTCGGCTAGTGTAAAGCAACTGATTAATGGCCCCCACGAATTGACCCCATTCAAACATGCTGAAGGACACGCTGGAGCATATGGTGTATTGGACCTTGCACACGAGTTTTACTGCAGGCACGAAACTCCGAGCAAAACTTATGCCGCATTGCAAGCTCAAAATGTCGGTGTTGCGAAACTCGTAGGTGGCGTTGCACGCGAAGAAACGTTACGCTTTGATGGCCTCCTTGTACATGTTACATATTCGATCTAAATCTGCCATTCGATCTGCCCACTCTCGGTCCGATGATAATAATGATGATGATAATGATGATGATGAAGCTGACGCCGCCGACGCCACCGACGCCGACTCGTAACCAGAGGACTCTTCTGAAGACTCGACAACGACGTTGTTCACTGCACCAAACATGTTGACTGACTAATCTCTCTGCACCGTTTGGCATCGGTTTATTTCTCCGCTGCCGCCGCCGCCATCACCCCCCACCCACCCCCCCATACACCGGCTCGAGTTTCTACGTCGTCGAGAGCTGAGAGACGACGACGATGATGATGAAAGGCCCCCTTTTCCAGTTGAGATTGTGCCAATTTTCCATTGAATTACATGCGATTTGTCGCATCAATCCAACTATTGTGCGTACTATCGAACCCAAGCCATTTCACAAGCACTTTACGACCCTTACGCCTGATGATTTTTTCCACTAGATAGACTTCGGGATTTTTTGTTTTTTGTAGTTCTTGTTCGGAGAAAGCGCCGCTGATTGGTCGCCCTTCCAAGTCCTCCAGCAAATACGTTATTGGTTGGGTGATTTTCACTTTGACAACTTTGAATAGTTCCGTAGTCCAATTAGGCGTATACCCTTTTCCGGCTTGGCCTTGCTAATTCTCACGAAATCGCCAATTTTGAAATTTGGCATAATCATACGTTGACTTATACACCTGTTTTTCATTGTCTTTGGTGATGTCACACGGTTTCATGCCGATCGTTCGATGTTTGCGCTGGTTGTAGTTTTTGGCAATGTCCGGCAAAATGTCCAGCCATTTGTAGGTACCGTTCAAACTGAAATACTTCAAGAGATTTTTCTTGGGAGTACGTATAACCCTCTCTGCGATCGCGGCTTTCTTCACGGTATACGTGCTGTAGTGTTTGATGTTGTACTTTTTCAGGAAAGTCTGAAAGCTGGAATTGTAAAATTCAGTTCCGAGATCTGATTAGAGGAGCTTGGGACATCTTTTCGCTTTCGACAATATGTCACTCATCGCTTCGGTGACGTCTCGACCAGTTTTGGTCTTCAGGGGGCGCACCCATAGGTACTTGGAAAAGGTGTCAATCACCACGAGAATATAATTGAAGTTTTTATTGGCTTTCGAGTATTTTTGAAGATCAGCCAAATCTATCTGCCACAGATCGTCGAGTCCTTTGATGATGGTACGTCTGCGAGGAAAATTCTTTCTGGCTGGAGCATGGAGCTCATCAACCAATTGTTTTTTCTCAGATGATGATGATGATGACGTCATTTTGCTAATGGCGGAGTCAATACACTAACTGTACTGTACGTTACACCTTCTACTTAAGAGGACGGAATATCAACAATATCCAGTGCCAATTTATCCAAGCGTTTCTTGGTATTTTCATGCTTTTTCATCGGAAGTGACATGAATTTCATCACTCGAATATCCAAGGCTGTTAGATTGTTTTTGGTGGTTTCCAGCTCGTCTTTGAGTTTGTGTGTGACGTCTTCTTTGAGCTTCTGTATGACGTCATCAACGTATTTTTTGTTGGCAACATCATTGAGTGCACTTGGCGTTTCCACATTACATATTTTCACATGTTCAGCATCAATGTCCCCATTTGTCGTATAGTTGAGTTTAACACCAGGAAAATGATAGGGCTGCTGCTGCTGCTGCCGTGCACGGCGAGCTGACGAAAATTGACCGAACTTGTTGATGCTCATGATGCGACTGTGGCATGCAAAAAAACGTCTACGCTTTTATTTATCGAATATAACTTGTTTCTCTCAATTCATTGACGATGGCCACGATGTCGTTGCCGGTAGAGGTGCTGCCGGCAATTTTGGCAGCTACCAGAAGCCTATACCTGTCAACGAGCTCGTTCACATCGTCCCAGTACACGTATTCTATGGGTTTCGTGTTGTATGTCAACTGATCTGGGATACCACTGCCGTCGGTGAAACGACCTCGTCCTCGACCTCCACCACCACCTCCACCACCACCTATTTTTGATTGAGGATCTTTGAACATTGGTCGAATCAACTGTTCGTATTTGGCAGTCTGAGATGGATTCAACCTACCTTGCGCATCTACATGCGCACCTGTAGCTGTCAAAATTTGTATGCCGCCAAATCGGCTTTAGCGTATTTGGGATTTTTGTAGAAAATCAAACTACATAGTCCCGGAGTGCCCTCGTATGTTACACCATCAATGCAAATGTCCCCCGTATCTTTGTCGAAGTCCATCAGCTTTCTACCGAGCAACCATTGCGCTCTTGGTTTGTCGTTAATGGGGCCGTAATTCACATCTATTTTGCCGGATTTGGCGCGATGTTCATTCACGAATTCAGTTGCTACTTCGGGATAAACTTCCAAGTAGTCATCTTCATCATCATCATCGCCATCATCTGTGTGGTAGCTTTCTTCGTCTTCTTCCTTTTTCATAAAGTCTGGAGTCGTTGGTGTCGACGGTTCCTGTTTCTCTTCTTTTTTCACTGCCAGTCGTGATCGCTTGGTGAGTGGCGGCACTGACGCACTCAATCTTTTCAGCGGCACCGTAATGGGTTTGAATAATTTAGTCAGTGCTTCATCATGCTCGGATTTTCCGAGTTTCAGACTCAGATACTTTTTTCGCACATTTTTTTCGATAACTTATTGACGTGCGTGCGTGCGTGCGTGCGTGCGTGCGTGCGTGCGTGCGTGCGTGCGTGCGTGCGTGCGTGTGTGTGTGTGTGTGTGTGTGTGTGTGTGTGTGTGTGTGTGTGTGTGTGTGTGTGTGTGTGTGTGTGTGTGTGTGTGTGTGTGTGTGTGTGTGTGTGTGTGTGTGTGTGTGTGTGTGTGTGTGTGTGTGTGTGTGTGTGTGTGTGTGTGTGTGTGTGTGTGTGTGTGTGTGTGTGTGTGTGTGTGTGTGTGTGTGTGAGACCACGCCCACATCTGACATTCGAATGACATTTTGAGTGGAGTACAGTTATGTAAGTAGGTGTGCAACATCATTCGCGTCAGTGTCATGCTGACTGTCGAGCACGAAGGTCGTGGTGTGGTGAACTTTCTGATTAATCATCTGCCATTCGAGCTTCATTTGCCTGGATACCAGTACTGTGGACCGGGTACCAAACTACAGAAGAGATTGGCACGTGGAGACCCTGGTGTGAACCCTTTGGATTCGTCTTGTAAGACTCACGATATTGCATACTCGCAAAACAAGTCTTTGAAGGAGAGACACAAGGCCGACTGGGCGCTGGAATATCGAGCTTGGGAAAGTGTCAAATCAAAAGACGCCAAATTTGGTGAGAAAGCTGCTGCTTGGCTGGTCACCACAACCATGAAGGCAAAACGTAATTTGGGAATGGGTCTGAAAAAGAAGAAGACTGCTGCTGCTGCAAAGCCAAAGTCTTTCCGTCGAGATGTGGTTAAGAAAATTACCAAGACTCTGCGAAAAACACTGAAACCTGATCAGCTGAAAGATTTGAGTGCGAAGGCTCTGCGAAAATCCTCCTTGGTGGCACTGCGTGCTGCCCGTGCTCAAGTGAAAAAATTGGGTGGCCGCAAAAAATTCAGAGTACCCCGAATAATACCGTTCGAAGCGAAGAGCGGTGGTGTGCTGCCTCTGCTTCCGATATTCGCCGCTCTGGGAGCGCTGGGCTCGTTGGCAGGCGGTACTAGCATCATAGCCAGGACCATCATATCCTCGGCCAATGCCAAAAAGAAATTGGAGGAAGACAAGCGTCATAATACCGCAATGGAGAGCATTGGTGGTGGCGGCGGTGACAACAAAAATGTAGGAGGTTCCGGTTTGTTTCTGCGCAAGACCGCTAAAGGCGGCTACGGTTTGTTTCTCAAGAAGAAATTTTCAAAAAACTCCCGCTGAAGCTGCCCAATAGAGCGTTGTACGATGAGGAATTACTTAAATATGTGAAACGTTTGAAAATACCTCATTTCATTGGTGTTTTCATGCGAGACAACTTACCTCGATCCTCATCATCATCATCGAAATTTCCCAAGTACAGAGAATGCGCAATCATCAATCTGGACTCGAGCAGGAATCGCGGAACGCATTGGGTAGCTTACGTGAAACGCGGACATGTGGTGAAATACTTTGACATTTTCGGCAATTTGAAGCCACCGGTGGAATTGGTGCGATATCTGGGTAAAAAAGTGAAAATCTTCCACAACGATCGCTATCAGACATTCAACCAAGTTAATTGCAGTCATTTGTGTTTGAATTTTCTATACAAGAACACACTCTGAGTGTGTGTGTGTGCGCGCGCGCGCGAAATTGAATAGAAAAGTGGTGACCTTTAATGACGAGCGCAATGAGGTTCATTATATGGTGACGTGGCGTTTTGCATACAAAACTTCGCGAAAATCGTATTGGATGCAAGTGGCCATGGACAGGATACGTTTCGCTAGACGAATAGCGCGAGCCTCACGCGTCTTGAATCCCATACTAGACTCTGAGCACAGAGCGCGCATATGGAATGGTTTAAATAGAAGTACATAACCCCATCCAGTATCAGTCCTGTCTTTGCTGTTGACAGTGGCAGGTCAAACGTCGACGCTAACCGCAGACTTTTCTCCGCCGCTCCAATTGGACGAAGATAGCACTTACGGCTTGTCATTGATTGGTTTCCATTCATACAACAGCATACCGAACATATCGAGTGGTCGATTCTATTAATCTGTCAAAGGAGCGCCATCTGTTAGCATCATCCAAATACCGACTGGGTGTTACGAAATAAGTGACATTGCCAAGTTTATACATAAACACATCGAAAGGCCGAAAGAAGCACAGAAGAAGAAGGAGAGAGCCGTGGTGTCTAGTGACGTTGGCGACGTCGACGACGACGACGGTACCAACAAAAGCAAGGCTTTGTTCTCTCTCAAACCTAACACCAATACGCTGCAGTGTGAGATATACAGCAAGCTCTATAACATCGATTTTCGTCCCAAGGATTCCATAGGACGATTACTGGGTTTTTCCCCGAGACTATTGGAGGCTGGAAGCGTTCACTCATCCGACCTACATGTGAACTTTATCAAAGTTCGAACTGTTCACATCGATAGTAACATCACATCGGGTGCCTTCTTCAACAATCGTCCGGCTCACACCATATACGAGTTTGCCGTTCGAGAAGACCCCGGCTTTGCCATCGACGAAACGCCCTCGAATTTGATTTACCTGCCTGTGAACAAGACGGAAATACACAACATAACCTTGAATATTCTCGACCAGGACTGTTGCAGTGTGAATTTCCGTGGAGAGACCATCATTATACGACTTGTGCTGCGCAAGCTGTCATAAAAATGGGGTTGGTATTTGATCAGAATGATGATCATGATGCCTTTGGGCATAAAAGTGCAGAGGGTGCTGGCATCAATTCAGTCGCGCAGACGCACACACTCTGTCTCACTCCAGCATACACTTTCTCCAATCGCAAGGACATCATGTTATCAAGACAAGTGTTCGACGTGTACAATCATCCAAAGTTCGACGAATCCATCAACAGAGTTGAGACTCGAACGCACCACCCGTACGTCAAGTCCTTTCAAAATAATGACGAAATTGTCATTCAGCAGAGCGATGTGTGGATACTGATGAACGATGCCCTTGTGTGCATAGAGGGCTCTCTGACTCGTACCGCAGGAACGGGCAATATTAGATTTATCAGTAATGCCAGGTCATACCTTTTCGAGGCCATCTACTATGAAATCAATGGCAAAGAGGTGGACTCTGTTCGATCGCCGGGTATAGTGAGCACCCTTCGCGGCTATACTTGTTACGAGGAAAATGATGTGCGACACTTGAGCATAGCCGGCTGGACCTATCCTGGCGGAACGGTTCACAACGCTCCCGACGGTTCGTTCGCCATGTGGATCCCGCTTTAGCATTTGTTGGGCATATTCCATGACTATAGATATGCCACCATTGGACGACAGTGCATTCGCTTGGTGAGAAGTAGAAATGATAATAATTGCATGCTGATGGAGGAGGTGGCGAATCCAGTAGTTGAAGCCACCACAGCCACACTGACGATCACGAGCGTTGTACTCAGAGTCAAACATGTGGTGCCCAATAACGACATTCGTCTGAAATTGCTGCAGTCCATCAAAACAGACGCTCCTGTAGTGATTTCGAATCGCAAGTGGGACATACACGAGTTGCCTGCACTCACTCAGGGTTCCACCAAGGAAGTTTGGGCTGTGAAAACTTGCACGGCCATGGAGAGTCCCCGATTCGTCATTGTGGCCTTCCAAACAAATCGGATTGGCAATGCGGCTCGAGATGCGTCCTATTTCGATCACATCGATATCAGCGACATAAGCCTAACCATGAACAGCGATACTTACCCGCATGAACGTATGCACTTGGAATTCAATAGAAACAACTTTGTCGAAGCCCATCGAGCCTACACGGAATTCTATCCGAGCTATGCCAATTGTCCGAAAAAGCGCCCTCTACTCGATTACGGAGCATTCAAAAGCAGAGCGACCGTGTTCGTAATAGACTGTTCCCGCAGAGCGGAATTCATGAAATCCTCCACTGTCGATGTCAAACTTGACATCGAGGCCAGAGTCGGATTTCCCGCCAATACTCGAGCCTATTGCATCATCATTCACGACTGTATGCTGGAACACTTGCCCTTGAGCGAGATTGTACGCCGTCTGTCATAAAAAAAATAGTGACATACAGTAGTAACAGTAAGTAGTGGGGGAATCCACTCTTTGTTTGTGTGTATGCATGTAATGCAGGCATCGACAGGTCGAGAGCGTCAGTTGTGAGCCAAACGTTCAGTTGTTCAGTCGGTGTTTATTAATCTCGCTCTCTCTCTCTCCGAGTGTGTGTCTCTCAGTTAATCAAAGCAGGGAATCTGTTCAACAATCATCAAACAAACAAAAACGCAACAAGATGAAACTCGTAGCCTGTGACATTTAGGGTTTCACTGTGGGCGGTGAATTCCAACCCAAAGAGCTTGCCATCACCGACGGGCATCGCAATAACCACTTTTTATTCAAAGCCGTAATGCCATTCCATGACCTGAGCGAAGCAGATATACGGCAAGTACGATATTTGGAGAGAAATATCCATGGCATTCCATACTCTGATGGCTATGTCGAATTCAACGAGATCCAGGAAGTGCTGCGCCCCATAATCGAGACTGATGTGGTATACATGAAGGGTAATCAAAAATTCGATTTATTGCTGGAGTGTGTGCTCGATCTGCCTAAGAGACCACACATCGTCGATATTGCGGCTACTACAAGTACAGTCGTCACAACGCCTCCACCGACACTCGAGAAGCAAAGCCCGCTCTGTTTGAATCATATAGCATCCGGAGAAATAGAAGTGTATTGTGCCGTGAGACACTGTTTCGATATCTGGCAATGGATATCGTCACACCTGATATGGTGAGTCCCCACGGCGATCACGACGACGACCACGACACTCCTATCAATCGGCACTTGCAAAATTTGCGCGAGCTCAAGGCGCACATAGAGTACGAGCACAAGCTGTGTATTTTCAAACGCTTCCAAAATATGCAAATTAACGATGGTAAATGGATGGGGCAGCAGCAGCAGCATTCACCGATCCACCACGTTCCGCCGCCGTCGCCGCCAGTACCAAATCCATGACGTCAGCCACACCAAGACTAGCCGAAAACACATGAAATATTATTATTCATATTGTATTATTATTCATATTGTATTATTATTATTATGTATTAATAGATGTATAAAACCAATTTTTCTTGATTTATTTTGCGAATGAATGAGAGAGAGAGAGAGACTGAAAGAAATACGAGTCATGTACATTGAGCAATGACATATACGCTGTTTCTCAGTGTACATTGAGCTGTCGTCACGATGACAACAAATTATATAATTCTAGCAGCCGTTCTGTCGAACGTACTGTATATTAGCCCGCCATATGAGTACGGTGAGGTATTGGTATCGTATTTGCACGACGATGATTCGAGTACTTCGTATTGAACGAAAATGACTCAGGCGCTAGCCAATGATGGATATTTGCCTGTGTTGAGAGCCGAAATCCCGATGAACACCTCATCGTACAGACTGCGGAAGATTTATACAAATCTCACCTATAGCGATACGCAGTGATTTCCGCTGAAGATGTCTTGCCCCTCTAGCAGCAGCACTTCGAGACCATCGTCGTCTTCATCGTCGTCCCACCCAACTACCCAACCCGTGGACGTCAAGATGCAAGCCTCTGCTGCTGCTGATCGAGAAAGTAAGGATTCCAAATGTCAGCTGCCGCCGCCGCCAACACTGCACGATTGGTTTATGTTTTTCGTGTCGATGGTTCTGAGTGTTCAAATATCCGAATCCATATATAGGTTTATTAAATCCATGCATCAAAAATATTTTTTAATCGATAATGATAATGTATCTTCATACTACGCCACTGGCACAGAAGTGTAATTTTTTTATATGAAAAATAAATGTATTTTTCTCGAACTGACGTTATTCATTTCAATAAATGCAAACAGAGACAAAGACAGACATACAATGCCATGGGTTAGAGTGAGACTTTAAAATGCCTTGAATCGATCAATTTGGCTTCAAACTCGACTCTCTTATCTCTTCTTGGAAAACAAACATCTGAGACAGTAAACAACTCCAAGGTCAATTTAGCTCGAGCAGCGTAAACAGATACCGGTGTGTGATTAAATCTGAAAAATAAATTCAAGGTCAAAACTGGATCATCATCGTGTTTACTGAGAATTTCGTTCAACTTGAGAGAGCAGACAGTAAACATTCAATGTACGTGCTTTATCGCTATTTCTTAGAATTTCATTGGAGAGAGAGTAAACACCAGATGTGGCTTATCGCTGTTAACGACTACAGCGCGCGGAGACGTATTTTTTTTCTATTGGAATTTCATTCCAGAGCGAGTGAATTAATAATAAGTCGTCCATCATAATTTTCTGTTGTGTGTGTGTTCTAAGACAGTAGACATTTTTTCATATTTAATTTTTTCGTTTTGTCAATAAAGGTGGCGGCGGCGGCGGTGGCCATGTTTTTTTCTCTTCCAGCCAATTGCTCTCAGCGAATCACGTGAGGGAAAGAAGTTTTTTCATAACTTCTGCCATCGCGATATGTTTTTTTGCCTTCCGCTCCATCGCCGCCATGTTTTTTTGAAGCTCATAGTTTGGAAGATAAAAATTATTTGAGTTGAAAACGATCCACCCTAAATGAACTTCTACACAATCTGTCACCTAGGTTTAATAGGTGTTTTTTGAAGTATTGTTGAAGAAAAAAAAATTGTTTTCGCCAACCAGCTGCACACCCTTGAGAGTACAACCCTCAAAAGTCTTCAAAAAACTTGTCCGAGCTAGGGAAGACGTAGTCCTTACCTTTTAACGTGTGATGCCTTGCACGAGACCGATTACCATGCTGGGAATCGAACCCATGACCCTTAGGTTAAGAGACAAGCGCTCTACCATCATGACCATCACTTCAAAAAAAAAAAAAATATACTTTAAAAAAGTCTTATTTTGCCTAGTCAAGTTTGAATTCGATATTCTCTTCATTTTGTATTTGTCTCATTCTACAATATCGGTAACCTATGTTGCAGGACACTCTAATTTCAGGGTTTTTTGTTCGGGTTCACAGAGTGAAATGATCTGGCACACAAAGTGGCGAAAAAACGTTTATTTCTAACGGGTCCAACAATGCAGTTCGGAAAAGGCCGTGAGGCAAATCTAAAAATGTATAAACTATGATAACCCCATTCGTTTACACAATGCCGTACAGAAAACACATAACACAACAATATACACTTAGATAATACATTACCGGTATAGAAAAAGCAGCCACCTACAGAAGAGGTCCCACAGAATGGCCACCAAGGTCTCCGGATCTCACTCCTTTAGATTTTTTTAAGGGGTCATTTGAAGTCCAAAGTGTATGAGATGAAATCAACATTATTAGAAGATTTGAGAGAATATCATGAGGCATTGCAGAGAAATAACTCCCGAGATTCTTAACCATGTGAGGGCGGCAATGGAAGCCTGTTTGTACCATTGTATGGAAGTTGGTGGAAACGTTTTCATCATTTACTTTAGAAAATGTGTTTCTCCTCATTGTCAAGTCATCAGATTTTGATTCAAAAATTTAATATTAATTCTCTTTTTCTGATTTATTGCTTTCATATTTGTCTGTAAAACGAATATTTCAAAATGTGACCTCCTGTATAATTGTCGACCTGTTTTTTAATTTTTCAAAAGATATTCAGTGTGGCTCGTTTTCAACTCAAATAGTTTGTAGGTCCCGAACCATAAGCTTCAGACCATATGTTTCATACTCTGTTGAAATCTGCTCATCATGGAGCATTCCATTAAAATCATTTTACCAACAGTTTTTCAGAATGGCTCGTATTAAATGGAATGCACTGTTTATATGTGTATACAGTGCGGCTTTTAATAGTCCCCCCCTATTAACTTTTGAACGGTTTGACGTACAAACTTAAAAAAAAACTTTTTGGAGGGTTTCATCGATACTACTTTCGAAATAAAACACATTGTGATTGCTCGAAAGATGGCGCGGGGGCACATCAACTAAAAAATTGTAAATGGCATGGCGGGTCCTGTGTCACATCGCTGAAAAGATAACTCAATTCTCTTTTCAACCATCTAATTATTTTAGATTTTCGTCAATACATATTTTCACAATATGCATTTGGAATGTCAGAATAGACGCGGATCTGGCGGTACGAATCCCTTTTCTTACCTGATCACTATACTTTTAAATGGTTTGATGTGAAATAACGGGACGAATTTTTTTTGGATGGAACGGAATTCTAAAAATGTTTAGATGGTTGAGAAAAGAATTGAATTATCTTTTCAACGATGTAACACATCACCACCCATGCCACTTACATTTTTTTAGTTGATGTGCCTCCCGCGCCATCTTTCGAGCAATCACAATGTGTTTTATTTCAAAAAGTATTGTCGGTAAAACCCTCCAAATGTTTTTTTTATGTCTGTACGTCAAAACGTTCAATAGTTAACAGGGGGGACTATTAAAAGCCGCACTATGTACATTTACATGTTCATTTGAAATTATATTTATTTTATTGTGTAAATGCAATTCATCGATTTCATTTTAACGTGATTGTGACTGTGAAACTTTTTATATATATATATACAGGACTATTCAAATTTAAGTATATGAAAAGGGACCTCTGTAACGGTAAATGATGGAAGGGTTGTTAAATGGGGGCAAAGTTGCGTATTTCAGAGGTCAATTACGTGAAACAAAAAATCTGATTAAGCTGCTTTGGCTCTGGAGTTATACAGGAAAAAATCGAAAATTTCGGAACTTTTTTTGCCTATATCTTTTTATTTTGTGAAGATTTTTTGAAACTTTTGACACTTTGCCGTAGCAACTTTCTGTAGACTATCCAAATATGCAAGTAAAAATTATATTCAAAGTATCGTACAACCCGAGCCACCCTCAACTTTTTATTTTCGAATACGGACCTGTATTTTTTATTGCAGTTTATTTAATGTCAAGAGTCATATTTCATATTTCATTCATCTACGTTACAGAGTGTTTTGGAAGTAGTGAACTATTATCATTATCATTTTTTCAGTCCATAACGCCTGTAATTAAAAAATGTCAACTTTTTAGGTTCACTTCTTTATTCTTTGGTGTTTTTCAATTATTGCTGTTATGGAATTGACTCTGACTTGACACTCTGTAGTTTAGATGAAAATACTACGCCAAAATGAAACACCTCTTTCAGCATTTGAATAAATGTTATAAAAAATACAGGTCCGTATTTGAAAATAGAAAGTTGAGGCTGGCCCGGCTTATACGATACTTTGTATATAATTATGTTTGGATAGTCTACAAAAAGTTGCCAACAGTTTCAAAAAATCTTCACGACATAAAATATAGACCAAAAAAAATTCGAAATTTTTTATTTTTCCTGTATAACTCCAGAACCAAGGAAAATCCACTAATAAGAAGTAATATCTTTTAAATTATCAAAAGCACCATTATCATAATTTTTTCATTGTTGTATGTGAACCTTCATTCATTATAATCATTATCATAATAATAATGTAGAAATTTTCAATAAATTCGGAAGATTTCGAAGGAGTAACTTGTGGCACTCTTGCGCATATGCTAATATTTCGTTTCTCACTTGTTCCTCTTGGACATTTTCAAACCAAATTTCAATACATTCAAAATAATGACTGTTACAGAAATCAATATCAAATAATATTTTTTTTCTCAATTTCGATACGTTATACTTGATTTCACAATCAGACTATTTTTTTCTGTGTGTTTATACCTACTAACTGTAGCAAAGCAGACCACTCGGCATGGTAATCTTCGGTAATCACTATATTCTTAAAATTCCACTACAACCTTAAAATACAAAAACAATTTAAAATTCATGAAAGTATTTTAGGCAATCACCAGAAGCAAAAACATGGGAGAAAACAGCATAGCTCACCTTAAAATCAGGTAACTTGTGAAACAACAAACCCTCAAGCTCTTCAGAGTTGCAAAAATTCTACATAAATGTACGAGCCACCATAAACCTTCATTCATATAAATATCAGTTTAGGTCGAGCCGTTGAATATAAAAACAAGCAACTGGAGAGTTTCGGAATACAGGGTAGAGCATCTTGCTACACAACCTAATAGTTATAAAAGGAAAAAAAAGGTAAGCCAACATTTGTATATTCTGTAGGCTTCATATACTTTCGATAGTAGTAAAAGTTATTTCTCAAATATCACATTCTGGCCAGGAATTTTTTAGCCAACCCACTTGCGATATATTTTTTAACATACCAAATTTGAGTAAAGGTCGTTTTTAATTCGGATCTTGGACTATGGGTTTCAGTAATTTTCATGAGTCTTCGGAGGGAACATACTTCTGAGCGTCCCTATACACTGACCCAAAATGCAATATTTCGTCAATTTTAATTGTGAATGAATCGAAAACTGTTTAGCGGATAAGGAATTAACAGGCAATGTTATGAGGAATCTTATGTGGATTCAAATATCAATCAATTCAAATCAATATAGGGGTGTTTCATTTGAAATTGTTGTTGTTGTTAAAATTGTTATTTCCGTCAACCAGCTGCACACCCTTAAGGGTACAACCCTCAAAAGTCTTCGAAAGACTTGTATAGCAACTACTTTTTGATACAAGCGGCAAATAAATACTGCAGGAAGCATGTTTGATTATCCCCACCTACACATTTCCATGAAGCAGTCTGTCGTACTGTCTCCAGATACTTCTCATGTTCCATCCACCAAGAAACACCCGTTTTGTATTGCAGCTCTTAACCAACACACACTTTTAGAAGATCAATTTATCTCGTGTTGCCACCGAAATCGCTCAGATCGCTGAAATACCGCAGAAAAGCTGGCATAGTTTTCATGACCGATGCTTTCTTGATATTTAATTAATTGTTCCGCAGTTATTTGTTTAATCGATATTGACCCAAGGAATTCAGTCTCACACTCTTTGTTTGTTGTAACTTTAGAGTCAACAAGTTTCTTTTTCAGGGCATGGCAAATCATCAAACGGCAATGTTTTGTGAATCTATGCCTAAGTAGGTGTTTCTCAGACCATACAGACAGATAAAAAAAACAATTCCCAACTTTTTTCTTTGGTTTTCACGATCACGACAATTGCAAGATTTTGTTTTCGTATGGGAACCCGAAGTTAATAAAATTTGTCATGGGAAAACATAATATACTCCGAACAGAAAATAATATATCCTTTCAGGGATGTGTATGTTCCTTTATTATGCCACGAGTTTCGATGGCAACGCGGCACGGCGTCGAGAAGTTTGGCGTCAGAATAAAATATAAAGTTCCCTGCGATCGAGATGTTATGTTCACTTTTTGCATCTCGTTTGGACGCTGTTATTATTACCGACAAAATATAATTCAGGATTTTACTGAATGTACGTGTTGGTTGCTGTTGTTACATGTTTCAACCCTTACAAGGCACTGATTGAGATTTGAATAATAAAGGAAGAGTGCCTTGCTGAATTGAAAATGTTATTCGATAACGCCAACTGGGTGGTACGATTTTTAAAAGGGCAGGTCTTTTTGCTTTTTTTTGTTAGTGTGTGTTTTGGTAACTGAATCCATGTACTAGGTGGATCAGTGAAGACAAAACAAATGCCAATTCTCATACTTATCGTTGCATTGAAAATATAATAATTGATATTTCCATAGGTTTCCTATGTTTCATACAGTAGATTTTTCTTCACAGATCCATAGTGTTAGTGAGCTGCATCCCGAAATTTCTGAATACTCGAGAAATCGAGTGCTGCTTTATTGTGAAGTTCATGGTGACTGTAAATTTGTTAATAACATAAAGTACTAGTCTTAAACTTACTGAACTATTTATGAGGAAACAGTGGATTTAGATGGTAAAAGAAAACACGACTTTCTAAATGTTAGCGGGTAGTCAAATTTACAGGGAATTATCCACATAATTATTGAATTTCTTTGGAAAATTACCAAATATATCTCCATAGCAGTCAATAGTGATCGGTTGAAGGGTACTTCAAAGAAGACCCAATTGCAAGTGCTTGTCTCGTAATTAAACTGAAAATTATCCTTCATTTGCCTGGGAATGACCACCTGCAGACATGCATGTTTCGAGGTTTATTGCCTTTCATCAGTGACAGGGTAGGTCGGACAACATTATAATTGTCCTGTCCCTGCCAAATGATTGATAATCAACTGTTTAACTAATATTTCCCCACGGATAACACCACTATCTACAACCAAGTTGATCGAAACGCCATCCGCACGGAACAAGACAAAACACTCCCAAGTAGCACAGTCTCCGGGAAGAGAAATCTGCAAAATTCGAACGAGTTCGAACGAGTTCGAATATATTGTGACAGAGAGGTATCAACAATGTTGAAAGAATACGGGCTACCCTTTACTCTAAGCGTTTCCACCAAGTGGAAAATACCAGGCAAACATCCGTCAGAAAACAACTACTTCCCTGGCTAATACCACGACGGACATTACACTACAACTGACATATGTTTGTGCAACGTTCTTCAAAGAAGACCCAATTGCATGTGCTTGTCTCGTAATTAAACAGAAAATTATCCTTCATTTGGCTGGGAATCACCACCTGCAAACATGCATGTTTAGAGGTTTATTGCCTCTCATCAGTGACAGGGTAGGTCGGACAACGTTATAATTGTCCTGTCCCTGCCAAATGGTGGAAACGCTTAGAGAGAAGGGGACCCCGTATTCTTTCAACATTGTTGATACCTCTCTGGCACAATATACCTATTGGAACTCGTTCGAATTTTACATATTTCTCTTCCCGGAGACTGTGCTACTTGGGAGTGTTTTGTCTTGTTCCGTGCGTATGGCGCTTCGATCAAATTGGTTGTAGATCGTGGTGTTATCCGTGGGGAAATATTAGTTAAACAGTTGATTATTATTCATTTGGCAGGGACAGGACAATTATAATGTTGTCCGACCTACCCTGTCACTGATGAAAGATAATAAACCTCGAAACATGCATGTCTGCAGGTGGTCATTCCCAGCCAAATGAAGGATAATTTTCTGTTTGATTACGAGACAAGCACTTGCAATTGGGTCTTCTTTGAAGAACGTTGCTCAAATATCTGTCAGTTGTAGTTCAATGTCCGTCGTGGTATTAGCCAGGGAAGTATTTTCTGACAGATGTTTTCCTGTTATTTTCCACTTGGTGGAAACGCTTAGAGAGAAGGGTACCCCGTATTCTTTCAACATTGTTGATACCTCTCTGGCACAATATATTCGAACTCGTTCGAATTTTACGTAACGCTTCGACTTTAGTACACATCTAATTATCGAATCGACAACAGTCTGTAATTTTTAAGGAAAGATCATTTGATTTTGTTACGGTTCCTCATGGTGTACCTGAATGGTCTATCTCAGGCTCACGACTATTCACAATTCATCAGGGTATATCAACGATGCTTGGGTAGACGATAGCTGCTGCCCTATTCATGAGAGGAAAAAATGTTTCAAATAAAAGTTGTAGAGAGCAATAAAAGATATGTTATGCAGTTACGTTTTTTTCTTCAATAAAACACCCTATATATTTAAACTCCACTGAATTCATTCGATAGATTGTTTCTCAAAAATATAGGAATATAGAAATATAGGTATGGGTTTATACCGGGTAGTTCTGAAGTAATGGTGACATTTATGTCCCAAAATGGGTTCATTCAACATCAAGTATCTCAAAATCAATAATAAGGAATAAAAAAATGTTGTCATCGGATATCTTTGAAAATGGTTCATTTTCATTTCATATTCATTTCATATTCATTTCACCGAATGGTACTTTTCCCATACAGGGGCAACCAAAACTGGGAATCACTTTTTTCTCAGTTTTTTTCAATTTTCAAATGGAAAAACCTGTAAATGAGGCCATCCTAGAATAGTCCACACTATGAGATTTCAGAAAATGTAGGGTTTTCTTACTTGATTACCATTGAAAATGTATCTCATTCTTAGGGAAAGTATAAAAGCAATAATGATATTTGTATTCAATGATGGACAAACCCGGCTACAAAATAATTTCGAAAAATGTCAAAAAGCATCAATTCTCAGGAGATGTTCTAACAATCTACAATGGTTCTTCGAACTTCAGTTAAAGTTGATCTTGTAATAAAACGAATACCACCTCAGGAGCAGCACTATTAATTTGAATGCAACAGGGAATCGTGCAGGACTTACCCCAGTCGAGAGACGAGATTTATATAATACAGTTCAAATTTAATTCAACCATCAATTTGATAAGGTATCCTATATTAGGACACGCTCTGAGTATCAATATATTATGTATCATACATAGCTCTATCAAGGTGCACCATCCAGTTTACAGGTCGAATACACTTCATTCTATACCGTTGTACTAACAGTTCAGACGTCTTTACAAATGTCTTGATACCTACTACTCTACGATTAACCAGTAACAGCGGTTGTGTGCAATATCTGATCATGACAGTTGGGAGGTTTTATTATTATTTCAAGAATATTTTTCGGGTATTTATGTGAAATAGTCTTAGTCGTTATATTTTTGATGCAATGTGGTGATTCGTACCAGAAACATTTCAGCGATATTTTTAAATAAGTAATAGGTATTTTATTTTATGTATCCTATAGAGTACTCTTTGCAAAATTTTCGAAAGAAACCACCACATTTCATTTGTATCTTATCGTTCACTTTACCAAACTTATTGAAAAATGGATTACGCATGTTATTTATCCTATTGTCAATATAACCAATTTTTACAGTTGGTCTTTCAAAATTTTTTCGTTTATATTTTGGCTACCTTACCCAAATTCTACTCTAAAATCACTAAACAACAAGTTTGAGTTTCCGAATGACATTGACGAGTCAAGTGACTGTGAGAAAAACTATAGACTCCGTACAACTGATTAGGATAGATATTCAGTTTCATCTGAGATTTCCTCACTTCCTATCTCAAGTGCAGAAGAACATGAGGATACTTCCAACAGTCCAGATACCGACATTGCTTTGGACCAGAGTGAAGAACGAAATAGTGAACTACAATGAGAAATTATAACAAAAACATGTCAGAAAATGAAGTAACTTCGAAGCAGGAATATGTTTCTACCACACTGAAGACATCATCTCATACAAAAAAAAAGCCGGGAAAGTGAAGAACAAAATAATGAACTACAAGCAATGAAAACAAATACATTACAGAAGATAACGTAACCTCGAAGCAGTCACATGTTTTCACCCCACTGAACACATCATCTCATACAAAAAATGCAAGGAAAGTAAAGAAGCATAACAAGAGGAATGAAAATACTAAGGAAGAGAAATCAAGAAAAACCAATCTTAGCTCATTATGGAGAATATCAATTCAAACTCTTGTCAATAAACAGGAAATCCATAAATATTGTTGAAAATGAGGTTCGAGATTTCTTTGCTATACATATTTTTATGGGTAAAGTGGGTATGCGGTAATATTTATTCTATTGGAAGAATTCGAATACAGTGATTCATTCTTTGAAGTTGAAACCTACAAATAATTCGAGTAAGATGAAGCGAACGGTAGCTCCTAGGCCGCCTTTACGTATGTTCTGTTGAAGTGAATCATTTTCTATACAATTTTGATTGTGTAAGTCCGGAAGAATTCTCTGGGTTTGTACCAAACGCCGGGCAATAGTGTGTTTGGTAAAAAAAACATTTTTTTTCCTTGAAAACTCCTCAAACGCATGGCTTGTGCAAGTAAGATCCGAGCCCTAGAGCTTACGTACAACTGAAGTCCGAACCACTCAGTGACAGGTAGTATCGAATGAACCTATAGGTAGCCTGGGTGAGAGGCAAACACTCTAATACCACAACCACTTCTCTTCTACACTTTTCAATAGAACAATAATTGTGTTTCAATAGAATAATTGTGTTTTGTATGTTTTGTAATACATTCGAATTTAATTTTCATATTCCTTGCAAATATAAATATTTGAAATACCTATTTGAGTTTTTTCAGTAGTTTAATGGCATTGTATCTTGTAAGATACAAAATACCTATATTAGAAACACATCTCTCAGTATTTTACATTGTGTCCTATAAGATACAACTCGTAATTGTTTTGCTATGGACGGTTAGACTTAGAGTCGGACGCTTTACCACAGCGCCATGCTCCCGCTTTTTGAAATAATCACTTTTTCCGTTGCAATTTTTTTTACTTTACTACCATAAGTACCGTGATAGTTAAGTTCATATTATCGATATACTCCAGTTAACATTCGTTTCTGTGAATTGCAGTTTTGCCAGATATATGAAAGATATACATGCTTTAAGTTCGAGTTAATCAAGATTGTGTAACTCAAGAAGTTCCTATTACTAGAGGCTGTCATTATACAGTGTGACACCTCCCTGAAACATTTTCTTTGATATCGACGAACTTTTATTTTAATTGTAAAGCTTAAAAAAATTGTACTTTGAGATAGAATTTCATTTTTTTTAGAGAAAAATCAAGACCTACCGCGTATATTATCAAAGTTGGAAATTCAAGAAATCGTATGTTAGCGATTCTTTGACGATAAATTTAATCGAACATCTTCTCAAATGGTTGTACGCAAATATCATGGAACAATATTCTAAATCAAATAATTTTTTCATGAGTTATTTCAAGTATCTAATGGACTGAAAAATTAAATAAATATCGAATAATCGTTGATAATTATGTGGCAAATAAAATAAACGAATGAACTTATTTCCTCTGATCAATTGTCCATGTAACAAATGAAACAATAGAAAAACAAAATACAAAATCTATTGTAGAGAGAAACAGAAATGAACGTTCATTAAATTTTTGCTGTTTTAGCCTATCCGCCATTCATTGATTCATTGCAAAGCACATAATGTCTTTTCAGTTGTTCTGGGTAATATCTGCACAAGCTGCAGTTATTCTGATACGTAATTCTTTTACTGACCCTTGCGAACTTTTTGCTTTATAGAAATGTAAATACTATTCCAACCTATCCATGGATTTTCAAAATTATTTTTAAGCAACTCTCTCCCCACGACTGCATTGTTTACAAATTGACTAGCATTTTCTTACATTTGATACGACCGAGCGTTATCGTTGATGTTATCAAATATATGCGACTGTTGGGCTGTATTGTTGAGAAATCAGAATCATACCTCACAGAATTTAAGATTTTTATCTCACCTTAATTTCTTTATTTTTCTTTTTCCCCTAGAGGCTATACTGTGTGTTTCTTTTGTTCATTGGCTGCAATGAACTCGTCGCAAAATTTATTAGATTCGCAAAATCAACACTCTCTCGTTGTTCAACTTTGTTGATTGACATTCCTATCCCCAACTTGACTAGGTCAAATAAATGAATATTTGGAACCATATGCGTGCGAATAAAATTCAAAAAATATAGAAACTACCAAAAACAATGTCAGTTTCACTCAACGCGCTTTTCGACAACAAAGTAGGCATCCTCAGGAGCTCAAAAAAGCGTACTAAAGTACTCATGCTACTCTTATCTCATTTATACGACTTATTTGATTGGCTAACTGCACTCATTACATATTAAGTACACTTTTTCTTCATTTTGCAATCTCCAGACTTTCGAATAAATCGAGAAGGATACTGTCTTGAACCTGTCTGATTGATTTCAAACTTGTGGCATCAAATTGGTGGTCTCGATCCAAAGAATTTTCTGGTCTCGAAAAACGGATATGAGAAATGTGCTCTTTGAATCTTATATTCATGGTCCTTCTAGTTTGACTTAAATATTTCTTCCCACAGTCTTTGCATGAAGTCTGGGAATTGATGAGGATTATTATGAAAATATTGCAATATTCGTACACCATTTCCAGTTGCTAGATTGTTTCTGTTTTTGAACATTTATGCCTCAATACACAAGGTTGAAACACAGAATTTATACGTTTTACCGTACTGCTGCTCACTGAAAATGCATCAGGATGTATGTTATGAAGTTTGGCAGATTCTCTTGCCGAAAGAGCATAATCTCCGTTCAATTTTATCCCTCACACTTACTTCTCCCATGAAAAATCATGACTAATTCCTACCGCTTTACAAAATATTTGTTTTACTTATCGAGCATAATCTTTCTTTACTATGCAATTTTTGGAAGCGGTGATAATAATCAACAATCATCTTTTAATTCTAGCGACAAAAGAAAAGAGCGCAATTTTGCATATCTGCACGTTATTTCAGAGCCAACTCGACAAGATTTGAAAACAAATTGAGGGGTGTGCAGTCAAGATTGTATCATCAGAATAATGTCAAATTTGGTTGCTCAATCCGATGATGATTTGAGATTTTTATGAAAAATATGATACTTGAATTTTAACCTGAGAAAATATAAGTAGCACGCCTTGAATTCTGTAGAAAGGAAAAGGCATTCTATCCCAAAGTTACGGGTTTTTGAGCTCTACAATTCGAAAAGAGGCTTGTCGAAATCAGAGAAAAAATTAAAATGGTGATAATTGTGCGATTTAAAATTCTGGATTTTGGATTACGTCATATCAGGCGAATAATAAATGCTGAATATAATGTTTGTTACAGGTGAGTTACTGGAGTTTTTATCGACCTGTGAATATTGTCATGGACCTTTATTACGTAATGCCTACGTATATGCAGGAACTACGTCACCGATGTAAGTCTTACAAAAAAGCTGAAACAATTATTCTGACAAAACCGAAATTAGCCTTCTTCCCACATATTTCCAAAAAGTGAAAATATGAGGCAAATATCTGACAGAAAACAACTCCTTCCTCATTCGGACATATATCTGACGTCTATTTGTGGAATTGCTATAATTGTATAGAACAATTGAATACTATCCTCCATTCGGTTGGGAATAACCAACAGCATACATGCATATTGAAGGTTAATGCCTATAAGCAGTGCTAGAATATGTCAGACAACATTAGAATCGTCTTGTTCCACAAAACGAACCATTATATTGAATAACATTTCAGACTCCACTTACGAATGAAGCCACGACCTACAATAAGTCAGTCGCAGCGCCATCCGCAAATAAAGCAAGAATCTTCGTAGCGTAGATTCGGGGTGGAGACCAAATGCATGCAAAAAGATCTAAGCTTGGAAGTTTGTATTGAAGAGTTCAATTCTTTGATACAAATAGAATATTATTCAAGTGCTTCATACAATTAGCACTTGCAATTATTCAGTCCGCGAGGAACATTGCATAAATGGATTCAAGTGATAATTCATTTTCTGTAGAGGTAATTAATTGTTTTCTATCAGATATTTGCCTCAAATTTTCGAGATTGTGGAAATGTGTGCAGTGATGGGTATTTGCCGTTTTATTTTATTGAATTGTAATACACAAGAAACTTTACGATATGACATGTTGAAGAATTTCTTGAAAATGAATTAGGCATCATTTTTGATTTGAAGAAAAATAACGGACATTTGTAACGATTTTCTTGAACTGAAACATACTCAATAATCGAAACGTAGAGCCGTTATAAAGCTAATAAGTAGTATATAACATTTTTCTACTCATGTGTATGAAAACTATAATTTTTCAACCGGAAACTCTATATGAAAGTGATAGTTTTTCACTCTGGAGATCAAAATGAAGCAAATGAACAATATTTTGGACACTAATGACAGTTAATTTCACTACTTGGCACTTGAATCAGCAATTGATCGTCACTTACGATTGACAGTTTATAAACATTTTCAAGATTATATTTTAACTTCTCTCTATAACCCTAATCAATAATAATAATAATAATAATAAAAACGGAGATTTGTCTGATCCGAAGAATTACATTCCGATAACATGCTTGAACGCATGTTATAAGATGTTTACACGCATCTTGTACATGCGAATACTCTCCGCAGTTGAGCCGGTGTATGAACGGATATATGAGCAGAGAGGGTCGAAAAAGGGGGTCGCTGGCTGCAAGGAGAACCTGCTGATCGACAGATGCATCACGCAGGACTCCGTGCAGTATAAGCGTAACCTTTCAATGGCCTGGATCGATTATCGCAAGGCATTTGATACAACATCGCATGAACTCATCATGCATTTGCTCAGATGCCTTGCGGTACCCGATCAAATAGTGAGATGCATTGAACAGCTGATGCCGCTCTGGAGGACTCGATTTACCATAACATCTGGTCAAGTCAGAGTCCAAACAGAGCAGGTTATCTTTAGAAGGGGCGTGTTTCAGGGAGACTCCCTCAGCCCTCTTCTCTTCTGCATCTCACTACTGCCATTGTCCGTTGCACTACGGAAAACCCGCGGATACAACTGCGGCACCCCCAGCAACCGGAGGCATAAGGTCACCCATCTGTTTTACATGGATGACCTTAAACTTTATGCCTCCGGAGAAAAGGACCTTCACCAGTCCTTAAGGGTGGTGCAAGAGTACACGAATGCTATCGGAATGGAGTTTGGGATAGACAAATGTGCCACGGTTCATCTCAAAAGAGGACGATGCAAGGAATACGGAGAGGACGTTCAGCTCGTAGACGGAAGCATCCTACATCATCTGGCTGCCGGAGAGACGTATACCTACCTAGGGGTGGAACAACGCCACACCCAAGAGGTAGCTACTGTCAAGAGCTCTCTCCGCGGCAAGTATCAGCACAAACTCCGACAGATCTGCTCTTCAGAACTGTCGGGGAAGAACAAAGTTGCTGCAACTAATATGCTTGCCGTTCCGATTCTACTTCACTCCTTTGGAGTAATGAAATGGACTCAGGAAGAGCTGCGACAACTTGACGTAAAAACTCGCAAAATGATACATCTTCATAGAAGCTTGTATCCTAAATCGTCTGTTCCACGGTTATACTTCCCCAGACAACGGGGAGGCCGTGGACTTTTGAGTTTGGAGTGTCTACATAACAGAATGGTACTGGATGGAGCCTGTAAAGTCATCAGGAGTTCAGATCCCCTTCTCTGCTTGGTATGTGATCATGAAAAAGCAGGGATTGGAGCATTTCTTTTCAAGGCAGCAACCCGTGCAGCCGATGAACTCGGTCTCGTATTCCACACTGAACGGACAAACCCAAACTCTATCACCGAGTTGGAACCCGTTCAGCAAAAAGCCCACGTAAAAGCTGCGGAGTGTGAGAGGCTCCTGCAGCTACATAAGGATGAGCCGATGCATGGGGTCTTCTTCAAGAACATCCAGAGACCTGACTTTCTCGTTTCTCAGGTCAAGTGGGCTGAAGTCGGAGACCGAGGGATTCATAATGGCCTGCCAGGATGGTGTCTTTAACACTCTCGTCTACCGCAGTCGCGTGATGGGTATAGAGGTCCCTGACACTAGATGCAGAGCGTGTCGTGGGGCAGCTGAGACCATAATGCATTTGCTGTCAGCTTGTCCAGCTAATGCGGTCTCAACCTATATCCACAGACATAACGCGGCCCTACGAGTGTTGTACTACCATCTACGACACTCGTACGGTGTAGACGAGACACCGGTGTTGCCTCATGCTCCGGGGGATATTGAGTCCGTGGTGGAGAATGAGAAGTGCCGAATCTATTGGACCTATTCATTCCCCACCCTCAGGCAAATACAAGCCAATAAGCCTGATGTAGTACTCCTCGACCATCAAAGTAGGACGATTTTCGTCATTGAGTTTTCAGCTCCTGGCGAAACGAACATCGTCCGAAAAGAGGAGGAAAAACGGACTAAATATCGATATCTTCTCTTTGAACTCCGCAGGCTTTACCCAAACTATTCTGTCAAGATGGTGGTTCTGATAATAGGGGTCCTTGGTGGAATGATGGACACACTGCTCTCAAACTTAAAAATCATACCGGCTTGCCGTGACATTTCAGAAATCCTAACCGGGTGTATGCAGAAGGCCGTAATTCTTGGTTCACTCCGCCTACTCAGGGCACATGATTCTCGGACCCAGTAATTACTTACCCCAAGGACGTGGGGAGTGTTTACTGGGGTTAATGACACACCAGCGCGACCCCGGAAGTGTCGGGGCTCCGGAGACAGGGCCTGACTGGGTAATTCCTAACGGATAAAAAAATAATAATAATAATAATTATTATTATTCAGAGACCTGACCTTCTCGTTTCTCAGGTCAAGTGGGCTGAAGTCGGAGACCGAGGGATTCATAATAGCCTGCCAGGATGGTGTCTTTAACACTCTCGTCTACCGCAATCGCGTGATGGGTATAGGGGTCCCTGACATTAGATGCAGAGCGTGTCGTGGGGCAGCTGAGACCATAATGCATTTGCTGTCAGCTTGTCCAGCTTTTGAGGTCTCAGCCTATATCCACAGACAAAACGCGGCCCTACGAGTGTTGTACTACCATCTACTACACTCGTACGGTGTAGACGAGACACCGGTGTTTGCCTAATGCTCCGGGGGTTATTGAGTCCGTGGTGGAGAATGAGAAGTGCCGAATCTATTGGAACTCTTCATTCCCCACCCTCAGGCAAATACAAGCCAATAAGCCTGATGTAGTACTCCTCGATCATCAAAGTAGGACGATTTTCGTCATTGAGTTTTCAGCTCCTGGCGAAACGAACATCGTCCGAAAAGAGGAGGAAAAACGGACTAAATATCGAGATCTTCTCTTTGAACTCCGCAGGCTTTACCCAAACCATTCTGTCAAGATGGTGGTTCTGATAATAGGGGTCCTTGGTGGAATGATGGACACACTGCTCTCAAACTTAAAAATCATACCGGCTTGCCGTGACATGGCAGAAATCCTAACCGGGTGTATGCAGAAGGCCGTAATTCTTGGTTCACTCTGCCTACTCAGGGCACATGATTCTCGGACCCAGTAATCACTTACCCCAAGGACGTGGGGAGTGTTTACTGGGGTTAATGACACACCAGCGCGACCCCGGAAGTGTCGGGGCTCCGGAGACAGGGCCTGACTGGGTAATTCCTAACGGATAAAAAAATAATAATAATAATAATTATTATTATTCAGAGACCTGACCTTCTCGTTTCTCAGGTCAAGTGGGCTGAAGTCGGAGACCGAGGGATTCATAATAGCCTGCCAGGATGGTGTCTTTAACACTCTCGTCTACCGCAATCGCGTGATGGGTATAGGGGTCCCTGACATTAGATGCAGAGCGTGTCGTGGGGCAGCTGAGACCATAATGCATTTGCTGTCAGCTTGTCCAGCTTTTGAGGTCTCAGCCTATATCCACAGACATAACGCGGCCCTACGAGTGTTGTACTACCATCTACTACACTCGTACGGTGTAGACGAGACACCGGTGTTTGCCTAATGCTCCGGGGGTTATTGAGTCCGTGGTGGAGAATGAGAAGTGCCGAATCTATTGGAACTCTTCATTCCCCACCCTCAGGCAAATACAAGCCAATAAGCCTGATGTAGTACTCCTCGATCATCAAAGTAGGACGATTTTCGTCATTGAGTTTTCAGCTCCTGGCGAAACGAACATCGTCCGAAAAGAGGAGGAAAAACGGACTAAATATCGAGATCTTCTCTTTGAACTCCGCAGGCTTTACCCAAACCATTCTGTCAAGATGGTGGTTCTGATAATAGGGGTCCTTGGTGGAATGATGGACACACTGCTCTCAAACTTAAAAATCATACCGGCTTGCCGTGACATGGCAGAAATCCTAACCGGGTGTATGCAGAAGGCCGTAATTCTTGGTTCACTCTGCCTACTCAGGGCACATGATTCTCGGACCCAGTAATCACTTACCCCAAGGACGTGGGGAGTGTTTACTGGGGTTAATGACACACCAGCGCGACCCCGGAAGTGTCGGGGCTCCGGAGACAGGGCCTGACTGGGTAATTCCTAACGGATAAAAAAATAATAATAATAATAATTATTATTATTCAGAGACCTGACCTTCTCGTTTCTCAGGTCAAGTGGGCTGAAGTCGGAGACCGAGGGATTCATAATAGCCTGCCAGGATGGTGTCTTTAACACTCTCGTCTACCGCAATCGCGTGATGGGTATAGGGGTCCCTGACATTAGATGCAGAGCGTGTCGTGGGGCAGCTGAGACCATAATGCATTTGCTGTCAGCTTGTCCAGCTTTTGAGGTCTCAGCCTATATCCACAGACATAACGCGGCCCTACGAGTGTTGTACTACCATCTACTACACTCGTACGGTGTAGACGAGACACCGGTGTTTGCCTAATGCTCCGGGAGTTATTGAGTCCGTGGTGGAGAATGAGAAGTGCCGAATCTATTGGAACTCTTCATTCCCCACCCTCAGGCCAATAAGCCTGATGTTGTACTCCTCGACCATCAAAGTAGGACGATTTTCGTCATTGAGTTTTCAGCTCCTGGCAAAACGATCATCGTCCGAAAAGAGGAGGAAAAACGGACTAAATATCGAGATCTTCTCTTTGAACTACGCAGGCTTTACCCAAACCATTCTGTCAAGATGGTGGTTCTGATAACAGGGGTCCTTGGTGGAATGATGGACACAAAGTATAGATACGTTACTGGTTTTTTGTCAGTTAATATACTTTTTTAATTGTATTTTATCTTCTCACAAACATGGTATCCTGACTTTATTCCATGTGACCGACGTGTTTTAATTTAAACTTTTGTTTGCCTGTAAATCCGCCATTTTGTGTTATTCTCAATGAATGCATTTTATTTTTGAATATAACACCATCCGACAGACGAAAAAATATTACTTTCATGATCATAAAAATATTTACTTGATTAAGAAAATACAGTGGTGCATCATTATTTTTGTTAAATTTCAACACCTTGTATTTCAGAAATGAAGCGGTTGTGGACCTATGTTCATGTGAAGAATTTTTCTTGAAATAATCCAAGAAGGTGGTGCTGTAGGTTTTCCGGGTTTTCCCACAGCTGAAAAGTGAATACACCACCAAAAGTCGTCCCGTAGCGCCACGGCAAATAATAATAGCCGTCCTCTACCCGCACAGGCTATGCCTTTGGGTACACTCAACAAGTGTTTATAAGGGAGTATTATTTTTTTTCCATAAGGAATGTATCAGTCAGGCCCTGTCTCCGGAGCTCCGATACTACCGGAGGGCGCGCTGGTGTGTAATTAACCCCAGTAAACACTCCCCACGTCCGTGGGGTGAGTGATTACTGGGTCCGAGAGTCGTGTGCCCTGAGAAGACGGAGTGAACCAAGAATTACGGCCTTTTGCATTCTTCCGGCCAAATTTTCTGCCGCATCATGGCAAGCCGGTATGATTTTCAAGTTTGAGAGCAGTGTGTCCATCATTCCACAAATGACCCCTATTATCAGAACCACCATCTTGACAGAATGGTTTGGATAAAGCCTGCGGAGTTCAAAGAGAAGATCTCGATATTTAGTCCGTTTTTCCTCCTCTTTTCGGACGATGTTTGTTTCGCCAGGAGCTGAAAACTCAATGTCGACAATCGTCCTTCTCTGATGGTCGAGGAGGACTTCATCAGGCTTATTGGCTTGTATTTGCCTGAGGGTGGGGAATGAGTAGTTCCAATAGATTCGGCACTTCTCATTCTCCACAACGGACTCAATATCCTAAGGGAGTATTATTATTATTATTATTATTTTATTATTATTTTCGTTACATTTAGGATCAGCATTAAATTGGGAAATACCATGTTTCCTAATGGAGAATGGCTTTTGGTTAAATTTCCTGAATTATTGATATGTTGTAGATTTTATCTTCCACAAGTGTTCATGGACACAAAAAAATCGGCCGACTAATTTTTGAAATACAGGATGTCAAAGATGAAAAGTGAGGCTTTCGTCTAAGGTTTTTTACCAATTCCGAGAATTGACAAAACTTCCATATTTTCTAGGAATACCATGCCTCAATGATGATACAATGTCACCTTGATCTCGCTTCCATTATAAGTACTTTTTCGTTTTGTGCTCTACAAGAGAATGAATAAAGAAAAGTCCAATTTGAATACTTTTTCTTTAAACAACGAGTGTGATTTTTCTGATGGGAATTAAATATTGAATGAACTCCCTCAATTTCCATCGTGGTTGACTGGCTTCATTTTATTTTATACAGGGTTGTTTAAAAATAGGGGTATGTCAACCCCTTGTTTTTTAGGTCGGACAGAAAGGAGCAAGTCATAAATACTTACTTTTATCAAATATTCCTCAATGTTGAGAACGTCGTATTTTAACAATTTTTCAAACTATATGCCACATGGCTAGTATAAAAAGGTACTGTTGAATATCATTAATTATTCATTGATACGCCTATGGCGTACTGGGTAACTGATTTGTTATTTTTTTTCAATAATTATGTATTTGTCAAATAATTCACTAAAGTCATTTTATTTATGAAATTCAAAAATATACTCAAACCAAACAAACTACGAGATCATTTACCAGCGAATTACATTCAGTCGAGTTGTAGCTACGTAGTTGTCAATATGAAAATATTACAGTCCACTCCAAAATAAGACTCCGACACCACAAGACTTCACATTGGTCCTTCGAGCCTGATCCAATTCTGAAGCATTCAGTTGAGCCTGGTGAAAAATACAAGAAGAATAGGACGTCGCGGAATCTGTGATTTGTTCCTTTGAATCACTTACCTATCCCATTCCAATTCCTATTCCAATGCAAATTCCATACTATCCAAAAACATATACTAATATATCATTCATATAATTTTTCCCAAAGTGGATTCTACCTTGCACAAGCAATTTCAGTAGAAAAATCAGTTCATTTTAATTTTCATACGACTAAAATCATAGACGTACAAAATAAACAGTGTCGTAGGTAGTCATATATTCATTTATTCAGCTAATTTCAATTATGGCAGATGATTTGAAGAAATTAGTTCTAAGAAGGGGTCAAATCAAGGCTAAGTTAACAAGATTCGCAGTTTTTGTTGAGGACATAAGTAATCATCCTAATTTGATTGAAATATCAACGCGGTTGCAGCGAATTGAGCAATTCTTTGATGAATTTGATTAAGTACAATCACGAATTGAAGCTATTGATCAAGAACCTGAACAACTTGATGAAAAGGTTCAATTCGAAAACAAATTTTTTAGTATGACATCTAAAGCAAAAAAGTTATTATCGATAGTTACTCCAACAATTTCAGGTGAATCAGTCGCTCAAAGTCAAGGTTCATCAAATATTTCGTTCAACGTCAAACTACCACAAATATCACCACCGGAATTCAGTGGTGCATACGATAAATCGTCAAATTTCTCAGATACTTTCTCATCTCTCATTCACAAATACGTTAGTCTGTCTGATATTCAAAAATATTATGTCTGAAGCGGCTAAGGTGATTGATTCATTGGAGGTAAATGCTGCTCCAATTGCTTGGAATCTACTCTCAAGAATCGCTTTGAAAACAAAAAAGTTATTATCCAAAGTCTCTTGAAAAATATTTTTGAACTACCAAATGTGAATAAGGACTCTCATACTGCTCTGAGCGCATTTTACGATAATTTTCCCAAACATTATAGGGCTTTAAAAAATCTAAATGAGCCAGCAGAAAATGGGAACAGTTCACTAATTTATCTTTTACTCTCAAAATTGGATACATCTACGAAAAGAGAGTGGGAAATCAAAACATCATCGGAAATTTCACCAGAAATACAAACATTTATCGATTTTCTATCAAAACGATGCCAACTATTGCAATCAGTTGACAATAAAATTACAAATTTCACTTCAGTCTTCAAGAAACCGTAGAAAGCATTTTCTTATGTTGGTACAAACAACCCTAGTTGTATTTTTTGTAATGGAAATAATTTCATATACCATTGTAAAGATTTCTTGGAACTTCCTATCTCATCAAGATTCAACGAGATAAGAAGGCTTCGAGCATGCACTAATTGCTTACGTAGAGGTCATTCAACTTCTGAGGTAGTTCATGTCGTACATGCGATAAAAAACACAATAAATTACTTCATTTTGAAAAACCTAAAACACATACACACACTGCAGTCAAATCAAACCATTCGGATGAACCACACTCAATATCCATGTTGAAATTAATCCATTCTCAGGTCTTACCAGCACCAAGTTCGATTCCAATCCAATTACAATCCAATGCAGTTACACAAAATAACTCTGATAATGATTCATCCAAAACAATAATAGCTCATGCTAAAAATAATGGTACAGTTTTACTTTCAACAGCATTAGTATATATCCTGGATAATCAGGAGAATCCAATTTTATGCAGATCCTTGCTATATAGCGGTTCACACTCAAACTTTATGACTCTCAGTTTATTCAACAAATTGAATATAACTGCACGCAGTACATCTGTACCAATTTCAGGTATCAATTCTTCTATATCGAATGTAAATAAAATAGCACAAATAAAAATAAAATCAAAAATATATAACTACCAAGCAAACCTTTCTTTTTTGATAATAAATAAAATTACTCACAATATTCCTCAGCACACATTTGATGTGTCTATCATGAATATACCCGATCACTTTGAACTCGCCGATCCTTCATTCTACGAATCTTCTGAGATAGACATATTGATAGGTGCGAGCATTTTTTATGAACTTCTTTCATTCGGTCAGATGAAAGTTGATAATAATCAACCGATATTACAGAATACCAAGTTTGGTTGGATTATTGGTGGTCCTTTGTATAAGAATCACATTCAAACGAGTACATCAGTTTCTAATTGTTCTCAAGCTGAAACATCAGATATCCAAAAACAGTTGGAAGCATTTTGGCATATTGAGGAATGTTCAAATAAACAAATAATTTATTCCAAAGAAGAGGCTGAGTGCGAAAAATATTTTTCTGATAATTTTGAACGTTATACATCAGGTAGATTCATAGTTAAACTTCCATTTAGAGATAATTATAATGAATTAGGTAATTCATTGTGTATGCCAGTTCAAAGATTTCAATCTCTTGAACGTAAGTTCGCCAAAAATCTAGAAATAAAAGAAAAATATTGTCAGTTTATGGATGAATACCTGAAATTGGGACATATGTCACCGATATCCGCGCCAGAAAATCTTGAAAACATACATTTCTATTTACCTCACCATTACATTCTCATGGAATCTTTGACAATCAAATTGCGCGTAGAATTTGGCGCATCTGCAAAATCTTCTTCAGGTATATCTTTAAATGATATTTTGAAAGTAGGTCCGACTATACAAGAAGATGTTTTTTCTATAATTCTCCGATTCAGAAGTCATCCTATTCATGACAATGATAGAGATTTTCAGAGAATAGTGTGGCGCTCGGATCCTACCTCTTCTCTCAAACATTATGGGTTATCAACAATTACTTATGGTACAGGACCAGTATCATTTTTAGCCACACGTTGTCTCAAACAGTTAGCCTTAGACATTCAAACCAGTTTTCCCAAAGCAAGCAAAACAATATTACAAGACTTTTATATGGACGACTTGATTTCAGGTGCTAGTAATGTAGTTGAAGCAAAAGAACTCATTGCACAATTGGATACAGTTTTAAAAGGCGCAGGTTTTGTTTAACGACAATGGATATCGAATGATTATCAAGTCTTATCCAATCAAATCTCGAATATTTCTGATATTTCCCAGTATGTTATCATGAATAAGCAGAAGACAAAAACATTGGGAATTTTTTGGAATTCAGTTAGTGATCATTTCCAATTTATAACCAAACCTATCAAGCATTCTACTTTTACAAAACGTAGGATACCCGCGATAGTTTCGCAGATTTTTGACCCACTAGGTCTCATCGGCCCAGTCATAACAACCGCCAAACTATTTTTGCAAAAGTTGTGGAAACAGCGATTGAATTGGGATGATGAGATTCCCACTGAATTGCTGACAATGTGGTCACAATTGTATAACAATCTTCCTGCATTGAATTCAATAGAAATTCCTAGACACTTTCTGTTGAAAAATGCTAATCATATAGAAATACACGTTTTTAGTGACTCCTCTCAAGTAGCGTATGGTTCTTGCGTATACTTACTTTTGAGATTAGCATGTGCTAAATCACGTGTAGCTCCTGTAGCTGGCATTACTGTTCCTCGATTAGAGGTGTGTGGTGCCGTATTTATCGACGCAATTGTGTCAACAGACCATAGAATCATTAAAAGTAAAGACCACTAATATATGTTACTGGTACGACTCAACTATAGTTCTAGCTTGGATAGCTTCTGATGCTAGTAAGCTCAAGACATTCGTGTCAAATCGTGTCGTACAAATTCAAAAGGTCACTCATTTACAAAACTGGCGATATGTGCCAACCGACTGCAATCCTGCTGATATCATATCTAGGGGAGTGAACCCAGATAAAATAGAAAGCAACTTTCTATGGTGGAATGGCCCTAAGTGGTTATCTTTGGATCCCGTCTTCTGGCCGCACCAACCTCTGTTAGATAAGGCTGTTGTGCCAGAAACAAAGAAAGTAACTCTGATGGTTTCCAATCCTCCGAATGACATTTTGAACCGTTTTTCTTCATTCAAAAATATGGTGAATGCGATTGCTTATATCATTCGATTCGTAACTAACACAAGGGTAAAACGTGAAGAAAGAATATAGGTGAGCTCAGCATCGGTGAATTATCGCTAAGCATCAACACTGTTGTCAAATTAGTACAACTACATGAATTTTCAGCAGATTTGCAAGCACTGAAGAATTTCCAATCCGTAAATCGTAAAAGTAAATTAGCATGCTCAAATCCTTTTTTAGATGAACACGGAATCATTCTGGTTAAAGGAAGACTAAAAAACGCAGATTTGACATATGATAACAAACATCCTATAGTTATACCTTCCAAACACGACATCATTGATAAGACATGAGCATCATAAGAATCCACACGCCGGTCCTCAGTCAGTTTTATCAAGTATTAGGCTCCAGTATTGGCCTCTTAGTGGAAGACAGACTGTGCATAGAGGCAAAAATGGGTGACTTACCTATCACTCGGGTATCTGCTTCTAGAGCATTTTTAGTAAGTGGTATAGACTATTGTGGTCCCTATCTCATAGAAGATAGTAAAATTCGCAATAAAAACTATCATGTCTTATGTTTGCATTTTAATGTTTTTCTACAAAGGCAATTCACTTGGAATCGGTGAGTGATCTTACCGATGAAAGATTTCTCAATGCTCTCAAGCGCTTTGTGTCGAGACGTGGCCTTTGCAGTGATCTACATTCAGATAATGCCACCAATTTTATTGGCGCTGAAAACATTCTTAACGAAATAGCAAATCTTGCCAATAAAGACCTATTTAAAAACGATCTACTTCAAAATAAAATCACCTGGCATCATATACCTCCCCGATCTCCACATTTTGGTGGACTCTGGGAATCCGCAGTTCGTTTAACAAAATACCATTTGAAAAGGAATTTAAATAATATTAAATTAACATATGAATAGTTTTATACACTACTTGCACAGGTAGAATCTATCTTGAACTCCCGTCCTCTACTCCCCCTCACAGATGATCCCAATGATTTGGAACCATTAACACCTGGACATTTCCTCATTGGAAGCAGTTTACTGGTAGTTCCTAAAAGTAGTGAACTTGATATCCAAAGTACCCATGTATCAAGATTCAAGCATTTGAAACTCCTTCTACAACATTTTTGGGCAAGATGGTCGAAGGATTGATTATCTGTACAATTTACAGCAGAGGTCCAAATGGCGAAGTAATTCTACAAGCAGCGTAGCCGTGGGCTCCCTAGTAATCCTGAGAGAAGACAATACTCCTCCATTATTATGGAAGATGGGTCGAATTCTTCAGCTGCATCCTGGCAAAGATGGTGTTATTCGAGTTGTGACTGTTAAAACTAACGCTGGCGTAGTGAAACGATCAGTAACCAAAGTCAGTGTGTTACCAAATGACTCCTAATGAACTAAGTTTAATTTCGTTTTCTCAATTATTTTGAAAGGAGTACAGCCTTTCAACGGGGGGACTATATTGAATATCATTAATATTTTCATTGATACGCCTATGGCGGACTGGTTGTTAAGTAAGTGATTTGTTATTTTTTTTTCAATAATTATGTATTTGTCAAATAATTCACTAATGTCATTTTATTTATGAAATTCAAAAATAAATTCAAACCAAACAAACTACGAGATCATTTACCAGCGAATTACATTCAGTCGAGTGGTAGCTACGGAGTTGTCAATAATAAAACAAGACAAGACAAGACTTCACAGGTACAGTCCAAGTTTCATAGAAATATGCGGCTTTTTCAATAAATATTCTGTACTTCAGAAAATAATCAGTTAATTTTTACGAATTTTTGATATTAATGCTGCGTATAGTGGGAATAAGCACATAAATCAAAATATCGCATTTTTGTATAAAGTCATATTCGTCGAAAACAACTGCAAATGTATAACTGTGTAAAATCACATAAGTTAATAACGAAACGTAAGTAGGTAAACATGATTGTATATATATACATATTAGTCGAAATGCTACGATATACGGTGGGTAATAATAATATGAGTCAGACTTATGTTAGGTGGCTCATTTTGACTTATGTGCTTTTTCCCCCTATACGCAGAATGTACGGTTTAAGGAGTCCGAGATATTTTAAGTATATTAAATATATTCAATTTTGAGAACACTCATAATGAAACATCCCGTATTTTCGATTCCTTTCAGAATTCTCCGAAACGTTTAACACGATTATTTGGATAAATTATAACTTTTCAATTCGGCACCAACATGAGAAGCTCAATTAATTTTTAGCTGTATCTTACCTCGAACTTTCCTCTCGTTAATGTTGACGTCGATCATCAGTTGTCTGAGTTTGATGTTCATGGCCAAATTTGTTCGATTGAACAATCAACTATATCTCCGCCATTTTTAAACCGATTTTCAATTTTGAAGAACAGTGTTATCACTAATTGCGTGTTCTTCCGGATTATGAAAAAAATTGTACATGGTGTCATTTGAAAAAAAAAACAGTTTGGGGTCACTTCCGGTTGAACTGGGAGTGGTGAATTTTCGGTAATGGAGTCAAAATATGCGTATTTGAGTAATATATCGACATACAAAATTTGAAACCTGTATTTTATTCAAAACTATAGAAAAATTGGAGGGCGTACTGTACCTCGTGGTCACGCGGTATACCTACCTAGGGGTGGAACAACGTCACACCGAACAGGTAGCTACTGTTGAAAACTCTCTCCGCGGCAAGTATCAGCAGAAATTCTGACAGTTGTGGTAATCAGAAATGTCGGGGACGAACAAAGTTACAGCAACTAATATGCTTGTCGCGTTTTGATTTTACTTTACTCGACGTAAAAACTCACAAAATGAGTCATAGGATCTTGCATCCTAAATCGTCTGTTCCACGGTTATACTTCCCCAGACAACGGGGAGGCCGTGGACTTTTGAGTTTGGAGTGTCTACACTGGATGGAGCCTGTAAAGTCATCAGGGGTTCAGATCTCCTCCTCTGCCTAGTATGCGATCATGAAAAAGCACCGGTTTTTTCGACGTTTTTCTGGGGGCCCACTGAAAACTCAATTATACATGAATCCAATAGCCTGATGTCTTACATATAAGCGAATAATACACCCCTCATTACTTGGGGAATTCTAACAACTTCGAGACTCAAAACCTACATCATTTACCCGCCAACTTAACACCGTAGGGCCTGGTGTAAGCTGGTTTTACCCGCCCGCTGACAGCTCATCAGGGCAGGAGTGAATCCCTAGCAATATAACTCCCTCCTACCTCCTTGTGGCTTACTGACAGTTTTAGCATTTTTAGATATTTCAGTGGTGTAACGTGTTATACATTTTTACTGCTATTTGAATTTATAAAAATTTTTTTGATTTTGTTTGGATGAAAAAGCAGGGATTTGGAGCATTCCTTTTCTAGGCAGCAACCTGAACTCTGAACGGACAAATCCAAACTCTGTCACGGAGTTGGAACCCGTTCAGCAAAAAGTCCAGCTACGGAGAGTGAGGGCTCCTTCAAGAACATTGAACACCTTGGCTTATCCAGAAATCCGACCTTATCTTTTCTTAGGTTAAGTGGACTGAAGTCGGAAATGGAGAGATTAGTAATGGCCTGCCAAGATGGTGTCTTCAACACCCTCGTCTACCGTAGTCGCGTGATGTGTACAGAGGTTCCTAACACTAGATACAGAGCGTGTCGTGGGGCAGCTGAGAGCATAATGCATGCATTTGCTGTCAGCTTGTCCAGCTAATGCGGTCTCAGCCTATATCCACAGGCACAACGCGGCTCTACGACACTAGTACGGTATTGACGATACACCGGTGTTGCCTTATGCTCCGGGGTCCATTGTAGAGAATGAGAGGTGCCGAATCTATTGGAACTACTCATTCCCCACCCTCAGGCAGATACAAGCCAATAAGCCTGATGTAGTCTTCCTCGACCATCAAAGTAGGACGATTTTCGTCATAGAGTTTTTGGCTCATCTGAAAAGAAGAGAAAAATGGACTAAATGTCGAGATCTACTCTTCGAACTCCGCAGGCTTCACCCAAACCATTTTATCAAAGTGGTGATTCTGATCATAGGGGTACTTGTGCAATGATGGACATGCTGTTCTCGAATCTGAAAATCATATCGGCTTACCGTGATGCGGCAAAAAACCTAGCCGGAAGAATGCAGAAGACCGTAGTTCTAGGTTCACTCTGTTTACTCAGGGCACATGATTCTCGGACCCAGTAATTACTCACCCCATGGACGTGAGGAATGTTTACTGGGGTTGATGACACACCTGCACGCCTTCGGTTGTATCGGAGCTCTGGTGACAGGGCCTGAAATGGAATAGCCTGTGCGGGTAGAGAAGGGCTATTATTATTATTTGCCGTGGTATGAAATTAAATAATATGCACTATATATAGTCTTTCATTTGAAACCTCAATAATCAACCAATTCATTATAGTAGTTATCTGGAAATACCGCTCAATAGAAATGTCTATCGCAATTTTTGTGTTTAGTAATACGTACCGTATAATTGCATACTAGTAGTCCGTGTGGCGAAGAAGAACCTCACAATAATCTTTATTTGCAGACTTGCAGAAATATCTGTCAGATGTGGTTCAATGTCCGTCCTGGTATTAGCCAGGGAAGTAGTTGTTTTCTGACAGATGTTTGCCTTTTATGTTGTAGATCGTTGTGTTATCCGTGGGGAAATATTAGTTAAACAGTTGATTATTATTCATTTGGCAGGGACAGGACAATTGTAATGTTGTCCGACCTACCCTGTCACTGATGAGAGGCAATAAACCTCGAAACATGCATGTGTGCAGGTGGTCATTCCCAGCCAAATGAAGGATAATCTTCTGTTTAATTACAAGACAAGCAGTTGCAATTGGGTCTTCTTGGAAGAACGTTGCACAAATATCTGTCAGATGTTGTTCAATGTCCGTCGTGGTATTAGCCAGGGAAGTAGTTGTTTTCTGACAGATGTTTGCCTCTTATTTTCCACTTGGTGGAAACGCTTAGAGAGAAGGGTACCCCGTATTCTTTCACATTGTTGATACCTCTCTGGCACAATATATTCGACCTCGTTCAAATTTTGCAGTTTTCTCGTTCCGGAGACTGTGCTACTTGGGAGAGTTTTGTCTTGTTCCGTGCGGATGGCGCTTCGATCAACTTTGTTTTAGATCGTTGTGTTATCCGTGGGGAAATATTAGTTAAACAGTTGATTATCAATCATTTGGCAGGGACAGGACAATTATAATGTAGTCCGACCTACCCTGTCACTGATGAGAGGCAGTAAACCTCGAAACATGCATGTCTGCAGGTGGTCATTCCCAGCCAAATGAAGGATAATCTTCTGTTTAATTACAAGACAAGCAATTAGGTCTTCTTGGAAGAACGTTGCACAAATATCTGTCAGATGTAGTTCAATGTCCGTCGTGGTATTAGCCAGGGAAGTAGTTGTTTTCTGACAGATGTTTGCCTTTTATTTTCCACTTGGTGGAAACGCTTAGAGAGAAGGGTACCCCGTATTCTTTCACATTGTTGATACCTTTCTGGCACAATATATTCGACCTCGTTCAAATTTTACAGTTTTCTCGTTCCGGAGACTGTGCTACTTGGGAGAGTTTTGTCTTGTTCCGTGCGAATGGCGCTTCGATCAACTTTGTTGTAGATCGTTGTGTTATCCGTGGGGAAATATTATTTAACCCTTTCAAGCTTTCTAAAATTCATTGAGGATGCAGCGGAGTGGTTTTAACGCGATACCCCATATTTTGTAGCTGTGCGGTGGTGCCATCTTCTGAAAAAAAATTACGACATGGCGATTCTGGCGCGTAGGAGGTCACAGTGCTCTGCCTCTTCACCGCTGTCGATGAATTTCATGATTTCTACAAGGTGTAAGTGATTTGATAGTTTTCAAAACCGGTTTTTGGAAATAAATGAGCTGTAAGAAGGGTTGCTAAGTAGATAATGAATTATATTTATCAAATTTGTCTGTTATCCATATTTTCTTTGTTTTTTACGAGTAATTTTTCAGACTTTTGTAGTGGTTTCAAACGACACCACTAAGCAGCGAACACCGGAATATTCTGAAATTTTAAAAATTAATATTATGTGGTTTCACGGAGAAAATGGTGTTACGTGGACTAGGAACGAATGGATAACGATGATTTCGAGAATTTAATTTTCGAAGAAATTCCATTTTGGACCGAGTCGGAAGTATATGAGGAAAATGACGACGGAGAAAACAACGAACATGATGGTGCTCAAAATTTCATCAGTGCAACCGTTGGTAATGTTGAGGAGGCTGCCGCAATGAGCCTGGACATCGATAATAATTCAGTTCAGGATCAGGAAAATGGTGATGATGGTTTTAGTGACGAAGACCGTATCCCAGCAATTTCCATAGACCCGACCTTGCTGGTACAGTAGATAGAAGGAAGAAAAATGGAGAGGAGACTATTCAGTGCTCCTTTATCGTGAAAGACTAAAACAGCAATATGGGTTTTGTTGAAAAAGCCGATCAACTGAAAACCACATATCAAATCAACAGAAAAAATTGAAAATGGTGGCATAGGATCGTATGGCACTTCCTGGATGTGGCTATAGTCAACTCTTTCATAATTTTTGCAGAAAGAACTGGACATGTGGGTATGGACTTGAAAAACTTTCGAATTGCCATTGTGAATGGGTTAGTAGGGACAAGCGCTAACAAACTCAGAAGGGACAGGCCTAGTGCTGAACATGTTCCGGACAATTTCAAGAAAAACGTACCCTTGAAAAAAAGGTGGGACCAGGCGGCACACATGCCCATTCATGAGAATTCCCGCAGATGTGCGTTGTGTAGCTCGAAAGCAAGTCAACACAGAGCAAGGTGATCCTGTTCTAATTGTATGGTGGGGCTATGTCTGACATAAAAATATCTGTTTTTCCCAGCCAAATGAAGGATAATCTTCTGTTTAATTACAAGACAAGCACTTACAATTGGGTCTTTTTGGAAGATCGTTGCACAAATATCTGTCAGATGTAGTTCAGTGTCCGTCATGGTATTAGCCAGGGAAGTAGTTGTTTTGTGACAGATGTTTGCCTTTTATTTTCCACTTGGTGGAAACGCTTAGAGAGAAGGGTACCCCGTATTCTTTCGCATTGTTGATACCTCTCTGGAACATTATATTCGACCTCGTTCAAACTTTACAGTTTTCTCGTTCCGGAGACTGTGCTACTTGGGAGAGTTTTGTCTTGTTCCGTGCGGATGGCGCTTCGATCAACTTTGTTGTAGATCGTTGTGTTATCCTTGGGGAAATATAAGTTAAACAGTTGATTATTATTCATTTGGCAGAGACAGGACAATTATAATGTAGTCCGACCTACCCTGTCACTAATGAGAGGCGATAAACCTCGAAACATGCATGTCTTCAGGTGGTCATTCCCAGCCAATTGAAGGATAATCTTCTGTTTAATTAGAAGACAAGCACTTGCAATTGGATCTTCTTGGAAGAACGTTGCACAAATATCTGTCAGATGTAGTTCAATGTACGTCGTGGTGTTAGCCAGTGAAGTAGTTGTTTTCTGACAGATGTTTGCCTTTTATTTTCCACTTGGTGGAAACGCTTAGAGAGAAGGATACCCCGTATCCTTTCACATTGTTGATTCCTCTCTGGCACAATATATTCGACCTCGTTCAAATTTTGCAGTTTTCTCGTTCCGGAGACTGTGCTACTTGGGAGAGTTTTGTCTTGTTCCGTGCGGATGGCGCTTCGATCAACTTTGTTGTAGATCGTTGTGTTATCCGTGGGGAAATATTAGTTAAACAGTTGATTACTATTCTTTTGGCAGGGACAGGACAATTATAATGTAGTCCGACCTACCCTGTCACTAATGAGAGGCGATAAACCTCGAAACATGCATGTCTGCAGGTGGTCATTCCCAGCCAAATGAAGGATAATCTTCTGTTTAATTACAAGACAAGCACTTGCAATTGGGTCTTCTTGGAAGAACGTTGCACAAATATCTGTCAGATGTAGTTCAATGTACGTCGTGGTATTAGCCAGGGAAGTAGTTGTTTTCTAACAGATGTTTGCCTTTTATTTTCCACTCGGTGGAAACGCTTAGAGAGAAGGGTACCCCGTATTGTTTCACATTCTTGTACTATATGATAAAAATATTTCAGCTCTTGAAGGATGCTATGTTGGTGAAACGCTCATCGAGTGATAGCAATTTTGATGTTTGGTTAGTTTCTATTTTTTGGATAGCCTAATAATGTTCAATATCGCAATTGATTTTCCAGCTGAAATGATCATTCTGAGTAATTTCATTATAGAAGTTATAAAAGAACATGTACATCATTACGTATCTCGGGATTGTGGTCATCTGGGTTTATATACGGGTTTGCCTAGGCTTCAGAATACGTGTTCCATTACAAAATGTTTATCAACATTTTAGTTGGGTTCAATTATTGGAAACTTGTTCCACAAATTCAGAAATATTTATCAGCCATACTCCTAGCCTAGAGCTGATATCCTATGTCAAACAATATATTACACTTATCAACAATTTTTTTTCAATATTCCTTCCTTTTTTCCAAGTGAGTAATTAAGCTTTATCTCGAGTGATGAATGTTAATTCGCAATATTTTTTTGATGTGACTATCAACAAACAATCTTCAAAGTCATCTATCAAATAATACTGGTGTGAAGGTGTCCATAACCTCACATACACTCGGGGGAAAAAGGTGGGTAATATTTTGGTCATTTAATTTCAACGCCGCTTTCCATTTTACCATTAAAAAAATAAAAAATACACTGAATGACACCTCACATTTAGTTTTCATGCCCTTTAAGTGGTGGAGGGGAGCACTGTATGTTACATTAGGAAAGGGTTATTTCATAAATTATTTGGTGTTTTAATAAAAATCAACCTTTTCTGCCCCTCCGACAGTCTGAAAACCTTTAAGTGAGCTGGCGTTCATTGTACTTTATTATCAAGATCCATAAGTAGATCTAGCGGCACTTTTTCATCCATTCCAAATTATTTTCTTTCACTACTGTGAATGTAAGTGCTAAGATAAGAAGATAAGTTACCAAATCAATTCAAATGATTATTCACTGATTCGTTTTTGTGACAAATAATCAAATGGTCGACATAAATCAATAAATATAAATAGTCATTATTTTCCATCTTTGTTTACAAGCACTGGTGGTTTTTACTTTAATTGAATCCATAACTTTGGAAATGTCATTGAGTGTATCATTTCATGCCCTTGCAGCCTGTTTCCGTATACTGATTCATGATGTCTGTGAAAAGGGTTGGATTGGTTTTCCATATACACATAACCATGTAGCTGTTTCAAATATGATATTTCGTTCAAAACTCCGTTCAGAAAGACGGTTTTGACAGCAAAATGTATGTATGACCTTCAATTGTTGAAAAGATATTAAATATACCTTATTTCATGACTGGTGCCAACGTGCTGTCATAATTTTCACCATTTTTTTGGGATAATCCTTTCACCACTAGTCGTGCCTCATATTGTTTTATATTCTCCTCTGAGTCATGTTTTATTTGGATATCCGTTTGGGAGGAAGTTTAGTGTTTTTCTCCAAATGACTTCATTTCATCCCGAACAGCTCTCCGTTATTGCAGATTCTCATTTTCAGGCAATTTCATTACATCTTTCCATTATACTGGTTCCCTGTAGGACTCAATTCGAGAAAAATATTTCAGTTTCTTACTATGCACCCCGTAATTTTTTCTTGATGACCTTCTTAATGAAATCATTTCCGATTTATTCTTGACTCGTTACCTTTTCTATTTATTTGCTCTTTTTATATTCGTTTTGGTATGTCCTTCAATTCCATTTTTCTCTATGGTATTTTCTGATTTATATTTTTCGTATCCTATTTTCAATGAAAGGAACCTATCGTAATTTTGTTTGCTGTCGGGTCGAAAATTTTGTATCCACTAGAATTTCCCACTCACTTCTCTTTTCTTTCGGTTCATAAGAATACGTCTATTGCTTCGGATGATGTACGATTCTGTAGGTAATTTGCAGTAATACAAACCAGTACCTTTTTGATAGTTCAGATTCGAACAACATGCATCAAGCTGATTCGCATATAGTTCGATTTTTGCACTCTGTTCTAGCGAATATGGCTCATTACGTTAAATGAGGATGAAATATGACCTAACTTTTTTCTTCGAGAATTGTTGAGGATATACAGAAATTCAAACTGGTTCATATTATTCAGTTAGATCAAACCTGGATAGATTCACAGTTCTTTTATGGATATGATGCAGTTGTGGTTGAATTGCGGGCCCTTTTAGAACTGGAAAAATTATTCATAAACTTTATTTTATTTTCTCTTCATTTATTAATTCCTGTCCATTTTCAGTTCTATGTTTTGGGTAGTTACTTTCATTTCTGTACCGTATCTGTTATTCGACATATATACTCCTGAATATCATTCATTTATCGAGTGGAATATTGTCTGCATGTTACTCAATCCACTCCATTAGCAACATAGAAACAAGGTCCATACCTGGAGGATATCGGAAACTTTAAAAAGTTATCATACGAATTGTGACCTATAAATGTATAACTATAAAGTGCATTCCATTTATAATGAGCCATCCTGAATAACTTATAGTACAATGATTTTCAGGAAAAATAAAAACACACGTGGGATTTTTTCAACAATTTGTCTTGGGATTCTTATTTATCTAGTAACTGTTTTACTAAGAATTACAATTAGCTTTCTTTTATGATTCTTTTAGTGCAATTTCAATTACACAACCGGTACTCATAGATGCTTCTTATATCGTATCTTATACACAGAGTTCATAGCAACGTATGTTTTATTTTTTTAATAAACTTCTATTGTTCAGAAAAATTAAGATTTTTATAATAAACTAACTGATTTCAGTATTATGACAATTGCATTATGGGTTTTGGTTTCGAATACAACAAAAATTATTCTCTTTGTTATTTGACACTCATTATAGTGTATCTTTGTCTTTCCAAGTAGGTTACTGTATGATCTATCAGCAACAAAATGTTTGAAGTCAATAAAAACTTCAAACATTTTGTTGGCCAAAGTGTTCATTTTAATTTTTGTGTTAATTAAAGTATCGATCTCAAGGAACAATTTTGATTTTTTTAATATCTTTAATATTCGGGTTGTAATTGTACCACAATAAGGAATCACAAAGTATTGAATGAACTGTCATCTGGCTACACCAAAACGAGCAGTCCTCGGAAATATTGAGAAAACTGATCTGGAATGACGAGGTTCTTACTTTTAAATGTGCGATTCCAAGCATCTATTTTAACCTGGTCTGAACTCAAACTGGGAGAAGTGGAAAATATTTTTCCTATATAATATGTGCTTCTGAATTTGGATTGAAATGGCTCTCTGTAATAACTTGGATGAGGTTGGGAAAAATGGTTGTCAAACAAACACATATCTCAACCCTTACTTAGTGCATGAAATTCTGTAAAATTTCAGTACATATATTAGAAAGCACCAAGCTTGGGATTTTATGTAGAACTCGAAATTCATTCAATTAGCTTAGACTGTGGTGAGTTTTATAATTTTTATTATATTTTCTTGAGTTGTCTGACTGGAAACATATGAGATGCATATAATCATTCCCTTTTGTATAGAGTTAGCTGATAAATAAATGAAATCTGGGTGTATTTCATTAATTAGTTCTTGATGGCGTCGTCATAGTATTTCAAGCAAGTTTCAACGCTGAATCTATATAATTGAATTTCAAGACTCAAGACAGGTATCTGTGAATAATATCATTGAAATTCAAGACTCGTATATGTGGAAAATATGGTTACTTGTTCTAGTTAAATGCATTTTAGCAGAAATTGAATGTAGTATTTCCAGAATGGATTGCACTAACAATTATTATAACTTCCTAAGAGGACTAATTCCGATTATTTCACTAATCATGTTGTTTTCGTAAGCGATACGTGAAAATTGCATTCATGGAAATTATTTTCCCTGTGATATATGTGAGTATAGGGGAATATTTGAGAAGCGCACTGCGATTACATTTGTTTTCTCGTAATAAATATCTCACGTTTGATCCCACAGTTTTTGAATAATAAGTCGATATATCACGGATTCCAGGCTTCTCAAGCAGAGAGCACATAAAGCACAATCTACACTGACGGTTGTGATTCACGTCACTTCTCATCGGTTTGGTGGCACATCGTTCATTTTAAAACTCGATTTTTACATACCGCATGAGAAGCTGGCAATTTCGAACTTATATTCATTTTTGAAATTATGCGTGAATGAATCAATAATAAGTTGAGAAGAATTTGTAAAGGTCATCTTGTAAACCGATATTATCCCAATAAGTGAGCAAGTCCAAGTATCGTTTTCAGCTAAATAATCCATCTCTTTTCTCATGGCTCTTTTCCAGTTTTCACTTTCAGTTGACTTTGTAGCCTCTTTATACGAACTGGTTACCTTAAGCTGCGTCCTCACTGAGTCGACATTGTCGATCGACTCTGTCTATCGACGCTGTCGACCAACGAATCGAAAAGACTTCACCTGTCCACACCAAGTAGACAGAAACTTGGTCGATCAATCGAAACGAAAATGTTTAATGGAGAATTAATACGTTTTTATTGCTTGTACCGCATTATTTGTTATTGTCGTGTCTAAAAAAAAAAAAAAAATATTCGGGTAAAAAAAGATTTTAGGTTAGACCAAGCCTGGATGATAGAAATACAGCGGTAGTAATCTGATAGACTTAAAAAGTGGGGAAGATATCGAAATATTGAACTTGAATACAGATGCAAGGGTGTTCTTAGACTTTATTCTCGAACTTCTGATAATAAATTTGAATATATATTGCAAAAAATGCCGTAACACGACACGCTCACATTGATTACAGTCTTTCCGCTGATGTCGAATGCAGAATACCACGTCCACACTCTGGATTCGATTCGACTACCCTTTGATTTTACCGACAGTATATGGAAAACCAATCGACAGGTCGATCGACGAAGTCGCTTGACGTGTACACACTGAGTCGACATTACCGATAGACAGAGTGTGACCGTACACTATCCGAACAACCAGTACTAGTCTCAGTCTACCACTGTCAAATGACAGAGGTGGATATTTGCAGCTAAACTTCAGTGGAGATGGGGAGGTTCGTAAGAAATCACTGATTATAATAAATAAGGTGTTCTATGGGCGCCAGGTAAGTTCAATTCCCATTCAAATACCCAATCACTCGAAACATTCAATCTCCAACATACCAACAAGATTAAAACCAACAAGCCAGTAGTAATTGACCTTTATTGACCGAAATATAAAGCACTCAACTAAATTCCTGGAAGGAACGATAATATTATAAAAATGTGAGTGCGAATTCAAATCAAGCGGTAACAAGCAGCAAGCAATGGTCTGTCATAGACTTGGTTACTGATGATTCCCATTGAGAGAAATATGGCACAAAAAATTAATTTAATAAAACACGAGCTTGATGTGTTTTTACACGACACTTCCAAACCATGGACATCCATTTTAGACCTAGCATAAAAAAAAACCGAATTGGATAGGCTGTATATTTTTGCTGGTGCAATTGACTTGGTTGGATTATGGCTGGTGTTTGGATATTTTGCTCAGCTGGTCTGTAACTCAGTTGGCTTTTTATATCCAGCTTACATGTCTATTAAAGCCATCGAAACAAAATCTAAGGATGACGACACAAAATGGTTAACTTATTGGGTTGTATTTGCAATCTTCTCAATTATTGAGTACTTTGCAGACATCCTCGTAAGATGGTTTCCTTTATATTGGTTGGTCAAGTGCACCTTCATGGTATGGTTGATGATTCCTACTGGATTTAATGGATCCGTGATCCTGTACCAAAGAATTATCAAACCATATTTTCTACAGCATCAACACAGCATTGATGATGTTGTCAGTAAAGTTAAGGACACAGCGCACAAAGTGTTTGATAAAAACGAGTGAAAAAACAAACACTACATAATTCACCTACTATTAGATTGTTTTTGGTTGTCAGTGGAATATTTTTTATCGTTTTGTTGGTCCATTTGGAAACATTTTCAATTTGATATTTCTCAATGTAAGCAAAATATATTAAATGTTTTCAGCCTTATTACCTTATCGTAAAAATTGTCACTTTTGAAATAATGGATGTTCTTATCATAAGATATAATATATATATATATATATATATGTATAGTTGTGCGAATTTTTCAAGACTTGCGTGCTCCTTTTGGGCCACCCTGTATACGATGTCGACCTGTCCAGTCCAACAATGATGACTCCCTCTGTGTGTTGACAATGGCGGATCACCCTGTAGTACGGGGAAGGTTGTTCACCCTGTAGATGAAATCAGTCCGTCCTGCTGTCCAACAATGATGATTTTCCCTGTGAATTGCCAATGATGGATCACCGTGTAGGCCGCCGACGATGGCTCACCCTCTAGGACACCACAAGTCGTATTGCAAAGGATAGACAAAAAAAACCTGTCAAATAGGGAAACTTAAATCAGTAAAGTTTTAAGGAAATAAAGATAAATGAAAATGAAACTAATACCCTATCCTGAAATGATCAAGGTTCGAAAGGAACCTTGTAACTTATGTAACACGGGTATGATGGAATAAAACCCCACCAACACCAATTCTTCACAAGTTTTATATCAACCAGCAACAGAATATTCTCATAACTCCGTTTTATGAGTTGGGTCACAGTATCATATCTCTCTATGAGTGATAAAATTCAGCAAAACGATGAGGACCCAATTATATGAAAAACTAAATAACTAATCTATTTTCAGTTCAAATTCCGGAATTTACCATCAAATTATACACCTCGCAACACTGTCGAAATAGCATTCGGTAAAAGAGTCTTCATTGAAAAGACTGCATTCAACAATTATTATTGTTCAAAATGTTACAAATAAAAAAATTATAAAAATCGTTCAACGTATCCTGGCCGTGAGGGTTTTTCTTTCAACTGCGATTCTTCAATGAAACTGCAATGCTAATTGACGTTGCGTGACGGTACACCCGTCTTTGGAAATTCGGCCTTATCGCATCTGTTAATAAGGAATAATTATTTTACACAAGCAATATTACTGAACACATGCATTGAAAGCTTTGGAATGGTTGGAAAGCGCTAGCAAGAGTGAAAAATGAGAGGACATACCTATTTATACGTCCTAGCAGTCCAATAATCCTGGGAGACTCACACATCTGACACTTGCAGGTTATTTGGCACTTTTGAAATCCTCCGAAGAGCACAATTCTGGTTATGTATCAAAAATATGCACAACAGCAAAATCAGCAAAACCAGAACTTTAGGTATTTGACTTGCAAAACGTAACCCAATGAAGGATGATTAAAATGTTATATATTTTTGCAAGCCAACGAGCACCAAAACCTTCAACTTTCAATTCAGACGTGAAAAGTGAAAAAGAAAGAGAGAGAAATCAGCAAACCTAGCTGTCAACCCGGAACAACCAATAGGTTGAACAAAACTATCACTAGCCCTTCACAAAATACCATAGCAGATGCACATACAGAAGGCAAAGCTAACTACACACAACACAACGTGAATGTATGAACAAACGCACTATATACATCAAAGGCGCGTGCCCAAAGCAAATACGCTATCTATTCTAATCTATCTATTGATTGCTGTCGATTCTATCCATCTTATTTTATGAATCTACGGAATCAGCGCTAGGATGCTTGACAACACCATTAAATGCAGGGAACTCGTAACCTGTTCCTACGGACTGTCAAATGGATAGAAAAATAAACAAATTAACCTCGACCAGATTATGATACAATTTCTATCTACACTAAAATAGTATTACTGTTCAGAGACAGTCAATAAATACACTGACTGCCTTCAAATCACCAAGGTTTCAAAATAATATTACTATTTCCCAATATTCGTAAGTGTTCATAGTCAATGTCTTAAGCCGTAGACACAATGAAAGTTTTATGTAATAAGTTTTAAGTTTTGGGATTTTGGATATCAATTTTACAAATAAAACAAGATGCAAAACATAATTGAAAAATGAAGCTTGAATTTTATCAACAAGATCGTTTATGAGGCGTAATCAGAATAATAATGGCAATGATAGTTTCGCGTTAAAAAATATCCAAAATTATGAAAATTAAAACTAAAAACATAAAACTTCCATTGTGTTTCAGCCTTTATTCTGCTTTTCAATAGTGGTTCAGTAACCCAAAATGATATCTTTATTTTTAGCAAAGTCTTGAATTTTTGAAACGCATTTTTCTCAAAACATCAAATATGCACATTGGTGACTTTTAAACGTAGTTTTGAAAATCAGCTCCATTCAAATATATTTCAATATGCGTGGCCTGGGCTTATAACCTATTAAGATTATTTCGTGAACGGATATATGCCCAATAACTACTCGAGTTGTAACTTTATTTATCAAGGCCAAGCTTTCAAACATATATTAGACAAGTAATTAAAAATAACAAAACAATCAAAAACATGACCTTGCTATGTGAAACATGAAAATAATATCGTAGCATACAGAGGAGTACAAACTAAGATGAAATGATTTTGTACTAAAACTCACCAGAATTGTACGAACGTTAACAGGGAAAGACAAACTCCCAATGAAATACAACTTTCTTTTTCCTTTCCTGTTTTATCTCCTACGAAACAATCACTGATTTACAGAAGTAAACAAACTTAGAACCACTTACCGAATCAAAACAGTTATGAATGGTCTGAAACAATTCAGAAAATATGTGAAGCACCTCTTGATGGAACAATTCTTCCATGGCTTGAATGAATATTTTGCTCATCAATTCTAGTCCTTCTATGATTAGTGGGATACAGGTATGATTATCTAATTATCGAATTAACTGTTTTGTAAAAATCTTTGTATTACCTACGTCGATGTACTAATTTATATATCTGTTCATTTCATTTATATGTATTTAATTCTAGGCCAATGATTTGTGAGAATCAACTGTGATTAATTATCAAATTTTAAAATGTTCTATCTATCTATTGTGACGAGATTGATAAAAGTCCCCTAGCTGCGCCGCTGAGTCGATTCCGTGGGCGCTTTGTCGATAATTATTTCCAAGAAAAGATTATTTGGGTGGAATTCTGTCGTGAGTAATCTAGAGTGGAATCTGGAATAATCTGGTTACACTACTTGAGTATTTGAGGGCGAGACATCACTGGGGAGATTAAGAAGTTTATGAAGAAGAGATAAGCAGTTTTTGAAGAAGTATATAAGTGTTGGAATATTTAGCAAGTTGTATTGTTGTATAGATTCTAAGTGTTTTATTAGTCAGTGAAGTAGTTGTATGTTTTTTAGGGAAGTTAGAAATAAACAGTTTTAGTTGTGTGCTCGGCTTATTATTTAGCATATCTTAACACTATTTTTCTACCTATCTATTTCTAGAGCCATATATTTCCATCTGGATATGCAATTTACAATTCTACTCCTGAAATTGTATTGAAAAATGGTGAAGGCGGACAATTTAAACCGTTTGAATGATCCTGCATGGGATTTAAATTACAATTTTGAGATCCTCAAAAAAACTTTTTTTCTTATAAATGATTTGCAGGAATCCTATAAAGAATAGAATCAACATGTTTTACAAAATATGTCGTGCCGCCCACAGAAGTATTACATCATTGTCCAGAACAATAATTCATTGAAAATAATTTTAAAAAGATACTTTCTGATTATTTTGAATAGTCCAAACAGACAGATGCTTTGTATATAAAAAAATATAATCCTAGAAGCGTACGAAAACCTTATTTATAATTCCACCGGAACAAAAGTGTTATTGTACAAAACCTAATTGAAATCAATTTAGTCGTGCACAATGCTGTTGGAAATAGGATCACAATGGATGGAAGCAGCTTATTGATTAAACAAAATCGTTCCGAATTAATTCCAGCGGGCGTTCTTTGCCGCTGTTGGAATACGTGCCCTTAGACCTTTTTTGTATGGTGCCATACTGGACCGATTCAGAATGCATAGCATGATTTTAGTCGGTTATCCGACTGATTAACCCTTTTAGCCTTGTGCTTGAACTCTGAAAATTTGTAGAACGGATAATTTCCCAAAATCAAATAATGCAATTGAAGGGGATTATGAGTCACTAGCAATGCTACGTTTCTATCACTAAGGTTGTTTTAGTTCAAATGTATACAGAATCACTCAAATGTATGGAACCGCCTATTTTATCAGTAAATGTGCTATTGGTGAAGGAGTGACGTTATCGGCAATTTTTTTAAATGGAACCATATGTCTCTCGATACATACAGTGTGCAAAGAAACCAGATATGTTGTAAAAAAGTCTATGCATTTGCTGTTATTCAAAAAGAGTCACTCACAAAGATTTGTATATTAATTCGGACCAAAACTCTTCAACTATTTACCATTAGAGTCCAAAAGTATTACAGATATTAGGAAATACAAAACTGACATAAAATCATTTGTGTGCCACAATCAACTTACTATTCAAAATCTATATTGAACATTTGATCAACGAGTTTTCCATTTTCCTTAATTATAAAAACCGAAAACAGCAATGAGGATCTAATATTATTTATCTTCAAACTCCTCCTATAAGTATGGGTTTCCTGACACAACACAAGGACATTGGTGCTTAGGTGAAAGGTACCGATACAAAATAGGGGATAACCTAAAATAGTATTGCTGTTATTAGAAATTGAAAACGTATATTATTTCTGACTGTAAACCCTCTTACTGAGATATAACCCAATAAATTTGATTTGATTTGATTCATTTGAAATAATTTACCTGATTTTGGCACATTTAGTATATATACCTACCTCCTAATAACATATTGTTTTCATCAGTCAGACATCAAATGAAAAATCAGGGATCATCTTTGTGGTTTGCATACCCATCAGAAAAAAAAAATTGAAAAAACACTTTTAAAATATGAATTTTATGGCATAGAAAATCCGAACTTGACAGTTTTTCCGTTTCTAAGTAATTGAATAGATTGCGATTCCCGTTTGCGATGAAGAAAATGGAACAACCACATTAATCGGTGTTTTTTCATCTACAAATTCACTCTCCTATGCTGCAGCTATATTTGCCAAACTGTATAAAGGAATGCGGACACAGCGTAGGTGTAGACCCAAAAGACACACCGGTGCCAAATTTATTTCGACCCGTGCAGTAGACCTTACAGAGCATTTGAAGCAGTCTCTTTTCTGACGATCATTTTATTTGTAGTCGAGGTTAGAAATAGTAGATATGTTCCGACAGCGGCGCACTGAACGATCGATCCCAACATTTGTGATGTCGATGTTCTTTGAATTCTGTGGTCGATACCTGTTGATAGATTAATGTTTTTTGTCTTTAATTAGCTTTATCGTGCCACCTGGAGTAATGCGCCAGGTTCCAATGTTTAATATTCCTCAATCATTTAACATCACCTACGGTAAAAAATTTTCAATTCCATATTTAATGGATCTAGATTGGACAGTTTCTACCAGAGTTTTTCACGAAACAGTCTTGGGACATCTAATCTTTATATCTATAGGAAGAGTTTCAAACGTTCTGCCAATCCTCATTCAATTCTATTATTTTAGAAAAAACTATATTTAATGAATATATATAATTACAACTTTGTTTTAGAAATTTACATTCTGTAAGTTTTTTAAATTCTGTAACTGTTAATTCATCGCCCCGTTTTTACCTGTCTCCAAATACCAGATTGTGAATTAATGTGGTTGTTGAAATATGAGACCATGGTTCGTTGAAATGTCTGCGAACGGTCCAATATTTTCAAAAGGGCTCTAGAAAATATCATGAAATTTTATACAAAATGGCTTATGTTGATCCAACTTTCCAATAGTTGGATTCTTTTTCAATAGAGTTTTGAATCAAATAACAGAAACTGAAAACTATCTAACCAAGTGCTCAAATTGTTTGCAATTATTTGCTAAACAATAGCCCAAGCGGTCATAAAATTCCCTCGAGGTATTATTTGGTAATTGAGGCGCGATTAAAAGAGCTGCCTGACATATTTAATTTTTTACGATTTCTAAATTTGGTAGTTGCTCAAACTATATTAGTTCAAAATCTGATATTTGGAGACATAAGTAATGAGGCGTCGCTGAATAGATTGCAATAAAAACAAATAGGGTGTTCCATTCGAAAAAATTGAGTTACTTACCCTCATTATCTGAAAAGCTGTTGATATGGTAACATTGTCGATATCACCATTGAATTAGGCATCATCAATAGCTACCCTATCGAAATTTTCATAAATTTTCTCTTGGTCGTTTCTGAAATATGAGAACGTTCCGATACTTTTGAAAGACACTGTATAGCAGTAATATATAGCAAACATTCATTGCAGCTTATTGGGAGCATGTAAAATCGAAATTATTTCCATCGCCGAACGGAGATTTTTCGGTGTCGATATAGTCTGGTTCGTACGGCAACACTGCATTTGGAATATCGAATGTCAAATATGACAGGAAAACAACAAAACATCTCTGTTTTTTCCGTCTTTGGCTCATTGAAGTGTTTTTTCGTGAATAAATAGCAAATTATGAGTTGATTTGTGTTAAACTATCGTTAGTTTTTATTAATAAGGAATGGTGAAGCATTGTGAAATGTGCAAAAGACCATTTGAAGCTGGAAATCAAAATATGTCATTTCAAAGATGATCTACCAGTGTCGTAACTATAGAGAAAGGGAAGCCGAATTGGAAAATAGTAAAATGAATAAATTATGAAAAAACATGTCAATTAGAGCATCGGCTGTTCTCAAAATCCTGTGGAGATTATTCCATCATAATTTCAGGTTTCCGTTCCATATTGGGTTTCCATTTTATTGAACCTCAATATTTTGTTAACAACGCACTGCCGTTGGGGAAAGATGATCCATACACACAAATTTTAATGCTTGTTCGGCTAGTTACTCATCTAGGTTGTTTGATCGTAGGCGGTAATTATATCTTCTTCACTCGAATCTTTACCAGTATCATTGCTGTACAACAAGCGGTATTTCGGTTCGGGAGTGTCGATTCAGTATGCATGAGATTCTATTCAGTTAACGGTTTTTTAAGAAAATTAATTGGTATAACACAAGCCTGCGATGGATGTCCCAGTATAAAACTAATCAGCAATTTGGATAGGTATGTCGTACTAGCAAACAAAATAAATAATATAAACTACATCATGTAAATTGTCTGAGAAAATTTCTTTGATTACAGTGAATGCTAGTAAGTAGTAGATTGTAAGGGTACAGGCTGTGCAGCCTCACAAGCACTTCGTCCTATAAGTTCTTTTATTTTCACTTGTCCATTACTGCTTTATAATACCTTGGCAACGGCTGCTATTAACAGACCGATAATGCCCGGGGCATTATTAATCATAACGCCCGCCAAATGTTTTTTTCTGTAGTTCAATAAATTAATTACTCAAAAAAGTTTTATTTTTAACTATAGATATTAAAGGGACTAATTATTTTCTCTCAAATAGAAATTACAATTTTCAAATGTTCCTGAACAATTAGTACCAAGTTTGAAGTTCTGTGAGTTGACCGATGATGAACTCCTCAATGTGCATTAGGTTTCGTTCGGAACGTTAACATTTTTTTTTTTGGAAACGGAATGAGCTATCATTGTAGCAATTTTGTTCTTCGAGGAGATACTTTCTTCAATATAGCTCTCCTCTATCGTACTACTCTTCAATTTTCCATGTAATTTTAATTTTTCAAAGGAAACACCTCCTTGAACAAGAAGTGATGACGATGTTCGGTGTATACAATGTCCGGTGTAACCTTTCGGATTTCCCAAATTAAGGTATTTCGCTATGATAGAATTAATGTTTTCTTTAACAATCAGTGTTGATTTCAGCTGTGAGTATTTGGTCCTTAGACTATTTACACTATATCTTTCAGACTGAAATAATGTAAAATAAATAAAAAATATTAATATTTTTCATTAGATAAACTCACCAGTTCCTGGAATTATGCTATTAAGATAGTTTCGTTTACGGTATTCACTCTGTTATTATCTTTCCATTTCAATAAATGGTCATACTCCTCGTATAATTTGGATTTCACAGGCAGTAAATTTTCTAATGCTTTTTCAGCTTTGAGCGTCACATTCTGTATGATCTCCATAATTATCATGAACACAACTTTTAGTTCCTTCCACTAGGAAGCTTGTCAATTCTTACAAAAATGCGGCGTCATTTTAGGCATTTTTGTTGGCCCTGCCATAAGAAAATCATTATGCAAGGCGCTAACTTTAAAAAAATCACTAATAAAACAGAAGAGAACGCTTGAAAATATTTATGTCATCAATGCAATTCAATCTTGATATGCTAGAAAGAAAACAAACCACTATTTCAATTTAACGTACCTAGCTATTTAGAGCAATATTATATATTGGAAGGGTACAACAAAAGTAAAATATCGCAGATTTGTTAATCAACATTGGAATGTGAAAAATTGAAGAAAGTAAAATAGAATAACTGTTCCAAATACATTAGGAAAGGAGAAACTGTGAAGGAAAAACTCGTATTTGCCAAAAAAAAGAATTCTGAAAAACAACTTCATTTAACGAATAAGAAAATACAACTACTGGAACAAGAAAATACACTACTGAAGGAAAAATTTGAACTTTTGGAAAAAAGAAGCAAAGCAAATAATTTTTTAATATTTGGGATCAGTAAGCCAACAAGAGAGAGAACCCTAGAATTCATCTGTGGAGAAATCAAACGTCTCTTGGACGTAGATCTCAAAGAAAGGGATATCAATAACTTCCATTCGTTAGGCAACTCAGTCGATAGTCCACTAAAAGTAGAACTTATCTCACACTTAAAGAAGAAATTGATTTTCCAAAATTACCATAAATTGAAGGGTGCCAATTTATACATTGTCAATGATCAAACCGAAATCGAAAGAACAGAACATAAAATACTTCGTGAAAAATTGAAAACGGCTAGGGCACACTCAAAAAACTGTTACATCAAAGGAAAAAACTATTCGTAGATAACAAAGAATACTCCGTGGAAGAACTGAGTTCATAAGAAGAGAGTAACGTTGAATCAAATAGTGCTCCAGCTACTCCAACCGTAGACTAGAGGAGATTTTTCACTGAAAGTCCACCTGAAGTTTTCAAGAATCCAGTGAATATTCAAAAGTTGGGCACTCAAAATAGGAAGTCATCCAGATCATCTGTTGAAATTCCTCCTGGTTCTAAAGACCCGCTCCGAACAAGATCTCATACAAAAAAGTGAGTTCTCAAACAAACTTTGTGAAAAAAAAACATTCATATATATATTGTTGTGTAATTATTATGTTATGTTTGTAATATTTTAAATTTTCTAAAATTTTGCCCTGACTAGATAGTTTCACCTTTTACCTTCTTCTACATTTTACCTGTAAACCTTCTTCCCCTCTCAGTTCAGCCGGTCTCGTAGAACACAAAAAAAAATCTCCTCCTCCCAGGTGGATTCAGTTGAGCTTCTTGATGCTATTTATGCAGTTTTAAAAATGAAAAGGTAGAAATTTAAATGTTCAACCGAATGTAAGTTTTTATTAATAAATAATTATCAAAACTATCCAAAATGTTTTCTTTTTAATCATTTTCCATAAATGTCAATCATTACTATTCAATATCTGAAGAAATAGTTATTCAATTTAGAATTCTTTTTATTTGATGAATTAGTGAATGAATTAAATTACTATTGATTACATCAAAACTATTCTACAGAGTTATCCTAAATTCTGTCTATATTATTGCAACGTTTTCTTCGTTTAAAGTCTCATCACTGACAGTCTCTAATAAATGGCTTTTGATAAATAGAATTTGTTGCTTCACGATATATTGTAGATATTGTTCAGGAAAATAACAATTAGGAACGATCTCATGCAATTCAGATGTACGTAACGATATGAATAAGTTGATAAATACCTTATTTCTGGGAAAATTCCGTTAACTAATAGCCACGAGCTATCAACATAATTTTTGGCGGTCCTAACTAATTTCGGAGATATGGGCCTGATTTTGAGTGATGAATGGCATTTTTTAGGACCGCGGAAAAACACTCAAAATTCTTCCTTCTTCAAACTTATATAATATTCAGACCCTAATTGACCTTGTTTCACACTATTTCTTTATTGAAAACGCTACTTTTTAGGAAAAAACTCATCCTTCTTTTATGATGACATAACCTACAAATCTAGGCAAAATGGTTAGTGAATTTTGTTCATGTCAAGTTGGTTTCTGGAAAAAAAGTGAGTGAATATTCTCATTTTCATGTTGAAATTAATTGCATAGGAAAGTTGGCTGTGCAAATATGCAAAGTTCAAAGTTACCAACTTGACATAAATAAATTCACTAGACATTTTACATAAATGTGTTGTTTTGATGTTTTAAAAGAAGGTTGAATTTTTAGATAACCATTGCCAGTTTATATAAAAAATTAGTGTAAAACGGGTGACTTAGGGTGTGTACATTGTGCTAGTTTAAAGAAGGAAGAATTTTGAGTGTTTTTTCCGCGATAGAAATGTGTCGAAAACAGGCCGTATCTCTGAAATTAGTTGAGACCGCCAAAAATTTCATTTGGATTTTTTGTTCAGGAGGAAAAATATATTGATAGCTCGTGGCTATTAGTTAACGGAATTTTACCAAATTTCTCTATTTGTCGATCTTGGAAATTTTTTTTGACAACAAAGGTATGTTTTTCCTTATTTCAACTTAACTTTAAGTTTAGTGTCTTCCAAGTTCTTGTTCTGGTTGATTCTGGTAGGCTTTTCTGATTTTATGTTTAGTTTACTATATAAGTTCCAATTTTTTGTCAATTTCTCTGTTTGTCACTTTCGACAATCCACTCTCCTTTTGCCTTTTTTTTTCACAAAAAAACTCCTTTGCAATCTCTCCTTCAATTCTTTTCTTTCACTGAATGTTTGATTGCACTCACGAAACACTCTTCCGATGTGACTATTTAAATTTACCTTATACAAACTTTTTATTTCTGATAACCCTTTTTTACTAAACTTATATCTATTTCCTTTCTATTTATTTATTTTTCAAAACATTTCTTTATATCTTTTCTTTTCAATTCAACATTTCATCTTTCTGACATGTCATTTCCCTGACACTTCATTTCTTTTCTACTTTCCTAAATACTTTCTTTATTTGGCAAAATATGTCAATGAAATGAAATGGTTTCCAAAACAACCTAAATTCAAACTGGGATGTGAATCGTTGTACTCTTCGCTCAACCAAACTGAGACCAAAAGAAAACCTCAAATGCATCCAAAACAAGGCAAGGTGTTATCTCCAATGGTTTATCCCAACTCTAAAATTCATCTCAAGTTTTCATAGCAATATATGTGTATCCCTTAAACATCCTCTCACTTCATTGTTTCTGGTCTTGTCTTTCCAATCGCTCACACAAACAAACCGTACTAAGAGTACCTTTATTTATATACTACCACTTCTTTTTATAGTGAACTTTTTTGTCTTTCATTGAGTTTTTACGCTGATTTAATTTTTTATATATTTTTTATATTGGATAGGTTGTATTATTGTGTGAATTGTTGTTCTTTGAGAGAGAACGATGGACTATTTTATCAGGGTCTACAACTACTCCGAGTTTCCTTCCAAATTGCTAAAAAGTGCCTCTGAATATAACGACATATTGAAAGAAACTGATTGTAAGTTTAAGATGATCCATCAAAATATCAAAAGTATCTCAAAAAACATGAATAACTTTGAGGTCATTTTAAGTCAGTTTGATCAATTTATTATTACCTAATTCTAACAGAAACTCCTAATGATTTTGATCGGGAATTATTGCAATGAGAGGGGTACGATATGCTATATGACTTTGGTGACATTAATAAGTATGATGGAACTATTGTCTATATAAAAAACACTAGTAATTTCACTTTCAAAATTGTAGCTATATCGGAATGTAAAGCAATAGAAGTCAATTTGAAAAAAGAACAAAAAATATAAAAATCACAGCCCTATATAAATCACCATCAACTAATGATAGAGAATTTGTAAATGGATATGATTACTTTTGTAATAGAAAGCAATGACCTACATATAATTATTGGCGATATCAATATTGACTTACTGTCTAAAGATAACACAGTTGCATCTGAATATCTAGATATAATGAGAATGTTCAGTTTCTTCTCGACTATTAACACCTACACCAGAATCCAAGCGGATTCTAAAAGCTGCTTAGACCACATATTTTTGAGAACAAAAAAAGGACAAGTTACTGATAACTTTTCAAGTTTCATTTTGGATTCTCTTATAACAGATCATAGGACTATAATATTGAACGCAAATATATTCAAGTATAGTGAATCTATTCATAAGGAAAACACGTTTGAAAAAATTAATTATCAAAAATTGAGATATGACTTAATCCATGTCAACTGGGAACTTTTATACAACATCAAAGACGTACAAGAAGCAACAACCTACTTCATTAGACAAATTAAAAATGTAATTAATAAAAATACCATAACTTACAAACAAAAAAGTAAATATATCAAAAAGAAAGCATGGATTACAATGGGACTAATAAAGTCAATTCAAAAACGTGATAAGTTATATAGAGAATGGCAAAAAAACAAAGAGAATCTAACACTCAAAGAAAGCTTTAGGAACTATAGAAATTTATTGAATAAACTCATTGAAAATGCAAAAATCAACCATCACAAAAGTCAAATTGAACTGAATAAAAACAATGCACACGAGCTATGGAAAACAATCAAAACCATCACTAACACTAATGATAAGCCTGTATTGATAAAACATATTAGACAAAGAATGGTACGTATGTGAATTCTAGTAAAGAAATAGCTGATACTTTCAATGATTTTTTCTCTGACATAGGTCCAGAACTGGCACAAAGCATTCAAAAACCACCAACTCCACCACCACCAAGAGTAATAAACCGTTCCTCAATTTTTTTGAAACCTACGAACGAGAAAGAGTCGCTTGGCATAGATGACATAAATTATTATATTATTGATACCATAATAGAAAATGGAATTTGTCTAACCGAATTCAAAATATTCAAAATGGTGATAAAACTCTACCATCAAATTTTAGACCTATATCTCGTAACTAATTTCACGAAAATATTTGAGAAAATAATGAAGATAAGAGTGGAGCTATTTCTGAACAATCACAAAATAAATTCTGAAAATCAATTTGGATTCCAAAGCGGAAAGTCCACAGGAGGAGCCATTCAGTTCCTAACAGAAAAAATGTATTAAACGATCGATAATAGCCAACCTGCCATTGGTGTATTTCTAGATCTTGCAAAGGCATTTGACACTGTTGATCATAAACAGCTGTTAAAATCTTTGCAGGATGTGGGAATACGTGGAATACATGGACGTATAAATGAATAATGGACCCAGTTTTTTACATCTCCAAGTGAAGTCGCTGAAAGGCACCATCCTAAGGTCCTGCTGTTGAGTTGGGTGTTGCCACATCAAGTCTGTGATAATTCTTCATCAACCATCAACACTAGCTTAAACTCAATTGCCAGCGAATTTCAGTCAGTAACTCAACATTCCAATCCGTTTATGAAATTAAACTCGGCATAATACATTCCAGAATCAAAACTAGTGAAATTAATTCGAAAAATTGGTGTGAACTTCCAAAAAATTCTGTACTGTATGTTGAAATGCTGCACGTGCGGCAACGCTGTTGAAGTACGCTTTGTTTCTCTTCATTTGTTGGTTGTTTACAAATTTCACCACTTTATGTTGATTGACATTGTCTGTCATTATACGGTATTTGTTAAAATATTGGTGTTTTGTTGCGTTTGGATTGAAATAGTGAAAGAAAAATAGATAGAGACTAATAGTGGTGCTTTACTGTTGGGTTTGCAAGCAATCTAATTGTTCTAACAACCAGAATCTCAGCTTTGATAAGTAAGTACATAGATTGTTCATAAATGTTAGATTGACGTTCATATTCTTCATTGGCGTCACAGTGGGTATCAATTTTCTATACATACAAAATGAAATAGTACTGAAATCTTCTTAGTTTATATGAAGGAAGGCACATATGGGTATTTTAGGAACACATCAGATCGTATCTAACAAGTTTTGCTGAAATTTTCATTATCATATATGAAATTCCATATATTTTTGTTATTATCAATACCTATATCTACCTATATCAGTTAAATTGCGTGCGCCACTGTCGTTGAAGGGTAGGTCTATCGCAGGTCTCCTTCCCTGCGACCCGCGCGCCTACGAACCAAGCGGCTTCAAAACAAACTGTATTGCAAGTATGGGATTGCTGAGTCCATCATTAATTTATACGTCCATGGTGGAATAGCACAAAGTTTATTTCGTTCATATTTGGAAAATAGGAAACAATGTGTGAAAATTTACTAAACGTGTAATTCATTCGAATTGGTAAATTGCTGAGTACCCCAAGGAACGGTTCTTGGACCAATCCTATTCATCATCTACATAAACAATCTACTCAGCATTGGAACATCTGGTAGCATAGTAAGCTTCGTCGATGATAATGTTATATTTTATAGATCAAATAACTGGGAGAACCTAAGAAATGAAATCCAGTCTGATATGAACACTATTATTGTCTGGTTTAGTCATAAATTGCTTACTATTGAATTTGATGAAACGATGTTTCTTCCAATAACGAGTTACAAAAATAATCTTCCTCAGTTTAACACATTAGAAAGAGATAATTACAACAAACTTGTAACAATAATGCTAACTGATAAAAAAAAAATATCTAGGGATAACCATTGATTGCCATCTTCGTTTGGGATCAACATAGTGAATACGGTTAGAACATTTCTGGGTCGTTTCAAGTACCTGGGAAAAACTTTTCTCTAAAACACCTCGAAATGCTCTATTTCACTCTTGTAGATTCCCGTATATCATGTGGAATTATAGGATGGGGTGGCATCGCAAAAATATATCTACAAAAATTGGATGTATCACAAAAATACTTCCTTAAAATTATGCTCAAGAAAGAGAGAACTTACCCCAGATGACTTGTACATAGAAGCAAAGATACTAGATATCCGCCAAAATTTCTTCCTCAAAGCAGTGTGTTTCTTATATAAGAACAAAAGACACGTCGACTTTCTCTCGCATAACTATCCAACAAGAGCTAAGAATTGTAGCAAAGTAAAAACTACTTCTGCCAATAAAGCAGTAGGGACTAAATGTCTCGCATTCCTGGAGCCACGATTTTTAAATGTCATTTCGGAAACTTCTCTCTTCAATACTTCCAAGTCCGAAACTTATTATAGAAATAAAGTCAAGTTATTTCTGATGAGTAAACACAGGCAAATCGTACATAACCTCTTCAATTGACCAAATAATTTGTTGAATGGATAAAAAAACAAAACCTAACAAGAATGTTCTCTTCACACTAGTCTTTCTCTTTCAATATGCAATGGAAATTTTATGTCCGACTGCCTATTCAAATAATTTCACGACTTTTAATTTCTACTATTGATTACTTCTGTTCATCAACTATTGTCTTTTTTATTCGTTTGTCATTAAATATAATTTATTATTAGTCTGTGTTAAGATCTACAACACCTATACATGGATAAATGATTAGTTCACCACGGACAGCAAAAGCTTTGTGGTCTCTCTTCTTTATTCGTTTGTATCAGATAATCTGTTGTTCGTTACACTAATTTTGTAGATATTGTATTTGATTCATTGAACATTTTTTTTTTAATCCGTTAGGAATTACCCAGACAGGCCCTGTCTCCGGAGCCCCAACACTTCCGGAGGGCGCGCTGGTGTATCATTAACCCCAGTGAACACTACCCACGTCCGTGGGGTGAGTGATTACTGGGTCCGAGAGCCATGTGCCCTGAGAAGACGGAGTGAACCAAGAATTACGGCCTTCTGCATTCTTCTGGCCAAGTTTTCTGCCGCATCATGGCAAGCCGGTATGATTTTCAAGTTTGAGAGCAGTGTGTCCATCATTGACAGAATGGTTTGGATAAAGCCTGCGGAGTTCAAAGAGATCTCGATATTTAGTCCGTTTTTCCTCCTCTTTTCGGACGATGTTCGTTTCGCCAGGAGCTGAAAACTCAATGACGAAAATCGTCCTACAAAAATTATTATTATTATTATTATTATATCAATACCGATCACAACCTTAATGAAAGTACAGCACGAAAAATAAATAAAAAATAAACAGTGCATTTTACTGCCCTATTCAGGAAATTAATACCAACTCTTGACTTTACTTACTACTGCCGGTGCCGGCGGGTAGATAATAAGGAGGTTCAGGTGGGAAGGACGGCAGGTGTGCTCCATGGCGTCGCGGCTGTTCCAGCCTGGACGTCATCCACATTGCCGTCGTGCGGTCGTGGTAGTGCCAAGGGCACCTGCGAGAGTGCGCTGGTTACTACTACATTCACTGATGTTCGCAACCTCGCCTCCTACAACGCTTATGTGTGGATTACAGATCATTATGTTTCTATGATTCTGGACTGGATGAGGATCTTTATTTTGTGGTAACCCCGGAAAATGCTAAAAGTTGAAAACTGTATTCAGGCATTGGGCGCTATTATGTATGAACGGGAGTCCCAAAGGTATTCCAATAAATATTCATCATAACCAAACAAAACCTTCACGAATGACATAATGAATTAAAAAAAATCATTTTTGAATATTAGTTACTAACAGTTATTTTTGTAATTAATAGTTTTTATTTTATCAAATGGGATGGTTATATTTCAGAGTTAGGTAATTTTGAGGTTAGGATAACAAAATGGAGAAAAGGGAGTTATGGTATTGATATAATTTTTTTTTCAAGTTTTTGAATACAAAAAAAATCTGTATGTTTTTATTTGGAATTTCAATTTCTATTATTCGAATAAAGGACCCCGCAAAATCCTTATGGAATTTGGGTCTCGGTGGATTTTTTTGAATTTTTGATATGATGTAGTCCTTGTAATTCTCAACCAATGTTACCATTGCGCCAACCACAAAAAATGAACAGTTTTGCCGCTAGGGGTCGTTAAAATCACCCCTTTCTCAGAATAGACTATTTATTTTCGAAACCGGGTACGACATTTTCACCTGTTTCATTGTAGATAATGTTGCATATGATTATGCTCTTTTATGAAAAAAAATTCTCCTCCCCCCCTTTCTTCCCCCACTACATATAATGAAACGGTAAAACTTATATCTGGATTTCTTTTAAATGCATCGTCAGATGTTTGAACATTCTTGAATTAGCGAAATAGCACTTTTTCATGATTATCCCCCCTCCCCCCGAGGGGTACAAAACAAAAAAAATTAGGTGGATTTTTCTGAATTTTCTATATGCTGTTCATGTTATTGTGAATAGAAATTAATCAGATGAAAAAGCCAAAAAATGGATAGTTTTGGTGCTAGGGGGCGTTAAAATCACCACTTGCTCAGAATAGACTATTCATTTTCAAAACCGAGAACATTTCCACCCGTTTCATTGTAGCTAATGTTGCATAAGATTGTGCTCTTTTATAAAAAAATATTCATCCCCCCTTTTCCCCCCACCTCCTATTATGAAACGCAAAAAATATGTCTGGATTATTCTGAAATGCATCATCGGATGTTTGAATAAGCTTGAATCAGTGAAATTGCACTTCTTCATGATTTCCCCCCCCCCCCCCCCGATGTCAATAAAATTTCGCTGTATTTTTCTGAAATTTTAATATGATGCAGTTCATGTGAATAGGAATTAACTAGGTAAAAAAAACAAACATGGGTAGTTTTGATGTTAGGGGGCGTTAAAGTCATACCTTGCTCAGAGACTAATTTATTTGCCGCAATTTCCTCACCTCACTTTGGAATATTTAAAACGGTGAGACTTAACTGGATTTTCAACTTCTGGTATCTTTTTTAATTCACACCTATGATTTTAGGTGTCTATGAAGTTGGGCTGGCTCCATCCTATATTGAGAACAAGTTTCAGAGAGGTGCGGGTGAAATGGGAGAATGGGTTTATTAGAATGCGCATTTACTGAAGATATACCAGGGCTCTTCAAATTTTAGCTTTGGATTGCTTTAAACCCCAACAAGCAAGACGAAGAGGAGGTTGTGCCAATTTTAGGATTTTACTGCACTTGCAAAACGGTGGCAAGAACTTTGGGCTCTTGTGCACATGTGGCAAGTGTGTTATGGTTCTTGGGCTTTGCACGCCATGAACCGAATATCAGATACCCATGGACGACGCTCTTGAATGTAGTAATGGATGCCGCTAACAGGCCTGCACAAATTGATCCAAATCAAGCACTACCCCAAATTCAAATTGTTGATGTTTGAACTTATACAAAGTCTTACAAGACTATGACAGTACTTAATATAGGCATGATACGATGGGCGACAAGGCCTAAGTGTCACCGGGGGCATTAGCCTGACGGGCCTACATAGAGGTGGAGGTTTTTGTGAGTAGCCCTGACATCTGAGAATCAGTGGAGTCTCACAGTAGGTCTTGAGTTTTGAGATTTTGAGACTCATTACCTCTCTATAAAATATTTTCTTCACTTCAAACGAAAAAAAAATCGTGTCATTCACCCTCATTTTTTTAAGTGGGGGAGGTATAGATGATCAAGTATGATTTCCCTTATTTGAGCTGGATAAAACATCAATTTTGACGCGCCTTTAAAAGTATAGTCAAGAATTATTTTTTAATGTTTTGAAATAGGGGTTGGGGGGAGATCTTAGAATTCTTCTTATGAAAAATTGCAATATGACCCATCGTAATCTAAAATAAACACGTTCAAATATCTTTCGCTCCTATAATAAAAAATTGTCTATTCTGGGCAAGGTATGACTTTGAAGCCCCAAAGCATCAAAACTATCCATTTTTGGGGTTTATCACCTAGTTAATCTCTATTCACAATGACATGAACTGCATCATATTAAAAATTCAGAAAAATTCCCAAATTTCTTTTGTTTTGTACCCCTCGGGGTATTTCGGCTATTTCCCTAATTCAAGCTTATTCAAACATCCTACGATGCATTTCAGAATAATCCATAAATATTTTTTTTGCGTTTCATAATAGGAGGTGGGGGGAAGAAGCGGGGAGAGGTGAATATTTTCTTGGTGAATAATATTTTTATAAAAGGGCACAATCTTATGCAACACAATGAAACTGGTGGAAATGTTGTTCTCGGTCTTGAAAATAAATAGTCAATTCTGAGCAAGGAGTGATTTTAACGCCCCCTAGCACCAAAACTATCCATTTTTTGAGTTTATCAATTGAATAATTTCTATTCACAATAACATGAACTGCATCATATGAAAAATTCTGAAAAATCCACCAAATTTTTTTTGTTTTGTGCCCCTTGGGGGGAGGAGGGATAATCATGAAAACGTGCTATTTCCCTAATTCAAACATGTTCAAACATCTGACGATGCATTTCAAAGTAATCCAGATATAATTTTTTCCGTTTCATTATATGTGGTGGGGGAAGAAGGGGGGTGGGGGGTGAAACAATTTTTTTATAAAAGAGCATGATCATATGCAACATTATCTACAATGAAACAGGTGGAAATGTACCCGGTTTCGAAAATGAATAGTCCATTCTGAGAAAGGGGTGAGTTTAACGACCCCTAGCGGCAAAACTGTCCATTTTTTGGGGTTGGCGCAATAGGAACATTGGTTGAGAATTACATGGACTACATCATATCAAAAATTCAAAAAAATCCACCGCGACCCAAATTCCGTAAGGATTTTGCGGGGTCCTTTATCATTGAGAAGGAGAGAGACGGAAATCTACATGATTTTGTGATTCCGACTGAGCTGGAGAAGGAAATAATGTAAACTATTTTTATATTGGGAATTTTCGGTTACCTATAAACATATTTTGCATTCTCATTAATGTTATCAGTATTCGTGAATGAATAACCTGGATAAGGGGACGAAGGGTTTATACTATTTTCTACTTGAGTATCACTATAGGTTAATTATCTTTGCTCATCGCATAACCAGTGCATTTGATTAATTTAAAGGATGTCATGTTTTGAACCTTTCAGACTTCCTACTTCATCAGGTTAGCAATCGAAATAATAGGGAAAAAATCATAAACAATTTTAGTCCGTTATCCAAATATTCTCAAATCACTCGTTCTAAGCTAGTAAGCTAGTTCGAAAGCTGAAGAACAACCATATTCACCATAGTACCATAGAATCTCATAGGGTCACTGGCCAATCAAATATAATTCTTATTGCGATTTTCTTTTCCTGCTTTACTTTTCCTACAATGCAGTATAGTTCTTTCAAGGTGTTCTACCCATATAACTCCAAATTCCCTTTGATTCGAGCAAGTCACGGAAAATAGCCATTACTTATTATTGATGACTGTTTTCTCATGTCAGTGATATATTTACCATAAAGAGACGAAACAAACTAGTGTCAGTTGGAAAAAGACAACGGGTGAATTGCGTGTATTGAAGAGCTTTTACTTCAAATTGTACCAGAAGTAATGAGAGCTTGAAAATGTTATACTGTCTTTTGTAGCTTGTTTCGATAAAAAGTGTAATCAGAAATCCTTGTAAGGTAGAGTGATAATTCCAATCTATAGGGATTGAACGTACAAAGTGATATTGTATGAATTTTTTGCGAAAAAGATTCTGTTGATATTTTGGACAGGTGATAAACAGAATAAACGTACTTATTATTGCGATGGGAATTATGAATTTCATGATGTATTATCCAAAGTATTCCCTGTCTTCTTCAAACAGTAATTTTACATTGCTCAATTCCCTTCTTCAAAACGTTCTGAGAGTACCTTATTGTGATATACATGATAAAACCAAATTTAATGCGAAGATGATAACCATTATCAATTGTTCAATAACAAGCATTCCTTCCTTCTACTTGAATAATAGGTATAACATAAAAAATATCATTTATCTTATTTTATCAAAATTAACCATTCAAGTTTTTTCACCTCTTTTGTCATCTGCTTGGATTTACGGGGCTGGCCATTAACCTAAATCCAGTCAGATTTTTGTATATAACGTTTCTTCTTCCCGCTATCATCTTTATCTTCAGAGTTTTCCGGATGTTCTGATGAACTCCCGGATATTTCTCACAAGCACTCATCACCATTTTTTCGTGAGTACCTAATACTCGAGGCATTCGCCAATGAGGATTTATGACTTAACTTATTTCTTCGTGTCCTGCTTAATGTCCCCAAACTCGATTTCACTGCCTAGGTCTTGTTCATTTAAGTTGTTTTTTCCCGCTCATGCTAGGGCATCTGCTCTTTCATTGTTTTGGACTTCCATTTGTTAAATGGGAGAAATTAATTCTCAATGAAGCCGACGCATAGTGGGGCAAGATACCCAAAAAGTTATCAAAAATTCAAAAAACGGTATTACACATCGGAAATGATAATATTTTCATTCATTTATGAGGTACGATGATGCACATTAAAAAATTAATGTGTCAAACAATCGCGGAATGAAAATCACGGTTACTTTTGATTAAGAATTTTAATAATGAATATTGTCCAATGAAAATAAACTTTCTCTGATAATACATATTTTGATTTAGAAATCACAATCGGTATCATTGTCATTTTCTTCTTCCTACTCTCCTTTACCTAATGATGAAGAATCAAATGGAAATGACACTTCCAATAATTGCAAAGCTTTTACTGGAATATTTTCATGTTTATTCTTTTGAATATTTGTTTTGCATGTAATAACTGGATCAGTACTGATGAGAAATAGTTTTGGATCTGCTACACTTTCTGAAATTGTGTTCTCTGTATCTTTTAAAATTCTTATTCCGTGCTTCCTGAGCTTCCTCACTCAACTATCAATAGGTAGCAGTGCACAGAATATGATCTCAGGTCCATATTAAATACGTATGCATGGTTGGTGACATACTGTACCAATGATACAAAGAGGTGAAGTAACTATCCGTTCCATGAACATAAGATCGAAATCTATCAACATCAATTTCAAAACCGCTTGCGACAGAATTCGGGCTTTATTTTTGGCCACTATATCTTTGTCTTTTCCTCTAGCCTGCCATTTCTTTATAGTAAATTTATAGGAAATGTGAAGTATCCATCCATGCGATACTGACAAACCGAATTCCAAAGTTTAAGTGTGTACGCGTCTGCTAATCATGTCTTCAATGTTATTGAAATTTTTGATGTTGCGCCATATAAGAAACATTTTTGTGTTGAAGACGTATCCGTAAGCGCATTACAATCCCATCATTCATGGCAAAGATCAATTTGTTGACTGTTTTATTTCTATTATACACTAGTACTGAGGAATTTTTTAAAGCATTGATTTCATCACTTACTCTACTTTTCTCTGCAATAGAAAGTTGTATTGATTCTATAATGAATTCCATTTTCATCGGTCGACAATATACAGTCGAAATAGGACTCGGATTTTGCCATATTAACTTTTTTACATATATGTATATGTAACCATACATGTAATAAAAATAGCAGAATCACTGGCTTCTGTACCAAAGAATGCTTTTTTGTAGGAGTTATGTCCGGATGACCATCAAAACCCCATTTTGTGAACAAAGTTGATCCATCTCCCAGTCTGCAACTTGAGTAGCCACATTTTTTCGCACCTTGTACCTTGTATGATGGGAATCTATCCAGAGCACTACGTCATACTGGTGCCGCGATAATTTTCCACTAATTATCACGGCAAGAGCATCTTCTCCTAACATGATACATTCTGACTTGGAACTTAATGATTTTTGGTATGCAGTCTCATATTTTGTTGTTCGTGTTGGGGTAGTTGTGATGTCTCTTAGTTATCACTTGAGAAGCGTCAAATTTACGTTCAGATCAATTCACTTGAGTGGCAAAGCTCAGTACAGCTCTTGATGTAGACTTTCGCATCACCTAGGATTTAAATCTCTTTGATCTTTCAGAACTAAGTATCTATTTCTGGTCGATCCCGACCACGACTTGATGGAGTTGTATTGAATTGGGGGTGAGAACAGTAGTGTGTCTCTAGCCATTCCTTGTTTCTGACGATAAAAACGTCATGTGTACGGGAATGATCCATCGGTATTTGTATTTCGATTTGAATAATGCAAACGTTTTTCTGCTGTTTCACTTAATAATATAGGTAGGTAATTTCAATGCTTAATATTCGAACTGGTATGCTGACTCACTCCTCACTCCTCTTCGTGATGTTTAGTACATCAAGACGAGTGAGAGCATAGAGAGAAAAACACTTATTAGCTCTGTGAACTGTAATCTCACTCAATTACTTGAATGGGCATTGCCGCACTATATTTCGATTTCGTCATGAATGTCCAAAAATAAGGGATACGTATTTTGTATTTTACCATTTTTTTCATGATCTTTGTAAAAAAAGCGAAAAATCAAATAGTGACGTCATATGTAGTAAAACCACATTTGGAAAAGATGTATTCCATCAGTTTTGACACCATATTTCTTGCTCAGTGGTCGTCGACGAGTGACACTACACACGTGTCTGTGTTACTTCACTCTGACAGCTGTCCAAATCAAAAGATTAATTATGTTATGCGCGTGCGCGAACTAACCCGAACCGCAAATTCAATAGGCACCGTTGCCATATTTACTTTGTGATCAAATGACGTCACATGCTGTTAAAATTGTTTATTGTATATAATGAAGCATTGCCTGAAGAAAACAATTCAGTGGTGTCATTATTTTAATGTCTTCTTCCAATATATTCAATTTCCAACAAACTTTTATCAAACGTGGCATTCCCCATTCAATTGAATACATTATATTTTTTCAAGTGATGGTATCTATAGAAACCTTTCGTTTGATACACTGCATAAACATGTCTGAGGACTATTAGAAATAAAGACTACCTCGTCTTCTCCTGTACCAAAAGTACTAAACTCAAAAGTATAACACGTTGAAAGAAACTAAATTCTACATATCACGCACGGAAATCTATATCCCCACTCACCAAATCTCTAGGATAAATTGATATGAATATGTTAACCAGAGTCGACCCTAAAAATAAATCACTGAATAAGGTTCTTTCCCGACCCTAATAAATTATCGTATATTAACCGCTATCCTCTATTCAAGTCGAAATAATGTGGGTTGCCCACGAATTGCATTTTCACATGTGAAACGTTCAAAACTGATGCCAAAAATTATTTTGGCGCTGTCTTCACTCTACCCTTTACCGTTAAAAAGTCATTTATATAGCAGAGATGTTTGATTCAATTTATTTTACTTCTTAATATTCTTTTGAATTTTAAAAAGCTTATATCAGGAACGGAATCACAATTGATTAGAGTTCAATTAAATTATAAGAACACATTTCTTCTTCATAATAGTACACAAACAGCGTGGAAATAAATGAAAGAATAGTGTTGCCGACATCAATGTACTCTTGTCTCAACTCATTCGCACTGGGTCAAAAATACGACGTAAATTTCTGAGAGAAAACAGATACTGCTCTGGCTAATACCACGACGATGATTGAACTACATCTGACATATGTATGTGCAAAGTTATTCATAAAAAAACTCCATTGCAAGAGCTAATGTTTCGAGAACTTTGCATATGATAAGTGATAGGGTAGGTCGGACAATATAAGAGTCTTATGAATAAAAAATTACTTTTGTCTTCTGTTTCAATCATTTTACCTCAAAAATGAGGCCACGAGCTTATAAGTCAATCGCAGCGCCATTCGCGAGCAAATGCAAGAAGCACTCCTCGGTAGCGCAGACTCTAGGAAGAGTAACTATGTGGACTGAATGAGAAAGCTGTAGCGAATAAGTCGGGTACAGTCGATAACTGAAGCCAAGCAACGTTGACTGCACTTGGACAATCTTGAATACTTTGAATTCTCGTCCGTGCCTGGCATTTACGGTCAGAATGGATCTCTTTTTCCCTAGCTCGCACAAATCTCTCCAAGGTTGCAGACACCTGGTATTATATATCATATAAATTCGCTTTATTGACAGCTGATGGGCCGTATTGATCCATCCTTGACATCTGGCTTTGACTCATTGTTTGCCCATTCTGTTCATTATAATGATCTTCAGCATTTTTTGATCTCATTAATACGAAGTACTGATCGATCTTTTTTTTCGAAATCCTTAGTAAGCTAGGTGAATATTTGAAATACTTGGTGAGCCAGATGAATGAGACATCGGGTGTCAGCGTATCAGTGGGACCTGATTGAAGCAGTCGTCATATGGGTTTACGAATTTCAGTTACTAAAGCTGTAGCACTTAATGTTGAAGAGTTAGGACGTTGCTTGGCAGAACGTTATTATCAAATGGAATAAAAACAATCCAGACTTCCACATTAACCTATACTTTAAATAATATTACTTGTTCCTATCACTTCACTAGACTATACCGTCGGACTATATAGAAACCGTACGAATGAAGCACTTGAAATATTTTCAAAGTTTGTTTGAATTGGCTTGTCAATATTCTCAATTCAAATTATTGCGGGTACCTATCCTCACACATTGGAATTCCAGGTAATGAGAACGCTGACAAGATAGCCCGAGAAGCCCTCATTGATCACAATTCAGAACAAGAAATTTCCACGACACACAGAGACTTGAAAACTCATGTGAAGAAAGAAATTTGAGCGCATTGGCAATATTTATGGAAACAGGGTAGATCAAAGTTAGCAGAGGTTAAGATGTCAGTTATTCCTTGAAAAAATCAGCCGTATCAACGCAGAGAGCAAGTGATCCTCTCACGTCTACGAATAGGACATACCCATGAACACCTTTTGAAAAGACAGGAAAATATATATGTTCAAGTGTCGGTCAAACATATACTAGTGGAATATCCTAAGTTCGTAGCTAAAAGACAGGAACACGGTATGTGTCATACTTTGGAACGAACGCTGGGTGACGACTGTAACGTTAGAAATGTTGTTTCCTTCCTAACAGACATTGGTATTCTTAATGAAATTTAGCTAACGGTGAAATTAAATTTAACAAATTGTATAATTCATACTGCTGTTGCTAATAAACCTGCGTGGTTGATGCAACTAAAATTTTAAATAAAAAAAAAATAAAAAAATATTCTCAATATAGACAATATAGAAGGCAGTTTTGACAAAAATTAACCAAAGTTCAACTGGATATCTGAATGGAAAAGCTAATTTGTTTTCAGAGTTGGGGTCAAAGTTTGGTGCCGGCATTATTAGGCACTGAAAATTATTAAAATCTGATTTTATCTTCAATCCCCGAAAAACTCTTTCAGTAAGACCTGCCAATCTCAAGTAGGGCTAGTTACATCTCTTTCCGTTGGTTTCTTACTGAACACACATTCAACTAGAATTGTTGGACTCCAAGATTTCTATTCAATTCAAAACAAAAATGTCACAAATTTGTTCAAGTAATAATCATTGAACGGTTTTAGCTATAGAATAGATCATAGGGAAGTTTGTACGATCTACAATATGAATCATTTGGAAAAAATTTAACACATCCTGATTGAGAGTTCAATATATTGTTCAGTGAAATCCCGAATTCAGAAGGTTTGAATGATTTCATAACTTATTTCAAAGAGATATGGTTTTACCAGGTATATTTATCACATCTTCGTGTTCAACTTTTTTGATACGATTAGAAGCAATCACTCCAAAACTGATATTAACTTTATACTGTACTTTTTTCTGCTCTGGTTCACAATGTGGTGGTTTGCACCAGATTGTGGATCCTCATTGCGTTCTTCAACTAATACTCTTATTATTGTAGACATGCTCTGTTGAATACAATACTTCATTTCTCTTGAGACTTTACAAGTATGAAAATCCTCAAATACAATAAATAAAATTGTAGTAAAAATTGAGTCAGAAGTGTATCAATAATAAAACAGTATTCAAATAATGAAACAGTTACACAAGCAAACAGTACACAAGCAAACTTTCATGGTTTCAAGTGGCCTTATCAGTTTGATAGTATTCATCTAATAGAAAAAGCATTTTCATAGAGATATTCAACAGTTCTATCGAAATTATTAACTAGAAAACACACTCACCGACCAGGAACGACCGTCCCCGACCATCCAGCAATGACCAAAAATTGAAAGGGATAAATAAAAACTCTCAAGCTTAAACTAATCCACCAAGATTTTCAGCATATTGGAATTTCAAACATGGTATTTTAAAATCGGTCGAGGACGATCATTCAGTGTGTGTTGTTCGATAAGAATACACGTATTGGAAATTTTGGTCGCAGTTGGACGGTCGCGGATGGTCGGTCATGGTTGCTCAGTATGCTGGCTGCCTTAAGATCATATATTTTCTTGATGAATATTGGCAGTTTATTACAATGAAGGTTCGGAAATATCGGAGCATGTATATAAGGAAAATGATCCACTTAATGAGTTCATGAAACATAATTTCGCTGAATTGAAGATTGGAGGTGTTTTATTATGAATAAGTTACAGGAGACAAATGAAAAATGGATGATTACAATAAGGGCAGTAAACTGTATTTCACTGTCTTTGGTCAAAGAATAATTAACGGACAGAAACCGGCAATCAAAATTGAAATCACAACCTAATTCAGTTATTCTTTTCATCAGTTCTTATGGTCATTAACCGATACAATATGACTTTTAAACTGAGAAAAACCCTACTCAAAAATACTAATTCCGTCCTGTCCCGCACGACGTTTAAATATATGCATATAAACTCTGAACTCATTTAATTGAACACAAACTCCAATCTTTTCTGCTCTTCTGCTGTCTGACATGAAATATTATTCGTTGCCTATATATCGAAAAGTTTCGATTGTATATATAAAAAACCAGATTCGATTTTGTTTCTACCGAAAACAAATCATAATGTACCCAAATCAAATCCCGTATTTCCATAAATAAGTTTTTCATTAAAGTATTTTCGAGTCTTTGATAATATAATGCATAACCCAATATTTGTCTGGGGACTCTGAAGCGGTATGTAAATTCGAAACTGATAAAAACTTTCTTAATTTCAGTTTCCTCGCCAGCCTTATTCACAATGTGATATAAAACGGGACCTCCGCCAAAACAAAATCAAAACACAATTTACATTTTTTGCCCTCAAGTAGGATGGAGAGAATGTGTCAACCGGAATTGTGAATCAATATTAGATCCAGATCAAGTTTTAATTACAAATTCTTGTAAATTAAAGAAAATATAAAAAAATTACTCGGGAACGCTTTATTCTTAAAATGAAAGGGATGAAAGTATAGCGGTGGAAAGATCTTTTGAAGATTGCCATTTCATTTTAACAGATTCGTCCGCTTTTAATTTTCATGTCTTTGACATCCACGCGGATGAATGTTTACAGAGGTCCAAGAGTTTCTTTTGAATTTCTCCACAGGATGTTGATATTTTGATGAGAGTTTTAATATTCATTTTACAGCTATTTGTCTAGTAAAATGTGAGTCTTCTTTGATTGCATCGAACTGAAATTCATAAACGGTTTGTCTTGAAGAAATATGATATTTCATTGGTATCCTTTCTATTTAATCTGATCCTCATTTATATTGCAGAGTGTGAACCTATTTTGTCGGGAGTGAATATAAATGAGGCATAACTCATATATTAATTTGATTTTGAGTCAAAAATCAAAATTTGGATACCAGACCACTACTTTGAAATTAATATGTACTACCCTTATATATCCCTTATATATATATCTAGAACTTCGCTAAGAAATAATCACTGTAAAAAAGTATTTTAGGGAAAATATCAGAAATAATAACACACTATGTTGGAATATGTTTTCAAAAATAATTCAGTTCGTTGGTTTCTGATTTGGCAGTAGCTTCAAGAATTTTACTGACACTGCCAATATATTTTATAACAGGTGGAAGATATAAAAAAAAATATTCAAAACAATTATCAATTTAATCGAATATATTGGACACTTTGAATGTAATTGATTTAATTAAAGATTTTGCTACTGGGAAAGCCCGTAAAGTGCCATTTTTGTGAAAAATCGTGGTAAGTAATACTTCTTTTTGTTTTTTTTTTTATTTTTACGTACCTGCATGACCTGCATATTTTATTGAGAAAAACTTATATTAATTTTTAAATTTGATGTCATTGGTTATTTTGAAATGTCTTCATATTTATTTATTGTAACGATTTCGAGACCGGCCCTGATCATCCAATTAACTTATGTAACTTACGTAAACATTGTTCTCCGCTGACAAACACATACATCATGTGGAAGAATCGCGAACCTTCTAACGAAGATTCTGGGGACATCTAAGAAGTTGCCCGAAAGGCTCGAATGGTCGAGAATTGTAAATAGGAGTATATAAGCCACTGGGTATTAGATGGCGGGATAGTCGTAGTCATAGACAGTCACAGAGAGTAACAAATATAGTTTCAGAGTTCGCGGATAGAGAGTGACAGTAAAGATAAATAAAAATAATAACTGTGATATAAATTAGTGTTTAAGAAGTGTGAACTGAAAACATCGAATAGTTTGATTTTATCACAAAGGTTTAGTTTTTTTTATACCTTCGTAGAAAATAAAATAACTGAAAACATCGAATAGTTTGATTTTATCACAAAGGTTTAGTTTTTTTATTTCAATGAGTGACTCCAAAAGAGGTGCCATTTTGGGATTTGCACACTGACGGTCAATCCTCTAGGACAGGCCCTGATAAAATGCAAATAATTAAAACAACTCGCACATGTAAAGTACTAATTGTGCGATTACGTTCTGTCTGAAAATTAAAGCTTTTCTTTTCAACGAATATAACGTTGTGACGGAAAGAGATTAAACAATCCTGGTCTGTGTAGTTGCTTCCATTCGAACGAAACTATATTGTATTCTCCGCCTACAAAAACGGGACTCGCTGCATACTATTTTTTAATATTTTGTTTGCCACATATGACGCCCGATGTCGTTTGAAAATTATTGCAAAATGAGCAAACTGCTGTGTAGGCTATAATATTTTAATTAAACGTCAAGCTGTCGTCACTGATGAGGATCTGATATGGACGTGTCCGTGGCGATAATTTTACGGCATTTAACATGATTGTTCGGGACCAGTCATCAATTCAGTTTCATTGAGCGGAAAGCTGACCCATTTTACAAAAACATGTTTGGGAGATGAATGGACATGAATTATGGGTGCATTCAAAAGAGCGGGACTCGGTTTCAATTCCAGTTCTTTGCAAATTATTCAACGTCTTTTAATTATTTGGGGATATTTTCGCCCAAGAACAACCAGTCTCAGGAAAAAAAAATACCGTACCTAGCAACTACATACGTACCTTACTGCAACATGGTCTTTAAATCACGCATATCTTCAATACATGCATACAAGATTCTGTATTCCCAACTATTTGGAAAAAATCAAATGTTGTTCCTTTGGCAAAAATAGCTACTCCGCAAAGTCACAACGATTTACGACCTATTAGCATTCTATGTGCAATATCCAAAGCATTTGAAAAAATCGTTAACACTCAAATGAGAACTCATCTAGATAATGAAGAGATACTTCCACCAACGCAGTCTGGTTTTCGATCGAGCCATAGCTGCACTACCGCGCTTCTCAAGGTTGTAGATGTCATCCACACATCAATAGATGATAACAAACTGAGCGTCTTAGTGCTTATCGATTACTCCGAAGCATTCGACAGAATCAGCCATGAACTACTATTGAATTTATTAACATATATTGGTTTCTCCATTAGAGCTGTGGCTCTACTAAGGAATTATTTGCTAGGTCGTCTTCAATGCACATCCCTAAACGGAAATAAATCAAATTTTCTGGAAATACTGAAAGGCTCAATTTTGGGACCTTTATTATTTGTCATTTATACCTCACAGTTTCCTCTCTGCCTCCGCCACACTAATATACACAGTTATGCTGACGACACCCAAATTTATATGGAATTTGAAGAAAAACATCTATACGAAGCCTGTCAACTCATCAATGAAGATCTCAATTCGCTTATCAAACTTTCGAAGAAATACTGCCTCTCAGTGAATACAGCCAAATCTTTTGTAATGCTATTTAGTCGTACCGTCACCAGAAAGCGTTGTTTGAATGAAGTTCAAATATTTCTCGAAATTTCGCCCCTACCTCGTGTTGATCAAACAAAAAACCTGGACTTGATAATTGATTACTCACTCAAATTCACCTCCCACACCTCGCTGATACTAAAGTATGGATATTCCATTCTCAAAGCAATATATTCCAACCGAGGTATTCTGAATTTGAAAATAAAAAAAATTCTCTGTTAAGCTGTCGTTCTGTCACATGCGAACTATGCTGATGTGGTGTATGGCCTAATTTAACACAAAAGGGCAGGAAAAGACTACAGCATTCACAAAATTCATGTCTGAGGCTAATCACAGGAACGCGCCGACGCGAGCAAGTCTCACATCATCTGAAAGAAGTTGGATGGTTGAACATGGAAACGAGGCGTGTTTTCCTTGTGTGCACGTTATTTCATAAAATATTAGCTTCAAATAAACCAACGTACCTCTACCAAAAAATAAGATTTCGCACAGACGTACACAATCTGAACCTCAGGTTCAGAAATCAGTTCACACCTCCCCATCTCTTATTTTATTACCTGGCTATACAATAGGCTCCCGAATACTCTCAAGGGTTTGGACCCCATCAAATTCAAATACACCTTGAGGAATCTTTTACTAACTAATAAAATACCTCCTCTATACTCTCCTCTCAAGTGCTAACCATTTCTACAGAATGGCTGCCTCCCTTTGAGTTTTGATCTGCAAAAGTGATTCATATTATTTGCATCTTTGATTGTTTCAATATTTTTCATTCTGTTTTCATTATTATTATTATTATTATTTATATTGTGAATTTAATGGGTGATATATTCTGTGTACATATGCACTATATATGTGTGTTTGAATAATTTTTTTTTTTTGGTTGGATGGAAGAGCAAGATCTGGCTGAGTCACTTGTGACCCAGTTAGAAATTGAATCCCGCCATTTGATAGGACTGATGATTTTCTCATTACTTTGTATTTTATTATTATTTCTTACCTATCAATAAATTCGATTATTATTATTATTATTATTAAATTATTGGGCCCTTCCTGAAAAGGCTATTCAAGGCTTGCTTCATCTTCGGTTATATACCGCAGATCTGGAGAGAGGCAGCGGTGGCGTTCATACCAAAGACTGGAAGACGCCCTATGGACGAACCAAAGTCTTACCGCCCCGTCAGTCTCACCTCCTACCTTCTAAAAGCAATGGAGGAAATAATGAGTGCAACATCAGAAGCGAACTCCTTAAGACCGCTCCACAAGAAACAGTAGCTTACCAAGCAGGTCAATCCACGATTAATGCTCTACAATGCTTGATTGAAAGCATTCAAAAGACATTCGAGGCAAAATAAATGGCTCTCTGTGCCTTCATTGACATAGAGGCTTCTTTCGATAACACCTCACACGCCTCCATAACTAAATCATTAGAGGAAAGGAATATCAATGCCTCACTGAGTAGATGGATACAAGCAATGCTGAAAAGCAGAATTATTGTAGCGACCCATGATGACAATGGAAAAAGGTTGCCACCAAGAGGGAGCTCTATCGCCTTTACTTAGGTTATGCCGATGACCCAGTTGTCACCATTAGGTGCAAACATGACGGGGTAATCTCCGACCACATGCAATTAGCCCTAAACACAATCAGAAGCTTATGTCAATCCTAGCAAAACTGTGCTGGTTCCATTCACCAGGAGGCGAAAGTACGAACTTAAAGCCCCAACTCTGAATAGAAACCAGCTAACATTTTCCAAAAGGGTGAAATATTTGAAAGTTATAATAGACCAAAAAGTGACTTGGAACAGCCAAATCTACCATATTCTTTCTAAAGCTATAGCGGCAAGCTGGACATGCCTCAAAGTCTTTGGTAAGACATGGAGTCTGAAACTAAAATTGATTTATTGGTCATACCAAACAATCATTAAACCCATGGTCACCTACTCACTGGTATGGTGGCCAAATATTCAAAACATTTCGGCAAAAGTCAAGCTGCAGAAAGTGCAGCGGCTAGCCTGTCTGGGAATCACAGGGGCAATATTTCGTCATTGCACCTATGTGTAATGGAAGAAGCAGTAAACAGTGCCTTCAGACTGAGCCAGACAAAAAAATTAATTCAGCGGATCTGATCGGACATCTGAAGATTTTGAAAGGAATCTCCTTTAAAGCCATGTCTAAACCGACAGATATCATGCCGATCAGGTTCGACTTTGAAGTGCAGTTTGAAGTGGTCATAAACAATCACCAGGTTGGCACAGAGAACGGACCTCAATTGGCAACCGATGCCTCAGTGATGGATGAAGGGGTTGAAGTGGGCGTTACTGGGCCAAATTTCAGGCTCTCAAAACCCCTCGGCAAGACCCCAACCATCTTCCAAGCAGAAGTTCATGCTATAGAGATCTGTGCCCAGGAATGCCATGAAAGGGGCACCCGAAGGGCAGAAATCTTTTTACTATCAGATAGCCAACACACACCCTTGCGAGTCCAAGCTGACTTGGGACTGCAGAAAAACCCTGAGTCAACTGGCAGTAAACAATCTGTAAACAGACTGCCTTGCCAAAGAAGGGGCAAACACACCATTTCCCGGCCCAGAACCCTTCTGTGGACTCTCCAAAGCCCACCTGAAGAAAGAGTTCCGACTCTGGGAACCCGATGAAATGAAATCTCACTGGAATAAAGTGCCAGGACAAAGACAAGCGAAAAGTCTAGTGAGCCTATCGCCATGAAGTGAGTCATATCCTTACTATCAACATAGTATTTTTGTTTTCGGTTTGCAAGGGGTCAAATTGCATCAAACCATTGTATTGTCAGCGGTTCCTAATGATTCAAACGAATAATTTCTACAAAGTCCAAAACCATTTTTTCCACAATGTCCCTCAAAGTGGAAAATGTGGCGCTTAATAAAAGTATCTGTTAGAAGACAACGACTTACCCCTACGAACATCTGACATCTATTCGAGCTATGTTTCTTCAGGAGGACCCTATTCCATGTGCTAATGGTATTCAATCATTGAGCACTCTTCGCCACCTGGTTGGGACCACATACCTACATGACATATTCAAAGTTGATTCCTCTCATCAGCTTGAGCTTATTCACTATTTATTTAATGTGGTATGCTCCTTTCTCCCAAATGCAATTCTGAAAGATGGCCCAGGGTAGCTTTAAATAGAGATACGGTATTCTAGGAGTCGGATATAATGACTTAACCAAAGCTGTCAATAGATTTTATATGCCTTAAGTGCAACCCTTGAAATTCAGGAAACATCGGCTGTTCTGCCAACTCTCAGTCTTCTAGTAGCAAGGTGATGTGGAAGTGAAAGAAGAGATATGGTGACAAAGTTGGGCATTTATTGTTGTTGTCTACCCAAACAGTCAACTAATGCATCTAACTCAATAATAAATGGTTGGACACTGATATCTGCAATAAAATAAATTAGTTGTATGTGTTCTGACCAGGTTGATTTGTATCCATAGTGTTTTAATCGAATCAGCAAACACACGGTGTATTTCATCAGGTTCAGATTATCTGTCCCTAAACCAGTTCACTCGCGGCCCGCGACAAGTTAGGCAGTTCGATTAGTCCCAGACAAACTGGATAACACAATCTTCAGGGTACTGGAGTTCGCGGAATCTAGTCGTTAATACAGACACATGGGAAACGGATAGACTTTGCAATACAACAAATTCACGGGTGTTCAGATAGCGGGCTTACACTACACCTTATGAACAACTTAGCGAGGTTTGAGAAACCTTGTCTGGCCAGTGACAGATTACTCCGTTCCTTTGGGATACCCGTGATGCATGAATCCGAATTCATATAATCGGTTCTTGATGTTTGTAAAATTATTCAGTTAGCGGCATGTGTATATTTGCTGCTCTTTTATCAAACATCTTCTCTATAATATGTACGCCACCTTATACGTACTGGTAGAGTTACCACTTTTTTTATCAGTACGCAAAATTGTATGATCAATAAGAACTACAACAAGTAAAAGAGTGCACAACTTCTCATTAGGTTTGGTTGCAGTTGCAAACTCTATACCAGTCCAAAGGAGCAGCCCGGAAAAGCACTTTTAGAACAGCTCACTTTTAATCCAGGCAATGAAAACATAAAAGGGGACTTTCACTACAAAAGTTCAAAGAGAATTCTAATTTGGTGAATTCGTACATCTTGGTGTCCTTATTGATATTCTGAGTTTGCGACCTCGAGCGACCGCCGCTCGCCCCGCCGCATTGGAAAAATGGTATCTCCAGTAAACCTAATCCACGATTTGTTATTTACCAATGTCTTTTTTCCGTTTCGATGCCCTAGATGGTTTAGACTCACCGATATCACTATCTTCTTGCGAATTTGTTTCCCCTTCCAAGTTTTCATTTTCGTCGACCTCGTGTTCCAATGATTTCGCAATGGTCAGGTCTTCATCCTCATCCCGCAAAAATCTATGCACTGTTTTCATAATAGATAACTTTAAGTCTGTTTTCCTACCCCCACAGGCTCGGCCGCACCCCTTTATGCACTTGCACGAAATGAATATCAGGAGTTCTTCCGGTGCTAGGTCTTTTGTTGTTTTTACTGAAGTGAGTCCAATCTTGCTTTTTTCTCAACCGCATTGTTCTCTTATACGTCATACCAAGCCTGAACTTGGTGTAGGTCCGAAGGAAATATTGCCATGCAGGTTCTCTTTACGAGGTAATTTACTCTTCGTTAAGGATGTTGCAAAATTTTGATAACGTAAGGGGCTCAAAGTAATGGTGTTTTCTTTGGAAAGCTTTCTCCCTGCAGCGGCAATGACTTCGGGATCTTCGATTCGCTCTTTGAAAACTTGTAGAGTCCGGCCTAAATATTCGTTCTTTTCAAGTGTTATTATAAACTTGATTTTTCCCATGTTGAAAAGCAGAAATAGTGTCACAGCCGCTAGATGCATGCAAGAACGATATGTTGTCCGTCACTATAGCTGCATATTGTAGCCTTTGAGGAGAGAACATTTTTTATACAAGTTTTCCTTTACCTGGTTTGTGAAGGTACACGTTTGGATGAGGCCTTGCATATGTTGTCAGTAGAACGAGACGATCTATATCTTCTCCTACTATGAATACGGAATTAAACAATGCGGACATACTGATCGCCGTGTTAACAATCAATGTCTCAGGGTCAGACTGTAGCCTGTTCAACTGTGAAAATACGGTGTAACTCGCGAACTATCCATCTTATTGGAAAATGGAAATGTTGCAGATAATTACATGTTTTTTAGTTTTTAAAATAGCAATTTTTAATCTAGGTAAAATATAAGAATAATAAGTTGAAAATTTGCACTTCTTCGTAATTTCTTGAGCCAAATTCATTAAATGAATTTCCGTTAGGATTATGAGAATCGATGTTTATAGTTAATTACCAGGTATTTGGACTGGCAAATAAGTGGAAAACTCCTATCAGGGAAGCGAGTGACGAAGTATTAGTAAGTGACGAAGTCAAAAAAATTGCCTCATATACGTTTTCGCGAAAAAATTTCGATTGGTGAATCTTTGGTTAGAGTGAGCATCCGAATTTAAAAAAAATCACGTAGTTTGTTCTTCTGAATAAAATCTCACGCGGTCACGACTATTTTATTGTGAACATTCACCAATTGACAGATTGAATTTCTGTTATTGAAAATACAAAAAAGTTGTTTTTCATTCAATCAAAACATCATACACGCCCTTATCAACTTGGTTTCAGCACTTTTTAGTGGAAAAACTATTATTTTTTCAAAAAGTCACCCTTCTTCGAAACGTAAACAGCTCATTCGAATTACATTGTTGATCACTGAATTCCTGATATTTTTTCTTCATCCAGCGAGATTGGGATTGTGGATTGTTCGTGTTTCGTCGGGTCTAGTCGGTTAGCAAGGTAAAGATAAGTTTATCGGCAGGTTGTGTATGCGTTTTCATATCAATTAATGATCGGATTACTAGCAACTTGGATAGCTAGATTAGTTGGGATAGGTAAGGTTGTGTTCCCTTTTTTATGATAAGTAATTAGGAATATGGCCTTTTGATTCGTGTTCAGGAGACGAAAGTAAGCGAGTTACGTATTTTTTTTTATTTTTTTTATTTAAAGGCCGATACCCATAAACTCACCTTTACTTTGCTCACCGACTAGAACCGACAAAACCCGAACAATCCCATTGTCGTTGCCAACATTGCGTAAACAAAAAATACCAGATATTCAGAATTCAGTTTTCAATTCAACAACGAAATTCAAATGATCTGTTAACGTTTCGAAGAAGGGTGACTTCTTTTGGAAAAAATATAGTTTTTTCCACTAAAAAGTGCTGACAAGTAAGTAAGGGCTTGTATGGTATTTTGATTAAAAGAAAACAAATTTTGTGTATTTCCAATAACTGAAATTTATTTTGTCAAATGGTGAATTTTCACGAAATAATTGGTTAATATCTTCGGAAATAGTCGTAACAGCCAAAAATTTCATTTGGATTTTTTATTCAGGAGTACAAACTACGAAGTTGCAAAAATTCTTGAATACCTAGTAAATCCATGATGTTTCACACAAACTGTACAATCATTGAGATCGTCCACATTTACAAGTTTTACCTATTCTTTACCTTCCAGCATCGAAAACTTCAGTTTTGCTAGTAAAAATAATTGAAGAAAATGATACACCTAAGAATATATTAAGAAATTCAATGTAAAATACAATGTTTACTGATAAGCAAAACATGCTGAAAATGTATATCTTTGTGCCACCGAAGTTTTCCAAGTCGGTGAAATCGAATCTGACAATAAATTGTTTCCAGACAGTGGTGCTACGTCACATTTGAATGAAGAAACTGAAAATTCCACTCAGTGCCATGGATAACAAAATATTGAATTTTCCAAATAACTAATCGACAAACATGCAAGCCAAAGCTTTCGTATCGCTAATAGCCGATGTCAATGGAGTATCGAAAACCAGAACCCGCAGCAACACTTTGCATGTACCAGACTCACGTAATCAACCTGATTTCTGTTGGGAAGATTACTGAGAATCTATTCGGAGTCAGATACAAAAAGCACGTTGCTTTTGTAATCGAAACCGATGACGATATAGAATTGACAGTTGATCGCATTGGAGGATTGTTTTAGGTTCATGTAATCAGAATTCAGAATTTTCTTCACAAGTAAGCAAAGTAAACCTCTAACTCTGGGTTGGAAGATTGGGACATCTGAACATTGATGATCTCCTCAAAGCTGATCATAAAAGAACAATGATTGGTCTAAAACTATACAGATGAGAAAAAGATTTCGAATGTGACATTCTATCACAAAAATATCTACAAACCCGTTTCCAGAAAAGTCTCTCAGGATTTGTGCTCCACTAGATGTTATACATTCTATGTTAGTAAGGTTGACTCGATCAAAAACTGAACTAAGTACTTGAAGTTGGTAGGAATTTTTTTATTTTGAAAGAAAATCAGAAAGAGGAATCATGAGACTTTCAACTCGTCTACATAACCTAGAGCAAAATGGTACTGCAGAACGAATGAAACTTTTCTATAAAGCACTTTGTGATCTACTCATGCAGTCATTTTTGGGCGAAAATGAACAAGAACTATCATATCGTGAACTAATTGATGCTTTGACATACCTAAACACTACAAACCAGACCAGATTTTAATTTTGACATAAATAATACTTCTGGAAAGATTGTATAGATGCATCGCCATAAAATTTTCAGTATCTTGGAAGTGTAATCTCTGAGTATATCACTCAACAAAATTTCGAACGATTGGGTAACAACAGATATGCATCAAATACAATATTACTTTCGAGGAAAACAAACACTCTGTAAAATGTACTCGGAACTATTAGTGTGGTATATCGTTTTTTTTTGTCCTGAACTTCCTCTTCTACTCTGCCATCAATCATGCAATTTTCCACTTGGTTTCAACTTCAGACCTCCTGGAATCGTCCGCTAAATATCTTCGTGAACGGAAAGGGGTCGAAAGGAGCAGAGAAATTGCCTTTTGCTTGCCACAGGTGTAATTCCTTAATTTACATATCGAGTGGAAACCAATTTCAACAGAATAAAACACAAAGAGAACGAGCCAGCCGGGCGTGTGATTGAAAAAAGTAATTTAGGATATTTCCAGAGATTTGGAAGATCTGGTAATTGGAAATCTTTCACGTGTTTTCTCTGATAATACAGAAACAAATCTTAGGGTTGGTTGGTGCAATTAGGAGTATTGATTCAACTAGTGAAGATGAGTCTCAAAATCTAAATAAATCAAAGTTTCGTATGGGAACATCGTTAGTTCGACTGAATATATGATCATTATACTCCATACTTGTTGTTCTTATTAATAGCAACAGACTAATAATAAATTTATTTTTTACATGAAACAATTTTAATTTCATTGTTATACATGATTGAAATCACCACTTTTTCATTCAGAAATTATTTTTTTCTGTACCATCTGTAGATACGTGGGACATTACCAGTTATTCCCCACTGAGCAAGGTATACAGTGAGTCCAAGGTAAGGTTGTCCAGCATGGGGATATCCGAAACGGTAATAGATACAGTTTTGGTTAAATGGGAAAAAAGTTGCGTTACAGAGGGACCATCTATATGGAAATATGAAGTTTCCAAAAATATTTTTGATTATCAAGATATTTTGGAAAAACTGAATTTTTCCATTTCCCAATTAACTTTTTTCTGATGTTATCGTCACAGTTGTAACATAATGAAAAATACTTCTTCACAGAAACTTTTCATAACCTTTCTTGAGTCGATATCAGTTTTACTGTCCGACCATTCTTCATCGAACAAACACCATCAACTTCATTTTTAAATATGGCCTTGTTTCGAAAAATACATTTTTTGTGAGTATTTTTTTTCTGGGTTCAATGATTCATCACATATGACTATAACATTACGTTTCACCCTAAGTGGCAAAATCTGTTTCATAAGAGTTTTATAAACTGCTATACAACAAATCTAATAAAACTACAAATATCCTATAACGCCCTTTACAGCTCTAATGCAGTACGTATACAACCAAAAAAGGCCCAAATTATAAAACATTTTGGTTCTTTAACATATAGCTTATAACCAATTATATCCTCTCAATAAAATGTCCCTATGTGATAGTTAAAAAATTATTTTTTAAGAATGTCCATTATACTTATATTTCTTAGGGATCTTATAAAGCGGTTTAAAACTATTTTAAGAATAGCTATAAGAACATAAAAAACCTGTTTTATGAGAATGATATAACGCTGTCTGGTCAGCGTCCTATAAGTGAACAAAAGTGAAATTTTATACGATATTTTATTTCTTTAGAGACGCAATTCACAATGATTATATCGAATAACGTTGACATAACGTTGAGAGATGAAAACTTCACCGAAATGGTTGTTAGAGTTCGAAAAGATGAAAGTAAAACAGTCGCCATCATAAAAAACGTGTATATATGAGATATCATTAGGTTTAAAAAACTCCTGCAATTTGTTCAGCACCAAGAATTTCCCTACGCAGCAAAATTTTGTGAATGAATATATATAGTTTTTTATTAAAAAATAGAAGCGCCTTGAATTAGTAATAAATTGGCCGATCTGATAAAAATATTGGAATATGTAGTATATTTTTCGAAGGTATTATTTTTAATCGAAAATACCTGTATAATGATCGACTAATTAAATAAATAGAGTATAACGCCCTATATTTTTAGTGAAGGTAAATAATTATTGTTTTCATATTCAAAAATATTTTCGTCAACAATGGCGGCCACTTGCAAATGCTCAAACCCGCAAATAAATATGGCGTTGAGTTATACAATAATTATGTGTCAATAAAAACGTTAAATGAAAAATCTATTCTATAAGAAACCTTATAGAACCTTATGGTTTTATAGAGCTGTTTTGAATGGCACTATAAAACAATTTTTCCAGGACAAACCTACCTTGATTTTATTTATTTCAGAGGTTGCCATATATTATTTTTTTGAGCTTGGTTTAGGGGTGTAAAAGGCACTGAAGGAATTTTAATTTTTACATGATACATTTCCTTTGTCTCATTATTGATTTCTTCTCATATCTCAGCTAAATTATCTCCAAATTAAAGTTCAATGCAAAACACAAACTCTAACGCAACACAAACCCTGGTTAACATTAGCTATTTTTTATTTGTTTTTTTTATTCTGTAAAAATGGTCAAAAATTGTTTATTTTATCAGAACGTAATTTTCGATCCCAATGATAGGGGGGAAAATACTTCTTTTCCTCCCGCCATTACCGATAGTAACTTAAGCATCTCCAAAACAACCAGTGAAAACATTATGCGACTGCTATTTGAATAACCAAAAATGTTAAACCAACAAAGCGTTTATTGCCATGATACCTGCAAAATATTGAAAATGACAAAATATGAAATAAAAAAAGCTGTGAAATAAATTATCATGGTTGATTATATACACACGTTACTTACTATGGTCTTATATATGTTTCCAAAGTTTTTGGTAACAGGGATAGGTACTTAAGAACAGTAACGCTAATTATTGCCCAGTTTAATTCATTGCAACGTATTGGTATACAAAAGAGATGAATCCGTTGAGTATTGACCCATTAAATTGACTCATATTGAAATGTTAAACATTGGTTGTATTTGAAGTTCTGCAACATGTGGCAACCCCGTGTAACATCTGTCTGTGAGTAACGTGTAGGGAAACATCAAGCGGCCTTATGAATCAAAGTCATATATGGTTGCTTGAAGCTGCGCTTCACAATTAATTCGTTACTTCGTTCTGCATATTTTGGCGATAAAAAACCTAACCTGTAAATTGTAATCACCAAAATTGTTCTACTAGGTATAAGGTGAAATTAAGTTATTGTGGAACTACTATTATTTGTGCAAGATGTTCAAAATAGTGGAGACGATAGAGAAGGGCCGAAAGGAATTGACGGTTGTGCCGATAAGCTGGGAAAATGGTCAGAGGATATTATATTGGACCAGAAAATTTCCTTCCAAATTACAACGAGACGCAACATCCACTCCCGACCCAAGTTGATATACATTTCGTTGCAAATTGAAACTACAATCATCTAAAATCTGCTGATACTTTTTTTCACATTTCTTTTTATTTTCTTCCAAGGTGATAAATCCATATTATTCAACAGATTCAAGGACTTAGAGAATAATTATAGCGCAATATAATTCTTAGTTGAAAATTTTATAATGCGGAAATTTGTAACAATTCAGAATGCAAACTTGAGCACTAAACGGTTACTATAAAAATGTTTTATATAGTATTTATTGAGCACACACTATAACGATTTTATTCCAAATACTACTATTTTGCCCTCTGAACTGTTTTTATCCGAGTAAGCGACGCCTTCATAGGTAGACCATAAAACAATTTTATACTTATTTTATAAAGCCATTTTCTCTATTCTAAGAAACAGTTTTATTCATCACATTATAAAGCTTTTATACAGCTTGTATATAACTCTTACAAAACTGTTCTTTGCCGCAGAACTTAAAGGTGTTATACAGAAACTATATAATCATTATAAAGCACTTAAATCACTAGTTCAAAACGGTTTTAAATCGGTCTTATAATGAGTTTTAAAACTGTTTGAGGCCAAAATCAAACTTCAGTTTTATAATGCGAATTGTATAAATATTTATACGATAATGTTATAAAAACATTTTTCTACAAACACAAAAATGTCGCAGTCAAACTCGCTAATTGATAAAATACTCCTTAAATCGGCATTATAAGATACTTATAAAATATATCAGTTCCATAAAGCAATGATTTTGCTACTTGGGAGGTCCTTTTTGGCCATCATCACGAATTTTTTTATAAACTTTTAGTACAAACCTGAATTGAAGACAATTCAACAAAACTGGGTACCGTAGATCAAGAAAATCAAAAGTTCACGTTGTCTTTTTGTAATAATTGCTAAAATAAATACACCTAGTGCAACCATATATTAATTACACAGGTATATATTACTCATTGTTAGGAATATCGAGTACAAGGTGACCTTCTATGTAAAAAATGAAAATGGATTATACAATCCAGTCTTTCGATTTAACCTATAAAATAGGTGTAGATTCGTCGGCAAGTCTTGAAGAGAAAGCATCTACTGCCCCCTACGACCATTGAATTATCTGTTTGATATTTTTCTACATATGTAGGTGCCTACCCCATTTAAATCAAAAACTAATATCCACTATGATATTTGAAGAACACTGCAATGTACTTAGTTATTGTAGAAAACTTTGCCAAGTATAAACAGGGTATGATTCAACGGTACGAGTAGGCATTAGTTATTTTCTGTTGGAGACTTTCCAGCGAATATACATATATATTGTACATGTTGGAAAAGGAGAAGTCTCGTTTGGGGCAGTAAGACCAAATTCACTAACCTGCTCTCTCGTGAATACTTTCGATTATTTCGCTCTATATCCCACATTTTTTTCATAATAAATCGTATCAATAATAATAATCATATAATGATATAATAAAATAATAATAGTAATATTTATTCGCCATTTTTGCTATTAGTTTAACGCTCTTCTGCCAAGTAGTATCACTAATATTTCTCGTGACCTATTATGGTACAATGCTGCGTTATGTGGACATCTGAATATCAAATCCTAAAATAAGGTCGATCTAAAATTAGGGTTCCCAAACTGGCATATTTTGTGAGGAACAACAAATACTATATTGAATTTTCTAATTCTCTTCAAAGATTTTATTTTAACTATTAGTCTGAGCGGTTGAAACCAGCTCTTTGGAAAGAATTGAAAAATGCACAATTCCAATTTTGAATTGTATTACTCACATACCTGCATAACACTGTAAAAAAACCCATCTATGTTCAAATATACTTTTGCAATGTTCCATTCTATAATCTGTCTAGATGAAGGTCTAAAAAGTATAGAAGCTGAATCAATAAATGATCAATTTAAATTTTTCTCCTAAAACAGATAAAACACTTTTCTCACTACCTGTCTACATGGGGACTGAAACCGAAAGTCATGAACTGGCTTTACACCGCAATCATAAGACCCAGAATCACATACGGCTCGCTGGTGTGGTGGCCCAAATGGAGACAAAGGCAGGCAAAACTTAACCTCGGAAAACTTCAGAGGCTCGCCTGTCCGTGTATCACGGGTGCCATGAGCAGCACTCCGACCGCTGCAATGGAAATCATCCTAAACCTCCCACCATTGGACATCGCAGTCATGCGAGAGGCGAGGATGAGCGCATACAGACTCATACAAACAGGTAATTGGAGATCCCAACCACAAATTGGGCACACCAAAATTACTCATGTAGTCAACATTACCGAACTGGAAATGATATCAGACTACATGTTACCTAAATACTCATACGAAAAACCATTCAGAACACAGCTCAAGTGGGACGAATGGGACTCGGGAGTAGAATCACTATCATCTGGCAACATCAACTGGTACACAGATGGCTCCAAAACAGAGATAGGAACTGGAGCAGGAATACATGGAGTGAAGCCAAATAGGAACGTGATACTTCCACTTGGCAACAACACCACAGTATTCCAAACTGAGACACATGCCATAAGGACATGCATACAGATGAATCTAGACAGTGGGTACAAAAGAAAACACATCTCCATTCTTTCTGATAGCCAGAGCGCAATAAAAGCTCTGAATTCAGTACAGATTAAGTCAAAGCAGGTATCGGAATGCCTTCAGAGCCTCAATGAACTGGCAAAACACAACAAGGTAACACTTGTGTGGGTGCCTGGACACAGAGGAATCGAAGGTAATGAAAAAGCAGACCAACTTGCCAGACGAGCTTCTGAACTACCATTCACAGGCCCAGAACCAGTGTTTGGCATCAGCAAAACCCGATGCGGAAACCTAATAAATGAGTGGAAGAAAACAAGACACCAAACATATTGGGACCAAATCGAAGGGCATCGACACAGCACAGCCATGGTGAGGAACTTAAGCCAAACACTGACCGCTGACATTCTCAACCTGAACAGACCTAAGATACGCATACTTACCGGCTTACTAACCGGACATTGCGCCCTTAGGAAACACCTGCACACCATGGGAATAAACAGAGAAACCGTGGAGTGCAGACTTTGTGGTGACGAGGAGGAAACAGCCTCTCACATCATCTCCGAATGCGACGCGCTGTACAACAAGCGCTACAGAATATTCGGACAGACCAACCTAGAAATAGGCATGAATCCGAAACACCTAGTGAATAGATTACTAAACCTGATAAAAGATACGGGCCTATTTAACTAGGAACTACTGACGACAGAATACAATAGACCCCAGTTGGTCTCAGTGTTAAGGGTCACCCTCACGGGTTAACCCTGCGTCTGGTTCGTCTGCCTCAAACCAACCAACCAACCTGTCTCTATATTAAAATAAAATTGCCCTGTGAACACAGTTAGTTTTTTTTACAGCAAACCTTGACATGGCGGTCTTCCAAAATATAGCAACAGTTATCCCTAACTACAGCTAAAACATAATTCTCCATAAAAAAATCATTCTACTTACTTATACAGTGACTGGTATAAACAACATAAAGAAATAAAAATAAAAAAATTGTGAAAAATTACTTTTTCACACGAAATTATTGCTTCTTCATATTCTGGTATATTTCAAGTGTGTGAGTATTTTTTCAATAACACTCCTTATGGTTAAAAAAAAAGTTATATACGTCAACCGGCTGCACCCTTTTGTACACAATCCTCAGAAGTCTTCGAAAAATCTGTGCGAGCTAGGGAAGACATAGATCTTAACGTGTGATGCTATGCACGAGACCAGTGACCATGCTGGGAAGCGAACCCACTCTCCTGTGATTGAGAGGCAAGCGCTCTACCGTTACGGCCACTACGGACGTAGACGATAAACAAGAACACTTTACTATTGAACTAATATGTTGTTTATTAATATGTCTGTATTCTTCTTTGCTTTTCTTAAATTATGATGGTCCCAATTTAAGATTCAATCTTATGTTTTTTATATGAAGGTGGTATAAATTATCAGGAAGTTTTTTCTAATGTTTTGGTGATCTCCTACCATATAGTTTCTATGGCTACTTCCGTCACTTCATAGATGTAGAGAATTTCAATAATTATTGAATATAATGAGACAACAATAATATTTTTTTTACATACAGTGCATGTCAATTCATATCTGAAACAAAACATTGAAGTTATATTTTCAAGTTGTTGTTGAAGATAATTAAAAACTTTAAGACCAACATCATCTGAAGTTTAACAAGATGAACATGAAAGTGGTGCATTATTCGTGTATATCCATGAACATCATAATTTTTTATGAATGTTTCTTTGTGTTCGAAAACATAATCACACATTTCGAAGATGAAGAGAATAGCAAATGTAATAATATCAAAACAATTGAAAATTGTTCTGCGAATTCCCCTATTATATATTCCAAGGATACAGCTTGAGATCAGTTTTTGCTTTTGACCAATAACCACAAATGTCTCGATTCAACTTCACCGTAACACATATTCATCATCTGTTCTAGACCTACCACTGATGGTGTGTTGACGGATATTTTTTTTTGGAGGATCCAATTTACAAGACAGTCATTGACAATGGCATTTCCAACAAAGGTGTTCATCCAGTGCTCCGATCAAGTAACACAACATAGTAATACTCGAATATTACTGATGGTAACATCTTTTTATAATTTTATCCCTCAAATCATGACATGGTTACCATGTATCAATTTGAAAGAATACAATAAGCACATCAGCTAGATTTTGATTTCTGTATACTCATGGCAACGAAAACCCAAAAATACTGTCTTGGATAAATATAATAATGAGAGGGCAATAATTGAAACATTCATTGCACCTTGTTGGGAGTATGTAAAAACGATAGTATTTCCATCGCCGAGCGGAAATTATTCGTTGTCGATATAGTCTGGTCAGTACGGCAACGCTGCATTTGATATTTGACAGAACAACAACGAAATATTTCTGTTTGTTTTCGTCTTTGCTTATACGAGTGTTTTTTCGTGAATGAAGGGCAAATTCTGAATTAATTTGTGTTGAATCAAATCAAATCAAATCAAAATATGCTTTATTGTATAAGAAAAGGTACTTATTGACAAAGCGTTAAACTATACTAATACATATAAAAGAGTTACAAGATCAGTAAGTAGAAGTTAAATACTAGAATATAAATATTGGTTTAAAATAGAAGGCAATAAATATAAAAGAATTTATAGAATCACAATATCTATATATAATATTACAAACACATTAAAATAATAAAAACTTGGTTACGATATATATCACCATTTGTCACTGTAATATTCTTGTAGGCAATAGTAGGCTTTCGTACACAATATATCTTTAACTGCCTTCCGGAATTTAGAAAAGTCAGACATTTGCTTCAAATTAATTGGCAAATGATTGAACATTTTTTTACTTTCAAACATCAATGAATTTTTTGTTAAAGAAGATTTTGGAATTGGCAAAGGTATGTTATTATTTTGTCGTGTCTCGTATGTTCTGAAATTTGTCATATTTGGATGTTTCTTTTTCATCAAACATACAGATTCAAGTATGAAGATGCTGCATAAACTTAATATTTTGTGAAGCTGAAATAGAGGTTTGCAGTGATCGGAGTTTTTAACTCCGCACATATAGCGTATTGCTCTTTTTTGCATTACAAAAACGGAATTAAACAGTTGTTGGCTACAAAAGCCCCAGAAAGGAATGCCATATCGCAAATGAGACTCAATCAATGCAAAATAAGATGCTTTAGCAATCGAAAACCCAAGTTCCTTCCTAATTATTCGGACCGCGAAACAACCGCTAGCTAGTTTTTTGTTCAAGGATGTTATATGATTATTAAATTTCAATTTATCATCTAGAGTTATACCCAAGAACTTGGTATTTGACTTATTAATAATTGTTCTGTTCGCTAAATACAAACTATCATAGTTGAATTTCAAAGTCAGAATATTAGTTTTATTTGCATTAAAACATAGAAAATTGGCATCACACCAATTTTTTACTTTTTCTAAATCGGTCGATATAATGTTTTTCAGTGCATCTATGTCATTCCCGTGCCACATTATAGTTGTATCATCAGCAAACATTGTGAACTTCCCTGAGATATCGATACTTGCTAAGTCATTCAAATACAATAGAAAGAGAACAGGGCCGAGTACAGATCCTTGAGGAACACCACAATGGATCTTTGATTCCTCCGATTTTATATTTTGTATTCTGACCATTTGCATTCTGTCAGAGAGATATGATTCTATCCAATTGTGGACAGTACCTCTGATCCCATAACGGTACAATTTTTGAAGCAGTATTTCGTGATTTACACAATCGAAGGCCTTTGAGAAATCACAAAATACTGCTCCAACAGCATCACCTTCATTCAATTTCAGGTAGACGGAGTCCAGAAGATTGAAAACTGCATCGTTTGTGTTGGTTGATGACTGAAATCCAAATTGTATGCTAGATAGTATATTATTATTTTCTAGAAATTGTAATAGCCTTTTTTTGAATAATTTTTCAATTATCTTTGATATGGTAGACAAAAGGGAAATCGGTCGATAACTTGAAGGATCATCCACATTACCAGTCTTAAATAAAGGTATTACAATTGCAGTTTTCAAACAGGAGGGAAATATGCCTGTCCTGAAAGAAATGTTTATTGATTCCGCTAAGACACTGAGTGCAAGATATGGTAGATTTTCGAGTATATTAACAGATATTTCATCGACTCCCATAGATTTTTTGTTTTTGATTTCTTTAAATATCTGTCTCAGCTCTTGAACGTTTGTATCTTCTAAATGAAATTGCTCTGTAATGTGTATGTGTTCAAGGTAAGCTACTGGATTTGAGGGTGGAACTATGTGAGATGTTAATTTTCCAGCTATTGTACAGTAGAATTCATTGAGAATGCTTGGACTAATATTCGTTTGAACTGGGAGGGTTTTAGTTTTTCCTCGTAGGCTGTTTACTATAGACCAGTTTTCTTTCGATTTATTGTTGGCGTTGTTTATTCTATTTTTATAATATTTTTCCTTTGCACTTTTTATCACAAGATTATAAATGAATTTGTATTTGATGCAATATTCCAAAAAGAACTTGCTGTCTGTGTGCTTCCTAATTGAGTTCAATGACCTAATATTGTTTGCTGAAATCTTTATTCCTTTGGTAATCCATGGTTTCTCATTCTTTTCTCTTATTTTCACTAAATAATTTTCTAATTTTCTCTTATTTTCACAAAATAACTCTCGTTAGTTTTCATTATTAGGCAATGGTGAAGCATTGTGAAATGTGTAAAAGACCATTATAAGCTGGAAATCAAAATATATCGTTTCACAGGTAAGCTACCAGTGTCGGAAAGGGTGAAATGAATGATTTATGAAAAAAAAAAGGTCAATTAGAGCATCGGCTGTTCTCAAAATCATTTGGAGACTCTTCCATCATAATTTCAGGTTTTCATTCCACATTGGGTTTTCATTATTTCCATTTTATTGAACCTCAATATTTCTGTAATCAACGCACGACACTGCCGGTGTGGGAAATGGCTATTGTCATCTTCGTCTATAATAGGCCTCAATTTCAGAAAATGTCTCCTACAAACAAAGTTTAAGGCGTGAGCGGCGAGTCACTCATCTAGGTTGTGTTATTTGATCGAAAGTCCAGTGATATTACCAAAATATCAATTCCACTGTGTATATTACGAAAAAAAAATAACAGAATTAAATTTCGAGGTTTTCAATATTTCTCAGCCTACAGTGCATCCGCAATATTTGAGTCTTTTGGATAGTGAAGAAAAAGTTTCCAGAAATGAAGAAACATTATCTTTGAAATATTTCAGTGCATTTCGTTTGTGAACTTTCAGTATCCGTGTCGGATATAAATATCGAAAAGTCATCTATATATGCTATACTTCAAGTGCTTTATATATACAAGATGAAGAGAATAGGACCCCCAGTATCAAACCTTGAAGGAAAGGTACCCATTTAAAGTTCCCTGCTTACCAAATGCATTGTTTTTATTCAGCTATCCTGTTTCAACTGCATAGAGACAATTTGTTTTCTTTTCGTTGAAAAAGATGAAATCCCTTTCAGAGGTATGCCTCTAATACCAAAACTCTCTACTGCATCCATTGATTTCTTATGTTCCACACAATCAAATGCCCTATTTAAGTCGGAAAATATTGAAGTCATAGAAGAGGATCGGGGAACTACTTGATATTTTGCGGAAAGACTCCGCATTCAAAAGACGTATTTACTAGTTTATTTGTTTGATAATCACCTTTAACTCTTTCTCCACTACAATTTCTGCCACCCAAGACTATTCTGGAAAGCAATTTAAATCCATAAACACTACAACAACTTCAACAGAACCGAAGAAGGACTATAATTAAACAAAGCTTGGTTGCCAGTTCTCAAAAATACAAAATACTGCATTCGCTTCTAACGCACATAAGAAAGGTACAAAGGAATCGATATTGTTACCTAACGGTACAAACGCCAACTCACAGGTACTTATTGCAACATATTAACATCCTCAAAAGTATGTAATAAAATGTTTTATATAACACGTTCGGTAAATTTTTTCCAGTACTCGTTCCGAAATTCCGAAGTCGGCTAATTGCCTCGTCCGGAAACATCTTACTGTATTGTAAAATACATATATCGAACTCATAACATTAAATAACTATTGACAGTCTCATTGAAATTCTTGACTTTACTTATATTCGCTATGTGAAAAAAAAACCTGTTCCGTTATTTCTAGTTTCTTGTGGAACATACCATTCCACGCAAACCAACATCTGGTACCGACAGAATTAAGTGAATATTCCAGACAAAACATTCAATCCCGACAATTAACAATAATGTGAAGAAATTCTTGAAGCGTTCACTCAATTCGAAAACTTTCAATTCGTATTTACGACTAATTTCATTTTACGTCGCGTTCATTTCAACTCTTATTGAAGTTTTAAGTGCTTTCTCGGAATTTCAACCTATTTGGCAGAGATATTCGGAACCTCTAGTATCCATCGCTCGGGCATTTCTTCTTGTATGTATTTATATAAGTATTTCAAGTTTTTCGAAAGGAAGGGGGATGGGTTTTGTGATTTGGAAGATCTAGTTGAGTAGGTAATCTACAAAGTCACATCTAAATAGGCATAAAACGGAAAATTACGGCATGCTTAATCAGAGGTTAAATGAAAAATAGCTCTTCTTTATTGTAACTAACTCGCCGTGTTCGGATGAAATTACAGGGTGTTAGTGAATAAGTGTGAAAAACTTCAGAGGGTGTTTCTGTATGAAAAAATTATGACATTTTGCTCCATAACTTCTGCCCGCTCGCTAATGCTTCGTTTTCCGAGATACGGGGTGTTGAAGTTTTACTTAAAAACTGACTATTTATTGCTCTGAAACCGGTCGAGACATGCAAATGAAATTTGGTCGGTTTTAATATGTAGTTATTGCGCATTTTCTGACATGCAATTTCGAATTGTATGTTCATCATTGGCGCGCATACGAGTAATGATTTCAATTTTTTTAATAAAAAATGGTACGCCACTGAGGTATTTCGAACAAACAATCTATTTTGGATTCTTCGTTCAATTTGTGCCAAAAAAACTCTCCTGCCTTTTTTTGCGTGGGGCGCCGTTTTTATGCAAAAAAATCAAAGCTCTTAACGCATTTTAAAATTCTTTACACATTATCTAGTAGCGACTCTAATAGGCTGCTGTCAACATTCTCAAATACGAATATTTCAAAGAAATGTTAAATCAGCGTTTTCTCATTTTCGAGCTTTCAGTTTGGTATGAAATTAAAATTAATAAGTAATTAAATTTTCCTTCATCGAAAAGAATGGAAAATTATACAAATGCGGAATTGTCAGACATGCATTTTGTCTATTATCAAAGTAATGGAAATGGTCAGCAAGCTCGACGATTGTATGCTGAGTTGTATCCAGGACGTAGGGTACCCCATTACACAAGATTTGCTCGTCTTCACTAACGTTTGCGCGAAAATTGTACATTTAAGAAACGTTAATTGCGGAGTCATCTGAAACAATTTTCCTCCCACAACGACTTACCGGCGACTCTTACCTTAATTTCCTACAGGAAGAGTTACCTGTTCTTCTTGACGAAATCCTACTACAGCTGAGACAACACTTATGGTTCATGCATGATGGTGCACCAGCCCATTTTAGCATTAATGTACGTAATCACTTAGATACAGTATATCTAAATCGTTGAATAGGTATGGAAGGTACAGAGCATTGGCCTGCTCGATCGCCGGATTTAAATCCTCTGGATTTTTGCAATTAGGGTTTTCCTAAGTCGCTAGTTTATTTCACTCCCATCAAAAATGTTAAAGACCTGAGGAATTGAATTATAGCCGGCTGTGAGACAATAACAAAGAATACACCGGGAATATTTGCGCGAATACGACAATCAAGTTCTTAGGCAAAAAGTTGATTCTTGTATGACGTCTGAAGGAGGTCATTTTGAACCTTTGTTGTAGTTTTGCGCCTATTCAATTATTAGTGTTATTTTCTGTTATTGTTCTGGTTTGATAGTTCTTGATGAATTATTTAAGAAATGAAGAATACGCATCGAAATATTTTCTTTTTTTTTGCATAAAAACGGGGCCCTACACAAAAAAAGGACAAACTTGAAGAAGTGATTCATCGAATGATTTTTAGGATAAAAGTTTATACGAACATAGGTCCGGTAATGCTACGTTTTCAAGATACAGGGTGTCAACATTTTCGAAAGAAATCGTTTTTTTTAATAAATATCCTATTATTCCTTCGACCGATTTTATTGAAATTTGGCATTGTTATTGGGGGTCGTGAAGGGCTGATTTAGTCCTAACTATATCAAAATTATCATGTACAATGGCGTCCCGGAAGGCACCGTAACCAATATATTTGGCAGAAAAAATTTGCGACACTAACTTTTTTGCAATTTTTTTAATATTGACAATACGAAAACGACGATTTCTTTTGAAAATTTTGACACCCTGTATCTTGAAAACAAAGCATTACCGGACCAATGTTTAAAAGAACTTTTCGTCTTAGAATAACTCAAAAAATCACCCCTTCAAGATTGGATACGTACTCAAATAACACCCTGTGCCCTATTTTTATTTCATTTAAAGCTATTTGTTGAAATGCATATTTCATTGGCAACTAAAAATAATATTTCGATATTTTTCGAACATCATTTTTTGTTTTCCGTAGGTACTGGGATCATTATGAATAAGTTCTCTCTAATATGTGCCACCGATCCCTTGGTGATCCAGGGTTTCTTTTCAGTTTCGACCCCAACTTCATTGGTGGCAGGTTTGGTATATTTGCTGACAGAATTGTCTTCTTCACTATATACCTATATCCAAGTTTCATTACGTAATAGTGCCTTGAGTTTATGTTCATCTATGTTCTGGTTCATTATAATTATTATTCTGTTTTTTTTTAGGTAAGGATATTTTATAAGCAAGAGGAAAGAGGACGAACGTTTGTTTTGATAAAACAATGATCAAGACATGCATTTTCTCTGGTAGGTACTGTTGAGAATCTATTTTTTATTACTATTCTGTTTCAATTTAGTTTTCATACTGTATATGATAATAGTTGAATGTAGAAAAAAAAGTTTTTTTTGAGTGTCAGATGGAATAAATAAATATTTTTTGAGAGAATTTTTATCGACCAAAAGCTGTTAAAAAACTGGTCATTTCTAGCCGAATTCATATATTTTAGACTGCCGTCGTCGAAACATGTACGTTATTACTCGACACGAATCCGTTTCCAGCCATAACATTGAGATGATTGTCAGTATCTTCTGACATTTCATATTCATATTTAAATCTATGTATTTTGAACGCAAAGTGATAAACAAAGTTATCTATGCTCGAAACATATGCACATAATAACCTTTGAGAAAATCATTACTCAATAGCTATTTTATATGAATGAGCTATTATAGAGGGTTCATACAGAATGCAATGCCTTGTGTTTGAAATAACAGAATTTAATGAAATCAATACAACAGAATGACAGCAAGAGTGAATGAAAGTGTTACAAAATCAGACATACAAAAATAAAAAAATTACTTCATTAAAATTTTTAAACTTGAAGTCTGCAGGATATTTTTCCATAGTCCAGGAAGTGAAAGTAACTAGTTGCTGATAGAACATAAACTATCTCGCTACACGTTCGTCATGGGCCGTGGTGGTCTTGATGATAAAGCGCTCTCTTCTCAACCACAGGGGCGTGGGTTCGATTCCCAGCATGGTCACTGGTCTCGTGTATGACATCACATGTTAAAAGGTAAGAGCAACGTCTTCTCTATCTCGCACAAGTCTTTCGAAGACTTCTGAAGGTTGTGCTCGTAAGGGTGCAGCCGCGGTTGACGGAAATAACAACGATCTAAATATCCAATATCTGTCATTCCTATATCTGACATAAAGAAGGAAAGTAACTCTTGCCTAGAAGAAAGAAGGACCACTGGCCTGGGAGATCAGAAACTCACTGTCTTTATTTGCTATTATACAAGAATATGTTAATTTTCAACAGAAGCAATGGATATCGAGCGTTTTTTCGAAGTTCCCACTCTAGAGTGGGGGGAAATGCTGCCACAGAATAACCTTTCTTGGAAAACGTCAACTTCATTATGAAAGCGTCAAAGGCAACTTTGATAAGCCGTTGTAAAAAAAATTACTGGCGCTGAATGTTGGCAATGGGATCTGCCCAAACATCATATTTTGGAATGGGCCGGTGTTACATCGCAGAAGAGACACTATTGTTAGTTCTTTTTATGTATTCGTGCTGATTTCGTATCTGAAGACTTAGGCAGCAAGCATACTGGGCAACCATGACCAACCGTCCGCGACCGTTGAACTACGACCAAAATCTCCAACAAGTGTATTCTTATCGGACAACTCGCACTGAATGATCGTCCTCGTCCGGTTTTCAAAGACCATGTTTGAAATTCCAATCTGTCGAAATTTTGGTCGATCAGTGTGAGCTCGAAAGTTTGCATTGGTCCTTTTCAATTTTTGGTCAGTGTGTTTTGTACAATATTTGTTTTTACCGTCAAAAAAACAATTGCAACCCTTATATACGAGCCATTCTCAAAATTCTGCCTATGACCTATGCTGGCTAGGAATTACGAGACTTCTCAACGTACGATCCCATGCATGGTTGAGGAATATAATGTTACAGTCACAGTATGAGAGTTGAAGTGAATAATATTGGTATCGAATGAATTGTCCGGTATCGCGATTACAATGTTCTTTCGAGCAAAAATTATATTGGTTCCGTTGTTAACAATGCCTTTTGCACGATTGAATAACGAAATTATGACGAAATAATGTCTCATTAAAAACGGTAATGATCTAAAACTGAGTATGCATTCTAGGACCAATTATTGGCGATATAATATTGTAATTGTGAAAATATCTGATGGGAACAAGCTGAAGGGCCAAAGTTTTTCTTTTTTTTATAATACCGACTTGAGGCCCGATTTCTTAATGAACCTAATTCAATTTGAATTGATGTTAGACTGTGACTACCAACTTTGAGTTGCAATTGGCAGCTTGTCACATTCTGACAATTATTTAAACGGAATGACAATTTGAGTTCATTATGAAATCGGACCTTAATCTGTGTACTCCGACTTTATTCTCTTCTATTATCTTATTTTTGTACTATACGTGAATGAACTACCCCAATATGTAATAAACGAGCGTGTACCTAGATATGCTGATGATACGATAATCACAATTTAACGGTACCATGTAGAAGTGCTAATGCCTGCGAAACTAATTTCCAATATAGAAAAATCAATGACCATCAACTTCCTTCTTAGGAGGGACGTAACCATCAATCCAAGCAATTATAACCCTAGCGAATTAGTGGAGTTCTTAGGTCTTCCTAAAGATAAATGAATAATTTTACTACCAAACAAATGGAAAATAGTTTGAATACCGCAGGTTTCATAAACGTCTCTTATAGGCTTGGCAATACCGAGAATGAAAATTATTACATGATCGTTGAGACGTTGGATATCTTTTCTTCATGTCCTACTAACACTTGAGCAAATTCCTGACAGACTCAAATTCAAATTCGACGTGGAAAAATTCCTCGTAAATAATTGTTTTTACAGTATACCTGAATATTTATCTGTTTAATGGATTTTAAAATGCCTCTCTATTTGTAAATGTTTACTTTTATCTATTGGAATAGCTATATATGTACTCAACAATTTTTTATGTTATACATATAGATAGTATTTCGATTTTCATTTATTTATTGCAACTATATGCATTATAACGTGCCATATTATGTACCAGTAGCACGGTTATTTTCAGGTTCATAAAAAAAATCAGTGAATGCTTACCCGATTTATTTGGCTTTGGTATAGTATTCATTTTATTATTCTTTTATTTATTTATTGTAACTACATTATGACGTGCCATATGTACTACCTGTTCCTGACTTGGTTAATAAATTTCTATTCTACTGTTTAGGTAGGGCTAAAAAAACGGGTGTGTCCATTGTTGGATTGATGGTTTGGTCCAAGAACTGATCCTTGGACATCCAATTGCACGGTATATTGGATCTTACATCGTTGCAACTCACTATAATTTTTTGATTTGCTGCATATGATTCCACCCAGTCAACAACATTAATAGGAATTCAATAAGACAGATTGGTGAATAATATTTCAGAATACACGGTATCAAAGCTGTCTATAGGTTTTATTGTTGTCATGTCGCAATATCAACAGATGTTTATCCTGAACCCATCATGATTCTCAGACAATAAATAATTCAGATTCAAATGATGCATTATAATATTCGTTGTAGAGTTTACGGATAATTTCGATGAGTTGATAAGTTATATTTACAGGTATTTCACCTGTCATTTTTATTACTTTTTTCATGGAGTGGAATATCATTCGTAAGCCTCCTCCAAACTGTTTATTCCTAATTTGTTGGAGTAATTCCTAGATTGAAGTCGGGATCCCGACTTCAAAGTCTGATTCTCGGGATTGAATTCGGGATCCCGAGAATAAAGTCGGGATCCCGAGAATAAAGTCGAGATCCCGAGATTAAAGTCAGGATTATAATAAAAGAAAAACTGTGGTGAGAGAGCCAACCGTGGCACAAGTAGTAACGGAAGAAGTTTTGATGTACCAAAAACAAATCGTAACTATTTTTTGATGATCAATTGTTAATTCTTTGAAGTGTTTTCATAGTGATTGCTAATATCCATAGTGCCATCTGAAAGTCTCTGTAAGTAGATGATAGTTCGATAACTAGAGTATTAGAGTTAGAACGATAAAAAAATCTGTCATTCGAACTGGTTGACCAGCTAAACACCGTCCCATCGGCTCCTGTGATGAAAGCGGACAGGACCGTACTCAGGACAGATATGACCATTAGTAAAGCTTACCCTCCATAATAAGCTACAACCAAAAAATGGAATCATTCAGTAACAAGACGACTCCTGACTACAGGGGTCTTCCAAATAATCCACCAGAACCATCCAACACAACCGATGGAAATCTTTATTCAAGCATAGTGACCCAAAAACAAGCAATTACATTCCCAACCAAAGAACAGGCAATAATTTTCCCTGCAATTGACGATACGAAGATACAAGACTATATTCTGGCACTTGGATCAATTATTCAACCGAAACATATCACATTTTGCTCCCGAATTTCCAATAACAGAATATGCGTATATCTTTCAAGTAAAGAAATTGTTCATGGTTTCCTCATGAACCCCGGAGAAATAAAAGTTCAGCATCACATAATCAACGCCCGCAGACTGATCACTCCCGCGACCAGACTAGTTTTATCTAATGTATGTCCAATGATTCCACATGTCATAATAGAACAACACCTCTCAGGTCTGAAGTTGCTATCTCCGATGTCCTTCCTTCGAGCGGGTCTGAACGACCCCCAATATAGCCATGTTCTCAGTTTTCGCCGCCAAACATATATTTCTCCCACTGATTCCTCTCCAACCCCTGATTCAATCCTTATCAACTTTGACGAAATCTCGTATCGAATATTTCTCTCAGAAGATGGCCTGAACTGCTTCAAATGCAAAAAGCCCGGACATATAGCTTATTTGTGCCCAGAAGAAATAAACTCAGACCAACTCCACGTACCCCAAGAAATTACAGAGCAAGAAAATGCAGAAACCATAGGATCAAGTCCCCAGAAACGCACCAGCTCAGTACTATCTAGTCCCACCGTTGAAACTTCCCCAGAAACATCTTCCGATATTTACTTCATTGAACCCTCCTCCTCAACCAAAGCGAAGAAACTCAAGACAAGCATTCCTACTGAGACGAGCCAATCGTGTGAAACTTCAATCCTTGCTGCTAAAGAATTAATCGAAGAAGCATTTCCCCCGACAATCTTGGACTTTAATCAGCTCACCAGTTTCATTGACAACGCATATGGATCATCTGAACCTCTCAGTATTGCAAGGGAATTCAATGTCTCCCTTTCAGAATCAGAAAACGACTTGTCCCAAGATTCCTAACAACCAACAACATATTAATATTTCAATGGCATTCATATTGCAGTGGAATATTATTGGGCTCTTCACCCACCTAGATATGTTACAATTGCTCAAGAATGAACTAAACCCAATGGTTATATGTCTTCAAGAGACTAACCTCAAAGATAGTCACACATATAATATGAAAAAGTATAAGGCGTACCATAAAAACAAAGAAAATCCAAACAGAGCCAGCGGAGGAGTATCTATACCGGGTGGCTACGGAAGTATTGCCTACGGAATATCTCAGTTATTGTATGAAGTAGGTTTGTGAAATTTGGAGCGTCGATATAATGACATAAGAGCTAGAATTTGAGCATATTGACATGTCGAAGTTAACTTCCGGTCAATAAAAATATTGGAAAAATTGGGAAAAAAACAATACTCTGTAGGTCCATAACTTAAATAGGAAATACAACTTTTTCTTGCCTGTACTATTCAGCATAACCATTCCTTTCTAATGATATAATAGAAAGAATTTTTTTGAAATGAAACACAAAAAATCCAATTATTATTCTTCAAATAACAAAACAGATTATCGCCATACGCAAAAATAACATTAAAAATAATGTGGAATGATAAATTATATCCTGTAGGTTCTAGGTTAAATAGGAACATAAACGTACTTGGTCTGTGCCATCGTCCATAGATATTCTAATATCTACCTATGGACGATGTTTGTGCTATTCAGAATAATCATTCCATTGCAATAATCATTCGAACCAAAATATTAACAAGTAGGCTGATTAAGATGTATTTTGGAATGAAACAAAAAAGAAACGAGAGCTCTCACGAACGCTGCTATCCATATTATTTTGACGTTCGAAGTAGTGTTTTGTATTCTGCCATTTTAAAAGGGTTTGGAAATCTAAATCAGTTAGTGGAATATTCAAAAAATGCCCCGTTATTCACGAACCGAACAAATTGACATGCTTCATTTATGGTGAATGTTTAAAAAGTTCTTATGCCGCTGAACGATTGTATTTAGAGCTATATCCAGGGAGGCAGCAACCGTCAAGAAGGTATTTTCAGTGGCTTGAAGAAAAATTAAGAACTGAGCCTGATGTTCACGAAGACCAAGAAGCATTTGTTATTAATGAGGAAACTGAAATTAATGTATTAGCTTCAGTACAATATGATAGCAGAATTTCCTCAAGGCAGATTGGCGCCGAATTAGCTATAAGTAAGTACTCTGCTAGGAAAATTTTGAAAAAACATCGATTTAAATCCTTCAAGTATCAGTTGCATCAACATTTGTATGAAAATGACGGTGAAAGACGCCTGGAATATTGTAATTGGTTTCTTCGACAAAATGCTGAGAATCACCTATTTAACTATTATATCTTGTTTACGGACGAGTCAAGATTTACCAACAATGGATTATTTAACAGGAATAATACAAGGTAGGTACTGTACTTTATTTGTATTATTGTTGATAGTCGAAGTGTAAAGTGCTAAAAGTGTGAACGGTCTTTTGTTTCAGGTACTGGGCGATAGAAAACGAGCACCGGTTTCGACAAGGTGGCTTCTAGGAGAGATTTGGTGTGAATGTTTGGGCAGGAATAGTTGGAACTCATATTGTTGGCCCCATTCTTTTTCAAGGCCAACTAACCGGAGAGAGATACTTTAATTTTTTAACGAATGAAATTTCGGAATTCATTAACAACCTACCAGCGGAAATAACTGAGAGAATGTACTTCCAGCAAGATGGCGCCCCTCCGCATAATTCAAGAATAGCAAGAAATTATCTTCAAAATCGCTTTCAAGAGAGACTTATAACAACCCATGGTCCAGTCAGGTGGCCACCAAGGTCACCTGATCTTACTCCGTGCGACTTTTTTCTATGGGGGCATCTTAAAAATAGGGTGTATTCCACACAGCCTACAACTCTACATGAGCTAGAAGTAAAAATTCGTAGAGCTTTCCAAGATATCACGCCCCAAATGTTGAGAAACGTTTTACATGAAAATATCACCAGAGTCAATAAATGTATTGACGCTGAGGGAATGCATTTCGAACATTTGTTCTGTTTTTTTGTTATTTGAATAATAATAATAATTGGATTTTTTGGTATTTCATTTCAAAAAATTACTTTCTATTATATCATTAGAAAGGAATGTTTATGCTGAATAGTACAGGCAAGAAAAAGTTGTATATTCCTATTTAAGTTATGGACCTACAGAGTATTGTTTTTTTCCCAATTTTTCCAATATTTTTTTTGGCGGCTTTTTATAACGCCGACGAATGAAAATAAAATATCACAGTTGTAGCAACTGTTATCAAGTGACGTATGGTTTCCATAGCCAACTTTTCAATTTTTGGCTTTCATTTTGCTTCCACGGCCTACTCGGTGAATTTCAATAATAATTTTTTTCTGATCTAGTTTCTGGTTAGATACAAACTTGTGATATGTCATTAGGAAGGAAAATAAATGCTGGATAAAGCGAAAAGGAAAAAAAATAGGGTTTCCATTTAAAATAAGAAAGTTGATGTTACTTCCGGTCAGACCGGAAGTTAACTTCGACATGTCAATATGCTCAAATTCTAGCTCTTATATCATTATATCGACGCTCCAAATTTCACAAACCTACTCCATACAATAACTGAGATATTCCGTAGGCAATACTTCCGTAGCCACCCGGTATATATCAAACAAACAAAAGAATCGACACAAATCCCCCTTACTACCAGCCTAGAAGCAGTTGCAATATCACTATCAGCTCCTACCAAAACAACGGTGTGCAATTTATACATCCCACCAAATCTGGAAGTGAATCAGACAGAGTTAAATATCGTGTTGCAACAACTTCCCAAACCACGAATCATAGTCGGTGATTTTAACTGTCATAATGTCGTATGGGGAAGTGATAATACGAGTCATCGAGGGAAAACCCTAGAGAGCCTAATAAATCTAGCAGATTTGAATATACTTAATTCAGGAGAAAAAACTAGGTTCAATTCCTTCACAGGCACTTTTTCAGCTCTGGACATTACGCTCTGCGATGCCACCATCTTCCCACAACTGATGAGGAATGTCCAACCTCATCGATACGGAAGTGACCATTATCCAATTGTGGTAAAGAGGGTAGACACTCCTCCCGCGACTAGCTCAGTTCACCAAAAGTGGAAGATAAAATCTGCTAACTGGATACAATTGTCTCAGCTCATCGAGGAAAATATTCCTGAAAACTATTGTATCAACGAAGACATTAATATGGTAGTTTCTCGTTTCTCTGGAGTTATTATAAATGCTGCAACACAATATGTAGGAAAAACATCTACATTAGTAGGTCGTCATCCGGTTCTATGGTGGAGTACAGAATGTCACGAGGCAATAAAATTGAAAAAACGTGCATTTAACATATTAAAAAAACACAGGACAATGGAAAACATTATTGAATTCATAAACCTCAGAGCTAAATGCAGATACACACTCAAAAAATGTAAAAAACAATCATGGAAAGAATATACCTCGTCCTTAAATAACTCTACACCATGTTCAGAGGTATGGAAACGTGTAAAGAGGATTAAAGGAATCAATACAAATATCAACATCACACACATGGTAAATGGGGACAGTATCACTCAGAATAATGAGGAAATAGTAAATATTCTTGCAAATACATTCGAAGAATATTCCAGTGACGTCAATTATCAGGAATCATTTAGATATCATAGACACATTTCTGAAACCCGTTAAATCCCAATAATCGAGGACAACAACAATCCTATAAACGTTTCTGTGACACCTGATGAACTTGAAGACGCTCTGAAATCTTTGAATGACTCCAGTCCTGTACCTGATGACATCCCCTATATATTTCTTTGCAGATTACCACCAAAAGCTAAAGTCTACCTACTCCAAATATTCAATCATATCTTCTCGACACACACATTTGCAGACACATGGACAGAGGCTACCATAATACCTATAATCAAATCGAACAAACCAAGAGATGACCCTCGATCATACAGACCTATTTCACTAACAAATTCAATGTGCAAATTACTAGAAAAAATGCTGAACAGACGTCTTCAGTTTTTATTGGAATCCAATAACTTGCTCGTTCCCGAACAAAGTGGATTTCGCAAAAACCGATGCACACTTGACAATCTGATAAACATGAAAACAAATATCCAAGAAGCTTTCATAACCAAACGGAAAGTGGTAGCAGTTTTTTTCGATATTTCGAGAGCCTATGATATAGCTTGGGGTACAACATACTCAACAAACTCAACAAATGGGTTATCAATGGAAATTTCCTTGGATTTATGAAAAACTTTCTCCATAACAGAACCTTCAGAGTAAGATCGAATAATACATTATCTAGTCAAAAAATTCATCAAAATGGTATACCTCAAGGATCTATTCTGAGCGTCACACTTTTTTTGGTTGCAATGAACGATATAGCTGATAGCTGATAGATCAAACCACAAATCCAAATAGGACTGTATGCTGACGATCTTGTAATTTACGTAAAGACTAATAACCTACATTCAACAGCAAAACTCCTACAAGATGCCACAAATAGTTTAGAAACTTGGAGCCACGACATCGGTTTTCAGTTTTCCACAGCCAAAATTCAATGTATGGCTCTTTTCACGAAGAAATGAAATAAGTGAACCTATTCTCACCCTTCATCAACAAACCTTGGAATGGGTCGACAAACACAAATTTCTAGGTATGATTTTCCACACGAAGCTTCGCTGGGACGCACATATTCGACAACTGAAACAATCCTGTCTGAATGGACTCAACCTTATGAGGACCCTGGCTAATCAACACTGGGGTGCTGACCAAAAAACCCTTCTTACAATATATAGAACCTTAATCAGGTCGAAAATTGATTACGGCTCGTTCATCTACGATACTGCTAAGAAGACACAACTCAAACAGCTAGACACGATTCACAACACCGCAATTCGCCTGGCTCTTGGTGCATACAGGACAAGTCCGGTGGAAAGCTTATACGTAGAAGCTGATGAGCCACCCCTTATAATCCGTAGGCAATATTTAAGTCTTTGTTACGCTGCCAAGATATCTGCCAACCCAAATAACCCAACCTACAGAAATACTTTCAAGAGATCGGAAGACCTATTTCCTGAAACCTCAAACACAGCATCGCCTTTTTATGAACGTATTAAGAAACTGAACTTCAATTTTGAAAATGTTATCACACCTCCCCAATACCAACCAGCTCCGTGGACAGTTAAAATTCCCCAATATAACATAAACCTTTCTGAATACCCTAAATCCTCAACTCCTTCCACCTTTTTTCAAAATCTGTTTCATGAACTCAAAGCTGAATACTCCGGTTATGACTGCATTTACACTGATGCCTCCAAGATTGTTGGCAACGAAAACGTAGGAGCCGCGGATATCACGCCTTATTCACATCTGTCCTACCGTCTGTTAGCAATATGCACCATTTATACTGGGTAGCTTTTTGCCTTAGCGGAAGCCATATCAGAAGCGCGCAACAGTAACAGTACCAAGACAGTAATTTTCACACATTCTCTCAGCGCGTTAAAAGGAATCTTGCAAATGTACCCGAAACATCAACTCCTGCAACGCATAAAGAGGGACACTTTGGCACTATACCAGGAAAGCAAAGATGTGGAGATTGTATGGATTCCTTCACACACTGGAATTGGAGGAAATGAAACGGCCGATACTGCAGCAAAGCAAGCCTGCGCAGACCCCGAAGCCAAAGTTATTCTGGAGATACCGAACCAAGACTTCAAATGGAGAATAAATGAACTATCCAGGCAAAAGTGGTACACTAGGTGGCAACATTCTGATAATAAACTAATTGAAATAAACCCAAACATCGTCAAAAATAAAGTAGAAGGTGTAAGCAGAAGACAACAAGTTATCCTTTCGAGACTACGCATTGGACATACCAAACTAAAGGATCAACATCTCCTCAGGAAGAAAAAGCCACCAAATGCCAGTTCTGTGGAGTCAACATCTCGGTGAAACACTTCTTCTCAGAATGTCCCGGGCTAGAGCGACAAAGAGTGGCCAATGGACTATCAAATGAGCTTCAGAAAAATCATACTGAATCTCATGAAATTTCTCAAGTCAATTGAGATCCTGAACGAAATATAGACACTGTAAACTCTGATTTGTAATGTGATGTAATGTAATTTAATGTATTGTAATTATTGTTCCATCGCTAATAACCTCTAATGGTTGATGCGATTTATTTCAAATAAAAAAAAAACTGTGGTACTTGAGCGCATTCGTAAATTCTACTAGATATTGATAGAAAATTAATTTTTTGGAGGAAATGCGTTTCTACTATATTTTTTTTTTTTATTTCAACCATTCACATTCTTATTTAAAAAGAGTAGTTATTTTGGAATGATTTTGCTGATAAGAAAAATCTGAACGATACCTTACTAACAAAATTACGGATAAATTGATTAATTTGATCTAGCAAATTACGGATGGACTCATAAATTTGCCCTTCTGCACTTTTAGATTAGATTAGATTCTTATCACACCAACATTCACAGATAATAATTTAGAGAAATAGATGTTTGCTGACGTTGCATTACCAAAATTCCAATTCACACATTAGCAGGTCACTCTCCAATTATTTTGAACGACCGATATTTTGGAATATATTGTTGAATCAGCTAATACTGTCATATCAAAAGGTTACAATCAGTAATGGAAATTCGAGCAATTCTATTTGCTGGATGTAGCGTGCTGGCGGTTACTTATCTCAACACGATTTCAACTAATTGAGAATTAACGGCCTCAAATTAATATTGCGTGTGAGAACACTTGCGTTAGTATAGAGTTTAATGGTTGCCATTGGAATTTTGACATAATTGACTGATAAATTTATAAAGGAACTCAGTACGGCTTGGATTGATTGATAAATAAACAAATATCACAAACACAATATTACTTTTACGTAATCCCATACTGTTATTTTGATTTAACGGTATTCAGATAACAATTGAAAAGTTAATGTAAACAGCTTCCGTCTGTTAAGAATTTTTAACGACCGGCGGCCGTTAAAAATCACTTGTTCAAATATTTTTTCTGTATTCTGCTTACAATAACAAAAATTATAATTTTTTTCTGTAGAATTTCTTGGGGTATTGGATTCGCAAATGATTGAGACAAGTTAAGTTAAGTAAATGGAAAAGATGTTTCGTCCCGGGCCTGGTACTTCTTCAGTTTAATTTATTTCATGTCCATTCTACAATAGAAAATTAAAAATTTCAGATTTTACACATTTTTTTTCCTAAAAACAATTTTTCTGATTTGTACAAATTTATATTATATTGTATGTGGGGTACGTACCTGAGTGACATGTGACATAATATAATATAAATTTTTTGATGAAACGTTTTTACTTTTATTTGCGAATTTTATTTCTCATAACGGTCGTAAATCGACATGTTTCATGTGAAGAATCTTTGTGTAGGAAGTAGTTGGTCACGATGACGCTAATTCAAGACATGCGCAGTTTCAATTCGGCATGAAGTCGGTATTGGGGTTTGGAAGATTGCTCCAATGGGGGAAATGGGATCAACATTTCCTTTTGGTTTTTGATGTTTGGTCTCCGTTTGATTTTTATATTTTTTCGAATTTATTTCAGCTAGCTAATATTAATTTGTTTTACATGGTTTAAGGATGCTGATGAGTTTTTTAATTATGTAAGGGTATAATCGATTCGGCTGAGGTTGTTGTTATCTGTTCTGTCATTCATGGCGTTATTATTTTTTTAATGTGTATCATTTCTTTTAGTTGTCTCTTATAGATGTTGCTTTCACTATCAAGTATTTTAGTGTTTTTAAAATCAGGGTTGTGATTTTAGGAAATTATATGTTTATTTAGGGCTGTACTATTATTTTTCATATATTTGTGTCCTTTGATTCTATTTTCTAATAATTGAGACGTCATTCTGATATAAACTTTATTGCAATCATTGCAAGGGATGCTATAAATTAGATTTGATTTTTTATTAGTAGGAACTTTGTTTTTAAGCGGAGTTTACCATTTTTTTAGTAGATTGTGAGATTTGTAGCAGACTTGTATGTCGTGTTTTATGAGGATGTTGCTAATTTCTTCCGACAGATTAGCGACGTATGGTAAGGTGATCATTTTTTCTGGATTTTTACTTGTTTTTTTTCTAATTTTGATTTATTTTAAAATTTATATGTTCCTTGGTTGATGATTTTGTTTATGAGGTGTGAAGGATAGTTATTGTTGATCGATGTTTTTCTCACTTTCTCTACAACTGAAGATCTTAGTTCAGGGCTACTAAGGGAGATTGCGCGATCAGTTAAGCAATCAGTTAACACAATTTTTTTGGGAAAATGGGTAATTTCAATTGAAATTCAAGTATCTCCCAGACCAAGTTTCTTTGGTGTGCCATTCAGTTAAAATGTTTTCATTTTGTCTTATCAGGGTCAAATCCAAAAAGCTAATTCTGCTATTATTTTCTGTTTCTATGGTGAATTGTAATTTGGGGTGAAATGAGTTGAGAATATTTTGATTTTTATCGGTGGGTACAGCGGTGATGCAATCATCGACATAGCGTTTGAAAATGGAATGTCAAATTGAAGGTTGTGTATGATGCTTTCTTCTAAGTTTTCCATTACGAGCTATGCTAGCTCGAGATGGGAGAGCCCATTGCACATCCTTCAATTTGTTGATAAAAATAATATTTGTATTGAAAAAAATTCGTTGATAGTGTTAATTCAATTCCTTTTTGAAACTCTTCCAGAGGTAGTGGGGTGTGATTTTTCAATGTTTGCCATTTTTTTTTGATATATTCTTTGACTAGACTGATAGGGATATTGGTGTAGAGTGAGATGACATCTAATAAAATTAGGGAGTAGTTATCCGGGATAACCGCTTTGTTAATAAAATTTTTGAATTCAAATGAATCTTTTATGTAGTACACATTCTGTCCGGTGGTGTGTGACATGCGGTTTGCTAAGTATTTTGTAAGGTTATAAAAGGGTGATTGAATACATGATACTATCGGTCTTAGTGGAACGTTATTTTGTGTAGCTTGGGGATTCCATATATTTTTGGTGCAGTTGCATTATGAAGTGTCAATTTTTTGTACTTTGATAAAAATTTTTGATTTCCATTTTTTGATTAGGTTTTTATTACTACTTTGGAAGTAAGTAGTGGGATCTTTTTTTAGTTTTTTATAAGTAATATTGTCATTGAGTAATGCTTCCATTTTTGTTTTATATTCATTTTTATTCATAACTACAGTTTTGTTGCTTTTGTCGGGTTTTAAAATAATGATTTGGGGGTTATTTTTAAGAAATCGTGCGGTTCTTCTACTATTTTTCAAAATGTTTTCACCCCAAATTGCAATTCACCATAGAAACAGAAAATGATAGCAAGAAAGACACCAAGAAAGACATCATCCGTGCTACGCGCCCAAGGGAGAAGAAAAGGAACACCAATGAAGAGCAACCCCAAGGCACTGTCTATCTGCCATACATAGAAGGTGTCACCAACAGAATTGGGAAAATTCTGAAGAAGGAGAAAATTAACACCGTCTTCAAACCAACCAAGAAGATATCGGAATATCTAAGATCAGACAAAGACAGCAGAGATCCACTCGAATCAGCGGTAGTCTACAGAATTGCATGTAACTGTGGGAAGGTCTATATCGGACAAACAAAAAGGAGCATAGGTACCCGCCTAGTCGAGCACTAGCGGAGTTGTCGTTTGGGACAAACCGAGAAGTCCGTAGTCGCTGAGCATACATTGTCTGACGGAGAACACAAGATCCTTTTCGAAAATACCGAGAGACTATCAAAGTCGAATCATTATTCAACAAGAACGTATCTAGAAGCAATAGAAATACACAAACACCAAGAGAACTTCAACAGAAAAGAAGAGGTAACATATTTACCAAAGATCTGGCACACAGCATTGAAAGGGGCCGAAACGAAGCCATGTCATCGGAATCGCACGGAAAGTGCGCACGAACCCACTATTACAGAAAGTGCGCGAAAAAACATCACCATAAATAACATGGCAAACTCGAAAGCTTCAGTTTCAGTTGATACGTCTAGAAGAGTACTTCGACCACGCCACTGAAGATGACTGCCGCAGTTGCAGTCGAAACGTTTGGAGATTTAAACCAAAGAAGCCCTCGGCAAAACCCGGAAACTAAACAAAATATTGACGCCAGCCCTGAAAGCTTACATTCCTACAATAGCAGAATTAGCTTTTTGGATTTGACCCTGATAAGACAAAATGAAAACATTGTAACTGACTGGCACACCAAAGAAATTTGTTCTGGGAGATACTTGAATTTCAATTCAAATCACCCATTTTCCCAAGAAAAGAGTGTTATAATTGGCTTAACTGATCGGGCAATCTACCTTATTAGTAGCCCTGAACTAAGATCTTCAGCTGTAGAGAAAGTGAGAAAAACATTCATTAACAATAACTATCCTTCACACCTCATAAACAAAATCATCAAACAACGAACATATAAATTTTACAATAAATCAAAATTTGAAAAAAAATCAAGTATAAATCCAGAAAAAATGATCACCTTATCATACGTCGCTAATCTATCGAAAGAAATTAGCAAAAACCTCATAAAACATGACATACAAGTCTGCTATATATCTCACAATCTACTAAAAAAATGGTATACTCCACTTAAAAGCAAAGTTCCTACTAATAGAAAATCAAATCTAATTTATAGCATTCCTTGCAATGATTGCAATAAAGTTTATATCGGAACGACGCCTCAATTATGAGAAAATGGAATCAAAGGACACAAATATATGAAAAATAATATTACAGCCCTAAATAAACATATAATTTCCGAAAATCACAACCCTGATTTTAAAAACACTAAAATACTTGATAGTGAAAGCAACATCTATAAGAGACAACTAAAAGAAATGATACACATTAAAAAATAATAACGCCATGAATGACAGAACAGATATCAACAACCTTAGCCGAATCTATTATACCCTTATATAATTAAAAAACACATCAGCATCCTTAAACCATTTAAAACAAATTAATATTAGCTAGCTGAAGTAAATTCGAAAAAATATAAAAGTCAAACGGAAACCAAAAATCAAAAACCAAAACGAAATGTTGATCCCATTTCCCCAATTTGAGCAATCTTCCAAACCCCAATACCGACTTCACGCCGCATGTCTTGAATTAGCGTCACTGTGACCAACTTCTTCCTATAGAAAGATTCTTCACATGAAACATGTCGATTTACGACTATTATGAGAAATAAAAATCGCAAATAAAATTAAAAATGTTTCATCAAAAAATTTATATTATATAATATTATGACCTCCAACATGTCACTCAGGTACGTACTCCACATACAATATAACATAAATTTGTACAAATCAGAAAAATTGTTCTTAGAAAAAAAAAATGTGTAAAATTTGAAATTTGTAATTTTCTATTGTAGAATGGACATGAAATAAATTAAACTGAAGAAGTCCCAGGCCCGGGACGAAACATCTTTTCCATTTACTTAACTTAACTTGTCTCAATCATTTGCAAATCGAATAACCCAAGAAATTCTACAGAAAAAAATACATAAAGGATTCAAGAAAACTACCTCAAATAATTATAATAATACTAAATATTACTAAATTTGAAAGGTAATTTGACAATTTCAATTATTTGAAATATATATTCCATCGATGAGAGATTTACCATCTATAGCACCAGTATTTGAACTTTTTGTCGGTGTTGTCTCATTACTTTGAAGTAGTTGTCTCGTTATCTTCATTCTCTTTGAAACTGAATTTTCAATATACAGTTCCGCCACCGCAAAGGAGTTCCAACCTCCAAGTTCTTTAATCGAGTGCCCTGTGTAGTGCTGAGGATTTCCCAATTTCAGGAATGCTGCAATTTTCTTTGGAACATCTTTAATAGTATGAATACCCACAACTTGTTTTACACATTTACCATTCCTATAACCAATGAAGTATCGCCGATTTTCCAAATTTGAAGGCCGCAAATCTACGTAATTTTGGTTCAAACCTTAGGCATCAAAAGGAAGTCCTTCTTTGGGAATGACAAATACCCTGTTTTTTTCGTTTTTAGTATTATTATACCTCAATCTATCCAAAACTCTGGTACTGGTGCTTTAAAAATCACCCACAGTCAGCTTAACCAGTTCGTCACGTCTACAGGCGCCAAAAATACCTCAGATTGATACAACCTTTTCATCTGCCTCCAACAAAATCTTAGTTACTTCTTTAGACAATGTTTTGCTTTCTTTGGTGTGTACCCATCAGAATTTCGTCTGAAGAACAAAAATTATTTTCCAGATCTGAAAAACCTTTTCTGTAGGTAATACTTAGTTTAATATGGTGTACAATTTAAAATAATTAACTTTGAAATATCAATCTTGTCATAAACTTTCAAAGCAAGTTTCAACATTAAAATCTTGGTCCACAGCGAGTTAGGAGAATAAACTTCTGATTTTCCTTTCTTATAGGCTAATAATACATCTCCGTTGACCCACCTTTACATTCGTGCTTTTACGCCACTCTTCAAAATTTTCTTTTTAATATCGCTCTGGAGTAATTTTCGGTAGTACTCGCTGCACATGATTCTCCCAATATTTCTAAATACATTCGATTTTGTTCCTGAATTTCTTCAATTTCATCCAAGGTCGTTGTTAAAGCAAACTCGCGAACACAAAAAAATTACGTTGTTTATAATATTGTTAAGCTGTTCCATGACAACACGATGTTGAGATTTTTCTGTAGAATTACGAGGTACGTGGTTTGTTCTTTCTTCGTAATCAAAATGTAATCTTTCAGCGTGATTACGAAAAGACTTGAACGACACACGCAACGGCCGATACGCACAAAACGGATTACAATATTCTACCTCATCCGTTATTTGCTACATATCGGTAATGTTAGTAACTATTTTAATTTCTGAATTGACAACATATGAGGAGCAGACTACCAAAATGCGTTTTGTCCAAATTGCATAATTTTCAGGAAATGAGAATGTTTACTATGAAGAATCGAATACGTTTCGGTGAGATTTAAGAAACCAGAAATATTCCAAAAATATGTCCTTTAATATTGCCTTGTTGCCAAAAAATTCCTTTTGATGGCCAGTCCAGGAATTTGAAAAATGAATTAGCCTAAATGGACACAACTCATTTTGGATGTCTGCTCCTCATATATCCTCATAATATGATATCAATTAAGATGGTTATTAAGATGGGATATCGAAGATTTTTCAATTCCCTCAGGGATTGATATTAATGGTCTGTTCATGAACAACTAGCAAAGCAAGAACCTGGCAACAACCAAAACTCTTATATTTGACGGTACCTGATTCAAATATACCAAAAATATAAACAATAATCACTTATTTCGTTTTCAAAATAAACAAAATTTCATTAACATCGGTCAGAAATAAAATTATGTATGGAAATAAAAGAATATTTGGAATCTTCGGTGTGAATGAAATTCAAGAAACAGAAACCTCCAAAAACAATGTCAATATCATTCAACTCGCGTTTCGTCAACAAAGTTGGCATCTTCAGGAGCTCGAATACATAAAGTACGCTTACTCATAATTTTTTTATACAGTAGAAGCATCAAAAATAAAACTCAAAAAATATATTTCTTCGATCCGTATAATGATGCATAAGAAAAATGCATACAAAATTGAATTATACCCTATACGCTTATTGTGGCTCACCCTGTGGACTTACAAATACATTTATCTCAAAACGTTAGTTGAAAATATTACTATAAATGAAGTGCTGGCATCAATATCAATTACACTTTTACTGTAATTTGGACTTGCTCGACAGCTGTCACTAATTTTTTTACCATAAAGCAGATGAGTTGAAATGAAATCTAATATATAAAATTCTCGTGTCACGGTGTTCGAACTTGAACTCCTCCGAAACGGCTCGACCGATTTTGATGAAATTTTTTGTGCTTATCCGGTATCTATGAGAATCGGCCAACATCTATTTTTCATCCCCCTAAATGTTAGGGGTAGTCCACCCCTAAATTTTTTATTTTATTTTTTAGACAAAATTTTTAATTTCTATTTTTTTATGATACAACATTCAAAAATACATGCAATCCTCAATTTTCACCCTTCTACGATCAACCCTTATTTTTTAATAGCCATTTTAGTAATTTAATCATTTTTCCTCTCCGGTCGAAAACTGATCAATCATCATTTAATTAGTTATCCCCTCCAGATGTCTACAGGTGTCACTTCTGACCCAGTAAACAGCACGGAGTAGGGATGAGAACGAAGCCGGTCTCCTTTCTTTCTCACTCCCTACACAGTTGTCGGCCATCAAAATTATTTATATGGCAAAACAACGTTTGTCGGGTCAGCTAGTAAATATATAAATTTTGTCTCACCAATGATTCATTTCAAACTTCGCCATTCGATCACCCTATAAAGTCGTAATGTTTATTTCTGTTTACAAACGTTTTATGAAGTTGATAAAACTCTAATGTTCTATGACCAAAAACGCAATTGTATCTTATGAGCCATAATGATCTGACATATCCAAAATTAATTGATGTCCGTTTGTTTCAACCAAGCAAGTCTCTCCTTTTCTATATCACCTTCCTTCATCCTTCTTGGCAACTGTCAGAAATATCAAGGAATCCCTCAACGTAGAGAAAGCATTCGGCTGTGGATAAAATTTTGTATTGTATTTCCTGTCGTATTAGCTTATAAAACACACCTGCAATAAATAAACATTTGCGAAAGTTGCTGCTTCTGATCTCAGTAATGATTTAATCAACTAGTGGCTGGTAACCCAGAGGCTAAGGTCTTTGGCCGTGATACGTCTGGCTCGCATTGGACAGACATTCGAGGCCTTTTAGTACGCAATTGTTATTTGTTTTACTAGGCATAAAAGCACAAGATTTAATGCCGCGGCTGGTGTTTCATAGCCGAGCGTAGCGAGTCTATGAAACCAGCCAAGGCATTAAATCTGCTTTTCTGCCGTGTGAAACATATAATTTTTTCTTCAAATTTGTTCCAATTCCACGCAAAATCGACTTTTTCATATTTAAATTGCGTTTCATTATCAATATCCAAATAACTAAATTATTTCATCAAAGGTAACTGGGCCCTGCGTTACTATGTTTACTGCTGATGACGTTTGTTGAATTTGTTTTTTTTACTGTTTACTTTGTCATTGTCAATTTTAATAACCAGTTTGATTTAAATTATTACTTGGAAGGTTGCCTAGCAACGAACTTTTTCTGCCTAGGCAGTAAAAGTGGACTTTTTCTGCCTAGGCATTAAAAGTACAACTTCTAAGCCTGCCAAGTGTCATTAAAAGGCCGCTTTTAATGTCATTTGGAGAAAAAAATATTTTTTCTAAAGTGTATCGGTTTCTTTAGGCATCCACCTGCCTTTTTGTAATCAAGTGTGATGTGAGTTGCCTAAATGCCAATACCGATGCCTGGTGCTAGCTTGGAGTGCGCACTGACCACCTGGGGTGGTGCTCTGGGTTTTTCACGTTTTCTTATAGGTGAAAAGTGACTACACCACCAAACATGCCAGTGATGAAAATCATCTACTGTGGAAGGTATATAAATATGGAAAAGTGTAATATGTAATAATATCATTATGGGTAGTTTTCATAATGGGATTTTCAGGAGCATTGCCACGAGATGAATTGGTGAAAATTACCCTAGAATATATTCAGGAAGAGAACGCTGTATTGATTGTAACCGTTCCTGATACTAATACTGACCAAAAGCGCGTTACCATTACTAATCGAGATTATATAAGAAATTACTATATAAATATGTAACTCTTCCACAAAAAAAATCTTATTCGTCGTCTATTCCTGAGATAAGTATAAAAATGTAAAGTGCTCGGCACAGGTTGACGGAGTGCCGCCCATCACTCTGGGTAACGGCCGCAAAATATCTATTGCGGTCTCTATTGTGGCTGAAAACTGCTTGTTTCACTTCCGGAAAAATATTATCTCACAAGCTACAGGATTGCATACCAAGACCTTGTAAGTACCATGTCGTTTGGTAAATTTTTTTGAAACAGTTTCAATCTCTTCAGAAGAAATATCTCACAGTGAATTCTATATAAGCGAAGGCTGAATATGTTAAACTTTGTTTAAAAGCATTATTGAGAGGTGACTGAAAGCATTATTAAGAGGTGAGGGAATTTCCACCAGTTTGATTGCTTCATTGAAAACTTTTTTGTCTAAAATTGTTCTAGTTTTACTTTCGTTATTTTTCCAAACCATACCACTCAGTCGTCATCATCATGTAGTATCTTCATCTTTAATCATCAAATAGTATAAATTATAGTCGCTATCCGCGTCTGTTTCCCCGTTTACTTCTTCTGAAGAACGTCACGGATTATGATACCGTTCGAAATGTCATTTAGATATTTTGATAGATAGAGGTTATGATGAATACATTGAATCAAGTTTCTGTGTTGAAGGGAAAATTCAATATTATATGATGGAGACGTTAAAAAATGGATTTTTGAGCGTTTACATGGCCTATGCTGGCTAAATCTTGAGAGACACATTAAAATAATGTACTGAAGGATTACAGTTCTTCAGAAAGCGTAGAGAAAAGTCCGTGATGGCATATGTCTATGCCCATCCCAAGATCGACTCACAGTTACCATTCATATTTTTGAAATAATGCCAAAGCGATAAACTCCAAATCGTTTGAACAGTGTTTTTTCAAACATTCCAGTTGACTGCCCTGCGGAATACAAGCAGTTGGTGATTGTCATTTATGCTAAGATACCATCAAGAGTTATTGGATTCATCGGTCTATGTCAATCTCTCTCCGCAAAATATGATCTGCAAAATATGATCTTCGTTTTTCTCGGTATCTGAAATCAGTATTTATTGTACATTCTTACATGGAATAGATATTCAGAGTTACGCATTCGGAGAGTTGTAGACACTTCCATGATAAATTCCCCAAATAAAAACAAAAACAATACATACTACAGTTGCCGAATTTTTCAGTTTTTGAGTTGAGGAGGGGCCTACCCACTGAGCTAGGTGATATGTATGATGTTACAGTATTCAAGTTGGCATGTAAGCTTACTGCAATGCCTCTGCAACCACAAAAACTGCCGGATACTAAAGTTACATATAGTTTGGTATGTTATAAGATGTAAAAATGCAGAAATATTCTTGCAAGAATGAAATGTAATGATGAAATTCTACATCACCTTACTTTAATGTAAAAACAAGGATGACTGTATCATATAGTGAACATCACATGAATTTTGAGAGTAACATTGTTTAAATATTTTCTGATAAATGTCTGATAAGTTTCATTAGTAAAATTTGAATATCACATGAATAAAATGAAATAAGTAAAATCGACAATGTACCATTCTTCCCAACCACTTCCCTGGCTGATGCCACGACGGACATTGAACTTTTTCTGGCATATATTTGTGCAACGTTCTTTCAAGAAGATCCAATTGCAATGCTCAGACCCCTCGATTTTTGACTCCACTACCTTTAACCTCAAGCAAGGGGTATAATTACCCCAAAATTGGCATTGGGGGTCGAAAAAGATGTCTTTTGAAAGCTCGTACAATTATCTTCATCATATTCTTTAAATTTTACATTTCCCCAATATTTTGAAAAAGATTACATGTTGAAATTCAAATTATTTCAGTTGCTCACTTACTACTTAATTGATTAAATGTTCAAACTGATGACATTCCGCTTCCATACAAAAATAAAGATTTTGTTTGAAACGTTCATGCACATTCGAAATAATTTCCGGAGTAATTCGACGGCCCGCATCAACGATTCTTTATGCAAATTTTCTAACGACGCTGGTTGTGTTTTACAGATTTTACTTTTCAGATGTACCCACGAAAATAAGTCGAGGGGCGATAAATCTGGCGATCGTGGAGGCCATCCAATGCTGTATTTCCCCCCAATCAAATGCCGTGGAGAACGTTGGACGAAATACAGACGAACAATTGTCGTATAATGAAGAGGAGCATCGTCCTGTTGAAAATAAAAATGACCTTCGTCATACTGTCAAGGCAGGGTCAATAGCGTCTTACAGTAATTGCAAATACATTTCGCCAGTCAAGTTGCCTGATAGAAAAAAGGGACCCACCAGTCGGTCACCGCAAATGCCAGGTCATACATTTAATTTCTACAGGTGCTGTGTTTGCACCTCGTGAAAACTGTTCGGTTTGAATCGGACCAATAGCGGCAATTGTGGTACTAAATTTTTACCATTAGCGTACCTAACTCGAATGAATGACATTTTTACCGTTAGTGGTTGTAGATAAGTTTCAAATTTAAAATCTAATTTTCAATAAGTATTGGGCGGAATTTTAAGAGCTTTTAAAATAAATCTTACTCGACCCCCATTTTCATTTGAAAATTATGGGGTTATTCCTACCTTCGCTTGAGAGTAACAGTGGCGGTGTCAAATATATCGGGTAGGAGTGCCCCTGTTAATCAAAAATCGACGGGTTGAGCGTTTTTCCAAAATGTTGTCGCAGTTCCTGAAAATGGTCTGTTTCGTTTTTTATTGGCTACCCTGTATATAACAATATCCAATACAGAACACATCTATCACTGTAGGTATTAGAATAATATACCTAAAACCACAATAAATATGGTGCACCTTTCCTATTGCGTTTGCAATTACATGCTTTATATTATAGGATACCAATGAATATTTTTCTTCTGGATGCTGGGTTTGTTAGTTGGAGGTAGAAGCTGGCTAAGCGGCTCTTATAGGCTGGGGCGGTTTATGAGGCAGATAAGCCTATAGCTGAAACGACGTGAAAACTTTCCATGAAGCAGAAATATGTCTTGGTTGGAAAATACGGTAGGAAAAAAATTCCTGGTAGTAAAACTCCGGTAAAAAACAAAAAATAACAGTCTTTTGCTCTATGCAGCACCTGTCTGGCATAAAGTGATGGAAAATGAAAAGCAAGGTTTTTAACTAGGATTCAAAGACTTTCATATATTGGGGTATGTAGCGGGTACAGGACCATATTGGCAGAGTGATCAGATTCTTATTATGGAAGGAGTGGAGAAATATAACACTGCGAATCAATCCGGGTTAAAAATGCACTTGATAACCTAATGGACATGCGAACTGATTCCGGAGAATGAAATCTGGATCAGATCTTACGGGTAAGTCGATTACCATCTATCCCAGTCATTCTCGGAACATGGCTGCTTCCGCAAATATCTCTACACACGGAAGATAGTAGAAAAAAATTTTTAGTCAGTAGCAGTATGACACTTCCCACCTTCAGCTGGTGTCTTGTGAAGATCTTTCCCCTTCCACAAAATAAAAGTGCGTTTTGAATGGTTTGAAGGGATCGGCTGCCAAATTACGTAAAATATTTACTGAAAACTATCAAGTACTACTTCAAACAATTATACTTATATACATTTTTGACTATTCATAATCGTATTTACTTGAACAAATTCTTACAGAAAGTAACGAAGACGATATTAGAAGATCAAACAAGATAATATCCGAATAGCATCAAGAAGTGTGGTCGAAACAACAGTTTTAATTATAGACTATGAAGTTGTCGGATATTCTGAACAAAAGTCTAAGTAAATTCGCAAAACGAATTGAAAGGGTGCCATAAGGAAATATCCAACAACAAAAGAGAAATAATGATGCATTCTGTATTCAAAAGGCGCATCGAGTTATAAAACAGATGTATTTTAGAAGAGAATTTGCGAATATTCCTCATTTATAACGACTCTCAGAAGGCAAACAATAAGGAATGCAAACGTGGCGGTTATTAAGCGTGCCCTATCATGGCGAGTCTTTGTTTGTTCTTGTCTGAGGAAAACCCTTACAAATCAAATACGATTTGTTTGAGGGAGACACGCACAAGGCGTGTCTATGGTTGTATAATAACTGGTTATGATTTCTCTCTAGTTTATTTATTGAACCGGAGGGTTGAGCCAGATAGTTTTATTATGTTTGTATATTTTCGGTACTGTTTAGGCGCAAAAAACTTGCAAAATTCCAAAAAGTAAGCCGTGCAGTTGGAATATGTATATTGTTCTCAAAAATCAGTCACCAAACAAGCATATTGCATCAGTAGTTGTAGAAGCCACAAAGTTTAATTTTTCGATAACTTCAAATAGACCAATAACCACAGAAAAATTTGTTCCAATACTAAAAGATAATAATAATAATAATACTCCCTCATTAACACTCTTTGACTGCACCCAAAGGCATACGGACGGATATTATTATTATTTGCCGTGGCGCTCTGGGTCGATTTACTGATTTTTGGTGGCGTATTCACTTTTCAGCTGTAGGAAAACCTGGAAAACCTACAGCACCACCTCGGGTGGTCGGTGTGCACCAGACTTAGCATCTAGACAACTCACAATTCACATGCTTTTCAACACGGCATGCGGTCGCCTATCGATCCGATATAAAGTAGATGAGAAAAATTCTCTTGTACCTACATCGGGCTATGCTGGAGTTTCGAACGGCCTGTGCATTAGACCGCTGATCCACCGACCACCATGAATTGTAACACTATAAAACTTGGCACGTGACTACTTGGCATCATGTTCAGTAAGGAAAAACATTATTTACCAAAAAATCAGCTCCGGAACACAAAAAAAAACTGACTCCAATTTAAAGAAAATAATAAATTGGAATTCTCTTGAAAAATAAAAAGGCAATCGGAAAATAGCTTCGATAGAATGAATGGAATTACAGAGTGGTCCTGTGATACATTCAGTTGGCTAGGTTACGTTAGGGTCAGTGAGGTTAATGCTTCATATTTGAGCTCTGAAAACGGTGTTTATCGTCCTAAAATTGAGATTTGGGATATCTGCCATAGTAGACAAGAAGTGAAAATATTTGTTGCGGTTATGGATAAGCCTCACATCTCATTCATGAATATTATGAGAATTATGAGGAAGGCCAGTCCCAGTCATATGCAAAAACCGGTTGATGCTTTAGAAACTGTCCTGAACGGTCGATTTCTTTCTTGTATACATTTTTTGAATACAGATGAGAACCCACCCCCTTTCTTTGCTCACAGAAATCAATGATTTTAGCCCTGCTGGAGTGAAAAGACACCAATCCTGGTGAAATATATCTGTATTGCAAATGAAAACAAACAAACGCATTTTTTGAGATTCAACCATTTGAATCTACACCTATTTTCCCTCCTATCCGACCGGCATACATTCTCTCAAAGCAACTCAATAAAATTATATATGGTTACGAGATTGATAAAAATTCCCCTATCTACGCCGCTGAGAGATCCATAAAAACAAATCGCATACAAATGTGTTGACGACGCAGGTATTTAGGTAATCGAGCAGTTTTAAGAAGTGATTATTTGAACGGTCTTCTGTCCCGAGTATTCTAGGAAATATCGCGAAAGATTCAGTCGGCACAAATGGACTATATAAAGAGATTTCACTGGGATTAAGAGGAAGAAGGATTTATGAAGAAGTGATAAACAGTTTTTGAAGAAGTATATAAGCGTTTGGAATATTTGGCTAGTTGTATTGTTGTATAGATCTAAGTGTTTTATTAGTCAGTGAAGTAGTTGTATGTTTTTAGTGAAGTTAGAAAATAAACAGTTTAGTAGGATGCTCGGCATTATTATTTAGCAGAATCGTAACAATATCATCGTTTATTTGCTGTTTGCTTTGAATTCAGCAAATTCATCAGTTTTATTAGTTCGCAGAAGTGTGATAGTTTTTGTAAGCAGTCATGGCTTCCATGGGTATTCAATTGGAATTCAATCCGAAAATAAACAAGTGGTCAGTTCACCATAAACGTTTAAATCAGTTTTTTATAGCGAATAGAATAAAAACTGATGAAATAAAACGTGCAATTTTATTAAACAGTTTAAATCAAGACGCATATATACTACTACAGAATTTATGTGTACCACAAGAACCAGAGAGTTGTGAACTGAAGGTTCCTATCAAAAATCTATTACTATTACTATTACAATAAAAAGAGTGTTGTGTTTGTGGAATGATTTAACTTTTACGCCGCAACAAAATCTTCATCCGAGAAGGCGCAGGAATGGGTAGCTCGGTTGAACAAGCTGGCGATGAATTGTCAATTTGGGGCTTCGTTTGAAACAAAATTAAGCGATAAATTCATTACTGGTTATAAGCCCGGGAAAGTGAGAAATAAACTGTTCAGTGAAACCAAAGATGTGACCTATTCCAGTGCGTTAAATACTGCGATTATTGAGGAATCAGCATTGGCTGGTATAATCGAGTGTGACATGGAAATAAAACAGGAATTCAGCGAAACTGATATACATTTTTTGGGCAAGCGTCCACCACGTTCGGAAAGTAGCGGACCTCAGCGCCGTCAGACATGGCGCAACCAGGCATCATCTTCAGCGACTTCGTCAGGACCTTCTGGGAGGAAAGGGAGCGCAGACATGAATAGGAGTAATGGAGGTGGTAGAAGTGCAAAGGTGAAATTATTTCGGTGTCGTAAGGAGCATTATACGAATAAATGCCCCTACCGTGAGTATGTATGCAATAATTGTTTAACTAAAGGTCATCTGGCTGCTGTTTGTAACAGACTTGGACAGAAAATGAATTTTTTAGAGTCGGTAGAAGTGCAGAATGATTTCTCCCTAGTCCTCTGCTTACGACAGGAATCGAATAAACAATTGTTATTGATATTTATTTGAATAATGTGCTTTTGAAAATGGAGCTCGACTCAGGCGCTGCGACGTCAATTTTGCCGCTCAGTACGTATAGAAAATACTTTCATGACAATCCGTTGTCGCATACAAACATGGCATTAATCAATTTTTTGGGAGTTAGGGTTTTCCCAGAAGGGGTATTAACATTGCCCGTAACTTTCAATGATAAAACGAATTCTTTGGAACTTTGCGTTGTGGATACGAAGGGTCCCGCCTTACTTGGCAGGAATTTTATTCGCCAATTTAATATAAATGTTCAAGAAATAAAGTACTTGAAAAGAAAATTCACAGAAATAGATTATTTCACAAATAAATACAAAGCAGTATTTTCTGATACGCCGGGTTGATTTGATAAATTTCAGCAGAAGTTGACATTGAAATCAGATGCAATTCCAAAATGTTGCAAGCCACGTCCAATGCCATTTTCTTTGAAAATTAAGGTTGATGAAGAAATTGAAAGGTTACTAAAAATAATATTATTTCACCTGTAGAATACAGTGAATTCGGAACTCCGGTTGTCCCAATTTTGAAAAAAGACAATACAGTCTGACTTTGTGGCGATTATAAAATCACGTTAAATCCGTTTTTGATAGTGGATAAATATCCTTTACCTAGGATGGATGATTTGGCCAAAATTAAGTGGAGGAGACAATTCTCAAAAATTGCACATGCATATCAACAGTGCACAAAGATTCACGGATTTTTACAACAATTTCTACTCATAAGGGTCTCTTCGCATATAATTGTTTACCCTACGGACTGGCATCTGCGCCTGCGCAGTTCCAGCGGATTATGGAGCAGCTGTTCATGAATGTACCGGGCGTCGGGTGTTTTTTAGACGACATAATAATTACTGGGCCAAATAAAGAATCGCATTTAGCCTATTTAGAAAGAGTTTTACAGATATTACTTGATACCGGTCTGACAATTAAAAAAGAAAAATGTTTCTTCTTTCATATTTAGGGTTGATTCTTGACAAAGCAAGGGTACACAAATCTCCGGAAAAACTCAAAGCCATTGAAAATATGCCAGTGCCAACAACAGTAACCCAATTGAAATCTTTCTTAGGTATGATAACGTATTATAATAGATTCATACCAAACATGCCTAATGTAGTGAGCCCACTGTATCAATTATTAAACAAGGATGTTACCTGGAGATGGGACTATAAATGCCAGGATGCATTTGAAAACATCAAAAGTGTTTTAGTTTCTGATACATTTTTGGTTCATTTTGACTCAACTTGTGAGACAGTTTTAGCTGTTGATAGTAGTGAATACGGTTTAGGGGCGGTGTTGTCACAATCATGTAAGGATGGCGTATTGAGACCAGTCTGTTTTGCATCTCGCACATTATATGATTCTGAAAAACGTTACTCACAGTTGGACAAAGAGGCAATCGTCTTCGGTGTAAAAAAAATCTATCAATTTTTGTATGGTAGGGATTTATTTCATTTTATACACTGACAATAAACCGCTAGTTAGTATTTTTGGACCAAAAAACGGCGTTCCAATCATGGTGGCCAATCGGTTGCAGAGGTATGCCTACTTTTTGAGTGATTTGATTTCACTATACAATCCGTTAATACCTCTCAGAATAGAAGACCAAGATAAAGTGCACACTTTGGAATTTGAAGATAATATGCAGGAGTTTGGGGGTTGTCTCATTAATTTGAATTTTTTATTAAGTTGTACGACAATATCTATTGATAACATTAAAATAGAACGAGAAACGGAGACAGTCCCTATATTGAAAGACATTTTGTCATATGTTCGGAAAGGGTGGCCGTCAAACACAGCTGAAAAATTGAAACCCTACTTCACAAGGAAGTATGCAATCAACTTAGATATGATAATGTTTTACTTTGGCGACATCGGGTGATTGTTGCTTCATCTTTGCGTGAAGATATTTTGAATGAGTTACATAATAGCCATTTGGGAATTGTGAAAATGAAATCACTTGCAAGGTCGTACGTATGGTGGCCCACCTTAAATAAAGATGTGGAGGAATTTGTCAAAAGATGCCCGAAGTATCAGAAAATTCGCGCTATGTCAGAAAAAACGCCTATGAAACCATGGATTTCATTGGTCCACTATAACAAAAATAGTTTACTAGTTACGGATGCGTTTTCAAAATGGCTGGAAGTATTTCCTATGAACTCGATCACTTCTGTAGCCACAATTCAAAAATTAAGAAATAATTTTAGCCGTTTTGGTCTACCTGCAATGTTATGTATCCGATAACGGACCTCAATTAGTTTCAGAAGAGTTTCGATTATTTATAAAATCTAAAATAGAACTGATACTGTCGTCGTGTAGGCCGAACGTGTCTTTTCTGTGTTCTCCAAAATTGCAAATTTATGCGTTTGTCAAGTGTTAAAATTTGTAAATTACTGATACCTGATGACTAGCAACATGAAGGTTTCCTGGGTATGAAGGTATGTTGATAACATGTTATCCAGAAAACTTAATAATTATTGAATAGAATCATCACGTTCTTGTCTATACTGAACCTAGACGGTTGAAGCCGTATCCCACCAGTGGTGTTCATGACTTGACTTCGACTTGTGAATGAATAATGACGAATTTATCAACTGATGATCTTTACTTGCGTCTATTGCAAGCGAACGCGGATCAAACTAAATGCATTGAGAATTCAATTCAGAAGCAAACCAAAATATTGAAGGAAGAATTTAATTCTCACTTGAAAGATATCACTGCCAAATTAGAAAGAACGACTTTGGAACTGACAGAAGTGAAAAGAAATAACTTATTACTAGAGCGTAAAATCCGCAAAAATAATATTATTATTTACGGCCTAGATGTTGATAAGAATAATATTCTTCAAGAAACTCTTGCTTAACTCAACAGTGTTCTAGGCCTGAACATTTCTGAGACAGAGATCAATAATATATACACTACTGGCAAAAACCAAAACCCACCTGTTATTTTGGAATTCATATCTTATTTGAAAAAATCCCAGGTGTTTTCCAAACTAACAGAACTCAAGGGATCAGGCATTTCGATCACCAACGACTTATCTGTAGTAGATCGACAGCAACAGAAGTATTTGAGAGAACATCTAAATATAGCTAGGAAACAAAAATTTGAAGCAAAAATCAAAGGAAACACGCCTATAATTGATGGAAAAATATACACAATCGATGAATTAAAGGAATTGGTAGAAAAGGCAGAAACTGATAGTGAATTTGAAGGTGCCGAACAGCTCGAGCTAGATTCTGATAGTGAAAAGAATTCTAAAAGAACAACACAAGGTTCATCATTGAACGCCAACAAGAAAAGAAAAATATTGTATAGCTCAAAAATCCAGACGACCAGTGGTGGAACAAGAACACTCCGAAATCTAGCAAAACACAACTAGCTCAATCCGCTCTTTATTTTATTTTTTTGATGTGTGCCTTTTTTGCTGAATTCTTGTTAATATTAGAAACCATATATGTCTTTCTACATAATACCTAAAAACTAGATAAAGTATAATATTAGGAGTATCGTATTTCTGAATATCCATTTCTACAGAACAGATTGAATACTTTAGGAATGACTAAACCATCGGACATTTGATCACTATCTGCCAAAATCACTTGTCTGAGGGATCATCTCTCACACTGTCCATATGACATTATATGTTTAACTGAAACAATGCTTCAACCTATCATTGGGTATCATTCCATTCACATAAATAATTACAAACTCTTTCGTAGAGATCGTTTGTGTCTAGGAGGTGGTGTATGTATTTACATCAGGAACAATTTTGAAGTAGTTCACATCAATACTTTGTTCGTTGAAGAAATTGAACAATTGTGGATATCTTTTCAATATAATAATGATATGTTTGCTGTAGGGGTTGTATACCGGGCCACCTAGGCAGCCAATGAATGTTTTTACTACAGAATTTGAAGCGACTTTAACCGAACTTTCTCCGGCCTATGAGAAAATAATTTGTTGCGGAGATTTCAACTTTAATTTTCTTAAACCTAATTCTCCTGGTACCATTGAAATTCAAAATGTAACTGACGCCTTTGGACTAATTCAAACAGTTGATAAACCCACCGCAGCAACGCTTCTAGATATTTTCTTGTGCTCTGAGTCAGTTGATGTGGCTAAATGTGAGGTTTTGGAGAATATGAATATTCCTTTCGACCATAGTATGATTGTTTTGTATATCGCCAGATTATTGAACAAAAATATGAACGAAAGTTTCACAACAAGGAATCTTAACAAAATAAATTCGGTGGAATTTCAACGTGACCTCGTCTCTTTACCTTTCGCAGATATGTCTCACTTAATGAAGTCAATATGAAATTGGAATTATTTCAAAGACTTATCTTAGGGATCTTTGATATTCATGCTCCCCTCAGAACCTATAAGGTTAAAAAAAAACCGTACTGTCCATGGCTCACTGATAACATGAAACTTTTGATGAAACTCCTTGACAAGGCTCGTGATCGATTTAAGAAAACAAAAAGAGATGAACATAGGCATTATTATAAACAGCTCAGGAACTTTACACGAACGGCAATGAATAGCGAAAAAAAAGTCTATCTGGCATATAAGTTCAACAGTAACAAATCGTCGAAAGTCTTGTTTAAAGAGTTAAAAAATTTGAACATCTATTCATAATCGGTTGCCAGTGAATTACCTGAATCACTTTCGCGGAATGTTGAGGAAATTAATGATTTTTTCATCTCAATGTCAAATTCTAATAATATGCCAGACAAGTGTCTCTCTGACAATGTGAAGGCGGGTGTATCCGATTTCAACTTCTCTTTCGTTGATGAAGATTCTGTTTATAGCTCCTTGCTATCTATTAAATCTAAGGCTATAGGAGATGATCTGCTTGGAATAGATTGGCTTCTTCTATGCTGCCCCTTGATCATTCCCTATATAACGCACATATTCAATTTCTCGATAGAAAGTGGAAAATTTCCTGATAAATGGAAGGATGCCAATGTAATACCTTTGGCAAAAACAAAAAATCCACAGGAATTCAAAGATTTAAGACCAATCAGTCTTCTTCTCACTTTATCTAAAGCATTTGAAAAAATATTACATATTCAAATCAAAATGCATCTCAGTAGACATAACTTGCTGCCTAAAAATCAATCTGGCTTCAGATCCTCACATAGCTGTTCCACAGCACTGTTAGCAGTAACCGATGATATATTGTCTGCTACCGATAAAAATATGTTAACCACTCTAGTCTTATTAGATTACACGAAAGCGTTCGACAGGATCAATCATCGCTTACTGCTGGCAACACTTCATAATATTGGCTTCATTGAGAAATCTCTTGAACTTATGTTTTAGGAAGGAGTCAATATGTTAGTTACAAACTTAACAGGTCTTCAGTACTACAAATTCCAAATGGTGTCCCGTAAGGATCTATACTGGGACCCCTCTTGTTTTCCATATATATTTCGTCCTTCGTATCTTTTATACGTCATAGTAAGTGTCATTTTTATGCGGACGATACCCAAGTGTATATTTCATGTAAAAAATCAGAAGTTGAACTGGCTAATATAATGCTGAATGCTGATCTGGATAATCTTTTCACACTCTCTGAAAAATACTGCTTATCACTCAACCCCACCAAGTCACAGATAATGTTATTCGGAAGCAAGCCAGCTAGGATGAGGACTGAAGCCTTTGTAGATATTAAGATTAATGGTATTTCACTGGTTCTCGTAAATTCAGCAAAAAATTGGGGTGTATATTTTGAGTCGGACATGAGATTTTCCAAGCAGGTGAATCACATGATAAAAAATGCGTTCTACAAACTCAAGCTTCTTCTTCTTCTTCTCGTAGCTGTTTTGATCGAAATACAAAAGTTACCTTATGTGAAACTCTTGTACTGTCCCTTTTTAACTATGCAGATACCTTGTATGGGCCATGCCTGACTAACGAAAATCGCAGAAGAATACAAACGGTTCAGAATAGATGCATCCGTTTCATATATAACATTGGTAGAAGACATTCGGTATCTAGTAAACTATTGGAGTTGAATTGGCTACAACTGACTAATAGGAGGTTTCTACATATGGCATGTTCATTTTATAAAACTATAAAAAATCAAAAACCTACATACCTAGCACGCAGAATATCTTTTCGGACAGATATACACAATGTTAATGTAAGAAGAAAGGATATCCTCATAATTCCACATCACTCCAGCTCCATGTTCCAACGATCATATTTTTACACAATTTGCAAATTGATCAATAGCTTACCCTCTGATTCAATTAACTTACATTATAAGAAATTTAAGGAAAATTTGAAAAATACCTTGTTGTATAACAGTAATAGCATACCAAATTTCAATGTCTGAACTAAGTATTTCAACTCTGTAGTAATTCTCGTTTCTTTAGGTATAAGTATGATAATTTAGCGTTCTTTTTTATTTTGCATTTAATTTGACATTATGTTCTAATGGTGTACGTTCACAAGGGTTATGGGGTAGATTGGTGTCAGTGTACATCTCTATGTACACTGGAACTAACTATAACCCTTTTCAGTCAGGCACTAATGTTTTACTTAGAGTGTAATATTGTGTTTTTTTGTTAAATGTATATTATTGCTGAATTACTGAATAAATGACTAAATAAATAAGTAAATGAAAAATAATGGAATCAACCATGTTACAATTCCTCCTTATAACCATGCTTCCAATGGAGCAGCGGAAAATTCCGTGAAAACAGTACATCATTTTTTACTTAAAGAAATTTCTGATAATCAACTGTTGTTCATCTGGTGAAACACCAGCAAAGTTATTTTTGAGAAGACCTTTGAGAACTCGTCTGAATCTCATCATGCCAAAGGAACAAAGCAATCCGATAGTTAAGAGCCATATAGAGGTAAAAAATAAAATGATTAAAGCACAAGAAGCAAACAAACGATATTTCAGGGGGCGGCGAGTTAATAATTTCCAAATAGGACAAATTGTATATGCTAGAGATTACAGAAGTATTAAACCCACATGGTGCAAGAGAGGAATTTTAAAATTTTGTGGATCAAATCTATGTTGGGTAAAAGAGTTCAAGACAAGTATTAAGTGGAAAAGACATTTCAACCAAATAAGGTACTGTAGTGATAATGATTTTGTCTTGAGTCCTGATGACTCTGTCACAGAAAACTTAAATAATGAAATAGAGGGTATAGATAACGCTCTTGGTGATGGTGAAGGTGAAGAAAAAAATTCTCCAATGAATCGTCCTAAAAGAATTAGAAATATTCCAGACAGGCTTATGTATTAGGAAAAATATAATGCTATGTTAGGTCAAATAAGAGGTGGTGTGTGTATGTAGATCATAGTTCCTGGAAGTAGCTTTGCCTATCTATATGCTGTTGATTGCACAGGTATCTGTTCAGCCACGCATGCGCATCAGCAACTCCCCCTAATCAGTGCGACAACATCAGGCATGTTTCAGTTGTCTTATAATAAAGTAATATAGTAATTGTTTAATTAGGGTAATAGTGTATTATTACTTTTCAAACACCACAATAATAAAAAAGTATTTCTTCATATAGTTGTCCCGGGACCACAGCTGAATGCATGAATACAATTCCAATTCACTCTAAGGATTCTTGAGGTATTGTCTGCTCTACAATAAATTTTTACTCACTTTTAGACGGACAATGGCAGCAAAGTTATTAATAATAAACTCAAAGGACCCCGCACACCTTATATGGGAAAATGGCTCTCCGTCAACTTTCTTGAATTTTTGATATGTTGTTCCGATGAAATGTTTCAACGGGCGCAACACGATCCTATGACTAGTTTTCGAGATACAGGGTGTTGAATATGAGAAACATTCACTTTTCATCACTCTGTATCTGCCAAGTTACAATTTAGTTCGGATTTATCTTTTGTGGGATCATCATCACATCCGTGTATGATGAATTCATGAGAAATTCATTTCCAAATCTTTTCGTAGTACAGGGCGATTTCACTTGAAAACAATGCTATTTTGAGACTTTCATAATTTAGTTGTTTTATAAAGAGAAAATGCGAGAAAAGGTAGAATTATCACATAATATTATAAATTCATTTCATCTAGCATCACAGTTGATACAATTCATACAAGGTGATTCACAAATATGGAAACAAAACGAATTTTGGTTTTTGGGACACCTTGTAGTAATAAACCAAACTAAAATGACAAAACTCACTTGAAGAATGTTAAATGATATGTTTCATCGTATACAGAGTCGAATGATATCAATTTAAAAAAAAATTAAAAAATTAGTTATACTTTAATAAATAAAAACCTTCATTTTTCAAATCACCCTATATCTCATAAGGGAGTCCGAAAAGATAGCGATATTTTTTCACGGGAGAACTCGAAATACTTTCATTCATATCGTACAAAATTTTCATCAAATTCCTATGACAGGTTTTTTATATACAAGGCGAACAATTTGTGAAAAAGTCCATATATTTCACTATTTTACGCTAATAAATGACCACTCTACCTATCCATTGAAGTCTCCTGATGTGATTGAGAAGATACTTATTTGATATTTATTCAAAACGTAAAAGTAAGGAATTCAGTGAAGTGAAATCAACATTATTTCAACTCATAACAACTTGTACGGCCTTGCCAGATGGCACACATAATATGTATCCCATGGCTATTGGGAATTCAAGATAAGGGATACTCCCTCTGGTGTCGGGTTTTGAATCTATACTTACGTGAAAATGAGGTTGACTATGATTTTGACATTTTGAGCATTTCTACAACAATAGCACAGAGCAACCATAAAGCTGTCCTGATGAGTGGGAAACCACGAAACAGCTGTCGACAGATGATGGTGGCTCTCGGAATCAAAACATAAATCACTCTATTTACTTCTATATATATATATATATATATGTTCAGATAGGTTTCCGCGGTCAGATATTTGAAAACTAAAAGTTCGGGTTGAACCGCATCTAGAATTTGTTGAAATTCGACGTTTCGGCTCCGATTTTGGAGCCATTTTCAAGAACTGAAAAAGAAAGAAAATTAGTAAATGGTTGAAACGTAATTCTACGCTGAGGTCTCAATCTGCCTACTCCTCAGGTATAATTACGTTAGGTTTTTGTGACTTGACGTCGGGGTCTCAATCTGCCTACTCCCCATGTCTCGTCACTGGTTCTCTCTAAGGTCTCAATCTGCCTACTCCTTCGAGAGAAGTGAGGAATTGTGGGTTGAGGAACTGTATTTATAGTGGACGTGGCTGTAATGGCCGTGTGCAATGTATTGGCGCGAGGTGAACTATGGGCGGGAACTGAGTTGGCGCTAGATGAGCTGTGTGCGGGAACTTGGTTGACGCTAAGTGAGCTGTGTGCGGGAACTGGGTTGGTGGGAAATGAGTTGATGCGTGCAATGAGAGGCTTCCAGGTATTGGGAAGTCTACGTCCGTCGTCGCGAGTGTTGAGGCAATTGGGGCGCTTCTCTATCTCAAGGGCTTCTCGGATGATCATGGTTTGCAAAGTTTTTCTCGGTGGAAATTGTTTTTGTGTTATTGAAGTCTATTTTGTGACTTGTGTCTTCTCGATGTTTATAAAGTGCGGAAGTGGAAGATGCCTGACGCACAGCAAGTTCGTGTTCGTAGACTCTGGAAGTTACTCATCTGTTAGTCTGGCCAATATAACTTCTCGGGCAGTCTGAACATGGTATTTCATATATACCTTGAGAATCGTTTGGTATTGTGTCCTTGGGAGATCTGAGGAATTTGGATATTTGGTTGTTGGCCGTGAATATTGTTTTTATCTCGTGTTTTCTCAAGATATTACAATTTCCACCGAGAAAACTCTGCAAACCAGGATCATCCGAGAAGCCCTTGAGATAGAGAAGCGCCCCAATTGCCTCAACACTCGCGACGACGGACGTAGACTTCCCAATACCTGGAAGCCTCTCATTGCACGCATCAACTCATTTCCCATCAACCCAGTTCCCGCACACAGCTCACTTAGCGCCAACCAAGTTCCCGCACACAGCTCATCTAGCGCCAACTCAGTTCCCGCCCATAGTTCACCTCGAGCCAATACATTGCACACGGCCATTACAGCCACGTCCACTATAAATACAGTTCCTCAACCCACAATTCCTCAGTTCTCTCGAAGGAGTAGGCAGATTGAGACCTTAGAGAGAACCAGTGACGAGACATGGGGAGTAGGCAGATTGAGACCCCGACGTCAAGTCACAAAAACCTAACGTAATTATACCTGAGGAGGATGTGATATATATTTCGGATATTGGGTTGGCACGAGCATGTGCATGACAATACAACAAGGAAAATACATGATGGATAACTGAATTTTTCCCCAATCAAAAAACATTATCAAATACGAATTAGAAGGAGATTCTTACCAATAACCAATAAAATTAAACTATTTCTGGACCGATATCCATGTCCTCTGGAAGCATTCTATTTGCAGCATCTCCTATGGAATCTAAAAGACGATTGGATGGAAAATGTATGTTTTCTTGATATCTAGCGTACCCCAAAAACCATATCACGCTAGCAACATGCGCACAAGTTCCTAAAGTCCTAGCACCGGACTTACAAGTACAATAATACCCCGTAATGGGGAGAGCAGGATCTTCTAGATTTTCGTCACCTCTTTCAGTGAAAACAACCCAAAGCATGTGTTTAGCAGCATTCCTGAACCGAGAAAATATTCTGAATCTTAGGAAATTGGGTTCCCCATGTAACTCATCGACTTCTAAAATGTCTACTTCACCATCTCTACGAGTTGTATCTTGGATATATGACGCAGCCAAGTGTAAATGATATGTTCCAGTTAGTAATTTTAAATATTCAATATCAAGGCGAGGAATCGATTGTATATGATATTGATTTAAACGAATCCATCGACCATTCCTAGTTCGGAGGTTTTCAGCTTCAACTCGTGCCTGAACAATGTTGACATCATCGGAATCAACCAACATTTGTGTGGCCGTATCCAACGTTCCAGGCATATTTATCAATGGATGGAATTTATTTATAAGAGCACCAGCAATCAGGTAATAGTCATGTAGCTTCGCTGTTATGGGTTGACGAAATAATTTGAAAATTGACTTGAAATGTCCATTTCTAGCTTCAACAATCCATCTAGTGGTGGTTATTAAACGTGCCTGATTGGCTTCATTTGTCGTTAATTGCCTTTGATTCGGCGGTAGAAATGGTGGCATATAGTAATGCAAGCCAAGTTCTTGTAGACTATTGATTGAATTGATTGAAAACAATCTTTTATTCACAATCAATGTAAAAATAGAAACCAAGAAGATACCGAATTGAAAAATAAATGAGTGCAATTCATATTCTGGTGGCCTCCACCATACTTCCATCCAATTCAATGCATTTATCATATCGCTTACGAATATTTTTTAAAGTATTCCTCAATTGTTGTGGAGTAATTGCATCGCAAGCTTGCTGAATTCTGGTGCACAGTTCCACTCGATTCCTAGGTCGTGATTTGTAAACCTTTTGTGTAACATAACCCCAAAGGAAAAAACCGAGTGAATTAAGGTCAGGCGATCTTGGTGGCCATCCAATTAATGTACTCCCCCTTCCTATCCAACGATTAGGGTAATTTTGATTCAGCCAATTCTTCACAATTCCCGCATTATGTATGGAACAACCATCTAACTGAAAATATAAATTTCTTGTTTCTGCAAGGGGAAGTTCATCTATTGCGTCCGAAAATTCATTACTTAATAATTGTAGGAAAATTGCGCCATTCATGTTGCCGTCGAAAAAGAATGGTCCAATTATCCTTTCATTCAGTATTCCACACCAAACGTTCACTTTTTCTGAATACTGCCTTTTACAGTTTATCACCCAGTTAGGATTTTCAGTGGCCCAATAGCGAATATTTTGTGATGAAACCACTCCATTTGTTGTGAAACTAGCTTCATCACTAAATAAAATTTTCTTTAAGAATTGCCTGTCATTAAGATACTCGCCCTGGGCCCATAAGCAGAATTCCAATCGTTTTTCTTGATCACCTAGTTCCAGAGTATGTAAAAACTTTGGTTTAAATGGCCTCAATTTATTTTTCTTCAGACATCGCCTAAAATTCTCCGTAGGTAAGTTTAAATCTAAGCTGGCAACCCTCAAACTACTATTTGGATTATTTCTGAAGTAATCTAATATAGTCTGGTTATTTTCGTTCCTTCTTCATATATTGTTCTTTAAAATATATGTGGTTACTGCTCCAGTCCGATTGAAAACTTGGTTTATTTTATGTACCGTGCTGTTATTTATGGCTGGACGATTTGGGTCTTTCATTGAATATTCTAGTTACTTCTCTTTCACTCCGGTAATCATCACCGGAAAGACGTATAATTTCGATTTTTTCTTGAATTGACAATTGAGCCATTATCTGTTTTTATTTTGGAACACAAATTATTCAGTTCACTAATGGTGCGTAACAAAATGACAATTCATGCGCAAATAAATAGATGAGAAACTGTAAGTCACAGCTAACTTGTTTATTTCATTAATGCATTCTGAATAACAGGCAGTTAAAATTGCAACTCTCATTTTTTGCTATTCAACAAAAGGAAAAAATCACAGCTGATGTTACCTACTGGAATGATAATAATTATTATCCATTGCATATTTTTTTCGTTATAATATCTATTGGGAGTACATTAGACTTGTCTTATATTGTTGAAATTGTTTTCATGAAGATTAACCAGGAGTTCTCTCCTGATTGTACTTGTTTATGTATCCACTCCACTTCGAGAAATACCTATAGACTATTTTTACCATCATGATTTTCAGATGTTATAATTGTACGACATTTCAATAATCACCCCAATAATTTTTTCAATAATCAACAGTGGTGTAGTTATTAAAATTTCATTTTACAACATATTTTTCAAATTTCATTCCCTTATAACTTTTTTATTACTGGACAGATTTCGATGAAACTGTGACCAGTGATATTTCAAGATATCCTGAATCCAGTGGTGTATTCAGAATTTTCATAAAATTCATGAATTCGAATTGGTGGATTGATTAAACGGCATATTTTTCAAATTTCATTCCTTTATAACTTTTTTATTGATTGACGCATTCCAACGTAATTTACATGTAAATCATTTGAAAATGTCGCAAATCCAATGGTGTAGTCAGATTTTTTCTAAAAAAATCGCTAGTAATTTTTTTAGATTTTTGACCTTGAAAAATAAGATTAGTTGGCCCTGGAAATTGAGATTTATTCATGATATTTGGTGTCCTAATAGACTTTTTGAATATCTACCTAACAAAATAAAAATCATTCCAATCGGTTGAAAAATGTAAGTTTTATAAGGGTGCTTCCATCTTAAATGGATCACACTGTATATGAAAAACCCGTCATAGGATTCCGCTGAAAATTTTGTACAATATGGATGAAAGTATTTCGAGTTCTCCCGTGAAAAAATATCGCTATCTTTTCGGACTCCCTTATGAGATAAAGGGTGATTTAAAAAATGAAGGTTTTTATTTATTAAAGTATAACTAATTTTTTATTTTTTTTTTTAAATTTATAGCATTCGACTCTGTATACGATGAAACATATCATTTAACATTCTTCAAGTGAGTTTTGTCATTTTAGTTTGGTTTATTACTACAAGGTGTCCCAAAAACCAAAATTCGTTTTGTTTCCATATTTGTGAATCACCTTGTATGAATTGTATCAACTGTGATGCTAGATGAAATGAATTTATAATATTATGTGATAATTCTACCTTTTCTCACATTTTCTCTTTATAAAACAACTAAATTATGAAAGTCTCAAAATAGCATTGTTTTCAAGTGAAATCGCCCTGTACTACGAAAAGATTTGGAAATGAATTTCCCATGAATTCATCATACACGGATGTGATGATGATCCCACAAAAGATAAATCCGAACTAAATCGTAACTTGGCAGATACAGAGTGATGAAAAGTGAATGTTTCTCATATTCAACACCCTGTATCTCCAAAACTAGTCATAGGATCGTGTTGCGCCCGTTGAAACATTTCATCGGAATGATCAATTCTACAACATATTAAAAATTCAAGAAATTTGACGGAGAGCCATTTTCCCATATAAGGTGTGCGGGGTCCTTACACAGCCAGAAAAAAAAACATTTCATCACAGTAGGGTTTGACATGTCTATAATGAGCCGGAAACCGACACTCTAAACTACGCTCGCAGCTCATGATCTGAAGTGACAGCATTCTGAGAAAACTGCTTCAAAAGTATGTCCATTGTTGCCTTAGATATTATGGATACATGATACTGGAATATGTTATATATATAGAATGAATTAATGAATTTATCTTCTTTCGTTTCAGATAGTCAGGGGTTTCTGAAAATCCAGCGGTTCGACCAAATTAGTCATTGTGTGAAAAGATCTATTTTTTGGTCTGCTTCAGAAAACAGAAATGTAAAGCGGAAACCTCCAGCTTGAAATTGCATACTTTATTTTTCCTGCAGGATGTGTATAAGTGATTATATTCACTAATTACTGAATAAAATGTCTGAATTATGAGGAGCTAAAAACGAGGCAGGATTAAAACCCAGTTGTTTTTTGGCGTGTGTAAGACCTGTTTCGCTACTCTTAGATCACTGAATAGTAGCTAAAGACGGTAATGATTCCTGCTTTAGTGCAATTATTCCAGATTGACTAAAATATCTATGATTTTTGCATCCTCCATAAATAACGCAGTAGGATTAGGTATGTGTCGTGGGGAAAAAAATCATTTAGTCACTTAGATACCAACATGTTATATTTGTATCAATAAGTAGATGTCTTTACGACTAAAATGCACTTTCATTTTTCATTCTTTGATCATTTTCAGTTAATTCATGACACATTTGACATTTGGCGCCGCCGGAACTTGCAGCGGCAGGTGAACACGAGCCTGAAACTTGATGTCGGCGTTCAGTTAAGTTTTCTGAGAATCCATTTTTTTATCAAATTCATTGTTTCTAAGTTGTCAACAAAAAAAAATATTTTTCGAATAATTTATTTTTGGGTTCTACTCTCGGATTTTTGGAAAATATTTTTTTTTCCTTGTTTGATTTGGTTCCAGCTATCATCTTGCCAAATTTAGTGGTTTCACAACCGAACCTCGTCTCAATAACCGAGTGGACTGGACTAAAAGGAAAAATTATTTTTTTTAAAACCGCTCACCAAAGTAGCCTTTGACGCTTTCAGATCTCATTTTAAAGTTGTGAAGTAATACGAGCAATATCATTTTCTGCCAGATTATTCTATTTTATGGCGGAAATATTAAAAAAACGCTCGACCCCTTTTCAAAATCCTGTGCAGCAATAAAGTAATGTCCAAACTAGCATGGAACTGCAAAGAACAACTAAAAGCGCTGGCAGGCCGTAATCACGTCAAATTGATATGGCTTCCAGGGCACTATCGAGTTTCAGGCAATGAGAAAGTAGACGAACTCGCAACCAAGCGCAGATACTAGGGACACACACAAAAACTACAGGCAATGTATCCCAGAAAAAATTACAGACCTGTTAGCGATGAAAAGGAGCCAGCTGAAAACCGCAAGAGCAAAATAGGATTGTTAATGAAGACAACCTGTAGACTATTCGGTGAAGATTCAGAATCTGTGACACACATGCTGTGCTGTTGCAGAAAAAAAATGGCAAACGTGGGAAAGCGTTGTTTTCTGTGTCATGATTCTCATGATTCTCATATGAAATTCATTCTTTTCACACTGATGAAAATATATTTATTTCATAAGGAAAGTGTATAAAGTTGGTTGAATCAACCGATATATCAAAGATGCAGTTTGGCTAAAGAACATAAATTTGTAATCAAGCTTTAATTAAGAATATTCTCAAGTAGTTAGGGAAGGATCCAATCTCAAGCAAACATGATAAAAATAATTTTCATGGATATTGTTTTCTATAAATTCAAAAATAGCTTATTCCAATTCCATTTGAAAAGGCAGGAAAATATTAATCTTTCTCATCGATGAAGAGAAATTTGAGGTATGCCTCCAAGCTGAGGAAAAAGGGGGAGTAATAAGATAATCTCTCATTAATAAGTATTACAAGGCAAGCGGAAGGATTGATTTGTGTCAAAACAACTGATAATGAAAGGTTGTCAAAAAATATAGATTTTCTTTGGGTTAGGCCTTTCCATCTGAAGATGGGATCTTGGAGAGATCCATCCAAGAGTTCAAAGAATCATGAGTAAAGATTCTACAGATTGAAGTTGAGAGGAAGTGAAAGCAATAGCTCATCCATTAATTCTGTCCTCCAAGCTGCTGGAAAAATTAAATTCGTAAAGCAGATGATCTGCAAAGTTCTCCAACGATCGTTCTCTCACTTGTCCATCTTTTTTGGGTGATACCTAGAGCCAGTGAGTAGTCCCATTGCCGATTTCAAGTCTTTTTTGTCCAACTTGAAAAGCTGTTTTTCTTGGCGATAGGCTCACTAGCCTTTTCGCTTGTCTTTATTCTGGGACTTATTTCAGCGAGATTTCATTTAATCGAATTCCCAGTGTCGAAACTCTTGTTTTAAGTGGGCTTTGGAGAGTCCACAGAAGGGTTCTAGTCCAGGAAGTCGTGTGTTTACACCTTTTTTGACAAGGCAGTCTGCTTCCTCATTACCGTTGATGCCCCTGTGACCTGGCAACTACATCACGGTTACCTGATTGTTTGCTGCCAGTTATCTCATGGTTTGGTTACAGTCCCAAATATGCTTATACTCACAAGTGTGTGACTGCAGAGATTCCGGTACTGCTAGGCTATCTGGTAATCAGAATATAGATTTCTGCCCTTCAGGTGACCCTTTCAAGGCTTTCCTGGGCAGAAATCTCTATAGCATGTAGTTCTTGCTTGGAAGATGGTTGGGGTCCTAACCAAAGGGTTTTGAGAGCCTGAAATTTGACCCCATTGCGCCAACTCCAACCCCTTCGTCCGTCTTGGATCCATCTGTGTACCACACTGTGGCATCAATTTTTCATTACAATTAGGTGCAATGGCGGAAGGTTCAATATTGCCTCTAGAGTCTTGAGCTAGAGTAGGGCACGTAAATATTGCTCCGTGGTTCCCAGGCAAGCTAGTCGCCGCACTTTCTGCAGCTTGACTTGTGCTGAAATTTGTTGCATTTGTTGTTTTGACCACCACACCGGTGAGGCGTAGGTGACCATAGGTTTAACGATCGTTTGATATGACCAATAAATCATTCTTCTTTCCGAAAACTCTGCGGCATGTCCAGCTTGCCGCTCTAGCCCTGGAAAGAATGTGGTTGATTTGGCTGTTCCTTGTAATTTTTTGGTCAATTTTAATTTTAACGCCCAGGTATTTTACTCCTATGGAAAATTTTTGCTAGGTCCCATTCAGAGTTGGGGCTCTAAGTTCATACTTTCGCCTTCTGGTGAATGTGACCAGCTCTGTTTTGCTGGGATTGACATTGAGTTTCCCTTTTGCGCACCAGCTTCTGATTGTGTTTAGGACTACTTGCATGCGGTCGGAGATTACTCCGTCTGACTCCGTCATGTCTGCACCTAATGGTGATAACCAGGTTTTCGTCGTAACCTTTAGTCGTAAACCCAGATTATTGTAGCTTCACTAGCAAGTCGTCGACAACCAGTCACCACAGTAAAGGCGATAGAACTCCTCTTATGAGCAACCTTTTTCCGTTGTCGTCCTGACTGTCTCATGGTCTCTCCCCCCAGGGTCACTACAATGATTCTGCTTTTCAGCATTGCTTGCATCCATCTGATCAATGAAGCATTGATATTCCCTATCTCTAGTGATCTGGTTATGAAGGCATGTGAGGTGTTATCGAATGCACTCTCTAGTCGATGAAGGCCTAAAAAGTCACTTTCTTGCCACGAATGTCATTTCAATGCTTTCAATCAGGTATTGTAGAGCATTAATCGTGGAATTACCTTTTTGGCTAGCAAACTGTTTTCTTGTGTAGGTCTTAACTCGGGGAGTCCGCTTCTGATGTAACAGTCTATTATTTTCTCCATTGCTTTGAAGAGAACGAAAGTGAGACTGACGGGGCGATAAGACTTTGGTTCATCCATTAGGCTTTTTCCAGTCCTTGGTGTGAACGCCAAAATTGTTTCAAAAAAAAAAACTACTGCTTCTCTCCAGATCTGCCGTATATAGTCGAATATAAGGCTGAACTTGAATAGCCTTTTCAGAAAGGGGGCTCTATTATTTCAAGACCATGTTGCAGCAAGGCTGGAAATATTCCCTTCTTTCCTGGCGACTCAAATGGTTTAAAACCTCTGATAGTCTATTTGATTCTTTGGTTCGGAAAATTTTCACAGCTAGGATTCTATACTGGCTTCATTGAGGCTCTGGACAATCCCCACCAGATGAGCACTTTGCTGGTCCTTCTCCACAGGGGGATAATACTATAAGTGATTCGAGGCTATGAGCGCAATAACGGACTAACCCCAATATTAGCAGCACAGTGGACTATCTGAGCTTAGTCCACTTTGCTTCTAGGAATTCACACCTGTTATGAAAATCCAAAACAAGGTCAGTGCTGTTACCTAGTGACGGGAAGAAAAAGGTTGGTTGGTCCATTTACGAGTTAAGAATTTTGACATGGCAATTGAGATTCTGCAAAAAACCATTTATTTAATTATTGTGGGTTAGTCCGTTATTGCACTCATAGCCTTATTTGAAAATCATTAATAATTCTGGAAAAAACGGGTTTTTTGAAAACTGCACGAGTTTATTTTTCTCGTTGTTTCAAAGCATAACTTGCCCGACTCCGAAGGACAAGGGCAATTTTTTGAAATAACAAAAAAAATAACTGAGTGCAGTTTTTTCAAAAAATTACGTTTTTTCAGAATCATTTGTTTAAATTTCAAAGCACGGATGGTATCTATCTATTCGGTAGAAAATTTCTTGAATACATAAATATTCATATTATTTATTGTCATAGTTGATACTTCAATTATTGTGACATGTCCTGCCATTCAATAGTCACTTCATTCGAAATGTCACATAGCGCGCGAATTACACAATTATGCTAAAATAGCGTGTTTTGATTGGTTGAAATTTTTGTGTTGATTATTGAAAACATCATGTTTTCGATTTTGTAGTTCGGATCTTGATTGGCTACTGGATATGTATATAGATCTACAGCTGTCAGTCAGTCAGTGACAAGTTCCGGAATCGAAGAACATCAAATTATTAAAGTCACTAGCCATAGTAGTTCAAATGGTTTCGATTTCATTCACAAAATTATCTCAACAAATACAACTCATGTTATCGGCGATTATCGTAAATTCCTTCTCGTTTTCGAAACAAATTATGTTGCTTTAGGCAACCATACTCGCACAAGCGCTCGTGTGGTTGCCAAGCAACATAATTTGTTTCTCATAATCGAAGGAATTTCTATTTTGATAATCACCGACACATTTGTTGTATTACTTACGATAATTCCACACCTCTTATGGACATTTCAATGCATGAGTTAAATTTTTTGTGGAAATTATGGAACCGATAAATGAAGAAAGCGCTATTTACTAATATTTGGATTTGACGCCCAGATTTCAAGTGACCATCATACCGCCAGAATAATCGAATTTAGGCGGTTGACCAATATGTTTCGGTATTTACCAATTTGAAATGGTATTTACCAAAGTGTTTAGGTGTTTTTCACGAATCAGCTGTTTAATGTCATAGTTGTCACCAAAATTTTGTGGTAATTACCCAACTCCAAAGTTGTTTTTCATTCTCGGTTATGGTTACTATCGAAAAGAAAACTAACCTCATTCTGACCGTGTTTTTAATTGGTCTTTTAAGTTAATATTTCACGATTTGGCGACAACATATTTACTGAGTTTGAATTATGAAGGGACAGATTACCAGGTGGAAGTACAAGATTTGGCAACAGCAAATTTGCTATTGAATGGTGAGTATTCACAGGTATCTATAAAAGGCACTCGTTTAGATTTCTTAGTGTATTTACTGCTAGCTGATTACTTGTGTTATGTTAGTCTATCCATTTATCTAAGAAGGCAGAAATAAAACAAATGTTTTTATTCAAACTTTTTGAATTTTATTAACTAGGAACTAGAGTTTAAACCAAAAGGTTTAGGCGAAAGCAAACGTTGACGTCACGTCTGTCATTTATCATGAAAGACCAAGGTACATCTGCGGTAAATACCAAAGAATTGTGGTTATCCGCCAAAATTCGATTAATGAAAGTTAACCAAAAGAAGGAGGTTATGTTTGTGGTGATAGGAAGGTGAAATTTTTGTATAACACGGTTGTTTTGGTACTGCTAAATGAGAAATTAGGTAGATTAGCTTCTGTGAGACGTGTCGACAGAAGGAAGGAGGTAGAATTTCTAATAAAAATATTCGTTTACGAAAATAGTCTATATTCAAGATTCAGAAAGGCAATACTCAATAAGTAATCGAGACACCCTCAACTTTTTTCGGATTCATGTTAAATAACTTCCTTTTTTATTTTAAGGCGGAACTCGATAAACTTACTTTTGCCGGATATTCAACATGTTTTAATCGTAATGGACCACACACTTATTTCTTTACAGGATTGATAGTGAAATTACACTCGATGTATTGACAAACTGGTACATAACATCAGGAATGCGTGTACGTATAGCTAGATTTCAAGAAACACTTACAGTAGTGACTGGGGAACATTGCACAAGTATTTGTCAGGTGTAACCGTCGGGGTACTGGAATATATGTGATTCATCAATGCTTGATATTTGTACAATATCATATTTTATTGGATTACCGAAAAAAAAATATTTCAACTTTTTTCATTTGATTGCGTTACTCACGTGACTAGATCAGAACATGAATTCTGCCTTTTGACAGAAATGTAGAATACTTTTATGTAATTATAAAAAAATAATATGTTCATGTATCATTAATCAGTTCTGTAAATTAAATCTATTATAATTTCTATTATTATCGAGTAATAATTTTCATCTTTTACTATTATTCTGAAGTGGCCGTCGAACCTTCTTCCCGGTGGCTCTCAAAATGAAGGGGAAAAGGATTATGTGATTACCCATGAATAATTATACTTTTTTGTGAAATCATGGAATAAAATTGCACCAGTAATTCTGAAGATTTCGGGAATAATGATGTAATATTTTCCTTGGCAGATTTATTTCTTGAACGATTTACGATCCAATGTTATGCGTTCTAATCATGTTTTCCAGTTCCATTCATCATAATTTCGGTTCATGCATTTTTCAGTTCACGAGCTTTCCGAATAATTTTCGATGGTGGAGCAATTAGCGATTCGTTTTGAAAAGAAAGGCGGCGAAGTGTTAAATGCTGTAACAAGCAGTCGAAAGACGAACTAAACGAGTACGAACGCTTTATTAAACTCGTCGAGGCTTAACAACATTTTGCTTTGCAATTTCATCTCTATCATACGGAATGTGGGCGGTAAACTGGAAAATATAAACAAACCAAGCCAAGCAACAGGAACAAAATAAAGCTACGTTTGGAATTCTGTTATGAAGCAAACAATTATACTTCTGACCCCTTCATTTCTGTTACTTGGCCCTTTGTTCAGCAAAATAGGTATGTTTCCAGTATTGGTGTAGTCATTACTGTAAGTGTGGTCTTTATTGTTTATGAGGTTGGTGACTAAAGTGTGATATTTTCCAATCTACAGGGTGGGGCACCGAAAACGAAACAGATCGAATATCGTCAAAACACATGTGTTGTGAAGAAAATGTGAAAACAAGTCGATTTTTAATCCAAGGGGGACATCTTCCTATCATAACCTCAACTGTCATACCTCTCCCCCCACCCCTTGGTCACTATCACCCAAACAATTTGAATAGGGAAAGTAGTAAGTGCGTGACACATCATTGAAAAGGTAATTTCATAAGAAATTCAGCCGTGTCAATTTTCGCTACGTAACTTTCTATTTTTATTCCAAATTATTATACTTCATTTGCAAGTTGATTTGACATAAATTCGGTGAAAATGCATTAGGGAATTTTTCTGACGAAAAATACAAAATGGCGGACAAGATTTAAAATTATGGTCCGATTTGATTCAAACTTGATAAGTAGTGGATTTTCAGGGTCGGAAATTATAAATTGTTTGGCAATGCAAAAAAACTAAATAGTGGCTCCAAGATGGTGGACAAAATTTGTAATTATGGTCCGATTTGAATCAAAATTAGTATGTGGGGATTTTCATTGTCGGAAGTTATGATTTTTTTGTCGATACAAAAAACAAGATGGCGGGTGAAACGGACCATAATTACAAATTACGTCCGCCATCTTGGAGCCACCATCATATTTTTTTGCACTGACAAACAATTTATTATTTACAACCCTGAAAACCGTCACTTATCAAGTATGAATTTATTCGGACCCTAATTTTAAATATTGTCCGCCATTTTGGAGCCGCTATTTTGTTTTTTTCCTTAGAGAAATTCCATAATGTCCGAATTTATGTCAAATTAGCTTGCAAATGAAGTATCATAATTTGGAAAACGGATCAGTTGTTTTCCCGCAAGAGGGCGCCAACATAGAAAGTTAGGTAGCAAAAATTGACATGGCTGAATTGTTTATGAAATTACCTCTTCAATGATGTGTCACACTTACTGCTTTCCCTATTAAAATTGTTTGGGTGATAGTGACCAAGGGGTGGGGGGAGAGGTATGACAGTTGAGGTTATGACAGGAAGATGTTGTCCCCCTTGATTTAAAAATTGATGTATTTTTGCATTTTCGATATTCGATCTGTTTCGTTTTCGGTGCCACACCCTGTATGTACTTATATATTATTTTGTATATCATGGATTCGTACTCTCAAAACAACGAGCATCATTCTATCAAAACAAACATACATGATCGTATCAACATTGACCATAATATCAAAGACAAGAAAAAACGGGAAATTCATTATTATTTCCTAACTTGCTTGAGATAACTTAGTGAGATTCAGTAGGTAGTGACATTCAATAATGGCGATGTTTTTCCATACAAACATGATTTTCAGCTTTAACAGTGGCTTATTTTTCTGAAGACAAAAATGGCACGCTACTATTTTTTTCCAAAATACAAATTCTTTTTGAATTCCCTATTCAATTTTAAAGACAACTGCTTTCTTGAGTTTTTTTCGCAATGCCCAGTTTTTTGATAAGAAAATTATTTTTATTGTCCCAGAGAAATAATATATGTAATTAACAACAATTAACATCGAATAATCATTACAGAAATTGTTGAAAATGGCCCCCTGCACTCAGTATGCATGCCTTCTTCTCATGGAATTGTGCGCACTCGTTCAAATATTCCCGGAGTATTTTGTATTTCATCACGCGTGCTGCAATAATTTTTCTTTTAAGTTATCAATAGTACTGATGGGGCCTATGTACGCTAGCGTCTCAGCATGGCCCCACAGAAGGAGATCTAATGAGGTCGGGGGACCTTATGGTGGCAATGTTTCACCGCGGCCTATCCAATGATTTGGATAAACAATTTGTGAACAATTTCTAACTATTACTCTGTAATGTGGTGGTGCACGACATATGAATTTTCATCTGCACATAAACGATTGTGGAAATATTTAATGACATTTCTTGAAAAATGTACTTTGTTCTTGAACAGAATATATGTGATTCAAATTGTGAATTTTGCGCAATATTATCAAGATACTACCGAGAAATGGTCATACGCCATGGAAAATATCAGGGAAGTAATGCCTGTACTCCTGAAATATGTTACCGGTATAACAAAGAATCCACTAAAATTCTCCTAACAATTTGGTGGCAAATATTCAAATATCTAGCCATTGTTGTCTTATTCGTTTCAGGATGTTCTTCTACTTCGTGCAGCACCGATTCCTCAATTTCATGTGTTCTTACATTTCGAGGTCTATCTGCAGATGTACCTTTCTGGACACTTTCAGTCTCAACAAGGTCACGATGAATATTATAAGAGGTTCAACTATCTGTCAAAGCACGATTGAGTTATCTCTGGTGATAAATACGTCTCGCTTTCTCTGCATTACCTTCGGCAAGGCCATACACGTAATAAATTTTCTCCATTTCCACATTCGAATCATTCACGATTATAAGCAATATTGTAAACATAAATAAAATTCCTTCAAATACATTCAGACGCAATAAACTCACTATGAAATGTCAGATTATAACTGACATTTCCAGGCCAACTAGCTTTATTACATAATTGTTTTATATTAATTTTCTATTGGACAGTTCATCGGTTTCTGTTTCCTTCTTCTCAAAAACGGTACACTATATTTTGTATATTTGAAAAATTTTAATTTGACATCAGAACGTTTTGGAACGATTCATAGTTTGTAGTTAAAAACTGTTGCATTGTATTGTTCAGTTGTTGACGTAGATTTTGGCGCTACGTTGAACTTTTTGGGAAAAATATCGCGTTAAAATAATTTTAATATGGAGAATCTTTCCCTTCCCGTTTTATCATTATTATCTGAAAGTCAAACTATATACCGTGTATGTGACACAGACTCATGGTACATGCCCTTTTCTAATTTGTTTCTGTAGCTATATTTCTGAAATTTGGAACATTGAATATGCTCACGATAGGGCACTTTTTGACAAATTTGGAAAAAAAATCCAAATTCTGGTTTTTCCGGAAATGACGTCAACTTTCGATTTTCAAATGGGACACCCTATATATTATTACATTTTTGAAATCTGCATGATTTTCTGAATCCAATAATACCTCATGTTGATATTTCATTCGTCAGAACAACCATTTTATTTTTCGATCTAGAGAGCCATTAGCTCCCTAAAATTATTCCAAATAATCAAAATAAATAAATTGAGAATGCCACCAGTTTATAACAGAAACGAAAAAGTGGATATGCTATTAGTGTATGGGAAATGTCGGCAAAATCCAGTTGTTGCTCAACAGCTGTATTCGGAAAGAACGACAATGTCCGGCTCAAAATTATTTATTTAAGAGTCTTGAAGAAGAGTGGTACTGAGCATAATATTGTTTATGAATACATGGAGGTGAATGTTCTTATGAGAGTGGAAATCGACAAAACTATCTCTTAGGGAGGGATTTTCATTCAATAGAACCATACGACGCGTTCTGAACGACATTTTTAAACCGAATGGCTTGTCCACATCCTGGTGACACAATTTAACTATAAACAAGATATCACCTAGCACCCATCACTTGCTACCTGTCACCTGCACCCTGTCACCTATCGCCCAGGAGTAACGCGACCTTATTGTGGCGAGGAGAGGCAGTGGCTTGGATTTTTTTCAAATCGAGAAAAATAGCGATGACTCTCCAACAAATCGCATTGAATACAATCCGTTGTTCAGTAAAACGTGCAAATGTGGTTCTGAATGCTGTGCAAGTAGTGAATGGTTGGTTTTCAATTGTGAAAGACAGAGCTGCCCTGTACGCTTTATTCATGAACTGATATCAAAACGAGGCGACAATTTTACCTCACCACAGCTGTTCTTGAAATCAAATCCACACTGGAAAAATTAAACTGACATACGGTATGATAAATCTGGAAAATTTTCTGTTTCAACACCCCGTATCTAGAAAACTAGTCATAGGATTGAGTTGGGCCGATTGCCTCTCTTGGTTACTAGGTTGAGTACAACAAAATCGAAGTTTCATAATGGAAAAATAATTTGAAGTTATTAAAACTTTACTATAACGACAAACTTTCCTTTCATATGAATAGGTCAAAGCTTGGCATGAAATCGGTATTGTGGTAAGTCTTATTGTCAGCTCCTTTTACATTTTCTTGTCTGAACTGAAAATGCCGAGCGATTGGATGTTGCCTAATATATATTTCCTTGCCTTTCAGTGATATATTGGCCCTTACGGCGATGTCTGATCGAGATTGGTGTTCATTGTGTTAGATCAATGGACCGCAGTGGCTTGCAACCCAGGTGACTTATTGCTATTACCACGTCGTTCTTTTGTTGCGGTGACAGATTCCTTTCTTGAGAAACACGTATGGGTTTGGATTTAAGGTGTCGAGTATTGATATGTAGGCATTTCGCAAAGACGTTTCAGAGATGAAATGTCATCGATAATCTTGACAATTATCCAAATTGGGACTTTTACCGGTGATGACAAAAGCAACCAACAGTCATATTTACTGTTCACAAGGGCCAACAGAAAATGTTTTCAAGAGTAGCAAAAGTAATCCAATCTAAGCTAAATCTTTGTTTTCATTCACATTGGACAAGAAAAGTGCAAAGTATCTCTCTGCTGGTTCCAATATTTAGATATTACATTCTAGATTGAATCGATAGGTATGTGAGGTTTGAATAATTTAAAAAGTAATTTAAATAATTACGAACATCATTTCCAGCATTTCAGAATTTCCTCATATTTACAAATAGTAAAATCAAAAGAGTTTTTTTTACAGATAAATTTTGTTTTTTAACGAATAAAATTTGTGAAATGAGGAAAACTGACATAAAAATGTGCAAGACCGTGGAGCAAATTTTTTTCAAATTTCGCCACAAAATGCAGAATTCCACCCTATTTCTTCTGTTATACAAGAATTATGATGAAATGTAGTTGCTATATATTATAATTCCTACTTGAAACCACCAACTTGAGATAACCCCCACCCTTGCTTGTCCACCAGGTGTCAAGTCGTTCCTCCCAAGGACAAGTGAGTGTCGGGCCGAGGGGAGTGTGTGATCAGCTAAAGTAGTAAAAAGCTGGAAAACAATACATGTTAGAACACTGCTCCTGTGGAACTGCGGAATGCAAACGATGAGCTAATATTCAACATAGATGGCTGAAATTTGTCTATTCTACCTGCGCTACCTAGACCTATTTGTTTTCGATTTTTGAGGTCATAGATCTCTTTTCATTTTATTCTTTCAACATGACTCCAAGAAGAAATCGAAAAATAGTAATTATAGAAGGGTATAAGTACCTCAGGTAGAATAGTCAAATTAGGTAATAAGAAAATTAATATTAGGGATTGGTAAAAATGGGACAGAGAGTGTTTAACCACTCAGATATAAGATTAAGTTAGATAAGTAACATTAGAAACCTTCAGCTCTTGAAGTGAATAACTTTGTTAGCGAAAGGAGCATCGAGTGTTAGTGACAGTTTTGGTTTTTGGGTAATTTTCTGAGATGGCGTCTACATCTCGTGGATCAGACTTGTGTTTTATTTGTAAAGGAGGAGTTGAAGCAGGTGAACTAACTGTAGTGAAAGCCAGAGCAGATCAGCGACGCTGGAGAAAAGTTCCTGGTAGCAGTTTATGGAGGCAACATTAACACAGACAATCTCGACTACCTAAGGTACGAATTATTCACACGATCAGTAACGAAGGCTAAATTACAACTAGCCCGCATACCACCAACAAGGGACGCTGCCAAGTACCACTCCTTCCGCACTTAACAGCAAGTACAGGCATGGTTGGGCAATGATCTCATCCCATCAGTATGGGGCTGGAGCCTAACTACACGAGGGGTACTACCAATCCCCACTACCAGAAATTCTGCGCCGGATGACATCCTCCATATTGTTTCCTGCAAGTGCAGCGAAGGCTGTAGCAGCGGAGCTTGCGACTGCAAGAAAGCAGGTCTCCGATGCTCAGCAATGTGCAAGCACTATACAGGCCACTCCTTCGAAAACGCCCCCGCAACTGATTTGATCGAGGAAGACTCTCCAGAAATATTGGACGAAAACGACGACAGCGACATCATTGACAGCCTTATCGCTCAGGAGGACGACGAGCTGTTACGAGCAGAACCAGCGGCTCAGAAATCTCGGCAGGAAATGTAATGAGTTCAAATTTGTACATACCCACTATGATTAGCTATAATATCTTTATACCTCAATATAATATATGCCTTGAGAATAACTTAATATTGTTAATTACATAAATTTTTTTCACGAAAGGACTACGTCTTTTTTTCTTCCTCTTCTTCCTATCCCGGGATAATTATGTAGGGGAACGGGGGATATCGATCCGAAAAGTAACTGATATCAATACCAAAATGATGTGAATAGGTATGGTTCGCTTTCATCAGAAAGTTAGCTTTTGAGAATTGGGGTTGGGTGGGGGAAGGAGGAGTGGGGTGTCCAAAGTTGGTGACTTCATCTAAGAACCATAATTACTACAACATTTAATCATAATTCGGGTATAACAGATGAAATAAGCTGTAATTTTGCATTTTTTGTAATTTCTTAGCAAATTTTGAAACATGACCTTTTTTTTGACGTGCCATATCTCGGTAGCGAATTCACATACAAACATGTTTTTTCTGTCAAAATTGTATAAGATTTTACGCTCCACAAAAAAGTGTCGATATGTTTTTTCTGTAGGACGTAAGAGAAAAAAGTAATCGAGGAAAAACCGGAGAGGTCAAAAATTTTGCAGTTTTTCCCCCCTACTTTTTTCGCACAGGGTCCTCGAGGTCCAAAACTTGAGAAAATGTTGATTAACCATCCCTGAAGAACCTCCAGAAGTTTCATTAACTTCCGACCTTTTTCCACCTAACCCCACTTTTTTCAACCTGTCGACTGAACTAATAGTGAAACTATCACTTCATACACTTAGACACGCACATCGATTCTACGAAAATATATACCTGTTTTAGTGCCATTCTTGAGAGTGGCATAGTTGCACACAGCCTCACGGCTAGGTGGTCGTTCCAAACCCAAGCGATCACTTGCACTCCACAACACCGAGTCAATTTATAAAACTATCAGACCTGTTCCTTTCAACAAAAATCTCGACTATATCAGGTCAAAGTGTTACAAGTCATTAAATTTATCAACACACAAAGCGACCTTTTTCTAAGGGAAGACCGTTTCATTATATAGGGTACACTATTAACATATAACAGTGCTCACTATTACACTCACTATTGATGAATGGGGATGCACTGTCGATAACGGGGCCTTCAGAAAACCGGGAGAAATCCTGAAGTGAAGCAAAAAATGACCGAGGAAACTAGCGATGGAGGGGATAAGGATAACTCAGATCAACCTTCAGCATTGTAAGGCGTCTTCGGCAGCCCTTACAGCGGCTGGGGTAGGGTTTGACGTTGCCTTTATACAGGAACTATGTGTTAGACACGGAAAGGTGAGAGTACTAGGGGGAAAATGCGGAGAGCTTATTTACCGCTTATCGGACCTGCATATCCATACAAAAAAAACATACTGCCGCTAACGAATTTATTTGCCAGAGATCTCATAGCAGTAATGATCAGGACAAAGGTAGGGAACGGGACCAAAAGAGCTAGTACTCGGATCGGCCTACTTCCCATCGGACCACCCTAAACCACCACCCACAAGATGTAGAAGACCTGGTGAGACATTGTAGGAACAAAGGACTGCAACTTATCATCGGTTGTGACGCTAATGCGCACCACATCACTTGGGGCAGTAGCGACACTAACGGAAGAGGTGAGAATCTACTACAATTCATAACAACCTGGACACGTTGAATGTAGGAAACAAACCCACCTTCATTACAAAAAATGGGAAGGAGGTACTCTACGTAACATTAGCCTCAAAGTATGTGTGTAACCTTTTTTACAGAATGGCATGTATATGATGATGTTAGTTGCTCGGATCACAGATACATTAACTTCATAATAAAGAGAGACGTCTGCAAAAAGTCTCATCGGAACCCACGGAAAACGAACTAGGAAGCGTACAGAGCAGACCTGAGTCGCAAACTCTAAGAAACGCATCGTACGATAAGAACAAACAGAGACCAAGAGCTGGCTGTGGAAGAAATTGAATTTGAGGTACCCTGGTGGCACAAAGAACTTGCAGAACTGAGGAAGCAAGCCAGAGAAGAATTCAACAGACCAAAAAACGCCATGTCCATTTTCAAAAAGGCCATGAACCAATACAAGAGAGACTCCTGAGACACACTTCTGCATATCGGAAGCACACTATCCATTTCAGGTAATTTTTACTTTACATTTATTTTTACTCGCAGTTTTTTTATTTACATATTTAGAGGTAAGTATAAATACTATGTAGACATTAAAGAAATAGAGACAAACGTGATAATATTCTCAATTCATTTTTTAAGGGCACATTGTAATAATTATCACTATTGATATGTGGTTCTTCAGAGAAACAACGAAATGGACTTGGGACAGTGTGTTTCCCGTATACAGACATATTCCCTGAAAAATTAACAAGGGGAACACACCTGTACAGGAGAAGAAATAATAAAAGAACTACTGAGACTTCACTTCACTGGAGCACAGATAGATCAGATACGAGCTATGGGAAACCCGAAAGTACTGAGGACTTTGAAGAGAGGCTCCAGACTGGGCTGGGACATAGCAAAGATGGTCGTGACCTATGACAAAGTCAATGGGCAATAGGCACATTTGAACCCTTCAAATCACTGGGACCAGACGGGATATACCCTGCAATGCTGCAGAATGCAGAAGGGGCCCGAAGAACTGCAAATCAGACTTTGTAAGGCAGTCTGGCCCTCGGGTATGTACCAAAACCATGGAAACAAGTTAGGATTACCTTTAAACCGAAACATGGAAAAGTTGCACAGGATTCGACATAGTCCCTAAGAGCAATAAGTCTCATGTCATAAGTACTCAAGACTCTGGAGAAGCTAGTAGATAGACATATTAGGAACGGTGAGCTGGTGGAAAGACCACTGCACTGCGAAAGCTACGCCTACAGGACTGGCTGTTCAACGGAGACAGAACTCCATCAACTAGTAACGACGGTGGAAAGGACACTGGGAAATAAATAGGTGCTACTAGCGGCCTTTCTAGACATAAAAGGAGCTTTCGATGATATTTCTATGAGCTCAATCACTAGAGCTCTCAGACACAGAGAAATTGAGGAATCATGTGTGGCCTGGATAGACTCCTTGCTGACAAACCGACTGATAAACATCACTGTATTAGAGGAGACCTTAGTAGCCAGAACGACCAGAGGATGCCGACAAGGTGGAGTTCTACCCCCGGTTCTATGAAATCGGTTCGCGGACTCGCTGCCGGAAACACTGAATGAAGCAGGACATCGAGCCCTTGGCTATGCTGACGATATCGTGGTCTTAGAACAGGGGAAATTTAACACAACGGTTAGAGATCGCATGCAGGAACCTTGTCACGAGATGTTCGAACTTGAAGGGGCTCTACGTCAATTCTCACAAGGCAACCATAGTAGCATTCACCCGAAGATGAAAAACAGAGGTCCTAGGATTCATACGACTTCGAGGGGAGGACATACAGATAAATGGGGAAGTCAAGTATCGTGGGGCAAAGAAAAACTGAGGACTCTGTCAGACCGGAATCAAGTCAAACTGATATGGGTCCCAGGTCATCAGGGAATCGCAGGAAATGAGAAAGCAGACGAACTCGCACAAAGAGGATCGGAAATGCACCCAAACGAAGGGCAGATGCTATGGGTACCGAATTGTACAGTAAGAGCGTCTGTAAAAGACTGGATTAGGGACCAGCACAAAAACTACTGGGATAATGCCCAGGTACTGTTCTATTGCGAAGCTTTAGACCGCAAAAGACAGTCAATTTTCGGGCAGCCATCTGGTGACCCGGAACTATGCAGTTCCCACTAATACAAAACTTGTATAAACTCGTACAAGGCACAAAAGTATTGGATTGTGTACTGTGACATAACAACATAGGTGAGATACAATGAGCCAACAGACCTAAGTGTTACCGGAGGCAATAGCCTGGCCTGACCTACACCGAGGTGGAGGTTTCATCCAGTATGTCTGATAAGGAAAGATTGATACTCAATATTTCTCTATAAAAGATTTCCTTCACCTCAGCCAAAAAATATGTTGTAATGAATCTCTTCCGAGATAAAGGGGGTCGAAAATCGGAAAGAAATTTAGATTTACTTTTTTTCTTTAAAACTACTGAAGAAAAAAAATGTAAACTTGGTAGACTGATCTAGATTCATCAGTGTGATAATTTGAAGTTATAGCGTTTAATTTTCATAATACAATGGTGTAGTTACGGTGGTATGTTGTCATATTTTCCTCCATATTTTGTTAAGACAAGTGAATTGTATAGTTAAGGTTTCTGAGATATTTACGTAAAACTGAAAGTGTGTCCTGAGGAAACATCGCATAAAGATATCATTTCCCGTATGCCATAATCGCAGAATGCTAATTTGTTATAACATGTTGGGGTCTTTTCATCCTCCTGGATATTTTTGTATGTTGAAAAAATTTAAAGTATGGCCATGTACATGCCCTATCCGTGAATAGTACACATATATATACATATCCTCAAAAACCATTCACCAGAATTTGGGCCATCAACTTCTGCTGGCGAAATGTTTACAGTTGTTGTTAATGTGCTAGGCGATTTAATGTTGAAACAAATGGTTAAATTTATTATTTTTGTCAACCAGCTGCACTTTTATGCGCAACCCTCAGCTTGTGCGAGCTGAAGAAGACGTACCTTTTGACATGTATTGCCATGGAAACTTGTGATTTATACCTACCAAGTACAATGAAGAAATAACACATTCTTTTTTCATTCCAAATTTCGCGTATGTTGCATGCGTTAACCAGTGGCGTACTTGTCCTAAAACAAACTAGTCTGAAATGCTCGACTCTGAATAGTTATCAAGAATCAGCATAACATTTTTAGAGAAAATATTTTCACGTACCAGCGTATTTACGACACTTATTAATGAAAGTTGAGAATGAAAATCCTGACGAATAAAATATTATTTAACCTCAAAGTAGTTTATCAAAACTTTCAATTCAAAGTACACGTCGGTTCATGAAAAAAAAAAGCTTATATTTTTGTCAGACTCAACATCTTGTCTCGAACAGGTTGAAGATCAAAACTTTGTTGAAAATCTGTTCACTTTGAAATGTGTGGAATGAAGATAAAGAGTATAGAGGTGCAATTCAGATTCATCCTTGACATGTTTTTAATTCATCCACTATTCAAAAATATTTAGGAGGATGAAAATACTCCGATATGTTATAGCAGAATGTAATTTTGTGATTGTGGCATACGGGAAATGATATCTTCACATTCTTTTCCCGATTCTTTCTCAGGACATTTTCAGTTTTTCGTAAATATCTTGGAAACCCCTACATTTAGGAACATGGAATGTTATGACTTTAAGGTCAAGTATTGATAAACATAACTGATGTTACACACTCGTAACTACGCCACTGTTTCACGAAAATTAAACACTAAATCATCGAATTATCGTATTGATGAACCTAGATTAGTGTACTATTCAATAATTTTTCTTCGGGAGTTTTATGGAAAAAATTTCTCAGAGGGAATACATCTTTTCACTTCGAAATGAAGTAAAAAAGCTGTGTACGAAGTATGTCGCTCATATTCTGACTCGCCCTTTATGAAAGCACAACAATTATAATGATTACCTACCTTTTTTTAAACTATTATTTGATGGAGCTGTTGTTGAAAATACTTGGATTATGAATTATAATGTATCTTCGCTGTTTGTTCAGACGGAACTTTCCCAAAACGACTCATATTCAGCCCTATGCTGTATCACTTCCGTTAAAAATAACGTCACCGTTACTCACCATTTCCATTATTTTGCATTTGCCGTCAACCTGCGATCTCAGCATATTTCCACAGGTATAACGCAACGCTACAAGTGTTATACTACCATCTTCGACACTCGTACGTTATAAACGAGACACCGGTGTTGCCTTATGTTCCAGGGGATATTGAATCCGTTATGGAGAACTTTGAGAAGTGTCGTATCTATTGAAACTACTCATTTCCTACCTTCAGGCAATTAAAAGTCAATTAGCATTTCCGATCAAGTAACACAACCTAGATGAGTAATACTCAAATAGAACTAAAGGTAACATCCTTTCATGATGTTATCCCTCAAATCATGACATTATTGCCATGTCGTAATTTTTAAGTACACAATAAGCACGTCAGCTAGATTTTGATATTTGTCGGGTATACTCTTGGCAACGAAAACCCAAAAACATTGTCTTGGATGAAATATATAGCAATAAGAAGGCAATTGAAACGTTCATTGCAGCTTGTTGGGAGCATGTAAAAACGATAGTTTTTCCATCGCCGAACGGAGATACGTTGTTGTCGATATAGTCTGGTCAGTACGGCAACACTGCTTTTGGAATATCGAATGTCAAATATGACAGAACAACAACAAAACATGTCAGTTTTTTTCGTCTTTGACTTATTGGAGTATTTTTTCGTGAATAAATGGCAAATTCTGATTTAATTTGTGTTAAACTATCGTTAGTTTTTATTATTAAGCAATGGTGAAGCATTGTGAAATATGTAAAAGACCATTTGGAGCTGGAAATCAAAATATGTCATTTCATAGGTGAGCTACCAGTGTCGTAACTATGGAGAAAGGGAAACCGAATTGGAAACTAGTTAAATTAATGAATTATGAAAAAACATGTCAATTAGAGCATCGGCTGTTCTCAAAATACTGTGGAGATTATTCCATCATAATTTCGGGTTTCCATTCCATATTGGGTTTCCATTATTTCTATTTTATTGAACCTCAATATTTCTGTTAACAACGCCCGACACTGCCGTTGGGGGAAGATGTTCCTTACACACAAATTTCAATGCGTGTGTGGCGAGTTACTCATCTAGGTTGTGTTATTCGATGGGAGATAAGTCTGATGTAGTTCTCCTCGACCTTCAAAGCAGGACGATTTTCGTCATAGATTTTTGAGCTCTTGGCGAAACGATTATCGTCCGAAAAGAGGTGGAAAAACGGAAAACATATTGAGATTTACTATTTGAACTCCGTAGTCTTTACCCGAACCATTATGTTAATTTGGTGGTTCTAATCATAGGAGTATAATTCTTGGTTTACTTCACATTCCATAGCACATGAATCTCGGACGTGAGGAGTGTTTACTGGGGTTAATGATAAACCAGCGCGCCCTCTGGATGTATCAGGGCTCTGGAGACACGGCCTGACTAGGAAATTACTGACGGAAAAAAAAATATAGGTACTCCCTCATAAACACTCGTAGATTGACAGAATCCAATAGACTAGCTATAAGGAACTAGAAAATAGTATCTTTAGTCAACCCAAATATTTATATTTTCAAATATATTCATAATCCATGTCCTTCTTTTACGTTGGCGGTAATCCTGTGTGCCATTACTGTTTTCAACTAAACGCTAATTCTGTCCTCTCGAAACCTTCTTGGAAACCACCTCTACACACTGATTACTGTTTCCGAAACCAATTGTTCCAAATCCCTTGGGACCTCTCGAAACTTCCTCAATGGTTGGCATCCTCAATGCTAGAGCTCCTGAGAATGCCAACTCTTTTGCCAAAACGCTTGTCGAGTGAACTTGAAATCCATTTATACCAATGGTTCGAAATATTCATTTATTCGAGTCGTTTAAGTTGTAATAAGGATGCGTAATAATTCTACTTCGCACTAATAGCCACGCTGTAAATACATATATGTATATCCCTACCTTATCCAATTCAATAATAATCCTTCCCAATTCTCCTGTTATTGGATATTTCAAACTTGATAAGAAATAATTTGCAATACCACATCAAAATCTCTTGAACAGCCTTGAACATTTAAAAATTAATATTCACGGAGGAACGATAACTTTCCACATCACTGCTATATAAGTTTGTATATGCCAAAGTTTAAATTGTGGTAAACTAAAACCACAAAATTCCTGGCCTTTAGAGTTTTCTCGAACTTGCAACTTCATATCTAATTATTAATGCACGAAATATTAAAACAAGGTTTCTATTTTCTTCTTTGGTCCCGGAATGAACAGTCTGCTTTCCAGAAATATGAAAAACGATATAGAGTAATATCTACCAAAAAATATGGAAAAGAGTAAAATGTCTTAAAAGAACTCAGTCTCAACGGCTTAGTGACTTTTGTTTTTCTTATGCATTACAACAAATGAAATATTGTTCGGAGAAGCCATCCACTTGCCCAGATAACACTATCTATGGGAGGTAGTATATATATAATAAATAATATTATTCAACATTGATTTGTTTTTTTATATGGACTGTTCTGATATATTGAATTGACTTGATAGGAATTTTGTGTGAATTCTCGCATCAGTAGCTAGTTGATAACTGAATTTCCCAAATTATCTAGAATGCGCATGAATTGACGCGCAGTATACCGATTGCTCCACTTAAGACTATCCACCCTCAATAACTCCTCGAAAATAGATTTTACCTACATGATATTTGATACTTCAAGGGAAAGAGGATCGTTTCATACATAATTGTATAAGGTCACTAATCAAGCAGGCCGTTCCGTCCTTACGGGTATGGCCAATAGGCGTGGTCTAACACTTAAAGTAGTTCCAGTGTTCAAAATAACCCACAGAAGCGCCAATGAGAAAGTAGGGAAAAAGTTGGGTTATGTAATTTTAAATAAAAAGAACTTTTGTTACTTTTGGCATCGTTATCTACGGTGGTTTTGGTTCATTTTTATCATATTTTATTATTGAATGGATAAATACCAGGTACTAATTCTAAAGTTGTTATGCAGAGGTGCACAATAAACTCGAATTACGAAAGTGTCGGTAAATTTCCGGGCCCAGGGCAGTCCCGTCCCGACATAACAAATTACAATATGGAGATTCAGATTCAGCCTTCGATCTAGTCCCATAAGGTCGGGAATTAGGAAGTTAATTTAATAAAAAACATGAAAAGTTGTTCTACGATGGTCATCGTAGCATTCACATTCGTATCCAAATACAAAAGTTTATTACCGCATAACCTTTGTTGTCAGACTAAAAACAGTAAAACCTTGAGTTATTAAGTTTTAAGAAAGCATCCATGATATACTGTGAGTGGATGGAGGGAAGTGGAAGTGAAAATCTCAAGAAGCCTGATTAATAAAATGTAGTGTGAAGTGAAAATCAACTTGCAAAGCATTAAGGGCCGGTTTTTCAATGTCCAGTTAAGGGTCTCGGTTAGCTGGCTGACGGCTAATAGTCCCCGGGCCCAATACCTGGAGAAAGTAAGTGATTACCCAACCTTTTAGACTCAGTATACCTGCTTTCAATATCGACTTGGATTACTTACTATCGGTAATTTTTGCTTATAGCGTGTGGACCAACTTGAATTGAAGAACAGATTAACGAAGTCTCAACGGTTAGTGAATAGATTTTTTTCCTCCAGGTAATGGGCCCGGGGACTATTAGCCGTCAGCCAGCTAACCGAGACCCTTAGTTAAAATAGTTTTTAGAAAGCCATTCGATTTTAATCCATTAACTGTGTCATAAATCGTATTTTTGTTGAAATTCTTTATTGTACTATGTATTATTCTGTGGTAGTACAGTAAATTTCATTGTTGCAGTATGCTAACTAGGCTGAGAGCAGGGAATGCTTTGCTCTAGAAGTCTTGAAATCATAATTATAATAATAATTATTATTAATAATAATAATAATATTTATTCACTTCATCTTCCATTTCCAATCCATTTCCATTTAAAATATACAAATGTAAATATGATAATGACAATACATAGGAATGTGAATGAACAAACCAATATATAAATATTGAATATCCTACGAAGTACTGAAATACTTGTTTGTAGGTTTGTATACAATAGCACATATAAAAAAATATAAATAAGATTATAAATATATAAATAAAATAAAAAATTTATAGTGTACAATATTTTTGATCACGCTCACATCAGTGACTACATCACTTGACTATATTATCCTAAGCACTAAATTGTTTTCTACTTACTTATTATACATGAACATATATCTTACTTATATAATTTTTTTTTACTTATTTTACTTACTTAGTTTTGTATTGTTTGTTTGTTATCGTATTCATGTATAAATATTAAAATTAATATTATTGTCTCATTTGTCATTTGTCTATAATTTCATGCAGATTCGATCTTGCTGTTTCTAAAACATAATTTTTCGATTTTCTTTTGTAATATTTTATTTGTGTCTCTAGTCTTAGGCATTCTGGAAGATAATTAAATATTTTTGGTCCTAAGAAACTGTAACTCCTTTGACCAATCGATTTATGCATAAATGGAAGTAAACACTGATTGTGTCTCCTAACATCATGCCGGTAATATTTTGTTATTAATTCATGTTTGTTGATAAACTGATGTGTAGCAATGCTTATGAAGAATAATTGCTTAACATCAAATACTTTTGTTTCTGAATAAAGTTGGTCTGTTGGATATCGTGAATTTTTTTTATAAATAATTTTAAGTAGGCGTTTTTGAATAACCTCAATTTTTGTTAGGTATACATTTGATCCTCCTCCCCAACCTATAATACCATATGCAAGATGTGGTTCGAAAAGAGTGTGATATAGCATTCGCAAATGTTTTTCTTCGAGTATATTTGAAAACTGTTTGATCTTGTAAACTACACATCTTAGTTTTTTGAGTAAATTATGTATGTGATGATTCCATCTAAGATGACTATCTATAATAATTCCTAGGTATTTAATATAATTCACGTTTTTGATTTGAATGTCGCCGTGGAAGGATATATTGTTATAATTTGGAAGATTGTTCGTATAACTACAGAAAAGGACGTAAAAACTTTTCTTGAAATTAATTGATAGTAATTTGTTATCGAACCATTCTTTGATTTGTGGAAGGTCTCTTTCAATTTTCATTTTCAGATCGGTCCATGTTTTATCTTCATAGATTATAGCTGTATCGTCAGCAAAACTTATAACGTGCCTTCTGGTTTCAACGAGAAAATGATTATTTAAATAAATTGTGAAGAGCACCGGCACCAACACCGTCCCTTGAGGTACACCCATGTAACAATTTGTTTTTCACTGTATGAGTCCTGTATTTTTACTTGTTGTGTTCTGTTCGTAAGGTATGAATTGAAGAGTGCATGTGCTGTACCTCTTACACCAATGTCTTCGAAAGCTTTTAAGAGTAATTGATGATCGACGGTATCGAAGGCCTTTGATAGATCTAGGAAAACGCCTATACATGGTTTTTTATTATCGACTGACTGGTATATTTTTTGTGTAAGTTTAAGTATAGCGTCTTGAGTGGACCTTCCTTCCTGAAACCCAAATTGCCTTTCAGATATTATTTTGTGCTTTTTCATGAAGGTAGGTAATCTATTTTTGATAATTCTTTCGAGAATTTTGCTGAAATTTGATATCAGTGTAATAGGACGGTAATTGGTTAATTCGTCATTATCTCCACTTTTGAAGATTGGTATAACTGTTGAGATTTTGAATAAAGTTGGAAATATACCACTATTCAAAGACTTATTTATTATATGGACGACTGGCTTTACGATGTACGGTGCTATTAATTGAATCAGCTCTGATTTTATTTCATCGGGGCCGGGAGATTTTCTCTTTTTGAGTTCTGAAATAATATTTATAACTTCTGTTTCTTCTGCTGGAAAAAGAAAAATTGAATTTTGATTCAAAGTTCTATTTTCACGATAATCATTACCTTTTTTGATTTTTTCTGATAACTGTTTGCCGATATTTATGAAGAAATCATTGAAATGTTGTGCAATATTCACAGGATCGTTGATTATATTATTTTCGGCTTTTATCTGAGAAATAGATCCAATATTTTTGGTACTTTTGAGCAGTTCATTCATGGTTTTCCATATACTTTTGGAATTGTTGCTTTCATTTAATTTGATTTTATAATTTTTTACTTTGGCACTTTCAATAAGTTTACTGAGTATATTTATGTAGTGGTTATATTCTTTTTTCAAATTTTCATTGTTTGGTTCTTTCAATTTCTTCTTGTACAATTTGTTTTTTATGTTTACCGATTTAACCAATGACCCGGTTATCCACTCCTTTTTCCTGAATTTTTTTTTACTTATCTTAATATATCGCTCGGAAGTTTTGATGGCATTTTGAATGATATCCATGAATTTGTATACTGTCAGATCAAGGTCCTCACAGGCGAATACTTCTGACCAGTTTGTTTCACCAATTATAATTTTAAATTTAAGTTCATTCAATTGTCTAATGGTTCTTGGATTATTTCGTGTTTTACTTCGTTTGTTTGGGAGAACAATTTGAATAGCTGTGGTGAAATGATCTGTTATACAGGTTTCAATTGTAGTAGATAGTATTGATTCATAATCATTACTTTTAGAGTTCACAAATATATGATCTATGCAAGTAGCAGATGAGGGTCTGGTAAAAGTGTTTATTGCAGAAATAAAGCCATATTCATTGAGAACGTTTAAGTAGGTTTGAGAATCATTATCAGGATCAAGAAGATCAATGTTCATATCCCCCAAAATTAAATTATATTTGAAATTATATGTAGTATTTTTTATAATATTTTCCAACTCTTCCACGAATTCTTCTATATTTTTATTGGACGGTGATCTATATACTGAATTTATTATTATGCATTCATCATTAATTACTACCTTTATTTGGATTAATTTGCTATTGCTTATATCGAAAATTTTATGTGATCTATATATTTCAGATTTGACGAATACTATGATACCGTCATTTCTATTCAATGTTCCAGAATTATAAATCGAAATGTAACCTGGAATTTTGAAAATGCTAATATCCGGTATCTGTAATGTCTCCGTGAACACAATACAATCAATGCTGGAGTCTAGCACCGATAAAAAAAATTTGTATTCATCTAAATTCTTTGATAAACTTCTAATATTATTATGTATAATTTTGAAATTTGAACTTTGTTTATTGACATCAAACACTTGCTTCACTTCGTTCGCATTTTTCAATTGGAAATTGTCTATCTTATCATACGAAAAGTCTCTAAGATAAGGATTCATTTCGAGAGATTTTTTTTCAACTTACATTAAGTAATATTGTTTTTTTCTATCAATACTTATTCTTCTTACTCCGTGTATATACTGGGCTAGCTTGAGTTTTTCGTTTCTTCCTTTTTTTTGTTGGGTTTTTCGCTTTTTCTTGATTGTCTTTCTGATCTTCTTCACTTTCACTGTAACTGTCACTCTCACTGTTGTCCTGTATATTTTCTTTCCTAGCTATATTTTCTAGTTCTTCTAATGAGTAAGGCTTTCCATTTATTATTAGTTTCCGACCTTTTATTTTTGCTAAAAAGTTTTGATTCTGAGCCTCCTTCTGATGAAACCTCAAAACTTTCAATGTTTCTCTTTCTTCTTTAGTGAGGTCGTTCAAAATTGAGAATTTTTGTTTATTGAGTTCTTTTAGCTTATCTAAACTATTATATAGAGACTTTTTCTGCAGGTATGTTACAAATTCTACTAATACTGGTGCCTTATTTCCTTTTCCCAATTTGTAGATGTTAATTATATTGTCTTCCTTGATGTTGGATTCTAGGGATGTGTTCAGAATATCTATTGTTTTGCTTAATAGTTCTTTGTCCTCTCCCTCTTCAGTTTGAATACCAAATACAACAATGTTATTTCTTTTGTTTTGTTTCTCGAGGTCTTTACACCTTTTCTTTAAATTATCTATTTCTTGATTTGCTTTGTTAAGTGCAGTTTGTAATGATGTCGCAGTATTTTTTATTTCCTTTTTGATTTCCTCCGTTTGTTTTTCATTGGCCTTCATCAGTAATTCGTACAATTGTTTCTGATCTTCCGGGAGTTTTGATAGTTTTTCAGACATATTTATTCCGATAGGTACTTTATGGAAATCATTCGGGTAGATACACAGTAAATATTTTTGGTTTGGCGACCGTGTGTGCTATCTGGTATTGTAGGATGGTGGCTTTTGGCTGCTACACTATGGGTCAAAGGTCGCGTACACATGCAGCTATTGTTTTGGTCCCAAAGTTTACAGCAAGCACAAGCCCAGTGTTTTGATTTTTTCACGCACAGTGAGAATAGGATCAGGATGTTTCACTGCACAATTTTCAAATTTTGTTTCCTAGTCTTTCACTCAACTTTACTGCTTTCAATATCAGAGCTCAATTTCTATTTCACTTCACAGCGTTGCCACACAGATATATCAACGACATCTATCAAAATTGATTCGACATTATTTCTTTCTCTATTGACAATGGTTCCAAAAATGTATATGATGTTCATAAAGTCAGATGTGGAATCATCTGCAAATGAAAGATAAAATTTAGTCGCCATTTTCCACTGTTCAAGATAACCGCTTAGAAGGTATCAATTTGAAAAAAAAAATTCTCAAATGGAAATTGAAATTGGTTTTATTTCGTTTTTTCAAATGGAAAGAAGGTGATTTAAATGGTGCGGTTTATTTCGATATGCTGCAGAATATGATTGAAGCCCTTATTTTGAATGGTGTTAGCACGGACCTTGATAATAATGGTATTCCAAATCTATTGGCAGATAACATATTCAACACGATGGAACACCACCTATCTTCGTATTACAGGTGAGACAATGGCTATCCCAAACTTTTACAAACAAATGGATAGGTCGTAGTTGATAATAATACTCCCTCATAAACACTCATAGAGTGTACCCAAAGGCATAGCTTGTGCGAGTAGAGGACGGCTATTATTATTATTTGCCGTGGCGCTCCGGGGCGACTTACTGATGTTTTCAGTGGTGTATTCACTTTACAGCAGTAGGGAAATCTGGAAAACCTACAGCAGTAACCCGGATGGTCGGTGCGCACTTCATGCTAGCATCAGACGTCGGGATTGGTATCGAGGCAACTCACATCACACTTGCTGTACAACAAGGCATGTGGCCGCCTAAAGAGACCCATGTACTTGAAAATCAAGATTTTCACATACCGAAACCTCGAACGTCTGTCTGATGTAAACCAGAAGTTCCACCATTAGATACTCTAGCCACTGGACCACTGACCACCACCACCACGTAGAGGTCCAATAGAATGGCCAGCACGCTCGCCGGACTTGGCACCCAATGAGTTTTTCCTTTGGGATCATTTGGAATCAAATCTCAACCTAAACTGACCTGAACGAATCGGAAAGAATAATTAGAACTGAATGCCAGGCAATTACCAGAAAGATTTTCAAAGGTGCTGGAGGAATTTGCAGAAAGGCTCTACTACTGTCTCGTAAGTAATGGAAATCATTTTGAGCATTTTTTGTGAATACACTTTTGATAATCGATTTTTGTAATTTATTTACTCACAATTCAACAATGTACCATATGAATTCGAATATCTCGAGAATTGCATTTATCAAATTAAGAAATTTTGCACTGCTAGTATCAGAACTGAATTACCTTCACAATGATGTATGGCACGATCCTCATTCCCTATTAAAATAGGGGGTTGCTCTAGGGAGTAGGGAGTTAAAGTATAAAATATCTTCTTCGCGTCAACTGTCGCGTCGAAGTGCCACGGCAATTTTTTTGTAAAATCAAGTTTCAGTAAGTTTTGAGGGTGGATAGTCCTAAGTGGGCCACCCGGTTTTCAGCTTTATAAATATGACATAGCGGTCATGAACTCAATATGAAAACAACTTCTACTCAAAGTGAATATCAGGCAGCTACAGCAAAGAGAAAATCCTTATAAAGATGTTGAAATCATATGAAATGCATTTACCTCTGGAAAGCTCTACAAACGGAGTACACATGTATAAATCATAATATCCAAATAGGACAAAAACTGTTCTTCTTGAATGAGGGATTTCTCTAAAAAGATTTCCAGACGTAATATGATTATAGAAAGCCTAGGAAAATCTTCAAGTGTCCCTGACATGTAGTAACAAATATACAGTGTGGATCAGCTGAATGTTATGAAATGAATTATGTCTTCATAATTGGAAATGCCGATAGACGGCGACAATCGATTTTAATTTAAGATGATTATTTATATCCTATTGTTTGCAATATCGGTTAAAATAAAAATAAATAAAGGTTTATTTTATAAAATTATTGTAAAGTCACAGCAGAGTTGTCTAAATACAATCATATCACCAGCGTCTTTTTTCTTCACCCCACGTTAGCTTGGAAGTCCAACGGTGGTATAGAAATGCACGGAGAGCCGCCTCCCCCTCCCACCCCATTGCTGAGGATGGTGGGCGAGCGCTTGTGCCAAGGGGTAACTAGGGTCCCGGTCAGGGGACACTGACAGCCGCCTCCGCTGGTGTTAGCGGTGGGTCGATCTATGCAACTCATATGGGTTGTAGATGGCATAATACACGCCTCCTGCGAAGCTTATGCATGTCGTTCATTTGCATTCTATCTAGATACTGCCCTTGTCTAAGTTCGTGTGAGGCTGATTATTGCGAGCTAATCCCGGAAAAGGCTAACAGCAAAAAAACGGGTTGAGGTACTTAGCGTTTGTCAATTCATGCGACTAGGTTCCCTATGGGACCGGTTCTTCCCGTCTTTCCTGGAAGATATCCAGCGCTTGATATATGAGCCCGCCGTGTTTGCGGGGCTCATTATCGAATATTCGAAGTCTGGTAAGATCTCTGGTTGAAGAACTCTTGGAGAGGTGGAACTTGTAAAATTTGTACGACAAATTCTTTACATGTGTCGGGATCGAATCGACGCCCGCTAGCTCGCGCAGAGCATCCAAGTGGATATAGCGATCGCTGTTCGTGATTTTACGTAGTACTTTGTTCTGCATCCTGTCCAATCTCATAAATGGAGTTTTGGGCAGGCTGCAGAATGCTGGGCAGGCGTACAACATGGCCGGCCGGATCATCTGCTTATAGATGGCCATCTTAGCTTCAAGCGTCATGCGGGAACCTCTGGCTATTAGTGGGTACACGCGTTTTACCGCTGCTGCGTCCCTCTGAATAGCCAAGTTAAGGTGCTTGTGCCACGTTGTGCGCTTGTCCAACTGTACTCCCAGGTATCTCACGTTGGTTTTCACCTCCACAGCTTTACCCTTGACCCTCAACTTCAGCAGGACTTTCGAAAACTTGAATTTCTTGGAGAAGCTGATGGCCTCGGACTTAGCCGGGTTCACCTCGATCATTTTATCCTCCAGATACGGTATGATCTCCCTGTCCAGACGGGTCTGGACCTGCATGGCAGCTGCGACGCTGAAGAACGATTGGGCATATATAGCGGTATCATCCGCATATATAGCCGTTTTCGTTCTCTCGCACATAGGGAAATCATACGTATGTAGAGAATGCAAGTGTGGGGATAGGCTAGACCCCTGTGGAACACCTGCTTCGATTGAATACTCTGCGGATCTCGTGTTGTTCACCCTCACCGCAAAAGTTCTGTTTTCCAGGTAAGAGTTCATGAGTCTTACCATGTATAAAGGCATGTTTGCTCGTAGCAATTTGCAGATAAGACCTTCCACCCATACCGAGTCGAAGGCTTTTTGCATATCAAGCAGGACCATAACTGTGTTCATCCCTCGGTGAGCTGCCTCTTTCACCTCGTGAATAACTCGGACGATTTGAGAAGTAGTGCTATGACCTGCACGAAATCCGAATTGCTCAGCGGGGATCATTTCGAGTTTCTCCTCGAAGGATATCAACCGCTTGAGAAGTATCTTCTCCACATCCTTGGCAACGATGCTCAGGAACGAGATCGGGAGGTAGCTGTCGAGTTGATGGCCATCCTTGCCCGGTTTTAGGATATGTATTACCAGCGCCTTCTTGAAGCAATCTGGGTACCACTGCCATCTGATGATGGCGTTAACAATGTGTAAAAATTGGTCATTGGTCAGCTCTGAGATCACTCTTCCTAGCCTGAACATGTCGGCTTTGTGTTCAGGGTTCTTGGTGGCTTGCCACCTTTTCCGAAGAGAGTTCTTCAGAGTGATCAATTGCTTAATTTCCGGTGGAAGAACCTTCTGGTTTCATCTGACGATAATCTTCCTGATAGTGCGGTCGCGAGCGGCCTGAATGCCACGGATAAAAGTGAGAGTTGCGTCCTCAATTCCATCCCGAGTTATGTTGGGCGTGATGGTCGTCCCAGCATTGATGATCCTTCGAAACCCGACCCAGTCGCCGTTTCGATAGTCATATCGGGATTTTGGGGGAACATCTTCCCCCTTATACCTCAGACTGAACAGTACTGGGTTGTGATCCGAGTTCATCTCGTGGATGGCCTTGGGTTCACTGATATTCGCGACATTGTTGTTCACTATCAGGTCGATTATGGTCGGGGTAGACCCGTTCCAGGGGTAATGCGTTGGCTCGTCTGAGTGCTCAATTACCACGTCTGTACTTAGCGAGTATTCCCACAATGTCTCACCATTGGCGTTTGGTTGTGAGGCTCCGCTCCAGTCAGGACGCCTGGCGTTGAGGTCTCCTACCAATAGCACCTTATGGCCCGTGTTACACAGGCTAAGTCTGACTGTGAAAACCTATCCCTTGGTTGGTTATAGACTGCGAACACGCAAGTCCCATCGGATAACTTAATGCCCGATGAGCTTTGTTGGGCTGGGAGCTGCGTGTACGCAATGCCATCCTTGACAAGGATGCCCCCCCCCTTTACTGCTTGAAGCCCCCCAATCGGAATCGATGGTCCGGCCTAAGCCAGGTCTCCGATATGAATATTAGGTCTATCTGATGCCTGTCAATAAAGTCTATAATAAGCGGAAGCTTATTATTGACTGAACTGGCGTTGAACATACATGTCTTTATACTACTCTTAAAAATTGTAGCGCTGGCTATCTCCGAGGATTTCGAGGGCAGCCATAGCCTTTTCCAAAGGAGATTTGGCCTGTGCGAGCCTGTTGTATTTTGCCGCCTTAACCCATCATTTGTTGCAGTTCAGTGACCTCTGTCCGGGTGTGACTATGGGTGGGGTGAAGGGAATAGCTGGTGCCTGCGGCGACTGCTGTATCCTCCTGACCTCTTCTGTTCTTCTCCCAGCTTCTTGGGGAGGTGCGGGGGGGGGCGCTTTACCCCTGGGACCTAGCTAGCCATGCGTTGGTTTTTGGTGGCGTCGCTGGAACATATTTTGGTGGAACGGGCTTCTTCTGTCGGTCGAGGTTCTCCTCCAGGAACTGTATCCTGGACTGGTACACCGTACACTCCAGCTGTTCGCTGGGTGGGACCCGCTGCAGTTGGCGCATGTGGCTGGGATGTCCCTCGGTTTCTGGCAGGTGTTTATGTGGTGAGTTTTGCCACATTTCAAGCATCTGGCCTCCATCTGTCAAATGGATGTGGCGTGGCCCCACCTTTGGCATTGGTAACACTGGACGATAGCCCTCTCGTTCCTCTTTAGCTCCCATGTAATCCTGATGTGCTGGAGCACTCAAACAGTTTTTTGGAGTTGGTCCAGTGTCACGTTCCGAGGGGTGGTGATGAGGAACAACGGCCTGTGTTTCGTTGTCATCCTCATCATTTTCTCGACTAGGATTCCATGTTTTTCTGCCATCTCGTTGATCCTCTTGACAGACATCCGAGTCGAGACCCCTCAGCACGAATGCCTTTGTACGGTTTTGCGGGAGTGTATAGGTGTGGAACTCCGTCCCAGTACTCTTAAGAAGGTCTATCATGGTCTGCCTATCCACCTCATTCTTAGTGAAGACTTGAGTCTCACGACCCGTATGCTTAAGGTTGAAGTCTCCCTTGAGCTCAGCCTTCATCTGAGCTGTAAGGCATCGGTCCAGATTGAGCCTCCCCTGGATGACAATCGGAGGAAGCATTTTCGCTTTGGCAGGTTTAGGAGCGACAGTCGGCTTTTTTGTTGTGTTTCTGGGCCTGCCAGATGTCTTGGGAGCCGTGCTGTCCTCCGATAGTGTCTCATCTTCGTTCAGAGAGTCGTACTTGTTATTTGTTGGGACGGGTTCCTTGTCCGAAGGTTTCCTCGGCAGCCCTGTAGTATTCGGCTTCTTGAAGCCCTCAGAGTCGGCTTCTGGAGTTCCTGGAGTGGGTTCTTGGGAGAGGGGAGGGAATTCATCCCTAACCCTAATCCTATTTGGGGATCTTAGGAGTCTCCTGGTGTGTATGAGATTCTCGATTTCCTGATGGTGCAGTTCCTCGTACTTTTTGGTGTAAAAGTCTCTGATTTGAGCTGTCATAGCTTCCCTCAGGAGATTTTCTGGCATGTCCGAACAATCTGCCGGTTTGTTAATTGCGAGAATGTTGTAAGCCTGGACTTCGTCCTGGACTTTCCTCGCAATTAGCTTTTTGAGGACCGCTATCCGCTTATCTATACTGTCGATAGAGTTTAGCAGGACCTCTTCCTTCGATTTTCGTCTCCTGGGGAGCCTTCTTCCTTCAGCTTCTGAGTCTGAGTCCGCGGAACTGAACTGTACTTTCCGGGGAGACTCCCTCGCCCTTGCTTCCAGTAGCTTTTTGGCCTCTTGGAGTTTTTCAATCTTCTTCTGCTTTTCTTGCTGTAAAGCTTTTTGGTGTCCTTTCTTCCTTCGATTCTCCTCCTGAAGGGCCCGTTCCGCTTCTTTTCTCTTCTTTTCTTCTTCCTTCTTCTTGTTCATCCTGTGGATGGCTAATTGAAATCCTACCAGCTGGGATGGCTTTGGTTTTGAGGTCTTGGAGGTTTCCATGGCGTTCGCCCCCCTTTCCATTTCTGTTGTGTGTGGAGAACCGTTCGCAACAGTTTCTATTTGGTTCACGACACTTTCTATTTCGTTCACCGCACTTTCCGTTGGTCTTGTGCGGTGACGGTTGTTTAACATTTATTTTGTAGAGAAAAAATGCAAAAGAGTCACAAAATAGAGAAAATAGAGAAAATGTCACCCTTTATCATTCTCCAATTATGGCATGTGAGCAATAAACTATTTATTTATATATACTTTTGTTAATGAATCGGCTAAGAAAAATACAAAAGAGGGGCAAAGGTGAAGAAACGTTTCTCTGTGTCATAATTCTCCTTGAAAGTTTGCCACTTTCGTTTATGACGGCAACATAAATTGTTTTACTTTATACTAAAGAAATTGTGTTTGCAACATGAATTAATGATGGAAATAATGCAAAAGTTTTTGAGTCGGAGTATGAATAAATAATTCATGTACTCTGATGCCAAACATGGAAATGGTCGCAAATTTGGGAAATGATAAAGAATTATATTTTCTTTGGTCCCACCATTTTGCGACTCTAGCATTTTTTCTCTTGGGAAAACTAACATTGTTTATAGTTTATATTTTAAATAATGTTGCCGACCTTGTATGAAGGCGCAAACTTTTTCAGTTTCATTGAGCACTAAAATACAACTATTGTGAAAGTTTACATTCTTTTGCTAGTTTTTTCCTTTTTTGGTAAAGTGATTGGCTTAATACCCAAAAACCGGAAATAAAAAGAAAGAAGTTGAAAAATATTTTTTTGGTGATAGAGGATTTATACTATTAAATCAACACTTCTAGAAGTTTTTCGCAATATCTGAACATGTGGTACACCAAGCTTGGAGGTGGGTGAGACACAATTTTTTTTAAATTTTTACTGTAATATTTTGTTTTAGAATTATTCCCGCAAAATTTACATCTTTTTCGTGTTGCGAGTTGAATTTCTTGAGGTACACCCGGAGTTTCAGCTACCTCTTGGCTTCTCTCCCAACGTCATTCCAAGTGATCTTTTGTCAAAGTCAGGGAAAGATCTCTCAAAAACAATTTCCTCTGAATATTATATTTTTTATTATTAGGAGCATAAATAATTGGGCATCAACGCCTGCCATATTCATCATTGCATAAAAAATAAACATTGGCCATCTTCTGGTATTTCTGGATACATCATATAATGTAAAGTCATAACTTGACTTTAAATGTGAATGTCCAATATATTTCATTAATTATCACTTATATATTAAAGTAACTTTCTCAATTATTCCAGATTTAATGGTGATTTCTACATGGTTGTTCAAGTATTTTTACCATTATAGTCAAGTGGTACCAATTAACATTATATGCTTCAGTATGTATAAATGGATATGTATTCAAGTATTTGTGAGGAAAAATCCAGTTTTTGTAATAAATTAACTTGGTTGGACATGCATTTTTATATACCTTAAATGTGAATTTCCATATATTCTTCGATGATCACTCAAACTTTCGTGTGCTTTCCACTTTATTCACAGATGTATTTCAAATTATTACATATTTCATGTAAATAACTTCACATGGTATTTGTGCAAAACTATTCAAGTATTTTTGGGTAAAAATGCTAGTTCTCAATAATAATCTTGAGAAACGTGTCATAATCCAGGTGCCACCGTTTTGTACTGATGGGATTAATAGAACTCCTTCGCGATAAACTAGTAGAAACCGTTATGATACTAAAACTCCGGTCAACTCAACAGACATACATTAACCCCAAGAGTGCCTGAACAATATTGCCTATATTCTATCAATGACTCATCCTTCTCCGATTCATCGATGACCAGCTCCTTACGTAAGGGTGACTCAGATCCCTGGTTGCTCGTATCACCCCAACGGCATACCGGACGTTCCAGGATGCGAAGTGCTGAGTGTCTTACAGTCGGCCACAGCTACCAACTCCTCGTCTCGAGGAATTATGGATGGCAGGATGTTCCTTTATCGCCGTTTCTACCTGTAACAAGCTCACAATTAGTTTAAGACAAGAAATCGTAACTACGGATAGCTGAGGAGGTGATCATCTCTTGATCTCAACCATGCCACCCACAAAGGTCTAGTACTCTTGTGGCGAAAGCTTACGTAAACGTAAACTTCGCCTCCTTGTGATCGTATCACGCAAATCTGGGGCTCTTGGCCCTGGTGGGACGCTTTGTTCCACAGAAGCTGTTTGCTCAGGAAGGATATTTGTATCCCCTGAAGCGCGTCGCTTGGAAGGGATACGTGTATCCACTTGAGCGCGTCGCTCAAGAGCGATACGTTCATCCTCTAGAGCACGTTGCTCGGAAGGGACACGTGTATCCACTAGAGCACGTCGCTCAGAAGGGATACGTCTATCCATTTGAGCACGTTGCTCGGATGGGATACGTGTATCCACTTGAGCACGTCGCTCAAGGGCGATACGTCCATCCTCTAGAGCACGTTGCGCGGGCGGGATACGTGTATCCACTGGAGCACGTCGCTCAGAAGGGATACGTATATCCATTTGAGCACGTTGCTCGGATGGGATACGTGTATCCACTTGAGCACGTCGCTCAAGGGCGATACGTTCATCTAGAAGACGTTGCTCGCTGCGAGCATTCTGCTCAGTAAGGACAATTTGTCCTTCTGAAGCACGTTGCTCCCCTTCGACCAAGCCTTTTTGTGGTTCGCCGAAATTCTCTATGCTATCTCTTCTCTTGGAGAATGGCTTCATCATATCCACAGCGGATATGCCACTATAAAACTTCTGCGATCTGTTCGCCCCTTCCATGTCTTCTATGACATAGCGATCATGGTCCAGTACAGCCTTAACTACGTAAGGTCCGCTATACTTGGGTAGCAGTTTTCTACTTTTTCCGTCGTTGGAGGCGAGTTTTCGTCTGATGAGTACTTTTTGCCCCACATAATATTTTACCGCTTTTCCTCGCTTGACGTCGTATCTTTCTTTTTGCTTTCTTTGAGATTTTCTTATCTTTTCATCTGTAGTTTTTCTGCTTTCTTGAATCGCATCGTTCGGTTCAGCGACTTGGACCTCGTTGGTTGAGAAAGAATCGGTTGCACTCCTTGGATTATATCCAAACATAAGTTGGTGTGGTGATTTTCCTGTTGCGTTCTGAATCGAAGAGTTTATTCCAAATTTGATACTACCAATAACCTGGTCCCATTTCTGTTCGTCGTTGTTCATGGTTGCGAGTGCGGAAAGTATGGTCCTGTTATACCTTTCAACTTGTCCATTGGCCCTCGGCGTTGCTGTTGCATTGTGGATCACTTTGATTGCCCATTTCTTGGCATTCTCACCAAATGATTTACTCATGAAAGCAGCGCCTTGGTCACAAATAATTCGCCTAAGAGAGCCGAACGTTTCGACAACTTCTGTGAGAAATTTAATGACTGGACCTACTTTGGTACTCTTAACTGCCTTCATGAACACATACTTAGTGAATGCATCCACACACACAATGAGATATGCGTTTCCAGTTTTGCTTTTCACAAAAGGTCCGAGGTGATCTATGTGGATCGTATCCATGGGTATAGCGATCTTTTCTATCGGATGCAGCATGCGAGATCATTTACCAGTTGGCTCCTTGTTGTAATTGCAGCTGAGACAGCAACGTATGTGGCGTGATACGTATTTTTTCATAATCGGAAAACAATAGTTTTGTCGAATAAGAGACAGCGTTTTGTCTAGCGAAAAATGCCCAGCTGAGTCGTGACAGTACACTGTAACAGCGTGTCGTCCAAACTTTGGGACTACCCATTTGAGTCCAGATTTCGTAACCTTATACATTCTATTAGTTTTCAGAGCATACTCTTTATGAATTTCGATTTCTTCTCTATCCTTGAGTTTTTTGACAAGACCTCGTGCAGGTATCGGCAACGTTCATCGTTCAACTGTGCTGCTAGTACCCAGTCGTCTACCGTGATGTTTATAGCCATTATATCAACTTCCTCATATTCTTGTTGCTCGTGTACAGGATTTCTGCTAAGCGCGTCTACGTGAGCCATCTTCGATCCTGGTCGGTATTCAATGTGGAAATCAAATTCTTGAGTCGTCATCCACCATCGGCCAATCCGTGGTATCAAGTCTCTTTTGGATAATGTGGTTCTCAACGCATTACAGTCGGTGACCGCCTTGAACTGAATTCCCAATAAATAAACTCTGAATCTTTTCATTGAGTTAACTACGGCCAACGTCTCCAGCTCGTATGAGTGGTACCGTTGTTCCTCCTTACTCGTTTGATGACTGAAGTAAAGAGCAGGCTTGAGTTTTCCTTCTATTTGCGTCTGGAGTAGAATTCCACCAACCCCCCATTTCGATGCATCCGTGTGAAGTTCCGTTTCTGCTTTCGGTCATAGACGGCAAGTACAGGCCTCGTACTCAAAATCTCCCGAAGACTCTTGAACGAACTCAAAGATTGCATCCTTTTTTGTTAAAATAGTTAGTGGTCTTGCTATTCTCGCAAAGTCCTTCACGTACTTCCGAAAGTAGCTAGCCAACCCTAAAAACTGCCTGACTTCATGGATATTCTTAGGAACTAGAAATTTTTTAACTGCTTCTATTTTACCTGGTGCTGGTCGAATGCCCTCTTCGCCGATTTCATGGCCTAGGTATTCTATGGTAGTTTGAAAGAAATGACATTTGGATAATTGAAGCGTTAATCCGGAAGATTCAAGAATTTTGAGAACATCTTCCAGGTTTCTTAACCCACTTCGTTTGTCCCTTCTCTATTGGAGACGTTCTCCGAGCAGGGTAAACCTCTGGCAATTACTTCTTTCATCCCAAAACGTAAGGCCGCCGTGGGCGTGTTCAGAACTGCCAGTAATTTACTGGGTAGCAGATGTTCCTGCGATGGTTTTGGGCGTTCTTGATAATCAACAAAAATGTCTCCGTCATAGTCGTCTGATGTCTTGAACCGCACGTACTCTATGTGATTTGGAGGAATCTCGATATCGTTCGTTACAACCATGTTCATTTTGCTTGGGGGCAAATGATCTAGTTGTGTAAACTGTGCCATTTGGGGATGGAAAATCCGTATTTTTCCGTCTTTCACTACCATAATTACATCTCCATTGTTGAGCAACGTTTGCCCAATCATTACTGGTACTCCTTGGACTCCGTCTGGTACGACAAGAATTTTCACATCAGTTTCGATTAAATCCACCTCAACGTTCACGGTAGATTCTCCCAAGACATTCGTGGTCCCACCAGCATACCCATTGATTTGTAACTTACAAGGTTCCCAGGTAATCCCGAAACGTTTAGCCTCTTTTTCTCTTATTGTTACCACAGCACACCCCGTATCAATGAGAGCTTCTGTTGGATATCCATTGATCCTACATGGTACAACGTAGTGCTCCTCAGTTTCCTTGGGGGGGATAGTACAATTCATAATGCCTTTTGAAGAGGACGCCTGCTTCTGAGGACATTTTGCTTCGATATGTCCCAAACGTTTGCAATATCTAAATTCAATTCGTGGCTTTGGACAATTTCTGCTGAAATGTCCACGCTGGCTACAATTGAAACACTTTACTTCTATCGCATTCTGACTTTTGTTAGTAACAACCTTATTTTCTGGAGCTGTGGTTATTTGGTCATGCTCCCGATGAAACGTAACAAACTTTCTGCTCTTGTTTCCTCCAAACTCGAACCGAGAACGTTCCTCAGGCGCGAGAGATGAAAGGTACTCACCGAAAAGTGTCAGGGTCAGCGTATCTACCAGCTTTTGCTCCATTCTGGATGGCACTGTCCGATATTCCATCAATAACCATTGCTACTGCATCTTTCCCAATATATTGCAAGCTCTGAGTAGTTCCATTTTGGCAAAATAATATTCTGTTCAGGTTTCGGACGATCTCTTTTTCCTAGCAATCATGTCTTTCAGTGTCGATGGGAAATCTCGATGATCAGGAAAAGCTCTTTCAATTATTTGTTTCCAGTCTATCCATGAATGCTCATAGTTATCCAAACTGTTGTACCATGATTTTGCCAGCCCTGTTAACCGGGACTGCATATTGTAAATTTTAATCTGGTCGTTCCATCCATTTATTTTGCCGATTTGCTCGTTTTTATCGAGCCATTCAGTTGCAGAAACGTCTTCAAGTTCATTTATTCTTCCTTGTTGAACCCTGACTGTGTCAGACTGATCGACGCTAGGTTCAACTCTTGGCATGTTTCCATAATTACTCGAAGGTTGTGGAGCTCGAGCTTCATTTCGATTTCTAGGAGGTGTACAAGATACGTTATCTTGTGACGAAGAACGTTTCTTGGATTTCCTAGTCGAACGTCCACTTTTACGACAGTATCGCCCATAATCGTTTTCCGACTCAGAGTCCGAAGAAACCTCTTGCCTTTTTGACTTACGTCCCATGGTCACTTTATCACAATTAAATCCGATTGCACTTCACCGCACACCAATCACTTCGATTTGAGCGTTTATATCTCACCGCTGCACTAATAGAAATCCTTCGCGATAAACTAGTAGAAACCGTTATGATACTAAAACTCCGGTCAACTCAACAGACATATATTAACCCCAAGAGTGCCTGAACAATACTGCCTATATTCTATCAATCACTCATCCTTCTCCGATTCATCGATGACCAGCTCCTTACGTAAGGGTGACTCAGATCCCTGGTTGCTCGTATCATCCCAACGACATACCGGACGTTCCAGGATGCGAAGTGCTGAGTGTCTTACAGGATGAAACGTAAAAGGCAATTCATTTATTATTTCATTATGTAATCAAGGGTTCAGGAAAGAATATGTGCGACATCAAAATAATTTCTTCATGGAATTAATAATTTATTTCTTTTTATGAATGTCGTTAACAAACCACAAACAACAAGCAATAAAAAAAATACTAAAAGTAATTATAAACAGTACTGAAGGTTGTTTTTTTTTTTCAATTCAATTCTTTTTTATTCAATAACTAGTACATATTTATAAAATAATGGTAAATACCGTCAAAAAAACCTAAGGTTTGTGCTTGACGGTAAGGCTATTAAGTAATAATAATCATTATATTGATTAAGTTCAAGAATTGTAGCTAAACCTAAAACTATATTTAATTAAATTCTAATTATTAATTGTTTCCTTGACAGAGACAAATAATCTATTAATGTGGGGATTCATTTGTCATGATATACTTTCTAATTTTTCTTTTGAATTGCTTGTGATTATTTAGTTTTTTGATTGCATCAGGTAGCCTGTTGTACAGATGTATGCCAATGTAGATTGCATGTTTTTGGGAAGTTGTTTTTTGTAATCTTGGAATTTGCAATTGAGTTTCTGTTTGACTTCTGGTTTCATATTTATGTTCATATTTTGTGTAATATTTGGGGTGTTTATATATTATAGATAGTGCATTAATTTGGAATAATTTTTTAATTGTAGATACATTTGCATCTGTATATAATAATTGGGTAGGATATGACCGGTTCTTTTTCATAATTATTTTGAGTATGTGTCTCTGCACAATATTTAAATATTCCATATGTGTTGAATGAGCTGCCCCCCATGCTACTACACCATATTCTAAAATTGACTGCACTAGCGCATAATAGATCGTAAAGATAGTTCGTTGCGATAATATATTCGATAATATTCTAAATTTTGGTAGAGTACATCGAAGTAATTTTTTAACATGATCAATATGTTTGCTCCATTTCAAAAATCGGTCGATAAATGCGCCTAAGTATTTGATCTCGTGTACCTCCTCAATGTTATTTTGACAGTCACAAATATCAGTACAGTTGTTTTTGTCGTGTATTTTTATTTTACCGATATTTGGATATCCTGCTTCCGTTAACGAGAAAGTGATAAATTTCGTTTTTTGTAGAATAATAGTTAGTAAATTCTTGTACATCTGATTATAAATTGTTTTCATTCCCATTTCAGCACGTCTCGTTACGGTCTCCCAGGAGTCACCGCTGAACAGGACCACAGTGTCGTCGGCATAAGCGACGATCTTTTTATTCTCACCTAATTGTAGATTCAGGATATCGTTGATATAAATATTGAATAGTAATGGTCCTAATACAGTCCCTTGTGGTACACCGTAAATAGTTATTTTTTCATTACTAATAGTTTGGTTAACTTTCACTGCTTGGGTGCGATTTGCCAAATAAGATTTAACAAGATCAGCGGCTTTGCCTCTGATACCGTATTCTTCTAATTTTGACAGTAAAAGCGCATGGGAGACCGTGTCAAACCCTTTTTTTAAATCGACAAAAACGGCGATTACCTTTTCGTTTTTATCAATTGAATTGTACAATGTGTTCGTTACCTCAAAAATAGCATTACTTGTACAAAGGCCCTCTCTAAATCCATACTGACGTTCCGATATAATATTATGTTTATTGAAAAATTCTGTTAGTCTCGTTTTTATAAATTTTTCATGAATTTTGGCGAAATTGTTAATGACAGATATTGGACGATAGTTCCCAGCATCATATTTTTGTCCAGATTTAAATATAGGCGAAATAATACTTTTTTAAATAATGTGGGAAATTGTCCTAATTGAATTGACAGGTTTATAATATATGCTAATGGTTTTGAAATTTGAACAGCAATTTGTTTTATAGTACTTGCTTTAAGGGAGTCAGGGCCTGGCGCTGCATTATTCTTTAGGGTTTTTATTTGATTGATTATTTCTTTTTCTGTCACAGGAGACAAAAATATTGATTTTTTTATAGATCTATTGGTTGTAGTCTTATCAACTGAGAGTGGATTACATTGTAAATGTTTGGCCATTGATATTCCAATGTTACAAAAATAAGAGTTGAAATGGTTTGCAATAACCACATTTTTGGTTGTGTAAATTTTCATTTGTTATAATTTTGTCTACGGATGTTGTATTTTTCGTCTTCTTACCTGTAACTTCATTGACAATTTTCCATACTTTCTTTATATCTTTGAAGTTTTCATCGATTTGCATTTTGTAATAGTTATTTTTTGAACTTCTAATTAATATATTCAATGTATTTCTATATTTCTTCAGTCTCTCTTTTAGTTCTTGATTATTTTCATCTTTTTTATATTGTTTGTAAAGTTTTTCTCTTACTCGTATTGACATTATGAGACTATGTGTAATCCAAGGCTTTAGTGTTTTATATTTTCTTCTGATGGGTAAATATTTTATATCTGTTGACTCCTGTATGTATTTCTTCAGAAGTGTTAGAAATTTGTCTGTTGCATCATCAACTTCTCTATTATTGAGAATGCTACTCCAATTTTCGGAATTTAATTTATGTTGCAAGTTTTGATGATCAATGTTCCTTCTTTCATAATGAGATTCTTTAATATTTTTTGTTTCTTCTTTATGATTATTATTGTATATTTTCAAAAATATGGGGTTATGATCCGTTGTATGATATTCCAAAACCGTGTAATTAATTTTTTCGCAAGTTTTTTCATATTGCCTGACAAAAATATGATCCAAACATGAGTTTTCTCTAGTTGGGGCAGAAAGGTAATTAATAAAGTCGAATGAATACAGTATATAAAAGTACTTATTTGTATCGGGTATATGGGAGTTGAGGATATCAATATTAATATCTCCTGTAAATATTGTAGTGACATTTTTTCGTACACTCTCGGTCAATACATTTGTCAAAGACTCAAAAAAATGTCTATATTTGTTGAAGGTGGTCTATATAATGCCAAAACATCATAGGCTAATGAATTTATATCACACGATATCTTTATGAATGTTAGTTGTTGTCCTTTAAATAGTGTTACAGTATGGGAAATGCTTTCTTTAACGAATGCAATAGTCCCGTTATTCTGATTGAAATTTGATTTACTGTAATACGCTACGTATCCCGGTATTATACTGAATATATCCAAACTCGCCACTTCCCAAGTTTCTGTTAGAATGAGAATGTCATGATCAAATTTTATTTGTTCTAGTTGTATTAAGAATTCGTTAAAATTTTTGGTGATGCTTCTTATATTAAGTTGGTATACAGCTATACAGCAATCACCGTCTGCTTTTTGATTATTATTTAATTTTTCTATAGAATCTAGTTACTAAGTACTAAGTACAGACCAAACATGGCAATGAAGGCTTCCGGAAATATTTTACAGTAGCTATAAGAGAATCTTTTTTCCATTTTCAGCCTAAAGATTGACTCCGGACCTGCAAAAATAAATTGTATATCTATCACAGTACCAACACACCTTCTAGTACGATTCCGAAAATGAATCGAATTGAGGTGATATCGATCTACATAAGATTTGAATGTCGAATAAGTACTCAAAATTATATCAGTTTTGTCTGCGACAACGAAAGTTTCGATTCGTTTTCAAGTGGCTATCATTTAAAATGCATTTTTACTCACCTGAAGACAATATGACACTCACTCACATGTCACACAAAATATTGCTCATTCTTTTTGTTTAGTGACCTATCCGTCCTATGCGCCAAACGATGTTCACCCTACCAACATTAACAAAGAAATGATAATTAGCGAATTAGGATTAGGCGTCATGAAAAATTATATTCAAACAAAGGAGAATTAACACAATACCTGTAATATTTCGTAAATTGGCGTTATTCCGGTGTAAAAATACATCGTTTTACTAATTAATACTTTTTTCTACAGTCATCATGTAAACCAACGGAAATTACATGTAATAAATCATTGAATTACATGCTCAATGTAAAATAAAGAAAAAATGGATGTCACTTACCCAGTTTTCCATTGAAATTTTAAATTACGTGTTGATGATATATAATAATAATACTCCCTCATAAACACTCGTTGAGTGTACCCAAAGGCATAGCCTGTGCGGGTAGAGGACGGCTATTATTATTATTTGCCGTGGCGCTTCGGGGCGACTTACTGATTTTTGGTGGCGTATTCACTTTTCAGCTGTAGGAAAACCCGGAAAACCTACAGCACCACCTCGGGTGGTCGGTGTGCACTCCAAGCTAGCACCAGACGAGATTGGCATCTAGACAACTCACAATACACTTGCTTTTCAACACGGTATGCGGTCGCCTATCTATCCGATATAAAGTAGATGAGAAAAATTCTCTTGTACCTACATCGGGCTCGAACCGACTATCGCTATGCTGGAGTTTCGAACGGCCTGTGCATTAGACCGCTGATCCACCGACCACTCTGATTCAAGATATAATACTAAAAGGAGTATGTAAATATTACATTTCAGTATGTATTTCTCCATCCACTTTTTACTGTGTGGGTGCTATTAGCCTAAGAACTATACTGTAGGGTTTGTTATCGCATTTAAAAGCACCATGATATTGTTGTCCAACATAAACTACGAGAATGGAGGCATAAGATGTTGCTGAATCGACTCGAGCAAAAATTCTCATTCCATATCTATTCGGTTTGCTAGGAATGTATTGCTTGAATGAACATCTTCCACGGAAAGCTTCGAGTTTTTCATCGATTGTAGTATTGAGTCCAATCGTATAAGCCTGTTAACAGTTTTCAAGAAATGAATCAAACAGGGATCGTATTGGAGCCAGCTTCTCTAATTGCCTCCTTTTCTCATCTCGTATCAATATGTTCAAAACGTATACATCTCATCTAAGCAAAATGTAGAAACGTTCAGGTGACATACCCAACCAAAACCGCTCAACTCCAGTTCCGTTCTTTTCCATAATTCTTTGGTTTTCATTCAACTACTTTTGAGAGTTCCTGCCAAGTACAACAATCCTAAAAGTGCCTTGATCTGGCAGTTATCAGTAGATTTAGCTCTTCTTTCTCTGTAATAAGTTTCAGCTATTTTCGACATATAGAGGTTCGTGTTATCCACCACTATTATCTGTATCATATTGTCAGCAGGGTTCCATCGAGATGAGAAATCTCGTCTCGAAGGCACTTTCTCGTCTCGATCATCGAGACGAGAAATGAACAAACTCTCGTCTCGATGTTTTTCTCGAAGACAATTTCTCGATCTCGATTCGAAAGTCTCGAAAACAAAAACTGAATGTTATCAACAAATGCTATGTATAGTTATAACGTATAACTCAAAGCCAAAGATGCACCAAAATAAAGAGTATTAGATTTTTTCTATAAAAAAAATTACTTTAAAATACAAAGGCTATATGCTATGAACTAAAAGCCACGTATAACAAAAAAACTGCAGAGTAACAGCACAAAAATAAACAATATCTCGATCTCGAAAAAACCCATTAGTCTTGTCTCGATCTCGTCTCGGAATCGAAACGAGACGAGACGAGAAATCTCGAATTTAGAGAGTCTCGTGAAAGACTGATTGTCAGTGAAATACAGTGACCAACATTCTGATTCCAGCCACCATGACGTTTCATGGATGTAATGTTGCCCCCTGCCTTGGCCAGAAGAAGAGTTGAAATACAGAGCTTCTTCTGAAACAGTGACCTGTGTAGCACTTATACATGTCTTTTCCAAGCCATTTTGCAATCAAGCAGGGAATTTCTCCTATTTTATTTATCCCCAAATGTTGGTTAATACTCTCGAATAACTATTTTTTATTAAGTGCGTAAAATTAATGTTTTATTAATGGCACATGAGAGTGTTAATATTTTTGCCATGGAAACACGAATTTTATACAGGAAATACAAACATTTTTTATACAACTGTGAATGTGAATTAACATCGTCCGAAATGTATTAAAAATAAATACTTCCAATACATTTTGACGTGGTTTTTCGTCCCAATAAGTTATCGCTTTCAAACGGCTGTTGTCTTGAAAATATTATTCAATGCTTTCAGTACCAAATTTATTCTCATACACAAATGCTTTATTTTCCCCCCTCAGCTGTTGATCGCCATGTTGTGACGTCAGCTGACAGTGCTCTATTACAATGGAAGAATAAAAAAATACTTTAGCACAATTTCCACTGAGAAGATAGGCTTACCCGATAAGTCCAGTATTTTCAATAGCTGAAGTCAAGCAATGGTGACGTACCTAGAGGAATTTGACAAGTTTAATTATTGCCCGTATTCAATAACCAATAGCTCGCACAAGTCTCTTGAAGACTCCAGAGACTTTTTCGTAAGGGTGCACCCGGTTGAAAATAACGGATAAAATCGAAAAAAGTTTTTACGACCGGTTTTGGCTTTTCAAGTTATCTGTTTACATACTCTAGGTCTAGTAGTACTTATTTATTTCTTGAAAATGGTGTTAAATCCAAAACTTGTAGTAACAAATCAACCAAGACTCACTGAAAATAAGCCAAAATTATAGTTTTCTTTATTGATTGAATCAACATGATCTTTCACAAATAAATGAAATATCAATCGATCAAGCGATTTCACCAATTCAAGGGAACTGACCAGTTCCTGTTCATCAATTCGACTGGTTCTCAGCTCAGCTGTCCCAAAAATTGAACAAAATTTATCTCATTTGTCATCGGATGGAGGCAAATTTATGCTCGCAACGAATATCTGCAAAATATATGACATATATGAGAGTGACTGAAGTTTCAATATCCTTTATAACTCCGATCAAATAACACAACCTAGATGAGTAGCTCGCCGCTCACGCCTTGAAATTTGTTTGTAAGGAAAATCTTCCCTCGCCGGCAATTTCACAATGCTTCACCATTGCTTGATAATAAGAACTAACGATAATTTTACACAAATCAACTCAGAATTTGCCCTTTATTCACGAAAAATCACTTCAACGAGTCACATGAATATACCCGACAGAAATCAAAATCTAGCTGACATGCTTATTGTATCCATAAAAAATTGCTACATGGCAACAATGTCATGATTTGAGGGATTATATTATGAAAAGGTGTTACCTTCAGTACTATTTGAATATTATTCATCTAGGTTGTGTTACTTTATCGGAGCTTTAAAACAACAGATTAATTAATATTCAAGTGGAATAGGAATATGAAGATTCCAACGTGCAAGTGAAAACTCACGAATTTGGGAAAATTTAACAATAGAAAATATCAGAAATTCTAAAGAATGCCAGCCTCCTCTTCTATATTCGACGAGCCGCCATCGTTCATTTCTCCAATATATGTTAAATTGCAAGTTTCTGAATGTTTGACTTTGTTCTCTACCTGTACTTCAACATGTAAATACTTTCCAGTTCTTCAATATTTGCAGTAAGAGATGGGATATTGATTTCCTCTCGTAAATGTCGCTCATCCTCATGAGAACTCCAACAAATTTTGTCAGACAGGTCTTGTGAGCGATCAGGTGAATATAAAGTGTTTGTTCGGAGCGCATAGCTGGGCTCACTTCAGAGGAGGTTGATAATCGTTAAACTGACAATACAGATAAGGAATATATTATTATAGAAAAAAAAAGTGTATTGCTAATACATGGTGAGTCGACAGATCTTTACGAATTTTAAATTCGAATAAAACACAAATTATTACATTTGGCTTCGTTATGTCCGAGGTTATGTCGATGATGAAGAATTACTCCGAAACACGTGCAAACGGCATATATATGGACATTTCCAGTGTGTTTTTTGTCAGATTTATATAAATTTATGTGTTGGCTATAATATCCTTATCATATGGGAAACATTCATTATCACGGTTACAAAATCAAGTTATGACTGAAATTACTGTAAAGTACTTCGAAATTTAGTAACTTCAGCAATTAAAAAAAAACAACAATTCAACAACAACGGAATAATAAGAAATTATGGAATTACTTTACGTTATAGTTACAAAAAATATGGTGATATTCCGGACAACTTGAATTTTCCACCAATAAAATAAGTAATCCGGAAAACTATTGTTACCTGGTCCTATCAATATTCTACCAATAATCTCATAGTCACTCGAAAAATCAGTATCTGCAAACTTCGTACACCTCTTTTTGAGGTATCATTGTTTATCCTGAAATGCATTCCCTCTGAGATACAGCCCAATGAACACAGGGACGTTGAAATAACGTTGTGAAATGGTTGAAAACCAAACGTAACGAACATTATTTCAACGAAAAAATGTAGCGCGAAACAACGTTGTTTTAAACCAAATAAATACGCGAAATAAACGTTGTTCATTATCGTTTTATTCCCGTTTTCGATCACGTTCATTAAACGTCATGGATACTTGATAAATCAAGGTTGTTTTTTACCAAATACATAGAAAAAATAAACGTTGCTTATTATCGTTTCTTTCCCATTTTCAATCACGATTATTCAACGTCAAATTCTCAATAAATAAATGTTGAAATTAACCATTGTTTAACGTTTATTCAAACAAAAATTCTGGATATTCGAATTTTCAAGTATGAAAAACGTTTTCGTCCCAGCTCGGTTTAAAGTACCTGGTCAAAATCATTTGCCATGATTTCAATGAAACACAATCTATTATGAACGCCCTGAGTGCTGAAATGTGTGGATGCAAGATGCAGGTTCATAATATCTTGCGATCAGTTGAAATCCTTGCAAATGAACAGGTCGTTCGCAGTGAGTTTCCTAAAATTTTTCTGAAAATAATGAAGATGAATTATGGCTAGTAGAAACACACAAATTCATTTTAAATTTTTAAGTTTAATTCTATTAAAAATAATAATATTTCATTTCAACAATTACACACTTTTTTCCAGAGTGTATGTTTCAGTCAGCCTTTCAGTATTTGATATTTTCAATTCGTTTACTTCATTTGCGTTATTGACTCCTACAGCAGCTATAAAAAACGATGGGCAATTAATACATACCTACATATTCCAATTTAAAAGAATATGATGGAGACAATTACTGTGATGAGAAGAATGTATCATTTACTAGATTATTGATATTCTATCAATCGAAGTGAACAAAAATGTTTCCTCACCCATGATCAATTTCATATCACCTTCAACACCTTCAATGCTAATTTATCCCTTCCATTTCATTCGTAGAGCATGGCTACTTCATTGATATCAATTATTTCAAAATTCTCCCAGTGAGAATTTCAACTCCGGAGCCTCCAAGAGCAGCTTACCACTTCACCTTAAAAAAAATGTTCATACACACTTCCTTACTCAAATTCTTATTCAAACTTATCAACTAACACAGAAAAAATATCACTTTCTTGAATTTGAAAAATTCAGTTCTTAAAAAATTATTTGAGAGCCAAAAATAGTTTCGGGTATTTCATATACTATCCTATAAATGGCCCCAAGAACAAATATTGATTTATCATGAATTAACCCCAAGCCCGAACATTCCACATGGTGAATGTATAAAAAATGTTATTACATTAATTAAGATTTCATGATCTATGAATGCCGATTGAAACTTTTGAATAATTCAAAACAATTCAACCAATAGGTTCCATATATTTTTGAATATTTTTATAAATCCACCCTTCCCATACTTATAACCTCACTTCACACGAAAAAAGAAATATAAAACAATCTACTTTACTAAACATGGTAGAGCATATTTTATAGGGAAATGAATATTTGCTTTCTTCGAACTCGAGTCTCATTCATATCCAAACAGAAAAAGGCAAAAATTGAGTCATTACACTTTGGTAACAATTCAACAAGTTTTTGTCGTTTCTAGAGGAATTTAGGTCTTTTCAGATGGTTGAAAATGTCCATCAAATATATTGATCATTTCAATAAATAGACAGTTCACCTCTTCTTCAATTATGTACACCACAAAACGGGCAACTTGCACCGCAGTATGCACAAATCACAAGCTTGCTTGCAAATCTTCAAATATGGCCACCGGCCACCTACAGAAACTAACGTACAAACAGTTCGACGTTCGACTCAGATTTGGGAACCGGATAGGTTCCGACTTCTATCGGTGTAGACGACCTAAAATACAGGGCAAAAGCGCTCTGTGATTGGTCACTGTAATGGCGGTAAGTTTAAATGACAAGCCAAGAAGGAGGAAAAATGAGTTGAAAATGCGTGAATTACTAGAAAACCTAACCTGACCTGACTAACCTAGCTCGAACAGAATAACCATGCAAAATTGATATCGATATAACGACTATTCATCCGTGCATTTGCAAATGTGGTATTATATACGTTTGGTAATGAACGTTCGGAAACATATTATAACCATCAAAGAATGAATATCACATAAAACGAGTTCGATAAAACTGCATAATCTTGAAATTATGATAGCGCTTGAAAAAGAAATTATGAATATGAATGGAAACAAACGTATTCGATACACTAGTTTATAACGTCAGTGTTCAACGGGTTGTTGAAAAGTGATGTTGAAAAAAAGGCTTTAGAACGACATTTTCTAACGTTAAAATAATGTACGAACACGTTTGGGAATGGAGTTCTTGTAGAAAACTTTGCCAAGTATTAAACAAATATAATTCAATGGTCGTAGGGGGCAGTAGTTGTTTTTTGTTGAATACTTGCCGACGATTTTACCTATTGTATAGGTTTTATTGCGGAAGATTGGATTACGTAATCCACCATATTTCATTATTAGTTTATTTAACCGATGCCACGCTGATACGTTTAAATAACGTACGTGTGCCCGTTGGGAGGATGTCGAAAGCCCGAAAAAAATTCAATTTTACTCTTTTTTCTTCAAAACACCTTAAGGGATTAAAATTAAACTTTGTACACTAATCTGAATCATAAATAAAGGGGGAAAATTTTAAATTATAATATTTGATTTTCCTAAAACAGTGGCGTAGTCACGGTGCCATATTTTCTTCAGACAATTGAATTGACAAATTACATCATTAGATATCTAACCTGAAAGCCATGTGCCCAAATGTGGAGTTACTGAGAAATTTATGAAAAATAGAAAGTATTAAAAAAGTATGTCCTGATGAATCATTGGGTGAAGATATCATTTCCAGTATGTCATATTCGCAGAATGCTAATTTGTTATAACATATCGGACTATTTTTCATCCTCCTAAATATTTTTGAATGTTGGAAATATTGAATTCATTGCTAGGGTGAGTCTGAATTACACCTTCAAACTCCTCATTTTTATTCCACACATTATTTCAAACTGAACAGTTTTTCAAGGTTTGTCGTACCAAACAAACTAGAACTTTTTATGAACTACTTTGAGGTCAAGTAATATTCTATTCATTTCAGGACTGATGCATTGACCAGTGGCGTACTGAACTGCCTCCCACAAACTAGTTTGAAATGAAGTGCATCAAGCTGGTGATCCATATCTGGAACTTTGGTATTTTAATGTTATGGGTAAATTGTGCCCATATTGTGCCAATATGTTATGAAACTTGTGCCCGTTCAGTTTTCGAGATATTAAGAGTTTTTCCTGTTGGTCACCAACTTTACACTGTGACTCATATAAATCTCAAAATTTTATTTTTTGATCAAATTGTGCCGATTTTGTGCTAATTTGTGCTGTTTGTTTTAAATTTTGTAACAATGTAGTTTTTGACATCGAATTTTATTCGTAATATTATGATTTTGGATTTTGGGTGACTTTTTCGGAATATTTCACTTTTGACTATATGGCTAGTCACCACTGGATGATTATGATGAAATATTGTAAAATATGACTTGATTTCCCGAACAACTGTGACGCTAATTCTCATGGCGAACTATTTCTCAAAGAAGAGTGAATCGATTAATCGGCAAATAATTTGTGTAGATCGCTGAACAAATATTTTCTGATATCATTCATCAGAAACAATTCTTTATTACCAGCCTAAACCTTGTCGATTCAATTATTCATTTGTTAAAATGTCTTCTTTATCGGAGTCCCTAGAGAATATTTAAAAATTTACTGAATATTGAGTGATATATCCAGTGGAAGTGTCAAAATAGTACTCGCTATTATAATTAATTGTCGAATGTACATTCATAATTATTGTTGCTTACATTCTCTAACATTCTGCCGCATAGCTTCATGAGCTCAGATGGATAAATATAGAAGAATAAAACAATATTCGTTTTATTATTATTTAATTTTTATTACAAAATAAACACTATAAAAAATAACATGATTAAAGGGAAATTGAATCATTCAACAGAAATAAACTCTCCTGCATGGAGAGGCTCATTCACAAGCAAAAGGTCCTGTTGATCCTTCATATGTACATATTCTGACAATGAAGTGAGTTGACAGTAAATAAGAATATATTTCTTTGAAAATAATAAAATGTCACCAAAATGAACTGAATGGGACAGAAATTGTTAACTTTTTGGGAGGAATAGATATAGTTTTTAAGTTCGTGCTAGCTTCTTCATTGTTGAGGAAGTTTTTCACCCTATTTCACATTAACTTGGATTTGAGATGGTCAGATTTTGAATACGTAGTTTCATTCAATGAATGTCACTTTCAATCCGATAGATTTCTGATGATTGCGCTTGTAGAACGCAAAACCGTAAAGAACGCACTAGGTGATAATTAACATCACTGCCACATACATTTCTGAAAAGTCAAACTACACCTGTACAAACTTTTTGCAATAACATTCAAATTATTATCATCTATTGTATTCGTCTATACTGGTTCACTTGGAAAAGGGATTGACCTCTCACTTCGAAAAAGATTTTCCTGAGCTAACACAACGTTATCTATTGCAACGCTTTCTTCACAACGTTTTCGTCCAGACGTTAATATATTTTTTCCCAAAACATAGATCGGTGGAAGCAGTTCGTTGAAAGTGCCAAAAGGTTAACTGATAGAAAAAATAAGAGACATCTCGAAAACTACACGGGCACAAAATTATTTACATACGGCACAAATTGGCACAATTTTCAAATTTCCTTAATTGAGTCACAGTGTCAAGTTGGTGACCCACAGGAATAACTCTTAATATCTCGAAAACCACACGGGTAGAAAATTTTAATTATACGGCACAAATAAGCACAAGATTATTTTTTAATTTGCATTTATGAGTCACAGTGTCAAGTTGGTGCCTCATACGAAATACTCCAAATATCTCGAAAACTGAACGGGCATTAAATTCATAACATACGGCACAAATTGGCACAAAATGGGCGCTATTTACTCATAACATTGAAGTATCAAAGTTACAGAAATGGATCACCAGGTTGACGCATCTTTTGAAATGCTCAATTTTGTGATTAGTCACCACTAATCTGAAAAATATATTTCAGGAGAGCATGATCACATACCACCGAATCTACGACACTGATTCGTGGAAAAATGAGAATGAAAATCCTGAAACAACGTATTGAGTCGTATGAATAAAGCTTGAAGCAAATACTTTTAGTCAAATTTTTTGAAAGTAAGCAGCTTTTATTCTTACTACCCATCATTTGACCTCTAAGTAGCTCATCAAAAGTTTCGGTTCGTCTCGTATACTTGTACACAGGAAAAAACTGAGAGCTTACATTTTCTATCATAATTAACAGCTTGGACTTCAAGACTCACCTTGAAAAACTGTTCACAATGAAATAATGTGTGGAATATATGTAAATAAGGAGTTTGAAGGTGTAGTTCACACTCAACTTCGCCATGTTTTCCAACATTCAAAAATATCCAGGAGGATTAAAAATACTCTGATATGTTATAACAAATTAACATTCTTCGATATTAAAAAAATATCATGAATCTTTTGAAAACAATAATAACATTAAAATGATAAAACAAAAATAAATAAATAAAAGTGTAAATCAGCTCTGCTCATAGAAGAGAACATATGCCCCTTCGCCCAAAAGTGTTTTTGGTATGGTAGTTGGTGACATCAGAGAGTCGTTGTACTCTTGCCAAGTATCTGCGTATGGGTGTCTGCAGCAAGCCGTGTAGTGTCCTCTATATGTTGTTCCACTTTGATTAGATGAAGCATATAGATTGTAGCGACAAGGTGCTGCGTTTTCCGTTGCATAGTTGCTCATATCCATTACTAAAGGTATACTAACAAACCTTTTATCTTTGATTATGGCATATGGTAAATGATATCTTTACCTGATGATTCCCCAGGACAAACTTTTAGTTTTTTATAAATATAAAGAAACCTCTAAATTCAGGCACATGGAATGTAATGACTTTAGGTCTAACTGATATCAAACACACATTTGTCAATTCACTTGTCTGAAGAAAATTTAAAGGAAAATATTCTTTGGACACCCTTCATCTGAGAGGAATCCATTTTAGGACATATTAATATTGAAAGAAATCTCGAAATAAGGTAAGGAATCTGTGTACCTCTACTAAGTTTGTCGGTCCTAAATCTGACCCACCCCTTATCTGAAATTGGCTACCAAAACGAAAAGATAGAGATACGCGGCTGTCATACTTTGAGTGACCTTACAGAAAATTATGATGTAATATTGTCTTTTCTTCAGATGTATGAGATTAAAAGTCGTCAAGACTTCAGACTAAACGAAAATAATATACCTATCGTTTTTACATTATGCCCAGATTGTAGAAATTTTGCTCTATCCAACAGTTTGTATTTTCAAGATCAAGAGTTTTTACAAATTAGAAACTGATTAGTGAACAACTGAAAAAGTTATTATTAAAAAACCTAGGTAGCACCTAATATTGGCTGAATCTCGATTTCATATTGGGCCAATATTGATATATTCATTGTAAATGTAAAAATGATATTGATCCAATATGGATTAATATTGGAAATACAATATCACATTAAAAATATTGGGTGAATATTGGCTAAACCGATTCCGAATACAGATTGGCACGGTAATATCGGGTCCATATTGTTTGAATAATTTTTACCAATATCGATAAAACAATATTGTCTATATATTGTTTTCAACATCTAGAATAAATATTGCAATTCCAATATTCCTCTCATATCGATTCTAGGAATAAAACCAATATTGTGTATCCAAGTTTGATAACATATTGATTGAATATTATTTTACAAATATTCAACAAAAGATTATGACCCATATTGGGTCAATATTATTTGAATAATTTTTACCAATATCGATAAAACAATATTGTCGTTATATTGTTTTCAACGTCTATAATAAATATTGCAATCCCAATATTCCTCTCATATGGATTATAGGAATAAAACCAATATCGTGTATCCTAGTTTGAAAACATATTGGTTGAATATTTTTTCACCAATATCCAAAAAATCATCATCATTACCCATGTTGACTCGATATTGGTTGAATAATTTTCGCCAATATTGAAATAAATATATTGACACAATATTACAAAGAAATTCTATTACCAATATTTTAATTTGAATATTGGTCGAATATTCAAAAAACAATATTGAAATGAATTTTATTAATACCTGTGCAACAAACCACTAGAGGGCTCTAGATATAAAACATCAAGTGAAACCTAAGGAAATATAAGAAGTACTTTTCACAACTTGTTTTAAGTTTCAGACAGTTCACTCAGTGGTTATGACGACCAAAATGTTGACTTCTTTACTGAAGGAGAACTGTAATTGTAGAAGTTACGAGTCGTTATACATTTTCATGAAATAGTTTATTTTTATTATTTTCAATATTCTACCAATATATCCAAATGATATTGTACCAATATTACTTCAGAATATCCCACCAATATTATTTTTATAATGTCCAAACAATATTGGACCAATATCGCCAAATGTTTTTATTTTTTTTGTCGCCAATATAACGTTTTAATATTTTGCCTATATAAGTGTACCAATATCGCAGAATATTTTGAGGCCAATATTGATTCTAGAATATTTCGGCAATATTACACAAGTAATATCGGACCAATATCGCCGAATGTTCACATTTTTTCTCTCGCCAATATTGCATTCGAATATTTTGCCAATATTTTCATAATATTGTACCAATATTGTCCCAATATGAGTGTGCTACCTGTGAAAATATATTTTCCGTTCAGGTTATGTTGAAGGCTTAAAGCTAGTGTTTATTTCAGTTGCCATTTCTTTAGAAATGATTTTATATATTTTATAATGGAGGGTTACGACAATTTTAGTATATCATTCTCCACCAACACCATCATTCGGTTTGAGTAGCTTTTATCAAAAACTCATCTGAATGTCGATTTATGAAAGATTCAGAATGATCCGTATGTGCATTCTTCAAGTCGACAATATTCAGCCGCCACGGTAATTCTAAATTTTCATACAAATACAAATAACATTGTTGCATAATTTTGATCCGTTTAATATCTTAAAAAATAGGAGCTTATCATATTTGAACTTTCGAAACCATTTTTAACCAAAATAGAATAGAACGTTCTTAAGAAGAGGGTATGCTTATCCTCGTCTTTTCTTTTGAGGTTATCTGAAAAATCAAATCTATTCGAAATCATCAAACCTACAGTTGTACCAATTTTACCCATATCGAGTGGTTGTCATTGGTCTGTCGGAATTTTCTAGAATACCAATTTGCTGACCTGCACCATATTTATGTTTTTGCTTGGAATCAGCCAGCGGGAATTTTATTTATTTTCATTATTTCTATATGGTTGGATGAATATCAGATTGAATTTTATGTTGTAGAAATATCACGATTTATAGACAAATTGAACTCGCCACCAATTGTTGGGATAAGTTGAAGATCTGCAGCATATTACTTTTCTATTTCATGTTTTTTTTCCCGTCCGATGCAAATAATGTTTCGAAAATGTCTCTACCTTGACCCTCCTTGCGTTCTAACTACACTTTTTGTTCGTATTGAGTTTCCAACTTCACTTCGTGTTCGTATTTAGGATAATCGCATTATTATATTTATGAAACTCATTTATTTTACTGAAACTTGAAGACACGCTTAGTGGAGACTAAAGATGTTATTAATATAGCGATGAGATATCCTATTAGAATTACCAAATGTGTCCTTGGCTTATATCAGCCCCCGATGCCGATGGTGTAAAAGCTCTAAATTATTTATTCATGAGACACTTGTAGGTTTGTTTCTCCAACTATAATCGTTATTATGTTTCACAAACGTCGAGTAGATAGTCAAGGACAAAATATTCTCCACAATTCGTAATATTAGTGGGGAAATAGAGCCCTTGTAGGTAATTATCTCAACCACGGCTTGGGTGTGTTTCTGAACAAGCAGTTGAAAATGTGTCTGAATTTGAAGAAGTCCTCAAAAAACCAGTGCTAAGTATGTGCAGAACACATGACGAGTACAGCATCTGAATATTCAGTGAAGCAGTTATTTTCTTCGTTTTTCAACTTGTCTGCTCTTCTGGAATCCTGAAAAAATATGTTGGGTGGACTTTTTTCTTCTATGGATATTTCCATTTTTAAATCATAATATCATCAGTGGTTCTATCATAGGCAACAGTTCCATGCCAGACACATTCAGTGTTCCCATCCATTTATCGAGAGACTGAGGACTTGTCGATCACTCTTTCCTCTCGTTGGGTGCTTTTTTGTGTTCGCTTAACAAAAACACAAAGAAAGCACCCAACGAAGGGAAACATCAAAGTCGGGGATAGCGGAGCATGTTTGGACGAACCATCACAACATAAAATGGTCGGAAGCCGTGACGATTCCCAAGGAAACGCATAGGTACAAAAGAAAGCTCATCAAGTCGGCGTACATCATGAGGAACGATGTGTTCAGTCATCCTAGCGTGGAGATTCGGAATGTGTGTAAGTCTCTCATCACTCGACTAGATAGACTGAAATTGCATTAAACAATACGGTGTCATGGTTATAATGTTGGTACTACTGAACTCTTTCAACACGGGGTTTCAGTCGTTATCACAACATTCAATTACCGAACTACCTGGATGTACTTAACATAACAGGCATCTGTGCACCGTAATGACACAATTATATATAAACCATATCCCTGGTTTATGTCGCTGTTCATTTTTAATTGCCGAAACGTTGTGAATCATAAAATACATACAGAGAATTTATTTTCTTTGTTTTTCTTTATACAGTGGAAGCCCTGAACAATTCTACACAAAGTAACACATTGTCAACCACCTTCAAACTAACGTAGAAAGGTATTGTTATAATTTTTGAGACTCTTAAAACTTTCAAAATCAGGTGAATTCTATGAGAAAGAACACACTAAGGATAAACTATACACATCAGGCTTATTGGCTTGTATTTGCCTGAGGGCGGGAAATGATTAGTTCCAATAGATTAAGGACTTCTCATCCTCTACAACGAATTCAAAATATCCCGCAGCATACGGCACCACCAGTATCCCGTTTATGTCTGTGTCTAAAATTTAGTACAATACTCAAAGCGCTGCGTTATGCCTGTAGGCCGAGACGACATAAGATGGAAAGGCTGACAACATTATGGTCTCAGCTGACTCATGACTTGCTCGGCGTCTAGTGTCAGGGACCACTATACCCATCACACGACTTCGGAAGACGAGGCAAGCCATTATGAATCCTCCGGTTTCCGACTTCAGTCTACTTGACTTGGGAAATAAGAACGTCAGGTTTCTGAAAAAGCCAAGGTATTCAATGTTCTTGAAGGAGACCCCTGCATTGGCTCATCCTCATGTTCCCCTCCGCATGTTGCTGTAGAAGAATCTCACTATTCGCAGCTTTGGACGGGTTCCAACTCTGTGACAAGTTCGTCTGTTTAGTGTCGAATACGAGGCCGAGTTCATCGGCTACACGGGTGGCTGTCTTGAGAATAAATGCACAAATCCTTGCTTTTATGATGATTTTAAAGGCTACATCCAGTACCATTCTTTTATGTAGAGACTCCTTGCTCGAATGTCCATGAACTCCTCGTTGTCTGGCGAAGTATACCCGTGAAACAAAAGATTTCCCAGGTAGCACACTCATATTGGGACAATATTATGAAAATATTCAAATGCAATATTGGCGAGAAAAAAAAACGTGAACATTCGGCGATATTGGTCCAATATCTGTTGTGTAATATTGCCAAAATATTCTAAAACCAATATTGGCCTCAAAATATTCAGTGATATTGGTACACATATATTGGGATAATATTGGTACAATATTATGGAAATATTGGCAAAATATTAAAACGTAATATTGGCGAGAAAAAATGTGAACATTTGGCAATATTGGTCAAATATTGTTTGGACATTATAAAAATAATATTGGTGGGGTATTCTGAAGTAATATTGGTACAATATCATTTAGATATATTAGTAGAATATTGAAAGTAAACTATTTCATGAAAATGTGTAATGACTGGGAACTTCTACAATTACAGTTCTCCTTCAATAAAGAAGTCAACAGAGTCTTCAATTCGGTCGTCATAACCACTGAGTGAACTGTCTTAAAAAACAAGTTGTGAAAAGTACTTCATATATTTCCCTAGGTTATAGTTTATGTTTCATATATAGAGCCCTCTAGCGGTTTGTTACACAGGTTTTATTATAATTATTCATTTCAATTTTTTTTTTTAATATTGGACCAATATTCAAATTAAAATATTGGTAATAGGATTTCTTTGTAATATTGTATCAATATAATTATTTCAATGTTGGCATAACATTTTCGTTTAACGTTATATCAACAAAAGTGGTTATGGTTTTTTGTAATATCCAACCAATGTTCTATCAAACTAGGATATACAATATTGTTTTTCATATTCCTAGAATCGATATGAGAAGAATATTGGCATTCCAATTTTATTCTAGATGTTGAATACAGTATGTAGACAATATTGCTTTATCGATATTGGCAAAAATTATTTAACCAATATCGACCCACCATTAGATATATTGATTTGTTGAATATTGGTGAAATAATATTCAACCAATATGTTATTTAACTTGGATACAAAATATTGGTTTTATTCCTAGATTCGATATGAGAGGAATATTGGGATTGCAATATTCATTCTAGATGTTGAAAACAATGTATAGACAATATTGTTTTATCGATATTTTTAACAAGCATTTAGCCAATATCGACTCAACATAAGTTATATTGATTTGTTGAATATTGGTGAAATAATATTCAACCAATATGTTATTTAACTTGGATACACAATATTGGTTTTATTCCTAGATTCGATATGAGAGGAATATTGGGATTGCAATATTCATTCTAGATATTGAAAATAATATATAAAAAATATTGTTTTATCGATATTTTTAACAAGCATTCAGCCAATATCGACTCAACATAAGTTATATTGATTTTTTGAATATTGGTGAAATAATATTCAACCAATATGTTATTTAACTTGGATACACAATATTGATTTTATTCCTAGATTCGATATGAGAGGAATATTGGGATTGCAATATTCATTCTAGATATTGGAAACAATATATAGACAATATTGTTTTTTCGATCATTCATCCAATATCAACTCAACATAAGTTATATTGATTTGTTGAATATTGGTGAAACAATATTCAACCAATATGTTATTTAACTTGAATACAATATTGGTTTTATTCCTAGATTCGATCGATATGAGAGGAATAATGGGATTGCAATATTCATTCTAGATGTTGAAAAAAATATATAGAAAATATTGTTTTATCGATATTTTTAACAAGCATTCAGCCAATATCGACTCAACATAAGTTATATTGATTTGTTGAATATTGGTGAAATAACATTCAACCAATATGTTATTTAACTTGGATACACAATATTGATTTTATTCCTAGATTCGATATGAGAGGAATATTGGGATTGCAATATTCATTCTAGATATTGGAAACAATATATAGACAATATTGTTTTATCGATATTTTTAACGAGCATTCAGCCAATATCGACTCAACATAAGTTATATTGATTTGTTGAATATTGGTGAAACAATATTCAACCAATATGTTATTTAACTTGAATACACAATATTGGTTTTATTCCTACACTCGATATGAGAGGAATATTGGGAATGCAATATTTATTCTAGATGTTGAAAACAATATATAGATTATTTTTAAAAGTCATTCAACCAATATTGACCCAATATTACAATGCCAATATATATTCAGAATCGGTCGAGCCAATATTCACCCAATATTGTTAATATGACATCGTATTTCCAATATTCATCCATATTGGATCAATATTATTTTTACATTTACAATATATCCATATTGGCCCAATATGAAATCAAGATTCAGCCAATATGAGGTGCTACCTGGGTTAGGGTGTAAGCTCCTACGAAGTTGCATCATTTTGCGAGTTTTAACGTCGAGTGGTCGAAGCCCTTCCTCAAGTCAATTTCATCACTTCAGAGGAGTAAAGTCGAATCGGAACGTCGAACATATTAGTTGCAACAACTTTGTTCTTCTCCGATAGTTCTGATGACTAGATCTGCCACGGAGAAAGTGTTCAACAGTGGTTATCTCTTGGTAGAGGCATTGTTCCCCCCTAGCTAAGTATCCGTCACTCTAGCCTTAAGATAATGTAGTATGCTTTCGACTACGAGCTGAATGTGTACTCTTGCGCCATCATCAAAAACTGATGTAGATCCTTTTTTCCCAAGGCATATTGTTTCAGGTCATCCATGTGATACAGATGGGTGGTTACCTTATGCCACCGATAACTGGGGTGCCGCAGTTGTATCTGCGGATTTTTCGTAGTGGAACGGATAATGGTAATAGGTAGATGCAGAAAAGAAGAGGGCTGAGGGTGTGTTCCTGAAACACACCCCTTCTTAAGATAACCTGCTCTGTTTGGACCCCGATTTTAGCGATCTTATGGTGGAGCGAGTCCTCCAGAGTGGCATCAGCTGTCCATTACATCCCACAATTTGATGAAGTACCGCAAGGCGTCTGAGAAAATTCATGATGATCCGATGCAATCTTGTATTAAACACCTTGCGATAGTCAATCCAGGCCATTCAGACTGCATTGCACGGAGTCGCGTAATACATCTGTCGATCAGAAGGTTCTCTTTGCAGTCATCAACCCCCTTACTTTACCCTCCTTGCTCATATATCCGTTCATACATCATATATCCACGTTGAGTGATTGCGGATACTCAGAGATATATTTCTAGGAGGTTTTCACCCGATCAGTGGGCGGCGGGCTATTATTATAGTGACCACCGACATCATGCATACCATAGCCAAGTTTATTGCCAGTCTCTCTTCTCACTTTTCCAAATATTTGTGTTGGTATGTCTCTATACTCTTGCCTAATTCAAATTATCATTTCTCCACCAGTTTCTGGTGTGGTTTCGAATAAAATAGGTTTCTACATGGTCATTAGACTGTGCACCTTGCCATACTACTTCGATCACGAGTTGATTTGACAGTATGTCAAAATGTTTTGAAAACTAATGGTACTCACTGCTGAGATGTTTCCATTCATGACGCATAGATACCTTTATAAGAAAGAGGGAGAGAGATATTCCAAATTAAAATTATTTCCATTTATACCGTAGGTATACTTATCCTTTTATGTATAAATTACTGAATTAACAGTATAATGAAGGAATTTCAGGCGAAAACGCTTAAACAACAATTAAGAGATTTCAAGTGAAACCTATATAGGTAAGCTCTGCAAAAACTTTTGCTGTGATGTTGAAAGGGATTATTGTGTTTGAACAACTCGAAGTTTTGTTTCGCAATACATTGGATGAAGGAGTATCTACATATTCATTCAGACTTCCCCACAAAATATTCAGCAATTAATAATATAGCGCTTGAACTGTATTCAACAACAGTTATTACAAGATCAAAATTAATATTAAGTAAAACACGCTGCAAACTGGTTAAGCCGGGAAATACAAATAGTTAGTGAATTTCACGTGAAATATTGCTTTCTTGGTATACAGAGTGGGTCATTAAAGACGAAACAGCGGCTCTGTAGGTCTGCAATGGAATTATATAAAAACGCCCGGACACGTCAACTACATTTTTGAGGATCACATCGTTCGCGATGAAATTCACCCTAAATACATTCAATCCCTTTGTGCTGTGACCGCCACCACTAAATTTTTAAATGGCAAGTGATACCTCATTTGAAAGGTATTTAACCTCTTGATATCAAACAACAATAATAAATTAATTCATCGATTAGTTTTCGAGATATAGAAACTTGAAGTTGGATATCACTTTTTATTCACTCAGTCGATAATAATGTAACAATGCAACTCTTCAAAGATAATAATTATCATTGTCAAGGAATTAAATGTTCTAACTGTTTACCAACAAGTAACATTCAATTCCGTTTCAAATTCTAACTTCATCCTCATTTACTTGATTGAAAAAATTTTAAGGTTCGACAGAAAGACGTTTTCTCGAATATGACTCAAATATGAGTACAAGAAAAACATTTTTGAGAATTTTTTTTTGCCAAATCGCAATTTTGGACGTCTTATCAGTTTCAAGCTGATCTTTCATTGAACGACATTAGAGTGAATTACTCAACCAAAACTGCTGCTACACGATCGCTGAACTGAAATAGTTGACAATTTTTTTTTTGAGAATGGTGAGTAAGATAACCGTATAGCTAATGTGTTCAATGAAACGCATCCAGATAAACTTGTTGCTAGAAAATACGTTCTAGAATTAGTGAAATATTTCGCCAAACTGGTTTAGTAGCCAACAAGAAACGAGACCCAGAACATGAGAAATGAACCTGTTGAGTGCAGTTTAAGGACAAGTTCATGCAGACCCAACATTGACTACAAGGAAATTGGCTAGTGTTACCAATATCAGTAGAACTAGTATCTACCGAATCTTGAAACATCATAAATTCTACGCGTTCAAAATTCATTTGGTACACCAACTGAATGAAGAGAATTTTGATAGGCGACAGAAATTTTGTGAAAATACGACTACGATAATGAATAGATGCCGATCTGATGAGTTTACATTTTTTTTATGTCGACAGGGAATCGTCATATTTGTTGTTATTGGTCAGATTTCAATCCACATGTATTCCTCTCTGTATAACTGTTATGTACATCTTCACTAACAATGAGCTTTGTCTTGTTTATCAGTGGTTGGGATGGGATCAGTGTTCCATAGAAAAACCATTCATTTGTTGCCAATCTATCGAATTTCGACAGTAATTATTATCCCAACAAGTACGGAAATAGTGGCTTTCCCTCATGCAACGGTCGTTACGACGCAGAGTGGGGTTCGGGTAAACAATCGATTGTGGAACAATACCTTTCTGTATGAGATCATTGAAAAATCTTATGTAACGCTCTTGAACAAAAACTTGGAAAAAACTCACTTGAATTAACATTAGCGTGCGACATTTTTTTTAACTCCAATGCGGGAAAATTAAACCTTTCAAAATAAAATTCGTGCGGGTATATAGGTTGTGGAAAAAAATTATTTTCAACACTTTTTCTAAATTAAATCAGTTTTTATTTCCTGGCGGAGTAAATTTTTTTCATGATTTGACTATTACATTCATAGACCTGGAAGCGTTTTTCTTACTTGAAAAGAAGTCTACTTTGCAGTACCAAAATATGTATAATGATACGGGACAACTTGTATAAGTTTGAATATTTTGTCAATATATTACACATTATTGAACATGGCGCATAATAAATGATTATCTTGGGAAAAATGAAATGCCATCAAATAATGTCGCCATGCATTGCAATACTCTGAAATAATTTTATTGTTCCATATCCAACAATTTTTAACAACAATGTAGAATATAAATATAAATAGAGAACCTGATCTATTGTCGTTTATAAATAATATGAATATTGAAGAAACATTCGTTTCATACGAGAATAATTTAAAGAAGCTATTAGACCCAAATCAAAAATATATTTTCCTAAGGAGGGATTTTTGAGAATGTACCAATTTTTGTTAGAGAGTTACTGGTCCAACTGATCAATGACGCCAGCTATGCCGAAGGTATTTACCCACAATTTAAAGTAAATATTGTGATATCCCTTGACAAGGGGGTTACACCTCAGGTCCATCACACTTTCAACCCATCTCGCAAATTCCAATCCTTAGAAAAATCATAGAGAAGTTGCTCAAAATCAGGTTGATGCATTTTTTATCCGCCCACGGGATCTTTAACATCCAACAATCTGGCTTTCAATCCTGAGAGCACTATGGGTTTAGATATCATATCTGTGTCCCCGGATCCAAGTTGTGAGAGCTGACACGCTGTCAGATCTGGCCTCGTCAGGTACGGTGTGCCTCAGAACTCGTTACTAGAACCAGTACTCTTCTTGATATATTTCAACGATCTGGCTTACATCGAGTCGAAAGTAATGTTCACAATTTTTGCAGATTATGCAATCATCCTGTGGCATGCCACCATTGAAAACAAACTTCATAACAGAATAACACAAGATATTATCAGTGCAAGAGAATACTGCAATTCCAATCTGCTTTTCTTCAACAAAGAAAAAAATCTCATATCATTTACTTAATTATAATTAGTTAGGCATTTCATTGGGTAATGATTTTATATAATGTTGAAAAATGCAGTAAATTTCTTGGGAACAGTGAACAACAAAAATTTCAGTAATAATATCAAAATACTTAGCAAAAAACTGGCATAGGAATGTTATGCCTTGCGAATGGTGTCGAAGGAACTGGGTATTGTGACCTAAAAAATCATCTTACGATGTTATCGCGATTTCACTCATCAAAATAACAAGCTAACACTGTCCATGCCGTCATAATTTGTTATGCTTCAATCATTGTATACGTTCCTTTTATATGTATAGTCCCCATGAAGTAGTGACGTGGCTATGATTCCATTAATTTTATTTATTTATATATTTTATTACTCAAGCCTACAGTAAAGTATTACTATTCGTTCAACTAGCATTTATGTATTTATAAATCGTATCTTAGTTGTTACTGATATTTTTTTATTTCACATATTTCTTATGGCTTTGTCACGTTGTTCATCTTTCAACAATGAATTTTGAATTGATGTTAATTAATTGGTCTTTTTGTTACCATATCACATAATTTCCATTGTCAATAGGTCTACGAAAATGTTGGGCTTTGTAAAGAGAACGACTCGTGACTTCACTAGTTTGAGTGCCATTAAATCCTTATACTGCACACTTGTAAGAACTCACCTCGATTACTGCTCCTCTGCATGGTCTCCACACTATGCAACTCAAATCTTCAATATTGATCGTGTTCAGAAGAGCTTTCTTAGATATGTTGCATTTAAATCTAACTTCCTTAGTGACTACGCTTCAACTGAACGTTTTCTCAACATTCCATCTCTGGAGATTACATATACTAAAAGCTACACCAGCATTTATGGCACACTCCAAAAAAAACTATTATACAATTTTGTACAGATTGATTACAAATTGGCTTCCCATCCAAAAAAAATTTTACACTCCCCGTTTTCTGGGAAATGGGCGTGGGCTAACTTTAAACTAAAACTGCACCACGCACTTAGTATTTTTTTAAAATACGCAATTATTGTTGATCGAAAGGCTGCTGAAATTTTTTACACAAGTTCCAATATTTTGATCCTCAAAGCCTTAAATACCCATCAATTATAAATAAATCCCCAAAAATATGGACCCAACGTGGCCAGTGCCAGCATTTTTCACAAGATTGTTTAAAATTGTCCTGCAAACTATCGAAGAGTTGAGAATTACAAAATGAAGGACCCCCAAGGTGTATACAGTGTGTCCATTCAAGTTGGCGACATAAGGAAAACATTTTTTTTATTCACTTTCGGAAAAAATTTAATTCCCAAATGTTCTGAAAATTCTAGTACGTAATTTTGAATGTTCAAATCGTGAAACTTGTCTGCTGTTCACGGAGTAGAGTCAAAAAATATGAATTCGTTAATAGAGTGAAATACTTTTATTTGAGGCAATATCGAAGACTGCTTTGATGAAAAATTGTTAAGAATTGAAACTCACGTCGATATGAATGCACATTTGCGTGGTGCAGTTTTAGTTTAAAGTTAGCCCACGCTCATTTCCCAGAAAACGGGGAGTGAAAAATTTTTTTTGGATTGGACGCAAATTTGTAATAAATGTGTACAAAATTGTATAATAGTTTTTTTTTGGAGTGTGCCATAAATGCTGGTGTAGCTTTTAGTACATCAGAACGGCCAATTGTATCGAAATTGATCCTTTCTCAACACCTCTATTAATGTTCAAAAAACAACTCTCTAAGTAATTGACCATCTTTGTCATCCTAGTCCCTACTGACTTTACTTTTACTTCACTCTTTTTTTTGTAAATGTTTTCATCAATATCATTCATTTAGTGTTTGTTGTACTATTCTATGTTATACTTTGTAAAATCCTCAAATGGGCTTGCCCGTATAAAAAAATAAATAAATATCCAGTTCGGTGAACACAGGCACGTCCTCTGTATTTATCTAATTTCGATCTGAGGAGGTCGAATGAGACCTCAGAAAGAACTTCTAACGATAGATGTGGGTGGTTGGCAAATTGACAACACGCTGACAACAAACACTCTTAACTTTTTTTTTTGTTTTCTTGAAAAGACTTCTTAGACAGCTAGTTGGCACTCTTCAGTGAGGTGAAGCCAAGGGTAAAGAAGGGGTTACCGGCGAAATAACAAACAAGCGGTGTAAAAATCTACCCCATTTTTTGTGTTATCAGTTAGCAGATCATACCAACATTGCATAGGAAGGCATAGGAAGGCGCCTAAAACTTTCCATAATCAATTCAGTTATGGTCATGACTTCTCGATGGTTATGGAACCCGAATCAATATTTTCAGTAGAAAGAAATGTTGTCACCAAGTACTTTATGTTGGCGGTTCTGGCGATAAACGCGTTTTCTATGAACAATGAACGTTAACTCTGGATATCATCATGTAAACTCATTCGTTTGTAAATTAATTCCTCTCTACAACAACGAACTCCGCACAGCAAACAATTTGTATGCAATGGATGGGCCGGCAATTATTTCTACGGGGAGCCGTAAGAACGGAGTAATCCCTTAGCGTTGGAAACCTCTAAATATTTAGCATGTGGTGTATCATAAACTTTAATTCCATCACTTGATTGCCGTCTAGGGAATATGTAATTTGTAGACGAAAATGGCTACAGGAGCAACGATGAACTTTTTATGATAGGATTAAAAATTCCATCAGGGTCCGTTAACGGTAAATTTATGCGACCGTTCTAAAGTTTACTTTGAATGATTTGATGTGTTCAACGGTACGTCTGCTTACTGTAAAATGTAAAACCCCATTTTCAAATACCACGTTTCAAAAACTATTATAAATACATTATCCATTGCTCAGTTGAGATAACACGTTTCATGATACCCGAATAAAACTGTTGAATTAGTTCTGATTCGTTGAAAAATAAATTAATTTTTTCATCATAACAGTGTTTGAATTCATAGTAGTCTTACGATGTTGGAAATGGACCCGATCGCTTGTTGGATAATCGAGCTTGACTCGTAAACAATGCATGATATCATCTCTCGAGAATGGCGCAAGAAACTTCGAAGAATAATCCAGACGAGTCAAAAAAACTCTCCTAACTTTCCTCAATAACAGTGACTTCTCTCTCAACAGAAGCCTACTGTTTTGAACGCAGGACCCTTGACCACAGATGGCAGTTAGTTAGTCTCAGATTTTAGTACAAAATAGAGTTGCCTTAGTAGCACTGACATAACTTACTATATTTGGTTGAAATAAATTTTATGTTATATCAAACAAGTCTAAATAAAATAGTGAATTATAGTTATGAGTATTTTTGTTAGTTTTAAAATAATTTAATTTTGATCATCACAATACTTGAATTTATAGTTGCTACGCTTCTTCATAAGAAAAAGAAGAAATAATATTAACAATAATAGAAAGCACTAGAAAGCACTTGACAACATAGCAGTCACCGACTAACTCAATTCGGGTGCCATTAAGAATGCTATTAAGAATTTATACCGCGCCAGTGATTGTAAAAGCCAGTACAAGCACAGACTGCTGCAGATCTCTGATGGAGATTTCTGAATGGAATCTAAAATATTGTTAATGAAAAGCACTAGTAGGATGTGGTATGATGACCACCCTTTGTTCTCGTATTCAAGTATTGGTAGTTGGAATTGAAAATGAAATCCCAACGCTTAGTTTACAAACCTCTATTAATTATCTGAAAATATGATGTACAGCAACAGCACAATGTATAGGTACCTTATATTCCAAAGAGCGAGTACCTAGTACAGCGTAGTCCAGTTGCCTCCCAAGCTCCCGTTGTGATCACAAAGGGACTGACAATGAGGAAGTAACAGCCTGGAAATTACAAGTTAGTTGGGACTAAAAGTCCAGTCGATAGAAAAGCAGATATTGAAATAAAGACAGTAATAATGAAGTAGGTATGTAAAGTACTAAAATTAGTTACAGATATATTTTCCACCAGGAAATTGAAACAACAATTATCACTTATATTATGTAAATCAAAGAACACTATTCAAAATAGTATGTGGTGAGCTGGTTACCAATTAAATCTACACATAGATGGTGGGAAGTATGTATCAAGTAAGAACAATAAAAATAAATCAAAGTAAGGAAATACCTTCTTGAAGTAAACAATTCAAAGAAGCGGCAAACCTTTTACCAAAATGAATATACACACTGAAGGTGTGTAGCAAATACCATTAATTCCAACAATATTAATATCAATTGAAAGTTTTCCTGAAGTACACCCACAAAAGAATGAAATGTGGTGAATAATATCACACCAAAATAGAATATAATATTACAAAGGACCAAGGTGAGGTTTCGTAAATTTGGAATATTATGAACAAAAATATATAAATGCTCTCCGTGTGCTTTCCTAATGCTTTCCCTAGTATCACACCCAATATGATGAAATATTATATGAATAGATAATATTTTAATACTGAATTTAGGCCAAGAGAGAGTGTAAATTTGGAAAAGATGTTATGAAAAGTTGAACCGTCAAATAGTTATAGTTACACCAGTCTATGCTGAGTCACTCAGAGTGCCGATGGCCTTGGTACAACTGGAAGGTCCAGTACTTTCGTCCGAACCGAGGCTATATTGAAGTACTGATGCCTGGGCCTGCTTATCCCTCCAAGAACATCATCCTGAGGTCAATGGAGACTAGACTGCTAACACTACAGATGCCACAGGGTCTGGCAAATAACTTGGTATAACTTTAAGATCCAACACTTTTGTCTCAAGTCAGTTCTGATTGATCGTAGGAATGATTATCGGTGAAACGGGAAACAACTGGTTATCAGGTAGAAATGGAGAAACACTTCCAAAATGCAGCGACAAAATCAAAGGGTTCAGGGCTCCAAAATGGCGGTGGGCGACATCAACTTAAAATCTCCATTACAGGTACTCTTCGTGTTTTATCCAATACAAATACGACTACTCGAGTCCACACGTAAGACTATTCAAGTCCACAAAAATCACCGAAGATTATTCAACCATGTAGAATCAATTAAATCCACTAATAAGTGATAAGTTATCGAAAATTGGTTACTTCAGTATCGTTACACACCTGCCTTCAAGAACGCCGCACACGGTAGAGAGTCAGTCGAAGACGAAACCGGAAAACACCAAAAAATCAACAATCACCTTCCTTTCCACTAGAAGTCGTTGATTTTTCTTCCACTCTATGACGATATGTCAAATGTCAACCATTGACAATATATTTTCGAATAATTTTATTAAAATTGAAGCAATAAAAAATGAGGATTATTTATTGTTGGTGAGAATCAGAAGGTCGGTTATAAATCAAATCAATTATGAGAACCTCAGAACAAGGACAGACATCTTCAACATAAGGTGCGTTCATTTGCACGAAAGTGTGACACTTTTAGACAAGGTGTAGATTACACTAGACGGCTCTACATACACTTAACCTCGTAGTAAACGAAAGGACCTAAAGGGAAATTGATTAAACGTCAGATCTCAGGTAACCTTCAAAATCTTCACAACAATAACAAGGAATAATGAAATGACTGAAACAATTATGAACCGCAATCTAGCTAAGCTAGTATTGAAAGGTAATTAGAATGAAAAACATTCAGAAAAAATTCCTAAACCAATATACTAATAACAAGAAGCATAATTCAAGACAATGGTCGATATTTCACACTATAGAAGGTAACAGATAGTCACGTCTGCACATAGATATTAAAATTTGATTTTGAACCGTAACATAGTATTGAATGATGATTTGAAGACTTCTGAGACTTGAATGAATCTGAAGAGAACGAGAACCTGAGAACGATTCTTATCAGGTATTGAATAATGAAAAGGGCTAAGAAGTTGGCAATATAAACTATTGTGGTACAATCCAGATACTGTGGGCATAGTAAAGGTGGGCGTAGTACACTTAAGTTCGCAGCATATATGAACAACTTTTTTAATATCTTTACGAACGGAAGTTAGTCTTCATTAAAATTTCTTCCTGGTCTGAAACCTGGAACACAGTCATTATAAATAAAATGTTTTTTATCGTATAGAAGGTTTCTTCAAAACTAGGAATTTCTTGCAAGATAAGATTTCCTATATTTTTGACAATATCAAAAATTGTTATGGAAAGAAGTAATTTAGAATTGGAAATTACGGTATATTATGTATATAATTACAATATGCACTTATCATAAAAAAGTTTTAGTATTTACATTTTGTTAGGAAAAATCATATTGTTCATGAAAATTTTTTGTATGGATATCTAAAAGTAGCTTTCAATCCTGAGCAATAGCCAAAGTGTGATCTGAAGGTTTTGTTTCAGGTTTTAGACCATCCTTAACTTTTTATAACGAATAACTAATAATATAATAATATTTTATTGATCCATTCAGACATAGCCAAGAATGTATTGGACAAGTCAAGTTGTATAGGACATACACATAATATAAATAATCACTGCACAAAATAATAATATATTACACTAAGGGTGTAAAGACATACTATTTACTAATAATGACTCACTCAAGACGTCAAACAAACTGATCCAAGTCACAATCTGACATAAATTACTTAATGCTATAGTATCCTTTGGAAGATAGTATTGACTCCTCTCTGCTTTTGAATATTTTTTTATTGAGATTTTTCATCATCTCCTGCAAGTGATTGTAAAATATTACGTAAAATATTAAAATACAAGGCTCAGTCTGACGGAATACGTTTCTGCTGCCTTCATTATCTGATACAATTCGAACATTGCCGAATACCATTCAGCTTGATTATCAGTAGACGGATGTACACTCGGTGATGGTAACGATAGAGATATTTGTGAGTATATTCAGATGGTGGTTTTGTAAAACATCAATCGGAGAATGTATGAATTTGAGGAATTATGTTACTTAAAAATCCAATTCTGCTGCGTTTAATTACTTTGAAAAAGCATCAGTGGAATCATTTAAATATTTGCTGAAATAAAAATCCAGGACTGTTCAGTCGATATTTTTCATTATGTTGATGTCCAGTCCGATGCAAAATGGTTTTATACGGTGGTTTCACTCATTGCAGTAGGGATAAGTATGGATTTGTTAATTCTAATTTCTGATGGGGAAGCTGTTTGATGGGGTACAGTCTAACAGTTTCATTATTTGATATAGTTCGGTTTGACAATATGTGTGTCCTCACTGCTCGCCTTGTCTGCTCCTCCACCATCTTCCTACCTAAACCTCGTCATGTTACTGAAACGTACTTGGGGTATAGTGTTTCACTGAGATGGAAATATATTCCTCAAAATATTGAAAAATCAAAGGTTTCAAATATCCCAACTTGCACATGCATGTTGTTTCTCCTTTGCTCAAAATATGACTCGGAGTTCAAGTTAACGCGAATAGTTGAGGATATTAATGTCTCGTTTGAAATAGGAAACCTTGCATAATATTTACTTGCTCCTAAATATATAAACATGAAGTGCTTTCTGCTGGTTGACATGTTCTGTAAGTATTGAAGGGAAGGAAGTGCATTAACGTCATACTGTATTCCGTAGTAAGAACGACGCCTTTCATCTCCACAGGGAATTCAATTCTTATTCAAAAGAAAGTAATGTTATCTTCAGAGGAGAGCATGCATCGATCCTTTTAATTGTTGTGTATTTTCCTATGTTCATCAGAACGTGTCTTTTATTATTGTAAGGAAAACTAACATGTCATTGCATTCAGAATAAATATTCAGTGCCTCAGCGACAGCAGCCGAAGTTATTTTATGTGTCGTCGCGAAAGAAGTTTGTGAATGCACTACTTTTATGAATAACATTTCTGTATCTGTTCAGTTCGCTTAATATTCTAGTCATGATAATGCGCTACGTGGAGGTCACATTAGGAATATTTTTCACGGAAGTACTTTTCATCGTTGTGTTATCACTTGGACTTGATTGGACAAATGAGTTTTTCCAGTTTGATAATAATATGCTTTATTGTGTGTAGAATAAATCTTATTGAAAAAGTGTCATAAATATAAAAAAATAAAATAAGAAATGTAATTTTGATGAACTCTTCCAGACTCCACTGTACCTATGGAAGAAATTCATAGGCATCTGAAAGAACTGAAAACAATGGCTAACGGTCCAGACCTTATCAATCTAAAAATGATCCTAAACTGTCGTCCGATGCTATTACCAGTACTAACAAATATTATAAATTCCTGTCTACTGGAAGGTGTTTTTCCTGATAGTTGGAAAATATCTCGAATAATTGCGTTTCCCAAAAAAAATTATATATTGAATTACAATGATCTTCGTCCAATAAGTATACTACCATGTCTGTCAAAGGTACTCGAGAAAATTATGAACCATCAAATAAGACTCCATCTCGAAAAACATTCAATTTTGCCCGATGAACAATCCGGTTTCAGGTCAGGTTACAGTTGTACAACGGCATTGCTCAATATAACAGACGATATTATCAGAGCCACAGATTCAGGAAAAACGACAATTCTCGTTCTCTTAGATTATTCAAAAGCATTCGACACTATAAGCCATGGGTTACTGGTTTCTATTCTGAACTTTGTAGGTTTCTCGGAAGATGCTATAAAACTCATGAGCAGTTATTCACAGAACAGATTTCAATATGTAGAAACATCTATTGGACACCTATTTCTGGACACAGAACTTCGATTCAAGAAGCATGTTAGTAGCTGTCTCCAAAGAGGTTACTGCTCTTTGAAAATGCTTCATCCACAACGTCACACGCTTAAACAATCCCTCAAAATATTGTTAACTGATCTACTTGTTCCAAGTCATTTCAGTTTCTGCGATGTTCTTTATGGTCCGTGCTTAGATCAATGTGATATCAGACGCATAGAAAAAGTACAAAAATCGTGTCTGAGATTCATTTATGGCATTAGAAAATTTAAACCTGTGTCACATATGCTGAAACCCGGAAAATGGTTGAAAATGGAGGATCGTCGAAATCTCCACTTCCTAGTATTAGTACAGCCTATCATAATGAAACAATGTTCACCGTATCTATGTAATAAAATAAAGTATAGGACTGATATTCATAACCTCAACCTGCGCCATGGAGGTCATATGTCGCTACTACCCTATAATACAACCTTATTTAGAGAAAGTTTCACTTATAATACCTACAAATTATTCAATGATGTGGACCCTACACTTCAAAAAATTAAACCATTGCTTTTTAAGAAGATAATCAAGGAACGTTTAAGAAATAAATGTATCTCAATTCACCCAAAACTTACCTATATTTTCCACTGTAAAAGAAAAGTTTATCATGCGAACGCTATATCAAAGGTATATATTGAAAGTTCACTTGGAGCTGAACTGGAACTTTTGTAAATTGTTTTCAGTCCCATTTTGCATTATAACTCTTGTTACCACTTACTCAGTGCTATTCTGATATTATTATTATTATATTATGTATATTAATGTGTGAAGAATATGGAGGCATTTTAGAACTGAGAATAAAACACATTAAACATTAAAACAATTCGGTTCAACCAAAAATCATTTCAATAATTAAAAGAATTATGGTTTCAACAATTGTCTTCGTTGAAATTTTGCAGACTATAATAGGGTCTATCACTGAAAAGGGGTGAAGCAGTATTTCTGAAGAAAGTTGCCTTCTCAATATTCTTCTGGTGAGTTGGTAGATGATCTTCAGACCATTGTAATTAATGGAGTCATTAAGGAGAGTTAATAGCAAACCCTTTTTCACTTAGTACATACATATGCGCACCTCAAAAATATACCTACGTATCGTATGCGATTCTCTTATATGGCAGTATGAACTTATTTTTTTTTTATTTTCATTAAATCAATCATCAATCAGTTAATCATCATCGACAATTTTATGTGAATAAAGAATTTTTCATAAAAATTGGTAGTCCTAAAAAAGGCTGAATTCTGGAATGTGCTAGATAGGGACATAAAAACATCCAGTTTGAAGTAAAATATCAAAGTGGCCGTGGTGCTAAAGTGTTAACCTCTCTCACCAAGACGATACGGGTTCAATGCCATAGTCTGAGCTAGAGATGTTCGAAATCCACCGTCAAACCTATATACCGGGTCCCGGATGAACCTTGCCCGTACAAGCTCGTAGAAGAGTATCTGTGATGTTTTTTGGAACCTGAGAAATGTGTAAGAAATAATAGAAACAAAGTAAATAAAATTAAAACCAAATACCTAGTTCAAATAATGATAAGTTCTCACAATAACACTTTATAACAAAATTGACTTAAGAGATGCTTTTAGATTGGGTCCAAGATTAAATGGTAATGCCCAACAACCAATATTAGTAGAGTTTGTATCCAACTCCTTGAAAACTGAAGTCCTTAACAGAGCCAAGAATCTTAAAAACACAGGTATTTATATCTCACACGGCACTTATAAAAGGATTTAATTTGGTGATAAATGATGAGGCATTAGGTGTGGAAGAATTACAAGAACTCAACTCCATAGGTAGCATTCCAACTCAAAAAGAAGAGGCTGAGACCTCAACCAGCCGTAAAAAGGAAGACAAAAACAAAAGAAAAAGAGAACCTGTTGCATCTCCGGATGAAAGACTCAATAAACTCAAAAAATTATTCTTTAGTAATTAGACTCCAAACTATCGGTGACAAATACAGCTAGTCTCTCATTTTGTACTTTCTCTACTGCATGTATCTACATTGTTCTTTGGACATATTTCCTTTTCTCTCTGTTAAATATTCATCTTTTATTACAAAATAAATTAACAGTCGATATCGTCTTGAATTACGCCATAACTACGGAAATACAGTTCCTAATACTTCGTATTTCATGGGGTCCTAAAATAATTCAATTAACAATAGCATTTTTACTTTATTAATTATTTACATTTTTTCCCTTTTTTTTATTCAAGTGCCAGTACTACATAAATATTGTTCAGTATATTATGTCTTCACTGTGATCATTTGATCTGTAGAAATTCGTTGAACGGATAGAAATGCTTCTTAGAATCTATTACCAAAATTGCAGGGGTTTAAGAACCAAAACTTCAGTTTTATCGGAATATGCTGGTGGAGAATTATGATGTCATTGTTCTAACAGAAACTTGGCTAAATGATGAAATACGTGATGGTGAAATATTCGATTCAAGATACAGGGTGTTTAGAAAAGACAGAAGTCTAGAAATTACAAGAAAAGCCAGGGGAGGGGGCGTCCTTATAGCGGTTCTGAGTAAGTTCACACCTCATGTCCTGAACGTACCTACAGATCTGGAAACAATTTTCGTTGCAGCGAATTTTCTAGGTCATTCTTTCATTATAAACGGTACGTACATAATCCCCAATGCTAATTCTCTAGTTTTCCAAAGTTATCTTGACTTATTTGACATTGTTTCTAACAACCTATCAATAGACACGCATCTGTTGGCACTAGGAGACTACAATATTCCGCAAATAACTGGCTCAAATTTCAACTTCTTTGAGAATCACTCTCGAACATTTAAAATCTTGAGCACATTTATTGAACTATATAACCTTAAATCGTTTAACGACATTCCGAATGAAAATGGCAGAACTCTTGATTTAATCTTGAGTGATGTCTCAATACATCACAGGAACATTCACCTTTGGTACCGATAGATAATAAACACCCAGCCTTAATATCAGAAATAGAACTCAAAAAATTCAAAAAAACATACTTGCCTCCTAGTATCAACGAAAACGCCTACAATTTCAGACTTGCGAACTTTCCTTTAATGTGTGACCTATTGATTCAAAATGTAAACGAGCAAGTAAACTATTTATACAGGGTATTCTTGAGTATTTTAGATACGTGTGTTCCCAAAGTTAGGCCATTTAATAGGAATTATAAAAAAATTCCGCCATGGTTCACAGCCGAAATCAAAACTAAAATCAAACAGAAAGAATTTTATAGAAAAAACAAAAATATATCTGAAGAATTTCTCATAAATTTCAAGAGGCTCAGCTGAGCAAAAGAGAGACATTAGGCGTGCTCATACCGAGTATATAAGAAATACAAAAAATTAAATTATCGTCAACCCGAACGGTTTCTAGAACTTAGATAATAGAATGAAGCAAGACAATAGTATTGACGCACAGTTTGTCGTAGAAGATGAGTTAACTGCGGATCCCGTAAAAATATCAAGTGCCTTTGCACATTATTTCTCATCCGTCTATGGAGATGAGTCGACATATGAACTAAATAACTCACAATAACTAAATATAGAATTCTTGAACTATACACATATCACTATATCTGATATGGAAAAGGCATTCGATAAACTAAAACCTAAGAGATCCTCGGGGCCTGATGGCATCCCCTGTTATATTATCAAAGCCTGTAAGGAATACCTGCTCTACCCACTAATGATAATATTTCAAACGTCTTTATCTCAGGGGACAATGCCTGAATTATTCAAACAGGCTAAGCTCACACCGATACACAAAAAAAATGATAAAAACGATATCTCAAACTATAGACCAATTACAATTCTGAATGGTTTCTCAAAATTATTTGAATACGTATTGTATGACAGAATATATTGGCATGTCTGTAACAAAATATCTGAGTCTCAGCATGGGTTTTGTAAAAAAGGTCCATGACACTAACCTCACATCCATTCTTTGTAAAACCGGGGATATAATTGAGAAGGGAGGACAAATAGATTGTGTCTATATTGACATGGCTAAAGCATTCGACAAAGTACATACTTATAAAAAAACTATGTATGTATGACATACTTATAAAAAAACTTATAGGATACGGTTTCAGTGACAAACTATCAATGTTATTGACTAGCTACTTACAGAGAAGGTTTCAATACGTTGAATTCAGGGGCAAGAAATCAGAATACTTTCTTGCCAAATCAGGTACCCCAGGGCTCAAACCTTGGTCCACTTCTCTTTATGTTGTTCATAGATGATTTGCCAGCAACTGTCTCATCTGACTGTCTCATGTATGCGGACGACTGCAAAATATTCCGTGAAATAAAAACCCTTAATGAAACTATGATATTGCAACATGATCTGAAAGCTTTATACAACTGGACAGTAGAAAACAAACTTCCGTTAAATATACAAAAGTGTTCAATTTTATCTTTCAGTCGCTCACGAAATGCCATTTTGTCAGACTACATGATCGATAGTGAAAATATAAACAGATGCTCTCAGATCATCGACCTTGGAATAAAGTTTGACATATCTCTGAGATTTGATAAGCACATAGAGCACATTACAAGTAAAGCGAGGAGATTGTTTGGTTTTCTCAAAAGGATTTCAAAAGACTTCAGAAACACAGTAACGCTAAAATCTCTCTACTCATCCTTGATTCGCAGTCGTTTGGAATTTGGATCCATAATATGGGCACCATCAAAGCTTACTATGAAAAAATCAGTAGAAACAATACAAAACAAATTCATAGCTTATCTATACTATAAAACACATCACACGAATCCAGGACACTCCTCCTATGAACCACATGGAAAAGAGTTTGATTTGATTAAATTAGAATACTGTGCAGAGATTCACAAAATGATTTTCATTTGTAAATTGCTTTCCAATTCCATAAACATATCTTCTTTCCGAAATCAAATTCATAGTTCCGTCTCGAATTTTACGACCAAAAAAAGTTTTATTCTTCGTCCCTAGGAGGCCAACCACAATTGGCAAATGTTGCTCCCTTTTGAACAAATATATAGATGAACTTGACTTGGACGTCTTCACCTACACCAAGAGTCTTCTGAAAAATCGGGTGACAAAATTCCATTTGTAAAAAAAAGAAAAAAAAAGAAAGGAAAAAAAATAAAAACCAAAAATAAACAAAAAAAGTTACCCCGAAATGTAAAATAACAAAAGAATCTCGACTTTCCCTCATGTAATCATCATGCCAATTTTGTTTTTTTATTCTTATATACGTATATCTATGGATTTTGATATTTTTCGTTACCCTTTTTTTGTAAGACATCTCTTGCTCCACCAGACTTCAATATCCACTATCTTTTCTTCATTTATGGGGGTATGTATGTGTGCGTACAAGTTTGCATTTAATTATATATACATATATGTACTGCTTAATGTATGTATAGGGGTTTGCATGCACTTATAGCTCGTAACTCGTTTAGTTTCTAGTTAGGCTTAAGTAAAGGAAATCTTGTAATTAGGACCCACCGGTCCTGTTTGAATTTCTTCTTCAATAAATAAATAAATAACTTGAAAATATTATGTTTAGCCTACTTTGATGTTAATATTGTTATTAATGTCACTTTTCGGAATCGGCATAATACTGCTTATTATTGTTAGTATTCAGTAGGTAGATATAGATATAATGTCCGAAGTTGTCTCGCATACAATAAAAGGATTCGATAATGCGTGCAGTTCCCGATATTAAAATCGAATCTGTGATCGCTGGAAATCACTTATGAAATTTCATAATCTGGAGATGAGTGAGAGAGAGATGCAGGCTGGAGCACTTTTGGAGAATGCAATTTTGATATATACAGGATGGAGCACCGAAAACGAAACAGATCGAATATTTTTATTTTGTGAAGAAAATGCAAAAACACATCGATTTTTAATCCAAGGGGGACATCTTCCTATCATAACCTCAACTGTCATACCTCTCCCCCCACCCCTTGGTCAATATCACCCAAACAATTTGAATAGGGAAAGTAGAAAATGTGATACATCATTAAAAAGGTAATTTCATAAGGAACTCGTCCATATCAATTTTCGCTACCTAACTTTCTATTTTGGCGCCCTCTGGCGGGAAAAACAACTGTTCCAAGCTTTGCAAGCTAATTTGACATAAATTCGGTGACAATGCATTACGAATTTTTCTAAGGGAAATAACAAAATGGCGGACGGAAGATTTAAAATTATGGTCCGATTTAATTCAAAATTGAGAAGTCGCGGTTTTCAGGATCGAAAATTATGAATTGTTGTTGTTAAATTGTTGTTAAAATTGTTATATCCGTCAACCGGTTGCACCTCTACGTGCAACCCTCAAAAGTCAGAGACTTGTGCGAGATAGGGGAAGACGTAGCCCTTACCTTTCAATACGTGTGATGCCATGCACGAGACTGATGGCAATGCTGAGATTCGAACTCACGCTCTGTGGCTTATGAGGCGAGGACTCAACCCGTACTCCACCGCGGCCCATTGTACATCAATTCAAAGAAACAGGATGGTGGCTCCAAGATGACGGACAAAATTTGTAATTATGGTCCGATTCGAATCAAAATTAGTATGTGAGGATTTTCAGGGACAAAAATTATGAATTTTTGTCGATGCAAAAACCCAAAATGGCGGACGATATTTGCAATTTTGGTTTGAATCGATTCAAAATTGGCATATGGGGGTTTTACAAGTTTCCAGTATGACCAAAAAGAATTTATTAAATTGATAAAAATAAGTTTTTATACAAATGCCCTGAAAACAAAATTATATTATTTTTAGATGTGTGACGAAGGTTATTCTGTGCGTAACAGAATCAAAATTTCATCAATAAAAGCTTTTTATTAAATTTTATTCAATTCTTCTCAGTCATGCTGAATATCCAAAATCCCCACAATCCAATTTTGATTCGAATCGGAACATAATTACAAAGTTCTTCCGCCATCTTGAAGCCACCGTCTTGTTTTCTGCATTGACAAACAATTCATAATTTCCGACCCTGAAAACCACTACTTATCAATTTCAAATCTTGTTCGCCTTTTTGGAGCCGTCATTTTGTTTTTTTCGACAAAGCATGATATAAAAGAAACTATTATTATATTTGAAAAAATGATTCAATTAAATTTACAACTTGATAGTAAATTTGAAACTAACAATGATAAAATGTTCAATACAGATATTTTGTCAAAACATAGAATGAATAAAAACAAATTAACGTATATTATAATATATAACTGTTCGCACACATGTATATGCAAACGTTACAATCTTCTATAAAATATTAGCACCAATACAAAACAACACACTGAGTTACGTTAAAATCGTGGGAGATATGAGAAAAATTATATCTGAAGATCATAAAATTCTTGTAAGCTGTAATATGGCCTAGTGTTCAATAGTTCCTTGATAGTTTTCCTGAACATTTTCATATCTATTTGTCCACCCCTAATATAGTTTGGTAGGTGGTTATACATTTTAACAACATTATCAAGGAATCCCTCACAAGAGACGTGCTGGAATAGGTAGCTTCAGACAATTAGTACTGAGGGGTGTGGCGTAAATCGATTTAGCATTGTGAAATTTTGACAAAGATATGACTGTCAAAATTTTGTTCATTTTGAACAGTGGCCTACACTGGTCACGAGGTTTAACATTATAAATAGATCGTATGGCTCTTTTTTGAAGTAACTGAACAGTTTCTAACAGATTCAAGCTACACACTCCCCAGAACGGTATACCGTACCTCAATTGGGACTCAATTAAGGCGTAATATGCTGTTTCAGCAGTCCGAGATCCCAGCACTTTAGAAATTCCCCTCATAATAATTTGGAATACGGAACAGTTGTTTTCCCACAGGAGGGGAAGTTAAAATTACCTTCTCAATGATGTGTCACACTTACTACTTTATTCAAATTGTTTGGTTGATATTGACCAAGGGGTGGGGGGAGAAGTATGACAGTTGAGGTTATGATAGGAAGATTTCCCCTTTGCATTAGAAATCGACGTGTTTTTGCATTTCCTTCAGAAAACATGTGTTTTGAAGATATTCGATCTGTTTCGTTTTCGGTGCCCCACCCTGTATGCATTCTTGTAATATGCAATCGGCCGGTGTAGTGAACAGTTACAGTGAAAACAATTTAATTCTAGACACTTTTATTCATGCATATTCGTCACAGCGACTTCATTCCTACTATCACTTGAGGCCCTCATTTCTCTTCTCTCTCTTTCTCTCTTAGCAGGGATAGAAATCATAGTGAAGAATCGGGAGAAGGTATGGCCTATTAGATATGGGATATTTGAGAGACTTTGAACTATAATTAATTTATAAATTAATCTATAAGATAAACTAAATAGATGAATGGAAACTGTACATATACATGTAGAATGATGTAATCTATTAAGGTATGAAGATTGCAATAATCGAACAGATTATGAGAGTATGTAGAAAATATAAGTGCAAGTGTTATATCGTCAATCAAGTTGTTTAACCATATCCTGCCATATCTACAAGAAACTACATTTTAGATGAAAATGAAATTTTTATCAAAACTACTTCGAAATTGATTGAATGTGGTAACATTACTAGAAAACTTTATTTTCGACCACTAAAGAAGGGAGGAAAATGGTACTTTTTCTTCCGCCGGGAGGAAAATATTTTTCCCTGAGAAAAAAATGACCGGCCTCCAAGTTTTTCAATAATAATAATACTCCCTCATAAACCCTCATAGAGTGTACCCAAAGGCATAGCCTGTGCGGGTAGAGGACGGATATTATTATTATTTGCCGTGGCGCTCCGGGGCGACTTACTCATGTTTTCGGTGGTGTATTCACTTTTCAGCTGTAGGAAAACCGGGAAAACCTACAGCACCTCCCCGGATGGCTAACACCAGACGTCGGAATTGGCTCTAGGCAACTCGCATCACACTTGATTCACAACAAGGCATGTGGCTACCAAAAGAGACCCGTGTACTTGAGAAAATAGATTCCGTACCGGAGCCTCGAACGTCTGTCCAATACGAGCCAGAAGTTTCACTGCTAGTTACCTTAGCCACTGAGCCACCGACTTTCACATAAGCAGTAGTTTTCTTTTGCCTCGTTTATTTGATTTTGCAAGAAGAATATTTATGAAAAAAAATAAAAAATTATCCCTTAGCAATCTTCCCAGACCCCCAACATCCATGCTGCTCAATTGTCACCAAGTCACCACACCACCTGTATTGACGAGCAGAGTAGCAGAAGTTCTTCGGAGGAAATGGCCGGTGTAAATTTGTTTTTTTTTATTTTAATTTAACATTTAAAAATATTGAAATTTTAAATGGAATTCTAGCTATTGTATTATTTCCGTTTATAACTGGACAGCACTGTTAAGGACCTCCGATCAAGTAACACAACCTAGATGAGTGATACTCAAATAGTACTGAAGGTAACATCTTTTCATAATGTTATCCCTCAAATCATGACATTGTTGCCATTTCACAACTTTTTAAAGATACAATATGCACGTCAGCTATATTTTGATTTCTGTCGGGTATAACGAAAACCCAAAAATACTGTCTTGGATGAAATATATAACAATAAAAAGGCAATTGAAACGTTCATTGCAGCTTGTTGGGAGCATTATTAAGTAACGGTGAATCATTGTGAAATGTGTTAAAGACCATTTGAAGCTGGAAATCAAAATATGTCATTTCATAGATAAGCTACCAGTGTCGTAACTATCGAGAAAGGGAAACCGAATTGGAAAAGAGTAAAATGAATTAATTATGGAAAAACATGTCAATTAGTGTATCGGCTGTTCTCAGAATAGTGTGGAGATTCTTCTATCATAATTTCAGGTTTCCATTCCATTTTGGGTTTCCATTATTTCTATTTATTCGAACCTCAATGTTTTTGAAATCAACACATGACACTGCCGGTGAGGGAAGATGTCCCTTACAAACCAAGTTTGAGGCGTAAGCGCCAAGCGGCGAGTTAAGGTAAGCGCTCACAGATCCGCGTACGAGTCGCACGAATCGCAGTTTTTTTTTTAGGTGCGATCACTCACCGGTATCGCACTAGAAGAATTTCACAATCAGTGCGATCGCGGCGTCGGTCACGAGCAGTGTGTAGAGTTAATTTTTCGCAAAATGAGTGATAGTGGAGAGGAAGTAATAATAATTGTCAGCAGCTTGTTAGCAGAAGGGGAAGTTGAAAAAAATAACGAAAAATATGGATACACAATATTTGCCAGAAACGATCTGTGTTTGATGAATTTAACGCATTATTTCCCGATCTGCTTAAGGGCGAAGTAAAGTTCTTCCATTATTTTAGATTGAGCCACAAAATGTTTGTAGCTCTTCTTGATTCACTAGGATCTCAATTAATTCAGAAGGGCTGTTGGAGCTGAAGAAAGACTCACAGTTACCTTACAGTTAGATTATTAATTTATTTATCATTAATATTAGAGAAAAAATGTCAACGACAAAGCACTTATTGGTCATCATAACCCCTGTGACAATCTCAATCGTAACAGTTGGGCTGATAAGGTTCCTGCTGAGAAATGTTTTCGCTATTTAAGGGATGAGCTTGAGGATTGAAGAACGCACCAGATGGCACTGAAGTAAGAACCTGCGGGGAGACAGCAGGCACGAGCAGCGAGCTTTGTGGTCCGCCAGCTGGGAGCATCCTCAACTCTACGACATTTACCATTTTAAATAGTTTGGATTCAATGTCCACTTGATCCCTCAGCGAAATTCCTTTCACAGCTTCAGCCATGGCGAAGAAAAACTTTGTTAAGGCGTCTGGACTTGTGGACAAGTCATTTCTAGATTACCCCTTTCTTGCTTCCAAGTAATTGTGAAGGACAGTTGTTGTCGATGGTGGCTGCACACTGGATTTTCACTTTTTGCGTTTTGTAACAGTGGTGAAAGGTGCAGAACGAGTGGACCAAGACGCAGAACCTACAGGGGGAGAAGATGTGTCTCTGCTTACTGATTGGCTGTAATTCTCTGCAGCATGCTCAATTTCCTCTTCATCACTGCCTGATGATGACTGGCTTGACGGATTAGAAATATTTGAGTGCCTGCCATCTAAGTCAAATAGATATGGAACCAAAAATGTCAACTCTTGATCATACTTTGGCGTTTTAATTTTCTTTTGGTTTTACGCAAGTTCAGAGCTTTGCGGTGATTTTCACGTATTCGTGTCCATCGATCACGACACGTTTTACCTGAAACGTAAAAACTATTTTAGCAACAATATTTTTCCATGCTTCATCGTATGCTGGTTTAGATAATTTTCTTCTAGGTATCTAGCAACGGGAAACTCATTTAGGTCCCTGGCATTCAATTATCGTCTTGGTTAAGGCACTATCAGAGAAATTATCTATTCAACTTGTGATGCCATTTGGACAAAATTACAACCCATAGTCAGAATTAGGATATATGGAACCGAATAGAAAGCGAATTTTACAACAGATGGAACTTTCCAACAGATGGAACTTTCCAAACTTACTGGGTGCTATTGATGAAAAGCATGTAGTAATTCAAGCCTCTCCACATACTGGATCACAATTTTTTTGCTGCAAAAAAACCTTCTGCATTGTTATGTTGTGCTTGGCTGATGCAAATTATAATTCATAGCAGTAGATGTTGGGGCATGTGGGAAAAATTCAGATGGTAGTATTTTTCAAAATTCCAATTTCGGATAACGCATGCGTGAGAATGAATTTGAATTTCCACCCATCAAATGGCTACCTGGAAGTAATCAAGTTCTACCGCACGTAATAATGAGCGATGATTCCCATTGTGCACGTATCTGATGAGGCCTTATGCACGAGAGGTAGCCCACGGTGATGAAGACATGAAGGTTTTCATTTTCAGACTTAGTCGAGCGCGAAATGTTTCAGAAAATGCATTCGGTATCTTAGTAAGAAAATATCGAATTTTCGAACTCAAATTGTGTTTATCTCACGAACACAGTACTTTGGTCATTTGCGCTGCGTGCTGTCTGCACAATTATTTGCGGAATGATACTTGCCACTAGACTGTGGCAGTTGGAGAAAGTTCGTATCGGAAAACAACATGTAGTTGTGCCTTCACCGTAAACTACTTTTTGCATACTCAGAAATAAAGGTTATGTACTCATCTGACAATTTCATGATGTTTCCTATTTCCTTCCATATGTTATCCCTTCGCTGTTGGTTGGCATACTGTAAATGTTTGAAATTGTATAGTTCTTCGTATTTTTGCACTAACGTAATTAATACCTTGTCTTCCATATTGCCATCAGCTTAGCACCAACAAAACAACTGCACTTATAATCGAGCATTACCACAAAATTCGGCTGGTACGCCAGTACGATTCGGACACCTGCGCTCACTATCCGGAATTTTGTCTTACGTCGTCAATTCGCATCGCATGCGCCGATTCTTTTTCCTGAATGCTAGCCGAATTTGCGGTAGTGCGACGCGACTCGAAACAGTGCGCGCCCTCTCATTTAAAGCAATACAAAGGATGTGTTATTGCGATTCGAACGACGCGTGCGGATCGGTCGGCGCGGATCAGTGAGCGCTTACCTTTACTCATCTAGGTTGTGTTATTTGATCGGAGTTTAGGACTGTCTGGTATTTTTATATTTTCGGCATAAGTTTATTATGTATAAATGTGCGTTTCCTCTGGGTTTTTGTAACTGGAAGGATAACTATTACAATATCGTCACCGATCATCAAGGTCTTTAAGGCGTCCAATTGAATAGCGATTTAAAAAAAAATATTACCAAAAACTTTGCATATTTTAAAATTTAATTGAAGACCCTTGAAATATCATTTAATTTTTTAGGAAAATATAATTCAAACGACCTTTCATACAATAATTTCTGGACTAATCAATTTTATAAATTGTTCTTCTACTTCGTGAGTTTTTGTTTTTTCTTTGTCGGAAAGCAAAATATGCTCCCTATTTTATGTATGATTCGAAGAAATAGTAACGTCAGAGTGTGGTAATGTTTACTTAATTTTTTGTGAATTTTCGATTGCCATTGATACAAGCGAATCGTTAATTACGAATTTATCACGAAATGGAATATTGGTGGTTGTTGCAGCATTGAAATACCTGTTCGATGGCTTTTATTTTTTTATATATTATGAATTAAATTTTGATGAACACGAGTATTTCATTTACTTATTTGTATTAATCACTCTATGAAAGGTGGCTTCTGGTCCTGAAAAAAGTTGGTCAGGGATAACCTGGAAAAGTCAGAGAAAATTTTCTCGCTCCAATGTGGGAACCCTGAATTATTATTAGCGTAAAAATTAATGAATAAAAATAATTTTCCAGAATCATCTAAAGATTTATTTTGTCGTCGTCACCTTGCTACTACCACCACTGTAACAACTGCCCCCCTAGATCAGATCCTGGAGACGCCCTTGGTGAGCGGCGAGTTGCTCATCTAGGTTGTGTTATTTGATCGGAGTTTAGGACTGTCTGGTATTTTTAAATTTTCGGTATAAGTTTATTATGTATAAATGTGCGTTTCCTCTGGGTTTTTGTCACTGGAAGGATAACTATTACAATATCGTCTCCGATCATCAAGGTCTTTAATGCGTCCAATTGAAAAGCGATTTAAAATAAAACATAATTTACCAAAAAAATTGCATATTTTATAATTTAATTGAAGACCCTTGAAATATCATTTAATTTTTTAGGAAAATATAATTCAATCGACCTTTCATACAATAATTTCTGGACTAACCAATTTTATAAATTGTTCTTCTAAAAAACCTAATGAATAACACGATCCATCATATGCAAATAACCTACATTAGAGGTTTCTTTCGAAAATCTTAAAATTTAATCTCATTCAAAAGTCAGAGATTTCTTTGGCGCGAAACCGCTGGCTTCTCTCAGAGGGAATTTTATTAATCTGGGACACTTGATGTCTATATTTTCCCTTACGTTTAGTACTTATCGTAAGTTTTTATATTTGCCTCATATTTTTGAGGTGTAAATTCTCTTGCTGCAAAAAAAAAACTTGGGTGACATCTTCGGAGACCTTTTTTACTCTGCGCTCTTCTAACCATTTTTCTAACACACTATATCCCTCTTCATTTCGTTCTCTCGATTTATCAGAAAGAAGATGAATTGAAATCAATTTTGTCTCTGCAGCGAGATCTTTTGGCAGGTCGTCTTCGCTGGAACTCATTTTCAAAACTCACAAGCAACTTTAAGAGGTAAATGAACAACGTGAAAGCTTATAACAACTGTTATGTTTGTATTACCAACAATGTCATGGCAAAAAAGCTTCGCATCGGGTATCAAACAAACCGCAAGAAGAGAAGAAGCATTATTTTTTTTCCCCTTTGGTATGTAAATAGCTATGAAACTACTATTGTGGCAGAATTTCCTCATTATCTTCGAAAATTACCGAGGTAGCTGCAGGGTATCTCTTTATGTGTAGATTCTGAAGCATTCTGTGATCATATGTAATGTATATGGTATCAGATGGAAGATAAATCATTGATCTTGTCAGTACTGTTAACAGTTATTTTAAATTCATTTTAATATTCTTCAACAGCTGAAACATAATGTAAGGTCTGCTTCAAAATTCTATCGCCTCATAAAGTAAATTCGCCAAATAATATTTGAGTCATTGCTATAATCTTGGATCATTTCTAACACCGTAATTGGTACCGTGCCAATTGACCCGAATTCGATTCTTTCTTTCTCCGTCACCCTGGAGACCCATCAAAAATATTTGTTCTAGGATTCGTTCCATCATTTAATGGCCTTCTTCATTCCTTGTGAACCTGAAAATAAAAAATCACATTTTCCCGAATTAGATTTAATATTTATAACAACCCAGGTATTTTTGTGTTGTCTGGTTCTCCTCTATACTCTAAAAACTAACATGATAAAACTTTTACGGGGGTTTCCAGGCATGTATTTCGAGTTGGTGAAATGTCATAAAATGTATGAATTTTTTATCATACTAAAATATTCAAAGACTCGATTCCACGCCACATATAAGACATTTTTCGACTCAACATTGAACGAATTCCACACCATGTTCAACAAGACGAAAGCCATTGATAACATTCGATAAATTTGGTTTATTTTGTGGAAATGTGATCCAGGAACCTTTTCGATATAATCTTCCACCATAATATGGTCGAGTAATTTCCTTCATGAATTCCCACCTATTAGTCCGTTTGCAAATTTCTAGAATTGAAAGAGGCTGCAGAAACTTTGTATCGATCAATACTGCTGTAAAAATATACCTCTACTTACGTACAGGGTAGGCCAATGAAAACTTTCCACCCCAATTTTTAGGATTCAAAATCCAAATTTGGAAAAACTTTCAAACACGTCGGTTTTTGAGTTGGAGGGGAACAAATTTTCAGCTCGGGGGGGGCTGATTATTAAACTCAAAATTTAAAATACCATTTGGTATTTTTATTGTCAATGAAAATAATGAAACAAAATTATATGGTTATGAAAAACTCGACGAAACTTTTGAAAAGAAGTATGACACGACCCCTTTTCCCATTAAAATTTTGAAGTTTGCACGTCCCCCAGCTACAGGGTGAAAAAGTTGAAGATGAGTTCCCACTTATATCAAAAACCAATGTGTTCGAGCGTTTTTTCAAATTTTTATTTTGAATCCCAAAAATGATGGTGGTAATTTTCCATTGGCCCATTTATCGTGATTCGATATTTATAACTTCTCGAGGTCCAAAGGTTCACAGCTTTGTAACGAGCTGGAGCTGGATCCGTCAGCCTCTAGCCTTAATGCAGTTAGAGAATATATGTTACATGATCCCAAAGTGATTTGTTAGACTAAGGATTGACCTTCTTTCTACGTTGCGCATTATCAAGCAATCGAGGGTGTTCTGAATGATGATCTGCAACCTCTCTCGTTGGTTCTAGGAGATTCGCGACTTATGGGAAGAAGTCTTTGAAAAATCTTCAGGAATATTGGAAGCTTCTGGAAAATGAGCTTTTACAAAACACAAGAAGCTCAAAAGAAGATATCGTCGAAAAGTCAAAAGAGTTTGTGGTATGGCGTACCTATTGGAAGAAAGAATATAGGACCGTCAAGACAGAGGTAGATGTAATTGAGGCAGAAATGAACTAAGTGAAGAGGACTGAGTTTGAAACCCGAATTGATATTGCTCACTTTCTACAAAGTCCAATGTGTGATATTCGTTTGAACTTTAATGTAGTTAAGAAGCCTCCTCAACTCTACGGAAAAACTACATGGACAAATCATGCATGGATATCATCGAAAATACAAGATGCTTCGTGGTATGGCGTACCTATTGGATGAAATGATAGAACCATCGAGACAGAGGTAGATGGAGTGAGAGCAATTAACTGAATAGTGAGAATAATCAGTAAGTTTGAAGATCGATTTGATACTGCGTACTGTTAACAGAAATCCATTACTGGACATAAGTTTGAACTTGAATTGAGTTCGAAAGAATTATGAAGCCTCCTCCTCAGCTCGACGAAAAAACTCCATGGACAAATGACTGCCTATAGTTGGAAGCTTTGGGCATTCCTGTTGAGTTCTCCAAGAATTTTTGGTCTATATCCAAAACTAAGGGAACCAAAATCCAGGAGTTGGAGGGGTGCAACACAGGAAGAAGGTCTGAGAGGCCATCTTCTACTTGGTTACAAAGACACCTTCCCTTGCTTAACCGTTCCATAAAGATATCTGGAAGAGCCTCGCCCAACTAAGAACGTCGATGCTGGATCAGAATCATCTCGGAGACGTGATAATCCAAAAACTGTCAGGTGGGATTGATAGGCTGACTTGACAGTTGGGAAATATATTGGAATCAATGTTTCTATCCAGTGGCGTCAAAATTTTGGTTTAACAATCTATTCCAACCGACCATGAAAGCCGTGGCGTGTCAATTCCATCGAATGGGATGGAGTGTTGCATACTTGGCAATATCAGTGCCAGACAAATTACTCATATTGTGTTTGTTTCATCAGTAAAAATAAATTTTTAAAACAGAGTTAGATGCGTCTTACTTCAGATAATTGAAAGCTTTATATTGACAAATACAAAGGGATAAATCTTATTTATTTATTCATTCATTCATTCATTCATTCATTCATTCATTCATTCATTCATTCATTCATTGAGATTCATTGAGATTCATTGAGATTCATTGAGATTCATTGAGATTCATTGAGATTCATTGAGATTCATTGAGATTCATTGAGATTCATTGAGATTCATTGAGATTCATTGAGATTCATTGAGATTCATTGAGATTCATTGAGATTCATTGAGATTCATTGAGATTCATTGAGATTCATTGAGATTCATTGAGATTCATTGAGATTCATTGAGATTAATTGAGATTCATTGAGATTCATTGAGATTCATTGATTGATTGATTGATTGATTGATTGATTGATTGATTGATTGATTGATTGATTGATTGATTGATTGATTGATTGATTTTATTTGTTTGTTCGTTCGTTCGTTCGTTCG